>CM063174.1:15822500-17050779 GCA_031835075.1 Saguinus oedipus
AATGCAGCCCAAAGACCCAGGAACCTGAGGTCGGCTGAGACCTACTGTCCTTGGCTAGACACTCTCCCTTGTCCGTGATGCTGCGGGGAGGAGACAGTCACAGCCACCTGTTCTGAGGCTGGGTCTAGTGCACAGAGTGCCAGGACCGTCGGGGGCTGGCCCAGGCAGGTTCCTTGGCTCCTGACAGGGCAGCAGTGTGATTTAGACCTGTTTGTGCTGGGATTCAGTTGTAAAAAAGATGCCACTTAGGCTCATGGAGAGCTTTACCCAGGGGAACTTTACACCCTTGTAGAGGCCTGCACATGGAAGTGAGGTTGCAATGAGCATGTAGAAAATGGTGATTATATCAGGTACCTCTTGGGGGCAGATGCCCAGGAGGGAGACCAGAGCCAGGAGCCAGGGCTGGACCAGCAGTGGAGCCGGCCAACTCCAGGCCTGCAGGGAGAGCAAAGGGCTCCTCAGCTGCATAGATCCCAGGGTCTGGGAAGGCTGCATTGAGAGCTGACAGCTGGGAGAGGAGGGGAGGGGAGGGGTGAAGCTGTGCTGGCACAGAGGGGCCTGCGAGGCCCTGTAGGTAGGTGTGGGCTGCTGTGCTGTTTCCAGCCCTTGGTCAGGGATGCTGGCCTGGGTGTGGGCTCCTGCAGCCTTGGTCACCAGCTGTGGCTAGAATCCCGGAGTGTGCACTGGGGACCCAGGGTCCTGATCTCAGCGGTGTGGGGGGAGGGTCAGATGGGAACAGCACTAACTGCCAAGGGTAAGATGATTTAACATGGTGCAAATGTGGGGAAGACATCCGAGCAGTTCTTCAGGCAAAGCCACTGGGAGGAGATGATGTTTAGCCCAGGCCAGGATGGCGATGAGGCATCCTGGTGAGGAGCTTCCTAGGCGGCACAGATGCCTATGAGCTCAGACACGGCAGGTGTGCGGGGCAGGCAGAGGGCCTGGGAGGCTGGGCCGGGTGTCTGGGGCAGAGGTGGGTGGGACCAAGGCCCAGGGCCAGAGTTGGGATTTATTTGAACTGCAGACAATTGGAATTGAGGTTATAAACAGGAAGGAACAGGCATTGCCTGAAGTTAGCAGAAGTCTTTTAAATTAGAATTAGACTCCATGCATTGAGAGAACATGTCGCTAATTTCATATTTAACACAATCCACTTTGCCTGCCTATTTAAAGGTAAGCGCATTGTGCAGTGATGTGGCATATTTCGGCCAGAGAGCCGTTTTAGAGCAACAAAGGATGAAATCTCAGGCAGTTCGTCACGGCTTTGCTATCAAAATAGCCTGTTCGTATTGAAAGAAAATGCAAATACCACCGAGTTTCCATTACTTCAGACTTCCTAATCAGAGTGGCCTGTGTTCATTTCATTCATTTGAAGAATAGAAAATGAGGATTCTTCGACCTGGAGTGAGAGGCAAATGGATGGGTTTCTGCCCCCACCTCCCTGTCCTTTCCCCTATACAGATTGTCATTTGAATTTCATGTGTGTGAACCTAGGCTAAGATTATTTCACTTGTTAATTTGCTTACTGCTTTTCCCCAGGCTGAGTTCTGTACTTTCTGTGCTTGCAGATGCTGGGAAGTAGGAAGTCACATTATAATTGGACTAATGAGTTTACCATTGTTTAGATCTAAAAATAATTTGGAGAAAATAGTTAGATATGTTATATAAATTTTGGGAGGGAGTTTCACAAAGTAACCTTTATTTTGCGGGTTATATTTTTGCTGAAAAGATGACTGTAAAACATCTCCAGAGCAAGTGACAAAATTTTATTTTTAGGACAATGATTCAAAGCGTGGTCTAGCAGTTGTATGAGATTCAAAATGACACAGGTGGCTCCTACTTTAAGTAGACCTGTCTCATCAAAATTTTAGATGCATAAAAAACGTAAGTTATATAGGATTTTTTTAATTTTAATTTTTATTTTTTATTGTGTTTTAGGTTTTCGGGTACATGTGCAGAACATGCAAGATAGTTGCATAGGTACACACATGGCAGTGTGTTTTGCTGCCTTCCGCCCCTTCACCCACATTTGGCATTTCTCCCCATGCTATCCTTCCCCAGCTCCCCCCGCCCACTGTACCTCCCCTATTCCCCCCAATAGACCCCAGTGTGTAGTACTCCCTTCCCTGTGTCCATGTGTTCTCATTGTTCATCACCCGCCTATGAGTGAGAATATGCGGTGTTTCATTTTCTGTTCTTGTGTCAGTTTGCTGAGAATGATGTTCTCCAGATTCATCCATGTCCCTACAAAGGACACAAACTCATCATTTTTGATTGCTGCATAATATTCCATGGTGTACATGTGCCACATTTTCCCAGTCCAGTCTATCATCGATGGGCATTTGGGTTGGTTCCAGGTCTTTGCTATTGTAAACAGTGCTGCAATGAACATTCGTGTGCATGTGTCTTTATAGTAGAACGATTTATAGTCCTTTGGATAGATACCCAGTAATGGGATTGCTGGGTCAAATGGAATTTCTATTTCTAAGGCCTTGAGGAATCGCCACACTGTCTTCCACAATGGTTGAACTAATTTACACTCCCATCAGCAGTGTAAAAGTGTTCCTATTTCTCCACATCCTTTCCAGCATCTGTTGTCTCCAGATTTTTTAATGATCGTCGTTCTAACTGGCGTGAGATGGTATCTCAATGTGGTTTTGATTTGCATCTCTCTAATGACCAGTGATGATGAGCATTTTTTCATATGTTTGTTGGCCTCATGTATGTCTTCTTTTGTAAAGTGTCAGTTCATATCCTTTGCCCAGTTTTGGATGGGCTTGTTTGTTTTTTTCTTGTAAATCTGTTTGAGTTCTTTGTAAATTCTGGATATCAGCCCTTTGTTAGATGGGTAAACTGCAAAAATGTTTTCCCATTCTGTTGGTTGCCAATTCACTCTAGTGACTGTTTCTTTTGCCGTGCAGAAGCTGTGGAGTTTGATTAGGTCCCATTTGTCTACTTTGGCTTTTGTTGCCAATGCTTTTGGTGTTTTGGTCATGAAGTCCTTGCCTACTACTATGTCCTGAATGGTTTTGCCTAGATTTTCTTCTAGAGTTTTTATGGTGCCAGGTCTTATGTTTAAGTCTTTAATCCATCTGGAGTTAATTTTAGTGTAAGGTGTCAGGAAGGGGTCCAGTTTCTGCTTTCTGCACATGGCTAGCCAGTTTTCCCAATACCATTTATAAAACAGGGAGTCCTTTCCCCATTGCTTGTTTTTGTCAGGTTTATCAAAGATTGTATGGTTGTAGATATGCTGTGTTGCCTCCGATGCCTCTGTTCTGTTCTGTTGGTCTATATCTCTGGTTTGGTACCAGTACCATGCTGTTTTGATTACTGTAGCCTTGTAGTATAGTTTGAAGTCCAGTAGTGTGAGGCCTCCCACTGTGTTCTTTTTGCTTAGAATTGACTTGGCTCTGCGGGCTCTGTTTTGGTTCCATATGAAGTTCAAGGTGGTTCTTTCCAGTTCCATGAAGAAAGTCAATGGTAGCTTGATGGGGATAGCATTGATTCTGTAAATGACTTTGGGCAGTATAGCCATTTTCACAATATTGATTCTTCCTAACCATGAACATGGAATGTTTCTTCATCTGTTTGTGTCCTCTCTTATTTCATTGAGCAGTGGTTTATAGTGTTCCTTGAAGAGGTCCCTTACGTTCCTTGTAAGGTGTATTCCTAGGTATTTTATTCTCTTTGTAGCAATTGTGAATGGCAGTTTGTTCTTGATTTGGCTCTCTTTAAGTCTGTTATTGGTGTGTAGGAATGCTTGTGATTTTTGCACTTTGATTTTATATCCTGAGACTTTGCTGAAGTTGCTTATCAGTTTCAGGAGTTTTTGGGCTGAGGTGATGGGGTCTTCTAGATATACTGTCATGTCGTTTGCAAATAGAGACAATTTGGCTTCCTTTTTTCCTATTTGAATACCCTTTATTTCTTTTTCTTGCCTGATTGCTCTGGCTAGAACTTCCAGTACTATATTGAATAGGAGTGGTGAGAGAGGGCATCCTTGTCTAGTGCCGGATTTCAAAGGGAATGCTTCCAGTTTTTGCCCATTCAGTATGATATTGGCTGTCGTAAATAGCTTTTATTATTTTGAGATACGTTCCGTCAATACCGAGTTTATTGAGGGTTTTTAGCATAAAGGGCTGGTGAATTTTGTCAAATGCCTTCTCTGCGTCAATTGAGATAATCATGTGGTTTTTGTTTTTGGTTCTGTTTATGTGATGAATTACGTTTATAAACTTGCATATGTTGAACCAGCCTTGCATCCCCAGGATGAATCCTACTTGATCATGATGGATAAGCTTTTTGATGTGCTGTTGCAATTGGCTTACCAATATTTTATTGAAGATTTTTGCATCTATGTTCATCATGGATATTGGCCCGAAGTTTTCTTTTCTTGTTGAGTCTCTGCCGGGTTTTGGTATCAGGATGATGTTGGTCTCATAAAATTATTTGGGAAGGATTCCCTCTTTTTGGATTATTTTGAATAGTTTCAGAAGGAATGGTACCAGCTCCTCTTTGTGTGTTTGGTAGAATTCGGCTGTGAACCCATCTGGACCTGGGCTTTTTTTGTGTGGTAGGCTCTTAATTGCTGCCTCAACTTCAGACCTTGTTATTGGTCTATTCATAGTTTCGGCTTCCTCCTGGTTTAGGCTTGGGAGGACACAGGTGTCCAGGAATTTATCCATTTCTTCCAGGTTTACTAGTTTATGTGCATAGAGTTGTTTGTAATATTCTCTGATGATGGTTTGAATTTCTGTGGAATCTGTGGTGATTTCCCCTTTATCATTTTTTATTGCATCTATTTGGTTGTTCTCTCTCTTCTCTTTTATCAGTCTGGTTAGTGGTCTATTTTGTTGATCTTTTCAAAAATCCAGCTCATGGATTTATTGATTTTTTTGAAGGGTTTTTTGTGTCTCTATCTCCTTCAGTTCTGCTCTGATCTTAGTTATTTCTTGTCTTCTGCTAGGTTTTGAGTTTTTTTGATCTTGCTCCTCTAGCTCTTTCAATTTTGATGATAGGGTGTCAATTTTGGATCTCTCCACTCTTCTCATATGGGCACTTATTGCTATATATTTTCCTCTAGATACTGCTTTAAATGTGTCCCAGAGATTCTGGTATGTTGTGTCTTTGTTCTTGTTGGTTTCGAAGAACTTCTTTATTTCTGCCTTCATTTCATTGTTTATCCAATCAACATTCAAGAGCCAGTTGTTCCATTTCCATGAAGCTGTGCAGTTCTGAGTTAGTTTCTGAATTCTGAGTTCTAACTTGATTGCACTATGGTCTTAGAGACTGTTTATTATGATTTCAGTTGTTTTGCATTTGCTGAGGAGTGCTTTACTTCCAATTATATGGTCAGTTTTCCAGTAGGTGTGATGTGGTGCTGAGAAGAATGTATATTCTATGGATTTGGGGTGGAGAGTTCTGTAAATGTCTATCTGGTTTGCTTGTTCCAGGTCTGAGTTCAAGCCCTAGGTATCCTTGTTAAGTTTCTGTCTGGTTGATATGTCTAATATTGACAGTGGAGTGTTAAAGTCTCCCACTATTATTGTGTGGGAGTCTAAGTCTCTTTGTAAGTCATTAAGAACTTGCCTTATATATCTGGGTGCTACTGTATTGGGTCCATATATATTTAGGATTGTTAGCTCTTCTTGTTGTATCGATCCTTTTACCATTATGTAATGTCCTTCTTTGTCTCTTTTGATCTTTGTTGCTTTAAAGTCTATTTTATCGGAGACGAGAATTGCAACTCCTGCTTTTTTTTGCTCTCCATTTGCTTGGTAAATCTTCCTCCATCCCTTTATTTTGAGCCTTTGTGTATCCTTGCATGTGAGATGGGTTTCCTGGATACAGCACACCGATGGGTTTTGGTTTTTTATCCAATTTGCCAGTCTGTGTCTTTTGATTGGTGCATTTAGCCCATTTACATTTAGGGTTAATGTTGTTATGTGTGAATTTGATACTGCCATTTTGATGCTAGCTGGCTGTTTTGCCCATTAGTTGATGCAGATTCTTCATTTTGTTGATGCTCTTTACCATTTGGTATGTTTTTGGAATGTCTGGTACTGGTTGTTTCTTTCTATGTGTAGTGCCTCTTTCAGGAGCTCTTGTAAAGTAGGCCTGGTGGTGACAAAATGTCTGAGTACTTGCTTGTTTGCAAAGGATTTTACTTTTCCTTCGCTTATGAAGCTCAGTTTGGCTGGATATGAAATTCTGGGTTGAAAGTTCTTTTCTTTAAGGATGTTGAATATTGGCCCCCACTCTCTTCTGGCTTGTAGAGTTTCTGCCGAGAGATCTGCTGTGAGTCTGATGGGCTTCCCTTTGTGGGTGACCCAATCTTTCTCTGTGGCTGCCCTTAGCATTTTCTTCTTCATTTCAACCCTGGTGAGTCTGACGATTATGTGCCTTGGGGTTGCTCTTCTTGCGGAATATCTTTGTGGTGTTCTCTGTATTTCCTGGACTTGGATATTGGCCTGCCTTGCTAGGTTGGGGAAATTTCCCTGGATAATATCCTGAGGATTCTTTACTTGTGACAATAACCATACCTGCAGGGGCCGGCGTGGCATCACAGGAGGGAGATGTATGTGCTGGTTCAGAAACCTGATGCTAGAGTCAGTGGCCTGGGTTTAAACCATGGCTGCTCTGTTACTGCCAATGTGGTTTTACGCGGGTTACCTGACCCGGTCACTGGTATCCTTAGAATACCAGATTATAGTTGAATTTCCTTCTTTAGGTCCTTATGAGGATTAACAGGTAGAGTGCCCAGATGTAAAGGCTGAAACATTTTGGGCCCCCAGTGTGCCTCAACAACCCTGAATGCATGCTTCTGGAACGGGGTCTATTTAGGGCAAGCAGCAGAAGCCAGCTTGGGTAGCTGTGCACAAAGGAGTTACTAGAAAGACGTTGGGGAGCTCATTGGAGCGGTATTAGTGAGACCAGGAACCCGGGATCCGTGAGGATCTCTAGCACAGTTTCACTGGACACTGCCTTTCTCTCCTTACGTCAGTCCGTCTGACTCAGAGGGGGTCATTGGTGCTTTTTTGGGGAGGGGTGGTCTCCAGGAAGATTAAAGCTAGGTCAGATTAGGCTTTGTTGTACAGGGTGATGGGCGTACCTCTGTCCCCCTTCCTTCCTCCCATCCTTCCCCACCCATCTCTCTATGCATTCTTTTTTGTTTGTTTGTTTTTAAGGTGGAGTCTTACTGTTGCCCAGCTGGAGTGCAGTGGCGTGACCCTGGCTAACTGCAACCTCTGTCTGCCTCCAGGGTTCAAGCAGTTCTCCTGCCTCAGCCTCCCGGGTAGCTGCGATTACAGGCATGTGCCACCATGCCCGGTCTCTCAGTGCATTCATAATGATCATAGTCCCTGCTGTGGGCCAGGCCTGTGCTGGGAGCTGGAGATACCTCTTTGGAGAAGACACACTAGGTTTCTGCCTGCCGAGTATGATTCTAGAGCAAGAGATCCAGGCAAGAAAAAAATGGAAACCATTTCATACAGAGATATGTGTTGGAGATGAAATTGCAAGGCCATAGAGAGGGACCAGGGCTGTGCTGTGGACTGCGGGCTCAGCAGGGGCCTCTCTGAGCTTGTGGCCTTTGAACTATGGCTGGCAGGATGGGTGGAGCCAGCCCTGGGAGGAGCCTTCTGTCAGTGAGGGAGGCAGATGCTATCTCTTAACTCACCTTCTGAAACAGAAAGCCTTCTTACCCCTCCGGACTCTCTTTCTGGTTCCGCTTCCTCCATTCCTAGGTTTTCCCCACAGAATTGATTTCTCCTTAGAGACAGTGTGTACGTGGTGGCTGGGATCTGTAACACAGGCTTCTGGGCTTCAGAGGAAGGAAAGGTTCAGTAGGTACTTGAGTCTGCGCCCAACCCTATTGTACAGATAGGGGTTTGTAGGTGGCTTTACATCAGGCATGGATGAATGAAGCCACCTGGCTCACTAGGAGCACCTTTGGGTAGTGGTTTCTTGAGTCGGGACTCCTTCCCTCACCCTGGCCCCATCATGGAGGTGCCCTCACACCAGCCCGGATTGGGCACATGCCCTGTTGGCATTCCACACCTGCTTCCCCATACTCCCTTGAGAACTGTGGGGTCCGTAGTTTCAGCTCATGGCTGTCCATAGGTTTTAATCACAGATGGATTTGTCCTGCCCACCAGATCCTGTCAGAATTAGGATTGAGGGGAGGAAGGACTGCAATCAGCAGAGAAGGTGACATTTTTAATGGGTTGTGTGTGTGGTAGAGAGTACACATGTACGTACAAAATCCCAGCTCCAATGTGGGATTCCCAAAATCAAAAATTAAATATTAGCTGGACATAGTGGCTTATGCCTCTGATCCTAGCACTGTAGGAGGCTGAGGTGGGAGGATTGCTTGAGGCCAGGAGTTTAAGACCAGCCCCGGGAACATAGTGAGATCCTGTCTCCACAAAAACTTAAAAATTACCCTGGTGTGGTAGAGTTTGCCTGTGATCCCAGCTACTTAGGGGGGCGGGAGTGCTGAGGCATGAAGATTGCTGGAGCCTGAAAGGTGGAGGCTGCAGTCAGCCAAGATCACACCACTGCACTCCAGCCTGGGCCACAGAGAAAGGCCC
The DNA here is from genome assembly GCA_031835075.1 of Saguinus oedipus. Classification (NCBI taxonomy): domain Eukaryota; kingdom Metazoa; phylum Chordata; class Mammalia; order Primates; family Cebidae; genus Saguinus; species Saguinus oedipus. Next base: position 15,831,092 of record CM063174.1, read on the forward strand.
CATCTCAAGATAGACAGACAGACAGACAGACAGACAGACAGACAGACAGACAGATAGATAGATACATACACACTTACATACATACATACATACATACATACATACATACATACATACTAACAGTACGGGCATAGGATGCAGGAGACCTATCATTTTGACAGCTAATGTGAAAACAGATCTGGGTATGTCAGTTGAGAGCAAGTTCAGCACGGGTAAATCTCATCAGCCCCCCAGAAAATCCTCACTACTGCTGATTCTGCTGCCTCTCTGCAGCAAAGGATGTTGCCTGTGACACTGGTGACTCGTGACTATATTTAAAACCTTTTATTTGGCCAGCATTAGGGATGACTGGTAGCTGCATTTCTGTATTTCATGGTTTCTAAATGGAATGCCGTTTCTTGACATGTTGATGACACTCACTTTTGTGTGTGTGGGTGAATGGCAGCACGGGAAGCCCTGCATTATGAAGTCTGTCAGTGTGGCTCTGTTTATTATAGACATAGTGACACATTTGGAATTTGAGCATGTGCTAAGAAGACTGGCCTTCTAAGTTCTGTTTCCTAATAATGTATTTAAACAATTCAGAAATTTTACTTTTTTTTTTTGGTAAAAGAGCTTAAGACAAATGGAAAAGTGAAGCTTTATAACATGGAAGTGGCCAGGCGCGGTGGCTCGCACCTGTAATCCCAACACTTTGGGAGGCCAAGGTGCGTGGATCACCTGAGGTCAGGAGTTCAAGACCAGCCTGCCCAACATGGTGAAACTACTAAAAATACCAAAAATAGCCAGGCGTGGTGGCGGCCACCTGTAATCCCAGCTACTCAGGAGGCTGAAACAGGAGAATCGCTTGAATCCAGGGGGCAGAGGTTGTAGTGAGCCGAGATCATACCACTTCACTCCAGCCTGGGCAATAAAGCGAGACTCTTTCTCAAAAACCAAACATACGTGGAAATATGTTTTTTGAGTGTATCAGAGTCTTGGTAGGGTGTCATCTTGATTCTGCCATGGAAAGCGAACTTGGCTTTTGGGTTGACTTTTATTTTTCCCCAGTGATTCTTAAACATTTCTATTTTGTCATTTAACTTTCCACTTAAAAAATGAATTCTGTTGAACAGGAAAAAAACAAACAAGCCCATTCAAAAATGGGCAAAGGATATGAACAGAAACTTTACAAAAGAAGACATACATGAGGCCAACAAACATATGAAAAAATGCTCATCATCACTGGTCATTAGAGAGATGCAAATCAAAACCACATTGAGATACCATCTCACGCCAGTTAGAATGGCGATCATTAAAAAATCTGGAGACAGCAGATGCTGGAGAGGATGTGGAGAAATAGGAACACTCTTACACTGTTGGTGGGAGTGTAAATTAGTTCAACCATTGTGGAAGACAGTGTGGCGATTCCTCAGGGACCTAGAAATAGAAATTCCATTTGACCCAGCAATCCCATTACTGGGTATCTATCCAAAGGACTATAAATCGTTCTACTATAAGGACACATGCACACGAATGTTCATTGCAGCACTGTTTACAATAGCAAAGAACTGGAACCAACCCAAATGCCCAACGATGATAGACTGGACTGGGAAAATGTGGCACATATACACCATGGAATATTATGCAGCAATCAAAAATGATGAGTTTGTGTCCTTTGTAGGGACATGGATGAATCTGGAGAACATCATTCTCAGCAAACTGACACAAGAACAGAAAAAGAAATACCGCATATACTCACTCATAGGCGGGTGAGAAAAATGAGAACACATAGACACAGAGAGGCGGTCTACTATACACTGGGGACTGTTGGGGGAAATGGGGGAGGGACAGCGGGGGGGGGGGCTGGGGGAGAATGGCCTGGGGATGAATACCAAGTGTGGGTGAAGGGGAGGAAGGCAGCAAAGCACACTGCCATATGTGTACCTATGCAACTATCTTGCACGTTCTGCACATGTACCCCCAAACCTATAATACAATAAAAATTTAAAAAAAAAAAAAAAAAGAATTCTGAGTAGATCTAGGTACACACTGCAATATTTTGTCTTAATAAATTGTCAAGGATGGTGTTTTGTTTGTATTATGATACATTTACCATCACTCTGTTGGTTTCAGACTTTCAAGGTGATGGCTCTGAAGAGCATCCTAAAAGAAAAAAGCTCCAGCCGCCATGTAGTGGCTTCTGATTCGGTTTTCCTCACCAGGCCCTCTGCTGGTTCTTGTTCAAAGTGCAGGTTTCCAGGTGTAAAGGCAGAATCATACCGCCACTCCCATATGGATGTCCATGTCCTAATCCGTGCAACCTATGAATGTATTACCTTACATTTAAAAGGGACTTTGTAGATGTGAAGTTATGGGTTTGGAGATGGGGAGGTTATGCTGCGTTATCTGAATGGGCTCGAGGCAGTCACAAGGGTCCTCATAAGGGAAAGAGGGAGGCAGGAGACTGAGAGGAGAGGTGAGGATGGAAGCAGAGCTCAGTGTGCTGTGGGGCCACAAGCCAAGGGCTGAGAGCAGCCTCTGGAAGCTAGAGAAGGCAAGGAAAGGGGCGCTCCCCTCGAGCTTCCAGAAGGAGCTCAGTCCTACCAACCCAACCCATTTTGGGCTTTTGACCTCAAAAATATAAGGTGATAATTTTGTATTGTTCTAAGCCACTGAGTTTTTGGTAATTTGTTGCAGCAGCAATAGGAAACTAACAGATGGGGCTGTATCTCAGGCACCCCAAGTTGGACTCTGGGGGTTGGGGCTCAGGCAGTCTTCTTTTTCAACCCCACTTCTCCATGATTCTTATGCACAGTGTAGGAGAGGAAATCATTGCTCTCACTTCTTTGAATACGATTAGGCCTGTAAAGCTTTGAGAATGGAATAATAACAACAGCAGTTAATAGTAAATATACTCAGTGTTTATAAAGACATTAAAATACTTTTAAATATAGAGGAGAAGTTGCTAGTTTGCTTTAAATATAACAAAATAAATCACATAGGGTCAAAGAAGAAAAAGAAACCAAGTACCTGTAAGATAATGTCCATCTGGAGGCCCATGTGTCCACAGTTTTCTTTAGTCTTCTCTTATCACTTATTTTCTGCAGACAGTAGGTCAGAGCCATCGTGTTTAGTCCTGATTGGACAATTCTTTTCTACTTCTGTATACAAGGCACTGCCCACGCTTTGGGCATCATACTGACCACTCAGTGCCTTTTGAAGCATCTGTGAATGTTTAGGATATATCACATTCCAACTCCAAAAGCCATCAGAGTAAGTGACACACAATGAAACAGAAATGAAGTAAAACTTCAGAACGACTCTGGCTCATGACCTGTGAGATCTGAGAGGTGCCACATTGTGAAAGAAGAGACGGTGAAGTAGAGGCAGAGGGCACGAAAATGTTGCTGTGGGAAGGAAAGCAGATGACCAACACTGGATTAGTGAGTTAGGACATCACCTGGGGGTTGATTTTGCAACGGAGGAACAGACAAAGGTGGAGAAATTATGGGAGAAAAGCTAAGGGTTGTGGAAAATAGATGTAAGACATCAGACAGGCATATAGGAGATGTTTTTGTTTTAGTTTTGACTCATGTAATAGATAATTTTCTGAATTTCAGTAATAAAAAAAAGACAAGCATTAAACGAGACAAAGCAGGTGATTTTAAAAGAATATAATCAGATTAATACTGGATTTTAATTCACATAGTCAAATGGTAGAAGATAATGCAGCAACATTTGTATATTTTAGAAGGAACCGGTTGTTAAGCAAGATTCATCTAGGCTTTCTGCATGCAAGATTTCTAAGCTCATTTATATGAATGTGTACATGAAAGTCATTTTCAGCCATGCAGTGGACTCAAAATTTCTGCATGCCATTTCCGAAAAAAAGAAATTACTTGTAGTGCACAAGCCAAATGAGGAAAATTCTTCTTCTTCTTCTTCTTCTTATTTTTGTGATAGAGTTTCATTCTTGTTGCCCAGGCTGGAGTGCAATGGCACGATCTTGGCTCACTGCAGTCTCCACCTCCCAGGTTCAAGCGATTCGTTTGCCTCAGCCTCCCGACTAGCTGGGACTACAGGCACGCATCACCATGCCTGGCTGATTTTGTATTTTTAGTAGGGATGGGGTTTCTCCGTGTTGGTCAGGCTGATCTTGAACTTCCAGCCTCATGTGATTGACCTGCCTCGGCCGCCCAAAGTGCTGGGATTACAGGTGTGAGCCACTGCAATCAGTTGAGAATTATTAAATAATTAATATTATCTTTATTATTTAAAAATTCAATTATTTTTAATAATTTATTAAAGATAAATCAAGAAACAGGAAACATTGTTATAAATACTGCAGAAGTACACAGTTAAACCAATGAAACATAAAGTGTGAATTGTTGGTGCTAATGTGGTGCTTCTGATAAAATCCGGGAGGTAGGGTGAGGTGGAAAATTTTGCCATGTTGCATAGAGCCTATAGATATCTATGCTATTGATATATACTTACTAGATATGTGATTTCAAATATATATTTAAAAATTTAGCGTAATTGATATGTAATTTCCAAAACATTAGAGAAAGCGAACAAAGAGAAGTTGAACAAAATAGCAAAAGACAGGAAAACTAAACAAAAAGTAAGGAAATAGAGTAAATCAGCCTAAAAATAAGATGGCAGAAAGTAATTCAGAACTGTTAGCCGCCACACTAAAGGTATTGCTTAATTTCCTTTATCAAAAGACAGTGCTTTAGATTGGGGTAAAAAGCAAAAATCGGACAGATACTATTGGCCAAAAAAAGAAAAAAAAAAGCTTAAAATAACAGACCAAGGCATTGGCAAAGAGATATCTGACAATGGCCAAGTAAAGGAAAGTGGGACCGTCCACGTAAGATCAAATAGAATGCAATACAAAAATATAACTCCAAACAGAATGAAAAGATTTAAAACTAGTCATAAAAGTATAATCGCCCCATTATGCTGTTTGCAGACATGTCATCCGTCTGATGGGCTTTGATGATGGAAATAGAATGTACTGCGTCAGCAGAGTTAGAAATACGACTTGGTCAGCAAGAACAAGATACTTGGAGACACAGACCTAATAAAGACTTGCTGGTCTTGTGCCTGCAGTGAGAGAGGAGCTGGGGAGGATTCTGGGAGCAATCTGTGTAGAAGACAACTTTCAGAAAGACTCGAGTTGTAAATAAAAGGAAATGTGTGGAAAAAGTTGTGAGCTTGAGGATGCATGGGGCACCACCTGGCATTTCTCCCCTGCCCCGTGGTTAAGAACAGAATAAAGAAACCAAGGGTTTGCAGGGCCCCTGTTTGTACCTCTTCTCCCCGTCGTGGACGACCTGATGTTGGGTCACTAGAGGTCAAGGCAGCCTTTACCTGCTCTTGTGCTCCTTTCCCCTGAGAGGCTGGAGCCTATCCAGACAGGGCAGAATAGAGTCAATGGCAGTAGCCTGATTTCTTACCCATAGTAGAGAAAATTGAGATAGTCTGATATCCATCATTGGAGGATTGGTGTCCACATTCGTCTGTGATGTATTTTTAAAGGAAAAACTGTGTGCTGTGAACCTAGTCCTTAGAAAAAAATCAAACTTTATAAACAAAAAAAATCCAGGTATGAATACACTTAAACATTGTGTATGGTGGTGTGGGTGAATTTTACACTCTTCTCTAGAATGTTCATGTTAGCTAAATTTAGCAGTGTGAGGGTATACTATTTACATACACAGTCAGAAGACGGGATTTTCATCGTGAAGGAAAAAAAACTCTTAACCTTATCTCTCTCTAAATTCCCACTATAATTTCCTATGCCAGCATTTTCACTAACGTGTATAGTAAACAACTGTGTACACAAAGATGTTAATTGTGTATTCTGAAGTAGAAGATTCCAAGGTCACATTTGGGGGAGGACGGGTTGTTTGGGGTTGAAGCATTTTCTTTCCCGTGGTGTGCATTTTAACTTGACCGTGTTATTCTCATGTGCACTGTGACTCTGCATGAAAAGGGTTCACTATGTCACGTTTTCAGAACTCATTGACTGTGGAACCCATTTTTATATGTGTTCCTTGAAAAACTATTATTTTGTAAAAACATTTTAAGACATACCTATCCCCAAATTATCCATTGGATTCTGTATCTCAGATTCCGTCCCGATCCCCTAACCTTCTTAGCTGTTCTGGTTTCATTGGCCACAATGTCACAAGCTCTCTCTGCACTGTACTTTCTGCTAATTCCGTGGAGTATGTGTTCCATCCCCCTGGATTCGCCATGCCCAGGGGCTGTCTCTGCACTGTTCTCTCTTGCCTAAGTTTCACACTCAAAACCTTTGAGTCCTTATCACCTCCCCTCCACCCCCATCTACTCTTACAAAGGCATCTTTGTCCAGATAAATTTACTCTGGATTTTGTAGGTGAGATGGTACGGGGTAGGGGTAGGGTTACCCTGCATAGCTGAGAGCCAGCAGCTTCCAACATTACAGAGCCTCAGAGTTCTTTGGCCTTACAGCCACTAGGATCTTTCTGTTGTATTCTTCTCTCTCTCTGTCTCTCTCTCTTTTTTTTTTTTTTTTTGAGATCGAGTCATGCTCTGTTGCCACGACTGGAGTGAGTGGCACAATCTCGGCTCACTGCAACCTCCGCCTCCCGGGTTCAAGCAGTTCTCCTGCCTCAGCCTCCTGAGTAGCTGGGACTACAGGCACACACCACCATGATGCATGGCTAATATTTGTATTTTTAGTACAGACGGGATTTCACCATATTGGCCAGACTGGTCTGGAACTCCTGACCTCGTCATTCCCCCATCTTGGCCTCTGAAAGTGCTGGGATTACAGGCATCCCGTGCCCCACCCTCTTTCCTCATTTAACACACAAACTTGCTGACTTTCTCCCTACAGACTTCCAGAGTTTACCTTGCTGTTCCCTTTATTCATGTCCAAGAATTTAATATTTCTTTCTGCTCTATAATTCGAAGTCTACTGTCGCAGTGTTGCTAAGCCCCTGGAGAGGCAGGAGAGCAGATGATGGTGTGTGGTGTCCCATCCTGGGGGAGAGGTAACCTGTTCTGCACCAGTCAGTGGCCATGTCCTCCTTTTTTTTACTTTCTTGAGACAGAGTTTTGCTCTTGTTGCCCAGGCTGGAGAGCAATGGCCCAACCTCGGCTCACTGCAACCTCTGCTTCCAGGGTTCAAGCAATACTCCTGCCTCAGCCTCCAGAGTAACTGGGATTACCAGTACCCACCACCATGCCTGGATTTTTTTTGTGTTTTTAGTAGAGACAGGGTTTCACCATGTTGGCCAGGCCGGTCTTGAACTCCTGACCTGAGACAATCCACCCGCCTCAGCCTCCCAAGGTGCTGGGATTACAGGAACGAGTCACCATGCTTATAATGTGTCCTCATTCCGAGTTCTCTTCCAGGCCTCCGCCAGCATCTGGCAGGAGGTTGGCTGCTGTCCAGGACTTCGAGTCCATTACTCACGAAGTCATAATCGAAGAAATTAGCTGATCTTAATCCTTTTGGTGTTTTGAGGGTAGAAACATCAGATTTGCTTTTTCCCATGGCACCTGAAAAATGGAGAGATTTGGGAGTTTGGGCTTAATTTAGGAGAGTAAGCTCTCTTTATATTAAAAAAGTATAGGTAAAATGATCAGCTGTTTTCCTGCAGGTTTTATCAATGCTGGTGCTACTTTATTGTTTGAGCATTTCAAGTTTTATGTTACTACATGGAAAAATATTCGTGTTTACCTGTTTTTAAAATTATTTTTTACATCATCTAATAAAAACAGTTTAAAAAGTCAAATGGTAAATCGGAAACCCCTGCTCTAACTTGCCCGGAGGCAACTACTTTTGATTCAAATTGTTTCCCTCGGACTATGTCTGCACATTTCTAAATGAGATACAAATTCTGCTCTCTTCGATTCATCAGTTTTAGATATCATTGCTGGGTTCTGATTATGGCGGTGAGTATTTAGCTTTTCATTCTCTCTGCTTCCCCGTTCTCACCCTCCAGAGTGAGTATATTACAAGTTTAGTCAGCATTTGGATTTATACTTATGCAAATATTATTCACTGCAGAGCTGTGTAGGGTTGTATGATCGCTTTAACTTACTCTTTTTTTTGTTGTTTGTTTGTTTGTTTTGAGACGGAGTTTCGCTCTTGTTACTCAGGCTGGAGTGCAATGGCGCAATCTCGGCTCACCGCAACCTCCGCCTCCTGGGTTCAGGCAATTCTCCTGCCTCAGCCTCCCGAGTAGCTGGGATTACAGGCAAACGCCACCATGCCCAGCTAATTTTTTGTATTTTTAGTAGAGACGGGGTTTCACCATATTGACCAGGATAGTCTCGATCTCCTGACCTCACGATTTGCCCGCCTCGGCCTCTCAAAGTGCCGGGATTACAGGCTTGAGCCACCGCGCCTGGCCTTTAACTTACTCTTGAAGTCAGTACATGCCTTGCCTTCATCAATACCTCCTCTTGCAATAGCCTCTCAGTGGAACGGACTCAGGTCAGCTCTAGCAGGTTATCTTTCTGTTTCCATGTTCTTCTCTGGGCTTCATCTTCTTCTCTTGGGATGGTGGCTTTCTAGGCCTGTACACAGCTCTCAGCCCGGGGTCCCTCTTGCTGTCGTCTCGAGAATTCTGCTGGGTCATTTTCTGGATCTTAGGTCTTTGTTGCCTTATTTTGTGGAGGACGTTTCATCTGAAAAGACGCTGCAGGGGCAGAGGGCCCGGTGGGACCAGCGTCAGCATGCGTTCTTTGGCCTCGTGTTGCTGCGTGGCGGGTTCGGGCTGGTCAGTCCACAGCATAGACCTCTTGTAATCTTTTTAGGGGCACAGTTCATCAGAATTCTGCCAGGGTGTGGGGAGGGGGAATCTAACTGTTGCCAAGTAGCTGTCCAAGTTTCCCTTTCTTATCTTAGCCCTCCTTCCCAAGTGCCATATGGAGGAGCCAAAGGTGGCCTCTGTATATTGGTCCCTAGGTGGTTTATTTCTTTGTAGCAGGCTGAGCTCTGTTATCTCAGAAACCCACTGGCACCAAACTCAAATTTGTACACGTCTATTATTTTTTCAAATAGCCTGAATTAGCGGACTTTTAGCCATTAAGAGCTTGCCTGCTTTGCATACCCTGTGAGATCTCTTCTAGCACCTGCTGGCCTCTGGTAAGATACAGCCTCATGGTTATAAAGCTCCAAGCCACTGCTACCGACAAAGCTCTCTGACCCCGGGACTCCCTGCTGTGCTGTCACAAGCTATCACCTGGCTATGTCAGCCTCCTCTCTGACCCCCTTTCCCCAGGAGTTCCCTTGTCCTCTTCCCCTTCTGGATAGACCCTTTGCTGGAAGCCTGTGGATGTGCCATACTGTGAGGGACTTCCCCTCCCACGTAACCTTGCTTAAGCACCACCCAAGAAAGCTTGGCGTGTGTTACTGTCTCCTTTGGCCATATCGATTTCCTTGATTAGCCCCCAAATCCCTCAAGCCTTCTACACCAAATTAGCCACATCTCCAGAGGTGCCCATGGAGACTTGTGCCTGAATCTTCTGAGGGTTCTGAGATGCACGCTGGGTTGTTCTCCTTTCTCTGCTGCTGCTGCTGCTTTAGGATCCATCTTTCTTAATTTGGCTAAATCAGTACCACCTGTCTGTCCTTCTCATAACTTCCGAAGTTTGGTAGCAGTCAGTATTCATTCATCCCTTCCGTCAGTCTTCATTTTTTCCTCCTTATTTGTGTTTCTCTCTGGGTCCTTTTTCTTTTCTATAGTGTAAATTTGCTGGTGACAAAGTCTGATTGGATTGTCTCAGAAACGTTTTTATTTTAGCCTCCTTTTTTGAAGGGTATTTTCTTGGTGATAGAATTCTAGGTTGGCAGTTGAATTCTAGGTGGTAAATTCTAACCACCTTTCAGGACTTAGAAGGTGGTTTCCGTCATTTCTGTTAGAAAATGACTGCCAGTCTTTTTGTTACTTCCTCGAAGGTGATGTGTGTGTGTGTCCAGATCACTTATTCGCTGCTTTTAAGATTTTTCCTTTTCTTTTGTGTAATTGGCCACCTTAGCTTTGCAGAGCTTATTGAATGATTTGAGATTTGACGTTTTGTTTGTTTTGGAAAATTCGCGGCCATCATTTCTTCTACCCTGCTCTCTTTTCCTCTGAATGGGACTGGGATCACGTACGCTAAGCCCATTCATTGTGTCTCGTGTCTAATACTCTTTAAAAGTTGTTTTCCTTCTTATGTTTTAGTTTGGGTATTTGTTTTAATTGACCTGTCTTCCAGTTTATTAGCCCTGTCTTCTGTATCTAATTTAATTTAGTGCTGTCAAACCCATCTGTTGAGTTATTAATTTTAGATGTTTTATTTTTTAGTGTTATATTTTCTCTGATTATTTTTGCCGATTTTAGTTTTCTGGTGAAATTCTTCTTTTCATTTACTTTGTTCATCTTTCTCTCTGTTTTCTTGGGCGTGATAACTGATTGTTTTGAAGTCAGCCAGCTAACTCTATTGTCCATTTATCTGGCGTCCATCACCTTCACTGAAGCAAGGACTGTGCTGCCTCAGAGCTGGTTTGCAGCCGGGGTCAGCTTCAGTCTTGCTGTTGTGTGTCCCTTGCCTTTTAGGGGTTTCAAATCAGTCTTTTCTATTCGTCACAGCCCCTCCCTCTTGTGTTTCCCAATTCCAATTTTTATCTTGAGGTTGCTTTACAGTGGCCTTTCGTTAAGATTTAAGTCTCTTACTCTCAGAATTGGAAAGATATCCCAAGGGAAAAGCCAACCCTGTGCTCGAACCCCAAGTCTCCGCCCTTCGCCCTGCTGGGGTCTCCCCCAGAACTGGCTTTCAGCAGGTGCATAGCCAGAGCTGTCAGGGTCCTACTTGTGCCCAGAATTGGCCAACAAATCTAGGATAAAAGAAGCTTCAGAGACTTTAGCTCCCTTCTTGGAGGGAGGTTCCTTCCTCTCTCAAGCCTGTTTGAATTTTGTCACTGTCAACCATTTTTGAAGAATTGATTTCCATATTTTATTGAGCTTTTCCTGTTGTTCTTACTGGGGACGGTGATGAGCTGCTAACTACTCCATCCTACCTGGAGGCCAAGGGCCTGTGTAACCCTGAACTGCCTTTTAGAATCGTGAATCAAACATATAACCGCATTCCCCTAACTGCCCTTACCTACTTATTTAGCACCTTCAGGTAGCTGGGACCTGGCATGCCAACACAAATTCTAAGTCGTGGTGCCTGGCATACTGTGTCGGAAGGATTCCAATGTGGCTTCTGTACTGGGCATGGAGGGTGTGGTGATAGATGAGCGTTGTCCCTCTGGGTCAAGGAACGGAGTTGCCACCTGTTTGCCACTCCTGTGTTAGTTAAACGGTACCACCTCACTACTTTGTAGATATCTGGACAAAATCCTTAAATAAAAGGAAAGCATATTACATTTAGTGCTAATGGGTTTGTACGTGGGGAGCGCTGGTAAGTAGGGGGTTCTGGATAAAAGCTTAGGTTTTTAGTAGTGCTGATGTTAATGTTTTCATAAAATACTGGGCTCCCTGTGCTTTTACAGTTCCTATAGTGCATAACTTGAACTTCATAGTGGACTCCACAATAGTGGGTCTTGAAAATACATTTGCTGTAAATTCCGAACAAATTGCCTCAGTCATTCTAAAATGTTCTAAATGGCTTCTATTCTTACAGTTGTTAATATGCAACATATTATTCCATTCTGATATTTTGCTGAGAAAAACATAATTGCTTTTGTGGAATATAGCTCTATTGATGGCATAATCAAATATTAAAAATAGAACTGCAGAGTTTTCCAGAAAATGCAATTAAAGAAGCAGTGAATGCCAATGACTTCACTCCTGTTCGTGACTATTCTTTTCAGACCAGATCTATTAGAGAAAATGAAATCTTAATTTGAGATGATTTATATGGAAAATAACCATGAATTATATTTGTAAGATACATACTTGTATATTTCAGCCACATCAACGTTTCTTTTTTTACCCAGATTATTGCACATTTCCCTGGGCCATCATCATTTTAGGGAGTCTAGGCAAATTTCAAAGCTGTAGGAAAATTCGGTAGGAAGAGCGAAGAGAGTTCACAAGCGAAGGAGTGTATGTATGTAGGGCTTGTGATGAATGAACCCTGGTCACAATTTATTTTGGAAATTGCAGATTTTTGTGTAGTTGTTTGGGTCAAAACAGTCTGGAGAAACCATAGGAAAAGAGAGATGTAGTACTTGGGAAAAAACCTGCTACACCTTATATATGCTTTGAGAAACTGTGAATCAGACTTGGAGTTATGGATGTAAATGAAGGTGCTGTAACTACCAGACAGATCAGCAGAAAGCTGCAGCAAGTGCAAGGTATATACCGAGTCACTCACTCTTCACCTTTTTAATAAGAGAAAAAAAATCGAACAATGTGATCTGTGACTGTATTGCAGAACAGGAAAAAGGAAAAGTATCTAGAAGACCCCAAAAATATAACGGAATATCCCGATGAGAATTTCAGGAACTGGCATTCTCAATAGTCCGTCAGAAAACATGGCTTCTAGAAACTGGAGGGGATGGCTCATTTGTAGTTTACTTTTAGACCTTGTAAATTACATATGAGTGGTAAAACTTCAGGATGAAACTACTAAAAAATACCTATATAAATTCTAAATTGGCAAAATGAAAAAATGAAATTAGAAAAAAATGTCAAAAAATATGAGGTAAGAAAGGAGATACAAACATGGAAAAAATGAGACAAGTAACTTAAAAAACAAAAATATTAAAACAAATCAAGGCCAGGTGCAGTGGCTCACGCCTGAAATCCCAACACTTTGGGAGGCCAAGGCAGGTGGATCGCTTGAGGTCAGAAGTTCAAGACCAGCCTGGCCAACATGGTGAAACCCTGCCTCTACTAAAAATACAAATATTATCTGGGCGTGATGGCACACACCTGTAATCCCAGCTACTTGGGAGGCTGAGACAAAAGAATCACATGAACCCAGGAGACGGAAGTTGCAGTGAGTGTAGGTGGTGCAATTGTACTCCATCCTGGGTGGCTGAGCGAGATCCTGGCAAAAGAAAAACGAAAAACAAATCCAGATTTTTCAATGATCTCAGTAAGTGTAAGAGGAACAAACTTACCTGTTGAAAGACATATATTGTTAGATAAACTTGAAAACCAAAACCCAGATATATGCTCTTTTTAGAGGCACATCTTAAACATGAAGAAGTGAAGAGATTGAAAGTAAAAGGATATAAAAAATAAAGTAGGCAGATATCAACCAAAAGAATAATGGCAGAGCCATTTTAACATCAGACAAAAATAGGCTTTCAGTCAAAAAGCCTTGTTAGAGAGAAGTTCATTACATATACCAAATAGGTACAACTTTATGCTTGTATACTTGTGATTAAACCACTGCAAAGTATATGGAGAAAAGAATGGATCAAAATGGAAGTAGAAATTGATCAATCTGTCATAAAAGGGGAAATTTCAATACATATTGATTGTTGATAGATTCAGACAGAAAATTAAAAATAATGTAGTAATTTAAAGAACACAACCAGGTATAATTTACATATACAGAATTCTGCAGCTTTTAGAGATGTTCTCATGTAAACATGGACTAACTTTAAAAAACTGATCTTGTAATTTTTAGTGTGTGGAGTATCAAAACATTTTAAAGAATGCATATCAAGGAGATCACATTCTCTGACCAAAATTTAATTAAGTTAGAAATAAATAACAAGGATAAATGGCCCTAACATATTTGAAAATTAAAAAAATTCTAATAACAAATTAGTCAAAGAAGAAATTGTAATGGAAATTAATAGATTTAGATACTTAGATTGACAATTGAAAATGAAAGAAGCAATCAGATTTACGTAGAAAAGGAAGAACAAATACATTTAAAGAACACAATAGATAAGAATAGAAATTAATGAAATAGACTACAAAGCTACAATATAGGGTAAACAAAGCCATGAGGTAGCTCCTTGAAAATTCTAACAAAATAGACAAATACAGAACAAAGAGAAGGTACAAATAACCACCACTATGAATGTAAAGGAAGACGTAATTACAGATACAGAAGAGATCAAAAAGTTGATGGGAGACTAAGCATTTGCCAATTCAGATGTAATGGACAAATTTATAGGAAAACAAAAGTTACAGGAAAAACACATATACAGACGCAACAGTTTTATTCTTAAAGGGGAAACATTGAAAGTATTCCCTTTAAAATCAGGAATAAGCCATCTACAGTCAAACAATTAGAAATAATGAGTTTGGTTAGAAGGTTAATGTACCAAAAGTCAATTTTATCTTTATACTTCAGCCATAGAAAACGTAAATTGTTTAAGGACATTATTTATAATAGCACAAAAATAAGGAACTTAGAACTACATCTAACAAAAAATGTGACAATCGTGTATGCAGAAAAGTATAAAACTTTATTGAAAGACATTAAATAAAACCTGAATAAACAGAAGGTTATACCATATTCTTAGAACGAGGAGGCTAACTCAGTACTGTGAGGATGACTATTTTTTTTCCAAATCTGATTCAATTTATTTCATTAAAAATCCCAACAAGTGTTTTTGTGGGGAGGGTAGGACTTAGCAACCTAACTGTAAAATTATATCAAAGACCCATAGGCCAAGAGAAGCCAAGAGAGTCTTGGCATGATGGCTCATGCCTGTAATCCCAGCACTTTGGAAGGCCAGCGTGGGCGGATCACGAGGTCAGGAGATCGAGACCATCCTAGCTAACATGGTGAAACCCCGTCTCTACTAACAGTACAAACAAGTACCAGGCGTGGTGACGCGTGCCTGTAGTACCAGCTATTTGGGAGGCTAAGGTAGGAGAATCGCTTGAACCCGGGAGATGGAAGTTGCAGTGAGCCAAGATCGCGCCACTGCACTCCAGCCTGGGTGACAAAGTGAGACTCCATCTCAAAAAAAAAAAAAAAAGAAAAGGGAAGTCCAGAGACTCCTGAAGAATTGGGGCGGGGGGGAGTTTATGCCGCTGTGTATAAGGCTCTTTTTTAAGCTGTAGACCCAAAGTGTACGTGTAAAGGGAGACAACATAATCAGCAAAACATAAAATAGACCCTGAAACTGTATGAAGCGATGCTCGGCAAGCCAGGAGCGGAATGGCGGGAGCCTGCCATAAATGGTTCTGGGATCATTGGCTCTCCACACATGAGAATCAGTGTCAGGTGGTTTAAACATTTCACTGTGAAAGCAAAACGTTAGAACGTTACAGAAAAAAATGTAAGAGATTTGGAAGGAATTTTTAAAACAAGACAGGGAAACGCCAAAGCTGGAAAATATGTTTGAAAGGTAAGTTCATTGAAACATTCTTTTTATTGAAAGACATCATGAAGAAAGCAAAAACACAGTGGGAAAGAGATACTTGTAATAAACATAACTGATTATGATTTCATTTAGTGAACCCCCACAAATCAATAGGATAAATACACAAAACTCAATAGAAAAGTAGAGAAAATGCTTTCATGGGCATTTCACAGAAGTGGACAAGTGTGGCTCACGCCTGTAATCCCAGCACTTTGGGAGGCTGAGGTGGGTGGATCATGAGGTCAAGAGATTGAGACCATCCTGGCCAACATGGTGAAACCCTGTCTCTACTAAAAATACAAAAATTAGCTGGACATGGTGGTGCATGCCTGTAATCCTACCTACTTGGGAGACTGGGTCAGGAGAATAGCTTGAACCTGGGAGGCAGAGGTTGCAGTGAGCCGAGATTGTGCCACTGCAGTCCAGCCTGGCGACTGAGTGAGATTCCGTCTCAAAATAATAATAATAGTAATAATAAGTTCTATAATGAAATGGACTGTTGTGTTACCACAGTGAAAGTGATTAACCATAGCCGTATGCAACAACATGATAAAGGAATCTTAGGAGTGTGAATATTCTTAGCCTGGATGACCCTGAAAGCAGAGGCTGAGACCAGGGCTAGCAGGAAGCCCTCCTGTTTGTGGGGAACACAGTCAGGGAGGCAGAGAGGAAGCGTAGCCAATCGGAGTGTGTTAGTTGGCTCTACAGCAGGTGACAGCGCTGGCTCCTGAGAGGACTGGAGAGCAGTTACAGAGCACATTTCAGACTTGCCTCCCCAGGCCCTTGGTCTCTGGTCCCTGTTGCCTGAGGGCTGCTCCTGGGGCACTGGCTTCCACCGGAGGAGTGAGACGTGCAGTGCTGGAGCCAAGTTGCTCCCTGCCTGTGAGACACACACGCGAAACACCATGGCTTCTCTACAACACTTTCTGTAAAGTGCAAAAACAAGTGACACCAAACACTGTCTTGCGGAGATGAACGAAGTGTGCCAGGGAAGTTCCAGAGAGAAAGGGAAGGAAATTATACATGCAGATTCAAGAAGGGGATTCCCCAAGCATCCAGGTAGGGAACCTTATTGTCAGCAAACCATACGAACAAAGAGACATGCCTTAGAGTTCTCTGCTCTGGTAAAGCAGAGGGCAGCCAGGCAGAATCTGCAGTGATTGAGGAAAGTCTGCGACTTCAGAGCTGCGCCAGGGGACCTGCTCTGCAGACATGACGGGAACTGAGCGGTCGAGCAGCCCGCAGTGGTCTTGGGAGCCCTGAACATATGCTCAGGTATTGAGGACTTTGAGGGCCCACGGGTCCCCTGGGAAGAATAGTCTTGTGAAGATGTCCTTCAACTATTTGAGCTATTGAATTGATGGAATCATGGCTAAGCAAAGCTAATGCAGAGCACTGAAACTAGTTAAGACTTGAAAGTGGAAATTAAAAAAACACGGAAAGACACAGAATAGAGCCAGGCAAGGCAGCTTATGCCTGTAGTCCCAGCTCTTCAGAGGTTGTGGCGGGAAGATCACTTGAGCCAAGGTGTTCAAGACCAGCCTGGGTACCACAGTGATATCCTGTCTTAAAAAGAAAAAGAAAAGAAAAATAGGACCGGCATGGTGGCTTACATCTGTAATCCCAGCACTTTGTGAGACCAAGGTGGACAGATCACTTGAGGTCAGGAGTTCGAGACCAGCCTGGTCAACATGGTGAAACCTGTGTCTACTAAAAATACAAAAATTAGTCAGGTGTGGTAGCACACGCTGGTAGTCCCAGCTACTCGGGAGGCTGAGGCATGGAATCCCAATAACTTGGAAGGCGGAGGTTGCAATGAGCAGAGATTACGCTACTGCACTCCAGCCTGGGCAACAGAGCAAGACTCCATCTCCAAAAAAAAGAAAAAAGAAAAGAAAAATTAATTTTTAAAAAGGAAAAAAGATACTGAGTATATCATGAAAACAATGTAATACTAGTTTGAATAGAAAATTCTAGATTATACTAGCAAAGAAGGAGAGGTAGAATGTGCAAAGGAAGAAACCTAATTGTATTAAAACCCTTGCCTAACAGAGAGATGTGGTTTAAAGAACCAGCTGAAAGTGTAACGCTAATTAACAAAATTACAGCCATCTAGGCACGTTCCAAATTCCTAGGCATTAGAAGCTAATCTGAGCAAATTATCTGTAAGAAGTTGTTTTGGAGACACTCTGGGATATCTGAGTAGGAATTGGGCATTAAATCATATGAAGATGATCTATCAGTAATTAGTAAATTTTAGATGTAGTAATGGCTTTGTAGGTTACATAAAAAATGTCCCTGTATTTTAGGTATGCATACTGAAAAAAAGTCATGATTTGTAACTTAACTTGAAAAAAAAAAGAAAAAGAGATGAAGCAAATATAGTAAAATTGTTAATCAAGGTGACAGGCTAAGCAGATGGATTGAATATCCTTATTTTTCTACTTCTCTGTTTGAAAAATTTCAAAATAAAAAGTTTAGGGGCCAGGCGCGGTGGCTCACGCCTTTAATCCCAGCACTTTGGGAGGCCGAGGCGGGTGGATCACGAGGTCAAGAGATCGAGACCATCCTGGTCAACGTGGTGAAACCCCAACTCTATTAAAAATACAAAAAAAAAAAATTAGCTGGGCATGGTGGTGCGGGCTTGTAATCCCAGCTACTCAGGATGCTGAAGCAGAATTGCCTAAACCCAGGAGGCAGAGGTTGCGGTGAGCCGAGATCGCGCCATTGCACTCCAGCCTGGGTAACAAGAGCGAAACTCCGTCTCAAAAAAAAAAAAAAAAAAAAGATACTCAGTCATACACCATACACGGACGCTTCTGTTAATGACAGGCTGTGTGTACAATGGTGGTCCTATAAGATTCTAATACCATGGTTTTACTGTACCTTTATTACGTTGCAGTGTGTTAAATACGCAAGTCCTCACCATTGTGTTAGAGTTGCCGGTAGTGTTCAGGACAGCATTATGCTGCCTAGGTCTGCAGCCGGGGATACTAGGCCACCCCACACAGCCTAGGTGTGTAGTGGGCTCTGCCATCTGGGTTTGTGTAAGTGCGCTCTGAGGTTCACCCAATGATGGAATCGCCTAAGGACGCCCTTCTCAGAACATGGCTCCGTTGTTAAGTGATGTGTGACGCATAGAAGATTTCAGTGAAAAGTGAGGCAGTTAACCCCAGTTACATGTTGCGATGCGATTTTTTTAAAGGCACTGTGATCGTAGTACTCCTGTGGCTTCGTGATGGATAACATTTACGAAGTCGTAATAATGTCAGTACCGAATGCTGAAGTATCAGAAGGTGGGTTGTTGCTATATTGGGATTGGGAAAATGAGGAGAGGGAGAGCGAGCGTGTGAATGTGGCTGTGTCTGCTGTGTGTTGGGGAAAGCGAGAATCCTCAACTTTCATAGTCAGAAGTCAATCAAAGCATCAAGTTGAGAAATGTGAAAGTAAATGGAAGAAACAGGCAAAGCTGTTTGCTGTAAGCGGCAGCCTCTCTACAAAACAGTTTTGACTTTTCAAATTGTGTGAGAGTGACTAGATCAGAAAAAACAAAATGCATTTTTTATATATTCATGTATTTTATATATTTTTAAATGTTCTTTTTTAAAAATTTTGAGACAGAGTCTTGCTCTGTCACCCAGGGAGTGCAGTGGCATGATGTTGGCTCACTGCAAACTTCACCTCCCAGGTTCAAGTGATTCTCTTGCCTCAGCCACCCGAGGAGCTGGGATTACAGGTGCCCGCCACCATGCTTGGCTAATTTTTTTTGTATTTTTAGTAGAGATGGGGTTTCACCATGTTAGCCAGTCTGGTCTTGAACTCCTGGCCTCAAGTGATCCACCCACCTCAGCCTCCCAAAGTGCTGGGATCACAGGCTTTTATTCACCTTCTTATAAGCTTGTTCAAAAATACATTTTATGTTTGTGATTCCAAATGTTTATGGAAAAATAGGTCAGGGGTATTTTGTATTTTTATGCAGTGGAGTCCCATTCAGCCGTTAAGATGATGCCAGTGAGTACCTACAGGGTGTGACGTGGTGATCATGACCCATTATATGGTCATAAGAAAAGGTTATTGACAACTTCACGACCCAATTTTTATAAAAACCGATTTAAATAGAACGCAGCACATGTTAACAGGGGTTAGAGGAGAAGCCATGTGAATGGAGATAGCGTCATTATTTTCCTTCAGCTTCTTTGCCTTTCCTAACTTATATATGGAACTTGCATTGCTTTGGTTATAAAGTAAAGGGGAAAAGTCAGCTCACTGCCCTCAGGACCCTCCTGCCTCTGGGGCTGCAGAACCAGGCAGGAGCGGGGGAACAAAGCCTCCCGTCCTAAGGCCGGCACTGGCAGAGCTTGTCTGTGCTGAAAGCCTTCCCTCTCGTGTGTTCCTGGTGCCAGGCCCTTGCTCCGGTGGGCACTCTGCAGATGAAACAGGCGTGCCCCGGGCCCCTAGGATCTGCTGAGCAGCAGGAGACAGGTGTACCCGCAAGTGGCACTGTGGAGTGCTGGTGCCCTAGCCTGCGGTTCTGTAGCTGTTTCTGCCCATGCTGGGTAATTAGCTGTTCGGGGGTTAAAGGAGAAGCAGAGGAGAGCCCCCCCATGGAGTGAGCTGGATGAGGCAGGAGGGGTGGACAGAGCCAGAAGATGTGGGACTTACCCCAGAGGCTGAAGAAAGCCCCTGAAGGGCTCAGCGTCATTGGGTGGGGGGAGTGACGTGGTCAGATTCGTAATTCTGCAGTGTAGAAAACGGGTTAGAAGTGGCCAGCCAGTAGTGGGGGCAGGAGGGTCTTTGTAGGGCTCTTACAGTAGCTCAGGTGCCAGTTGGCAGCCAGGTACCAGGTGGAGCGAGGCACTGGGGGCTGGGGCCCAGGGTGAGCTGGTCAGTAGATGACTCTGAACTTGGATGGACTTGAGAGTGAGCTAGGGCAGGGGAGGGACGTGGGGTATCTGGGATCCTGACAGGCACATCTGGGTGAATGGGGGCTCTGGTGGAGGCAGGACAGGCTCCAGGAGCACTGGTTGTATTGAGTCAGGCTGCTGGGGAGGCGTCCGTCACGTTTCCATCAGGCCAGTGGGTGGACACAGGCATCTCGGAGGAAGAGAGGCTGAGAGAGGCTTAGGGGCATCCTGCGGGATGGAGCCCCAGAAGAAACAGGCTCTCCCCAGGATAGATCCTGTGAGGAGCGGAGGGGAGGTACGAGGGAGATGGATGGGCAGAGGGAGCGCTTGCTAAGGAGCAGCTGCGGAGAGTGAGTGGGGGAGGAAGCAAGGGGGTGGCCAAAGCAGGAGGGCGTTCCTTCTGTAAAGCAGTAGCTAGATCAGTGTCAGCCGGGTGAGTTGGGACTCAGCAAACCAGAACTGACCAGACATAGAGTTCTGCCTGTGCCAGCCAGGGGGAGGGGGAACAGGAGTGGGCAGTGGAGATGGCTGTTACAAGGGTGCTGGGGCCACTTAGTCAGATGGAGGGCTGACTTCATGTCACCAGCATGGCACAAGTTGTCCAGACCCCTACTGTTTGGGGATCCTAGAAGTGTCTAAAACCAAGGGTGGACCCATGTGATGAGGGAGGGGCATAGATCGTGTCCCTGCCCAGGGTGTCTTTTCACCCTGGGCTATCATCAGCGGGAATGGGCGGCCCTGGACATACTCCTGTGCCCTGCCCTCTTCCTCCCCTGTCCTGATGGCCTTCTGCCTCCTCTCAGAACCTCGTGGAGACAGAAGACGGGCTCTGTACTCCAGTCTGTGTGTGGCATTGCCCGGTGTGAGATCAGATGGCAGGAGGGCCAGCTGGGTGTAGTACCTGCCGCAGGGAGGAAGGAGAGCAGCCTGCATGCCCTGCAGGGGCCAGCCTGGGGCAGCAGAGCAGGGCAGAGGGCTGAGAGTGCGCCCCAAGCCTCTCTTCCTCCCAGATCCCTACGTCCACATACTGGCCTGATGGAAACATGACGGACGCCTCCCCAGCAGCCTGACTCAATACAACCAGTGCTCCTGGAGCCTGTCCTGCCTCCACCAGAGCCCCATTCACCCAGATGTGCCTGTCAGGATCCCAGATGCCCCACGTCCCTCCCTGGCCCTGTCTCACTCTCAAGTCCATCCAAGTCAGGGTCATCTACTGACCAGCTCACCCTGGGCCCCAGACCCTAGTTCCTCCCTCCGCCTGGTACCTGGCTGCCACCTGGCACCTGAGCTACTGTAAGAGCCCTACAAAGACCTTTCTGTCCCCACTCCTGGCAACTTCTAACCTGTTTTCCACCTGCAGAATTGTCTTTTTAAAATACATATCTGACCGTGTCACTCTCCCCACCCAATGACACTGTGCCCTTCAGGGACATTCTTCAACCCTTGGGGTAAGTTTCACATCTTCTGGCTCAGAGGGTCCCTGCCCACCCCTCCTGCCTCATCCAGCTCACTCCATGGGTGGGGGTGTCTTCTCCTCTGCCTCCCCCTCAACCCCTAAACGGCTAATTACCCAGCATGGGCAGAAACAGCTATAGGATCATGGGCTAGGGCACCAGCACCCACAGTGCCGCTCGTCTTACAGCTTTCTCCGGCCACTCAGCAACTCCTGGGGGCACCTCTTTGGAATGCAACCAGGCTCCCGTCAGGGTACAGCTGGGCTCTCTGGGCAATAATTCTGAGAAGGGAGCCTGCTTTGGGGTAAGTCAGGAATGGGGGCGTAGCCTCTGGGTCTGAGAACAGGATGGTCCTGGCAAAACCCGGGCAGAGGTACCTTTAGGTAACAGTCCTGGATTTGAGAGTCTGCATACATAGTGTGTGGCTTATGACATTACTACAGTAGCCTTTAGTCATAGTGATTTGGAAATGAAAGAGCATGTTGTCTCCCAGACGGGTTCAGTTGTGGTAGTTCCAGTGGGTTTAAAAGTTGATGTGGGTCTGTGAATGTGCTTGCTTGATTATACTCTGATAGCTTTTCATTACACACAATGCAGTTTTAATGGAATTAATGTTCTGTATCAACAAATACATTGTTTTTATTATTGTGCCATGAGGAGATTTCTAAAAGAAGAGAATTAAAATCATTTGCAAATGGTTTATATAATACTCTTTTTCAAGCAGGGCAATCTACCTTCCCACTTCATATGTTTTTTTCTGACGATGGGTTGAGAAAGGGAGGGGGTAGAGGCTCTTGAATACATTTGGGTGCTGGTTGGAATTTATTCTTGAAGCTTACATTTATGTCTAAAATTCTCATTATTCTCCATCAAGGAGCAGCAACCCACATAGAATTGCACACGGCCACCTAGCTGACCAGTTTCTGGGCAGATCGGGCTCCTTCAGTTCCCCACCCAACTTGTTGGTCATCCTGCCACCCCAGACCCTGTCATGGTGCAGGGATTCCAGTTTCCTGCCCCTCACTCAGACTGGCCACCATTGTTTCCAGAGGCTTTCCATACCTATTCTGAAGCCAGTGACCCTCACGTTCAAGTGCTGGCATTTGTCTGGCCCCGTCCACCTCTCCCACCTGCTGATGGGAGCATTAGAGGGAGTTAGTGCCCACTGGTGTGGGTTATGCCTCCTCACTTAGGAGGAGACAGAACCAGCTGTCGCTGGCTTGGGTTTTAATAACACGTTTTCTCTGTTATGCATCAACCATGGGAAATAGAAAAATACAGAGGAAGCCAAAATCCCACTGTCTGGAGATAACCATGGTAACTTTGAGATGCGGCTGCTGATTTTCTTTATGTATTTGTTTTCTTCTCAGAAGAGAAATCATTCACCTTCGAAACCATTTTGTAACCTGCTTTTCCTCCTCCTCTCATTTAGTGTGAACATTTCTACATGGCATTAAATATTCTTCCGTGGCCTGGCACAGTGGCTCACACCTTTAATCCCAGCACTTTGGGAGTCCACAGTGAGAGGATCACTGGAGCCAGGAGTTCGAGACCAGCCTGGGCAACATAGTGAAACCCTCTCTCTACAAAAGATACAAAAATTAGCTAGGTGACACATGCCTGTAGTCCCTGCTATTTGGGAGGCTGAAGAGGGAGGATCACTTGAGCACGGGAGATGGAGGTTGCAGTGAGCTGTGATCGTGCCACTGCACTCTAGCTTGGGTTACAGAGGGAGAGCTCGTCTCCAAAAAAAATCTATAAACATAAGTGTGTGTGTGTGTGTGTGTGTGTGCGCGCGTGCGTGCACACATGCATGTGTGCGGTGTGTATGTGTGTATACGTGTGTGTGTGTGTATAAATATATATGTATTAGGCTTCTTGTGCATCATTCCAGAGAGAAAAGTTTACGTAGTAAATACGTTCGGCCATTCCTGCTTGTTTACACAAACAGGGATCCTTCATCGCACACGGGGCTGTGTCTTGCTTGTCATTTGTCTTCAAGATCATTCCACATTGGCATAAACGGATCTACCTCAGACTTCATAATGCATATATTCATGTTCTTTGTAAATATCAAAGTTTATTTATCTAGCCCTTTATTGCTACTCGCCGGTTCAGGTTTTTGCAGTAAATGTCCTTGTGTAAATAGGCTGGCGCATTTCTGGTAGTATATCCACAGGTTAAATTCACAGAAGTGAAACCACTGAGTTCAGTGGTTTATTTCGAGAGATGCTATGAAATTGTCCCCAAGTCACTTAACCCTTGGTGCTTTAATCTTCACATCTGTACATAGGCACCAGAATCACACACACCTATTCAGGTTGTCAGGATAAACTGTAAAAGCTTAGTCGGTATCTGGCCTATATCCAGCGCACAATACATATGGACTCTGTTGACCTTGGACAGCATGGGTTTAAACAGCACTTATATGTGGATTTTCTTCCACCTCTGCCACCCTGAAATGGCAAGATCAAGTCCTCCTCCTCTTCCTTCTCCGTAGCCCACTCAACAGGAGGATGACAAGGATGAAGGCCTTTATGATGATCTGCTTCCACTTAATGAATAGTAAATGTATTTTCTCTTCCTTAAGAGTTTTTCAATAGCATTTCCTTTTCTCTAACTTTAGTCTGAGAATAGAGCATACAGAATACGTACAACATGCAAAATATGTGTGAATCAACCGTTTATGTGATCGGTGAGACCTCCAGTCAACAGTAGGCTATTGCAGGTAAACCTTGGAGGAGTCAAAAGGTGATACATAGATTTTGGACTGCACAGGAGGTTGGCACCCCCAACACCCCTCTTGTTCAAGGACAACTATAGAATTGTAATTTTCAACATAATGATTTTGTAACCAGATAACATACTGAATTTTCTTACGGTTTCTTATTCTTCTGAATCAATTCCATTGAGTTTTCTAGTTAGGTAATCATGTTATTTTCAGATAGTAACGATTTTGCTTCCTCTTCCCGATGTTTATAACTTTATTTTGTTTTTCCTTTTTACTTTGATTAGCTAGATACATTACTTTTCTTTTCTTTTATTTATTTATTTATTTTGAGATGGAGTTTCACTCTGGTTACCCAGGCTGGAGTACAATGGCGTGATCTTGGCTCACCGCAACCTCCGCCTCCTGGGTTCAGGCAATTCTCCTGCCTCAGCCTCCTGAGTAGGTGGGATTACAGGCACACGCCACCATGCCCAGCTAATTTTTTGTATTTTTAGTAGAGACGGGGTTTCACCATGTTGACCAGGATGGTCTTGATCTCTTGACCTCGTGATCCACCCGCCTCAGCCTCCCAAAGTGCTGGGATTACAGGCGTGAGCCACTGCACCTGGCCGATACATTACTTTTCTATTGTTATGTGGCAAATTGCCACAAGTATAGCAGGATCGAACAGCTCAAACTTAGTATTTCAGAGTTCCCAAGGGTTGGGACTGGAATGTTTTAGTTGGGTCCTGTTCTCAGGGTCTGCAGGCTGAAATGTAGGTGAGGCTGGAAGCATCTTCATTCAAAGGCTTGATGAGGGAGATCCACTTCTAAACTCCTTCAGGTTGTTGGCAGAATTTGTTTTGGGGGTTGCGTGACTCAGCCCTGCTTCCTTGCAAGCTGTGGGTGGGGAAATTCTCAGCTCTTAGAGGCATCTCCTGGCACACAGCCCACTTCTTCAAGGCCGGCAGCAGAACCTTAAATTAGGACTCCACAAAGGGCCCAGAACCAAAAGGCTGGCCTGATTAGGTCACACCCAAGAGCACTTCCCTTTTGATGAACTCCACAGCAGACTGATTTGGGACTTCCCATCCACCATTGTCAGGCAGTGTAACCTCATCACATGCTATATTCTAGCCGATTCACAGTCCCACCCGTGGCTGATGGGAGGGGATTTTACAGGGCATGTACAACAGGGAGTGGGGACCTTGGGGGCCGCCTTGTAATTCTGCACACCTAACTATTATTTTCAGAATCATTTTATTTTATTTCGTATTTTATTTTTGAGGTGAAATCTTGCTCTGTCACCCAGGCTGGAGGTAGGAGGATCACTTGGGCTGAGGAGTTTAAGACCAGCCTGAAACATGGTTTTTTTTCATGTTTCCCTCTGTGCCAGCAAGCAGTGCATGCACAGTCAAATACTTCCACGCGCCCAAGCATCAAAGAAAGCAAGCCACAATGAGACAGCAAAGGCCAGAATTTGATGCTTCCTGGGATCTTGTATCATGTAATCTAAAACATTTGAGTATGAAACCTTTAAAGTCATAAAGATGAGCGCACAACAAGGAACTATTTGAAAGAATTACCTTTGAGAATAAAAAGTAGACTTTCTAGTTATGCGAGATATAATCACTGAAATTTTCTAAACAAGTGCAGTAATATAGTTCAGCAGCTGATTAGACATACTGCAGAGACGATTGGTGATCCAGAAAATCTACTAAAGAAAGTAACCAGAGTTAAGTCATGCATGACATGTGCAGGGAATATGTGGAAGAAAGACTAAGACATTTGGAGGATGGAATGTGAAAGACCAGAGTCTTTACCAATAGAGCTATTGGAGTCCCTGGTAAAGAAAATAGAGAAGATACAATATTTCAAGAGATACTGGCTACAAAATTTCCAAAACTAATAAATATATATTCACAGATTCATTAGCACAGTATCTCCCAAAACACCTAGACATACCATGCAAAAAGCTCTGAAAACTGAAGGCCCTGGCCTTTAGTACTAGATTGTCTCAAAAGTCTTTAGAGAATGAGGACAGCTGACTTTTGACTGCAACAATGGAAGCCAGAAAACAGTGCAGTAGTTTCCAAATGTTGAGGGACACAGCTGTCAACCTAGGGTGTTTCCAGCTCAACCATTTTTCAAGCATCAAGGTGAAGTAAGACATTTACAGATAAACCAAACGTGGGAGTTTATCACCAAAAGATCTGCTCTGAAGGAACTTTAATCATCGAGGTCATAACTTTTGGCGTGACAGTCTAGTGAAGCCTGTGGACCCCTTCTCAGAATAAGGTTTCTTAAAAGCGGGAAATAAAAATATTACAAAGGAAGCCAATTAGTTACAAATTTTAAAACTAAAAATATTTTAAAAATGTATTATAATAATATATGTGCTACTTAATAACCCACTAAGTAACAAAATCCAGCGGCTACCCTAATGTCAGCATAAACAGCCCTAAGAGAAGGCAGCATCTTACAGGGCAGGCCCAGGACAAATGAGTTTGTCGTCAAGCACTTAAGAGAGAATGTGCATCAGAGAAGCATGCGTTACAACAGAACAGACAATGGTGTATTTCACCTTTCACTTTCTTTTGACTCATGAGTTATTTAGAATATTTTTAAACACTTTCACACTAATAGAGTTTTTCTTTTTTCTTTCATGAGGCGATCTTGTCATCAGTTTATGGTTCTGCTTTTGCTTGAGAAGATACTGAAAGCTGTAGGGTTCTTTTTCTATCATTAAGTTTAGAAGAAAGTAAAGGACATTATAAGTGTGATGTGTGGGTGTAGCCCCCAAAGGGAAATGGTGTGGAGAAAGTCTGGACCACAGCCTGGGATGAAAGGCTGGGAATGGTGAGTCGGGAGTGGCTCCAAGAAGAGGGGACAGAAAGCAGAAAGCATGGACCGCGTGGGGGTAGTACTGAGTATGTCCCCACAGGTAGAGGCAGATGGCAGGGGCCTGTATGCCTCAGCCAGCCTTCTGTGGCCCCAGCAAGACCCAGAGAAAGAAAGCTACAACCAAAGCAAGGAGAATCGAGGGAGGGTGAAGTAGGAAGATCAGCTGCTCCAGGAGGCCATGGGAATGATATTGCACAGCACAGAGCCGCACGGGAGGCCGTGGGAATGATACTGCACGACACAGAGCCGCATGGGAGGCCACAGGAATGATACGGCACGGCACAGAGCCGCACGGAGGCCGCGGGAATGATACGGCACAGCACAGAGCCGCAGCCCAGAAGGTTTGGAAGATGGGGGTCTTTGGACTCAGAATGTTATTTGCTCTGTTTTTGCAACAACGATTTTTTTCTCCAGACACAGCGAATGCTGGCTTCTTAGTGGTAAATGGATACCACTGTGGCTCTCGGGCACCCATCTGCCATGTGTTTCCTGAAAGTAATTTACTTGGCTTTCAACACTGTTGTAGAAGGACTTCCTTCACTATCATTTGCCTTTAGACCAGACTTGATGATCTGAAGGACATTCTTGATTTTAGGAAATGAAAGAACTTTTCGTTGTTAGAGGACAAGATTTAAAGAGCTAGTTTATTTCAGGGCTCTGTGTCCAGGCAGGTACCAATCAAATGGGCAGGTCTTTGACTCTAAGGATGCCATTACTTCCTGGCAGCCGGTTATCCCGTGTCATCAGCCTCGACCGCAGGAAGCTCTGTCTCTGCTCTGATTCTATCTCTTATCTCTGTTAGGCTGGGTGGGGAGGTGGAGAAAAGAGCAACGTGGTGTCCTTGTGACAACTCATGGTGCTCAAGGTCCAGCCTCCTCTCCATGAGCAACATCCTGCCTTTTCCAATCTATTTGGCTTTTTTCCCCACAGCGATTTAATTCTCTGTTACTTTTCACCAATCCTCTTCAGTTTCTCTATATTCTTTGTGAACTGCGGACTCAGTAATGATACCGATGAATTAAATGGGATGAAGGTTTCGTGATGCGGTCATTTCATGGCTAACTAGGTGCATGACCCTCTTTCTCATGGGAATGGTACAAAATCAACCTACAGGACTACTGAGATGTCAGAACGTGCAGCATAATCCTTGCTGGTGGCTGGAATTGAGCAAAAACAGTTCAAGATTTGATGATTCCAGAGCAGGGACTCTGAGCTTCTTTTACACCGACTACCGTTGGTCTCCAGTGGGCCACAGCAGGCCTCTCCAGAGAGGAGGCATCCCAGTACCTGGGCTGTGAATAGCCTCCCTCAAGCCATTCTGCAGGCCCTCCCTGATTAGGGCTAAGCCTTTTCTCTGTTAGCAGTATCATGCCTTTCCCAATCTATCTGGCTTCGGTATTTGGAACTGTGTCAGTGTTTCTGGTATTGGAGAGGAGTAGGGGAAGGGACGTCTGCGCTGCCCCTCCTGGAGAGGTCTGGAGAGAAAGCAGATGTTTAGGAAAAATAATCTAGTGTCCCCCTTCCAAACAAATAAATAACGAACTGAGACCAGGGTGGCAAGTGGCTGGAGTCACAGTGACAGGGAGCAGCATCAGGTGGCATGTGGCTGAAGGAGGGGCTTGGCCCGAGCATGAGTGCCCACCATAGCACTGTGACTCAGCCCGGTGCCCACTGCAAGGTAGGGGATTGACCTGGACAGGAGCGGGGCCACCAGGGCAGGTGCCTCAGATGCTAGAAAATCAGGAACCTAGCTTTGTGGGTTCTAGATTATCAGGCCAGGGAGATGTGGTTTATTGGGCAGAGGCATCCAGGATGGCTTCAGTGGGGAGGGTGGAGATGGAGATAAGAGGAAATGGACAAGGCTGTGATCAGCAGGTAAAACAGGAGAGCGCTGGCAGAGGGGAGAGAGATGAACTGGGAAATGGAGGGCGCTGAGCAGAAGAATGGATCACGCTTTGTGGCGGAGTGGTCCTTGAACTGTACCATGAGCTCAAAACGTGATGGCATTATGGTCAGAAATGTGCAATTCACCAAAAGAAGAAGGTGGGGGTAGAAGCATGGAATGATGGCGAGAGCTCCAGGGGGAATGGTCGGATCCTTCCGAGAAAGGCCAGTGTCCTCTGGCTGTAAAGTGACCTGGGAACATGGCACGCCCACTGGGTTCAAGTGTTGGGTACAGAAGGCAAGAGAGAGGTTTCAGGGGCATTTAGAAGGAGAGTTAGTGAGACACAGCCCCAGAGAGACATGGGAGACATTGGTCAAGGATTTCCCTAGGGCTGAAGCTGGACTGCAAGGCAAGGGGCCTGGGTGGCATGGCCGTGAGAGGGGATCCGGGAGGTGGGAAATGGCTATAACTATTGTCTGTCACTGTTGACTGTGTTTGGAGGACTCATGTGCATTACAGAAAAAACAGACATTTCAATGCTTGGGAGCAGAGCCCTGTGGGCTCTCTTTGGTTCATGTTTCTGTTGCTTTGTGGCCAGAATTTTAAAATTTTATTTTATTTTGAGATGGACTGTTACTTTGTCACCCAGGCTGCAATGCAACGGCACGATCTCGGCTCACTGCAACCTCCACCTCCCAGGTTGAAGCAATTCTCCTGCCTCAGCCTCCTTAGTAGCTGGGATTACAGGCGCCCATCACTGCACCCGGCTAATTTTTGTATTTTTCGTAGAGGCAAGTTTCACAAGTTTCACTATGGTTTCGAACTCCTGACCTCAAGTGATCTGCCCGCCTCGGCCTCCCAAAGTGTTGGGATTACAAGCGTGAGCCACCACACCCTGCATGGCCAGATGTTTTCCAGTCTAGCTGGTGCTGGGTGTGATAGAGGCTGCTGTGTCTGAAATGTGGTCCTGCCC
Source organism: Saguinus oedipus (assembly GCA_031835075.1). Classification (NCBI taxonomy): domain Eukaryota; kingdom Metazoa; phylum Chordata; class Mammalia; order Primates; family Cebidae; genus Saguinus; species Saguinus oedipus. Next base: position 15,861,238 of record CM063174.1, read on the forward strand.
ACCTGCAGAGGTAGCTGAAGGCGAACTGCAATTTGTGCCCAAGGGGGCCTGGTGGGTCTGCCAGCAGCATGCTCTCCTCCCGGGTCTGGCTAGTGCTTTTGGAGTCCCAGAGGACATGCAGCCAAGTCCTTTGAGCCAGCGACCTGGCTGCCTGGCCCGTACCCACAGTGGCAGGCGTGAGCGATTTGTCTTCACAAGAGATCTGGTCTGCAAACACTTTCCTTGTAATGCGGCCTCCTCACTTGTTGCCCTGTTGAAGAGCGAGCCTTAGCCTCTTGTTCTTCCTGGTTGGTCCTGGGGGTGAGGGAGAGGAAAGGGTCGCCAGGATTTGGGCTTGAGTGACTGGGAGGAAGGGGTGCTCTTGTGGAGAGCAGAGGTTGCAAGAGGAAGGGTGGGGCTCTGAGGCGGAGGCCACAGCCGCTTTTTTGGACGTGTTGGGTTGGACAGACGCAAGGAGTGGAGGCTGTGAACGGCATGATGCTGTGGCCATGGCAGAGTCGTGGGCTGAGAATCACCTGCGCAGACACAAGTGGATGGCACTTGAGGAGCCTCAGGACAGCCCCCACAGAGCCCTGGGGAGAGGAGCCAAAGGGCTTCAGAGATACAGGTCTTGGGGAAGCAGGAGGAGGTGGGGAGAGGGAGGAGGTCGAGAGGGAGGCTGTGAAGGAGAGCAACCCCCTGGGAAGTGGGAAGAGCCCCAGGGGAGCCAGGAGCTGCAGGAGCCTCAGCCCTCAGCAGGTGACGAGGATCAAGCTTTGTCCGTCGCACTCGGTTACTGCGGGGGAAACTTGGGAGAAGAGTTGCCTTGCCATTGTGGGGCTGAAGCCAGACAGATGGTAGTGGGTGGGAAGTGACTGTGTATCCATGAGCCATTGGCCCTTCCTGGACACCAGGAAGCCAGAAATGTGGAGATCAGAGCCAGTGTCATCCTCGGGATGCTTGGACTTGGGAGGCCGCCCAGGAGACAGGCAGGCGAAGAGCTGGACACAGGGCTGAGCAGTGGTTCCAAGGGAGAGAAGTCACAGTGTATTCATGTGATTGGGACAGTAGAGAGGAGCCAGAAGAGAGGGGGTGACTTCTGGTGGGACCCCAGGCAAGGTCAAGGGTAGGACTTGGCCTGGGAAAGGAGTGGGCCACTTGGAATCAGGGCCTAGAAAGTTCTGGAGCCTTGTCAGAAGACACTACATATTATGGGTGAGGTAGGAAGCTGTGATGAGTGATGGGGAGGTGCTCACAGTGGCTAGAGGGGGCAGAGGGGCGTGCGTCAGGGGAGCCAAGCGTCTAGAGGGGAGAAGGAGCCTGCAGGGCCCGCCGTGCCCAGGACCCACACAGCCATGGCAGGTGTCTGGGTGGCCCGTGGGTAGGGTTGCCTTTGCCTTTTCCACAGATGGTGCTGTTTATTTATTTACTTACTTATTTGTTTATTTTGAGATGGAGTCTCGTTCTGTCTCCCATGCTAGAGTGCAGTGGTATGATCTTGGCTCACTGTAACCTCCACTTCCCAGATTCAAGTGATTCTCGTGCCTCAGCCTCCTGAGTAGCTGGGATTATAGGCCCACAGCCTAGCACAGCCACGTCACATCGAGGACCAGGGGTGGGGTGTTTCAGAAAGCCTGCCACTCTTGGGCCACCTAATGCAGTACACAAAGTGGTCCCCTCCCTCATAGTGCCCTGGTGCCCGGAGACACCATTGTGCCTCTCAGAGTGGCTGCAGACTATGAAAATGCCACTCGTGGTGGCCCAGCCCCCGTGTGTGTGTGCCATGTTCCACACGTCCCTCTCCAGGTCAGAACAGTTCACGGTGTTTTGATTGTCCGTGAAAGGTTTCGGAAGCGTCTCACCTCCTGTACCTTTTGTCCTTCCAGGTGCTGCTGTCAGGACTCATAGGCGTCGTCTCCTGGAAGAGGCCTCTCTCCCTCGTGGTAAGTGGCACCTGTCTCTCCAGGTGGCCCTGGAGCAGGGTTCCACCTTCAGGGGTGTAAACAGGTTAGAGGCAATGGCGAAGAGAATTCCAGTTTCTCTGCAGGCAGCGGGAGGCAGAGCTTGATTAAATCTCACCGCTGAAAGCTGACAGCTCTTGAGTGAGAAGCACTGTGTTTCTCATGGGAGGTGCTTCTGAGAGTGCTCCTTGGTGTCTTCCCGAGAGGCTCCGGGGGCATCCTCTTCGCGTTTGTTTTGTTTCGGTGCCCTCCTGTATGTGATGCAAACAAGGGCATTTTAAAAGCATGGATGCCACTGGTGCGGTGGCTCAGGCCGTAATCCCAGGACTTTGGGAGGCCAAGGCAGGCAGATCATGAGGTCAGGAAATTGAGACCGGCCTGGCCAACATGGTGAAACCCCGTCCTAAAAATACAAAAATTAGCCAGGCGTGGTGGCGGGCACAAGGCAGAGGTTGCAGTGAGCCAAGATTGCACCACTGCACTGCATCCTGGTGACAGAGCGAGACTCCGTCTCAAAAAAAAAAAAACCAAAGATTTCTTGTAGACATTAAAGCCTGTTTATGCACATAGGCATGCACACGTGTGATCACACAAACAATGTATTTTATCAGGGTTCAAGAAGTGTTAGGTTTTTGTGTGTTTGAGGGATCCTAAAATTCTGTGAGAGTAAAATAAAGAGAGTTACTTGAATTGCCTTGGCATTCAAATAACTGAGGAGCGGGCCACGTGGGAGATGGAGAGAGAGGATGATAGTTTTTCCCTCGGAAAAATGCCCTGAACAGATTTGTGTCTATTGATTTGTATGCTTGTTCTTCTCAGTGTATCATTAATATATGTATGTGTCTGTGTCAGGGCTGGAGGAGGAGGTTTTCTGGGTTTTGATAGGTAATGAAAAAGACTGCGTAGCGTTTTTCTTCTTTTACATTAATCAATTATTTAAAATCTCTTCTTTAAGTGACCAGACTTGAAGATAATGACGTATACTGCGTATCAATGGGAATAGGAAAAAAAAGCAAATTTGTCTATTGAAAACACCTCTTCCTTCCTGAAGGTCACCGTGACCCCTGGAATGGTATCAGGGAAGACAGGAGTGGCCTTACAGCCCTCTGAGGCTCCTCTTCCGCTGTATCTTGGCCCATAGAAGACATTTCCTTTCAGAAAAATACTTTTAGTTAGAAACTTTCAAACATACATAAAAGTAAAGAGACTGCTCTAGTGAACCCCTGCGTACCCCTCATCTGGCTTCAACAGATGTCAACATCTGGCCTCTCTTATTTTGTCAATATCTCCCCACCCACCACCTCCACCCAGCCCCTTGCTGGATTATTCTGAAGCTGGCTCTTGGTGCAGAGGGGAAATGCGGTGAATAGGCTGACTGTAGGGTTGACATCCTCGGGGTGTGCAGTGTGGTGACTGCGCTGCCTTCAGTGACACGGGGACAGCTGCCTCATCCCTCCACACCCACCTTCATGGTGCAGACAGATTAAGCTCTCCAAACAAAGGAAAAGCCGCCTTCTGCAGAGTGGGTGTGTGGACAAAAAGACAAGAGAGGAGTGACGTCCATCACCCAGTCACCCCCGCACGCCACCCCCGGCCCTGGCCCCAGCATGAGGAATCTCACGGGGCTGGGCGTTTTGCCACGCAGGATGCATGAGCTTAGAGCTGACGAGGAGTTACGACTCCTTGTGGTGGTGGCTCAGGGGTGTCCCAGGGAAGCCCCCCAGGGTCTCGGGGCTCGTCCCAGTAGGAGGACATAGCAGCAGGTGGACCTGCAGGAGCAGAGTGTGGGGGTGCTTGCTCCCCAGCCCTGCCGCAGTAGTTGGAGCAGGGTCAGCCTCCTCTCTGGGAGGGGGTCAGCGCCAACCTCCCATGGACTTAATTTCCTCCCAAGCCCCAGGCAGAGGAGAAGGGGTTCATCGAGCTGGACTGACTTCCTTGCCTTATGTAGGGAGGTTAGGGCTTCATTAGGGTGACAGTAACTGCTGCAGCAACCCCCTGACTTTCGGTGGCTCAGTTCAGGGCAAGGCTGCTCTGGCCCCTGTCCAGGGCAGGTTCAGCTGGTGATTGCGTCCTTTACCGAGGGAGTCAGGGACCTGGATCCTTTCACCTGAGGGCACTAGTGTTTCCTAGGCCTGTGGGATCCACTGCAAGTCCGTGGAAGGGAATAGAGAACAGAAGAGGAACCCAGGCAGCTTAATTTTCTTCACTGAAAGTGACATTCATGGCTTGCCTTTCAAACCATTCGGGAGAGCTTGTCATGAGGCCCCATCTAGGTAGCCGTGGCAGGCGCTGGCTCTCTGGACAGGTGCTTCCTGGAGGTAGCTCCACACTGCAGGTGGGAGTTTGCTGGGTGGTTTTTCATCTGTACCATAAAAATGTTCTTCTGTTGCATTGACCACAACAGTGCAGTGTTTTGATTCGTTAGCAAAACTCACTCTCCATATTGTGACCATTGAGATAGCCTTGGCTTTGGCTTTAGGAGGAGAAAAGGCATTCACAAGAGATGGGAGGAAAATCTATAAAGATCTATTAGGCTGTGCTAGAAAAGCATAACCAGTAGGAGGTATGCAGATACAGAGACAGATGTAGGTAGATACGCACATGCAGACACACAGGCATGTATACCTAGCTGGATTATAACTTACATATATGTGTATGTATATGTACATAGGTTTATTTATTTTAAAGAATGGCTCACACAGCTGTGGGAATGGGCAATTGGAAAGTCTGCAGTGCTGGCCTGCAGGCTGGGGATGGGGGTAGAGCTGAAACTGCAGCTTGAGCCTGGTGGGAGGCAGCAGGTGGAATTCCTCCTTCCTGGAAGAGGTCGGTCCTTTTCTCTTCTTTCCACTGACTGCATGCAGCCCACCTACATTATGGAGGGTGATCTGCTTTGTTCAGAGTCTACTGTCTTAAAACTTAATGTCACCTACAAAAATACCCTCACAGTGACATCCAAACTAGTGTGTGACCACACATCTGGGTACTGTGGTGTAGCCGAGTTGACACACAGCAGGAATCGTCACCACAGAGTTTTGAAAACTCGCCAAAGATGTTCTTTCCAGAATCATACCAAAGAAGATGCTGTAAGCAATGGTGGTAACGGTTCACTGGGTGGGACCTGTGTGTCCTCATCCTCACACCTGTGAGATGTTGGCCACGACCTGCGGAGGTCTGGCCTGCAGACCCTGACTCAGTGATGGATGAATAATGCACTCTCACACCATTACAGTGATTCAGGTGGGCCAGGGGTGGTCGGCGGCTGCTTTCAGAGGGCGGCTGCAGCCAGTAGACCAAGACTCCCGGTGTTATCCACACATTGTCAGATTTTACAGCAGAGATTCTAAGTCAGCATGCTTGTGGATAATTAACATGGTTAAGAGAATGGTTCTACTAAAAGCTTTAGGTTCCAGGGCCAGAGTAAGCGTTACTAACCGGTAATTCCGCCTTGATCCTCCCAGAGAGGGCCCCCAGCACAAAATCTACAGCAGTAAATGGAGTGGAGACAAAGGGGTGTGGGGAAAACAGACTTAGCTGGGCAAGCCTTTGTCTCTCTCTTTCCCATGCTGATGTAAATGAGGCACCTGCCTTCAGCTTGCCCCAATAAAACTTTTGGCCTTCCAAAAGGTTTGAGATTACAGTCTATAACTTTTCCTAATATTTAGTATTTTGCCAGCCACCCCAAGTGAGTATTAACACAGCAGTCCTGGCAAGAGTAGGTTTTCCTGTTTTTAAAGTGAGGCCAAGGCTTCCACACCTTAAGTAATGAGCTAGGACTTGAACCCAAAACTCTCTGACTCCCAAATCCTCCTTTTTTTTTTTTTTTTCAATTATCTGCTTCTCTAATTATTTGTCACATGACTTACATTCCTTCAACCTCATCTTCTTGTCCCTTTGTATTTTCTGTCTCAGTTGGTGACGCCACCACCCATCCAGTCTAGAAAATGGGGAGTCACCCAGACGTCCTTCTCCTTCCTCACCCTTCATACTCATTCACAGGCTCTCTCCGTGTGGCTCATTTTATACGAATGCAGCTGCCCCTCTTCTGTCTTCCTTGAGCCACCATTCTAGGGCAGGTCCTTGTCTGGCATCTCATGTCTGGCATCTCTTGATGGATCTGTGAGCCAGAAACCTGGCTCTCCTCAAATCCATTCTCCACACACACAGATGCTGAGGGTGGTGTGGAAAGTTTTAGCTGGATTGTGCTACTCCTCTTCTTTAAGTCCTTCATGGTTCCTCAGGGCCCAGAAAATGGAACTGAGATTTTCAGATGACACAGGAGACCTTGTGCAAGGAAAGGAAGACTTAGAAAGCAAAGTACCCTCTCCTGGGCCACAGCACTAGAATGGCTGGAAGTCTTGATTTCAGTAATTTATTTATTTATTTTTTTTCTGAGATGTAGTCTTGCTCTGTTGCCCAGGCTAGAGTGCAGTGGCACAGTCTCGGCTCATTGCAACCTCTGCCTCCCGGGTTCAAGCAGTTCTCCTGCCTCAGCCTACTGAGTAGCTGGGACTACAGGCTTGGGCCACCACGCCCAGCTAATTTTTTGTATTTTTAGTTAGAGACGGGGTTTCACCATGTTGGCCAGGATGGTCTCGATCTCTACCGTGTGATCCGCCTGCTTTGGCCTCCCAAAGTGCTGGGATTACAGGTGTGAGCCACCGCAGGGCCCCGCTTTCAATCCTTTTTAAAATAAAAGTTCCTGCTTGAATTGTCTGTGCTAATATGTTTTCCTCTTTCTGGAGGTGTCAACTAAAGATGCAGCCTTGAGTTACCTAGTTCAATCCCAGGCCTTCCCCCTCCCCGAACTCCCTCCAGAAAGACCACACAGTGAGTTGCCCTCTCTGAAGGGAGAGTGTCCCTCAGGGTAGCGAGAAGGAGCAGATTTGGGCCACAGCTCCAGGTCTGTGCAGCTCCTCCAGACGCCCTGCAGGCCTGGCTGGCTGAAGACAGGTGTGAGCGGCCCCTGCTGCTGGAGCGTTTGGTGCTGCCCTTGCTCTCCTGGCAGCAACTTGCCTCTGCAGGGCCCCCAAACACCAGGCCGGCTGCAGCTCCTTCTTTTCATCATTCTGCACTTACAGACACACAGAGTGAGACTAAGGAGAGCTGTGCACTTCCCACCAGAGTGACTGATGTGCAGGAGGGTGAAGGCTCTGCTGGGGAAGAGGAAGAGAGGGGAGCAGTGGGTGGGGTGGGGGTGGGCAGAGGCACAGGGAGGCCTCCCTTTGTAGGCTGGTGAATGCAATGTGAAAGGGAAGGGAAGAAGGGAAATGTTGATTTTTGTGTTTTTTTTGGTTTCTTTTTTTTAACCATAGTGTTTTATAAGTGCCTTTCCAAATGCTGAAAACTAGCAACATGAATAAACAATATGTGATTTCACGTAACTGGGGTAGTTTTTTTAAAAAAACTGTGCTTAGTATCTTCTTTGATGAGAGAATTAATTGTCTTGCTTACATTAAATTAAACGGGTTCTACATTATGCTGGATGCCAATTAGAAATCAGATTTTGTAACTCTGATTAGACAATTTTTTGAAAAATGTAGTGAAGTATCTTGTGATGGCTTATGTATCAATAATGGACAGTCTCCCATCATCACAGGTGGTGGAAGTTTTAAAACGTTGAAAACAGGAGCACTGAGCTGGATATGAGATTATTTGTAATAACTAATACTGCTGAGAGACTAATAGCCATAGAGTTGAAGACATTTTTTAGAATTTGTTTTTACCAATAACCAATTAGTTATAGTTTAGGACAGTTTTTCTCAAACAAAGTAAATCTACTTTAAGAAGCACTGATCTATGGGAATGTGAGTAGCACACAGAGCCAATGACCTGTTTAGTGTTGTTTGCATTTATATTACATTGCTTGAGGAATCTGGCTTTTTGCCTTAGAGAGTGGTTTGTTTTTATTGCTAAACTTTATCAACCCAGACAGAAACGTGTATCCATCATGGTTCAGTCAGAGAAAGAGGGCTTCTTAGAGCCAACGCCAAAGATCTCGGTGAGCCAGTCTACTCTGGTGATGGCTGTGGCTCTGCTGTCCTTTTACAGTAGCCACATCCACCATGCCTTTGGCAATTCAGTGCTGCCACTCAGCCCCTGCAGTCCTGGGATCTCATAGTCTTCATTGCATTTAGGGACCTCGTAGCGCAGAAATTGCAACTGTAATTTGTGGCCTCCAGAGAAGAGTTCAAGGATTCCAAGGTTCCCCTCACGTATTTGTTTCTCATAACTAGAGAAAAATGTGCCTCTGGATCATCTTGGGTTGGGTGAGATCTGGCATGCCAAATCCACTCTAACATTCCAATCTGCTTGAGACTTTAGATCCCTATGTCTGTGGTGTACCAAGAAAGTCTGCCATTTCAACCTCAAGTAACATAGCTCACCTTTGACTTTATATTTTAGCCAACCAAACAAGCTGCTGTGGGTCCATATCAATAAACACGGTCTGATTCGACTCCGTATTTTCCCTATTTTGATCTCACACCGTTAATGGTGAATCAGGATTGCTGCGGCCTCCTGTTGTAAGAAAGTTTCCAAGCCACAGCATAGGAACCAGGGAAGAGCCTGGCACTCCTGCTGAGTTAAGGAGGCTGTACTGACGCTGGGAGTCCAAGGTGGCTGGAATTTGCAGAACAGAGTGCCAGAGAGACTTACTCAGGCTGAGGGTTCTGGAGATCTGCAGAGGAAGCCCTGTGAATATTCAGCTGCTGCTGCTCAGCTCTTACATGCGAGGAAACTGAGGACATGAAGGAATTATCTGAGAGGATGAGAGAGAAAAGTCCCAGTCACAAAATTAGGGTTTTCCCACCATCCAGATTGGAAGACCTCATGATTCCCTGGGGCATTGTATAGAGTACGCATAAGAGTTTTGCCTCAGTAGTGGGGAGTAACTGGCCCTGAGCTAAATGCTGTTCCAGTTCTGCCTAACAAATATTAAAAGCAAGATCCAAAGGAATGAAATGGGTTCCAAGTAATTTACCTGTGTCCCAGAGCAAAGTTTAAGAATGCACATAGGAATGCAAAAGTATCCAGCACCAACTAGATAACATTCATCATGTCTACTATTTAATCAAAGATTACTAGGCATGCAAAGAAGCAGGAAACTATGGTCCAAAGTGAAAAGAAAAATAAACCCATTGAAATTGATACAAAATTGACACACTAGAATTAGCAGATGAGGACATTAAAACACTTATTAAAATTGTATTCCGATATTCCAGAAGTTAAGTAGACATATGGAGATATAAAATAAAAAAAACCCAGCTGAACTTCTTTTTTTAATTTGTTTGAGACAGAGTCTTACTCTGTAGCCCAGGCTGGAGTGCAATGACACCATCTTGGCTCACTGCAACCTCTGCCTCCCGGGTCCTGGTTGAAGCAGTTCTCCTGCATTAGTCTCCTGAGTATCTGGGACTACAGGCACATGCCACCATGCCCAGCTAATTTTTGTGTTTTTAGTAGAGGCAGGGTTTTGCCATGTTGGCCAAGGTGGTCTTGAACTCCTGACCTCATGATCTGCCCAGCTGAACTTCTACTGTTGAAAACTGTAATGTAAGAGAGAAAAATTTCACTGGATTAGATTAATGGCAGATTTGAAAAAAGAAAAAAGATAAGTGTACTCATAGATATTGCAATGCAATATACATTCTCCAAAATGAAGAACATACAGAAAAGGCATTTTTTTAAACAAAAATACGAAAAAAACATCAGAGAGCCATGTGGAATAATTTCCAGAAATCCTAATATATGTGGAATAAGGAGTGAGGGTAAACAGAAAAAATACTTTAAGAAATAGTAGTAATTTTTTTCAAAATGGAATAAAAACTAGAAAACCACAGATTCAAGAAGCTTAATGCATATAAAGGACCCCCCCCAAAAAAAAAGAAAAGAAAAGCACTTACAACATTTGTATAAGTAATGGTATGAAAATACTGTAAAGGAGGGGGATGGAAGTATACAATGCGAGATTCTTAGACTGTACATGAAGAAATCTAATGTCACCTAAAGGTAAACTATGATAAATTAAAGTTGTATATTGTAAAGCCTAAAACAACCACTAAAATAAAACCAAAGACTCCAAAGAGTTGGCTAAGAAACCAACAAAGGAAATCAAATGGAATCATAAAAAATAAACGGTTAATACCAAAGGCGGCAGAAAACAGGAAAAAAAGAAACAAAGAATAGATGTGACCACAATGAAACAAATAGTAAGATTTCACTGCCTGTTTGAGTTTCTTCCATGCATTGCTCGTACATGTTTTTTTGTGAGGCTGTGTTACATTGATGTGTGAGATTTCTTAACTTCGTCAGACTTTTCTGTTTTAAGTGACTAATATCTTGTCCCAGTTTGTCTTGTTTATCAGTTTGTCTTTTAATTTTTAATGGTCTTTTTTAAAAATACAGAAGTGCCAGTTTTTAATCTTGCAAAATCTGCTTTTTTTTAAAAAAAAGTGGCTTCTAGGGTTTCTTTCTTAGTTTAAAAGATCTCTCTTGTACCATAATTCTGAAGTTATTCACCTGTGCATTTCTAAAATGTTTATAGTTTTTATGTTTCAGTAATTGAATCAAAACTTATTTTTAATAAGTTTTAAAAATAAAGTTAAAACTTATTTTTAACTTTATCTTTTCCAAGTGGATGGCCATTTCCCCAGTACTATTTTTTTGAATGATTCAGTATTTCTCTTCCTATTTGAAATGTTTTCCTCCACCTCACTGCTAGATATGGGTGTGTTTGTAAATCTTTATTTTGTGTAATTAATCTATCAGTTCATTTCCAAGACAATGCTACATTGTTTTAACCAGTCCAGCTTTATAATAAGTCATTCTATTTTTTTCACATTTTGCTACTTCTCTGCATTCTTCAATAAATTTAGAATGAGTTTGTAAAGTTACACAGTCATGATTTGGTTTTGTGATTGCATCGATTTTATAGATTAATTCCTGGAAAAATAATATCTGTAATATTTAGAGATGGGGATATACAGTTGACCCTTAAACAACATGGCAGTTAGGGGCACTGACCTCTCATGTAGTTGAAAATTTGCGTATAATGTGTGACTCCTCAAAAACATAACTACAGGTAAGCAACTGCTGATTGGAAGCTTTACCGATTACATAGACTGTCAACACATATTTTGTATGTTAGATATATGCTATATTCTTACAATGAAGTAAGCTAGAGAAAAGAAAATATTTCAAAAAGTCATAAGAAAGAGACAGTGCATGTACTATTAATTAAGTGGAAGTGGACCATCATAAAGGCCTTCAACCTCATCATCTTCAGTTGAGTAGGGTGAGGAGGAGAAGGAAGAGGAAGAGGAAGAGTTAGTGTTGCTGTTTCAGGAGTGGCAGAGGTAGAAGATCCATGGATAAGTAGACCTATGCAGTCCAAACCCGTGTTCAAGGACAAACTGTATTTTCTCCTGTACTGCTGGAAAAATTATGTATATTGATCTCCTACCTGGTTATCACACACCATAGTGAATTATTATACTTATTCTAATTATTTGTCTACTGGATAGTTCAAGAAAATTTGGTTGGGGAAATTTCTTCCATTAATTCTTTGGTTGTATCTCTTCTCAATTTTTTTCCCTTCTTTCACTTGAATTCCTAATATTCTACCTTCTAAATTGATTCTATGGGATACTTAACATTTTCTACTATTTTCTTTCTCTTTTCCTTACTTTCTGGGGCACTTCAGTTTTATTTTCTAGATAACTACTTTGGGTTTCAGCTGTGTTCATTCTACTGTTTGATGCTAGTGTTGAATATTTTTTATTTTGACAGACAGCTATGTTATTTTCTAAGAACTCTGTTTTTCTCTAATTGCTTCTTTTTCATAGTAATGTGTTCACATTTTATGAAACACTCGTTTAATGGGTGCAGTCTTCTTCAAGGGTATTAATTAGAATTCTGCTTATTGGATATTCTCACCTGCCCCCACAGGTTAATTGGTCTTTTTAATCATCTAGGTCTTTATTCATGCTGTTTTTTCCCACTCAACATTAGGCCATCTTTCGTTGTCTTATTTATATTTACAAAGAAGGACTATGTTAATGAAGGTAGAAAGTTGGTGTTACTGGTTTAGTTGGTTTCTTGGATTTTCTTTGTGGGGCGTGGTGGTATGGGAGGGTGGTACCTTTCCTAAACTCCACCCTAGTATGCCTGGTCCAGAATGTGACGTCCATCTTTGAAAGTGGGAGGTCTGTTGTGTTAAGTGGCAGGATCCACTTCGGTCTTCCTGGGGCGTGAAGCAAGCTCAAGAGGGAAGAGCTGAGCTTATTTTTCCCCAAGTAAAGTTGCCTTTTGTCTCTTTCTTCCCGACTTCAGTGTCTGTTGTGAGGGTTCAGAGCTACCTCAAGTTGTGCTTGTCATGGGCAAATGAAGATGATGACAGATGATGATGACAATAATTGCTGACAGTTATTAACATTCACTGTGTTCCAGACACTCTTTTGTGATGTGGCTACAGCAAGGTTCAGCCATGTTCAAGGTTTCTTGGAGCTAATAAGAGGCAGAGAGCTCAGGTTGAAACCCGGGCTGTATGTTTCAGAGGCCATGCTCTCACCCTCTAGGCCGGGGCATCCTTGTCCTGCCTGAACTTCAGAACACGGGGCACTTTAAGAAATATTACTTCAGACCCATCATATCAGGATTTTTTGGAGTAGGGCCCAAGTATCTGTAGTTTTAGACTCTGTGGATCATTTCAGTGAGCAGCCAGGATGGAAACCCTGTGCCTTTCCAGGGTGCCTTGATCTTGGTTGCAGTCTTGTAGTCAGTAACTTAGGCAAATGACATTTCTCCTTGTTCAGTATAGAGCTACCAGCTCAGCTGTTCAGAATCTTGTTCTTTGCTAATTCTTTGCTACTCTGGCACAGCTCTTATGTACAAATATGTCTACAATTGTTACATACTCTTGAATTATTAACCCTTTATAAAATGTGCTTATTTTCTGGTAACAGTGTTTGTCTTAAAGATGATTTTGTCTAATACGAGGATAGTTACTCAGACTTTGTTTTGGTTAGCATTTGCGCAGTATATCATTTTCTACCTTTTTACTGACTGTGTGTGTCTATAAGTATAAAGTGAATCTCTTATAAAGAGTGTGCAATTGGATCATGCTTTTAAACTCCATTCTGCAATTTCTGCCTTTTAATTGGAGAGTTTAATTTTTTAATGTAATTACTGATAAGGAACAGTTATGTCCCCCAGTATGCTATTTGTTTTCTGTATGTCTTACCTTTTTTTGTATGTCACTGTATCAGAGTACCTGAGATCGGATAATTTGCCACAACAAAAAACAGGTTTATTTAGCTCATGGTTCTGCAGGCTGGGATGTTCGAGATTGGCCAATCGCATCTGCTGGCTTCTGGCAAGGGCCTTGTGCTTCCTCAAAACATGGCAGATAAGGGGAAATGCAAAAAGGGAAGAAAATGAGAGGCAACCTCACTTCATAACAACTAACTCTTAACAAAACTAATCCATTCTGCAGAGAACTAGCCCAGTCTTCTGAGAAAGATATTAATTCGTCTTAGATTATTCATCCCTTGAAGACACCACGTCCAAACACTATTGCATTGATAATTAAAATTCTACCTGAGTTTTTGGCTGAGACAAACCACATCCAAACCATTATTTCTATACGAGTTTACTATCTAGTTGTGTGTGTGTGTGTGTGTTTAATTTCAGCCTAAATGACTTCCTTTACTATTTGTTGTAGGGCAGATTCCATAGAGACAGATTCTCTCAGCTTTTTGATTTTTTCCTTCATTTTTGAGGGATAGTTTTGCTGGATATGGAATTCTTGATTTACGCTTTTTTTTTCTTCTTGCCATTGTGTGGCCTTCTGTCTTGCATGTTTTTGAATGAGAAACTAGCTGTGAATCTCATTGGGACCTCTGGTATGTGGTAAGTCACTTATCTTTTGCCTTCAAGCTTCTCTCTTTGACTTTGGCTTTTGACAGTCTGATTATGATATGTCTAGGTATGGATCTCTGAGTTTATTTTACTTCAATTTCATTGAGCTTGGATGTGTGGATTATTGTCTTTCATCAAATTTGGGAAGTTTTTGGCCATAATTTCTTCAAATGCATTTTATGCCATTTTTACTTTCTCTCCTCTCCTGTTGATACTCCATGGCATGCGTGTTGGTAAACTTTATGATGGCTCACATGCTGCTTAGGATCTGTTCATTTTTCTTCATTGTTCATTCTGCTGCTCATACTGGATAATCTCAATTAACCTATCTTTAGGTTAACTGATGATTCTTCTACCTACTCAAATCTGCTCTTGAACCCCTGTAGAGAGTGTTTTATTTGAGCTATTGTGCTTTTCAATCTACAATTTCTATCTGGTTATTTTTTTCATGCACAGCCTTGTTCTGTCACTTAGGCTAGAGTGCAGTGGCATGATCATAGCTCACTGCAACTTCAAACTTTTGGGCTCAAAGGATCCTCCCTCCTGCCTCAGCCTCCTGAGTAGCTGAGACTACAAGTGCATGCTACCACATCTGGCTAATTTTGTATATTTTTTGGTCCTGAGGGGATCTTGCTGTGGTGCCCAGGCTGGTCTGAAACTCCTGGTCTCAAGCAATCCTCCTGCCTCAGTCTTCCAAATTGCTGGAATTAAAGGTGTGAGCCACCATGCCCAGCCCTGTTTGGTTCTTGTAATTTCTGTCTCTTCATTAATATTCTCTATTTGGTGAGACATCATTCTCATCTTTCTTTGGCTCTTTAGACCGTTTCCTTTAGCTCTTTTAGTATATGTAAAATAGCTGATTTAAAGTCTTGGTCTTCTAAGTCCACCATGCCTTTCTTAAGGATCATATATATATATATATATATATATATATATATATATATATGTGTGTGTGTGTGTGTGTGTGTGTGTGTGTGTGTGTATATATACACACATATGATATGATATGTGAGATATATGATATGTATATGTGAGATAAGTATATGTTTATGTATATTGAGATGCAGTCTCAATCTGCTGCCTAGGCTGGAGTGCAGTGCCATAATCTTGGCTCACTGCAGCCTCTGCCTCCTGGCAGAGTTCAACAATTCTTATCCTTCAGCCTCCCAAGTAGCTGGGATTACAGGCATGTGCCACCAAGCCCACCTAATTTTTGTATTCTTAGTAGCAACAGAGTTTCACTGTGTCAACCAGACTGGTCTCAAACTCCTGACCTCAGGAGTGATCCACCTGCCTCAGCCTTGCAAAGTGCTGGGATTATAGGCATGAGCCACTGTGCCTGGTCAGGGATTCCGCCCCCCAACCACCTTTTTTTTGAGCTGACTCTCACTTGGTCACCCAGGCTGAAGTGCAGTGGTGCAATCTCAGTTCACTGCAACCTCCGCCTCCCAGGTTCAAGCAATTCTCCTGCCTCAGCCTCCCAAGTAGCTGGGACTACAGGTGCACACCACCTACCTGGCTGATTTTTGTATTTTTAGTAGAGATGGAGTTTCTCCATCTTGGCCAGGCTAGTCTTGAATTCTTGACAGGTGATCCACACATCGGCCTCCCAAAGTGCTGGGATTATAGGCGTGAGCCACCACACCCGGCCGGGATCACTTAAAATTGATGGCTTTTTTTTTGCCTGTATATGGGCCCTGTTTTCTTGTATCTTCATAGTTCTAATTTTTTTTAAATTAAAAACTGGACATTTTCAATAATATAATATTGTGCCTCTAGAAAGCAAATTCTTCCTGTCCATCGTAGTTTGTTGATGATGATATATAATTGTTTGTTTAGTGACTTTTCTGACGAATTCTGTAAAGTCTACCCTTTGTCATGTGTGGCTACTGAATTGCCTAACAAGTTAGTTTAGGAGTTACCTAGTGATTAGAGAGAGATTTCTGTAAATGCCTGGAGCCAGTACATCTCCCAGTTTTTGCCAGGGGGGGTCGTGTGATTCTTGGGGCAAACCTTCACCATTCTGCAAGGCCGTTACCATCTGAGAGCTTAGAGGGTTCTCAGGGTTTCTTGGGCATATGCACAATTGTGTGTGTGTGTATGTGGCACTCTGTATACCCACAGATATGTTGGGGCTTTTCCAAAGCCCTATGGTGCCTTATTCCTCAGGCTTTTAAAAAAAGTTTTCTGGTTAATACATTGTTCGCCCCAAATGTTACCAACTGATTAGGCAGCTGCAAAGTGAAAGCACTTGCCAATAAATGTATTTGACAATCACCCCCAGGGAATAGACTGTTCATGCTAAGTGAGCTCAGGGTCAGGTCAAATACAAATAGCTTTTAAGTATGGTCTTCTAGGGAATCACCAGAATGGTCACCTAATGACAATTATTTGGGGTGGGACTTTGGAAAAGATCCAGCTTTGTTTCCTTCCCTAAGTGGCTTTCACGGTGCTCCAGGCATGTAAGCTGTTACTTTTCAAGGGTGCCGTAGAGATGGGGAATGGAGAATGAGTCTAGGCAAGCTGGAATGCCCCAAAGCATACTGTTCTTACCGAGATTCAGCTCTTCATTTTGAGGAAATGCTTCCAAAGTTGCCACAAGCCTTTGGTTAATTTCCAGAGTTGTAAGGAAGTTGATTCTAACCATTTCATTCAGATATTTTTTCCTTTTATAAGGGAGTGAATTTTTAGGTCTTTGCCACGTTTGCTGATGTCATCTCTCTCCAAATATCTTTAATAGTCTTTAGCTAGAAGGATATTTACAAACTAAATTTATTGTATCCATCACTTGGCAAATCTCCTTGCTATCCTAAAATAGGAATCACTTGTTGTTCAAGGGTATTATTTGAGAGGGGTGAAATATAGTTCTTAATCATCTTGGGGTGTTTTTCTACAGTAGCTTTTGCTAAATAGTTTTCTACTCTCCAGCCAGAGTATTTCTGGAGTTAAAAAGATTCTCCTTGTTGATACATGTAATGTGAATGAATTTCAGAAGCAATTGGCTAAATATAAGATGCCAGACACAAAAGACTGCGTATTGTATGATTCCGTTTTTAGGAAATTCTAGTGATGGAGGAGAGATGAGTGGTCACCTGGGGCTGGGGTGTGGGGAGAGAATGGCTACAGAGAAGCATAAGGGAAATTCTGCGGCCTTGGAATGTTCTATAGTTTAATTGTGGTGGCACTTCCATGGCCATATGAGTTTATCAGAATGCACTTTGTCAGGAACTGCATTTAAAATGGTTGGATTTTCTGCAAAAATTAGCCAGGCATGGTGGCACATGCCTGTAATCCCAGCTCTTCAGTGGGCTGAGACAGGATAATTGTTTGAACCCAGGAGGCAGAGGTTGCAGTGATTCAAGATCACGCATTGCACTCCAGCTTGGGCAACAGAGCAAGACTCTGTCAGACACACA
Source organism: Saguinus oedipus (assembly GCA_031835075.1). Lineage (NCBI taxonomy): Eukaryota > Metazoa > Chordata > Mammalia > Primates > Cebidae > Saguinus > Saguinus oedipus. Next base: position 15,878,513 of record CM063174.1, read on the forward strand.
CAAAAAAGGTTGGATTTTCTTTTATGTAAATTATAGTTCAATAAAGCCGATAAGAATATCCTAGTTTAAATAATAGATTAAATTTAATGAAAGTCAGGTGCAGTGGCTCACACCTGTAATCCCAGCAGTTTGGGAGGCTGAGGCGGGCAGATCACCTGAGGCCAGGAGTTTGAGACCAGCCTGACCAACATGGTGAAACCCCATCTCTACTAAAAATACAAAAGTTATCTGGGCGTGTCCCAGCTACTTGGGAGGCTGAGGCTGGAGAATCAGGTAAACCCAGGACGCAGAGGTTGCAGTGAGCCAAGATCATGCCACTGCACTCCAGATTCAGGGCTTGCTGGGTGGTGCTGGGGCCCTGGCTTCTGAGTCTTTAACAAACAGAGGTGTGGTGTGCTGATATGAAGTCATGGCAGATGCCAAGTAAAGCATGTTTAGGTTGCAGAAATGTCAGAATCATCTTTATTAGATTCAGCTTTTTTTATTTTCCCCTGCAGACTTCTAAAGGATAAAGACAAATCAGAGCAGCCTTCAGGCATACTAAAAGTGGCTCTGTATTTACTTTACAATATGTGGAAACTATATTCTCAGAGCAGTTGGGTAAAAAACAAAAACCAAAAACCAAAAACAACCAGTTTTTTGGTAGGTGAATGGATAAATAATGTGGTACATTAGACAATAGATTATTAGCCAGTGCTAAAAAGAAATCAGCTTGTAATCCTAGCACTGTGGGATCCGAGGCAGGTGGATCACTTGAGGTCAGGAGTTCAAGACCAGCCTGGCCAACGTGGTGAAACCACATCTCTACTAAAAATAAAAAATTAGCTGGGTGTGGTGGTGGGCACCTATAATCCCAGCTATTTGGGAGGCTGAGATGGGAGGATCTCTTGAACCCAGGAGGTGGAGGTTGCAGCAAGCTGAGATCACACCACTGCACTCCATCCTGGGCAACAGAGCGAGAGTCTGTTGAAAGAAAGAGAAAAAAAGAAAGAAAGAAAAGAGAGAGGAGGGAGGGAGGGAGCGATCTAGCCATGAGAAGACATGTAAGAAACTTTGTATATTGCAGTGTGAAGGAAGTTAGTCTGAAAAGGCTATAAACTGTATAGTTCCAACCATATGACCTTCTGGAAAAGGCAAAACTGTGGAGGCAGTAAAAAGATGAGCGGTCATCAGGGCTTGGGGGAAAGGGATGACGAGGTGGAGTACAGAGGAGTTTTAGGACAGTGAAACTATTCTGTAAAATAAAATGTTGGATACAGGTCATTATACATTTGTCCAAACACATAGAATACTCCACCAAGAGTAGACCCTAATGTAAACCGTGGACTCTGAGTGACAATGGTGTGGCAATGTGGGTTCACCAGTTGTTACAAATGCAACACTGTGCTGGGGCTGGTTGTAGTGGGGGAGGCTCTACCTCTGGGGAGGGAGGGAGTATATGGGAACTCGCTGTACCTTTTGCTCAATTTTGCTGTGAACCTAAAACTGCTCTAAAAATAAAGTCAATTTAAACATTTTAAAATTAAAATAAATATTTGAAAGGCACCACCCCCAAACCAGGATACATTCAGTTTATTTGAAATGCCTAACAGTAGGTAAAGGCATGATCTATCTCTGTCTCCCACACCAGTTGTGACTCACAGCTTGCGCTGTTAACCATAATGAGAGTAAGTGTTCCGCCTCTCAGCTGGGTGGGGGAAAGCGCTCCTAATGAAGCAGTTTTACCGCAAGAGAGCTGCATGGAAGGACGTCACAGCAGAGAAATCCAACCGTTTCTGTGCACCTTCCACAATAACAAGCGTGGTGGGAAACTGCTCTGTGCCGGCCCCTTTCAGCTGCCTACTGAATTAGCTATCACAACACCCCAGTGAGACACCTCCGTTACCATCCTAGCCAAAAGAGAAACTGAGGCACAGGGCAGGTGTGTGGCAGGTCAATGACAGGCAGATTTCCAGTGCAGGCCAACCAGCTCTTAATCACTGCCTTCCCCGAGACATCGAAGTTTAACCAAAAACCCTTCTTCCTTGACGTAATAAAGCAAAATCCACTGTCCTCTGCAGCTCAGCCTAAGACTTACTGCAGCTCAACATATGACTTCGTAAAATATGTTTAGGTGCAATTAATTTTTGATGGTTTCTTTTTAATTAGAAGCTGCAAAATAGAGGAAAGTTTTTTTTTCTTCCATATTTCTTTTCTCAAAAAGAGAGGGTTCCCAAAGTTTTATATTTATCCTGCAGATGTTTGGATGGTTCTTTTTATTTTTTTATTTTATTTGAGATGGAGTCTTGCTCTGTTGCCCAGGCTGGAGTGCAGTGCCATGATCTCGGTTCATGGCATCCTCTGCCACCCGGGTTTGAGCAATTCCCCTGCCTCAGCCTCCTGAGTAGCTGGGACTACAGTCACCCACCACCACGCCTGGCTAATTTTTTTGGTATTATTAGTAGAGATGGGGTTTCACCATGTTGACCAGGATGGTCTCGATCTCTTGACCTCGTGATCCACCCGCCTCGGCCTCCCAAAGTGCTGGGATCACAGGCGTGAGCCACTGCGCCTGGCTAGTCAGATATTTCTAAGTCCTGTGGAGTTTGATTCATTGGTGCTGTCCCCGAAGTGGTGGTAATAGGTGTCCAATAATTAGCCCTGTTAGAGAAACCAGCCCTTACTTTACACCTAGGTATAGATGCTCGATTCCTGTCACAGCCCCAATGTTATTGGAAACCTATAGACAACAACTGTGGAAGAAAAATAGCTTTGATCGTCTTTCCATTCAGGTTGGATTCTGTTATTGTTGTTTTTCTCCACTGCCGTATTTCATGTAACATGTAGACGTCAGGGAGCTGGAAGTATGTGATGAATGAACTTCAGCCTGCATTCGCGGTTTTTTTATTTCTCTCTCTCCATTGCTATGCTGATCATTTTTCAATGTAAGGAAGCTTAAAATCTTATGCTGCATATATTAACTTCTTTTCAAAAGAGCCTTTGAATTTTTGTACAAACAGAAATGTTTCCTGCTGTGCCCATCAGAAATTCAGTCCCAGTCACACTACAAAGTCCTGTGCTTGCCATATTCTGTGGAAAAAATTTATGAATCATCTTAACCTTTATTATGAGTTATAGGAAGCCTGCAAGGCTTTCTTTCAAAGCCATGAATTGAGCTCAAATATAACTTTAATATGCTATTTAAAATATAGGTGAGTTAAAGGTTAATATTTTGAATGTAAAATGTATTTGGAGTCATTATTTATTCAGAAAATTCATTAGAAATCCACTTAGGGGGTTTCTTACAGTCGAGATCGTGATCTTTCTTTAAGTGAATGTATTTTGCTAGGTCACATTAAAGATGAAGCCTTCATCTGTTAAAGTACAGAGGAAAAGAAGGAAATAGGGTGAAAGCATATTTGTACAGATCCTTAAAACAATGCAGAATTTTGCCGTGCTCATAAAGCAGCTTAAGTATCTAAATCCTCCACCTTGTTTATGAAAATGGACTAATACGCTTCCTTTAAAATTTACTAACAGTATTTAATGTCAGCAGGGAAAGATAGTCTAACCAGAAAAATGAGACAAACAGACGAATTAAAGCATGACATAAGGAAACCACTCAAGACCATGTGAAATTAAAAATAGTTGTTGATAAAATGTTAATTTTTACTGAAACACGACAGTGATTTATATTTGCTTAAATCACTTCACTTGGAAGTATAAACTCTCTTAATCCATCGGGCATATTTTGTAAGTGAAAATATATTAAACCTTAATTTTTGCAAGTGACAGCAAATTTGGATAGAAAGATTAAAAGAGAGGTAGAGAAAAATACCCAATAAGGTAATTATGTGCTCAAAACTCATAAAGAATTCAGTGCATCATCTCGAATTCACCTGTAAACAATTGTAATCGACTTTTCCCTGATTGCTGCTTCTGACTGGAGGAGAAGCTTCTGAGAAAGGGTGAGTTACTCTCATAGCCCAGTCTAGGCAATGTTGCTCTCTTCCTCTGAAGATATAGACCGAGTGGGTGGTAAGGTTTGTGGAAGAGCACTGAGGAGGGGTCATCTCTGGGAGCTCAGAAGCCCCAGGATGTGCCTCTGGATGCAGTCCCAGACTCTGCATTATTTCTTTATGGCTGGGGTGGTTTTCTTGTGATCCATGTCCTGTGACATGGTTAATGTGCTGTGAAGTGAGTTGCATGTAGCTGGACCCTAAGACACAATACCTTTCTTGATTACAATAAACCACTTAGTATTCCCAGTTGTGGGTGTCAGCAAAGCTTAAGGGTGTTTCCAGAAAAGGGGAAGAGTTTGCTCAGCTGCTGTTAAATGGAGTCTTGGTTACGTGTTTCCTGGGGTGCTCCCCCATTGGACCTGCAGATGTGTAACCCTGGGCTGATTCTGTAGCCTGCCCGGACAGCAGTTCCTTGTTCCGTCTGTCCTGGATACGTAAAGGATGCCATCAGCGCGCTGTGAGCTCACAGTGGTCCTCAGAATTGCCTCAACGTGAGGCTCAGGGCCTGTTGTGCTGCAGTAACTGAGCCATGCGATGACCTGGAAACAAAGAAGGTTAAGATACAATCTTGTCTGTAAAAAAGTTAGGTTCTAGGTGAGGTCATGATATGAGTTGGGAAAATAAAAATATCAATAAAATGTTAAAGATACATAAAGTGTTTAAGATAATGGGAGGAAACTGCTCCAAGTTAGAACTTAATAAATTGAGAAATGAATTATGTATATAATTTTTATTTGGAAAGATGAGAGGAAACTGGTGCCTACTTGGTGCTTTTTGTACATTGGCCCAAGACAGGTACTCACAGTTACATTTGAAGCTCATGTCCTTTTCTTTTCTTTTCTTTTTTTAAATTACACTTTAAGTTCTGGGATACATGTGCAGAACATATTACATAGTTACACACATGCCATGGTGGTTTGCTGCATCCATCACCCCGTCATCCACATTAGGTATTTCTCCTAAAGCTCTCCCTCCCCAACCCCCACCCCCTGACAGGCCTCAGTGTGTGATGTTCCCCTCCCCGTGTCCATGTATTCTCATTGTTCAACTCCCACTTATGAGTGAGAACATGCGGTGTTGGGTTTTCTGTTCTTGTGTTAGTTTGCTGAGAATGATGGTTTCCAACTTCATCCATGTCCCTGCAAAGGACATGTACTCATCCTTTTTGTGGCTGCATAGTATTCCATGGTGTATATGTGCCACATTCTCTTTATCCAGTCTATCATTGATGAGCATTTGAGTAGGTTCCAAGTCTTTGCTATTGTGAACAGTGCTGCAATGAACATACATGTGCATGTGTCTTTATAATAGAATGATTTATAATCCTTTGGGTATATATACAGTAATGAGATTGCTGGGTCAAATGGTGTTTCTAGTTCTAGATCCCTGAGGATGTCCTTTTAAAGGGATTATATACTTGGCTGCAGTCCCTGGAGGAGAATAATGAAAGTGTAATTGGATGGAGAAGTCTGGGTGTGTCTGATTTCAGAGGGCTCTTTTCATTGTGTCTTGCTGCGTCCACTAGAGTTGAAGTAGGAAAAGATTCAGTCAGACAGAATCTTACAGTGAGAATGGGATTCAGCCCAAATATTATTGTCTGGGTGGAGTTGGGGCAAGTAGATGAGAGACTTATTGCAGCCCAGCAAAACAACCAAGACAAAACCCAGGAAGCAGGAAAAGCACCAGGTGCAGAGGTCCTGGAGTAAATCAAGCTGCAGGAAGTTTTGGGAGAAAGGGACAGCCTTTCTTCGCTCCAGCCTCTGAGTTGTCTCAGCCTGTCTCCCCCACTTCCGGCTTCAGGAGATGGGTGACTGCCCCAGGTGGCCAGCCTGTCCAGGGAGTAGCTTCTCGAAATGCTTCCTGGACATACTCTAGTATGTGCCTCCCAGACTCGAGGGGTGATAGGGACTCTTTTTGCCCCCACACTGAATAACCACCTGCTCCTATGGTCCAGGAGAGAGTGAGCCAGCTGTCAGGGTGAGAGGATCCTTGGTCTCCTGGTCCACATGGCATAGTATGAGCAGGTGCTCTGGTCAGCTGGAGTTGTCCAGGGAGGAGCTGTGCAGGGTGACCCCTCAGCTGAGAATGGGAGGTGCAGTGACCAGTGATGTAGTTGATCTGTGTTTTGCTCTGTTGGGAATTTAATTCACTGTATTAATGATGAATCTTGCAAATTTTATAATCTTGTTTGTACGGTTATCAAAATTCATCTGTAGTTCCCAGGAAATGGAGGATCTCATGTTCAATCTATTCTTCACAAGAATTGTCTGATATCCACCTTAGAGATTCCTGCCTCTTCTAAAATGCCTCCTTTTCCTAATGGACTTCCTTTGCCCTGGGGTCTTCAAGATCTCCTAATAGAAAAAAGTCATTAAGAAAAAAATCTAATATGCTGAGATAGCTCTAATACAAGAAAAGTAATAAATGAAGTATCACTAGATTGAAAATGCGTATTCTTTTGGAAAGAAGGCAATTACTGTTATAAAGATATAGCATTAGAAAAAATTATTATAGCTGTGAAGTATGTGATATGTCTGTCTGTGGCACAGTTAATTTAAAAAGTATTACCAAGCATACAAATCATAAGAGTAAAATGCTGAACCATACTAATTGAAAGTGAATTTAATATGCAATTCTGAGGAACTCTGTCTCCATACCCAGGTTTTAAAAAAATTCTACCTTATAGACTATTAGTTATCAGATTTTCTTTCGAATGTCTACCTTCTTTTATTGATGAATATTACTCATGGACCTTATCTTTGATTCCTGAATAATTTTATGATATACAATAAGTAAAGGGATAATGTTGAAACAATCCTGTTTTACCCCGGTTTTCATGTCTATTGAATCAAATTGCTGTAGGTCTGTGTCTCCTTGTCAAAACATAAAAATTCTGATTAGCAAGGGAAAGAAGAGTCAAAGGTTTCAAATTTGCTTTGCTGTTCAGTTTGTGTGGTTCAACAATAGATAGAAAAATTGATTGAAATTGACTTAAAATAATGCTAAAGGCAGTATTATCCAATGACTATCAGAAGTTTTAAAAATCAGCCAGGTGCAGTGGTTCACTCCTATAATCCCAGCACGTTCAGAGGCTGAGGTGGGTAGGTCACAAAGTCAGGAGTTCGAGACCAGCCTGACCAACATTGTGAAACCTCATGTCTACTAAAAATACAAAAAAAAAAAAAAAAAAAAAAATTACCAGAGCTTGGTGGTGGATGCCTGTAATCCCACCTACTCCGGAGGCTGAGGTGGGAGAATTGCTTGAACCCGGAGGTGGAGATGGCAGTGAGCTGAAATCAAGCTACTGTACTCCAGCCTGGTGACAGAGCAAGACTGTCTTGAGAGGAGAAAAAGAAGTTTTAAAAATCATGACTTGCAGTAGTGACTTTTAGAGGAAGAAAGAAGTCTGCCTTTCTTAACCGTGTAGTGTCCTCACTAAAACACGGCTCTTTACAGTTATGTTTTCCTGATAAGTGAGTATAGATGTGTATTATAGAAAACCTGGAAAATGCAGGGAAACAGCTTAGAAAACACTTAGAACACTTGTGTTCTGCCCTGGCCCACGGCTGCTGTTAGCTTTTGCAGTTTTTTTTCCTACATGATCGATATTCATGTTTCTGTTCACTGCAGCTCGTTTTATGTCCGTCTCTTTCTGCCACCTTTCGCTCTGTTTGGATGTTAGGGTATTAGTGCTCATTACCTGCGGATTATATGTTTTAAAAATATAAAGCAGTCTTGTCTCAGTTTAGGGTCTTACTGTCTTGAATTTGGCTTTGTCTAAGATTAGAGCACCAGGCTTGCTTTCCTTCTGTTCAAATGTGCCTGATATCTTTGCCTGTCAGTTTTCTTTTCGTTTCTCTGACATTTTCTTTCAGGTACACATCTTATACAAACCAAATTGTTTAAAGTAAGGGAGTGAGTTGTTAGGAAATCTCTTTACTTATTTAGAGATTGTTTCAGTCACTCTTTTTATCTTCTTGTTTTTATACATTTTGTCAGTACTTCTGTCTTTTATTCTGTTTCTTTTCTATAAATACCACACCGAGAGTGCTTTACTTTATGTAAATATTTAGACTGTAGACAGCTAGGTTTTTTTCTCTACTGGCAGTTATGTTTAAAATGTATTTTGCTGGGCGCGGTGGCTCACGCCTGTAATCCCAGCACTTTGGGAGGCCGAGGCCGGTGGATCACGAGGTCAAGAGATGGAGACCATCCTGGTCAACATGGTGAAACCCCGTCTCTACTAAAAATACAAAAATTAGCTGGGCATAGTGGCGCATGCCTGTAATCCCAGCTACTCAGGAGGCTGAGGCAGGAGAATTGCCTGAACCCAGGAGGCGGAGGTTGCGGTGAGCCGAGATCGTGCCATTGCACTCCAGCTTGGGTAACAAGAGCGAAACTCTGTCTCTCAAAAAAAAAAAAAAAAAATACGTATTTCATCTTTTACACTTTAAATTATGAAATATTAATCAAAACGTTATTAAACATGAAATATATGACACATACAATGGAATGTGTGTATTGTTACAAAGCACGCATCTGAGGGCCCCACCAACCAGCACCAGAAGCATAAGCTACCCACTCCGGGATGCTCCTGTGGGCTCCTTCCCCTCTGGTCTCCTGCCTGTCTTCAGAACAGAAACTCAAGCTTCCTCATTCTTTTACACATATGTACACATCTCTAAATAAGGTGCTGTTTACTTTTGCTTTTGACTTCATGTAAATGGAATCACACTTTATGCTCTTTGATTACTTGCTTTTTTTTTCTTTTGCCATAATATTTGTGGACTCATACGTGCTCCTGCGTAGCTCTAGATCAATTATGCTGATTGCTGTTCCCATCTTCCGTGGTGTGAGTATATCATAATGTATTTGTCTGCTCTCCTCCAGTGGCTACATGGGCCATGTCTATAATATTTTGCTACTGTCACGTGTATTGCTGTGAACGTTTAAATACCTGTCTCCTCAGGTACATGGGCATGGCTTCCTCCAGGGCACCCATTTGGATATGAAATTGCTGGGTCATGGGCAGTGTCATTGATGGAATGATGTCCCATGGTTTTCCCAAAGCAATTGTGCTAATGTGGATGCCCAAAGTGTTCCACATTCTTTAGGGGTTGCCTTCAGAGGTTTGCCAGTCTGGTGAGCATGTCACAGCATCTCCATCCCAGTTGGTGTTCTCCTTATGCCTAATGAGATCCATCAGTTGTGTTGTGTAGTGTTGTGTTGTGTTGTGTTGTGTTGCTTGAGATGGAGTCTCGCTCTGTTGCCCAGGCTGGAGTGCAGTGGCTTGATGTCAGTCACTGCAACCTTGGCCTTCCAGGTTCAAGCGATTCTTCTGCCACAGCCTCCCATGTAGCTGGGATTACAGGTGTGCACCACCATGCCCAGCTTTTTTTTTCTTTTTTTTTTTTTTGGTAGAGAGGGGTTTCACCATATTGATGAGGCTGGTCTCAAAATCCTGACCTTGTGATCCGCCTACCTTGGCCTCCCCAAGTGCTGGGATTACAGGCATGAGCCACTGTGCACAGCTGAGATCAACCAGTTTTATATTATGTTTCCCTTTCTGTAGTATATGAGTTTATGTGTTTTGCCCGTTTGTGTCATTTCTTTCTTACTAATTTGTAAAAGTTATTTATACTGTATCTCTGGCACTGATTTCTTTGTGAAATATGTGAAAATATCCCCTTCCAGGCTTTGACTTACCATGTCATTTTTCTTAACAGTTATCTTTATTCATTTCTTCACTGTGGAGACTTTCTGTGCATGTATGTGGTTATCTTTTATTAAGAAATCCTTCTGTACCTCGAAGTTGTAAAAACGTTTGCCTCTTTTTTTTCCCCTACAGACTCAGAAGTGTTGCTTTTCACATTTAATCCTTTAATCTACTTGGAATTAGATTTTTATATGCTGTGAGACAGGAATTCTCTTTTCTTCTTTTATGCATGACCAATTGTCTCGGCACCAGAACCTGTTTTTTACCATGACCTGCAGTGCCCACTTTGTCGTAAATCAACTTTCTGTGTCTGTTTCTAGGCACACAGTTCTGCCCCTTTGGTCTGCTTTGGTAGTCTTGTACAATAAGATACCTGTGAGGAGGAAGGGCCCCCAGCTTTGTCTTCTCTTTCAGGGCGTCTGGGCTCTTCTGGGCCCTTTGCTCTTTCATGGAGACTTGAGAATCAGCTTGTTGGATTACATGAAAAAAAAAAAATTCCCTAATTGGGATTTTTATTGGAATTGTGTTCTATCTGTACATCATTTTAGGGAGAATTCACATCTGTATGATCCTGCATGGCCTTGACCATGGAGTACCATATTCCTCCATTTGTTTTGGTCTTTTACGGAGTATTTGAGTTTTTGATGTTTTCCTGCACAGGACTTGCATATCTTCTGATGTACTTATCCTCGGTACCGTATTTTTAACTTCTATATCAATATGTTAAAAAAAATACATTTCATATCTTCTTCAATTCTGGGCCAGAAATAGATTTTTCAAAAGTACCCCCTCAATCCTACATTTATCAAATTACCAAAACCAAAGATACAAAACTTTTCATCCTCACATAGAGTAGGATGCATGTGTTTTAAGTATAGACTTCAATGGGTTTCAAGAAAAGTAAGCCCCTGGGTGGCCACCATTGCCCTTGGAATGGAGAACATTGCCTTGTAGGTGAGACTCCCAAAAACGTCAATTTTAACATCTCTTCCTTATAGAAAAATCAGTAAATTCACATTATTCCTTCTGTGCATCTAACTCCCCCTTCACATTTTAATTTTACATGTGGAACTCAGGTTATAAAGCCTCCTCCTTGTAAGACCCCTTATTTAGCTCAGGCATTCCACTCTCCATCACTTGCTTACGATCTGACTTCAGCTCTCTTGGGTTCTGAATTTTCATTCATCTCTTCACCATGGGGACATGGGTGATATCTCTTTCCCACAGTGTGTAAAGGAAAGTAGCCATCTGTTACTTTCAGTGTAAGAGCAATTTGGTTAGATTCAGAAATTTTGAGCGATTAGTTTTCCTGGCATTAGTAATTTGGGGAAAGGTCTGAAGCCAGTGTTAGTTTCACTCCATAATGAGAACAGAATAATTTGTTCTGGGTTTTTCTCTGGAACCGTACATTATTAATCATTTAAATCTCAGCTTCCGATCCTCCAAGAGTGAGGTTTTGTTTTGTTTGTTTGTTTGTTTGTTTGTTTTTTTGGTATCACTCTGTCCCTTTTTTGGCATTCTTATGAGTACTTCTCCAATTTAAACTTCATCTTTGGTTGCCAAGCGTTTTTTTTGTTTTTGTTTTTTTTTAAGTAATGGGACCATTACAAACTCAAATTAGTGTCCAGAACCACAGTTTATAAAACAGACCATGTTACAGGGGCTCTGTCCTGGGGTATGCCTGGATCACTTCACACTCAGTAGCCCAGCAGGAAGCAGGCGACGTATTTAAATTGGGTAACGGAGAGTTTAATGGGGAGACTATTTACAAAGGTGGGGGCAGAAATGGTGAGGCTGTCAGGGTTGGCCACAGCTGAGAGCTGCCCTGGCTCCTGGACCTCAGCAGCACAGGGAGGCAGTGGCTCTGGAGTCTGGAGTGAGACCTGAACTTGTAGAAAAGGACTGCCTGAGACAGGTGTGGCCTTTAGTGGGACAATGCAGGCACTGGTCCTTCCAGCAGAGAGGAAACAGACCCCCCATCGCCATCCCTTGCCCACTCCAGTCTCCCCTCATTGCCTCCCAAGCCTGAACCCAGTGGAAAACAGGGAAGCCTCATTAAGATCTTCCTCCAGGCAGCAGTAAAGGTGTACGGTGGATCTAGAGAGCAAACAGAAAAATCCAGCAAAATGGGGGGAAATGCAAAATACTGCTCTACAGAAAATAATTTGTACCAGTTTTTCTCTCTCTCTTTCTTTTTTTTCTTTGCAGTGTCTGGTCTGCTCTTCACTATTTCTAGTGCAGATTTTAACTGGGCCAGTCTTCTTTCTGTTTTGGGGAAGTCTCTTTTTCTCTTGGTGTGTTTCCTTCTGGTCACTGGCTATTCTCATCTCTTCCTTTTCTGTCATTGAAGTGTGTGCATGTTTCATAGAGACTCTTTTTTATCACCGTGGGACTCATAGAAAATTTCTAAGAATTTACTCTGGTTTCATCAAAACATCTATTTTGGTGCCAGGCCCTCCCTTCCCCCAGCCCCCCGGTGTCTTAGAATGTGTCTTCATTCTCTCATGATAGAAGGATCTTAATTGAGCTGTGAATGTGTGTACACATATGTGTGTCTTTTTATACATTCTTAAAAGGAAAGTGTATTAGGAGGATTCTACAGAGAGACAGAACCAATGGGATATGCAGGAGACTGATCATGGGAATTGGTTCATGCACTTGTGAAGGCCAAGAATTCCCACGATCTGCTGTCTACAAGCTGGAGACCCTGGAAGGCTGGTGGTGTGATTCAGTCAGAGCCCAAAGGCCTGAGAACAGGAGCGGGGTGGAGTTGCTGGTGTTAAGTCCTGGAATCTGAAGGTGGGAGAAGCGGAAGCTGTGCTGGCCAAGCTCCAGGGGAGAGGGACATCACCCTTCCTCTGCCTTTTTGTTCTATGTGGGCCCTCAGTGGATTGGATGAGGCGCACCCACATTGGTGAGGGTGATCTTCTCTACTGGGTCTATGGATTCAAATGCTAGCCTCTTCTGGAGACAGCCCGAACACACACACCCAGAAATAATGCTCAACCAGCTCTCTGGTTATCTCTTAACTCAATCAAGTTGGCTGGTAAACTTAAGTATTACAGAAAGTCATTTCCTTACCTGAAAGCAGTGTGATGTGCTTACAGGTCCATTTCTTACTCATTGTATGGCCTCGAGCAAGTTTCTGAACTTCTGGATGCCTCAGTCTCCCCACTGGCAACATGGGGATCATAGAACTCCTCGATTGTGTGAATGACTCTATCCCCATGAGGCTCAGTTCATCCGTTTGTTCCATGGGAAATGACAGATCCTACCTCCCACGTGGTGGCAAGGCTTAGAACACAGCCAGGCAAATGGGAACCCATGAATGTGAGTGGCCATTGGTATTTCTATTGCAGGGGTTGTTGCAATGACTGAATGAGCTACTGCATCTGGGGAGCGTACTGCAGAGGCTTGCACATAGTAAGTGCTGCCAGTGTTAGCCTGCTGCATATGTCTGTACTTCCATGCAACATACACCCATAAACATAGGTTCACACACGTATATGTGTACATGCATGCACTCATTTACAGACCTACCTACCTATGTGCATGCATTCATAAGCAAACAGCCTGTCCAGGTGAGACCTTCAGGAATGAGCTCCTCTCCTTCCCAGGCAGGCAGACAGGGCTCTTGTCCGGCGGGTGAGTCCTCTTCACGGCCAGTTGTCTTCTGCATACAGTACTTAGTCCCGTCTTTTCTTCTGGATCCCCATCAAATGCTCTTGTCTATAAGACACTAAAGAGAGAATCCTTTTCAGCCACCTAGGAGAGAATATACTGCCTTTCTGTGCAATGGGAGAATAAATTATTTATATATTTTTAAACATTTTAAAAATGCCACTGTGTGTTACCTTTTAAAAGGCTGCTGCCATCCCACATTTTCTGTCCTATGAAAGGAAATGGGAGCTTTATTTCAGAAATTCATGTGCCATAGTGAATATGTTCTAATTTTTTCTTTTTCTTTCTTTCTTTTTTTTTTTTGAGACGGAGTTTCGCTCGTTACCCCGGCTGGAGTGCAATGGCGCGATCTCGGCTCACCGCAACCTCCGCCTCCTGGGTTCAGGCAGTTCTCCTGCCTGAGCCTCCGGAGTAGCTGGGATTACAGGCACGCGCCACCATGCCCAGCTAATTTTTTGTATCTTTAGTAGAGACGGGGTTTCACCATGTTGACCAGGTTGGTCTCGATCTCTTGACCTCGTGATCCACCTGCCTTGGCCTCCCAAAGTGCTGGGATTACAGGCATGAGCCACCGCGCCTGGCCTGAATATGCTCTAATTTAAGTGTCATCCTCATGCAAATTCTAGGTCACTTGGCACAGAGCAAGATCTGTATGGATTTAACCTAATAGAAGTAAGAGATGGAATTCACACTATGTATGTTGATTAATAGAATCGGAAAAGCTGTCAAATGATGAGGGGTGAACAATATCAGGTGATAAGCAAATGAGTCAAGTGGTTGGCACAGGAGAACGAGAGGAAAAAATTCTAAGAGGTATCTGAAGGGAAGTTAACAAGCAAAAATGAATAAAATAATCTGACAAATGAGCTAATAGCAGCTCCCGAGAAAAGTATTGGTGTAGCCAGCAAACAGTGACAGGTGGTGTATGTCAGAGCGAGTGGCAGCCAGTGTGGGGATGAATGCGGAAGGACAGGCTCGTCAGTGGCCGCGTGAGGAGTGAGTGAGTAAACCTGCCAGGTGATGAATGAGCTGGCGATGCACATCAGACAGATGACAGGGGAGTGGCTACATGAAGGAGCGGAGGCAGCGGGAATGAGACCGAAGGGCTTCAGAATGGCATCTCATAAGCAGGAAGAAACCGAGTACCTAAGCACAGTACCTGATCTGGTTTGCTGACTGTCAAAAACATGATAAAACTTCCATTGACGTCAAAACTAAGACTCCGTGTAATGCGCTCGTGGCTATTAATAATGATTTGCATGATGCACCCCCCACTTGCTAGCTGTAACCACCTTCATTCCTGGGGATTTTGTCTGTAAAGTGAAGAGAACAATGTTACACTTATCATTCTGCATGGGATCTTTTGAGAATTAAATTTCATATGAAGCCAGGTGCAGTGGCTCACACCTGTAATCCCAGTGCTCTGGGGGAGGCCAAGGCAGGATTGCTTGAAGCCAGGAGTTAGAGTCCAGCCCAGGCAACATAGTGAGACCCCATCTCTACAAAAAATTTAAAAATTAGCCCAGTATGGTTGCACATACCTGTAGTCACAACTACTGTGGAGGCTGAGGTGGGAGGATCACTTGAGCCCAGGAGTTCAAAGTTATAGTTAGTTATGACTGTGCCACTACATTGTTGCCTGGACAACATAGCAAGACCCCATCTGCAGAAAATAAAATTAGTTGGATGTGGTGGCTCATGCTTATAATCCAAGCGCTTTGGGAGGTGGAGGCAGGAGGATAGCTTGAGACCGGGAGTTTGAGACTAGCCTAGGCAACAAGGTAAGACCCGCTACTCCATCTCTACAAAAATATGTATATATTTATCTGTGTGTGGTGGCATGTGCCTGTAGTCCCAGCTACATGAGAGGCTGAGATGGGAGTATTTCTTGAGCCCAGGAGTTTTAAGCTACAGTGATTGCAATCACTGCACTCCAGCCTGGGTGACAGAATGAGACCCTGTCTCAAAATAAAATAAAATAAATAACCTTCGTGTGACATACTTAGAATATTACCTAGCATATGGTAAGTAACCCGGAAACTACTGTTAGTTACTGTTGATATTGTGAATCATCTTATTACTTGTGATATTTCACTTCTGTTTCATCCTTGGATTATAAACTTTTATCTTGCATATCCTCAGTTCCTAATTCAGCATATTGCTCACGCTGAAGACTCCCGCGTCATCTGTTGAATGAATACAATACAGTCTTGTGCTGCATAATGACGTCTATAATGGTCCATTGATGACAGATGGCATATAAGGCAGTGGTCCCTTAAGATTATATCACATTTTCACTTTGGGAGGCCGAGGCAGGTGATCACCTGAGGTCAGGAGTTCGAGACCAGCCTGGCCAATATGGTGAAACCCTGTCTTTACTAAAAATACAAAAATTAGCTGGGCATGGTGGCATGTCCCTGTAATCCCAGATACTCAGGAGGCTCAGGCAGCAGAATGGCTTGAACCCAGGAGGCAGATGTTGCAGTGAGTGGAGATCACACCACTGTACTCCAGCCTGGGTGATAGAGCGAGACTCCATCTAAAAAAAATTATATCACGTTTTACTGAACCTTTTCTACATTTAGATGCACACATTCTTACCATTGTGGTACAATTGCCTCCAGTGTTCAGCACGGTAACATGCTGTGCAGGTTTGTAATAAGTGCACTCTGTGAGGTTTGCACAATGAGGAAATTACCATTTGCATTGCTCAGAATGACACATTGCTCACAATGTATTTTTTCATTAAGCGACATGTGACTCTTATCTCTTATGAAACATATATGTACATTTTTTTAGATGGAGTCTCACTCTGTTGCTCAGGCTAGAGTGCAGCGGTGTGATCTTGGCTTACTGCAACCCCCGCCTCCCGAGTTCAAGTAATTTTCCTGCCTCAGCCTCCCAAATAGCTGAGATTACAGGGACACACCACCATGCCCAGCGAATTTTTGTATTTTTAGTAGAGGCAGGGTTTTGCCATGTTGACCAGGCTGGTCTCGAACTCCTGACCTCAGGTGATCTGCTCAACTCAGCCTCCCAAAGTGCTAGGATTACAGGCATGAACCACCACACCGGACCTCTCTTATGAAATAGTAATACTTACTGCAAACTTTTGGTGGGAGCTTCTAGGAGTTTTTTGTTTGTTTTTACAGTTTTCGGTTACTTTTCACATCTCACAAACACCAGAGATAAATTTGTTTGAAATTGTTAATCAAAGTAAATGCATACATTTACAAAAAGAACAATTTAAGTAAGATGAAAGGAAACTAATGAAATTGAGATTCAAGAAACAGTAGAGGCAATCAGAAATTCTTTGGAAAGGGTTGTAAGTACACACACCTGTTATTGATGAGAAGAAACATGAATAATGGAGAAATAGAAAAGGACAATGGTATAAAAAAGATTTCAGACCCAATAAGCAACCTTATGTCAATATATCGGAAGATTTAGATGAAAATGGCTTAGTTTATAAATAATAGAGCCAAAATTAAGAAGAAATAGTTACTGAAACAGAGAAACAGTTATTGAAGAACTCAAATTAGAGTTGAAAATTTCCATTTCTTAAAAGACACCAAGTTTAGTTTTATAGGCAAATTTTAGCAAATTTCAAAGAAGTGGTTAATAGAAATAGGAATAGAAAGCAATCTAATTTATAGCTTGGTTGGTAGTGTCTGTATTTCAGGATATGGGAGGCCCTTAAACAGAGATGCCTGTAGGAGGCATCACATGGTTTTCAGCACCTGCAGGACAGGGAAAGCAGCTCCTGTGACTTTATTACAGGTCAGTGTTCCGTCCTCTCCTCCTGACTGTGAGTTAGTTAGGTTATCACTGCAAATTTTTCATGCTGTAGGAAACGGAAACACTGCCTTCTTCCTATTTCTGGCAGCTTGGGGATGCTTCCAATTTGCAAAATCATTTATATTGTTAGTTTACATTCCAGTTTGCCAAGATGCCATGTAAATAAGTCCCATACATGAAGTGCAAAAAGCCAAAATTCATTTATTCATGATTGATGCCAGTTTGTATGCAGTATAGCTTGTACGCATTCCTGATGAAACTGCTCTGTTTATTTCAGGAGATATGTTGACAGTCTGGAGTTCACAGCTCTGACTTTTGTCTTTGCAGTTGTGTAGACAGAAAGCTGAGTCTTCTCGTTTTATTATTATTTTTAATACGGGGAAGTACGTTAAGATTTTTCTTTTGATTTCTTTTTTTTTTTGAGACGGAGTTTCGCTCTTGTTACCCAGGCTGGAGTGCAGTGGCGCGATTTCGGCTCCCCGCAACCTCCGCCTCCTGGGTTCAGGCAATTCTCCTGCCTCAGCCTCCCGAGTAGCTGGGATTACAGGCACGCGCCACCATGCCCAGCTGATTTTTTGTATTTTTAGTAGAGACGGGGTTTCACCATGTTGACCAGGATGGTCTCGATCTCTTGACCTCATGATCTACCCACCTTGGCCTCCCAAAGTGCTGGGATTACAGGCTTGAGCCACTGCACACGGCCAGCATTTTGCTTTTTACTGTACCATGTAGGAAAGAGCACATGCATTTCCTGACGGGAGCCGGCTTCACAGGGGAGCGGGAATTGTGTGCATGCATGAGAGTCTGTGAACTTCTGAGGGGTCTGGGAGGAAGACACTGCAGTAGCGACGGCAGTCCCAGAGGAGGCATGAGACCTTTATCCTCCAGGCCCTGCTCTGCCAACTGGACTTTCTATTAATTGCAACTGCAGTTGTTGAGATAGTTGAGTTGGCATCAAATTAGGTCTCACATGCTGAGTGATCTTGTTGGCCAGCGTGAAGTTATTTTGTCAGAATTCAGAAGTTAGGCCACAATTCTATGAAAGGGAACAGCATCATAATTACATTTTCGTTTATACCATTTAACTTACAGGAGACAGGTTCCCACCTGGTGCTGAAATTGAGCTGTGTGGCTTTACTCACATGATATCATGGGGCTGAAAATATTCTTCTGTGAATTCTCGTGTGACTTCTTTATGGCCTTTGGCCATTTTCCTACTGGGGCTGGAGTTTTCTCCGGGTTGTGTCAAATCTCAGGTCACATTGCAGAAGCCACATAACCCCATTTCTTCTGAGCTACTTTTGTGAACCTTTCAAAGCTCATTCCAAATCCTGTCACTCCTGAATTGGAAATGCTCCAAAGACTCCACATTCTCTCTGGCTAAAAGCCAACTCCCCGATCTGCAGTGACCCCCTCCCACTCCCGAGCCGGTCTTCCTGGATTCTCCTCGCCAGCTCAGCTCCAGCCACACTCCTCGCTGCTCCCTCAGTCGGAACTTTCTGTGTCTCTGGCTCTCTTCTTGTTCTGTTGACATTTCAGTGAGGCCAGACCCATTCAAAGTGCCGCTGCCTGTCCCCGCCCAGACCCATTCAAAGTGCTGCTGCCTGTCCCCGCCCTCCCCCGTTTTCATTTCCCCCACTTACCACCTTCTAATGCCCTATAGGGCGCATCACGTCTCTCACCCTCTCACTGTGTGAAGTTTATTTTTGACAGTTTTATTCACTGTTGCACCCCCAAACTGAGAACAGTGCCTGGCACACTGAAGACACACACAGATATTTTTGGATCCAGTAAATGCACTCAGAATTCAGCACTTAAAGCTGATGTTTTTTCACACCCGAGTGCAAGGTTGGACATGTATTCCCTATAGATTTCCTCTCACTCTGGTAAGCCCGCCCACCCCTTGCACCTTGACGCAGAGTCTGACAATACTCCCCACCCACCCTAGATGGTGCCCCTGTATATTCATTTCACCTGACTCTCTGCGTCTGCTGGAATGCCGTGACAGCAAATGGAAGCTTTGTCTCCCAATACAAGACTCTGGGCTGCAGGAGAGAAATTAAAAATCGGACTGATCTCTGCCTCTCACTGTGTTTACATGCCTTACCCTGCCCGCAAAAGAGCAGCCAGTGTTGCAGCTGCTGCTGTGTTTGCGAGCCAGTGTAGACTCACGACGAACCTTCTGGTGCTGACAGACTTCACGTGAATGCTTTGCCCAGTTAGCCCTTATCTTCTCTTCAATCACAGTAACTCTGTCCATCATCTCCTAGCACTTCCCTTTCTCCATGATTTTTTTTTTTTTTTTGATTGGAGTCTTCCTCTGTTGCCCAGGCTGGAGTGTAGTGGCATGATCTCGGCTCACTGCAACCTCCGCCTCCCAGGTTCCAGCGATTCTCCTGCCTCAGGCTCCTGAGTAACTGGGATTCCAGGTGCCTGCCACCACACCTGGCTCATTTTTGTATTTTTAGTAGAGACAGGGGTTTCATCATGTTGGTCAGGCTGGTCTCAAACTCCTGACCTTGTGATCTGCCCACCTCAGCCTCCCAAAGTGCTGGGATTACAGGCATGAGCACCCAGCAATTTCTCCATGATTTATTTTTATTTTTTGTTTTTCAGCCGGAGTCTTACTGTGTCACCCAGGCTGGAGTGCAGTGGTGCAATCTTGGCTCACTGCAACCTCTGCCTCCCATGTTCAAGCAATTCTCCTGCTTCAGCCTCCCCAGTAGTTGGGACTGCAGACACACGCCACCATGCCAGGCTAATTTTTGTATTTTTAGTAGAGACAGTATTTCACCATATTGGTCAGGCTGGTCTTGATCTCCTGACCTTGTGATCTGCCCATCTCAGCCTCCCAAAGTGCTGGGATTACAGGCTTGAGCCACTGTGCCCGGCCCATTTCTCCATGATGTTTTAGGTAAAAATTATTTTCTTGTAGCAGGACGTGGTATTTTTTTTTAAATTCATTTTCTGATTCTAAAGTCCTAAGTCTCTTTGCGACTATGTGTATATATGTTAAGTGAAATAATGACATCATGTAGAAAAAATAGAAGAGATTAAAAATTTAAAAATTAAGATGCCATAGGCCGAGCGTGGTGGCTAACACCTGTAATTCCACCATTTTGGGAGTCTGAGGTAGGAGGATTGCTTGAGGCCAGGAGTTGGAGACCAGCCTGGGCAACACAGCAAGACCTTATCTCTACCAAAAATAAAACAAAATAAAATTAGTCAGGCACAGTGGCGTGTGCCTATAGTCCCAGCTATTCAGGAGGCTGAGGCAGGAGGATTTCATGAGTCCAAGACAGCAAGCTAGAATGGTTAGGCTGCACTGCAGCCTGGGTGACCAAGTGAGATCTTGTCTCAAAAAAGGAAGGAAGAAAAGGAAAAAGGCAGGGAGGGAGGGAAGGAGGGAAGAGAAGGAAGGGGAAGGGAAAGAAAGAAAGAAGGAAAGAAAAGAGAAAGAAAGGGAAAGGAAAGGAAGAAAGAAAAAACAAGGGAGAGAGGGAAACCATATAGAAGACAGGAAGGAAGGGAAGGGGAGGGGAGGGAAAGAGGGAAGGGAGGGAGGGAAGGAGGGAAACCATTTACAAGACAGGAAGGAAGGAGGGAGGGAGGGAGGGAGGGAAGGGAGGGAGGGAAGGAAACCATTTACAAGACAGGAAGGAAGGAAGGAGGGAGGGAGGGAAGCCATTTACAAGATGGGAAGGAGGGAGGGAGGTAACGAGGGAAGGAAGGGAGGGAGGGAAACCATTTACAAGACAGGAAGGAAGGAGGGAAGGAGGGAAACCATTTACAAGACAGGAAGGAAGGAGGGAGGGAGGTAATGAGGGAAGGAAGGGAGGGAGGGAACCATTTACAAGACAGGAGGGAATGAGGGAGGGAGGGAAACCATTTACAAGACAGGAAGGAAGGAGGGAGGGAGGGAACAGGGGAAGGGAGGGAGGGAAGGAAACCATTTACAAGACAGGAAGGAGGGAGGGAGGAAATGAGGGAAGGAAGGGAGGGAGGGAGGGAAACCATTTACAAGACAGGAAGGAAGGAGGGAGGGAGGAAACCAGGGAAGGAAGGAAGGGAGGGAGGGAAACCATTTACAAGACAGGAAGGAAGGAGGGAGGGAGGAAACGAGGGAAGGGAGGGAGGGAAGGAAACCATGTATGAAACAGGAAATGGTTTCTTCTTTTAGAAATCTCGAGAACGTGGAAGGGTAAGTTTTGAGTTGCAGGGCTTCTCCGGGACTTTGCAGATGGCTGTATGTGTGAGGCCATTCTGACATGAATGTAAACTTTTCTTTGGACCGTGAATAACTAGTTATAGATCACATTGGAGGCAAATCAGAAGGTATAGTTTTAACTCTTGGCCTATGGCTTAAAATTCCAATTTATGCCCAAAGAAGCGGGGGGGACTCGATTTAGCACTTTTGTTTAAGATGTCACTTGTGCCTTTGGAGGTTGGCTTTAGCTTTAGTTTATGGCCAAAAATCTTGAAAAGGAATAACTGAAATGGAAGGATTTTCTGAAGTTTACTGTTATTTATAATTTAAAACAAAAGAAAACTCACTAAATAATGTCACCATACATCTTCTTGGTTTACACAGAGGATAATAAGCTTTAATTGAAGATGAGAGGGAGGTGAGATACGAATTTGGAAGTCAGCATGAAGGGCTGTTTAAGTGCTTTTTTTGTGGAACCAATCCATAAAATATCAAAAATTTAGTTAATGCAGATATTTGACTTTCATGGGAGTAATTTATGGAGAAAATGGCAACCAGCAGGTTTGACTTCCCTAGGAAACCAAAGGCTCCACCCTCTGACCACAGCCCCTGCCTGGGTCGCTTCTCTGCTGCCGACTTGGGGTGGGCTGAGGGCCGAGGTGCTGTGGACAGAAACAGCAAAGATGCTCCTGGCTTGGAGCACAAGTCTAGCTGGATTTCAGCCTGAGACACCTTTAGATCGAGCAGTCCCCAGCCCGAGAGTGGCAGTTCTCAAACCCTGCCTCTCAGAGCATGTCCCCAGCAATTGGTGACTGTGCTCTGCTTCGCTGGCTTCTGTTCTTAGCTGTCGGCTTCTCCTTGTCCTTGTGCTCCCTGACTTCTGCCAGCCTGGACCCTCCAGCTTGTTTTCTTGGCGTTACTGTGGCACGCAGCTTCTGATGTGAGGACATGGACTCTGGAGCTCGTTGGCCAAGCGGGAAGCTTGGCTCTGCTGCTTACCAGCTGGGCAGCCTCGGAAAGTTAGCTTCTCGTGTCTCAGTTTTCCTGTTTGGAAAACAAAGACAGTTATAGCAAGTTGTGGGGTTGGTGTGATAATTAAAATAGTTAATAATAAGCTGCTTAGGTCGGTGTCTGACAGGGAATAAGCGTCCACTGCGACCGCCATCATCATCTTGCCTCACGGGGACATGATTTGACAGGCAGTGGCCTGCACTCCTGGGGATGTAAGTGAAGTGATAGCAGGGGCCTCAAGTCCTCGGTCTCCTCTTACGTTCCAAACAGCTCTCCACACTGGGGGTGTCTTTAGCCCAGAAGCAGAGCCCAGGACAAGGAAGCAGGTGTGAGGAGCTGGAGGGATGTGTGACAGGAAAAGGAGTCCCTGGGGGGCATTAGCAGCGTCGCCACTGTGAGCCTGGGGGTGCCTGGAGCCATGCAGAATGCCTCTCTGAAGGGAGCTCGCAGGGCTCTGTCCTTGGCTGTTTCCTCTGGGGGCACCAGCTCTCCTGTGTTCCAGGGGCCAGGTGGGCTTGCAGGGGTAGAAGGGGCCTTGGTGCAGGAAGCAGACGACCTTGGCAGGGAGCGGAGGTGGGGTGCACTCACCGGGAGCTCTGTCTGACCCACCGCAGGGCTGTGCTCGTGCTCTGCTCCCCACTAGCCCAGGCCCATCTCTGCTCCCCACTGGCCCCACTTGGCTGAGCGGCTCACAGGAAGCACCCTGGCATTACTCCTGAAAGGCCTAAGGATCAGGGGGAATTTCATTCAAGAGATTCATGTGACATGTTCCCAAACACAGCCTTTAGAGACAGCTTTCATGAACTATCCAGAGATCTGTATGTCTGCTAATACTCCCATCAGTTACGGAGGAGGAGCTAGCATTTAGTAAGCGCTTACTACCTACAGCACTGGCCCTTTTAGCCTTAGGGCTCGTCACTGCATACAGATTTCATAACCGTTCTTTATGGTGGAATCATATCGTTCCCACTTAATGTAGGGAAAGGCAGCCTTGGCAAAGGGAAACAGCCTCCAGAAAGTTATGTAACAGAGCTGGGATTCAGCACAGGCGTGTGTGCGTGTGCGTGTGCGCGTGTGTGTGTGCCTGTGTGTGTGCACGTGTGTGTGTTTAATCCTAAACACAGACTCCTCACGTGAGTTTACCTGGCTGTCCAATGCTGTGCATGCAGTTTCTTTTAGGAGGGCACTTGTCATTTCAACAAACAGCTCTGTGTTGTGCCTCTGTACGCCCTGGGAGCCAGGCCTCTCTGTGGACACTGCACTGTGGACGCTTGGGGACAGGGTCTCTATCCCAGGACTGAATGCACTCTTAGTGGCCAGTGTTTCTCTGTGGCACTTACCTTCCATTAGAGGACACTTCTCCCCACGCCCCCCTCGGGTATGGAGCAGTAGCTGGGTCAACTAAGGCAACTTGCTTGAAGAAATGTCATCGGGTGCCAGCTCAGCAGTCACTGGAGTGGCCCAGAATGCAGCAGGTGCATAGCAGGGCGCTGCTAGTGTAAGTAAAGACTCTTCTGTAAAGCCCCTTCTCCTGAAAGTGAGAGGAATGTGTCCCAGATGGTAATACTTTTCTTCAGACTAACAGGGAGGAAGTTCCCTGCAACAAATGAGATTACGTATATTTCGGGTTTGAGTTTCCTGTAAAATGGTGTGTACTTCCACGATGAAGCTCTTGTTATGCATTCTTAGTTTTTATTAAACACTTAGGGGGCCAGTGTGATGGCTCATGCCTGTAATACCAGCACTTTGGGAGGCTAAGGAGGGAGGATCATGAGGTCAGGAGATCGAGACCATCTGGCAAACACAGTAAAACCCCATCTCTACTAAAGATACAAAAAATTAACCGGACATGGTGGCATGCACCTGTAGTCCCAGCTTCTCAGGAGGCTGAGGCAGGAGAATCACTTGAACCCAGGAGGCAGAGGTTCCAGTGAGCCGAGATAGTGCCACTGCATTCCAGCCTGGGCGACGGAGTGAGACTCCTTCTCAAAAATAAAAAACAAGCAAACAAACAAACAAAACCATTTAGAGTTGGTTTTAAAAGTGTTGGTTAACCCTGGACATCTCTGAATCCTCGGACACAAAGTGAAGCATTTTGGGGATGTACCACCTGTTCCTTGGAAAGTCTTCCAAGCCACAGGCTGCCCACTTCAGCCCAGGTCATGGCCTGGCCCCTTTGCAGATCACTACAAGTTATGTTTGTCCACCTGGTGGGGTCACTTAAACCTTCTATCAAATGCATGAAGGATACACCAGATTTGTAGAATATCATATAGCTTTAAAATAGGATATAAAGGTTCATGTTTGAAAGAATTGCGTCTCAGTGCTTTTAAAAATTTTCTTCTTCCTCCCCGATAAATGCCAAGTGTGGGTGAAGGGGAGGAAGGCAGCAAAACACACTGCCATGTGTGTACCTATGCAACTATCTTGCATGTTCTGCACATGTACCCCAAAACCTATAATGCAATAAAAATTAAAAAAAAAAAATTTTCTTCTTCCTGAGCAGTTCATCTTTTGAATAAACCTGGATAATTCTCTTTTTTCTGTATCGAAAATTTATGTAAAATGAACAACCTTTATTGCTTAATTTATTTAGCATTTATTTTATTTTATTCCTAAAAGTTGATGTTGCCCCAGATTCTACTTTGTTTTGAGTAGGTGAGATATTTACATGGCTTAAAGTTTCTAAGTATAACAAGGCCCAAACTGAGCGTTCCCATTTTCCACCCTTCCCTCATCCTTCCCACACACAATTCTGTACTCATTTTTTGTGTGTGTGGAATTCTCCAAGTGTTCCTGTGTTAATCAGGGTTCTCTAGAGTAACAGAACCAATGAGAGGAGAGGAAGAAACAGAGAGGGCGGAGAGAGAGAGAGAGACAGAGAGAGAGCGAGAGAGAGAACACGTGCCCCTGATTTTTTTTTTTTTTTTTGGATAAGGAGTCTTGCTGTGTCGCCAGGCTGGAGTGCAATGGCGCAATCTTGGCTCACTGCAACCTCCACCTCCCGGGTTCAAGTGATTCTCCTGCCTCAGCCTCTTGAGTAGCTGGGATTACAGGCACGTGCTACCATGCCCAGCTAATTTTTTGTATTTTTAGTAGAGGCGGGGTTTCACCATGTTGACCAGGATGGTCTCGATCTCCTGACCTTGTGATCCTCCCACCTTGGCCTCCCAAAGTGCTGGGATTATAGGCATGAGCCACCGCGCCCAGCGGAGCCTGATTTTTTTTTTTTTTTTTTTTAAAGAATGGACTCACCTGATTGTGGGGGCTGGCAAGTATGATATTTGCAAAGTGGCAGTGAGGCTGGAGGTTCAGTAGGTGAGGAAGTTGCATACGTTAGTCTGAATTCTTCAGGCTAGAAGCTCAGGTGGACTTTCTGTGTCAGTCTTGAGAGGCATTCCTTCTACTTGGAGAACCAGAGTCTTTGCTCTGAGGGCCTTTGCCTGACTGGATGAGGCCCCCCACAGTGCAGAGGGTAACCTGCTTAACTCCATCTGTTTATTGTAGATATGAATCATATCTAAAAAGGACAGCCACAGCAACATCTGGACTAGTGTTTAACCAAATGACCCGGCACCAGAGCTTGGCCAAGCTGACATATAAAATAACCTATCATACTTCCTGTATGAAAATATAAACAAATAAGAACATACATGCCCACTTTCTTTCATGGAGAAAAAGGGGTAAACTATGTACTTTTGCATTTTTCACTTCATGATACATTTGGAGCTCTCTCTAAATCTGGACCACAGAACCACCTCCTCCACCCCATTCCCTTTTACCAGCTCATACAGGATTCTTTGCTGTTGTAACATTTTGATAAATATGACCATGTCAAAGCAAAAACTTGTACATGGCTAAATAAATAAATTAATTAAAATTTCTGAGAAAGCATACAAACTCAGAAGCAATCTACCAAACTGGGAGAAATATTTCCAGTTCAGATCCCAAATAGTTCCTGCATCCTAGAAGTTTATAAGAAAAAGACCACAAATATCCAAAAGAAAAATGGGTGTGGTCAGAGAGCTCATAGAAATTCAGATCGCCTAACCACATGAAAACACTGTGAACCTTGTGGAAACAGAAATTACAGTGAAAACAACAGCAGGATACTGTATGTCACCTGTCAATATCAGGCAGAACCCCACAAGCTGGAGAACACACTCTTGCTGAAGCTGGGTGAAACAGACCTTCTCACGTTTTGCTCAGAGGAATGTAAAATGGTACAGCGCCCCCCCAACCCCAGGAGGATAATTTGTCAGAATTAAGAGAATGATAGGTCAATTCACGCTTTGACTCAGGAATCCCGTCTCTGGAATTTGACCCTGCAGAGAGCCCTGTGCATCTCGGAAGGGTGACCTCGTCGCACCATTGCATGTGTGCAGAAGACAGAACTACCAAGAATCTCTGGGGAGCATTTGATCTCTGGTGTACGTGCGATGGGAAATCTGCAGTTGTTTAGCATTTCTGTAGAGCTGAAAGCTTGCACGAGGGCCACAAAGATATAGAATGAAGATGCATGGAGTATACAGCAGTCCCTTTCCCTCACCTCCCCACCCATGTACATCGAAGCCCACCAGCTATTTCTTCACAAGTTACCTGCAGTTCTTTCCCTCATACCCATCAGTATGGCCACCTCTTTGGTTTCAGTTGCCTTCCCCCAGCTTCTGCAGCAGCTAGAATCAGGGCACCTTCTGCCCTGCATGGCGGCCTGGCCAACGGTTGGAATCTGCCTCTTCACTTAGAGGAAGGGGTGGTCTTTTCTTTGCTTTATTTCTTTTCTTTTCTTTTCTTTTTTTGAGACACTCGTTCTGTCGCCCAGGCTGGAGTGAAGTGGCACAATCTGAGCTCACTGTAACCTCCGCCTCCTGGTTTCAAGTGATTCTCCTGCCTCAGCCTCCTGAGTAGCTGGTATTACAGGTGCGCACCACTGTGCCTGGCCAATTTTTGTATTTTTAGTAGAGGTGGGGTTTCACCATGTTGGTCAGGCTGGTGTCAAACTCCTGACCTCTTGTTCTGCCTGCCTTGGCCTCCCAAAGTGCTGGGATTACAAGTGTGAGCCACTGCGCCCAGCCGAGGAAGGGGTGGTCTTTTCCCCTTGCAATATTACCCCTTTATGGGCTTGAGGGCCCAACCAGTATAATGCTTTAAAGACATAAATAGAATCCTATCAATAAAAAATCTTCTGAAAGCTTTCAGTGGCTTCTTGACACATACAGGAAAAAATTTAAAGTTTCCCTCCACATGCAGTGCTTGCCCAAGCTGCTGACTTCATCTGATGATACCCTGTGCTCCAGCCCATTGGCCTCCTGACAGTTTCTGTAACTTTCCAGTTTCCCTCCATGCTTGCAAAGTGCTTCCCCCAGTTCTTTTCCGGCAGGCGCCAGGCCCTGAAGCCACCACCTTCTCCATAGAAGGCCCCCTAGACCCCGGAGTACTTCTCACAAGATGAAGCCTTTGCTTCCTCGCCACTCCCTGTTTTGACTCTGACCTCCAAGGGGCAGGGGTCCTGTCTGCACGGCAAGCGGAACGTGTGAGCGTGTGTTGCATATTATGGAAGTGATCAGGTTTGCATGTGGTGGAGTGATTCTCTGGCACCTGTCAGGGCCTCTTCTGCAGAGCCTTCATTGAGCCCCCCAGACCAGGTCAGCGTTCATGGCCAGTGTGCCCGTAGCACCCTGTTGATGACCCCTGTGCAGTGTTCCTTAGCCTGCTTATGCTTCTGTGCCTTGTAGCTGAGCTGAGACAAGAGGGTTGTATCTTCAGTGCCTGTCCTGTGTGTAGTTAATGGATGAACTGATTGGACATTGAAAGAATGAATCAGCAAGTGAACAAAGGTACAAGCAAAGGAATGAACAAACGAATAAACTGAGAAATGAATGAGGCAGAGTGAGTATGGTGGAAATTAGGAATTATATATATATATATATATATGTATATATATATATATATATATATTTGAGATGGAATCTTGCCTTTCGCCCAAGCTGGAGTGCAGTGACATGATCTCAGCTCACTGCAACCTCCACCTCCTGGGTTCAAGTGATTCTCCTCCCTCAATTTCCCAAGTAGCTGGGATTGCAGGTGCATGCCACCATGCCCGGCTAATTTTTGGATTTTTAGTAGACATGGGGTTTCGCCATATTGGCCAGGCTGGTCTCAAACTCCTGAACTTGTGATCCATCCGCCTTGGCTTCCCAAAGTGCTGGGATTTACAGGCATGAGCCACCGCACCCGGCCAGGAACTAGATTTTAGATGTAGCTCTGACACAGACAAGTAGACATGTCCTGTGATGGGCAGGACATGTCTACTCAGCCCTCAGAGGCACCTGGCCTCTCCTTGGGTGTATGTGTCCCCATTGGACTTCCCTCACCAGCTGTGCAGTTTCTGGCTCTCTCCCTCACTGGAAGACAGGAGTGACAGCATGAGATGGCGCTGGCTCCAGTTACTTCACCGTGCGTCTCAGCTCTCAAGTATACCTGGCATATTTGAGTCAAAAAGAAATGAAATAGTCAGTGGATAAGGGGAAAAGAGAATGGAAATTAAAACTGGGGTTGGCGGGGATACAGAGAAGCAGGGAGTACACAGTCCATGGCTCTGAAGCTCTGGAAACCTTGAAATGGCGTGGATGCTTCTTGAAGGGGTTTTGGACTTTTCTGTCAGCCCATCTCTTGTACGTGTGATTTCCTTGGCCACCTCGCCAGGTCTCCGTTGTCTGTTTTTAGTTTTTCAGCACGTTACAACAGTCACGGTAACACATGTTAGATGGGAGATGGCGGAGGCTCCCTGCAATCATCACTGGTTTTCTGTTCAAACAAGAAGTTCGGTGTTAGGATCGTCGCAATCTCACACATGCTTAGCATTGTCACTACAGTTCTTGTTCCAGGTAGTTTTTGGTGTAGGGTCTAACCCAGCATTCCCAGTGAGCCTGCAAATTCTGTCTGAAAACAATGTGACGTTCTTCTAAGTGGTCCCCTCCCCTGCGTTGGCCCTCTGCCCACCCCTCCCCTGCCGCAAATCCACCCTCCCTACTATAGGGCTCCTCACTTTTTCATCCTGCTCCGTGCCCTCTGGTCCTTCCCCATTGTCCACAAAGGAAGCATGAAATTTGTCAGCAAACTCCTGTTCTTCCTGCAAAACCCACTGAGATGTTGTTTCTGCCACCTCCCAAACTGGACCAACTTCATAAGGCATTTCTTCATGCCATTACAAAACCCAATATATGTATTGTATTGGATACAGGGTAGTTTTGTCCTCATTTTGGGCAAAGTTGCAGAATTATGGCCATTTTGCAGTTTTCTCTGATTGCCATGGTTGCATCTGATTGACAGACTCCCTCAGGCAGTTTTATATTGCAGCAACCTTGAGGCAGCCTTTAAGATAAACTGTGTTAAACACCCATGCTCCAAGAGAATCTTAATATCTTATCCTAACACAAATACTGATTCCCAGCTCTACCCAGCTAGAAAAGCAGAATATAATAAAGTGAAATAAGAAAGACTCTTGTGTGGCAAAGTATCCATCTGGCTACCCCATCTGGAGGCGGAGGAATGGCCACATCAGGTGCCATCAGGTGATGAATCAGCTGAGCCGCCCACTGGGCAGCAGCTTCACCCATGTCCCATCTTCAGGACCTCATTTGACATAAGCAGTTTATTAAACATTAACGTTTTCATATGTTAATGAGGGACTTTAGAGTGATGAGATGACATGCGTTATGGTGATGGTTCTTTATATCTGGAAATCTTCCAAATTAGACATCTTTGCAAGTCAAAAGATGTAATTTATCCCGAGGTTGTGCATAAATTAGAGCGCTGCTGGGGGCCACTGCTATTGTCATTAAAATATTATTTGGTAAATTAATCTGTATTTAGTTCGGATCTAATGATTGAAATTTATGATGACACATGGTAGAGGGAGCGCCGAGCCTGTTACAGAGCACGAATTTTCTTTCTCTCTTTACTTCAAAGTCCATCCCCACATCGTGAAGTCGCTCACCTGTCCCAGTCAAACACGGGGCCTTGGATGGATCTCTCACATCACTCCTGTCTGTCCCCAGGAAGACCTGGTTACCTGTTCCACCTCCACCCCTCTAGCCATTAGACTGTCCTCAGTTTTCCCTCCTGATTTTTCCCCTTCTCCCTTATGCCGAGAGCCACCCTGAAGCTCTGGGTCCACAGGTCTTGACTGTCTCCGGCCCCAGCCCCCTCTCATGGCATTGAAGCTGAATGGAGGGATGGGCTGCCGGGCAGCTGCCAGGGGCCTCATCTGGTGCCAGCTGCACTAGTGCTGGGTGCCAGCACATCCCTGGACTAAATGACTGAGGTTTTTCGGGTGACGGGCTCGCAGTAGAGCTGGTGAGTGAGGAGTCGGCACGTTCCTGTTGCTGAGGCTGACAGTGCCTTTGAGGGCAATGGAGAGACACATAAAAACTCACCGGGTCCAAGTGTTCCCTGGTCCCTAACGTGGAGAACTGGGCCTGGCACAGACTCTAGGGCCGTGCGTGCTGCAGTCAGCTGAAAATCTGAAACCCAGTGAGGAGTGTTATTTGCTGCGAATCAATAATTCATTTTATGATGTAAATTTCAAACGTTTATTATGCCTCCCACAACTGTTTTATTTGGAAATGTTATTTTTTAAAACCTTACTTTGCAATTAAAGAGAAAGGCATAACATTTTTTTTTTATTAAAAGAAAACCAGTTGAGTCCCATCCCTCCTGATGAGTGTTGAAGAGATATTAAAGGAACATCAGGCAGGGTGGTTCGGGGAGGGAGTGGGATGGAATGCTAACCCAGTCAGCCAGCCATGGTCTGGGCAAGGAGATCTTCCAGACAGCAGTGCCCTACGGAGGTGACACAAAGAGACAGCCACTGCGTCATCCCTGCGTCCATGGCAGCTGCCTGCACCCATGCTCTTTGCCCGAGCTGCAGTCCAGAGCCCTCTCCATGTGGCCATTTGTGCCCGCCTGGTTTCTTTTTTGTTTGTTTTGAGACAGAGTCTCGCTCCGTCGCGCAGGCTGGAGTGCAGTGGCACGATCTCCATTCACTTCAACCTCCGCCTCCCGGGTTCAAGTGATTCTCCCGCCTCAGCCTCCTGAGCTGCTTGGTTTCTTAGGCTCATCTTCATTCCAGGCCTTGTCCTACCTCATCACCTCCCTCCTCTTCACTCCTCAGATGCAGAGGGGCTGTGGCACATGCACGCCTCACTCGCTTAACTGTCCCCTGTCTGTGGATTTGATGGCAGCTTGCTCACACTCACCAGTGCCCTCCCTGTCCCTGTGAGATAGCTAGGGCACAGAGCTCTGCAGTCCACCATCTGCAGGCACAGGGCGAGATGATATATGAGCATGTATGATGATATACATACATAGGATATACATGTATAATATTCCTTTTTGCAGAGGAATCTTTGCAAAAAGAGGGAGGTATTACTGTCACCTTCATTTGACAGATAAGAAAAATGACTCTCAAAGAGGTTGAATGATTTGATAAAAGTCAGCACAACTATGAAGTGTTACAACAAACCGTTTGAGAGCACGGGCTTTGGGATGCCTCGATGGGAATCCCAGCTCTACCTCTCACCACTTTAGGATCATAGGGAAGTTGCTACTGTCTCTGCGCCTCAGTTTCTTGCCTGTAACAGGGATGACACCTCATGGGGAAGTCATGAAAACTGATTGATGTAATGTAGGCGAAGAGCCCAGGCAGGGCCTGCCACGTGGGAGCTCTCAGCATTGCCAAACTCTCATTAGCCTCCATCTTTAACTTTCTTCCCCACTCAGAGTCTGGGCATTCAGCCACAGGGTAGATGGAAATGTGGACATGGCCCTCTTGGACCACATGCTCTAGGGGCCTATTTCTTTTCTTTTGTTTCCTTTTTCTTTTCTTTTTTTTTGAGACAGAGTGTCACTCCGTCACCAGACTGGAGTGCAGTGGCAGTGGCACAATCTCGGCTCACTGCAACCTCCACCTCCAGTTCAGGTGATTCTCCTGCCTTA
Organism: Saguinus oedipus; assembly: GCA_031835075.1. Classification (NCBI taxonomy): domain Eukaryota; kingdom Metazoa; phylum Chordata; class Mammalia; order Primates; family Cebidae; genus Saguinus; species Saguinus oedipus. Next base: position 15,910,926 of record CM063174.1, read on the forward strand.
GCCTTCCAAGTAGCTTGGAGTACAGGTGCGCACTACCATGCCCAGCTAACTTTTATATACATTTTCAGTACAGACAGGGTTGTACTGTACCATGTTGGCCAGGATGATCCAATCTCTTGACCTTGCGATCCACCCACCTTGGCTTTCCAAAGTGCTGGGATTACAGGCGTGAGCTACCTCGTCCAGCTGAGGGACCTATTTCTCTTGGAATTCATGCCTCCCCCTTCTGTAAATTACAAACATAATACAATCTCACTGTCACCAGTCAAACAGTAGGGGAACATCTACAGAGAAAGTCAGGGAGCCCTCCCTGACTCAGCTTCCCTCCCAGCTCTCTGAGGGAGCTTTTTGCACCTCCACCCACGGTGATCTCCATGCCCCCACCAAATCCACAGGCAGGCTTTTCTGTTTTCCGGTGTGATTTCAGATGGAAATGGATTTTCAGTCTGCACAGCACTCTTCGGCTCTGTGTTTCCCGTCAGCATTTCTGTGTTCCTCCATGTCAATAAACTGAGACCCAGCCGACTTGCTCTAAAGCTCCATGATACTCTTTGAACGCTGCAGGGGATTCATAATCTCAAATTACTTTTCTTTGCCACATGTAATTTAAACACTGCTCTTTCTTAACGCTGAGGTAACTGAAGTGTAAGTTCACATTAAACAAACAAATGAACAGCCTGGGACCTAGAATTCTGGCCTTTTTTTTTTTTTTTTTTTTTTTTTTTTTTTTTGAGACTGAGTTTCGCTCTTGTTACCCAGGCAGGAGTACCATGGCACGATCTCGGCTCACCGCAACCTCCGCCTCCTGGGTTCAGGCAATTCTCCTGCCTCAGCCTCCTGAGTAGCTGGGACTACAGGCACGCGCCACCATGCCCAGCTAATTTTTTGTATTTTTAGTAGAGACGGGGTTTCACCATGTTGACCAGGATGGTCTCTATCTCTTGACCTCGTGATCCACCCACCTCGGCCTCCCAAAGTGCTGGGATTACAGGCATGAGCCACTGCACCTGGCCCGAATTCTGGCCATTTTGCAGGGATTTGGGAAGGAGATTTGTAAGGTGCCCACCCAGCTGCTCTGGTCAGAGTAGGGATGAGAAAAGCCATGCACATAGCACGGATGGAAGGACTGGGGCGCTGCTGGTAGCTGGGGGTGGAGGGGTACTAGGTAGGCACCATCCAGATCCTTTTCTCATAGGTGCTGGGGTCTGGTAGACCTGGCTTTGACTGCTCTACCAGGAGCCAGCTGTGGGCCTAGGAGAGCTGCCTGCCATTTCCGCTGAAATGAGCCTGACATGGACTCGACCTGAGGCCTGAAGGAGATGGCATAGGTGAGCACATGGAAATGGCGAGCCTCCGAGTGCAGGCAGATTCAGGTTGCTGATAGTGCATTGTTTACTTTTGAATTTTAAAACATACTAAGGCTGGGCGTGGTGGCTTGTATCTGATCCCAGCAGGTTGGGAGGCTGAGGCAGGAGGACCGCTTGGACTTGGGAGTTTCAGACCAGCCTGGGCAACGTAGTGAGAACTTATCTCTACTAAAAAGTAAAAATGACCTGAGTGTGGTAGTGTGTGCCTGTAGTCCCAGCTACTTGGGAGGTCAAGGTGGGAGGGTTGTTTGAGCCTGGGAGATCAAGGCTACATGAGCCAAGATTATGCCACTGCACTCCAGCCCCGGTGACAGAGTCAGATTCTGTCTCAAAGCAACGGCAACAAACCATGTTAATGTTGGTTTTCTGTCTATTTGAAAACAGTTCGACCTAGGTTATCTAACCCAGCAGAGGCCCTGCATCCAGGTATCATTGGCTGTGAACTCACAGTTTAGACAAGTATGACAGCAGGAAAAGAGTTTACGGCTGGGCGTGGTTTATGGCTCACGACTATAATCCCAGCGCTTTAGGAGGCCAAGGCAGGCAGATCACCTGAAGTCAGGAGTTTGAGACCAGCCTGACCAACATGGGGAAACCCCATCTCAACTAAAAATACAAAATTAGCCAGGCATGGTGACACATGCCTGTAATCCCAGCTACTCAGGAGGCTGAGACAGGAGAATTTGCTTACACCCAGGAGGTAGAGGTTGCAGTGAGCCAAGATCATGCCATTGCACTCCAGCCAGACGAAACTTCATCTCAGGAAAAAAAAAAAAGAGTTTATGTCCCAGCAAGGAATGTTTTTTTTTTTTTTTTTTTTTTTTAATTGCATTTTAGGTTTTGGGGTACATGTGCAGAACGTGCAAGATAGTTACATTGGAGGAAGATATTTTTCCTTTGAAGCCTCTACAGACAACCAGCAGAAGTTGGGGCTGATTCTCTGGAGAGACCCAGTGGAAAGCCAGCCCTCGGGTCCTGTGGGGACTGCCTTATCTGGGCAGTGCCAGGGTGGCTGACCTCTGGCTGGGGCAGCGACCCCTGGCCCTGATGGATCAGAAGAGCCCGTATTTCCAGAAATTGGTCACTTTTTCTTTGGCATATCCAATACCTCTTGAAATCAGAGCTGTGAAACCCATGAGTGACCCCAGAAGGTCATTTTTACTGGCATCTCTGACTCCGCTGTGGGGTTGAATCCTGTTTTTTGCTTGCCAGCATTGCAGTGACACTGTTCACCCACCTGAGTCTCCGTTTGAGTCAGGCGGCTATTAGAGAGCATGAACTTAGGTGCGTGCTGTACTGGATGACCTCACAGAGTGTGATGTGGTTTGGCAAAGATAGTGCAGGCCTTTGCAGTGGGAAGATACATTAGTCCCGCCAGCTTGTTAAAAAGCATCTTGAATGGAATTTCAGTTATACTGTAGTCTCCAGATAAACTCATCTGACTGTTCAAGTCTGGCAAGAAAAAATACTTCACAGAAAAGTGTGCTCTGGTTATCCATGGCGGCACAGTAAACCACCCCCACATTTAGTGGCACTAAACAACCACCTTTCATGGTTCTGTGAGTGAGGAATTTAGCAGGATGACCCAGAGACGGACCAGGGACTAGAACTCTCTGATGGCTGGGGATGGCTGGGTCGGCTGCGCTGAGGCTGTACGTTTGGGTTCTTGGTTCTGGCTGCTGGCTGGGCTCCCTGGGTCTTCTGCATGTCATTTGTGCTGCGGCAAAATGTCCAGGTCTGGTCAGACACTGCTCTGTCTCCAGACGGCCTCTCCATGTGGGTACCCGGGCTCCTCACAGCAAAAGAAGAGAACTTGCTATGCAGTGTCCGTCTTCTCCCAGAGCCAGCATTCTGAGAGGCTCCACTTGGCTACTTACAAGTCAGCCTCCTGTGTCCCAGAGTGTCACTTCTGTCACAGTCGCTGGATCAAGCAAGTCACGGGCCAGCCCATGTGCAAGAGGCTAGGAACTCGACTCCACTTTCCTACAGGAGGAGAAGCCATCTTTAATTTACTATAAAAAGTTCCTTTTCAGTGTCACTTAAAGTATTTTAATACACTAAGTCAAAATTCAACCTAACGTTCTATTTGAATATTTAATATAGTGTTGAAATGTGTAACCTGAGAACAGAGACTTCTATCATAGCCCCTAGAATCCTCGAACTATGAAAACATGCCTTTCAGAATTGATGTCGATGAGGAAGAAAACAGCTATGAAATTCTTACTGCCTCAAAAGCTCTTCTGCTCATTAGAGATAAGTGTTCTGCCTGCCCTGGGTTGTGTATCTTCCTGAGCTTCTAGTAAGAGTAGAGTTGTATCTAGTGGAAGGTCTGGGGGCTCCCATGAGTCACGCACAGGGACCTTGAAGTGTGAGAACAGCAGGGTCCCTCGGGACCTTCTTCACTTGTTTTCTGGGTTATTGTGTCCCGGGGAAGTTGCTGGAGCATCTGTGTAAAAGTTCACATTACAGGCTGGATTCCTATCCTTGGGCTCCCATAACAAAGTACAGTAGACAAGGTGGCTTAAGCAACAGAAATTTATTTCCTCACAGTTCTGCAGACTGGAAAGCTGAGTTCAAGGTGTCGGCAGTGTGGATTTCTTCTTAGGGACCTGAGGGAAGGTCTGTTCCAGGCCTCCCTCCGAGCAGCCTGTGATTTGCTGGACATCTGTGATGTTCCTTGGCTTGTAGACACATCACCCCATCTCTGCCTCCTAGTCACCTGACGTCTTCCCTGTGCTCATGTCTCTGTGTTCAAATCCCCCTTTTTCTAAGGACGCAGGCAGATTGGACCCAGGGCCTCCCCACCTGTCCTACGATCTCATCTTAGTTAATAGCATCTGCAGTGAGCCTGTTGCTAAATAAGGTCACAGTCTCAGGTACTGGGGATTAGGAATTCTTATGAATTTTGGGGGGAAAGGACAAATTCAACCCCTAACATAGGTTAACCTCCGAAAACTACTAATTTTGAGTATTTTTCCTTGGGGAGTAAGAGAAAATGGATAAGGCCGTGGGGAAAATCTTATTGCTAAAAGGAATGCAAATGAGGAGGGAGGTCTTGCTGGAAGGATAGGGTCTGTGTGTGGCTTGCTGTCTATCTGTCCCCCCAAGGCCAGGTGCCTGGGAGGGCCATGTAGGTGCTGTCTGTAGAGGCAGTGGCTGTTCTTATCAAAGGCACTGGCCCTGGTGTGCCCGTGTCTGGACCGCTGGCTGGCTGCCTCCCGGGCACAGTGCTCAGTGGACAGCAGCCCCCCTCTTCTCTGCAGGCCCTTCTAAGGCTCTTCCTTAGCCCTCTATGGACCCACTTTTCTCAGCTCAGAGGTTAGAGGCGGCATCAGCTTCTGTTTTCTGCTTACGGTGGTGTTTCATTGTTAATTCTAGTTCTGCTCTGAAGACAGACCGTGACCCCTTTCTGGGCACTCCCTGGTTTCCCAGGACCGTGTCCACAGCTGTTTCTTCATGTCACTTCACTCTTCGTGACCTCCAGTGGGTCTCCTCAGGCTCTTGCTGCTTTCTTAGGGTCAGTTTTCCGGGGAGAGCGTTTTTGGTCCTTCTCCCCAGTTTCTGCCAGTCACCCCATCTAGCCCCATGTGCTCTAATTAGAATGCGCTTTAGAAAGACTCGTGCTTAAACGTCCGAGTACGCAGTTTTAGAAGATGACTTCGGCAGCTTCGTTTCCGGAGGTGGGAGATGAGTTGGGCACCACTGACTGGGGTTTGGCTGCTGGCACTCTTGCTTTTTACCATGCTTATTTTTCATGCCAGCACCCCAGGCTGCAGGGGAACTCAGGAGACCCCCTCATCTATTTTCTTCCCTTCTGGAAGAAAACTCAAAACTTTTTAGCCAAATGAGAATTTATTCCTTTTTTTTTCCTCTTGAAAAATATTCAGTAATCAACTTCCATTAGAAGCTACCTATAAATTATCACCATACCTGAGTCTCAGTGGTCTGAATTAACCACAGATTTTGTATTCTAAATCCAGTGTTTACATGTAAAGCTGTGGCAATAGAGTTACATTGGAGCCATGATGATTTCATCATTTTGTTCTCTGAGTTTTAAAACCATCTTCCTTTTGTAATCTCCTGTCTATCTTTGTTATTTCTTTGAGGATGGGATGAGAAGTTTAATAACCCATTTGGACCTCTTGTTTCACTGGAATTAGTGTCAATTTTTTTCAAGTATATTTTCTTCGGTTTGTAGTTTTGTCTAATGAGCTGTGCACTTTATCTCACTGTACAGCTAAATTATTGACATGGATTATTTATGCTTTAGGTGTTTATATTCAGTTAATCCTTGCAGAAGAATCTAGCTAACGGTGTTGGAGAGGTTCCTAGAGAAAACTGTGTTGTGGTTTGGGGATGATTTGGTGCCCTGCCCTTACATATCCCCTGGTTCCATCACCCAGCTGCACTGGTGAAACAGGACTGCAGGTGTGATGGTGGGGAAACCAGATTCTTGGTCTATCAGGTGCCTGCCTTTCCCCAGACGAGCCTGCACTATCTGCCGTGGTTTCAAAGCTTTCATGCTTTGTTTTCTCGACTTGTGTAGGATTGTTGGGGTGGGAAGATGGAGCCCGCAAGGACGAGTGGATTGTCTTCCCGGCTGCTCAGCTTGCATTTTTGGCTGGTAGATTGACGATCACGCTGTCATTGATGAGTGTCAGCGCACAAGTGTTCATACAGTGTGCTCAGTTCCCGGGGGATGTTTAGATGTCATAAGGGAACCCTCTAATTCTGTCAGCTGCACATAGATCGATGAGTCCCTCCCGCTTGAAACCGCATTAGGAGAGTCCGTTTCTAGAGGTACGAAAGACGTTTGAGCGCCAGTGCCAAGGACTCACCTCAGACTCCTAGTGCCCACAGAGAGGCCCCGGACAGGTGTTCTGACTTGACCTCCCCGTCTCCTGTATTGCACCGTGCCTTTATGACAGCATAGCATGAAAGATGTCCCCGGCCCATCATGCAGTCCTCACCGGGTACTTCATGTGTGTCCAACGTGCGTTTCCCTCCTCCCGGTGGGCCTGCTGTCCAGCGGCACAGACGCCAGCTATTGATCCTCATGCCACCTGCTGCTGATTGAAAAGCTGCCCTCTTTGGTCCTTCTAAAGGTCATGCTGTAAAATTATTCCTCCCTACATGAGTTTTACACCAAGCAAACATTAAGCCCTCATTCTGTCCATGTAAAACCCACACTGCATGTAAATTAATTTGGGTGATGGGGGATTGAATCCCAGGTAGTGACAGCTCACAGGTTTGCCCAGGGTGTAGTGGAGACACAGCCCCTGAGCCTGGCCCTGGGGACCCTGCAGGAACCAGCAGCTGTTGGTTTATAAAAGCAACTTCCTGTGAGGTGAGGTGTGGTTGGCTGTGATATTTCTGCTTTGTGATTGCTGTTTGGATTTTCAAATAAAGTTTACCCTTTCGAACATTTTATAGGAACAAAAATTGCAAAGAGAGTATAAGGAGTTCCTAGTTTCTTTATAATATCTTCATTAGTATGGGTCATTTATTAAAATTAGTGAGCCAGTATCAATACATTATCATTTGTTAAAATCCATGGTCATTCGCATTTCCTTAGCTTTTGTCCTTAGTCTCTCCCAGGAGGCCGTCCAACCCCACATCACATCAGTGTCTGTGTCGCCTTAGGCTCCTCTTGGTTGTGGCTTTTTCACAGACTTTCCTTGCTTTTTATGACCTCAGTAGTGTTGAGCAGTCTTGGTCGGGTGTTATGTAGGGCACCCCTCTGTTGGGATTTGTCTGATGTTTCATTGATGATCAAACTGGGTTTGGAGGAAGAAGACCAGAGACGTAAAGACCCTTCTTATCACATCACAACAAGGGTACTCACTGTCAGGAAAGCATCACTGCTGAAGTTGACTTCATCAGCTGGCTGAGGGAGTGACCGGCAGGTTTCTCTACTGTGAGAAACCCACCCCTCTTCCTATACTGTATTCTTTGGAAGGGAGTCACCATGTGCAGCCTCCACTTGAGGAGTGGGAATCATGTTCCCCCTCCCTGAGGCTGGAATATCTACCTAAAATATTTGGAATTTTTTCCCTTAGGTGATTTGTCCCTTCTTTACTATTTATTTACTTCTCTATTCAATAATTTTTTATAAATATGGACTCATGAATAATATTTACTTTGTACTCACAGTTATAATCCAATGCTAATTTATTGTTAAAATTGTTCCAGTTGGCTCCTGTGTCCCTTTGACACCCCCCATGATTGTGAGGTTATTATTATTATTGTTTTGAGACAAAGTGTTGCTCCGTCACCCAGGCTGGAGTGCAGTGGGGCTATCTCGGCTCACAGCACCCGCTGCCTCCTGGGTTCAAGCAGTTCTCCTGCCTCAGCCTCCTGAGTAACTGGGACTGCAGACGCACGCCACCATGCTCGGCTAATTTTTTGTATTTTGAGTAGAGACAGGGTTTCACTTTGTTAGCCAGGATGGTCTTAATCTCCTGACCTCATGATCTGCCCGCCTCTACCTCCCAAACGCTGGGATTACAGGTGTGAGCCACCACACCCGGTTAAGTTATTATTTGTGTCATGTTCTAACTTTCTGGCACAAGAGACTCCTGGATCATTTTATATCTTTTCTGTCCTAGTCCATAAGCAAATCAGCCATTTCTCCAAGAAGCTCTGGATCTTTTGGTTGGAGGTGGGCATTGGAAACCAAAATCTGGGTGCCAGGTGTCTTCCCAGCACCTAGCATCCAGAGGTGTTAGGGTAGGGGAGAGGGCTTTGCTTCTAGGTCCAGTCAGCTGACAAAACAAGGAAATACACTGGTTCTGCTTTATTTGCAGTTATGATTTCCATGGTTTCAGTTACGTGCTATGAACCATGGTCCAAAAATATTAAATAGCAGATTTTAGAGATTAATAATCATCCATTTTAAACTGTGCACGGTGTGGTGAAATCCCATGCAGTCCCGCTTCATCCGGCCCGGGGCGGGAATCACATCCTGGCTAGCGTAGCCGTGCTGTGCATGCTACCTGATCTGTAGTCACATAGCCTTCTCAGTCAGCAGCCAGCTGTCAGTCTAGTGCAGTGCTTGTGTTCAAGTAGCTCTTACTTTACCTAAGCAGTGCCTCGAGGCCCAAGAGTTGTGATGGTGGCCGTTCAGATCTGCTGAAGAGAAGCTGTAAAGCTCTTCATTTAAGTGAGGAGGTGAAAGTTGTTGACTTCATAAGAAAGAAGATACCGCATGTGGAGGTTGCTAAGATCCATAGTAAGAATGAATCTTCCATCCATGAAATTGTGAACTGTATATTGTTATAATTGTTGTTGTTGTTGTTTTGAGACGGAATTTTGCTGTTGTCACCGTGGCTGGAGTGCAGTGGCACGATCTCGGCTCACTGCAACCTCCTCCTCTTGGTTTCAAGCAATTCTCCTACCTCAGCCTCTGAAGTAGCTGGGTCTACAAGCATGTGCCACCATGTCCAGCTAACTTTTTGTACCTTTAGTAGAGCTGGGTTTCACCATTTTGGCCAGGGAAGTATCGAACTCCTGACCTCAGGTGATCCGCCTACCTCAGCCTCCCAAAGTGCTGGGATTACAGGCTCGAGCCACCGCACCTGCCCTAATTGTTCTATTTATTTTATTAATTAATTTTATTATTTTATTAATTGTTCTATTTTATTATTGTTAATCTCCTACTGTGCCTAATGATAAATTACATTTTATTATAGGTGTGTATGTATAGGAAAAAATGTAGCATACATAGGGTTCAGTATTATCTGTATTTTCAGGCATCTACAGGGGTATTAGAATGTATTTCCATGGTCGGGCGTGGTGAGTCACGCCTGTAATCCCAGCACTTCAGGAGGCCAAAGCAGGTGGATCACCTGAGGTCAGGAGTTTGCGACCAGCCTGACCAACATGGAGAAACCCCGTCTCTACTAAAAATACAAAACATTAGCCAGGCATGGTGGCGCATGCCTGTAATCCTGGCTGCTTGGGAGGTTGAGGCAGGAAGATCGCTTGAATCCAGGAGGCAGAGGTTGCGGTGAGCTGAGACTGCGCCATTGCACACCAGCCTGGGCAACACGAGTGGAACTCCATCTCAAAAAAAAAAAAAAGAATGTATTCTCCACATATAAGGGAGGATGACTGTATATGAGTGTATACTACCACATGTATATACACATACCTGTAACTATTTCTGCATATAACCATCAATATTCTATTAAGCTAAACATGAGTTCATGGTGAGGTCTTCAATGCTAATCCTTTACTGTGTGGATCGGTCCAGCCTCCACCCCTGTTCCCACTCCAGCAGCGAGAAACCTGGATCTCACTGTCTGCCATCCATTTACTTAATGGTTAGTTATGGAATACGTGAGTAGTGGTATCGGAATTGTTAACCACTACCCACCTGGAAAACAGCTTCGTCAACTAGAGTTCAGTACCGATATGCAGTTCCTTTGTTGGCTTTATTTTATTTTCAGAGTTACTTAAGTCAGCACCTTTCCCCTCAACCCCTTTCAGTGAGATGGTTTTGTTGTGGAAATTCAGGAGACTGGAGAAACCAGTGGGTGAAACAGGAGGATTTTTTTAGGGTGCACCGGCTCAGTGGCTTTGCATCTGAAAACCAAAGACAGGGCTTGACCTTTTTATACACGAAGTACACAGTGGTGTGAAAACAAGTTTGGAGAACAGAGACAGTTTGTCAAGCAGTGACAGACATATACGGCACAGATGCCTGTTATCTGTAGAGCTCAAGGATCCTAGCAAGGGCTTTGTCTGTTGCCTTTCGCTATAGTGCCTAGATGGCCAGAGTCCAGCCTGCTTAGGCATTTCTTAGGACCTTTGCTGTGTTACAGAAACTTACAAGAATACAAGAATTTATAAACTTACAAAATTTGAAAAGCAGGATACAATCCCGTGGGAGGGGAAGGACTCAGGGAAGTTTGCTTCTAGAAGAAAATTTTAATTTTTGCTCCCTTTTCCCACATTAGTCTCATAGATTGTTTTTGGTCACATTTTGCATTCCATCCTGAGATCTTTCTACCTTTTAAATACTCTTTAAAAGTTAGCATATCTGCAGGTTAGCTCTTTGGCCTGTACAGTTCAATGGGTTTTTACAAATGCATAGTCATGTGTCTACAATTAAAGTATCATAAAAATAGTTTTGGCTGGGCCCAGTGGTTCACGCCTGTAATCCCAGCACTTTGGGAGGGCGAGGTGGGTGGATCACAAGGTCAGAAGTTTGAGACCAGCCTGGCCAATGTAGTGAAACCCTATCTCTACTAAAAATACAAAAATTAGCTGGGTGTGGTGGTGTGCACCTGTAGTCCCAGGTGCTCAGGATGCTGAGGCAGGAGCATGGCTTGAACCCAGCAGGTGGAGGTTGCAGTGAGCTAAGATTGCACCCACTGCATTCCAGCCTGGGCGACAGAGCAAGACTCCGTATCAAAAAGATAAATAAATAAAAATAAGTTTCACTACCCTGAAAAATCCTCTGGACTTCACTTATTTAATCCTTCCCGCTCTCCCTAAATGCTTACTGATCTTTTCAGTATCTTTTCCAGAACGCCACATCACTGGAATTTTGCAATATGTTACTTTTTCAGATTCGCTAACTTCACATAACAATGTGCATTTAAGAGTCATCCATATTGTTTTATGGCTTGATTCTTCATTTCCTTTTATGGCCAAATAGCAATTCATTATGTAGATGTACCACAGTTGGTTTATCATTCATCTATTGAAGTATACCTTGCTTGTTTCCAGTTTTCGGCAATTACAGATGAAGCTGCCATAAACATTCATGTGAAGGTGTTTTCAAATCAGTTAGGTAAATGCCTAGAGTATGATTGCTGGATCATACAGTAAGACTCTGTCTAGTTTTGTAAGACTCTTTTAAACTGTTTTCCTAAGTGGCTATTGTACATTCATGCAAGCAATGAATAAAAATTCCTGTTGGTCTCCATCCTCACTAGCAATTGCATCCTCATCAGCAACTGACGATAAATACTGTTCTTTTTTGGATTTTTGCTATTGTGATAGGTGTGTAGTCCTATCTTGTTGTTGCTTTAATTTGCAATCCCCTAATGGCCAATGATAGTGAACATTGTGTCATCTGCTTATTTGCTGTTCATATATCTTCTTCGGTGTTTGTTCAGATCTTCACCCTCTTTTAAAGTTAGACTTTTTGTTTTCTTATTGTTGAGTTTTGCTTTTCTTTATACATTTTGGGTACAGATTCTTTCTCAGATATGTGTTTTACAAATGTTTTCTTTCAGTTTGTGACTTTTCTTTTTCTTAACAGCATCTTTGACGAACAGAAACTTTTAATTTTTCTTAAGTCTAACTTAGCACTTTTTCTCTTACATGGATTTTACTTTTGGTGTCATATCCAGGAACTCATCACTGAACCCCACATCACCAAGATATTCTGTGTTTTCTTAAAGAAAGTTAATAGCTTTGCATTTTACATTTAGGTTTATGATCCCTTTTGATTTAATTTTTTGAGTACGGGGTAAGTTTTATGTCTAGGTTTCTTTTCTTTTCTTTTGCATATAGTTGTCCAATTTTTCCAGCATCATTTGTTGAAAATCTTCTGTTTCTCTGTTGAATGACTTTGAATGAATTGAATACATTCATGGGCTTTGTTTCTGGATTCTCAATTCCATTAAATTGGTCTCTTTTTCTGTTCTTTTGCCAGTACCATGTTGACTTGATTATAGTATTTTTATTGTAAATCTTTAAGTAGGATATTTTGAGTGCTTCAGATTCTTTTTTCTTCTTCAGCGTTATGTTGGCAATTCTAGTTCTTTGGCCTCTTCATATAAATTTGAGAATCAGCTTGTTATCTACAAAACAGTTTTTTGAATTTTGATTGGGATTGCATTGAATTTATAGATTTAGTTGAGAAGAACTGACATATTAATACTTTCAGTCCATGAACATGGAATATTTCTATATTTATTTAGATAATCTTTGAATTCTTTCATATGAGTTTTCTAGTTTTCTGCATATAGTTCTTACACATATTTTGTCAGATTTATACCTATGTATTTTATTTTCTTGTTGCAGTGTTTAACGGTATATTTTAAATTTCTAATTCTAATTTTTCATTGCTGGAATATACGAAAACAATTGACTTCTGTTTATTAACATTGTATCCTGTGACCTGTACCGGCTTATTAGTTTGGGAGGTTTTTTGACAGTTCTTTGGGATTTTGTACATGAACAATCATGTCATCTATGAACGAAGAGTTTTATTTCTGACTTTTCATTCTATGTATCTTTGATTTCCTTTTCTTGTCTTATTGCACTAGCTAGGACTTCTAATATGTTGAACAGAAGTAATGAGAGAGGACATCCTTGTCTTGTTCTTTTTCAGGAGAAAGTGTGTAGTATTTCGTCATTAGGTATGATGTTAGCTATAGATTTTTATAAACATTTTTTATCAAGTTGAGGAAGATAATGTCGGTTCTTACTTTGTAGAGAATTTTCTTTCATGAATGCATGTTAGATTTTGCCAGATGCTTTTCTGCATCAATTGATGTGATGGGATTAGCCCATTGATGTGGTATATTGCACTGACCGATTTTCAAATATTGTATTATAGTGGGATACCTATAATAAATCCCACTGGGTTGAAGTATATAGTAGCTACTCAGGAGGCTAAGATGGGAAGATCACTTGAGCTCAGGGCTGCAGTGAGCCATGATTGTGCCACTGTACTCTATCTAGCCTGGGCCACAGAGTGAGAGCCTGTATTAAAAAAAAATTTGCCATGTTTGCAACATTTTTTGTTGTTGTTCCCTTCTTTCCCGTTTTTTCCCTTCCCTTTCTGGTCTGAATAGAGCATTTTTAATGAATCCATTTCATCCCCTCTTTTACATATCAATTACACTTCTCTTACAAATTATTTTAGTGATTGCCCTAGAGTTTTCCCCATACATTTTCAACTACTCTATATTCACTCTCAAATAACACAGTACTGGTTCATATCTAGAATAGGTACTGTTTGGGGAAAAAAACCTCTCAAGATGTGTTTTTCCTCTGCTCTCACACCACAACAGTAATCAACACAGAAGACTATTGTGAAAAGACTTCTGTGTCTAAATTGTGGGGCGGTTTTCCCCCACACAGTGCAAAGTAGCCACCAGGTGCTTATTCTCCAATTTAATTTTAACATCATCTACCTGGAAATAGCCTCAGACCTCACTGGTGCATGGCCGGGGACCCAAGGCTGCTGCCTCCCCAGATGCTATTCCTAAGTCCAGGCCTCTAGGACTTCTCACCAACCAGTTTCCAGTTGGAGTTCCCACAGCCTTCTCTCTGGGTTCGATTAGTTTGCTGGAGCAGCTCATGGAACTCAGGGAAACACTTAACATTTACGGGTTTGTTATAAAGGATTTTAGAAAGGACACCCATGAGGAGATGTGTAGGGTAAGATACGGGGAAGATGTGCTTAGGTTCCATATCCCCCTCAGGATGCCACCCTCTGGGAACTTCCACATGTTCAGCTATCAGGATACTCTCTGAACCCAGTCCTCTTGGTTTTTTTATCAGCTTCATTATGTAGGCATGATTGATTAAACCACTGGCTATTGGTGATCAACTTAGCCTTCAGCTCTTCTCCTCTCCCTGGGGTTGGGGTATGGGGCTGAAAGTCCCAACCCTCTAATCCTGTCTCTTTCTGGTGAGCAACCCCATCCTGAAGCTGTCAGTCATCATCAGCATCATTAGGAAAAAGACAGCACTTCGGGGAATTCAAGGATTTTAGGAATTATTTGCCATGAAAAGAGGTCATAGATATTTCACAGTATCACAGAGACCTTATAAAAAATATTCCCAGTTTCCTTATTTCATTTCTTATGACATCGCTACCATTCATTGCATTTATCTATATGCTATCATCACCCAAAAGACATTGACTATAATTACTGTAGACCAAAAAGCATCTGAGACAGGTCTCAAGCAATTTAGAGGTTTATTTAACCGAGGTTAAGGACACTCCTGGGAAAAAGGAACACAAAACCGCAAGAACAATCTGTGATCTGTATATTTTCCTGAAAGGATTTTGAGGGCTTTCGTATTTAAAAGGGAAAAGTGGGCAGGAGGGGAAGGAGGGAGGGTGTGGTCACATCACTGAATCCACATGTCACATGTGAAAAGGAGGGGATATGGGAAGAGTCAATTATATATTCATCTGGTGCTCAGCTAGTCAGCACTTTATACAAGATAAAGAAAACACAGAGCAGCACCTTGGAGACAGCTGGCCTCTGTCTGGCCTTTTAGCTTCAGCTGTCTGCTGGCAACAAAAGAAAAGGCTGCTTCTTGTGTGACTCAGCTTCCAGCTTAATTTTTCCCTTTGACATAGTGAATTAGGGTCCCAGGATTTATTTTTCTTTCATATTACTTTACGCAAACAGTTATCTTTTAGATCAATTAAGAATAAGAAAATATATGAGGATTTGAGGAGATGTTCGTCAAGGAATAAAAAATTTCTGTTAGATAAGAGGGATAAGTTCAAGAGATCTATTGTACCATGTGGTGACTATAGTTAATAACAATGTCGTATTCTTGGAAATTGCTAATAGAATATATTTTAAGTGTTCTTAACCCAAAAAATAAGTATCAGAGGAGTGCATGTGTTAATTAGCTCAGTTTAACCACTCAACAATGTATATGTATTTCAAAATAACATGATTTACATAATACATATATATGTTTGTCAATTAAAAAATAAAATAAGTTTATATTCAAAATTTTTAAAAGAATCAGAAAAGTATCACAAGGTCAAGAGATCGAGACCATCCTGGTCAACATGGTGAAACCCCGTCTCTACTAAAAATACAAAAAATTAGCTGGGCATGGTGGCGTGTGCCTGTAGTCCCAGCTACTCAGGAGGCTGAGGCAGGAGAATTGCCTGAACCCAGGAGGCGGAGGTTGCGGTCAGCCGAGATCGCACCATTGCACTCCAGCCTGGGTAACAAGAGCAAAACTCCGTCTCAAAAAAAAAAAAAAAGAATCAGAAAAATAAAAATATTTTACCTTCATTAATTTCTTCTTCAAAGTTCTTTTCTTTCCTTACATAGATCTGAGTTTCTGACCTATTTCATTTTTCTTTCTTCAAATAGCTACTTTTTAAAAATTTTTAATTTTTAGTTCTGGGGTGCACATGCAGGATGTGCAGGTTTGTTACGTACATAAACATGTGCCATGGTGGTTTGCTGCACCTGGGTACTAAGCCCAGCATGCATTAGCTACGTTTTCTAATGCTCTCCTTCCCCTACCCTCACTCTCCCCACCAACAGGCCCGTGTGTGGTGTTCCCTTCCCTGTGTCCGTATGTCCTCATTGCAAAGAACTCCTTTTAACATGTTTTGCAGGTCACATTGCTGGTGATGCATTTCCTCCATTTTCTGTTCTCTTTTGAGAAAGTTTTTATAGCTCTTTCACTTTTGTGGGATAATTTGCTGGATACAGATGTCTAGGTCGGTGGGATTTCTTCTTTCGTCACCTTAAATCCTCCACTGTCTTCATGTTTGCTTTTCGATGATGAATCTACTGTAATTCTTATGCTCATTCATCTATGGTAAGGTGTTATTTTTTTCTCTGGTTTCTTTTGAGATCTTCTCTTGGACTTTGACTTTCTGCCGTTTGAGTGAGATGCCTCAGTGCAGAGTTTTTGGTAGTTATCCTGTTTGGGTTCTCTGAGCTTCTCTGATTTATGGTTTGGGGTCTGGTTGGAAAGCTATCAGTTTACTTTATCAAATAAAATCAATTTAATTTCTCAAATTTGGAAAGCTTATCGGTCTACTGCTATTACTTCAGATATGTCATCCGTTTCATTCTCCTTTTGCCTTTCAGTATTCCTGTTATACATATATCACACTTGCTGAAATTATGCTACGGTTGTTGAGTGTTTTATGGTGTCCTTTATTTCTCATTTTTTCTTGTACTTTAGTTTGGGACATTTGTGCTGACCTATCTTTAAGCTCACTGCTTCTTTCCTCAGCTGTGTCTGGTCTACTTATGAGCCCATCAAAGGCAATTTTCATTTCCGCTACAGTGTTTTTGATTTCCAGCGTTTCTTTTGATTGTCTTCTCAGATACTCCATCTCTGCATACAGCTCCCATCTGTTCTTGCACATTTGCCCACTTTTTCCACGGCAGCCCGTCGCGTATGCATCACACTGCTTTTACGTGCCCCTTTTAGTCATCCCAAATTCTCTGCCGTGTCTCCGTCTGGTTCTGTTGCTTTCTCTGGCTCCTCGGATTTTTTTCCTTGCCTTTTGTCATGCCTTGTAATTTTTTGCTGAAAACCAAATGCATTGTATCACGTAATAAGAATTAAAGGAAACAGGCCTCACCTGTAAGTTTTTTTTATTAATATGGCTGGCATCAGGCTCTTAATATTTGCTGTAGCTGTAGGTGCCAGAGGGTTCAAATTCACCTGTTTCTCCTGTTTTTGTCCTATTTTTTTTTGTCTCTGGACTTCCCTAAGAATGCTTTCTTGTGTCTAGCAGCTCCATCGACTGTAATTCACGGTGGTTATACTGCAGCCCTGTTGCTGTGGTGGGAAGGCGTGTGTATGACGTGGTTTACTCTGATGATGAAATTTCGGTCTTTTAATGGGCTTGTGTCTCTGGGCTCACCGTAACAAGCGTTTCTTAGCTATTTATTCCTGCCTTAGGTGAGACAGGAAGGCTGGAAGGGCATGGGATCAGGAAAATGTCTTCCTCCAAATGAGGCACCGTGTTGGCGAAGCCTTTTTATGCCTGCGAGCAGGCCTTTGTTGCGGAGAAGGTTCTGGTCATTTGTCACCATGACTAGCCTTTCGCTCCCCTGCTACAGCTATCAGGCCTGTTAACCCTGAGAACCTGGTGGTGTTCTTAGAGGCAAAACACATATAAGTGTGTGTGTTGGGGGGCCCTAAAACTGCAGCCCCAGCAGTGTCAGTCTCAGGCTGGTCCACCCTCAGCCTCCATCAATTTGTCAGAATTAACGTTCGGAGGCTCCTACTGGGGGATGGCCCAGCGTCATCTGTAGGTAACCAGAGCTCAGCCGGGGCTCTACGTTCTCATCTCTTCAGATTGCCCGGCGGCAGTTTGTTTTGCAACCTCAGTTCTCTCAGGGGTCCAAGAAAGGTTGCTGAGCTTCTGTTTGCTCAGCTTTTATCTTGTCATCAGGATGGGAGTGGCAACTCCAAGCATTTTACATGTCGGAACTGAAACTGGATGTCCCTGTTTGGCTTTGTAAAGATAAATTTGCTATTCCAGATGAATTTCTCACCAGTGGCTTGTGTGTCAGAAATCTGGGCATCTCCACTTCCCTAGTCTAGGGTTACAGATGCCCCGCTGTTGGATAGATGGCAGCAGTGAGTTTCAGTAGGGAATCACACAGCACTTGAGCAACCCAAGACCTCTGTCCACTCAGCCTGCATTGACTTGCACTACTGCAGAGGAAACTGCGGTTGTCTGAGCTGCTTGTTCCAAAAGAATGCTCAGTGCTGGCTGGGCGCGGTGGTGCATGCCTGTAATCCCAGCACTTTGGGAAGCCAAGGCAGTTGGGTCATGAGGTCAGAAGTTCGAGACAAGCCTGACCAACATGATGAAATGCTGTCTCTTTAAAAATACAAAAATTAGCCAGGCATGGTGGCTACTCAGGAGGCTGAGGCAGGAGAATCACTTGAGCCCAGGAGGCAGAGGTTGCAGTGAGCCAAGACCGCACCACTGCGCTCCAGCCTGGGTGACAGGGCAAGACTCAGTCTCAGAAAACAAAAGAACAGAAGGCTCAGTGCTTTAAAGCGGGGGTCTGGCTTGCACTTTCTCTTTCTCTCCACTGGTCTCTAATGTGAAAACCCAACAGTCTATAGAACATGGAAGCCTTCAGGTTTCCATTCATCTGAAATGAAATAACAAGTGGCCTGCCATTAACTGTTTCCCGTGCCTTCAGTACCCATGGCAGTCATACCGGTCTCCTCGGCGCTTACTCTCAGGGCTTTGCCTTGGTTTGAGTGTCCAGTGCAGACGTCAAAATGAGATGTTCTTACTTTTCATAGCTTTGTTTTGAATAGAGTAGGTATTTTAGGTGGTATACAGTTAATCGTTGCTTTCAATTTTACACATGACTGTAAACAAATTGCCTATTGTTTAGTAACAGTTTTGTAGAGGAAACGGCTATGTGACGGTAGGTGTTCCTGGAGAAGGGGAACATTCGGTTTGCACAAACTGGTTTCTGTGTCATCTTTGCCAGTTTGGGTTTGTCTTTTGCATTAAGCCAACCAATAAGAAAATGTGTAGGCCTACCTTGGAGAACTCATGGTTTTGTTGCAGATCATTACAATGAAACAGGTATCACAATAAAGCAAGTCACACACCTCCAGTTTCCCTGTGCATATCAAAGTTATGGTTACACTATGCTGGGCAGCAGCATGGTATCTTCAAAAAGGATACAGAATTTAAAAATACGTCATTGCCGACAATGAAGTATTTTTAAATTAAGACGTGTACACTTCACGTCTTTCTGTCTGTATATTTCATATACCAAATACGTCATTGTCGGTATATGAAACATACTGGCAGGTAAGACATGAAGTGCGCACCTGCTGTGAGGAAAATGGTGCTGATAGACTTGCTCCTTGCCGGCCTGCCACAGACCTTCAATTTGTAAACAACGCAGTATCTGAGCAGTGCAATGCAACGAAGTGAAATAAAACATGGCCTGCATGTAATTACTCCTTCAAGTTTGTTGCTGGGAATTTTCCATCAACATAGGAAGAGCTCTCTCTCTGGAAACAAGGAAAATGTACAGTTCTAATCAGGAGTGTTTTGTTGCCTGGGAGAGCCAAACTTGGGTGGACATTCAGACGTGAGGTCATGAGGTTTCAAAATCGTCGACGCTGCCACCGTGCCAAAGCCACACCCTCATCTCATCTTTTTTTTTTTTTTTTTTTGCATTTTTTTTTATTACTCTACTTTAAGTTCTGGGGCACATGTGCAGAGCGTGCAGGATTCTTATATAGGTGTACACATGCCATGGTGGTTTTCTGCATCCATCACCCCATCATCTACATGAGGTATTTCTCTTAATGCTGTCCCTCCCCAATCCCCCCACTCCCTGCTCTCCCTCCCCTAGCTTCCTCATCCCCCAACAGGTCCCAGTGTGTGATGTTCCCCTCCCTGTTTCCATGTGTTCTCATTGTTCAACACCCACTTATGAGTGAGAACATGCAGTGTTTGGTTTTCTGTTCTTGTGTCAGTTTGCTGAGAACGATGGTTTCAGGAAGCCAGAGTGGGCGCTAGTCTGTCCGTCTGACCACAGCCTCCTGCCTCCTTCTGTGGGTCACTGCTGAGAATTCTCTTCATCCCACCCTGGTCTCATGTAGGCCTCTGGACCTTGCTGCTGTGACACTTCCCGCCTCTTGGAGGTGTGTTGGACTCAATAGCCATAAGGTGAATTCTGCATGAGCCTGTAACAGCTCCTTTTTTATTTAGGGCCATTCCCCATGTTTTCTAGATTAATATAGAAACATTATTGGAGTGATATAATATTGAATTTTTCTATGCTATGTCTAATGCACTCAAGTATTTTAATAAACCAGCAGTTATGATAATTTTAATGGGAGATTCTTGTTCCATTTTGCATAAGTGATGAACTTGAATTTGATTGAGTCTTTGAATGCGACTCCCGAGAGTATAAAGATCTAGTTCCTTAATGCTTTGAGGTCTGTTCCTGACTATTTTGATTCAAGTATTTATTCATTTTAAAATTATTCTATTTACCAGGGCATTTGAAAGGGAACAGTGTGTTGCCTGTGGCTTTCTAATTAACCTAATCTGATTACTGTGTTTTTTATGAAACAGTAGGCAGAGTGTGCCAGCAAAGTTTTAGGTGCAGCAGGCTTAGCAACTATGGTGCCACAAATTAAGTGTTATTTATAGTAATAGCTGCATGTAGGTCCATGGGCGTTACTCAGAATAACGTCATTGTTTCTTGTATTTGAATTGGGGAATAATTGAGGAATACATTTGGTTATAAATTTAGTTTTATTCTAGCGTTGCTATTTTGTGTAATTATGAAACCAAAAGCTTTAATTCTTTATTTCCTCCTTAAAGCGTCATTTGAAATCTTACTTTGATCTTACGTTTAGGAAAACATTTTCAGTAATTGCCATAGTTAAATTTGTACCAAAAAAAATAATAACTGGTCTTCGTTTAGTTCTGCTATATGAAAGGCTTTGTACTATGCAGTAAAACACATTTATATTTGTTTGCCCCAGTGATTTTAAGTGACCTCTTTTTGTCTTCTAACTTACCTGTCTTCTTTTTTAAAGGAAGGAATTGAGGTTACCGAACGTAGGGAATTTTTGCAAACTAGCTATGGGACTAAGTAGTGGGGTTATGCTCGTCACCCATATGTTTTTGATATTTAATTGTGAATATCTGAAATATATACACAAGTAAAGAGAATCACATATCGAACCCTATGCATCTGTCACTCAGCCAAAGCTGCCAGCCACTCCTGGACATTCTCGCGTCATCAGAACGCCACCACTTCTCCCTTGGAGGAAGAAAGCGAGCCTGAGACATCATAATGTTTCATCTCAAAATACGTACGTGTGTGTGCCTCTAAAAGAGGTGACCCTTATTTTTTATTTCTTTTCTTTTTTTCTTGATGTATGGGGAGGAAAATTTTTTATTTCTAAAATAATATGGTCACAATGCCATGATCACAAGTAATAGATACCAGTAATTTGCTTTAACATCAGATATCTCCTGTTCATATTTCTCTGTGTCTGTTTCTCTCCTTTTGCATTGGGTTGTTATGTCTCTTCAGTCTCTCTGTCTCTATTTTCCCTTGCTGACCCCAAAGAGCAGGGGCTGCCAGAGCTCCCCTGTCTCTTGATTATCCTTCAGGAAATATACCACTGAGATATACAATTAAATGGTGATACGTTACAGTCAGTTTAAGCCACTTTCTGTGGTTAAACCACCTGACCATTGTACTGGTTCCATTATTTCATTTTGCTTTTGATTTTAGAGATTTGAATTCATTTTTTATTTAATTTTGTTTGATGGTTATATAAGACATTTACTGTTACGAAGTCACATGTACACAGTAAAGTGTTTCCTTCTGAAAATTCTAGCTGTCATCTCCATCTTCCCTCTCCTGTTTCTGCTCCTTGCCTCCTCACTCCCCGCTCATATAGTAACTACTAGGTTAGATTGTTGCTTTGCCCTTTTGTTTCTAAATTGTAAGCAAGTACTTACTCTGTACACATACTGCATGCATGTGTGCCTACCCTGCACACTGTTCCAGCCTTCCAGCCCTTGGTTTTATTTTATTTATGTATTTATTTATTTGTTTGTTTAGTTAAGACAGAGACTTGCTCTGTCTTCAGGCTGGAGTATAGTGGTGTGATCTCAGCTCACTGCAACCTCTGCCTCCCAGGCTCAAGGGATTCTCCTGCCTCAGCTTCCCCAGTAGCTGGGACTACAGGCATGTGCTACCACGCCCAGCTAACTTTTGTATTTTTAGTGGAGAGAGGGTTTCACCATGTTGACCAGGATGGTCTCAATCTCTTGACCTTGTGATCCACTCACCTCAGCCTTCCAAAGTGCGAGGATTACAGGTGTGAGCACCCCAGCCCAGCCTTTGGTTTTATAACTTAGTGATATTGCCTGGGGTCAGTCTGTGGCAGTATATATAGACATTTCTTATTCCAGTTTACTGCATAATGCGATTTACCATTTGTCTTTTTTATTTGCTCCTGGTAGGATTTACATGTTCTTATATAGTTACGTTTATCAACCTTTCCCTTATACTCTGGAGTGTGAGTTGTAGGAAATACTTCTCAAGTTTCATGTTAGGAATTCCATGTTTTATTTGAATACTTAAGTGGGGTCCCTCTGTCTCCATTTAAGTTTCTAATCTATTTGGAACCAGTTCTGATATAACTGGTGAGAAACAGATGTGTGTTTCCTTTTTCCATATGGCCACCTGGTTTTATCAGTACTACCTATTAAAAATTTGTGTTTCCCTCAATTATTTTAAATGACCCCTTTGTCATATACTAAATTGCCATAGACAAGTGTGTTTGTTTCTGGGTATTTCAATTTTGTTTTATTAGTGTGTCAGTTCATGGGCCAATACTATACCATTTTAATAGTGGGGCTTTAACCACGTTTTAATATCTGGAAGGGCCAGCCTCCCTCATGGATCTTTAATGGAGTTTCTTTCGTAATTCTTGTTTGGTCGTTCTTCCAAACGAACTGTATAATCAGTTTGTCTGGCTTCTAGGCGACAATGACAGTTCTTTTTAAAATCAATATGGCATTGGCCGGGCGCGGTGGCTCAAGCCTGTAATCCCAGCACTTTGGGAGGCCGAGGCGGGTGGATCATGAGGTCAAGAGATCCAGACCATCCTGGTCAACATGGTGAAACCCCATCTCTACTAAAAATACAAAAAATTAGCTGGGCATGGTGGCGCATGCCTGTAATCCCAGCTACTCAGGAGGCTGAGGCAGAAGAATTGCCTGAACCCAGGAGATAGAAGTGGCAGTGAGCCGAGATCGCGCCATTGCACTCCAGCCTGGTAACAAGAGCGAAACTCCATCTTAAAAAAAAAAAAAAAAAAAAAAATGGCATTAAATTTATGGATTAGGAGAACTAACATCTCTTATATTGTATTTTCTTATCCGAGAATATGTTTCTTTCAGTTTATTCAAAATACTCTTTACTTTATCAAGCATGTCACCATTTTCTTTATATAGGCTTTAGACATTTTTTTGTCAAGTTCACACCTAGTTTTAGTCTTTATATATGTATCTTGCTATGACAAATGTGGTCTTTTCTTCTATTGCTTTTTTTTTTTTTTTGAGGCAAGATGTTGGTCTGTCACCCAAGCTGGAGTTCAGATGTGCAATCTCAGCTCACTGCAACCTCCACCTGCCAGCTCAAACGATTCTCCTGCCTCAGCCTCCCAAGTAGCTGGGGCTACAGGTGTGTGCCACCACATCTGGCTAATTTTTGTACTTTTGGTAGAGATGGGGTTTCACCATGTTGCCTAGAATGGTCTCAAATTCCTGAGCTCAAATGATCCACCCGCCTCAGCCTTCCAAAGTGCTGGAATTACAGACATGAGCCACTGCACCTGGCCGCCTGTTACATTTTCTAACTGGTTATCTATGTTATGGATAAACATTATTGATTTTTGTATACAGACATACCTCAGAGAATTGCGGGCTTGGTTCTGGACCAGTGCAATAAATATCACAACAAAGCAAGTTACCAATTTTTTAGTTTCCCAGTGCATATAAAACTATGATTACATCATACTGTTGCAGTATGTCTAAAACGTTATGTATATACCTTGATTAAAAAGGCTTTATTGCTAAGATACGCTAACGGTCATCTGAGTCTTCAACAGGCTGTCGTCTGTTGCTGGTGGAGGGTCTTGCCTGGATGCTGATGCCTGCTGACTGATTGGTGGGGTTGCTGGAGGCTGGGGTGGCTGTGGCAATTTCTAAAAATAAGACGGTGTTGAAGTTTGCTGCATTGATTGGCTCTTTCTTTTACAAAAGATTTCTCTGTAGCATGCAATGCTGTTTGATAGCATTTCACCCACAGTAGAGCTTTTTTCAAAATTTGAGTCAGTTCTCTCTCACCCTTCTGGCTGCTTTATCAAGCAAGCTTATATCATATTCTAAACCCTTTGTCACCATCTGAATAACGCCTGCAGCATCATCACCAAGAGTAGATTCCAGCTCAAGAAACAGCTCTCTTTGCTCATCTGTAAGAAGCAACTGCTCATCTGCTAACATTTTCTCGTGAGATTGCAAGAATTCAGCCACATCTTTAGGCTTCACTTATAATTCTGCTGCTATTCCTACCACATCTGTGGCTACTTCCTCCACTCAAAACTTGAAAACCGCAAGGTCGTCTGTGAGGATTGGAATCATCTTCTTCCAAACTCCTGTTAATGTAGCTATTTTGACCTCCTCCTGTGAATCACAAATGTTCTTTGTTTTATTTTATTTTTTTAGGTGGACTTTCACTCTTGTTACCCAGGCTGGAGTGCAATGGCGTGATCTCGGCTCACCACAACCTCCACCTCCTGGGTTCAGGGAATTCTCCTGCCTCAGCCTCCTGAGTAGCTGGGATTACAGGCACGCGCCACCATGCCCAGCTAATTTTTTGTATTTTTAGTAGAGATGGGGTTTCACCATGTTGACCAGGATGGTCTCGATCTCTTAACCTCATGATCCACCCGCCTCGGCCTCCCAGAGTGCTGGGATTACAGGCGTGAGCCACCGTGCCCGGCACGGATGTTCTTAATGACATCTAGAATGGCTAATCCTTTCCAGAAGGTTGTCAGTTTACTTCACCGAGATTTATTATAGGATCACTGCCTATGGCATCTCTAGTCTTATGAATGCATTTCTTAAATAATAAGACTTGAAAGTGAATTACTCCTTGACCCATGGGCTGCAGAGTAGATGTATTGACAGGCACAAAATTGACATTAACCTTCTTGTACATCTCCTTCAGAGTTCTTAGGTGTATTGTCAATAAACAGCAATATTTTGAAAGGCGTTTTTTTTTTTCCCCTAAGCATTAGGTCTCAATAGTGGGCTTGAAATATTACGTAAACCATGCTTTAAACAGATTGGCTGTCGTGCAGGGTTCGTTGTTCCATTTCTAGTGCACAGGTGGAATAGATTTAGCATAATTCTTAGGGGCCTTGGATTTTCAGAATGGCTGATGAGTATTGGGGTCAACTTTAAGTCACCAGCTGCAATAGCTCCTAGTAAGAGTCATTCTGTCCCTTGAAGCTTTGAAGCCAAGCATTATCTTCCCCTCTCTAGCTATGAGTCCTAGATGGCATCTTCCAATACAAGGCTGTTTGGTCTGCGTTGGAAATCTGTTGTTCAGTGTATCCACCTTCATCAGTTATCTTAGCTGGATCTTCTGGACTTACTGCAGCTTCTCGATCAGCACTTGCCGCCTCAGCTTCTTAAACTTCAGGAACCAACCTCTGTTAGCTTCAGACTTCTTGTCTGCAGCTTCCTCACCTCTCTGAATTGAAGTGAAGAGAGTTAAGACCTTGCCGTGGATCAGATTTTGGCTTAAGGGAATGTTGTGTCTGGTTTGATCTTCTATCAGACCACTCATACTTTCTCCATATCAGCAGTAAGGCTGTTTCCTTGATCATTCATGTGCTCCCTGGAGCACACTCTTAATTCCCTTAAGAACTTTTCCTTTGCATTCGCAACTTGCTAATGTACACAACTCTTGGCTCAAGAGACCCAGCTTTCAGTCTGTCTTGGCTTTTGACATGCCTTCCTCACTAAGCTTAATCACTTCTAGTTTTTGATTTAAAATGAGAAACGTGTGACCTTTCCTTTCACTTGAACACTTAGAGGCCATTGTAGGTAATTAATTGGCCTAAATTTCAAGATTGTTTTGTCTCAGGGAACAGAGAGGCAGGGGAGTGACCAGTCGATGGAGCAGTCGGAACACATGCATTTCTCAATTAAGCTCACTGTCTTATATGGGCACAGTTCATGGAGCCCCAAAACTATTATAATAGTATCATCAAAGGTCACTGATCACAGGCCACTGTAACAGATGTAGTAATAGTGAAAGCATTTGAAATGTGCTGAGAATCATGAAAATAGGACACAGACAAAGTAAGCACCTGACGCTGGGAGAATGTTGCCCATAGACTCACGCAGTGTAGGGCTGCCACAGACCTTCAGTTTGTAAAAAAAACTCAGCATCTGTGAAGCACAGTAAACAAGGTATGCCCGTATTTACTGCACAACTGGCTTTCTTATTACATTTCCTTTCTTTCTTTGGTGCTTGTTTTGTAGGGATTCTTTTGTTTTTCCACATGTGAGTATATAAACTTAGGCTCTGCAAGTAGAGAGAATTTTAACTTCTTCTTTCATGAACATTATTTCTGTGGTTGATTGTTGTCTATGTACATGGGCTAGTACTTCCAACTCGGGGTTGAAGAGCGAGGGCTTGTCTTCTTCCAGGCTATAGCAAGAAAAGTTGGTTTTCCTTTGTTAATGAAGATGCTGGCTTTGAGCTGAGGTGTATGTTGCATAAGTACATATTTTCCATCTGGTGAGGCATGATTTCATCCTACCCCTCTGTTTCTGTTTTATGGAGTGTTTCTCACATGAATGAATGCTGACTTTTTCACATACCTTCGGTACACCTGTAGAGATGATCATATGATTTTCCTCTTTAGCTCTGGTAACAAGATGGATTATATTTGCTAATGTTGAATCACTCTTGTATTTCTGGAATGAACTGTATTTGGATTAACCTTTGTCTTCCCAAATCTATAGCCTCCATGACTTTATCTGGAAGCTGGGCAAGGTCTGTCTAGCTCATAACACCAGTGCCTAAAATGTTTAATATCTACTTGTTGAAAGACTATGGAGTGGGTTTTCTTCCTTTTAAAGATAATACTTTGCTGTTGTTGTTGAGATGGAGTCTCACTTTGTCATCCAGGCAGTGGGCGTGCAGTGGCATGATCTCGGCTCACTGCAATCTCCACCTTCTGGGTTCTAGCGATTCTCCTGCCTCAGCCTGCTGAGTAGCTGGGATTACAGGTGTGCACCACCACGCCCTGCTAATTTTTGTATTTTTAGTAGAGACAGGGTTTTGCCATGTTGGCCAGGCTGGTCTTGAGCTCCTGACCTCAAGTGATCCACCCACGTCACCCTCCCAAAGTGCTGGAATTATAGTCATGAGCCACCACGTCCAGCCAAGATTATACTTTCAAAAATAAAAAGCAATGCATGTTTCTCATAAATTATTTAAACAATACAGAAAAGAACAGCAGCAAAAACTATGAATTACCCAGAACTATACCATTCAGAAATGACCAGACTAATATTATATGGGCATAAACTCAGAAATCTATCGAATATATAATGATACAAGACACAAGCTATGAAAGAATAATGTGTGTGTTTAAAAAAATGCGTTTGAGATTAACAGGAGACTCGAAACTGAAGAGACAATACTAATTTTCAGGTTATAGGTCTCTCATTACAAAGCACATTTGTTTCTAGAGTTTAAAAAAAAATTCCCAATCTGTTTACAGATCCTCTTCGCTGTAATTTATCTCTTCCTTCCTCCACAGAATTACCGTGGAGATCTCACACCTTCCCCCGTGCCATTGCTTTGAATTTTCACTCATGTCTACTCTGTTCCTTGCTGTTTCTAAATTATTTATTAGATCTGCAGTGGTGGGGTTTTAATTCTCACGTTGTAATTGGTTTCCTTGGTTCTGTCTCGAGCGTTCTTTTCATCACAGTTTTGTTTTTCTCACTTCAAGTCCTTCCTTTGTTGAGTTTGTGTGTGTGTTAGGTTCCATGAGGTTCTCGTGGGGAGCTTCAGCATCTGGGTCGATGTTTCTTTCTCGTTTTTTCAGGCTGTGTTTCCGCCGACCTTGTGTTTGCTGGATAAGCGGGGATGTGCTTGCATGCATCCTGCCAGCGCTCTGTCCTGCTCATGCTTTATGTACCCACTGTCCTTGTGCTCCTGGGCTTTGCCCTGACAATTGTCCCCTACCCCGATAGCCTTCATGATCCGCCAGGGCCAGTTCATCTTCTCCTGTCAGAGTCTCCATTTCAGACATGGATGTTGTCTTTGGCCTTGACTGTCTAACTCAGGAGAGGGTGGAGACTCCCTCTGAGTCCCTGGGAGATGTTCCCTTGGATGAGCCAGGGGCAGTTCTGCTCCAGAATGTCACCCATCCCTCTGTCCCAGACCTTTCTCTCTTGGTTGAGCTCCTGAGTTGCTATGTAGGAGCTTCTGTTTTAAAGGGATTTTAAAACATTGTCCTAAAATTACCTGCACCCAGCTCAGACCCCGTCACCCAAGACGAAGCTGTGAGTGCCAGTTCTCAAGTTCTGTGTCCTCACCTGTGCTCACGGAGGTGAGGGTCAGGGAGGACGTGACGCTTTCAGTGCCTTTTCTCCACTTACTGCTGTCCTGCCCCCCCACTTCTAGTTTGTGACAGGACATCATGCCCCTTTCTTTCTTCTTGTCCTGATTGCCACTGGTGACACTTATAAGCTGTTTGTCCTGCTCATCTCATGAAGTGCCAGGGGAGGGACCTGCAGTCCATGTCACATGGAAGCAGACCTTGGGGCATGTAGGGGTCTCCTCCCAGGCCCCATCTTTCCCTCTGACATTCTCAGTCACATGCCCTAATGCTCACTGCATTTCCTCCCAACCCCAGTTCCTTCCTCAGCAACACAGGGATGGGAGCTCCCTTACAGGTCACTGGAGGCAGAGAACAATCCACACACATAAAGCAGCTGCAGTGATACCTTGCACGTAACAGGGATTATTTTTAGAATGACTGAAGATGCTCAGAACACCTAACCCCAACATATGGAGCTCCGTGTACACATTTCCTGAGGGCTTCATGCATAGGTGTGACATATGTAATTTTTCAAAACCTCAGAATCGTCCTAGGGGATAAGAACTACTGATCCTCCCCTCCCCTCCCTCCCTCCCTCCCTCCCTCCCTCCCTCCCTCCCTTCCCTCCCTTCATTCCCTCTTTCCTTCCTCTCTCTCTCTCTCACTTTCTTTCCTTTTTTTCTGAGACAGAGTCTCACTCTGTCACCCAGGCTGGAGTACAATGGCATGATCTCAGCTCGCTGCAACCTCTGCCTCCCAGGTTCAAGGATTCTCCTGCCTCAGCCCCCCAAGTAGCTGAGATTACAGCTGTCCACCACTACAACCCAGCTAATTTTTTTTTTTTTTTTTTAGTAGAGACAGGTTTTGCCATGTTGGCCAAGCTGGTCTTGAACTTCTGACCTCACGTGATCCACCCGTTTTGGCCTCCCAAATTGCTAGGACTACAGACATGAGCTACCGCGCCCGGCCTCCTACAGACAGGAAAGCCAGGGTTTAGGGAGGGTCATCCACACACACTCGACTTGGACCCTGGGAGACCTGGACTAGGGCCTGTGCTACCTCTGCGGGAAGGCAGGCGAGGTGATTTTGTCAGGAAAACTAGGTGCTGCGACAGTGAGAGCAATACCACAACATGTGAGTGCGCCTCTGGATCATGGGAACTGAAAGCATGTTAAAGGGGTTACACTGAGAGTTCATCATCACGATACTCCGATTAATGGCTTCTCTCTGAGTACATTTTTACGTGTAACAATACATTCAGTTATAGGGGAGACAAAATTTCACCTCGACTTTTCTAGGGTTTTCAGCTGGGCCTGTGAATGAAACTGACACAGGACAGATGAATAGGAGTAAAGCACACTAATTTGTATAAAGTTGATGTGACTCAGGAGCCCTCATGAGGAAATGAAGACCCAGAGAAGTGGCAAAACCCAAATGCTTTCGTACCAGGATGAGCAAAGAGAGGCAGCTGGGACAGGTACACCGTGTTGGCGAAGGAGTAAGAATGATTTTCTCAAGGTCTCTTGGCTCTTCCTCCCCATCAAAGAATGTTTCTGTTCTCCTGGTGAGGGAAGGCATCTTTCACATGGGGATGCTGAGCTCCTATTTTCAGGAAGGAAAGGGGTGATTAGAATGTCCTTCTTGCATCTGCTGTTTTTCAGGGATCTTTAACTGAAAACAGTCAGTACGCCAGAGCTCCGTATGTTGGGGTTGGGTGTTCTGAACATTTTCACAGTCGTTCTACAAATAATTCCTGTTATGTGCAAGGTAGCACTTCAGCTGCTTTATGTGTGTGGATTGTTCTCTGCCTCCAGTGACCTGCAAGGGAGCTCCCATCCCTGTGTTGCTGAGGAAGGAACTGGGGGTGGGAGGAAATGCAGTGAACATTAGGGCCACGCGGCTGGTGACGGGAGGCAGCTGAGTCGGGGGCAAGTCCACTCAGCGCCCAGGCCAGAGTCTCGCTGTGCCACTCTGCTGAGTCCTCTGCTTTGCCTGGTCCTGTGAACTGTCATTATCAGTAGTGAAAGTGTCTAAAACAGGTCACCACACTTTCAAAACAACCATTGAGAGGGTTTGAATTCCTGTTAGGGGTATTGCTGAGGTCAGAGTATATGGAAGAAGTAATCTGTAGACAGGAATCCTAGGGGGAAGAATTGACTTGGTTTAAAATTTTTCTCTCAGAAAAATCATAGAAAAATATTAAAAATTATTATTTGTTGATGTTACAACCCAACATACTGTTTCTCTTCTAAAATAATTTTTTTTAACTTATTAATAGGTATATTAGTTGTCTTGGGCTGTCATAACAAAATAACATAGACTGGGTGGATTAAACACAAAAATTTAGCTTTTCTCAGTTCAAGAGGCTGTAAAGTCCAAGTTCAAGGTGCCACCATGGCTGGGTTCTGGTGAGCACTTGCTTCCTGGCTTGTAGATGGCTGCTTTTTCTTTTCTTTTCTTTTTTTTTGACGGAGTCTAGCCCAGGCTGGAGTGCAGTGGCACAATCTTGGCTCAATGCAACCTCCACCTCCAGGGTTCAAGCGATTCTTCTGCCTCAGCCTCCCAAGTAGCTGGGACTACAGGTGCGTGCCACCATGCCTGGCTAATTTTTGCATTTTTAGCAGAGACGGGGTTTTACCATGTTGGCCCAGCTGGTCTTGAACTCCAGACCTCATGATCCTCCTGCCTCAGCCTCCCAAAATGTTGGGATTACAGGCCTGAGCAACTGTGCCCCACCCTCACTGTGTCTTTACATGACTTTTTCTCCATGTGTGTATGTAGAGAGAGAGAGAAGTCTCTGTCTCTTCCTTCTTTTCTAAGGCCACCAATCCTTGTGGGTCGGGACCTTACCCTTGTGACCTTATTTAGGCTGAAATAACCTACCAAAGACCCTGTCTCCAAATATAGCCACATTGGTGGTTAAGGCTTCAACATATGAACGGAGAGGCACAATTCAGTCCGTAGCAATAGGGAAGCTGTTTTTCTCTAAATCCAATTTCTCCCTTTTAGTGTTTTTGTTATGTTTGTATTTCATCCAACATCTCTTGTAGTTGGAATGTAAACTCCAGTGGAAAGGATCTGCATCCAATGCCTGATCTACTTTAAACTACTAGCAAGTTCTTAATCTTTCAACGTGAAGTGATGATTATGATAGAACGCAGTGTTGATGATCGACATGTTCGCGTTATGTAAATGTTTGTTTTGACTTCAGGTGTTTTTTACGTTAGCTGAAGTATAGCATATCAACTTGTAAAATGTGGCTTTTCAGATTTTCCCATCTGATCAGGTAACTGTAATTTTTTTTTTTTTTTGTATAAAAGGAAGAATAGAGCACTCTGTATGATTTTAGTAGAGAGATACATTTGAAATTAATGTTCTAATTTCGTTACAGAAAGCTAAAGAGAAATACTGCTATAAACAGTTGAGTTCTTGGCAAATAAACTTAAAAATAAAAAACAATATTTGCCAGCCAGTACAGTGGCTCACTCCTATAATCCAAGCATTTGGGGAGGCCAAGGCAGGTGGATTGCCTGAGCTCAGGAGTTTGAGACCAGCCTGGGCAACATGGCAAAACCGTGTCTCTACTAAAAAAAATACAAAAAATTAGGCATGGTGTTGTGCGCCTGTAGGCCCAGCCACTAAGGAGGCTGAGACAGGAGAACTGCTTGAACCCAGTAGGTGGAGGTTACAGTGAGCTGAGATTGCACCACTGCACTCCAGCTTGGGTGACAGAGCAACTCTGTCTCAAAAAAAAAAAAAAAAAATTGCCAATTCTTTTTTCTGTAGGTCTTAGATTCACTATTATAACTTCCTCTTGAGAAAAAACATGAAAGAAGTATAAAAACTGGCATAGCACAGTCAGAAATAAAAGTAGATGTTTTTAGAAATGTGCTGAATTTATAAAAGTTGATTAAAACGAAGATACTGCCATGTGGTATCGTAAACTTGTCACATATACCCCTTTCCATGAGAAAAGCATAGCTTTTTCTTCTCTGTGAGTGTGACTCTCTTGGTGTCCTCGTGGCTTCTGGAATTTTAGGACGATCATTGCCTTTCATATCCAGGTGCGCTGCCTTGCACCCTAATGCCCCCATTTAGGAGATGCAGCGTGCTCAATCCCTCTCCCTCATCTCCAAGGATCCTTGTGCCCGATTCAGGCTGTTTTCCTCATCATCCTGACTTCAGGTTCCTGTCTGTGCTGAATGCTCAGGTAGCCCGGCCAAAATCAGCCTGTACCCACCCCACTTGCCCCAGTAGGCAATGCTTCCCATCCCAGAGGATCACCAGCAACAACCCACTGGGGTATTGTAGCTGCTTGGGGCCCTGGGGCCCACATATGGCCCAATCCAACAGTCTGTGATTAGACTCCTCTCATCTGACCCCATAGCAACATCTGAAACACACGCTCCACGTGGCTTCCCATTCAGTAGAGATGCTCAGTCCTCCCCTACCTCACTTGCTGGCTTTTCTTCCTAAAGGGGCGGTACTTCAGCTCCAAGCCCTGTGTCTTCCTCTCTATCCAGCTTCCCTCTCTAATTATGATTTCAGCCAGACCCATGGCATAAAAAACTCTCTTTAGTCCAGCTTCTTTTTTGGCCTCCAGACTCACGTATCCAACTGCCCAGTCGGCATCTCCATATGGGTGTCTGGTAGGCATTTCCATTTTAACACATCCAAAGCAGAATTCTTGACTCCACTCCCAAGTCTGTTCCTCTCCCCTCTGTTCTGTCCTGGTAATGGATACTGCTGTTTACTGCTTCTCAGGCCAAAAATTTAAGTTATCCTTGACTCTCCCCCTCCCCGTCGTCTTCTCCCTCTCAGCAAGGTACGTCAGCAAGGCCGGTTAGCTCTGCCTTCATGCTATATCCTCAGCAAGGTGCGTCAACAAGACCGGTTAGCTCTGCCTTCATGCTATATCCTCAGCAAGGTGCATCAGCAAGGCCGGTTAGCTCTGCCTTCATGCTATATCCTCAGCAAGGTGCGTCAACAAGACCGGTTAGCTCTGCCTTCATGCTATATCCTCAGCAAGGTGCATCAGCAAGGCCGGTTAGCTCTGCCTTCATGCTATATCCTCAGCAAGGTGCGTCAACAAGACCGGTTAGCTCTGCCTTCATGCTATATCCTCAGCAAGGTGCATCAACAAGGCCGGTTAGCTCTGCCTTCATGCTATATCCTCAGCAAGGTGCGTCAGCAAGGCCGGTTAGCTCTGCCTTCATGCTATATCCTCAGCAAGGTGCATCAGCAAGGCCGGTTAGCTCTGCCTTCATGCTATATCCTCAGCAAGGTGCGTCAACAAGACCGGTTAGCTCTGCCTTCATGCTATATCCTCAGCAAGGTGCATCAGCAAGGCCGGTTAGCTCTGCCTTCATGCTATATCCTCAGCAAGGTGCGTCAGCAAGGCCGGTTAGCTCTGCCTTCATGCTATATCCTCAGCAAGGTGCGTCAGCAAGGCCGGTTAGCTCTGCCTTCATGCTATATCCTCAGCAAGGTGCGTCAACAAGACCGGTTAGCTCTGCCTTCATGCTATATCCTCAGCAAGGTGCATCAGCAAGGCCGGTTAGCTCTGCCTTCATGCTATATCCTCAGCAAGGTGCGTCAACAAGGCCGGTTAGCTCTGCCTTCATGCTATATCCTCAGCAAGGTGCGTCAACAAGACCGGTTAGCTCTGCCTTCATGGTATATCCTCAGCAAGGTGCATCAGCAAGGCCGGTTAGCTCTGCCTTCATGCTATATCCTCAGCAAGGTGCGTCAGCAAGGCCGGTTAGCTCTGCCTTCATGCTATATCCTCAGCAAGGTGCGTCAGCAAGGCCGGTTAGCTCTGCCTTCATGCTATATCCTCAGCAAGGTGCATCAGCAAGGCCGGTTAGCTCTGCCTTCATGCTATATCCTCAGCAAGGTGCGTCAACAAGACCGGTTAGCTCTGCCTTCATGCTATATCCTCAGCAAGGTGCATCAGCAAGGCCGGTTAGCTCTGCCTTCATGCTATATCCTCAGCAAGGTGCGTCAACAAGACCGGTTAGCTCTGCCTTCATGCTATATCCTCAGCAAGGTGCATCAACAAGGCCGGTTAGCTCTGCCTTCATGGTATATCCTCAGCAAGGTGCATCAGCAAGGCCGGTTAGCTCTGCCTTCATGCTATATCCTCAGCAAGGTGCGTCAGCAAGGCCGGTTAGCTCTGCCTTCATGCTATATCCTCAGCAAGGTGCATCAACACGGCTGGTTAGCTCTGCCTTCATGGTATAACCAGGGTCCAGCGACTACTTATCTCCAGCTCCACTTCCCTAGTCTGAACCACTGTAATCTCTTGCTGGACCAAGGCAGCTGAAATACTCCCCCTGGCGCCACTCCTGCCTTTGAATCCTGTGTACCACACAGAAGCCATTATGAACGTTTAGAAACCTGTAAGTCACCTCATGTCACTCCCCAGTTTGAAATCCTCATGTGTCTTCTAGCCTCACTCAGAATAGTAATCTGAACTCATCATGCTTTACAAGCTCCAGTATGACTTGTCTCTACCCATCTTCTGGAACCAGCAACGCTGGCAGATGATTTAAATGAAAAGTTTATCTTTGCATTTGATAAGCCTTTTATGTATTCATTCCACCAAAACTTACTGAGTGCTTTTCAACTATTAGCATGTTCTGAGCATGTGAGATAGATCAGGGAACAAATCAGACCAAGACCTCAACCCTCGTGGAGCTCACGTCCTAATGAAGGTGTATAGTCATAAACTACAAAAGGCAATGTCTGTTAGGAAGTAGAATGTGGTGCAGTTGGCTGAGGGAGTGATGGGGCAGAAACTGTTACTGTAAATAGGAGGGGAACAGCAGACCTGACTGGGCAGGTGACTCTTCAGCCAAGTGAGGGAGTGAGGAGGGAAAGGAGTTTGCCTTGTGATGTCTAAGGCAGAGGGAATGGTCAGTACAGAGGCACTGAGTGGGGTGGGCAGTTCTGAGAGCAACCGGGTGGCCCTGTGGCTAGAGGGACGTGAGCAGTGGGAAAGGAAGAGGCATGGTCATAGAGGAAGAGCAGGAAAGAAACCGCAGGACCTTCTAAGTCAATCTACGGCCTCTGCCTATTACTCTGTGTGCTGTAGGGAGCCATTGAGAGGTGTGAAGCCAAGAGCGTCGCTGGCTGACTTAGTTTTTTTTGTTTGCTTGTTTCTTTTTTTGAGACGGAGTTTCGCTCTTGTTACCCAGGCTGGAGTGCAATGGCGCGATCTCGGCTCACCGCAACCTCCGCCTCCTGGGTTCAGGCAATTCTCCTGCCTCAGCCTCCTGAGTAGCTGGGATTACAGGCACGTGCCACCATGCCCAGCTAATTTTTTTGTATTTTTAGTAGAGACGGGGTTTCACCATGTTGACCAGGATGGTCTCGATCTCTTGACCTCGTGATCCACCCGCCTCGGCTGACTTGGTTTTTTAAAGGCCCACTCTGGTTGCTGAGTTCAGAGCAGGCTGCATCGAGGCCTTGGAGGAGGGAACAGGTAAGAAGGCTGTAACAGTGCCATGGTTGTTTAACAGCCATGCCATTCTATGGTTTTGAGTGATTTTCTTAGTGTTAATTTCTCTTTTTCTTGCACTGTGGTCCAGGAGTATGGTTGTTACGATTTCAGGTTTTTTTGCATTTGCTGAGAATTGTTTTATGGCCGATTGTGTGGTCAGTTTTAGAGTATGTGCCATGTGCAAATGAGAAGTTCTGTTGATTTTGCGTGGAGAGTTCTGTAGATGTCTTTTAGGTCCACTTGATCATGTGTCAAGTTCAGGTTCCAAATATTTTTTCAGTTCTCTGCCTCGATGATCGGTTCAGTGTTGTCAGTGGAGTATTGATACAGAAAATGTGGTACAGCTGGGTGTGGAGGCTCACGGCTGTAATCCCAGTACTTTGGGAGACCAAGGCATGTGGATCACCTGCTGTCAGGAGTTCGAGACCAGCCTAGCCAACATGGTGAAATCCTTTCTCTACTAAAAATACAAAAAATTAGCTGGGCATGGTGGCGAGCATCTGTAGTCCCAGCTACTCAGGAGGCTGAGGTGGGAGAATCACCCGAATCTGGGAGGCAGAGGTTGCGGTGAGCCAAGATCACGCCATTGCGCTCCAGCCTGGGCAACAAGAGCAAAACTCTGTCTCAAATAATAATAATAATCTGAAAAAAAAAAAAAAAGAAAAACCAGTGTCACGGTTGGTTTTATGTGCCAGCATGGCCATGGGCTGTCTGTCTGAAATCAGTCAGTTTGGTTGGAATCATCTGAGAAAAGCACTAAGCATTTCTGTGCAGTTGACTGCATCAACTAAGAAATAGCAACTTGTTCAGAATGCATAATACAAATGTAAAAGACCGAAATAGCTGCGAACAAATATGAACTAGTGAGGACATTAAAGTGGACTCTCTCCGTTGCCTTTTCAGTAGCTACGCCTGGGGCTGAGGAGGATACAGCAGGTGCCAGCAGCCCCGTATTTCAAGTGGTAGGCCGGGCTACCCAGCCTCTGAGGAGTGTCGTGTGGACTCCAAAGTGTCTTAGAAGCTTAGGGTGGAGTGGGTGCAGGGTGGCTCGGAGTAGAAGCAGCCCCTTTGAGTCTGCGCAGACTGGTCTTCTCCTCCCCAGGGTAATGCAGAGTTGCTTAGGTCTGGGGTCGCTAGGATCAGCCTCAGCTCATGAACCCAATTGGGATCCTCAGCAGGAGGCTGTGCAGCATTAGAAACAATTCGGAATGTGGTGCCAGTCTTCTATTATTGTGGCATTTGGAGATAAATGTTGTGTAATTGATTTGGAGAATAAACAATATGTAAACAAATAAACATAAAAACAGGGAACATTTCAAGACAGAATGTTCCAAAATTGACAAGCCTTGCAAATTGCTCAAGGGTTCCAAAACTGTTCTCCTTTCTTGCAGGAAACATCCCATTTGTACCAACCCTCTTTTTACATTTCTGTGAAATGCGTTTAAATGGTTAGCAGAAAAAAAATGGGATCTAATTATTTTTGGCAAGCCGGATAAGGTTATAAATATGCCCATTTTGAAGCCATTATGAGAGCTGTTTTCTCCATTAATTTCTCATTCATTTGAAAATCTAATATAAAGTACTCTTGCTGTTAATGGACTTAAACTTTATCGACTTTCAGTAGAACTGATTTTTATTTTCCTTCGGCCGGCAAAGGATGTTGCTGCAGTGTGAGTGAGCTGCATCTTCCTTTAAAACGTGGGATCCACCTCCCTCCCTACCTTACCAGCATCATTCTACTTTTTAAGTCAGTGAATGGGGATTTTCTGTATCAAATACCAAGATGATAATTTGAGTGAACAGCTTGGACTTACGATAAATGTAACAGGTATTTTAAAAAAATCTTGGTGTGCATTTTTTAAATGGCTTTCATTCAAGATAGTTTTTGGTTTTCCGTTTTTGTTATGTGGTCTTACTGGAAGAGAAGCTTCCACTCAACTGTCAGGTCAGATATTTGCAATATGAGGATAAAGAGTGAAAATGGGCCACAAACTGAGCAAACATCAAAAATGAAAAATCACAGGGAAATGGGCATGAGTTTAGAGCTTCAATATGCAAAGTTAAACAAAGACCCCGGGTGTCCTAGTTTGTTCTGACTGCTATAACAAAATACCATAGGCAAGGTAATTTACAAACAATAGACATTTATTGCTCCCAGTTTGGGAGGCTTAGAAGTCCAAGGTGAAAGCCCAAATAGATTGGGTGCCCGGTGAGGGCTCACCCGCTTCATAGACGGTGCCTTCTCACCGTGTCCTCACATGGCGAAGGGGCCAGGAAGTTCTCTGGAGCCTCTTTTATAAGGACACTAATTCCATTCATTAGGGTATGCCCTCATGATGTAATCACTTTCTAGAGACCTCACCTCTTAATACTATCACACTGGGTATTAGGTTTCTATATATTAATCTCATGGGTCACAAACGTTCAGATTAAAGAACCAGGGTTTCCAAAATGCTATTTCCATTGGGTCACTCCCAGGAATCCGTCACTGAATGGACAGCCATGTGTCTAGTGAGTCAAATGTAACATTTGGAGACACGGAATCAGACATAAAACTTAGTATAAAAAGTTTTAAAGCACATTTATTTACTAAGTGTTTCTCTGTCAGCTCTGTTATGCTGCCAATTCCAGTAAAATCACAGAAAAGCAGACAGCGTAGAGAACAAGGTGCTCTGATTATCTGAAATTTTTGTTACTGAAAACTTTAAGGACATACATAAGTAAAAGTAAAATATCAAACATTATCTAATCCTTATTTGATGAAAGAAGACCTTTCAGTACTTCAGGGAAGTCCCTAAAAACTAACAATGCTTTTCTTGATTCCATTAAATAAAATTACCTTTATTTTTTTTATTTTATAACAAGTATTATTTTAGGTAGCAACAATTGTAAAAAAAAACAAAAAATCGTTTTAAATAGCCCATGATCATACTGTCAAAAAGCTCCTATTGATATTATAAAATAAACATATGGGTAGCATGGTTAGAAAATACAAACTGCAGAAAAATACTCAATGGAAAAGTTAGGCATCCTTCCCACCTGTGTTTCAATCCTTCTCCCTAAAACTTCCATTTTGAATAGTGTTTTTCACTTCTTTGAGAAAACACTGATGATGCATAGCCACATATATTTACCTGTATAGGAATTATTTCTAAGTGGAAACAAAAGGATCATATTAAGACTATGTTCTGTACCTCACTTCCTCCTCATAATAAATCTTGGTAATTCTTCATACCAACACACAAAGTTTTAACTCATTCTTCCTAATAGCCACATATATTCCATTTTAACCCGGTGTTTCTCTACCATTGGTGATGCCGTGCGTCACATCCATCTATCCCATCCACTTGTTCATTTATCCATCCACTCATCCACCCTCCCACCCACCCATCCATCCACCCATCTATCCACCCATCTATCCATCTATCCACCTGTCTATCCATTCACCCATCCATCCATTTATCCATCTACCTCTCAATCTATTCACCCACCCACCCACATATCCATCCATCCATCCATTTACCCACCCACCCATCCTTCCACTTATCCATCCATCTGTTCATTCATCTATCCATCCACCCACCTACCTATCTACCCATTTACCCATCTGTCCATCCTTTCACTCATTGATCAATCTACCCATCCATTCATTCATCCACCACCTACCTACCCATCCATCCATCCATTCGTTCACTCACCCATCCATCTGCCCATCCACCCAGCCACTCATCCATTCACCTACCCATCCACCCATCTATTTATCCACCCACCCATCCATCCATTCCATCACCCACCTACTCATCCATCTACCTACCCAACCATTTGATCAACAGATACTTTTTTAGTGCTTTATGATATGCTAGATTATATTCTAGGCTCTGGGGATACTGCAGTGAATAAAAACAAACAAAATATACCTGCCTCATGAAGTTTACATCCTGGTGAGGGAAGACATAGAATAAAAGTATAGTTAAATAAGTTAGCTATATTATATATTATAAGGTGATAATTACAGCCAAAAAGGGGGCCAGAGAGGGTCAGTTGCCATAGGATGGGGATTTTGATTTTTCACAGGGAGGCCAGAGAAATCCTCACTGAGAAGTGACTTGAAAAAGAAGAGTGTCCAAGCCAGGTAGATGTCTGGTTAAGAAGGCCCTAGGCAGAAGGAAGAGCAAGTAAGCTCTGTGAGGCTGGAGCCTGGCTGATGAGTTGAAGGAACAGCCAAGAAGCCAGTGTGCCGCAGCCAAGTGACCTGGAGCTGAGGGGTATATAAAAGGTGATGCTGAAGAGGCAGCAGGTCACCTCCACTACTGCATCTTTGCAGCAGAGGCCCAGATATCATGGAGCAGACACAAGCCATCCCCACCGTGCCTGGAGAATTCCTGACCCACAGACCTCGCGCACATAGGAAAGTTGTTTTCAGCTGCTGAGGTGGAAGGAGTTTGTTAAGAACCAGTAAGCTGTAGTCAAAACTCCTCAAACAAGAATACTAAGAGTTTTTAACATGAATACTTGTTGAATGCAGTTCTATAATTTTCTTAATCTCTCACATAATCATAAATTATCTCTTCAACTTGTTATGGGTAAACCAAGCTTCTTGGATTCAACCTTATGTGGTCATGGCGTGTTACCATTTTTATGTATTTCCAGGGACATTACTCTTCCTGGTTTATTTCCAGGGACATTACTCTTCTTTTTTCTTTCATTTTCAAGTCATGTTCATTAACGTTTTGTTTAGGATATTTGCATTTTTGTTCATGAGGGAGATGGTCCTTCATGAAAGGTCTCGTCAGAGGTTGGTACTAAGATTATGCTGCCTTTAGAAAACACAGTGAATAGTTCTTTTTCTGTTTTCTGGAAGAGTTCACGTAAGACTGGTAGTATCGCCTCCTGAAGTGTTGAGTAGAATTCACTGTTGAAGTCATCTGGCTATGAGATTTTATTTCATGGGAAGTGCTGAATTATGGATTCAATTTCTTTCATAGTTACAATATATTCAAATTCAGCATTTCTTCTTCTGTCAGTTTTGGTGGGTTGTATTTTTCTAAGCAGTCCTCCATTTTATCTAAATTTTTAAATGTAGCCTTATAAATGGGTGGATAGTATCCTGTTACTGTCTAATGTCTGTAGGACAGGTGATACCTCCTTTCCATTTCTGACAGGAGTTACCTATGCCTGTAGGACAGGTGATACCTCCTTTCCGTTTCTGACAGGAGTTACCTATGCCTGTAGGACAGGTGATACCTCCTTTCCGTTTCTGACAGGAGTTACCTATGCCTGTAGGACAGGTGATACCTCCTTTCCATTTCTGACAGGAGTTACCTATGCCTGTAGGACAGGTGATACCTCCTTTCCATTTCCGACAGGAGTT
The DNA here is from genome assembly GCA_031835075.1 of Saguinus oedipus. Classification (NCBI taxonomy): domain Eukaryota; kingdom Metazoa; phylum Chordata; class Mammalia; order Primates; family Cebidae; genus Saguinus; species Saguinus oedipus. Next base: position 15,952,087 of record CM063174.1, read on the forward strand.
ACCTATGCCTTCAGTTTGCTTTCATCAGTCTTGCGTCAGACTTACCAGTTTTATTAGTTAGCAATGAATTGTTTTTCACTTTTTATAATAATTTGAAATTTTATTTCATTGCTTTCTGTCTTTATTATTCCTTTTTCTTCTCTTTTCCAGAAATTTAGTTTTCAGTTCTTTATCTAAATTCTTGAGATGAATGCTGCGGTCATTAACTTGCAGCTTTGCTTATCTAATAAATGCTCTCAGGGTATAAATTCCGTCTAAACACAGCTTGACTTGTATTCCATGAGTTTTAATATGATCATTCTGTTGAAATTATTTTCTAATATTGATTATAATTTCTTCTTTGATTCATAGGTTACTTAGAAGGATATTAATTTGTGAACATAGGTTTTCTAGTATCTTTTTGGTATACAGTCCTAGCTTAATTATTGTGTTGTCAGAAACCATACCTTTTCTGTTTTAAATGTTTGACATTTGTTGAAGCTTGGTTTTCTGCCGCACGTGTGGTCAGCTTTGTCCGTTTCCACATGTTTAAGAACGATTTGCGTTCACCTGCTGGATTCTTTTATTGTCTCGGCACGAAATGTGCATGCTCAAGACACTACAGTTTCGTCTGTTTGGTTTGGAATTTTTAAAGTCTTTTTGTCTCCTTTCATCTTCTTGCGTCCTTTTTCTTTATAGTCTATCTGTTCAGGAGCCGAAGCATTTCACCTGTAGACCAGGCATGAATTCACTGACTGTCTACTTGTGCTGCAGTTCAAAATGTTCCTGTGGTTCTGTGTCTTTTGTGTTAATAAGCAACAGGATTTAGAGGCCTGATCAGACTCCAGTTCTTTCTCTTGGGTAAAATGATAGCTGGGACTCTGCTCATTCATAAAGAGGCATGTCCAAGTCTGGTGGCCTCCATCTGTGATATTAGCAACTTTTGATGCGCAGTGACTAGAATCATTAATACACTGAAGGTTGCACAGTGGGGATAATCTAATTCTACAATTTCTTCGTCATTTATTCGTTTGATTGTTTCGTATAGAGGTGGTACGACTTATCCGCTGTGATTTGTTATTTCCCTTTATCTGCCATCAGGAGAACTCACTGGTTCTTGAGCATCCTCTGGAAGTGGCCAATTAGTGTTTTTGAACACTGCGAACTTCATAGGTGTGTTTTACCCCCTGCAGTCATTATTCCCTATGGCCCGCACACTGTCTTACGTTTGGCCAGTGAGAGCTTTCTATTTGTCTTTTGTCAGTATCTCTTTGATCATTTTGGCTGTCTGAAACTCATTCTCTAGTGAATTCATCATTAAGTTTTGATTGTATGGTGGACACAGTAAACGTGATACGGCTGCGAGTCTGGATTTTCGGCTTTGTTCACTTCAGAGGGTGTTGAATTTTGTTCTGGCAAGTAGTTAGTTCATTTATTTGTGAATCAGCTTGGTTCTTCTGAGTTTGTTTTTAAGATTTCTTACGGTAGGTCTCCAGCAGAGGTTGGTAAACTTGCTGTAAAGGACCAGGGTTTATGGGTCACAGATAGTCTGTGACATATATTTCTTCATTAAAACGTAAAAGTCATTCTTAATTCACAGGCTATACGATAACAGGGCAATAGGCCAGATTTGACCCATGTGCCAACCCATGGCCTAGAATAACCCTCGTTCTAGGGCTGAGGCCGACCTGCTCTTAAGGGGTGGCCTTTCTGGAAAGCTCTGATTTGACCAATTCTCTCCTAATTGATGCTTTGTTATTTTAAACCACCCAATTTGTGGGACTTGATCACAGCACCCTAGAAAACTAATACATATCCCAATCCAGTTGTTATTATAACTGGGATGACTGGGTTTGTATGTTATTTTAGTGAGAACTGACATCTTTATAGTATTCAATATTTGTCATGTTTAAAAAACATCAAGTTTTATCATTTTCTGTAGAGTTTTTACTTTGCTTTAGGTTCATAATATTTCCTGTCGCTTTTAGGACTATTTTGTAGTTTTGTAACAATTTTTAAAAAGATCTTTTTCCAGTATTTGTTCTGAGGATTTCATGTGTTTGCTTAAATAAGTACCATTCTGCTTTCCACAGCATCTTACATTTGTCCTTCTGTAGAGTCTCCTTAACCCTTCTCTTTCTCTCAATCCTATAATCCAAACTTTCAAGAAATCCTACAAATCACCCTGAATGTAACTATTTCTCATCACCTCCACTGCTACCCTCTCGTCGAAGCCACCATTCTCTTATTTGAATTACTGTTTCTATTAATCGGGATTCTCCAGAGAAAGGGAATCAGCAGGATGTGTATATATACCTAGAGAGAGAGACTGTTTTAAGGAATTAGCTCATGGGATTGTGGAGGGTTGGCAGGTCTGAAATCTTCAGGGTAGGCCAGCAGACTGAAGAGCCGGTGAAGAGTTGCAGCTTGAGTTCAGAGCCCTTCTGCTGGCAGAATTCCTCCTGGCTCAAGTGAGGTCAGTGTTTGTTTTCTTGAAGGCTTCACATGATCGGATGGAGCCCATACACATCCTGCTGATTTCATTTCTCTGGAGAATCCCGATTAATAGAAACAGTAATTCAGATAACACACATAGGGAAAAGGTTTAAAATTTTTTATACAGCAGTTCCCCCTTCCCCAAGGTTTCACTTTCCATAGTTTCTGTTACCTGTGGTCAACCATAGTCTGCAAATATTTAATGGAATATTCCAGAAATAACTCACAAGTTTTAAATTGTGCAGTGTTCTGAGTAGCAGGATAAAAGTCTCCTGCTGTCTTTTTTTTTTTTTTTTGAGATGGAGTCTTGCTCTTGTCGCCCAGGCTGGAGTGCAATGGTATGATCTCGGCTCACTGCAACCTCTCTCTCCCAGGTTCAAGCAATTCTCCTGCCTCAGTGTCCTGAGGAGCTGGGATTACAGGCACGTGCCACCACACCTGGCTGATTTTTATATTATTAGAGAAGGGGTTTCACTGTGTTGGCCAGGCTGGTCTCAAACTCCTCACCTCATGATCCACTCACCTCAGCCTCCCAAAGTGCTGGGATTAGAGGCGTGAGTCACCGCGCCCGGCCATCCTGCCGTCTTTGTTCATCCCTTTGTCCAGCGTCTCCAGGCTGTCTACATGCCCCACATGGCCGTCACTCAGTGGCCAGATCAGTTATCAGTCATGCATCACAGCACTTGTGTTCAAGGAACCCTCATTTTACCTAATGGTGGCAAATCACAAGAGTGGTTATACTGGCATATTGTTATAATCGTTCTATTTTATTAATAGCTGTTGTTGTTATTACTTGCTTAATTTGTAGACTTTATCCTATGTATGTAAGCAAAGGAAAAACCACGGCATAAGGTTTGGTACGATCTGAAGTTTCGGGTATCCACGGGTGTCTTGGGACGTATCCCCCTGAGGATAAGGGATGGGTACCATCCTCAGTTTTATGTCTGATTCTACGTCTCCAGATGTTGTCCTTGACTCGGTAGAGGCCAGGCTGTCAACTCAGTGACGGCTTTCTGGGAGTGACCACGTGGGGGGCACCAAGTGGGAGAGAGGTGCAGGGGAACCAGTCTTGGGGAACCTGGCCCTTCCTGAGGCCATGCCACGCCTCTTGTCCCACTCTAGCTGCGCCTCACTGCCCAACATACTCTGCGCTGACTCCAGCTTAATGCTTTGAGAGAGCCAGCATTTCAGATGGAGCACAGGCAGGGGTCGTCAATAGATGGTTCATTCATTATTTCCTCTGAAAGCCAGAATAAGTACATTGACAAAGTCTTGATTTACATGGGTTTTTCACTGTTCTTGGAATGACATCCAATCCAAGGATCTTCATGAACTGACCCCCCGTCACCCTGTTTTCTTCCTCCTGATGGTCTGACTCTAACAAGCTTCTCTCAGTGCCTGGGCTCTGCACAGCCCCCTCCATCCCTGCCGCACCACACAGCCCTGTCTCTGCAGCAGGAGATGGGCAGTTCGGAGGCTGCAGTGAAGAAGGGTCCCCACGGGGTCCCCGCCTCGGGACTTCACTTTCCAAGATGCCAAATCATCCCTCAGACACCTCTGACCTGTGCCTCTAGAATGCGAGGACTTAGCTACTTTCATTATTGTTTTCTGGGTAACTGTGCGTAAGACACATTCAGTCTCTGTATGGAAAAGAAAGCACAGTGTTTTCTGTCAACCATGTTGCTGGAACCCTTTTCAGAAAGTCACAGCATTTTAATATCATCCTGGAAATTACAGCACTTTCATTTCTGAGATTCTAAGATTTTCTAAGATTTGCCCTTCTTGTTTATATGTGGCTGTTTGGTTTCCCAGGTAACAAATCACAGTGAGTGGATCTGCTGGAGGAAACGTTGTGTAAATGTCTCCTTTTTTGTCAACCAAACCTTTCAAGAACAGTGGACTTGGTCCTGTAGTAGAAGACACGTTTGTCTCATTTTCTTAACTGTGGATGCCCAGGGCAGGCTCTCTCCCTTCTCATCCCACTGCTGACCTGCAGAGACCCAGGACAAGTGCAGTTCTGTGCCTGGGCCTCCTTCTGCCCCTCAGGCTCGTCACCGTCTCCCTCTGTTAGCGGTGAGTGGGCTGAGGCTGACGGCAGAGTTGGTTCCTTCCAGGCTCTGGCCACTAACTGGAGTCTGCCCACACACCACGTGCTTCTTTGAATTTCCAGAACCTGGCAATAATGCCCCTTCCAGGAATGGTCAGTGTGCTTTCCCCTCTGTTTCCTCATTCCTGGGCCCTCATCCCAACTCCTGGGACCCCGGCTGCCCATACCTGCCCTAAGTCTCCTTGTGTTGACTGTCCGACCAGAGGGTCCTTTTTGGCTCTGAGCACCAGACCTATTGGGCAGAGGCTCTTGCTGTCTGCCCTGTGCTGCAGGATTCCCTGGCAATGACATGGGGGGTGGAGGTCAGGCTGCAGAGAGCATCAGAATCATAGGTCCATCTCCTCTTCCTGGAGAATCTCTCCCCACCCTCAGTTTCCCCACAGTTACTGCAGGACCCCCCATGAGGACAGAATGAAGGCACTGCCTTGGGCATGACAGCAAACCCCCAAAGAATTCCGTTCCCTAGAATACCTGGACTTGGTGTGGTGTGCTGGAAGTGGAGAGGGGGTGGAGGATGTGGACCCCACACACGGCCATTAAGAGAGTTGCTCAGCATGGCCAGCTTCCAAGCCTCCCTGTGTGTGAAGTAAGCCATGCTGCAGGATTAGAGCAAAGCCAAGGACAGAGAGGACAGCCTGACAGAGGGGACAGTGGGGACAGGGGGGACAGCCTGGACAGAGGGGACAGCCTGGACAGAGGGGACAGACTGACAGAGGGGACAGCCTGGACAGAGGGGACAGACTGGACAGAGGGCACAGCCTGGACAGAGGGGACAGCCTGGACAGAGGGGACAGACTGACAGAGGGGACAGACTGACAGAGGGGACAGCCTGGACAGAGGGGACAGCCTGGACAGAGGGAACAGACTGACAGAGGGCACAGCCTGGACAGAGGGGACAGACTGACAGAGGGCACAGCCTGGACAGAGGGGACAGACTGACAGAGGGGACAACCGGGACAGACCGGCAGAGGGTACAGACTGACAGAGGGCACAGCCTGGACAAAGGGCACAGCCTGGACAGAGGGGACAGCCTGGACAGAGGGGACAGACTGACAGAGGGGACAGCCTGGACAGAGGGGACAGACTGGACAGAGGGGACAGACTGACAGAGGGGACAGCCTGGACAGAGGGGACAGACTGACAGAGGGGACAGCCTGGACAAAGGGGGCAGCCTGGACAGAGGGGACAGACTGACAGAGGGGACAGCCTGGACAAAGGGGGCAGCCTGGACAGAGGGCACAGCCTGGACAGAGGGGACAGACTGACAGAGGGTACATCCTGACAGAGGGCACAGCCTGGACAGAGGGGACAGACTGACAGAGGGTATAGACTGACAGAGGGGACAGCCTGGACAGAGGGGACAGACAGAGGGGACAGACTGACAGAGGGGACAGCCTGGACAGAGGGGACACACTGACGGGACAGCCTGGACAGACGGCACAGCCTGACAAAGTGAAGCCCACAGCAGCTGAGCACCTGCTTCCGGGGCCTGCTTGCATCCCTGCTCTCTGTCTGGGACCCAGAGGAACCCTTCCTTGCTTCTAAGACTCAGTAAATTCCCCTTTTTGTTTGAGATAGTGGGAGTTGAGTTTCTATCCCTTACAACCCAAAGACCCCCCTACCTAACGTCTCTCCACCTTGGTTTTCTGTCCTCCTCCGGAGTCCTTGCCTGACTTGGTCTTAATCCAGTAAAAGCATCATGTTAAGCAATGGATGTTGGGCCATGAGCCATATAGACCAGCCTTTTTGTGCCACTGCCTTTGACACATGGCCACTCGAATAGATCCCTTGTGACTGCACAGCTATAATACAGAATGCGGCGTTGTGTTTTAATACTAAGCAGTATTGAGAAGCCATGAGTTTTGATTTTTATCTTTTTTTCATGGCAAGTGTATTTGGCCTGCACTTGGTGTCTTTGTGACCCCATACATAGCAGTGCAAGAGAAGCGATGAATGAGAGAAGCAGTTGGCTGGATGTGTCTTCTCCCTGGTCCTCTCCTTTTCAAACCAAAGACGTCCAGCTTCTAGATGGGAAACCTCTGCATTTTTCAAGCCATGTGTGTGTGTATACGTGCTCTGATTACTCTTTCGTGTCTTGTAGAATATATAAAAATTCATGGCCAGGAATAGTGGTTCATGCTTGTAATCCCAGCACTTTGAGAGGCCAAGGCGGGCAGATCACCTGAGGTCAGGAGTTCAAGACCAGCCTGGCCAACATGAGGAAACCCCTTGTCTACTAAAAATGTAAAAATTAGCCAGGCATGGTGGCACGTGCCTATAATCCCAGCTACTTGGGAGGCTGAGGTAGGAGAATTGCTTGAACCCAGGAGGTGGAGGTTGCAGTGAGCCGAGACCACACCATTGTACTCCAGCCTGGGCAACAAGAGCAAAACTCCATATCAAAAAAAAAGAAAGAAAGAAAATTCATACATGAAATTATGTACCGAAGCCTGCCAGTGAGGATCAGCGTCGAACTGGTGAAATGACTCGTTAAGATCATAGAAGTCCTGGCAAGGTTGCAGAGTGTCAGGTCTCCAGCAGGTATTCCTTGGGTTATGCAGGTGGAGTTGCTATGAAAGGTGGAAAATGGATATAAACGATAGCACTGAGGATACACTGGTAGAAAATCAGATCATGAGATGGGAGCTCTGGACTGTGTCCCAGCATTGGCAAACGCTAGATGGTGGGGCAGCTTCTCAGACTTCACAGGGCTTTGTCTAATTTAAAATGGTAATGATAATAGTTTTCTTTTGTTCTTTGAACTGACATTGTAAATGTACTCTGAACTTCTTGGAAGGAAAAAAACCCTATGTAAACCTAAAAGTTTTGCTGTTCTTAGCAATGGTTACCGTAAACATTCAAAATAAGTTGATAATCACTAAATATTTATTGTTTATCACTGTTTCTCCTGAAGCACCATTAAAATGACAATAAAAGAAAAAAATTCAAACTCACAACGAGGAGGTGAATAGACGGGACATGTCAGCAGCATTTTGGAGGTGATGGGAGTGGAGTTTCTATCACTTACAAGCATTTTGGAAGCACGAGAAGCTTGTCATTGTGTGCTTTGCTTCTGTTTCTGCTCGTTCACTGTGCTGAGTGAGGCTGGGCTTCCAGGTGTGCAGGAAGACACAAGCCAATTACCTCAGGGCCCTGAAAGTCTCAGGAATTAGTGTCACCAGATATCTCTGAAGGCAGGAATGTGGATGGGCAAAAACTAGAGCACTGGTTTACAGTCTGTGATAAGCACAGAACCCCCTCAGAGTCCCACATGGAGCCTGTACAGTTATGAAGCTGTCCCTCTGACCCCCGGAGCAGACAGAGGTTGAGTTAGACATGGGAGCGCAGGGATGCCCAGTACGGCTAAGGCAGGAGCGGGGGCGCCGACAGATCATCATCAGTGTGAGGTAGTCTACGCTGCAGTGACCAAAAAACCGTTGAAATTTCAGTGGCTCAACATAGCAAAGGTTCGTTTCTTGGTCACAAATGCATACTGTGGACCGGATAACTCTTCAGGGCAGCTTTCCTCTGTGTGGGAAGGGAGGTAGTGAGACCCATTCCATGGCCCCCAGAATTGCCACCTGCGGGGAAAAGGGATGGGGGAGGTACCTCATGGTGAGTGCCTCAGGCCAGAGGGGACACGCCCCCTCCACTCCCATGTCCATTCACCAGACTCAGGCAAATGGCCCATCCCAGCTGCAAGGGAGGCTGGAACTGCAGGGGCACAGGTGCATGTTCTGTGAACACTGATTGTCACTCGGGATTAAGTGAGAGCCTTAGAAGAGAGGGTAAGGCCACATCTCCATCGGCCTCCTCAGCTTCGCTCCCCTTGTCTCCCACAGCACCGGCTGCTAGTCTCAACAATGCCCTGGCAGGAGCTGAAGGAGTCCCTTCTATAGAAATTCACAGCCTAGACAAAGAAAATCACAGGTTTGGGGAGGAAGAGGAACCTACCGGTGTGGCCCACGGGTAGACTAGCTCCGTCTACACAGACAGCATCAGTCAGCGTTCATCTCTCTGTCTTACATGGCCGTTCTTTGAACAGATCTGCACTGAGTGCCTTCCCCGAGCTGCACGTGCTCTGGCTCCTAGGGATATACCAATGAATAAAGGAGGCGAAATTCTCAGCCTCCCAAAGCTGCATTCTAGTGCAGGGTGACTGATCATACAAAATGGGCAGATACGTCAGATATCAGATGAAATTAGTTTTGAGGTGAAAAAGTAAAACTGGTTCAAAAACCCGGGCGTATGGGCATGGGGTGCTACTTTAATATGGATTCATGGGAACGGGCTTATTGTCCCCAGGAGACAAGGTAGTGAGCCGTGTGATTCCCCAGGGGAAGAACTTTCCAAGCAGAGAGAACAGCCTGTGCAGAGCCCTGAGGTGGAAGCATGCCAGGGGCACTCAGGGAGCAGACAGCGAGCAGTGAGGGCTCAGGAGAGCACCCTCGGGAAAAGTGGAAGGAGGTGAGGTGAGAGCTGCAGCAGGGGCTGCTTCGAGTGCAGACTGATGGGGGTTTTTGAGGACAACTGTGGTGGTGAGCTGAGGAGGGACTTGCACGTGGGTGCCTCTCGTACCTGTGCCTCAGTGAAGCACTGACATCCATTCATGTTGCTGCATTTAGCCATAGTTCCTCCTCCTCATTGCTGTATAGTGTGTTGTCGTATATATCCCGCATTTATGCATTTTGTTGTTAATGGTCATTTAGATTATTTCACTTTGGTGACCATTACAAATAATGTTGCTGTGAACTTTCACTTACGTATAATATCTTTTTTTTTTTTTCTGAGATGAAGTCTAGCTGTCACTCAGGCCAGAGTGCAGTGGCGTGATCTTGGCTCACTGCAACCTCCACCTCTCCTGGGTTTCAGTGATTCTCCTGCCTCAGCCTCCTGGGTAGCTGGGTTTACAGATGCCCACCACCACGCCTGGCTAATTTTTGTGCTTTTAGTAGAGACAGGGTTTTGCCATGTTGGTCAGGCTGGTCTCAAACTCCTGACCTCAGGTGATCCACCCTCCTCAGCCTTCCAAAGTGCTGTGATTACAGGCATGAGCCACCACACCCGGCTTCATATCATACCTTTTTGTGCACTCTCTAGGAGTGAAATTTTGGGGTACATAGGTTCAGCTTTAGTAGGTAACGCCAGGTCCTTTTCCACAGTGGTTGGTCCAGCTGACGTGACCCCAGCAGTGTTCCTGGTTTTCCCCATTGACACCCACACTTGGTGTTGTCAGTCATTTTCATTTTAGCCATGGGGGAGCAGGTCACAGTGTCTCATGACAGTTCGTTTTGCATCTCCTTGATTGCCAGCGAGGCAGAGTGCCTTTTCACCTTTGTTTCACATTGGATGCTCTTTTTTTTGATACCCTTATTTCCATTGTGTTACGTACATTTTTATTTTTCTTTCCTTTTTTTTTTTGAGGCAGGGTCTCCCTCTGTCACCCAGGCTAGAGTGCAGGGGCATGATCTTGGCTCGCTGCAACCTCTGCCTCCTAGACTCAAGCCATCCTCCCACCTCAGCCTCCAGAGTAGCTGGGACTCCAGGCATATACCACCACACCCAGCTAACTTTTTCTAATTTTTTGTAGAGACAGGGTTTTGCCGTGTTGCCCAGGCTGGTCTCGAACTCCTGAGCTTAAGCAGTCTACCCGTCTCAGCCTCTCAAAGTTCTGGAATTACAGGCAATGAGCCACCGCGCCCAGCCCATTTTTCTTACTTATTTTGTATGTTTAGGAAATGAACCTTTTATAAAGTTACTTTTGATTTGTTGGGCAGAGATACACATATGTGTTATACATACACGTGTACATGTGTGCAGTCATGTGTTACGTGCTGAACAACAGAGGTGTGTTCTGAGAAGCGGACGTGTGTAGACATCATGAGCATGCTTACTCAGGCTTAGCTTGTACTGCCTGCTACACACCTAGGCTATAGGGTACAGCCTGTTGCTTCTGGACCATAAGCCTGTACTGCACATTACTGTGCTGAATACTGTAGGTGACTGTAAAACAGTGGTGAATAAATGTGCATCTAAACACACCTAAACACAGAAAAGGTACAGTAGAAATACTGTACTGTTAATTTCTATACTTAATATAGTTATGAGGGAAGATCTCAGCATTGCTGGGGACCAGAAGGAGGCGAGAGAGTGAGCCATGTGGGAAGAACGTTCTAGGCAGAGAGAACAGCCAGTGCAGAGGCCCTGACAACACCAAGTGTTGGTGATGACAGGGACACAGGAGCACCATGCTGGGCGTTACAGTCGAATGGGACCACTGTCACACATGTGGCCCAGACTTGACCAAAACAGCATTATGTCGCACGTGACTGTGTATGCACACACACACACACACATATACAAATATACACACACAACAGTATGTGTTTTTTGTTCTCAGAGGCTTGCCTTTTCAATGATCTCTTTAGTGTCTTGATTTAGAAAATACCTTTCCTACCTCAAGGTCACAGAGATTTTATCCTGTGTTATCATTAAATAGCTTTATTTTACCATCCATAGTTAGAACTACAGTTTACTGAGAGTCAATTTTTCTAAAAAAAATATGTAGTTTTATTTTTTTCCCTATGAATATCCAATTGATCATGGGCTATTTATTCAGAAGACCATCCCTTCTCCACTGCTGTGCAGTGCCATCTTTGTGACCAGTGAGTGACCTTCTACCCATGAGTCACTTTTTTTTTTTTGAGATGGAGTTTCACTTTTGTTACCCAGGCTGGAGTGCAATGGCGCAATCTCGGCTCACCACAACCTCCGCCTCCTGGGTTCAGGCAATTCTCCTGCCTCAGCCTCCCGAGTAGCTGGGATTACAGGCACGCGCCACCATGCCCAGCTAATTTTTTGTATTTTTAGTAGAGACGGGGTTTCACCATGTTGACCAGGATGGTCTCGATCTCTTGACCTCGTGATTCCCAAAGTGTAATCCTCAGCCTCCCAAAGTGCCGGGATTACAGGCTTGAGCCACCGCGCCCGGCCCGTGAGTCACTTTCTAGATTCTCTATTTGATCAGGTTTGTCTTTCTGCATTGATATCAAATTGTCTTAACTCTAAATTTATAAACAAGGGTTGGTATCTATCTTCAGCATTTTGTTGTTCAGACTTGTTTTGCTATTCAGGGCCCTTTGCATTTTCAGATGAGTTTTTCAGTACATTAGACAAATTGTATAAGAACCCCTGCGGGAATTTTGGATGGGATTATAGTGAAGCTCTAGATTGATAGGGGAATATTGATATCTTTTCCATAGCATGTCTGCTAAGAACATGTATTTGGGACTTATTTAATTTCTCCCAATATTAGTTTATAATGTTCTGAGTAGAGGCACTGTATATCTTTCATTAGATATACACCTACTTTAAACAAAATAAATGTGTGTGTGTGTATTGTGATTGAATGTGGTGTTTTGGTTAACTCTTGCTGTGCCACAAGCCACCTCAAAAGGTAATTGCTTAAAACAGCAACAGTTGATCATTCCTCGGGATTCCATGGGTGTTTCTGTTTTTGCCGGTCTTGCCTAGACTCTGTTCTGTGGTGTGGTGCAGCTGGAGCAGCCCACTTGTAACCGAATACAGGCGTGGTTATTGCCGCTTGCAGAGCTGAGAGCAGGATGAAAGGAAAGTGACTTTATCCCAAAAGCTTTCTTCCCCATTCCATGAGGAAATGGCCAAGGATAATGCCTGAAAGAAACCATTTCAGCTTTTTGGGTCAGGGGCCAGGGCTTTAAAAGGGGAGTTTGGTATGAGGGGCAGGCAGGAGGGATGAGGAGGTGCCAGTCTACGTGACCTGTTCCGACGGCCTTCTTGAGTTATTGCCCCATCTGGTGAATGGGCTGGTACCATCTTGGGTACAGCCCAGTTGCAAATTAACTGCAGCTTGGAAGTAATCTCCAGGTCGGGGAGAATCCCATAGTGGCCTGAATTGTCTGGAGATTTAGTCTCTGGAACTTCTAAACAAACACATAATTAGAGAATGGAAACATTGTGCCAGAGAGTGCCAGGTAGAAGGGAGAGACCAAAGACTATTATCTCATGCTAAAGGTGAGATAAGGAACAGCCATGAACAAGAAAGAAGAAATACTTTTAAAAATAGGACACTTGGTTACATAATGGTCTAAGTGGCGTCACTCTTCTGTTTGGAACTTTGATGGTGGCTGCTGAGCCTCTCCTGTCATCCCCAGTCGGTGGTGTGGGCTGAGCTCTGTCTGTGTAGGGAGATCACTACAGTGCGGACCATGGCAGGAAGTGCCAGCATCTGAAGCCAGAGCTCCAGGACTCAGACAGTGTCACTTCTGCTGCATTCCATTGTTCAAAGCAAGTCACCAAAGAGTTCATATTTGAGGGGGTGGACAGATAGTTTCTGTCCCTTGATGGAAGGCTCAGCCACCCATATTATGGCACAAAAGGGCGTGTTGGTGCAGGGGGAGATTGCGTTGCATCTGTCTTTGAGAAGATGCACCACATATGCTTTAGTTTAATTCCGTTTGTTATGGGAAAATAGAAATGAAACTGATGTATGTCTGTTTCAGCTTATATCCAGCTGCTTTATAAATCCAGTTACTCTGTTAACTTTACATTCTTTTGAATTTTCTACATGTAGAATCACATCATTTGAAAAATAAGATAACGGGATTTTTCCCCAATCTTCATGACTTTTATTTCTTTTTTCTGATTGCACTGGCTGAGACTTCCAGTGAAACTATGAAGTGATGATGGCCGCTTGCTTTGTTATTTCTTATCTCTGAGGGAACATTTTCATTATTTCACATATGATGTTGAATGCAAGTTGTTTGTGGTGATTAAGTTCCTTGCTATTTCCAGCCTGCTAAGTTTTGTTAGTTTCTTTTTAAATGATGAATAAATGCTGAATTTTATCATATGACTTTTCTATTAATATGGTGCATTATCTTGATTGATTTTTGAATGTTAAACCAACCTTATTTCCTTGAGTGAACTCTACTTGCTCATGCTGAATCTCTTGATTCTGTTTGTTAGTGTTTTGTTCTGGGTTTTTTTATTGTATATTAATGAGGGAGATTGGCCTTTAATCTTCATTTTTCTTTCTTTCTTTTCTTTATTTAAGACAGAGTCTCTCTCTGTTGCCCAGGCTGGAATGCAGTGGTGCGATCTCGGCTCACTGCAACCTCTGATTCCCTGCTTCAGCCTCCAGAGATGCTAGGATTACAGGCACCTGCCACCACACCCGGCTAATTTGGTATTTTTAGGAGAGACAGGGTTTCAGCATCTTGGCCAGGGTGGTCTTGAACTCCTGACCTCATAATCCACCCGCCTTGGCCTCCCAAAGTGCTGGGATTACAGGCTGAGCCATTGCGCCTGGCCTAATATTCATTTTTCAAAATGTCCTTGTCAGATTTTCATATGGAGACTACACTTCCTTCATAAGACACAGTGGGGATTAGCCCCTCTTTTGCTTTTCCGGAAGCGTTTATTTAAGGCTGGTGTTATTTCTTCTTTAAATATTAGGTGGAATTCACTAGTGCAGTCAACTCAGCCTGGAGTTTTCTGGGAGGGAAAGTTTGGAATCCCAGATTCAGAAGGTCCTGGAATTATTCCAAGTTTGTGATTCTTCTTGGATCAGTTTTTCTTGGTTGTGTTTTTCTAGGAATTTGGCCATTTTCTCTGTTTTTCCAATGTAGTGGGAAATGTTGTATATAGTATTCTCTTTTAGTCTTTTTCATATCTTCAGGGAAGTGCTTTGCTATTGTTCATACTTTTGAGAGAGCACCAGAAAGCTGGTTTGGGAGTCCCAAGAGAGGCTGGAGCCCAGGGCAGGGACACTGCCAGGCTGGCACCGACAGGGAGAGCAAGCGAAAAGGAAGAAGCAGGTTCATCTCTCCCCACTTTTCAGGCTTCCTCCATTACCTCTTATTGGAAGATCCCAGTAGAAGACCATCTAAAGAAAGAAAACCACAGCTTAAAGAGCCCCCCGACTCTAGCGCCAGGGAGCAGCGGATTCGAAATTGAGAAAACATACCTTATTCACCAGCACACCTTCCTACCTAAATATTTTCACTCGTCCCACGTGATTCCCTGGAGGAGAGACACTGGGACTCATGTTTCTTTTTGCTCTTGTCACCCCTGTCTTCTCCTTATTCCTGGAGTATGCTGAGATGGTTTGGGGCTAGGATCTAACTAAAATTTTCCTTCTTTGATTTTGAGAATCCTTAACAATTGTGTTATGACTTACATTCACGTTATCATTGTGCATGGAGATGTAAAAATCAATACTGTGAGATTCATTCTCACTGTTGATTGCTGCACTCTGTCTTCTCTCTTGGCCCTCATTTTGATCGGGCTCTTTGGTGAGTGAATCCTGGAGTATTCGCAGAGCTCATGCAGGGAAGCTGCAGGTCCAATCATCGATTTCTCTGTAGTTGCCTGGTAGAGGATTCTTCATCAGTTCTTTCTTCTCCCTGGCCACTACCTGTTAGCCCATGATCTACTGCTTTCCATGACTGCAGGAGAGAAATGTGATGTTAGACTGGCCCGCCCGCCTGCCCGCCCTCCCTTCTTTCCTTTTCTTCCCTTCCCTCCCTCACTCCCTTTCATTCTTTCTTTTTCTTTTCTTTCATTCTCTCTCCCTCCCTCCCTTCTTTCTTTCTCTTTCTTCCTTTCTTTTTTCTTTCTCTTTTTGTCTCTCTCTTTTCTTTGACAGAGTGGTATTAAAGTGGCTCCCTCCCTCCCTCCCTCCCTCTCTCCCTCTCTCTCTTCCTTCCTTCCCTCCTTCCTTCTTTCCTTCCTTCCTTCTTTTGAGACAGTCTCTGTTGCCTAGGCTGGAGTGCAATGGCGAAATCTCGACTCAGTGCAACCTCTGCCTCCTGGGTTCAGGCAATTCTCCTGCCTCAGCCTTGTGAGTGGCTGGGATTATAGGCACGCACCACCACACCCAGCTAATTTTTGTATTTTTAGTAGAGATGAGGTTTCACCATATTGGCCAGGCTGGTCTTGAACTCCTGACCTCAAGTGATCTGCCCACCTCAGCCTCCCGGTGCTGGGATTACAGGCGTCAGCCACCATCCCTGACCCCTAGACTGGTTATTTCTAAAAGCAACTTGTTCTTCCTGTCTGGAAGGTTATATGATTTTTCTCTCTATTCTGGAAATTTAGAAACTTTGCAAGGATGTATCTGAATGCAGCGTTTTCAGAACCCTTTCAATCTTAAGACTTGGTTGGTTTTGTTTCTTTGGCATTTCTTTGTTTATTCTCTGTCATACTTTTGTTTTCTCCCCCAACTCCTATTATTTATCTAGAATGCCTCCTCCTGCATCCACCCTCCATGTCTTCCTGTTGAACTCATGATTCTTGGTTCATTAACGTTTTGTCTGTGTTAATGTCTTCATTTCATCTTCCTAAAATAGTAACTTGGGTTTCAGTGGGGCTCTTCTCTTATACAGTACCTCTACTAAATTTGTAAATGAAAAAGTCAAGCATTTGGAGTTTCTCTTAGGATCCAGGAACAACAAACCAAAAAAATCAAGCATTTTTCTGTTCTAGCAGCGTTTTTTTGTGCTCTAATAATATCTCCTTATGTATTCTCATTATTTGTATTATATAGTCTATTTCAATTTCTGTCATTAGTTCTGCTCCGTAGTAGCCATCTGTTCTAGAATTTGGCTGTCTCCTTCCTTCAAACCACTGTCCCTCTTAGGTGGCACATGAGTTTGCTGTGCTGCATCATTGTGGCGGGTGTAGAGGTTCCCCAGTGCTGGTTTGGGCCCAGCTGCAGGCTACAATAGCAGGCTATGATAACCCCCTCTTCCCCCACCCACACCCAGCCATGGTGGATTGATAGAGATGGGGTAAGGCATGATGGCTTGTGCCTGTAATCCCAACTACTGGAGAGGCTGAGGCAGGAGAAGCTCTTGAGCCCAGAAGCTTGAGGTTACAGGGAGCTATGCTCACACCATTCTACTCTAGCCTGGATGACAGAGCAAGACTCTCTCTCTCTCTCTCAAAAAAAAAAAAAAAAAGGAAGAGATAGAGGCAGATAGGGTGGGATTGTTTTCTGTTCACAGTTGCACTGGCATACTACAATGTCTCTTCTCCTCATGGTAAGGGTGGGGATAATCTTTTCAGAATCAAGTAGAGCTGAACTATCCTCAGTACCACCTTGCAACTTCTCTTTCAAGTGGGAAAGACATGCTCCCTCTGATCTGCTCCAGAGCCCCAGATCAGCCAATGGACCCTACTCTGGCCTGGGATAGGTGCTCCTCACTGTGGGGTCTGCCAGAGATACAGCCTGTCTCTAGACTGCCTAACCTTTGGTCTTTGGTCTCCACTCCCTGTGCTGAGTATGGGCCTCTGTCATAGGCCATGGGGACCAACAGTGTGTCAACCTCTGGACACACCCTGATACCAGGCATCATCAGTGACCACTGGAGGCAAGAGAACATCTGGCTGGTTGGTCTGAGGCTTTCAAAGCTCATCTGTCCCCTGGCCGTCACCATATTGAGACCATTTGTAGCCAAGAAACTGTTAGAGGGCAGATTTGCAGGAGTCCAGGCAACAAGAACAGACGGGTATGTCTGAAGTCCTCTAGAGCCTTGGGAAGTCTAGAAGACTTCCTGTCTTCTTCCAAGCAAACAGGACCAAGATTGTCACACGCAGTGTAGTCTCGAGTCAAGGATCAGTGACAGGTAATGTGATAGGCATCTAAAATACTGAATTCATGAGATGTGTGGAGAAGAGGTAACTTGCTGGAAACAAGGAACAATGTGAAGAGTGGTGGGGAGCTTGTGATAACCACTGAGGTCCAGTGTGCAGTGGGAGAAAACTCCTTGATGGATACTCACAGTGGACTACTGGCTGATGATAGGCATCATTCAAGTTAGGATGATGTATTAGTCCGATCTTGTGCTGCTGATAAAGACATACCTGAGACTGGGTGATTTATAAAGAAAAAGAGGTTTAATGGACTCACAGTTTCACGTGGCTGGGGAGGCCCCACAATCATGGCAGAAGGCAAAAGGCATGTCTTACATGGCAGCAGACAAGAGAGAATGAGAACCAAGTGAAAGGGGTTTCCCTTATGAAACCATCAGATCTCCTGAGACTTATTCACTAGTAGGAGAACAGTATGTGGGAAACCTTCCATATGATTCAGTTATCTCCCATGGGGTCCCTCCCACAATACATGGGAATTATGGGAGCTACAAGTCAAGATGAGATTTG
This sequence comes from Saguinus oedipus, assembly GCA_031835075.1. Classification (NCBI taxonomy): domain Eukaryota; kingdom Metazoa; phylum Chordata; class Mammalia; order Primates; family Cebidae; genus Saguinus; species Saguinus oedipus. The sequence goes on from CM063174.1 coordinate 15,969,872, forward strand.
GGTGGGGACACAGCCAAACCACATCACATGATGTCCATGACATATGAGGATACATCTTCGTAACTTCCAAACAAATCCTGTCTTTCTAACCTACAGACTTTAGCTATCTGGGCAAACCATAGATCTTCCTCCTTTCTCAGGTCCCAGGTAACATCTCACTATCTCTTTGAGCTAGAGAGATAGGGAGATTACCAACCTGTAGTCTCCCATTCTTGAGCTGTAGTCCACCCAAACTTGAGCAGCATTTCAAGCTCACATTCAGGTGTCTGTAGATCTCAGAGACAGGTGCAGTGGGTTGGCACGGCTTCACCAGGTAAAGTCTGTTCCTCTTGTTGGGACTTCCTAGTCTACACGTGTTAGCTGGGAAGCTTTGGGGTGGCTTTTGGCTGCAAGTGATATAAAACCAGTTCACACAGCTTAAATAATGAAGGAAGTTATTATGTCAAATGGCAAGTCCAGAGGGGGGCTGCCCCAGGGTTAGCTGGTTCAGCAGCCTAGCAAAGTCAGGGACCCAGAATCTTTCCCCCTTTCCCCTCTGCCAGTTTCAATGTGTTGATGCGGTGGCTTAGCTCTACTCAGTCATGAGACAGTTGCCACTGCTTGAGGTGGTCCATGCAGATCCCCAGTGTGGGGGTCCAATAGAACTGGAAAGTTTTCCTGATTTTTTTCCTATAAACTTCTTTTTAAGGGAAAGTAAACATTTTTTAGATGCCCCCAAAAATACCCCTTGCAACTCACTGACCAGAGCTGGGTCACATGTCCACTCCTAAGCCAGTCACTTATTATTTAACCTCCATTTTAATAGGCTGCATCATTTATTTATACATTTAGAAAATATCCTTGAGTAAGACTAAGCAAGTAAAACTGTGAATGGATAATACATTACAATGAGTTCAGCAGAATTTCTATAAAGTACATCTAATAATCACACCTAGGCACAAAGGGTTAAGCAGAACAGGTGTATCGACATTATTGTGTGAAATTTCCCAATGCACAGCTTTTAAATTTCCAGAATAAACATGCTGAATTAGGTAATTTGCTTAGAGGTAAATGTGAAAGGAAAAGAAATGCATGAGAGTAGAACCACCTGGATAATGATAAACAATTAAACAGCTCAGGAAAATTTCACGGATACATTTTTAATGACTGGTTGAATCCTAGGAAGCAGGGAATTAGTTAATATTTGCTTTCCCAGCCACTTCTCAAACGTGGAATTAATAAAGTCTTTAAAAAAAAAAGTACTGCTTCTCAAAAAAGATGCCCTAGTTTATCCAGGCAGATGAAGGGATGGTGTTGCCAACTTCTGGAGCAGCAAACTATCAGAAAACCAAGCTCCTCTCCCTTTCATGCATTTAGGGTTGCCCTTCCCACGGTGGTTCCCGGGCTGCTGGAAGCAAAGCTGCAACCAGGCCAGCTGAGATCTCACCAGGCAGCAGGTTCCGTCTCTGCTCTCTTCCTTTTCAAAGAATGCGATTCTCACCTCTGTGGGTGGGCGTTAGCTGGTCTTTCTCCCCCTGCCTCCCAGAGTCTCATTGTATCACCCAGGCTGGAGTGCATGGCATGATCTTGGCTCACTGCAGCCTCTGCCTCCTGGATTTGAGTGATTCTCTTTCCTCAGCCTCCTGAGTAGCTGGGTCTACAGGCACGCACTACCACGCCTGGCTAATTTGTGTATTTTTAGTAGAGATGGGGTTTCACCATTGTTGGTCAGGGTGGTGTTAATCTCCTGACCTTGTGATCTGCCCATCTCAGCCTCCCAAACTGCTGGGATTACACGTGTGAGCACTGTGCCCGGCCCGGTCTGTCTTTCATAACCCAGGTGCTGACATGTGTCTGCCAGGTAACATCTTTGTATTTATAAGGTTACTATTTTTTCCTGATGTTACAGAATCCATTCTGTCTTCCCCATATCCTGCCTCTTCCTTCCCCAAGCCTTTTTTGTACCTCCTTCTGTCCAACTGAGATTAAGCTTATTTCCTGGAATGCCATTCTTCGATATTTTCTCTATTCAAGGCTTTTGACAGCTCCACATAGCAGTTTTCAAAGCGTATCATGCAGACTCAAGGAAAGCAGCTGGGGAGAAAACAAAAGTTTCCTTTAACATTGGATTTCTGGGGGCTCCCCTCTCAGGGGGCCAGGGACTTTGTAATAAATGAGTTGCTCAGCCTCTCCTAGTGGAGTTGTCACTGTGCTGAGCATGAGTTAGACATTTTCAGAGAATTGGAGTAGGGATAGGTCTTTTAATGATCTAACAGAAGGGAACATGGTAGATCGAAACATTTGTTTTTAATCATGGTGCTTCAGGATCACATACATACATAACTTAGGGGTTTTACTGTGAAATGCAGATACATCAAAATGGAAATGTGAGAATTCTAGTGGAGCACAGGCTTTACTCATTTTAACAGTTTTACATACTAAGGAAAGCAATTATCACATTTCTTCAATACTTTTTTTTTTTGGTCCAGGTGAGCAAAAGAAAGTCTAGGTAAGAATCAGTTGCCCATGTACAAAGGACAGACCACCTGACTTTCTTGCTCCCTCCAGGTAGAAAGATACTACATCATTTCTCATGTTGATACAAAGTTTGTGAAAATCATTTTTTGGAGGAGTAATAAATTTACTTGTCCACATTAACTAACAACCCATGTATGTGGATCAGTAGACGTAATTTTAAGATGTCAGTGCTACCCAAATTGATCTAAAGACTCCAAACAAGCCCTATGAAAATCTCAACTGAGTTTTTAACAGGAATTGACAAGGTGATTCTAGAAGTCATTTGGAGATGACGGAAGGGACCCAGAATAGCCACAGGAATCCTGAAAAATAAGAAAACTTGAGGACTTCTCTTTCTCATTTCAAAACGAACACTGCAGCCATCAGGCAGTATAGCAGTGGCTCACATAGACCTGTGTTGTGATGGGCTGCAGTATCTCCCCCGGAATTCAAAAGACTCAACCTCAGACTCATCAACTGTGTGTGAAAACAAGTTCTTTAAATGAATTAAGTTAAAATGAGGCCTTTACAGTGGGGCCCTGATCCAATAGCACTGGTGTCCTTATAGTCAGTAAAAGGAGGAAGAGGCACGAGGGATATCTGTGCCCAGAGAAGGGCCCGCTGAGAACATGGTGGGGACGTGGTCATCTGCAGGCCAAGGAGAGAGGCCTCAGCAGGAAGCAAACATGCCGACTCCTTGGTCTCTCGGACTTGGAGCTTTCGGAACTGGGACGAATCGCTTTGTTGTTGAAGCCGCCCAGTCTGTGGCCTTCTGCTATGGCAGCCCCGGGAAACCAGTGCACACGTAGAGCAATGGATTAGAACTGAGGCTCCAGAAATAAACTCATACATCTGCGGTCAACCGACTTGCAGAAAAGAGGCCAAAGATATCTAGTGGGATAACTGGAATAGGGTCTGTGGGTCACGTTGTTAGGAGTCACTGGAAGAGTAAGAGGCCCAGCAGGTTTTGCTTTTATGGCCACGGTGCGTCAGAGGGCACACTGTCTACATGCCTGTTGAAGTACTATGAGGGGCCTCTCGGAGCCCAGGCCTCACGGGAGGCAAACTGCTGGCTCTCCCAACCTTGAGGCCTGGCAGCACTTGGGCTGCCTGTGAGGCTCCCCTGAAGAACGACAGCCTGGGACAGGACTATTCTCAGAAAGGGGACAGCTGTGGACCTTCTCAGAGGGGAGACACAGGCTTCTGCCCACAGACCCCACAAGTACCACACAGTCCTTGCTTTTCCCAGGCCTTAGGAAGGGGCAAGCCCTCTCCTCCACATGAAGTTGCTAAGCTCTCACTTGCGTCTCAGAGAGGGAGGAACCCTGTACTGGCTCTCTCTCCTGCAGGTCTTGGAGAACCCATGGCCTCTGATTCCCCTCCAGCCCTCAAAGTATGCTTGCTCTGGTTATTAGTCCAAGGGAGGGAGCTGCGGTGGGGTGGGAGTGGGACCAGAGAGGCAGGGCCTGTGGAAACCCGTGTCCCCAGCATTCCTGCAGTCACCCGTTCCTCTCTCGACAGTGGTTAGCTCCCTCAAGACCACCAGTTATGCATATATAGGGTCTTTCTTGTCTGCCTTGAATATTTTTATTTTTTTCTCTAATGTTATTTTTTTCCATTTCAACATGTTCAGTTTTCTCATAGCCTGTCTGCCTCGTCCCTTTCTGGGTATTAGCTTTGTCAGCTCTCCTTGTGGACATACCTCTGCCCTGTGCATATATCTCTACTTTAGGCTAAAGCGTAGCCTACAAGAATGAGGTTTCTGTTGTCTGTCGTCTTGCTTGGTATAGCAGGTGGGGAAATGATTTGGGTTAAATATGGTATGGAGAAGATAGTTACTTTAGAGTAGCAACTGCTTTGAGGCAGGGGTTCCCAAACCCCAGGCTCTGGACCATTTCCAGTCTGTGGACCGTTAGGAACCTGGTCGCACCACAGGAGGTGAGTGGCGGAGGAGTGAGCATCACCACCTGAGCTCCACCTCCTGTCAGATAAGCTGCAGCATTAGATTCTCATAGGGGTGTGAGCCCTACTGTGAACTGCTTAGATTCTCATAGGGAAGTGAGCCCTACTGTGTGTGAACTGCTTAGATTCTCATAGGGGTGTGAGCCCTACTGTGTGGGAACGGCTTAGATTCTCATAGGGGTGTGAGCCCTACTGTGTGGGAACGGCTTAGATTCTCATAGGGGTGTGATCCCTACTGTGAACTGCGCAGGCGGGGCTCCTGAAACCATCCTCCCAACCCCACAGCTTCTGTGGAAAAATTGTCTTTCATGAAACTGCTCCCCAGTACCGGAAAGGTCGGGGACCGCTACTTTAAATTACATTCCTCTGGCCAAAATGGTGAAACCTCGCCTCTACTAAGAACACAAAGATTAGCTGGGCATGGTGGTGCATGCCTGTAGTCCAGCTACTTGGGAGGCCTAAGCAGGAGAATCACTTGCACCCGGGAGGCGGAGGTTGCAGTGAGCCGAGATCGCACCACTGCACTCCAGCCTGGTGACAGAATGAGACTCCATCTCAAAATACATATATATATTCCAAGTTGTATAAAACTCCTTTCTGCAAAGGTAAATCACCAGATTAGCTCACTTTTACTTTTTTTTTTTTTCAACGGAGTCTCGCTTTGTTGCCCAGTCTGGACTGGAGTGCAGTGGCATGATCTTGGCTCACTGCAACCTCTGCCTCCTGGGTTCAAGCGATTCCTGCCTCAGTCTCCCAGGTAGCTGGGATTACAGGCAACAACCACCAGGCTGGCTAATTTTTGTATTTTTAGTAGAGCTGGGGTTTTGCGATGTTGGCCAGGCTGGTCTGGAACTTCTGACCTCAAGTGATCCACTGCCTCAGTCTCCCAAAGTGCTGAGGTTATAGGCGTGAGCAACTGCGCCCAGCCTCTATGTACTTTCCACTTGGAAAAGGATGGTTCTTCACAACTTGTCTCTCCCTTACCCTTGTTGCCAGCAACTAAAATGGGCACATTGCCCAGCAAGAGAACACTGGGAAGAAACAACAAAGATGGCAGTGTCTTCACTGCACCTCTCATGACATTCAAGACTCCTCATTGGTAATAGTAATCTCCCCTGGCTCCATGGCTTTAAACAAAGTCTCATTTCTTACTACCTTTTCCCCCGAATAATAGGTTTAGCTACTGATTTAGCCAGACCATGTTTGCCTTCAAGTGAAGGAACCAACTGAAAGCAGATTAGGCCAAAGGAGATGCTCTAGTGATTCATTATCTCCAGGATTCTGATCTTGAACTCAGCATCCATGGATTCAGATGGCAGCATTAAGACTGTTTCCCATCTCTTAGATCTTTTTGGAATTGGCTTCACCCTGAGGCGGGTTTTTCTGAAGCAAGGGCACGGGTGTCTAGGTTTCCATCACTCCTCAGCTTGTTAGCTCAGGGGAGTGAGAATCTGTCTGAATGTCCTGAAAGGATGCTGACTGAACTTCTGAACCAGTCACTGTCTGAATCCTGGGCACTCAGGAAAGGAAGGCAGAGCCTTATACCAAAGTCTCTTAAAGATGGGAATAGGCTCTTCCTAAAGGGAAAGGATACAGAACACAGGGATAAGAAACCAAGCAAACAAAGAGAATCTCAGTTACCACTATCAAGACCTTGGATGTTTGTAATTTTATAACTTAACAGGCCTTAATGATTTCCATAGGGGCCCTGGAACACTGAAAAATGTATGTCTCGAAAAGAGTCTAACACCAGGCTTCTGGGCCAAATGGCTGCAATGCCTGGTAAGCACCATCTTATCAAGGCCCACCTCTCCACCCGCTTCCACCAGCCAAGGAAATCTCTGCTGCTGCTTCATCAGAATTTCATTTATGAGGGACACAGTGTTATTAGGTAGTCTACCATGTGCTCTAAGCAGGAGGGATCTTTGCTGTGAATGAATATATATAACTTGTAAATATGCGGACACAAGGAACTTTACTGCAACCATTAAGATGTCTGGATTGCTTTTTCTGCTGTCTGCCCACCAACACAGTATTTGCCCTCTGACTCTTTTGCTCACATTGGCCCACTGTCTTCCACTGCAAAAGGTAGAGAATGGCTCATATGTGAAGGCTGCATGCTTTGATCATTGCCTTTCTTCCTAAAAAGTCCTCACCTGCTTTTAGCACTGTGTTGCTGTCAGAAAATTAAAGCCTTTTTCTGGTTCAGAAGAAATACCATGAACAAAGAGGAGAATCTAGTAGATAATAAAGATGATTAGAGTTTCTTGGCAGGCATTTGCTATCGAGGAGAGGAAATAAAACATTTAATTACTACAAACAGCTAAAGAGCAATTGGTAGTAGGCATTTCCTTGTTCTTTGCACTTGAAATCTTAGGTAGCTTTGTTTTTGCCTCAAAGAATTTTGATTTTTTCTTTTGGGTCTAGTAATAAAAGCATGAAGGCCATTAACATAAAGTGTTTGAAAATGTTTTTCTTTTTTAACCACTTCTCTTTATTACTTCACTGCCTGAAGAGAAAGTCATAAATGCCATATTCAAATCACACTGAATTTATTGAACATGTGAGTGTACATAGCTGCTATGGCATAATGTCACTTGGAAGTTAAACTTCATTGAAAATATATTTTTCATTCATCTCCCAAGCAAGAAAATCAGGATTGATTTTATTTTTAAAAGCAAATTAACTTTAAATAGCACCTTGATATGTATATATTTCTTTACAGCCCTTCTGATTTTTGTGTACATGTATTTCACTGCAGTGAACATCTTTCTCATCGTTCTACTGAAGGATGGCAGAATATGCTGCCCAAAATATGCCACTTTGGCATAAGGATTACTTTGAGCTAAAGGCACTTGAAAAATAGCAGATGCAAGAAGGGCATTTGAATTTCCTCTTTTCTTCCTGAAAACAGGAGATAAAAACTCCCATGTGAAAAATGGCTTCACTGTACCAAGAGGAAAGAAACAGTACTCAAAAAAGAGTCAAAGCCGAGTGCATTGTGTACCAACAGCTTTGTTAAAATAATTTCTCCCTTTATCCTCCCCACATAATCTACTTTTCCCACAGTTACCTCTCTTTGTTCAACCAAATATAAAAGCGTTCAGGTTTTGCCACCTCTTTGGGTCTTCATTTCCCTAATGAGGGCTCCTATGTCATGTAAAACTTTTATGAAATTTGAATGCTTTTCTCCTGTTAATCTGTTTCATGTCAATTTAAGTCTCAGGTCCATCTGGGACTTCGAGGGTGGAGGTAAGGTTTTACCTCCCCTACCGTATACACAACTATGTGTAGTGCTCAAATATTTTCCTTAACAGAAATCCTGGAACGAAGCAAACTGTTATCAACTACCATGCCAGGCCCTGTGCTAGGTACTTGGTAAACCCATCTCACTTAATCCCTTGATGCCAGGGTTAGCACTCATTTTGTTGACTTGGAGACTTAAACTTGAAGCTGTATCAGTAGCTTTCCCAGAATCATACCGGTTTCTGATCTTAGTTCATCGGATCCCAACGCCCTTACTTTTTCAAGGACACCATCTCTCTCTTTGCTCTGAATCAAACAGTTAAAAGCCGTCTCTGGAGGCAGATTGGCTGTGTTCAGATACCAGATCTATCACTTGCTTGCTGTAGAACCTGAAAACTTAAGAATCTTCTCCTGTGCCTGTTTATTTGTAAGAAGAGAAACATAGTAAGTTCACATGCCTCCTAGGTTTGTTATGGGGATTATGTGAAGTAACACCTGTAAGCCACCTGGAATAAGGTCTGACCCACCATTCACTCTGTGTAACAGGATCCCCTTCTCTGTGGAGGATGTGTTTCAAGACCCTCAGTGGAGGCCTGAAATCGTGGACAGCCACAAACCCTAAATATACAATGTTTTCCCCAAATATAGACACATACCGTATTAGTCAGGGTTCTCTAGAGCTAGACAGAATTAATAGGATAGATGTATATATGAAGGTGAGTTTATTAAGGAGGATTAATTCACATGATCACAAGGTGAAGCCCGACAGTAGGCCATCTGCAAACTGAGGAGCTAGGAAGCCAGTCTGAGTCCCCAAACCTCAAAAGTAAAGAAGCCAACAGTGCAGCCTTCCATCTGTGGCTGAAGGCCCTTGACCCTGGCAAACCACTGATAGAAGTCCAAGAGTCCAAAAGCTGAAGAGCTTGGAGTCCGATGTTCAAGGGCAAGAAGCCTCCAGCATGGGAGAAAGATGAAGACCAGAAGACTCAGCAAGTCAAAACCTTCCATATTCTTCTGCCTGCTTTATTCCAGCTAATCCAGCAGCTGATTAGATGGTGCCCTCCCAGATTGAGGGTGGGTCTGCCTCTCCAGTCCACTGACTCAAATGTTAAGTCTCCTTTGGCAGCACCCAACACCCAGGATCAATACTTTGCCTTCATCAATCCGGTCAAGTTGACACTCAGTATTGATCAGCACACACACCTATGATAAAGTTTAATTTAGGCCAGGAGCGGTGGCTCACGCCTGTAATCCCAGCACTTTGGGAGGCTGAGGAGGGCAGATCACAAGGTCAAGAGATCAAGACCATCTTGGCCAACATGGTGAAACTCCGTCTTTACTAAAAATACAAAAATTAGTTGGGTGTGGTGGTGCCTTCCTGTAGTACCAGCTATTCAGGAGACTGACACAGGAGAATTGCTTGAATTTAGGAGGCAGAGGTTGCAGTGAGTGGAGATTACATCACTGCACTCTAGCCTGGTGACAGAGCAAGACTCCATCTCAAAAAAAAAAAAAAAGGCGTGGTGGCACATACCTGTAATCCTAGCTACTCGGGAGGCTGAGATGGGAGGATTGCTTGAACTCTGGAGGCAGAGGTTGTAGTGAGCCAAGGTGTGACACTGCACTCCAGCCTGGGCGACAGAGTGAGATGTCATCTCAAAAAAAGAGTTTAATTTATTAATTACAGTAGAGATTAACAATAATGAATGAGAAATAATCTTATGCCCTCCAGCTGACTGGATAGAACCCCTCTTGGCCAAGGGGACCCCAAAATAACCTTGAAAACCTTCTTCCCCTCTAACTGCCAAAAGGCTTTCTTCTCTAAGAGCTAAATAGAAATCGGCCCTTTCAAAAGACTCTACCTCTGGTATCACGACCTGATGCTGCCCCTCCCTTTTGCAGTTTTGGCACAACTGACCAGCCATTCTTCTTGATAAAAGACCACTGACCATGGAATAGTTGTGGCCAGTCTATGGAAGATGTGCAGTCAGGGTTTTCATGTCCTCTGCTTCACCTTTTCATGTCAGAGGGCCGAAGACTCCTACCCTGAACCATGTGAACATTGCCAATTTTGGAACATGGGTCCCATGGAGAGGCATGAAGTGCAATTGCACATGTGCACCTTTCTCTTTGCATAAATATTCCTGACTCCTCCTACAGCTTATTAAATCGTATATTTGGCCACCCCACTCTGCATAGATTCCCGCTTCTTTTTCCCCTCCCTTGAAATGTCTCTTTCTGGCTCTGGCATGAGGTTGTGCCTTTGGAATGGCAGCCCTGCAGACTGCAACCCTTTATGAGAATTAAAGCTCTTCTTTCCAACTTTATGAGCCTCGTCATACTTCAGCTGACAATAACAGTAAAGTACAGCAGTTATAACAATATGGTATAATAAGTTATATTGTGGTTTGTCTCCAAAAATATCTTAATCTTTTTGGACTGTGGTTGACTGTGGGTAACTGAAACCACAAAGTGAAACTGCAGATATGGAGGGGAGCAGGAACTACCATATAATCATTGGCTGTTGTCAGTTCTATTTATTGGTAAGAATGTTAGTATTGTTACCACCACAGTTTCTCCCCAAACATCCATGGCTTCCAGTATCAATCCAAGGTGGAATGTGGGTCTGGATGACTTCTCCTGCCTAAACTTCATTCTAATACTCTTATTTTAGGGCTGCATTTTCTCACCTGCATTTCTCTGGACAGAGCATAGAGAGGTGTTTTGAGACTTAAAAGCTCACATCTCTTCTCCACTATTTTGAGTAATGACAGTCTGCTATCTAAGTAGGAGTGCTGCTGAAGGACACTGCTCATTTTCACAGTCACAGGGCCTGACTGGGGCTGCTTAGTAATGTAAGTGAATGAATACCTTAGCAAGAAAGAGCACTGAAAAAGCAGCCCAACTGTTGACAATAGCTTTTATCTAATTTTCAACTTCCCCCTTATATCTTGGCCACTGTACTTTTTTGACTCAATTTTTGCAGAATTTTAGTTGGCAGGAAGCTTTGATGAACCTAAGTCCAAATTTTAATTTGCAAGGAAACTGAAGCAGATGAATTTTCTCATTGTAAAAAAAAAAAATGAATGCCTTGATAATATATTTGTTTTTCATAGTAGGCCTTTGTCATTAAGATCGATGCCTGAGGATATAGTTGGATCTCGTGTGGAGCAGTAAGTTATTACTCATTGCATACCAGATTCCAGCATACGTGCATTAGTTCATGGAATATGATTTTGCATTTAGTACTGCAGTTCCAGTGCCATTATCAGATTGCATTTTCCTACTGAATTACAAACAAAAGTGTTATGCTACTAACATTTAACAAAATTTTAATAAGGTTGTGTTTGATGCTATTATTCAAATAATGTGTTCTTTGAATATATTTGAAATTGCTTTCCTTTGAATATATTTGCATTAAAGAGAAATCAGTTTGATTTGGTTCTTTGAAGAGTTTATCCACTTTCTGGGTAGCTTTAAAAAGACAGGGAAATTCAGTTTCTTCTTTGCAAGTCAATAAATAGAGAAGAAACACATTTGCTAAGAACTGTAGAAGTACTAGCAGCAGACTGCTGGTGGTTTCAGTTAATGAAATGACTCATTTTGGCTGCTTGAGTTGCATAATTAAAAAACAGAGACTGCACACATCATAGATTATGAGGGATGTTCTCTTTTCTTTAAAGCTAATATATTACGAATTAAGTAATTTAAGAGATCCACATTATTGCAATTTTTGATCAGTCATGCCTAAAATTAAATGGTAATCTCTTGGGAGTGCACGTTTCTGTTTGCAGCATTCCTCTTACCCATTCCTGCTAAAATTGTGGTTGTGAGCCCAAAGCAGTGGTATTTTCGAAAAGATAAACTCACTTGACAAACTACATTATTTAATATTGACACGTTTTGTGTTGTTTTCTCATAGTTGTCTAGCTAGAGTTTAATGCAAAATATATAAATACGGAAATAGTGAAACCGATGTCCTGCTTGCGAGGAAAGCCTGCCTCAGACTTTGGTTTTTAACAGACTTCCCGGGGCATTAGGGAAAGTAACAGGGGGTAATAGGCTGGAGGGTATGAAATTGGGCGGAGGGACGAAAACTGAGAACCCTTGGGGTTTTTTATGTCCTCCCACATTTTGTGTAGAAATAAATGCTTTTACTTTACTTCCACGGCCGTACCTTCCTCTTCACCTTTTTTTTTTTCTCACACATTGATCTTTGAGATCTTTACAAATTCTCCCGATTTACAAACGCATCATACTGTCTGTAAAACTTGCCTGAGCCTGTGTGGTCCTGAATTTAGCCACACACTTGTTTAGGGATTTTGGTTCTCGTTCTCCGCTTGCATGGTTTGGTAAGAACACTTCACTATAGTAAAAATTAAGTCTGCACAAAAAACGCTGTTTCTGTACCCGCGGCAGCCGCGCAGGCGCAACGTCCAGCCGCCCCGACGCAAGGCGCAGGCTTAGTGACGCAGCGCGCCCCTCCTGTGGCCCCGCCCAGGGCCTGGCGTCCGCTCGTTGCGTCGACCCACAATTCCCGCCGCGGCTGCTTGCAGGGCAGAGTGTGTGCAGGCTGGAGTCTGCGCCGGAGTCCTGCGCCAGTGTCCGCCGCCGGTAACATGTTGCAAAAACCGAGGAACCGGGGCCGCTCTAGCGGCCACGCCGAGAGGGTCAGAGACTCCAGCCAAGGCGGAGACGCCCGGGCCCCCAGAGACTGCGTTGCCGAGGAGACCCCGAGCACGTCCCGCGGGTCGGGCGGCTCGCAGGGGGCGCGGGGCTCCTCGCCTCAGGGCGCCCGCCGTTCATTGGCCGCCCCCGCCGTGGGGTCCAGGACCCAGAAGCAGCTGGAGCTGAAAGTGTCTGAGCTGGTGCAGTTCTTGCTGATTAAGGACCAGAAGAAGATTCCGATCAAGCGGGCCGACATACTGAAGCACGTCGTCGGGGACTACAAGGACATCTTCCCCGACCTCCTCAAACTGGCCGCCGAGCGCCTCCAGTACGTCTTCGGGTACAAGCTGGTGGAACTTGAACCCAAGAGCAACACTTACATCCTCATCAACACCCTGGAGCCCGTGGAGGAGGATGCCGAGGTGAGGGGCGACCAAGGCACGCCCACCACGGGCCTCCTGATGATCGTCTTAGGGCTCATCTTTATGAAGGGCAACACCATCAAGGAGACTGAAGTCTGGGACTTTCTGCGGCGGCTAGGGGTCTATCCTACCAAGAAGCATTTAGTGTTCGGAGATCCAAAGAAACTCATCACTGAGGACTTTGTGCGACAGCGTTACCTGGAGTACCGGCGGATACCTCACACCGACCCCGTGGACTACGAATTCCAGTGGGGCCCACGAACCAACCTGGAAACCAGCAAGATGAAAGTTCTTAAGTTTGTGGCCAAAGTCCATAATCAAGACCCCAAGGACTGGCCAGCACAGTACTGTGAGGCTTTGGCGGATGAGGAGAACAGGGCCAGACCTCAGCCGAGTGGCCCAGCCCCATCCTCTTGAAATCTGAGGTGGATTCAGAGGGAATCCCGGGACAAAAGTCTGAGACCCAAAGGCACATCGTAGAGGGATGGGGGAAGGGAGAACCCAGGGAGCATATTTCTGTAACGCTTCGATGTGTATAGCTTTGGGATGTGTTTGCACAGTTTTGTTCTTTAACGTTGTGTTGTTTGGTTCCAGATTTTCATTTATAAACAAAGGAGGATTTATTTTGTTTTGATTTTACTGTTTTTGGTATGAAAAATTTTCTTAGCTTAGTAAAACGAGTTGGAAAACTTGACTATGATCTGGAACAGATATGCAAGAAACAGTGAGTTGCTTTGCTGCCAAGAAAATAAAAGCAAGCTAGCTATTACTGGGTCTCATAACTACCCCAGTTTGTAAGGAAAAATAAAAGTTTTTATAAAATTAAAAAAACATAATTGCCCATGTCCTTATTACCTTAACCTATTTTTTTTATATTTCATACATATATAAGTTTATTCATGGTTCCAAGCAATGAACATGATACGTTTTCTCCAGATAGCAATTGTTTATATTCATAATTATTCAGCTTGGTTGCTAAACATGTAGTTCCACTTAGTTTTTTTCTTCTTGCTACTCTAATAAATGCTGTGTTTTTGAAACACTTAAGGATTGTGTGTTTTTAAAATCGTGGTTCATGAGAGAATTTAATGACTGTAAGTCAGCATCTTAAAGTTTTTGCTACATATTAAGGTAATGCTGGTGTGTAGAAGTTGTTTCACTTTTGTGTGTGTGTACAGGATCATGAGGTAAAACGTACTTCTCACTGTGGGTCTCAAAAAGGCTTATGAAGCAATAGCATAACCATTTACCGTGCCTGCTTGGGAATCGGACTGCCTGGGTTCAGATCCTGGCTATACCATAACTAGTGTATGAATTTACGTAGGTTCCTTACTGTATGCAGATGTTTCCTGACCTGTAAAGTGGGTTTAGTCCCTGATGCGGAGGATTTTACTTGTTAGTTTATTCTTTAATTTTTTAATTTGTTTTTTTTTTTTTTTCCTCCTTGATCTGGAGCTGCCACTTTAATTATCTTTTTCTAAATCATTCCTATGAGAACAATTACTGGTTCAAAAGGTATATTCCTCTAGTCTGACTCTATTGTATGTATAGTTTTATGGGGAAATATGTGTATGGTGAGTATAACCCACATTGAACAGTGGGAGCAGGAGGGTGAGACATAAGATCTACTCCTTAGGGCATGGGAAATAGGTATAGGGAAAAGGATATGGGTCTTGGAGCTGTCTGGCAAACTGAAATTTGAATTACGGCTCACGCTAACTTGTCAGCATGGTGATTGTGCGGGTAGGTTTTAAGCTCTCTGAATCTCAATTTCTTTATCTGTAAAATGAGAAAAATAATAGCCATCTAATAGTTTGTTTTATGGACTAAATGAACTGGAAGAGTTCATAGTCCCATTGTAATCCTCCACTACATACAGCAGATGCTGTTTTATGCAGAGATTCAGCATCTCTGACCTCTTTTATAAATGAACCCATTTATTCCGTGGGTAAAAAGTGTTAATTGTTTTAGAGGGAGCTGCTGCAAATTAACCTTGAAATAAGGCAAATACTTTTCACTGGAGGATAAAAGTGAACTTCATCAACACCAAACTGAATGTCATTTAAAAGGTTCTACAGTGAGTATGGAGGAATATGATAGGTTACTAGGTTTTATTTCATTCTGTTGAATTGGGATTTGCATTTGTTTCATCAGTGGAATATATTTGGTCCTTGTAGGCATTTCTTCTTGATCTCCATTTTATTTCAGTGTGTAAATTAATTCCTGCCTTCTAGCCCCCTTACCTTCCTGACTCAGCTTTCTCCTCTTTGTGCCCTCTGGTTCTCACAATCTCACCTGTATGATGAAAAGTATTACCCAACAGCCATCATCAATTATATCTGAGGCAAGATCGCCCCGCTTTTCCCAGAGGTGTTAACAATTCACCATTGATTACCTTGTTTCAAATTGTGAAAGAGGAAACTTCAGAAGCCATATCAAGCCCTTATGTCTTTTTCCTTCTCACTCTCCCCAGAAGTAATAAAAGTCTGTGGATTTCGGGCTGTTGTATGACTTTATAATTCTACTACACATGTATATATACACAACCAGTGTAGAGTTTTGTGGGCTTTCATGATTTGGATAAGCAGTGTTAGCTGTGTCCTTATGCAGCTTGCTGTTATTACGAAGCATTACGTGTTTGAGATTCAACCATGTGGATGTATGTAGACTTGATTGACTTATTTCCGGTTCTTTGAGATTTGCAGGCATTGGACAGTGCCCTCTCTAGGCACATGTGTGAGTTTCTCTAGCCAGAATCAAATGGAGCAGTCAGGGACTATTGCCAAGCTGCTCCTGAGCTTGTGTCAAGTTACACTCTTACCAACGTTTTTTTGTTTTGTTTTGTTTTTATTCTTTGTTTGTTTTTGAGATGGAGTCTCATTCCGTAGCCCAGTTTGAAGTGCAGTGGCACAATCTCAGCTCACTGCAGCTTCCACCTCCCGGGTCTTGGTTCAAGCAATTCTCCTACTTCAGCCTCCCAAGCAGCTGGGATTACAGGCACAAGCCACCATGCCCAGCTAATTTTTGTATTTTTTAATAGAGATGGGTTTCACTATGTTGGCCAGTCTGGTCTTGAACTCCTGACCTCGTGATCCACCCGCCTCAGCCTCCCCAAGTGCTGGGATTACAGGCGTGAGCCACGGCGCCTGGCCTCCCGCCAACATTTTATACAGTTCTGTTTTTGTTTGCCAGTCCTCCCACCTTGTGGTGGGACCTCACAAGGGTGACCCTTGTGAACACTTGGCCTTTTCAGTATGGTCTCAGTCATTCTGGCACAGTGTGAAGAGGTAATTTATTGTGGTATTAACTTGTGCCTGTTGCTTATTAGTGATGTTAAGTGTCTGCTTATCTTTTGCCCTCACTCTGTTTTGACTGTCAGTTTTTATGTCTTAGACCTATTTCTGTTGATTGGTAAGACATCTGTATATGGTCTACGTGTCCTTCATTGTGTGCTAGATCTATCTAGTGCAAACGGCTTCTCCCATGTTTTCACTTCTTTTAGTCATACAGATCATTTGACTTTAATGTGTAACAATCATCAGTGTTTATAAGAGCTATATTCATGTCTAGTGCTTAAAAAAAAAAAAAAAAACCGGCCGGGCATGGTGGCTCACACCTGTAATCCCAGCACTTTGGGAGGCCGAGGCGGGTGGATCACGAGGTCAAGAGATCAAGACCATCCTGGTCAATATGGTGAAACCCCCGTCTCTACTAAAAATACAAAAAATTAGCTGGGCATGGTGGCATGTGCCTGTAATCCCAGCTACTCAGGAGGCTGAGGCAGGAGAATTGCCTGAACCCAGGAGGCGGATGTTGTGGTGAGCTGAGATCATGCCATTGCACTCCAGCCTGGGCAACAAGAGCGAAACTCCATCTCAAAAACCAAAACAAAAAAACCCGATCCTAAAATTGTAAAGATGTTTTCTATATTTTTTCCCTAAGTGTTTAAAATTTTCATCTTCACACTTAATGTTTTTAATCTTCTGTTGTATATGATGTGAGGTATGGAAATAATTTTTGTCTTTTTCCTATATGGATAGCTTAGCACCAATTTTTCATCATTTACACTTATCACACTGATTTTTGACACAGTCACTATTCTGTAGCAATGTCTCATGTATAGATAAATTTATGACTAGGACTGAATGGTTTGTTGGCTCTTCTTTTGCAGATATCATGCTCTCATAATTCTTCAGCATTGTATGTCTGTCTTCTTTTTCAATTCTTAATGCCTTTTATTTTGGTCTTTTTAGTATTGGCTGGAAATGCAATGTACTATTGAAAAGAAGCAGTTATAGCAGACTGTAAGGATGTTCTTGATTCCTTATGCTTGATTTTAAAAGAAATAATTTTTAAGTTTTGCCATAAAGTGTGATGTTTGCTGTTAGTTTTTTCCCCCACAAATAACCTTTTATTAGGTTATTTAATTACCCCTTCTAGTCCTAGCTTGCTTAGAGATGTTTAGAAAAACTATGAATGACTTTGTATTTATCATATGCTCTTTATTCACCTGCTGATATGATTAAAATTTATTATTCTATAAATTTGGTTTTGGGGTGTATAATTTGGTGTAATGACATAGATTTTCTGATATCTAAAGATTCTTGCATTTTGGAGACAAGGACTTCTTGTTGATAAAATTTTAAAATACATAAACCTCAAAATCTTTTGCATCTTTTGATATAAGGGGGGTTAGTCTTTAATTTTCCTATATTATTTTTTTAAGTTATGCTAATTTATTTAGAGATAATCTCAAAATTACACCATCATGCCCATTTAATATTTTGTATTTTTAGTAGAGACAGGGTTTCACTGTGTTAGCCCGGACGATCTGAATCTCCTGACCTTGTGATCCGCCCACCTCAGCCTCCTAAAGTGCTGGGATTACAGGTGTGAGCCACCACACCTGGCAGGGAGTTCAATCTTTAACTCTCCCTGCCCTAGGCCTGGAATTAATCCTTTCCCTAAAGAGTTCTGTTTTCTTTTAGTGGAGAATGGAATTTAGAAACAAGGTTGCTAGGTTTGTTCCTGCCTACTGGAAATATTGCTCCCAGCCCTCTAGGTGATGAAGTTATAGAGTATCTACCTATCAATCATCTATAGCACTGAAGACTATGAGGTTACATTACACTGCCATTTGCAGTACACCACCACCATGTTTATTCTGATTTGAGGAACGCAGCACCTATCATCTTTGCCATATTTACTTATTTGATTAATTCCTCTTGTAAATAACCAATCCACTATCCTAGCTGCCACGCCATCCCACATGGGTGCCCTTAGCTTCCCACCTGGGCTCCAGTGTCCCACATAACTGCCTGTCCGTGCAGTCACCCTCCACACAGTGCGAGAGCTCTAACCCCACTCGGGTGCCTTTGACCTCTCCAGGACACGTACCTTGTTCTTTCCCACTTAACAGCTATTGCACTGAATTGTTCAGGAAATAGAACAATTTCCTGGTCTTATAAATGCCTTGGGAAACTGGCTTTTTGCCCTGTTATCCAAAGATTAGATGTTCTTGAAAGTTTGGAACAAATCTGCCTGTGAAAGTCTGTGGGACTGGTGTTTCTTGTGGGTAGATTTTTAGTGATATTTTTCTCAAGCTTATGTTCAGGTTTTCCGTTCTTTTGAAATTGGTTTTGTTCACTTGTATTTTCTATAACAAGTGAAAAATTACCGGAAGTGGAAAGTAGGGAGTTGCCCCTGTGAAACCCATCTGAGGTTGTTAGCTGGTGCTTATCAAAGCCAGCACCTACCTTCCCACAGAAGCCCGGACACAAGGTATCTTCAGGTGTTGGCTGGAACTAACAGTAAACTCTTTGGCAGCCTTCAGTTTTCTCAGGCAGGCACTTTAGGGGGAGCTAGGGCCATTCTAGGGATGTGGCCTTGAGCTGTTAGAATCTGTGTTGATATTTTGTTCAAGTTTTCCTAGGCCAGCTAGAGGCCTAGGGGAGAAGAGGGCTCAGAGGAACCTGGCTTAGAGATTGGTTAAGGATTAAATCTTTGAGGACTTGACATTTTGCATATTGTAATGTGGTAACTCTGGAAATCAGAGTATCTTCCCTCAGTAGTGTCTGATACTGCTTTTTGAGAGCTGTAGCCATCCAGTGACTTTTTCAAACTAATGTTAAGCCGATTGGAGTCCTTACTGTGTGTGATCACTGAAGTCTCTGTTTCATTATGTCCATGGTCAGCCAGTGACCTGATGGAGATTTCCTTGAATGCCAACCTCTTTCTTCATAGAGTACCCCTCTGGATGCTGCAAGTGTTCATCCAGTTTCCAGAATTATGAAATAGTTGATTCAAAGTTCTTGCCCATTCGAAAAAGTTGTTTCATTGGCAGGACCAATTTCTGGAACAATGGAATATCATTCAGCCTTGAGAAGGAAGGAAATTCTGACACCTGCTACAACATGGATGAATCTTGAAGACATTATGCTATAAGTGAAATCAGCCAGTCACAAAAGGAAAAGAACTGTATGATTCCCCGTATGTCACATATCTAGAGTAGTCAAATTTCAAGAGACAGAAACTAGAATGGTGGTGATTGCCAGGGGCTAAGAGGAGGGAGGATCAGGAATTGTTTAATGGGTATGGAGTTTCAGTTTAAGACAAAACATTCTCTGGAAAATGGATAGTGATGATCCTTCCACAACAATGTGAACATACTTAATGCCATTAAACTGCACAAGTAAAAAAGGGAAACTTCATGTTATCTATATTTTGCCAACAGTTTAAACAAATTAGAGCTGGGCACGGTGGCACATGCCTGTCGTTCCAGCTACTTGGGAGGCTGAGGTGGGAGGATCGCTTGAGCCCAGGAGTTCTGGGCTGTGGTGCGCTATGCTGATCAGGTGTTCGCACTAGGTTCGGCGTCAATATGGTGACCTCCTGGGAGTGAGGGACCACCAGGTTGCCTAAGGAGGGGTGAACCAGCCCAGGTTGGAAATGGAGCACGTCAAAACTCCCGTGCTGATAAGTAGTGGGATTGCGCCTGTGAATAGCCACTGCACTCCAGCCTGGGCAACATAGGGAGACACCATCTCTTAAAAAAAAAAAGAAAATGCAAGTACATTTTTATTACGGATATTTTGCCACAATTAAAAAAAAAACAATGGGCCGGGCATGGTGGCTCACACCTATGGTCCCAGCACTTTGGGAGGCCGAGGCGGGAGGTGGGTGGATCATGAGGTCAAGAGATTGAGACCAGCCTGGCCAACATGGTGAAACCCCATCTCTACTAAAAATACAAAAATTAGCTGGGCATGGTGACACATGCCTGTAATCCCAGCTACTCGGTAGGCTGAGGCAGGAGAATCACTTCAACCTGGGAGGCGGAGGTTGCAGTCAGCCAAGATCACACCACTGCACTCCAGCCTGGCAACAGAGTGAGACTCTGTCTCAAAAAAAAAAATAAATAAATAAACATGCAAAAAGATCTTACTGTCTCTTACCTCTTTGACGTTCTGCAACATCTGTGTTGTTCAGCACTTACTAAGTCTGAAGCTAGTCTCTTCTTAGCTTCTGTGTAGGTTTGCTTTTGTAATGGTTTCAGCAATTATTTTTTGACCTCTCTTTCAAAGCTGTATAGGCCAGTTTATTTACACACCATTCGAATGATATTATGGGACCGTTGTAACTTCTAATAGGAAAAATTTCAGGTGGACCTTTTTATGTGACCTAACTTTCCCATGGGGTGCCATAAGACTCTGCAGTTATTAAAACCATTGCTGAGATACTGCTAACATTATGAACTTGAAATATTTCCTAAATGAATAAAATACCCTCTTTTGAATTGTGTCTCCCATATATATTTTTAAGGAAAATAAATTTAACTACATCTGGGGTGTAGATATTATAGTTATGGTAGAGAATGGTAATACCAGTTTTTTCCTAAATTTAATTTAGCCAAAACAATTTTAAGGCGTTAACAGAAATAGTAATATCTAATCATTCTCATACATTGTTGGTGGGAATGAAAAATAGCACCAGTCTCTGTCTCTGTATGTATTCTTATTCATAAAGAAAAAATGACAGAGTGAGACTAGCTCTGTTTGGAAATCCCAATAAATTAATGAGTCTGAGTCATCATTAAAAATGGCCACCAGCATCACAAAAAGAGAAATATTTGCCTTTCATTGATCTGAATTTGGTCAGACCTCTGTATTTAATCACCAAATTACAGGAAATACAGAGGCTAGAGAAACGTTAAATGATAGGCTACAATCAGAAAGTTTAGGCTGTAGGAAACTCTGTAGGACAAAGAACTGGTTTGTTCAGGAAATTTCGTGGAGAAAAACATGGATGGGAAATGCACAGACTACCTGAGATTCCTAACAGCCACTTGTGCCACGTGGACCCTCTCTGTGTCCTGAGTGGCCTGATTCAAAGTGTCTGAAAAAATTGAGACAGTTGGGGAAATGTGAACTTAGTATCTGATGATATTAATGAATTTTTATTTATTATAGATGTGATGACTATTTTGGCTGTGTTTTCAGAAAGCTTCTCAATTCCTTTAAAAATTGTTAAGGGTAAAATTATATGATATCTGGTATTGGCTGCACAATAATCTGGGTGGTAGGGGCTGTGTAAATCAAACACAGTTGTGAGTGGATTGAGTACTGACATTGGATGATGGGCAATTATACTGTTTTCTTTGGTTTTGCATGTGTATGAAATTTTCTATAATAAAAATTAAAACCTAGAGGCCTTCTAATAAATACACTTCGTTCACTTAATTTCCTTTAATAAAGTATATATAACTTGTTACTGTTAAGGGTATATAATGTATAATATTTCCAGTTTAACTCCCTAAATATTTTATCATAATAGGTTTCAAACAAAATCATAGTAGCTTGCCATGGCTTCCTACAGATCTTACTTTTTCTATTTCAGATCATGTTAATTTGGAAGTTTGAGAGATAACCTACCACTTTGCTTTAAAACACATATGTGTTATTCATATAATCATGTGACCAACTGTTGTATAATAAATGAAAGCTGTGAACTCATTGTAAAGCTGAGTCATTTTTCCTTTGAGCCCCTCCAAGTGAATAATCCATTTTTTGTTTGGTTTGATTCCAGATAACCTTTTTCATGCTGCTTTCTGCAGTGTGTGTAATGCTGAATTTGGCTGGTTCAATTCTGTCTTGTCAGAATGCTCAGCTAGTCAACTCTCTAGAAGGCTGCCAGTTGGTAAGTAATGAAATGCAGAGCCTTTCATAAAGGTCATAGGATTTGATTTTGCACGAGAGCAATTTTTAAAATAATTTTATTGTATTCTTAGGTTCTCATGTACACTTTCAATTCCTTCTAATGTTTTCTAGTTGTTTAAGGTATTCAGGATAAGCTGATTTATTTCTAGAAATTAGCTAACAGCTTACTGATATATAAGTAGAACAATTAAAACTCGTTTTACAGCCGGGCGCGGTGGCTTAAGCCTGTAATCCCAGCACTTTGGGAGGCCGAGGCGGGTGGATCACGAGGTCAAGAGATCGAGACCATCCTGGTCAATATGGTGAAACCCCGTCTCTACTAAAAATACAAAAAATTAGCTGGGCATGGTGGCGCGTGCCTGTAATCCCAGCTACTCAGGAGGCTGAGGCAGGAGAATTGCCTGAACCCAGGAGGCGGAGGTTGCAGTGAGCCGAGATCGCTCCATTGCCCTCCAGCCTGGGTAACAAGAGTGAAACTCCATCTCAAAAAAAAAAAAAAAAACCTCATTCTACTTGTAAATCAGCTACTAATAGTACATTTTTAAGGATCACAATGTAGTGCTATTTTGGAATAAATATCCTTAGTGATGATGGTATTTTAGCATTTGTTGCATTGATTCTTATTTGTATTGAATTTTAAAAATCTATTTGCAAGTCAGTTTTAAGTGCCGAGGTACATATTTTGCTGGATGACCAATATTATCAAAACAATACAGCTCTCATTTTTCAATTAAAAAGAATTTTCTTTCAAATGTAGGAAGATTGTAGGCGGTGTACTGTGTACAAGTGCAGAACAGAAATATTCAATCTTTTGGCTTCCCGGGCCATGGTAGAATAGGAATTACGTTGGCCCACACATAAAATACACTAACACTAGCAATAGCTGATGAGCCAAAAAGTTCCAGAAAAGCATCTCATAATGTTTTAAGAAAATACATGAATTTGTTTTGGGCCACAGTCAAAAACATCCTGGGCTGCATGCAGCCTGGTGGGTTGGATGGGCTTGTTGTAGAAGATCAACCAATTGTTTGTTGGCTAGAACTATCATTTCAAGGTAACTTAGCTCATGGCACTGTAGTGTGTACATCTGGCTGTGACAGCAATGGCAGTGTGTATGGTTGCTTTCTGGTATGAATATACTTAAACTCTTGATAGGACCGTGCCTCCTGGATATGGGGATGTGAGCCTTTGTTTCTTTGTCTTGGAAGCAGTGACAGGCTACCTCTCAGAGTCACGTCCCTGCACAGTTGCCCTCTACCTGTGCTATGATTCTGAGAAGTGACTGCTGAATTACCGGAAGCTTTTCTGCTGTGGGACCATGCCTGCTTGGCTTGGGATCATGTTCACAGAGGCAGCCACTGGGAATCCTGCTGCTCTCTGCATTCTTATCTGCAAAGGCCAGCAGGACCAGTGTCAGTTGGCACAGTTTCAATGCTGAAGCACCCACTGAGTTACAAAAATGAACTGTTAGAACTTCATCTTGCTATTGTCTGTTGAATGTGGCCTAGAGAGCACTGATCACATTTCATCCCCATATGCTGTGCACAGAAGTATTCTTGGTGTGGTGTAGACCTCCTTATGTTTGAGAATTGGCACAACCTGGAACCCCATCTCCATCGGAAAGGGCGATTCCCCATCTTGTATACATAATTTGGCCAGCCTCTTTATTCCTAAATACTGTGTGCCATGAGTGTTGCAAAATCTGGTGACCTACAAGGAACTGGCCATTTTTTCTTCTTGGACCCTTACTTTCCGATGCAGGGCCCTGTGTGGAGGATACAGAGTGATTGGGTGAAGGAAGACTACAGTTCCTGGAGATCCACACCAAAAGGAAAGCCCACACAGTGCCAGGCTTGAAGGAATGACCCCTCCTGGTTGTAATCTCAGACCCTGTTTTCCCACATCACAGATTGCATGGAAGGATAGGAAAGGGAGATTTGGCCTCCTCTCTTTCTTACCGCCTTCTCTACCTGCACAGATACATAAAAAGGACATCATATACCACCAATGTGTCCTCTCACATGCATCTGTGTGGTTGACGGTACCCCGTGGTAAGGTAGATCATCAATATTTACCTTATTTTAGAGCCTGATCCTAGGTATCTCTCTGCCCTGGCTCACACAAGGCCAGAAATCTCAGAGCTACAAACCGGTGTGTTCACTTGCTTGATGCTTGCAGTATACACAGTACTGGATTTGGAGTCAGCAATCCAGGATCAGTGCCATGGCTTTCCCACCTCCTGGTTATGTGACTTAGCACAAGTCATCCTCTCTCTCTTATTTGCTCCCCTTTCCTGTTGATATGGTTTGGATCTGTGTCCCTGCCCACATCTCACGTTGAGTTGTCCCCAGTGTTGGAGGCGGAGACTGCTGGGAGGTGATTGGATCACGGGGGCAGATTCTCAGGAGTGGTTAGCACCATCCTCTCGGTGCTGTTCTCATGGTAGTGAGGGTGTGAGTTCTCAGGAGAGCTGGTTGTTCAGAAGAGTGTGGCACCTGCCTTCCTTGCTATCTCTCTTGCTCCTGCTGTGGCCATGTGACTTTCTGGCTCCCCCTTTGCTTTCCACCATGATTGCAAGTTTCCTGAAACCTCCCGAGAAGTTGAGCAGATGCTGGCATCATGCTTCCTGTACAACCTGTGGAACCATGAGCCAGTTAAACATCTTTATAAATTACCCAGTCTCAGGTATTTTATTCTAGCAATGCGAGAACAGACTCATGCAGCTGTGGAGCGTGGACATGACCTACCCTGAGTTCTTCACAGAATATTAAATGAGACAAAACCTATACAACACATAAAAAGTATACTCCTTTCATATTATAAAAATTATACATTTACTATAGAAATTCAAAAAACAAAACTCTTCAGAGTCCTACCACCCAGATGATTATGTCCTTCCAGTCTTTTTTGTACATAATGTGTGTGTATGGATGTATGTGTGTGCGTGTATGTGTACATATATATTTAATGTATTTAAAATATGCTGTTCTCTTCATCCTACCTGTGATTTATTTTTTGACTGATCACATTGTTCCATGTTTTATTTGTTTATTGTGTGAGACAGAATCTCGCTCTGTTGCCCAGAGTGGAGTGCAGTGGCACAATCTCAGCTCACTACAACCTCTGCCTCCCAGGTTCAAGCAGTTCTTTTGCCTCAGCCTCCCAAGTAGCTGAGCTTACAGGCACATGCCACCACGCCCAGCTAACTTTTGTATTTTTAATAGAGATGGGGTTTCACTATGTTGGCCAGGCTGGTGTCAAACTCCTGACCTCAGGTGATCTGCCCGCCTTGGCCTCCCCAAATTGCTGGGATTACAGTCGTGAGTCACTGTGCTCAGCATGTTTGAAAATATTCTATAACTTCGTTGGTAATGACTACTCTCTATATATGAATATAACATTGTTTATTTAACCAAATCTTTGCTTTTTGCAATTAGGGAGATGGCCATTGTTCTTATACAAATTAATTCTTTTTACAGCTCCTAAAAGTAGATGTACATGATAAAAATAAATGTATCTTTAGAGTATTTGATACATATTGACATACTGCCTTTTAGGCAAGTCTATCCATTTGTACTCCCAATATATGAGAATGCTCTTCTTCCTACACCTCTGCCAGCACTGAAAGTTGTTATTCTTTTTAATCATGCCAATTTGAAAGATATATGATGACTTTATTGTTTAATTTGAATTTCTTTGAATACTAGTAAGATTAAACTTTTTATTCATTTGTAATTGCATATACATAAGCATATATATTTATACATATACGTAATTATGTCACAAAATTTATGCACTATCTATCTATATATATATATAGAGAGAGATTGAGAGAGAGAGAGAAAGAGATGGAGTCTTGTTCTGTTGCCAGGCTGGAATGCAGTGGCGAGATCGTGGCTGACTGCAACCTCCACCTCCTGGGTTCAAGCAATTCTCCTGCCTCAGCCTCCTGAGTGCTGGGACTACAGGCACATGCCACCATGCCTGCCTAATTTTTCTATTTTTAGTAGAGACAGGGTTTCACCATGTTGGCCAGGATGGTCTCGATCTCCTGACCTCATGATCCGCCCATCTTGTCCTCCCAAAGTGCTGGGATTACAAGCATGAGCCACCATGTCCAGCCCACCATTTATATTTTATCTTATTCTATGTTTTGTCTGTGTGTATTCTGTACCCAGTTTTAGATTTAAATATTTATCTTAATGATTTATAAGTGTTCTTTATATATTATGGTTTTGAATCCTTTGACTTATATTGGACAAATATATTCCCTGCATTGTTGTCTTTTAATTTTTGTCAAAAAAATAGAAAACTGTTTAATTTTTATATATTCAAATTTACCAATGTTTCTCTTTGTAATCTTACCTTAACACCATGCTTAAAAAGATTTTTTTTCTCCTTTCTAAAGTTATACAACCTCAATAACTTCTTGGTTATGGTAATTCTACCAGTGTTACCATTGCATGCACACATGTGCACACAGATAGTGATGTCCGTTTGTCTGTTTCTGGACTTTTAATTCATATTTATTCAACATTCATATGTCTGTTTATTAATATTCCAGAACAGTACCACTTAAAATACCTTGACTTTATGATCCGTTTTTATAACTGGTAGGACAGGTTCTGTCCCCAACCCCATCCAAGACTCTTACTCTGTTTGTTTAAAATGTTCTTGCCTGGTTTTAAATTTTTAGTCATCTAGATGCGCTTTGATTTTCCTTTGTCAAGACTTAGAAGGAATAGATTTGAGATTTCAGTTGGCATCATATTAAATTCGTAGATTACTTTGAGGGAGAATTAAAACATCTAAATAATACCATGTCTTTCCTTTCCAGAACATAGAGTGTATGCTTTGGTGTGTCCAGGTTCCTTTCAACCTCTTCACTCCAGTTTTTTTTTTTTTTTTTTTAAAATACCTAGTACATTTTCATATGTTTGTGTGGTGATTGTGTTTTTTCTTCTGCATAATTTAATTAGCTAGTGTTCTCTGCATAAAAAGGATATCTAAACTAAATCTTTTTTTTTTTTTTTTTTTGGAAATGGAGTCTTGCACTCTCTCCAGACTGGAGTGCAGTAGTGTGATCTCGGCTCACTCCAACCTCCATCTCCTGGGTTCAGGCAATTCTCCTGCCTCAGCCTCCTGAGTAGCTGGGATTACAGGTACCTGCCACCATGCCTGGCTAATTTTTGTATTTTTAGTAGAGACAGGGTTTCACCATGTTGGCCAGGATGGTCTCGATCTTTTGACCTTGTGATCTGCCCACCTCAGCCTCCCAGAGTGCTGGGATTACAGGCCTGAGCCATCAGGCCCAGCCTAAAGTGAATATTTTATTCTGGGCTCCTAGCAACTCCCTTTCCTGCTAACAGGGTTTTTTTGTTTTTCTTTTTCTTTTTCTTTTTTGGCGCCTTTCCAGTCATCATCTGTGTATATTTTTGTGTATGAATTTTGTTTAACACACATGGGCTACTCACGTGGATTTTGTTAGTCCACCATGTAGCCTTGTGACATTTTCACATTAGCACTTGGAAGTCTTCTTTGCTGTTAAACAGAGAGCAGCAGATAATTCCCCTGGATGGATGTGTGATAATTCATATAACCATCCCTTAATGAAGAATAAGTTAGAGATGTTTCTAGTCTTTTGCTAAAATGAGCACGGCGAATATATATATATATATATATATATATATATATATATATATATATGTGTGTGTATATATATATATATATATATATATATATATATATGTGTGTGTGTGTGTATATATATATATATATTTTTTTTTTTTTTTTGAGATGAAGTTTTGCTCTTGTTGCCCAGGCTGGAGTGCAATGGCATGATCTTGGCTCACTGCAACCTCCACCTCCCAGATTCAAGTTATTCTCCTGCCTCAGCCTCCTGAGTTGCTGAGATTACAGGGGCCCACCACCATGCACGGCTAATTTTTTTGTATTTTTAGTAGACACAGGATTACACCATGTTGGCCAGGCTGGTCTTGAACTCCTGACCTCAGGCAATGCACTGCTTCAGCCTCCCAAAGTTCTGGGATTACAGGCATGAGCCACTGCACCTGGCCTTTTTTTTTTTCTTTCTTTCTTTTTTTGAAACAGGGTCTGACTCTCTTGCCTAGGCTGGAGTGCAATGGTGCCATCATGGCTCACCGCAGCCTCAACCTCCCTGGGTTCAGGTGATCCTCCCACCTCAGCCTCTCAAGTAGCTGGGACTGCAGGCACGTGCCACCACACCCAGCTAACTTTTTTTTTGTATTTTTTGTAGAGAGTTTCACTATGCTGGCCAGGCTGGCCCTCAAACTCCTGAACTCAAGTGATCTGCCTGCCTTGGCCTCCCAAAGTGCTGGGATTACAGGTGTAAGCCACTGTGCCCAATCGAATATTACTCTTTACCCACATTCATTACTCAGCAGATACTGAGTGGTTATTGCTGATACTGGGGAACTGGCCGGGGGCTGAGGGTGTAGCAGTGAACAAGGTAGGAATGCAAATGGATCTAGAGAAAGAGAATCACTCAGCACATCCCTGCAGTCAGAGCATGAGTGCACTTTACATTTAGAATCTTATTCCTACATTGCTCTCCAAACACGAAGCACCCTTCACACTCTTGCCAGCAGTCTGAGCCTGTGCCTGGTTACCCAGATCCAAACTTGTGTGTTGTCCGAATGTGGTTTTCGTCTTTACCAATACGATGAAATTGTACGATTTTATTATGTAATTTTCATTTCTTTAATTAAAAGTGAAGTTGAGGCCAGGCGTAGTGGGTCACACCTGTAATCCCAGCACTTTGGGAGGCCAAGGTGGGTGGATCATGAGGTCAGGCATTCAAGACCAGCCTGGCCAAGGTGATGAAACCCCGTCTCTACTAAAAATAGAAAAACATTAGCCGGGTGTGGTGATGCCTGTAATCCCGGCCACTCGGGCTGAGGCAGAGAATTGCTTAAACCCGAGAGGCAGAGGTTGCAGTGAGCAGAGATCGTGCCACTGCGCTCCAGCCTGGGTGACAGAGTGAGAGACCATCTCAAAAATAAAACTAAAACACGGAACAATGTGATCAGTTAAAAAATAAATCACGAGGCAACGTGAAGAGGATAGCACATTTTAAATACATTAAATATATATGTATACTTGCATGAGACTCTGTCTTAAAAAAAAAAAAAAAAAGGCCTGGTATGGTGGCTTACGCCTGTAATCCCAACCCTTTGGGAGGCCAAGGTGGGCAGATCACAAGGTCAGGAGTTCGAGACCAGCCTGACCAAAATGGTGGAAACCCGGTCTCTACTAAATTCAAAAATTAGTCGGGCATAGTGGCACGTGCCTAGTAGTAGTAGTCCCAGCTACTCAGGAGGCTGAGGCAGGAGAACCACTTGAACCTGGGAGGTGGAGGTTGCAGTGAGCCGAGATGGCGCCACTGCACTCCAGCCTGGACAACAGAATGAGACTGTCTTAAAAAAAAAAGTGAAGTCAAGCATCTTTTTATTTCTTTATAAGTTACTTACATTTATATGTCTCTATCTGTTAACTGCCACTTCACATTTATTTTACCATTATGTTGTTTTCATAATTTTTATACATATATATAAATGTACTTCCTTACGTTCAGGAAACTGGCCATTGTTATATGTTTGCAAATATATATTTGTTAATAGTTTGTTACGTGTCTTTTGACTTTTTGAATGGTATTCTTTGTGTGGGTGTTTTCTGTCCTCACACTGGTTTTATTCATTTACATATTTTAACCCCTTTAATTGCTGGGTAATATGCTTTTCCTAGAAAAGCCTTTCCCATTCCAAGATTATAAATAATTTTCTGCTATCCCCTCAGTATTTTAAGGTTTTATTTTTAAAATATTTATGTGTTTTATTGATCTGGGATTTATTTTGTTATAAATGTTAGTACACTTCTACAGTTTTCTAAAATATACATGTGATTTTTCCATGTTCCAAATTTAGTCCCAGGTATTGTAAATATTTTCTTGCTCTGGTAGATGCCTGTTTTAATTATTATTTTATACTGAAGAGGCTATTCGCTGCGTGTAAGACTTTTTGCAGTTTTTTGTTTGTTTGTTTATTTATTATTGTTTTTTATTTTATTTATTTAAAACAAAGTCTCACCTTTTGCCCAGGCTGGAGTGCAATGGTGCGATCTCAGCTCACTGCAGTCTTGGCCTCCTGTGCTCAAATGATTCTCCTGCCTCAGCCTCCCAAGTAGCTGGGATTAAAGGCACCTGCCACCGCGCCCAGCTAATTTTTATATTTTTAGTAGAGACGCGGTTTCACCATGTTGTCTGGGCTTGTCTCAAACTCCTGACCTGGTGATCTGCCTGCCTCAGCCTCCCAAAATGCTAGGATTACAGGCATGAACCACCACGCCCGGTCCTGGAGTTTTTATTACTTGCATTGAACTGTGCAGGCATCTGAATGTACCCCTGAATTTTTGATCCCATAGTTTTGTCAGGAGAAATGATTACATTTTCTTCTGCTTTCCAGTATCTGTACATCTCGTTTTGTGGTTCTGTGTAGTTGCGGCAGCTAAAACTGTTAGAATAACGTGGGAGAATGATGTTTTGTTAGCATAGCATTAGATGATGGTGCTTCATCATCCACCTCTTGCTCCTGAATTGAATGGGAAGCCCACCACCAAGCCTGCTGCTGAGAGATGATTTCTGTTGGCAAATTTCCCCATTTGCTGAGCTTCATAGAAGGACACGGGACAGGAGACAGCAGGGACAGCATCTTCAGGTTGCTGGGAGGTCCCACAGCTCCATTTCCCCATCACCCACACGTGGCGTTCCTGCCTGCAATGGGAGGCTCTCACTGAGTAGCCACGGTTCACTTTTCCATCAGTTTTTATACTTTCATCTTCACGGAGGCCCAGGGCCTGCAGGCCACCACGCCACTTCCCCAGTCCAGGCGTCCTCCCCAGCACATGAGACGGACACAGCCTTCTACATCCATCTCAGTGCCGCAGTGTCCAGGGAAAGGAAGCAGTGACTTGAGAGGACAGACCTTTCCAGGCGCTCATGCGTCAGCCCAGACCCGATGTTACCCTTCACTCACATTGAGGGTTTACAGGGGGAAAGGTTGACTAATGCTGGTATTTTTTAACACCCTTGTTTTATTCCTGGCTTTCGCAGGATTGCTTCTAACGGGTTACCGTTTGAGTCATGTCTGCCATCAGCTTCTGAGAGATGCCTTTATGAACTGGAGGTATTGGCTCCCATCCTGACTCCCTAAGACTTTTTTTTTAAATCAAGATGCATGTAAATTTTATCACCGTCTTTTTAACATCTGTGAAGATGATCATATGGCTTTCCTCCTCTAGTTTATTAATGTAGTGATTTGCATTAATGGATTTCCGAACACAGAATCACTTTTGCATTGCAGAAATAGGCAGTGGTCCTGGTGCTTTTAAGGTATACATTAGGCTGCATTCACTTTGCTAATACATTATTTAAGAGTTTTGCATCAAAATTCAGAAATGAGATGACCTGCAGTTTACCTTGAGGCAGCCTCCTTGTCCAGTTTCATCTTAGAATTATGCTTACTTTAAAATGAAAGTGGAAGCATTTGGTTTGACTTACGCTCTGAAACAGTTTATATGACCTAGGAATTATCTAGGCTTTTTTTAATTTGGAGTAGGTAAAATGACACTTTTTTTCCTGTGGTCATTATGTTATTCATGTTTTCTTTCTTTTTGGGGATCATTTTTGATAATGTTCTTTCTAACATTCTATATTTCATCTGGTTTTTCCAATTTATTGTTAAAAAGCTACAGATAATATTCTTTTGCAGTTTAAAAATAAACATTTTAGCAACTCTTTAGAGATTCAAAGTAGATCGCCTAGAGCTGGGGGTCTTGGGAGGAAATGGGGAATTTGAGGAAGGGGTACGGGGTTTCTTTTTTGAGGTGATGAGAATGTCCTAAGATTGACTGTGGTTGTACAACCCTGTGATTGCACTAAACACCAATGAGCTATATACTTACATTGGCGAATTGTATGGTATGTGAATTCTGTCTCAATAAAGTTGTTACAGTTTGTAAAGCTTTTTATTTTTATTTTTTGAGATGGAGTCTCACTCTGTCACCCAGGCTGGAGTGCAATGGCCCGATCTTGGCTCACTGCAACCCCTGCCTCCCAGGTTCAAGCGATTCTCTTGCCTCAGCCTCCTGAGTAGCTGGGACGACAGGCAGGTGCCACCACACCCAGCTAATCTTTTCTAGTTTTAGTAGAGATGGGGTTTCACCGTGTTAGCCAGGATGGTCTTGATCATCTGACCTCATGATCTGCCCTCCTCGGACTCCCAAAGTGGTGGGATTACAGCAGGCATGAGCCACCACGCCCAGCCAAACCTTTTACTTAATTCATGTTTTCTCTTATTTGTAATGTCAAATGTTGTTTTCTCTCCATTAACTCAAAGTTTCTCTTAAACTTGTTTTTACCCCAAAACCAGCTCTTTATTTTATTAAAAAGGATTAGTCTTATTTCAGTTTTTGGTTCATTAACTCTGTGTGTTTTCATTTTATTAACCCCTTTTACTTTCTTAATGCGTATATTATTAATTTTCCACCTTATAGTTGAGTAACAGAAATAATATGGGATAGGTTTCTTGTGGCCGTTATTGACACACCGTGCTCTTGTGGACTTAGTTCCACGAGGTTTGTAATATTCGTTTTTGGTTTTCTCTTTAATCATCACTAACATTGATGTTCTTGACTTTTTAGGTAGTTAGACTTTTTGTTTTTTGCTTTCCTTTTACTGTTAATTTCAGATTTCATTGCATGAGAGCATGTGGCCCCTCATTTCTACTTTTTATAATCCACTGAAATTTTCTGTAACTTTGTACAGGAATAGTTTTTGGATGTATTTTGTGGGCTTTCATTAAATACAACAAAACATATATTCCCAGCCTGTTGGGATCAGGATGTATTCATGTATTTGTGTGTCTGTGTGTTTGTGGAGAGAGAGCATCTTAAAACACAGCTCAGCCATGTGCTTCCCACTGGATGTGGAGCACTGTGCTGTGACCTCCTGTGGCCTGTGAGTGTCTGCTTTGATCAGGCCCCTCCAGCTTCACCAGCCTGCAGTGGTCCCCCCGGATGCCCTGTCCCTGCCAGCTGTGCTGGAATCTCAGGGTTTTTCTACCTGGGGCTCCTCCCGCACAGGGAGCCATAGTTGTTGTTCTCCCAGCTGGTCTCTGGTAGCTCCCTCTGGTCCTCCAGATTCCAGAGTCGATGGGACATCCGTGCAAGGGTCATCGCTCAGCCCCCCGTCCAAGGGGCTCCCCACCTCTGCGGTTCCCTGTCTCAGCATCCTGTCTCTTTCTCCGAGCCCCAACATTACCCCCTCAGTCTCTGTGAGGCACAGAAGCACAAGGGAGAAGGCCATGTGTGTGCTGTGCCTCGTCCCACAGCCAGGACCTGGCGCCATTCCTGGAGGGGAGCACGTGGTGAACCGCTGGGTGCCTCCCAACTGTTCCTGCCTGAAGAGCCCCTTAGGAAATTGAAAAGGCATTTTGGGATTTCAAGCAAACATGCTGTTTCACTTAATCATAAAAAAAGCGTTATTGATTTTCAAATACCCCTTAAAATGCCTCGTTATGTTTTAATTTGAGGCTCCATGAGCATTAAAATATGACAGCAACAAAAATGTAATAAAACTGATCTTAAAAATATGTTTTTCAATTGAAAAATTTTTTTGGCCAGATGTGGTGGTTCACGCCTGTAATCCCAGCACTTCGGGAGACCTGGCACTCAGATCACTTGAGGTCAGGAGTTCGAGAACAGCCTGCCTGGCCAACATGGTGAAACCCCGTCTCTACCAAAAAATGAAAAAGCGTGGGAGTGGTGGCATGCACCTGTAGTCCCAGCTACTTGAACCAGGGGTGAGGGAGTGGGGTGCAGGGGGTGCTGTGGAGCTTGCAGGGAGCCAAGATCATGCCACTGCACTCCAGCCTGGGTGACAGAGTGAGACCATGTCTTCAAATGAATAAATAGTAAAAATATAAATAAAACCTTTTTTTTAGAGACGGGGTCAAGGTCTCACCTATTGCTCAGGCTGGAGTGCAGTGACACAATCACAGCTCACTGTAGCTTCATACTCCTGGGCTCAAGCGACCTTCCCACCTCACTCTCCCAAGCAGCTGGGACTACAGGTATGTACCACCATGCCCAGATAATTTTTTAATTTTTTTGTAGGTGGGGACGGTGTCTTGCTGCATTGCCCAGGCTAATCTTGAACTCCAGGCCTTGTCTGATCCTCCTGCATTGGCCTCCCAAAGCACTAGGAAATAAACTGATTTTTAATGACCCAATGATTTCAATTCATGCTGCTGAAGTTTGGGATTTCCCATCACACTTGTCTTACTATGTTTTTAAATGAAAGCATGACAGAGGGTCCTTTTTAAATTCAGTTTAATGTAATATAATGCATCATATGGCTTGATGACTATTTTGTTTTAAATAAATAGACACTATTTTCCCTTTCTTTTTTTCTTTTTAAATATGAAATAAAATAGTGATAGATTCTCATTGTAAAAGATGTGAGATAGACACAAACTGGAGCCAAAGTCTCCCTCCTCTCTCTGCCTCCTACTCCCCGCCACACAAGCAATTGCTTCGTGATGATCCATTTTTTATGTATGCACATATATATTTATGTACATATATGTGTACACATAGCCACCCGACTTTATAGTTTTATTTTTAAGCAAATATGCTTAACACTATATGCATTTGTTTGCGAGGTTTTCCCTACTCAAAGTTCCATTTCATACCCCGCTGTATATCTGGGGGGCTACTTAACCTTTGAAAGGCAGCAGAGAGTGCTTTACCCCTGCTGAGAAGTGATTAGTCCATCTCCACTGTTTGGCTGTCACAGGCATGACCTCAGTGAACATACAGGCCTTTTCTTCTCGTAAATTTAGATATAGTCAGGCACTCATTTCATTATAAAGGAAACAAAATCTTCAATACAAGAATATGGAGTGAATTAAAATATTTTTCCTACTTGTTATTGTCACAGAAACTAGAAATTTAGGTGGAAAATTACACAGAAGGTACATATTAACACATCTTAGTGTATGTTTGGACAGAAGCTTCAAATGTGCTCTTTAGTATTTTTATATAGACCTGACACTTAACTGCTGCATGTGATGATGATGATGATATGACAGTTGCTAACTTTCCTGAGCCCTTGCTGTGTGCAAGGCACTGTTAAGCACATTCTATACATTCATTGATTTACTCCTGGCAACTATGAATGCGAGACAGGTAGGAAACCTGAAACCTTGAGAGCTGGTAACTCTTCCGAAGTCACTCAGCTAGCAGGGCCTGGCATCAGATTCCAACCTGTGCTGTTAGCTACCAGCAAGTCATATTTTGGCTTGACAGTGCACCTTAGTCTGCATTGTGCTGCTGTAGGAGAATACCACAGACTGGGTCATTTCTTTCTCACCTTTTGAGAGGCTGAGAAGTCCAAGATTGAGGGGCCAGCATCTGGCCAGGGCCTCTTTCCTTCATTATTCCATGGCAGAAGGTGAAAGGGCAAGAGAGGGCCAAAGAAAGGGCAAGAGAGGGCCAAAGAAAGGGCAAGAGAGGGCCAAAGAAAGGGCAAGATCTTCAACTCGCAGCCTCAAGCCCTTTTATAATCAGCATTAATCCATTGCTGATGATGGAGCCCTCCTGACCCAAGCCCCTCCCACAGGCCACACCTCCCAATGCTGTTGCATTGAGGATTAAGTTTTCTTTTTCTCTTTTTTGTTTTTTGAGACAGAGTTTCACTCTTGTCGCCCAGGCTAGAGTGCAGTGGCATGATCTCAGCTCACCACAACCTCCATCTCCCAGGTTCAAGCCATTCTCTTGCTTCAGCCTCACAAGTAGCTGGGATTACAGGCATGTGCCAGCATGCCCAGCTAAGTTTTTGTATTTTTAGGATAGACGGGGTTTCTCCATGTTGGTCAGCCTGGTCTCAAACTCCTGACCTCAGGTGATCCACTCTCCTCAGCCTCCCAAAGTGCTGGGATTACAGGCGTTAGCCACCACCCCCAGCCAGGATTAAGTTTTCAACACATGCTTTTTGGGGAACTTACTCAAACCGTAGCACATAGGTCTTTAACTCCAGAATTATACTGACAATTAAAAGAGAAGAGCATAAGAAACACTAGACAGTGGAAGGAAGGAATATATCTTATTGTTGAGAAAAGTTATTCTTTGAATAATAAGAGAAACTGTCCCATACAGAGAATTTTAAAGAAGCTAAACCAGAGGTTGTGTGCCACAACAAAGAGATGCAAAACTAATGTGTAGTTTTGTACAAAGTGTGAGCTCTTCCTTTCTGGCCACGGCAAGCATGTAAACGGGAAAAGTATTTTTTCCTGTAAGTAAACAATATATGATTTGTGTTGTGCTTATCTATTATTACACCTGTGTTTTTCTGACCCTGCGTCCTTTTTAATTAGATTCGTCACACTGTAGGGACGGCGTGATCTGTATCGTTGTTAGCTGTGTTTTCTTGAAAGCTGGTTAGCGCCGACCCCAGCTGTGCCTGTGATCTGCATGCTAATCAGATGCCTCTCTCCACTCGCTCCAGGCTTTCTGGATACGCATCTTTACCTATGTGCCCCCAGATTAAAGAGGGGTATCCCTGGGAGATATGACACCTGGCCAGGGGTTCTAATGGAAACTGATTGCTGCCTTCTTTCTTGTCTTTTTATGTTTCTGATTGGTGAACTTGACCTCAGCCTCTTCCCTGGTGTGTGCCTCAAGTATGATGCATGGTTTCTGGGAGGTGAAGACCAGAACGTAACCCCTTTTCCTAAAAGTTAATTAGCAAAGGACTTTTTATACAGTCCAGACAAGCAGGTGATAAAAAGAAAAACAAGCATGTGATGGCAAGGGAAGGAGGCATGATGAGCTTGGTTTTTGTAATTTTCACCTTATCCTTATTTCCATGTCTACCTGAGGGGTGAGGAAGGGATTATGGTCTCGTCAGGGAGATGTTTCCTCCCTTCACATGGCATAAACATCTCCTGAAGCAAAGGTGAGCTGGAGCCGCCTTGTATTGGCTTGAGAGAGTACCTTATTAAATTATTAGAATTTTTTCAAAAAGCAGAACAATTTTATATCCCTTTTTTGACACGTGAGTCACTGATACGGTTTGGATATGTGTCCCCACCCAAATCTCATATTCAGTGCCATCCCCAGTGTTGGAGTGGGGCCTGGTGGGAGGTGGTTGGATCTTGGGTGGTTTCTCATGGTCTAACAGCATCCCTCTTGGAGCTGTGATAGTGAATTCTCAGGAGATCTTGTTGTTTAAAGTGCGTAACACCTCCCTCCTCCCGTCTGGCTCCTGCTCTGGCCACGTAAGCCGTGCCTGCTTCCCTTCACTTTCTGCCGTGATTGGAAGTTCCCTGAGGCCTCCTGGAAGCAGGTGCTGCCATGCTTCCTGTATAGCCTGTGGAACCGTGAGCCAATTAAACCTCTTTTCTTATAAATTGCCCAGTCTC
Source organism: Saguinus oedipus (assembly GCA_031835075.1). Lineage (NCBI taxonomy): Eukaryota > Metazoa > Chordata > Mammalia > Primates > Cebidae > Saguinus > Saguinus oedipus. The sequence goes on from CM063174.1 coordinate 16,007,399, forward strand.
AAGTATTTCTTTATAGCAGGACAAGAACAGACTAATACAGTCATGTATCACATAATTCGCCCATTTGAAGTGTCTAATTCAGCGGTTTCTCATGTATTCACAGATGCATGTAAACATCATTGGAATCAATTTTACCTTAAAAAGCAACCCTGTACCTTTAGCTTTCACTCTCCTTCCTTGCCCCCATCCCTGGGCTACCACTAGTCTACTTTCTGTCTATAAATTTCCCTGTTCTGGACTCTGATTTGAATGGAATCACATAATATGTAGCCATTTATGACTGAATGTAACGTTTTCAAGGTTCCTGCAGCATGCTCAGTACTTGATTCCTTTTTATGTGTAAATAATATTCCATGGTATGGATTGACTGCATTCTGTTTGTCCATTCATCCATCAGTGGACGTTTGGGTCGTTTCACCTTTTGGTTATTATGAACAGTGCTGCTATAAACATTTATACAAAAGTTTTTATGTGCACATGTTTTCATTTTTCTTGGGTCTATCGCTTTTAATAGCAAAAACCACAATTACTTTTGCATCAACCTAATACCTTGGAACAGAATTGCCAGGTTACTTGGTAACTCTAGTTGAATCATTTAAGAAAGTGCCAGATCATTTTCCAGAGCAGCTGCACCATTGGACATTTCCACCAGCAGTGCGTGAGGGTTCCAATCTGATGTTCATTGTTCTTTAGGCGTTTGGTGGAATCCTTGCCAACATTTCTGACTTTGCTTTAGGTCGTCCCGGTGGGTGTAAAATAGTATCGCATTATGTTTTTAATCTTGTTTCCCTGATGACTGCTGATTCCAGGCATCTTTTTCATGTGCTCATCGATCACAGGCAAAACAGTGAACCTCTACCTAAACCTCAGCCCTTATGTAAAAACCAACCTGCCGGCTATCCCAGCACTTTGGGAGGCCGAGGCGGGCGGATCACGAGGTCAAGAGATCGAGACCATCCTGGCCATGGTGAAACCCTGTCTCTACTAAAAATACAAAAATTAGCCGGGCATGGTGGCACGCGCCTGTGGTTCCAGCTACTCGGGAGGCTGAGGCGGAAGAATCGATTGAACCTAGGCGGAGTTCAGAGCCTAGGTTCAGGCGAGTGCAGAGCCGAGATTGCGCCACTGCACTCCAGCCTGGCAACAGAGTAAGACTCCATCTCAAAAAAAAATAAAAAAACCAACCTAATGGGATTAAATATAAAATGCAAAACTACAAAACTGTTAGAAAAAAATATACGGAGAAAAATTGTTAGAATCTAGTGCTATGCAAAGAGTTCTTAGACTTAACTCCAGAATCATCATCTGTAAAAGGAAAAAGTTAAGAAAAATTAAAAGCTAGTTATCTGAAAGTCCACCTGAGGAGGCTGAAAAGACAAGCTACAGACAGGGAGAAAATATTAGTGAGCCACATATATGCCAAAGGATGCATATCTAAAATATATGAAGAACTCTCAAAATTCGGCAGTGAAAAGCAAGCCAATTAGAAAATGAGCAAAATAATTTCATTTTGTCAAAAGCTTCTTCCTTGTCAATCGATATAAACGTGTAATTTTTCTTTTTTTTTTTTTTTTTTTTTTGAGACGGAGTTTCGCTCTTGTTACCCAGGCTGGAGTGCAATGGCATGATCTCGGCTCACTGCAACCTTGGCCTCCTGGGTTCAAGCGATTCTTCTGCCTCAGCCTCCCGAGTAGCTGGGATTACAGGCACGCACCACCATGCCCAGCTAATTTTTGTGTTTTTAGTAGAGACGGGATTTCCCCTTGTTGACCAGGATGGTCTCGATCTCTTGACCTCGTGATCCACCCGCCTCGGACTCCCAAAGTGCTGGGATTACAGGCGTGAGCCACCGCGCCTGGCTGAACATGTAATTTTTCTTCTTTGGCTTGTTGATACAGTGGATTTCATAGATTGATTTTCACATGTTAACCCGTTTTATATACCTAAAACAAATATCACTTGGTCGTGGCATGTAGTAATTTTTACATATTGTTGGATTTGGTTTGTACGTCCTTTATTGTGGATTTTTGCTCTAAATTCACAAGAGATGTTTCTTGTTTTTTTTCTCTCTCCCTCCCTCCCTCCCTCCCTTCTTCCCTCCCTCCCTTCCTTCCTTCCTTCCTTTTTTTTCCTTCTTTCAACTGTCTTTATCTGGTTTTGGTATCAGAGTAATACTAGCTTCAGAAAATGTGTTGAGAAGTCTTCACTTCTAGTTTCAGGAAGAGATTATGTAGAATTAATGTTAATTATTCTTTAGGCATTTGGTAGAATTCTTCAGTGAAACTATCTAGACTTGGAGGTATAATTTTGGGGAATTTTAATGTTATGAATTCAGTTTATTTTATTTTTGAGACAGGATCTTGCTCTGTCACCCAGGGTGAAGGGCAGTGGCACAATTATAGCTCAATACAACCTTGAACTCCTGAGCTCAAGCAATCCTCCTGCCTCAGCCTCCTGAGTAGGTAGGACTACAGGTGCATGCCACCATGCCCGGCTTTTTTTTTTTTTTTTTTTAATGTTTTGTAGAGAGAAGTCTCACTGTGTTGCCTAGGCTGGCCTTAAACTCCTGGTATCCAGCAGTCCTCCCATCTCAGCCTCCCAAAGTGCTGGGATTAATGGAATGAGCCATTGTGCCTGGCACCCCCAATTTCCTTAATAGTTATAGGGCTAGTCAAATTATCTGTTTCATATTATGTGAATTACAGTAATTTGGGTTTTTGTAGGAGTTGATACATTTTATCTAAGCTGTGCAATTTACTTGTGAAGAGTTGTTCATATTACTCCATTTATTATCCTTTGGATATCTACAGGGTCTGTAGTTATATTTTTGTTTCATTCTAGATATTGATAATTTTTGTTTTCTAGCGTTTTTCTACTGAAGTTTTGTCAGTGTTTTTGATCTTATTAAAGTACCAACTCCTTTTAAAAGTTTTCATATCAATTGTTTTTCTGTTCTTTATTTCATTGATTTCTACTTTTATCTTTATGATTTCCTTTCTTCTGTTTGCTTTGGTTATTTTGCTCTTCTTTATCTAGCTTCCTGAGGTAGGAATTAGCTTATTGTTTTAAGAGCTTTCCTTATTTCTTATGTAAGCATCTAGTGCTGTAAATTTCCCTTTCAGCATTGCTTTAGCTGCACTCCAGATATCTTAGTAATGTTGTGTTTTGTGTCCATTCAGTTCTCTTGATTTTGTCTTGAGGCTTTCTTTTTGATCCATGAATTATTTAGAACTGTGTTTAATTTTCACATGTTTAGAGACTCTCTCTAAGGTAACAAAGAAAAGCTGAGGTGTAGCCAGAAATTTTAAGGACAAGCAAGATGAAAAGAAAATAGATGGCAATCACACAGATATCTTACAGCAAAAATAGAGAAAAGAAGAAGTATACAAAATATCACAACCTGTAAACAGGACCAATCACTATTGGTCCTGTTTTGTGCTTTTAGAAAACAGAAGCTTCCCTTATTTTTTAAATGTTCTGTAATGATGTAAAGACTATAGAACTCTCTGTTTTATGACACTTTGAAAAGATTCACCAATTAAACTGTCAGACTGATAATAGCTGAAGGATATAGTTATTTGCAATTTTTGCATTTTTTCATATTTGTGATCTCTTTGGGCTTTGAATAATTGTTAAGGTCATGAGCATAAAATAGTCTATAGTGTTATTTAGTAAGTATTTTACAATATTTTTGTTTACCGTCAATATTTTAAGTTCCTCTATATGTAAGGTCTATTATCTCATTGATAGTTTGTACATTTTGACTTTCTCTTCTTTTTTCTTGATTGGGCTTCTAAATTAATATTAAACAGTATATTATTCTGCTTATGAAAGTGAGACTCCTTTTCCTTTTCAGTTATGGTAAAATATGCACAGTATAAAGTTTACTAATTTAACCATTTTTAAGCGTACAATCCATTGCAACCTCCGCCTCTCAGGTTGAAGTGATCCTCCTGCCTCAGCCTCCTGAGTAGCTGGGATTACAGGCACGCACCACCACACCCGGCTGATTTTTGTATTTTTAGTAGAGATGGGCTTTCACCACGTTGGCCAGGCTGATCTCAAACTCCTGACTTCAAGTGATCCACCCGTCTCGGCCTCCCAAAGTGGATTACAGGTGTGAGCCACCACCCCCCACCCAGTATTTGTCCATTTGTCCGGCATCTTTCAGTTAGCATCATGTTTTCAAGCTTCTGTTTGTTCTCATTGGTAATTTTTGTCTACTTATATTTACGAGAAATGTTTGGTCTCAGTCCTGTTGACTTCTGTTATATGTGGTGTAATTAAAATTCTCATCTCTTGGAACTACAGAAATGTGTTCTTCATTTTCTGTAACTGACTTCTACTTGGCATTAGAAGTGAGTTACTTCTGTGGCCACTGATTTAGAAAAAATGAATTCGACTCTTACCCACTGCAGAGTGGTTCTCCCTTTACCAGTTTAAGACAGTCTCCCCAAGATTAACTTTGTCTCTTTGTAGAAGGTATTCAGCCCCTCCACTCCTCTTTGCCTTCCGTCGTCTTCTCTCCCTGGTTGCGTCTGGGTGTGGGGGAAGCAGATTTAGCGTCACAGCAGCGCGAGCGGTGTGGGCTCCTGTTCCGTGCTCTGTCCTCCCAGCCCTTTCTGGCCTGCAGTGACGACCCATCTGATGGGCCTGATGACCCTTAGGGACTGTGGGTATAGGAGTGAGGGCAACATCGCAGACCCTTGCACCCTAAGTGTGTGGTCATTCCTCTGCTTTTCCTGCCTTGCTCCCACCCTCTGCAAACTCCAGGCACCTTAAAGACCAGCCGCCAAACACAGGGCACAGATCCCTACACGCTCACAAACATGTTTCAGGTTTCTGGGGCCTGATCACCTCTGTTTGCTATTCTTAGCCTGGTGGCAGAGCTCTGAGGATTCTGGGTACCTGAGAAGGGCCCGTTGCTGGATTCCATTTTAATGAACTGTATTCGAATCCTGTCTCCCTCTTCCTGCCTGTTCCTTCATTGCTGTCCCTTTCTTTGTGGAGAACCTGTTTTACGGCCACGTCCGATACCATTTCCCCTCCAGCTGGTCCTCCAAGCCACTGTCCTCAGAGCTCTTCCTCCTCTGAGTGTCCAGCATGGGGCTGTGGCAGTAACTCGGGAAACATCTGCTGAAGGGTAATCAGAGCCGTGTATTCATAGCAGACTGCCCTCTGTGTGTGAGAGCCTAGTTCAGTTAGCCGAGATCATCTGGTTAAGCGTTTCCTGATTCTGTATGTTACCCTTTTCTTAAGGCATTTATTATTTGAATGGGCCAGTTATTGTTGCTGACTGTCAGGACCAGAGGTTAAGATGGCTAGTGGCACATTTTGGAGAGGGCCTTAATTTCGTGACTATCTCATTTTTTTCCAAAGCCTGTTTGAATTTCTTCTTGAGAGTATAGCCACCTCTATTCCCAGCACTGTAATCTCAGAATTGAAAGCCTCAGTCACCAAGCCAACACCAATTATGTCTCCCCGCAGTCCTCCTCGGAGGAGCCTCCTGGTAACCAGGGCAACCCCGATTTAGCTTCCTCATCCTGAGTAATAAGTCACAGGACGACATAGCCTCAGGCTGGGGCTGCTGGACTGTCTGGTTTGAAGTCTCCATCCCTGCTGCCACTGGTGCCCAAAGGCACAGCTTTTATTGTCCTCATTAGAGGTCAGGGAGAGCCTTGGCCTCTCTTGGCTTCACAAGAAATTTAGCGTTTGACGGCTGTCTGTGTTTCGTCATGATGGCCCAGCATTTCCCCCTGCGTAGGAACATCGTTCTGTTTTCATTCTTCTTCTTGTGAATTTGCTATTATTATAGGTAAAGAGATTCCACGGCAAGAGCTGCAGTTTGAAAGTTGGTCCCAACCCCCCAAAGTTTCCTGGCAAAGGAAAAATTCCAAGCAAAATAAAATGGGTATGTTTTAAGTAAGCTAACAGTGGTTCCATAGAAATAGGTATCTGTCCATGGTGTACAGATACATATTTGTCCACTCATTCCTTGATTCAGTGGATGAATACATTTTACAGAGGGAGCGCCCCGTGTCCGTCGTGTTCTGAGTGTTGGGGATGCGTGGGTGTCAAGATAGACAAGTCCTGGCTCCCCCCTCTTCTGGTGAGCAGCTCGGGCTCTGAGAATGGATGACAGAAGATAAGCCAAAAAGACAGTTTCAGACGACAGCAAGTGCTCCCAGGAAAGGCGCGGGGAACTGCGGTGGACGTGGCCAGTGCCTTTCTGAGCACTTGGCCCACAAGCTGAGGCCTGGAGGATGCAGGGAAGTGGTTGGGGACAAGGCCCCGAGGCTAATTTCAGTTTGGAGAACAGGAGGGCGGGGGCGAGGCACAGGGGCTGATGTGCTCAGAACTTGCAGCTTCAGCCCTTGCTATGTGTCCCCTGGTTCTGTGGGCGTTCTCACCGCATGCTCCACCATGATGCCACTTCTCTCCACTGACTGCACCTGCCTGGTGGAGAGGGCAATGTGCTGGCTTCTGGTAGTTTTGCTTCTGTGATTTCATGGCCAGGGCACTGGGTGAGCCTCCGCTCTCCAGCCCCGTTAGGGAATGTTTTTGTCATCCCTGTAGCTGGACCCTGGTAAGCTGTGGGTGGAAGTGATTCACTGCCCAATTGCCTCCCCTGCCCGGCTCCTCACCAAAATGCAGCAGCATCTTGAAGGTTCATCATCTGTCACAGCTATGTGGACTCAGATAGCTCACCTAGAGTTTCTAGGGAGATCCTCGATGGCCAGTGTGCCTAGATTTTATTTCCTCTTAGGCTGGACTCCTCCTGCCTCTTGAGTATATGGCTGGCGCTACTTGTGTTCACAGACAGAGCTGAGGTGGGTGAACAAGCTTCAGACTTTACTTAATGTGCATTGGGACTTCTCAGTCCTCTGTCAACTGAGCCCTCTCCAGAGAGTGCCTACCTGCCTTCTGTTGGGATTCTGCAGTGTAGGACGATGAGGCCTCCCTGCTGCAGGGGCTGGGGAGGGAGCTGGAGGCCCAAGGGTTCACAAGGGTTACTCCCCAAAACCCCTAGTTCTCACTCGTCCCCAACTCAAGTCTAAACGATAGCAAGATGGAGAAATAATGGCCTCCTGTCTGCTCACCACGACCTTCCTGGCCTTCCGTGTCTAAGAGAGCAGGTCACAGGTCACCATGGGGAATTCTAGCCCCGACTGGGGGGTGTTCCAACACCATGCTGGTGATTTTGGTGGCTGTGGTTGTGTGTGTGTGGTTGTGTGTGTGTGTGTGTGTGTACATCTGTGGGGTGTGTTCTGTGACCTCCCATCTCCAGGGTATGTCCCACCCTGTCCCCAGATTCCCTATTCCCTACACAATAACAAACACTCCCAAGGACTCTGGCGAGAGAGTGAGGACAGATAATTGCTGTCACTCCAGAAGACATTTTTTTGTCAATAAAATTGTGTCAACTATTTAAAAAAAAAAAGGACCAACCTCTCTGGCTACCTTTCCATTTCTTCCACCCCCAGCCTGGCCAGGAGTGCCGCTGCAGGACGCCTGCTGGGCCCACTTTAAACGTCAGCAAGAAGTGTGGTCTCCAGTGGGAAAAAGGACCATCCAAATGGTTTCTTGGATTTACAGCTCATCTTTAGTGGGTATTAGTGGCTAAACTGATATCCAGTGACGATTAGCTGGGTCAAGCCATGCATGTGTATCTGTGTCCTCTGGACTCTCCACTAGCATCTCTGCAAAGGAGGAAGCTCACAGGGACAGATACGACAGCAGGAGAGGTGTCCCCACGTGGAGGATGGAGGCAGGAGAATTGCCTGAACCCAGGAGGCGGAGGTTGCGGTGAGCCGAGATCGCGCCATTGCACTCCAGCCTGGGGAACAAGAGCGAAACTCCGTCTCAAAAAAAAGAAAGTAGAGGAATAAAGAATGGTTACTCCACAGGCAAAGCAGCCCTGAGGGATGCTGGCTGCCCGTTGTTGCACTAATTTCTTGCTGATATGCTGAACAAGGGTGGATTATTCATGCCTTTCTTTTTTAGAGCATATAGGGTAACTTCCGACATTGCCATGGCATTTGTAAAGTGTCACGGAGCTGGTGGGAGTGTAGCAGTGAGGACGACCAGAGGCCATTCTCGTGGCCATCTTGGTTTTGGTGGGATTTAGCGGCTTCTTTACTGCAAAGTGTGTTATCAGCAGGGTCTCGATGACCTGCATGTTGTGCCGACTGCCTGTCTCATCCTGTGACTTAGATGCCTAACCATCTGGGAATGCAGCCCAGTAGGTCTCAGCCTTGTTTTACCCAGCCCGCTTTCAAGATGGAGTTTCTCTGGTTCAAACACTTCTGACAGCACACACTGGAATATTATAAGTTGGAGAAGTCATGCAGGAGAGCTCCCGATTTTTTTGAAACGCTATTTCCCAGAAGAACCTCATGTCATTTCTTCCTGTTTGTTATTCCAGGCACTGCTAGTGCGAACATTCTTGCTTGGGTCTCTGTGGTGGAAAATCGCGCGATGCTCCTTATTTTCCTGTGAACCAGCACAGTTTTCTTTAGCGCTTTCTCCCTTTCTGCCAGCAAAGTGGAGCTCTACATTGAGGACCGTGCTAATTCATGAAATTTCAGAGTCAGGCCTCAAAGTGCAAGTCTACGTCATTAACAGACGACTCTCAGAAGGAGATGAAGGCTAGCAAGGAGCGCAATCTGTCTAACTTACTCCACGCCTCTCGTGCGATAAGAGCGTCTCAAGAGTGGCAGTCTTCTTTTCCTGTTGAGAGGAGGCTTGTGTGAACATTCCTAACTCAGCAACCTAGGCTGTCCTTGAAAGTATCATTTGCATTAAAAGGCGGTGTAAAAATGCCCAGGGCTGTAGGAACTGTTGCCATGTCCTAGGAAGACATGCCTTCAAAGGGAACTCAGGATTCTGGCTTGGTGCTCTCACTTGACAATTTCCTTCTTGGCAGGAGTTCTGACTGGCGTCGCAGATTCCCACACTCCTCAGATTTATTCTCATCCTGTCTCTTTCTCCCTCATGAGGATGGCACACATGAAATGAGAAATTAAAAGCCTGTAACTCAGATTTACTGTTTCACAAATAATTCGAGCATCTGTTGCAGAGCAGCAGATGAATTAGCAAACAGAAGATGATGAAACGGAGACCAAGATAAAGGTGAACTGTCTGGTGCTAGAAATGAAAAGCAGGTAGTTTATTTTTCCCTAAAAACTCAATCAATGTTATAAGACTTTAATTGTGGGCCGGGTGCGGTGGCTCACGCCTGTAATCCCAGCACTTTGGGAGGCCGAGGCGGGTGGATCACAAAGTCAAGAGATCGAGACCATCCTGGTAAACATGGTGAAACCCTGTCTCTACAAAAAATACAAAAAATTAGCTGGGCATGGTGGCACGTGCCTGTAATCCCAGCTACTTGGGAAGCTGAGGCAGGAGAATTGCCTGAACCCAGGAGGCGGAGGTTGCAGTGAGCCGAGATCGCACCATTGCACTCCAGCCTGGGTAACAAGAGCGAAACTCCATCTCAAAAAAAAAAAGACTTTAATTGTATGATTTATATAATAAAAGTTCTATTTTCTGAAATTTTTTCCCTGAATGTTTTGTAGACACATAGTCATGCACCAAACAAAACCATAGATTCTCATCAGATTTGAGATTTTAAAGGAGTCCCAAATTCCTTTAGATACATATTTTTTGATGTGAATTTCCCACCATTCCCATGGAGCAGGTAGAAACGCAGTTAGCAGGTAAAGCGCAATTAGAAACTAAGAACGAGGCAGTTGCTCTTCTTCCTCAGCTGCATGAGCGCATTTCCTGTGCCACGTGCCTGTGTTCTAATGGGCTTTAATTGCATGAAAAGTGAAAATCACAAACACTAATCGATCATAATGGTCAGACTTCTTTGCATAAAATATCATAATAAAAGCAATGCAGGGACAAAAATAACGTTGTGTTTAAAGGTAGAAATTTAAATTCAGTGAGCTTGGACAGAATCATACAGACTCCGGTGGGAATCTTTCTGATCATGGTTTCTCTGAATTCACGTGTTCTGACTGAAAACTGGTCGGCCAGGCCTTCAGGGCCAGGGGCTGGGGGGCTGAGCCCCTGAAGGTTCTAGGCTGGATGCTGGAGCCAGCCCCTGCAGACCCTGAGCCAGTCCAGCGAGACTCCCCAGCCCACAGCTTCAAATAAGCCCTAGAAGTCAGGCTGGCAGCCAGGGCTGCTGCCATTAAGCACAGCGGCCTCTGGTCTACTGTCTCTCTTCTCTGCTTAATCAAAGCTTTAATTTCCAATTTTCTGTTTTATTTATTTTTATTTTTTCATAAGTTGTTGGGGAACAGGTGGTATTTGGTTACATGAGTAAGCTCTTTAGCGGTGATGTGTGAGATTTTGGCGCACCCACCACCAGAGCAGTATAACTGCACCCTGTTTGCAGTCTTTAATCCCTCTCCCCCTTCCCAGTCTTCCCCACAAGTCCCCACAGTCCGTTGTGTCATTCTTACGCCGTTGTGTCCTCACAGTTTAGCTCCTACACATCAGTGAGAACATACGATGTTTGGTTTTCCATTCCTGAGTTACTTCACCTAGAATAACAGTCTCCAGTCTCACCCAAGTCGCTGCGAATGCCCTTAATTCCTTCTTTTTTATGGCTGAGTCGTATTCCATCATATATGTACACCACAGTTTCTTTCTTTCTTTCTTTCTTTCTTTTTTTTTTTTTTTGATACAGTTTTGCTCTTGTTACCCAGGCTGGAGTGCAATGGCGCAATCTCGGCTCACTACAACCTCCGCCTCCTGGGTTCAGGAGGATTCTCCTGCCTCAGCCTCCTGAGTAGCTAGGATTACAGGCACGCGCCACCATGCCCAGCTAATTTTTTGTATTTTTAGTAGAGACGGGGTTTCACCATGTTGACCAGGATGGTCTCTATCTCTTGACCTGGTGATCCACCCGCCTCAGCCTCCCAAAGTGCCGGGATTACAGGCTTGAGCCACCGCACCCGGCCAGATTGTTTATACACTCATTGAATGAAGGGCATTTGGGTTGGTTACACAGTTTTGCAATTGCAAAATATGCTGCTGTAAACACGCGTGTAAAAGTATCTTTTCCATATGATGACTTCTTTTCCTGTGGGTAGATACCCAGTAGTAGGACTGCTGGATCAAATGGTAGTTCTCCTTTTAGTTCTTTAAGGAACCTCCACACTGTTTTCCATGGTGATTGTACTAGTTTACCTTTCTACCAGCAGTGTAGACGTGTTGCCTTTCACTGCATTCACACCAACATTACTATTTCTTATTTTCTGATTGTGGCTGTTGCTGCAGGAGTAAGGTGATATTGCATTATGGTTTTGATTTGCATTTTCCTGATCATTAGTGATTTTGGGCATTTTTTCATATGTTTGTTGGCTATTTGTATATCTTCTTTTGAGAATTGTCTATTCATGAGTAGACAATTAGCCCACCTTTTGATGGGATTGTTTTTTTCTTACTGATTTGAGTTCGTTGTACATTCTAGATATGAGTCCTTTGTCAGATGTTAGATTGTGAAGATTTTCTCCCACTCTGGTTTGTCTGTTAACTCTGCTTACTGTTCCTTTTGCTGTGCAAAAGCTCTTTAGTTTAATTAGGTCCCAACTATTTGTCCTTGTTTTTATTTTATTTGTTTCTGGGTTCCTGGTCATGAAATCCTTGCCTAAGCCAATATCTAGAAGGGTTTTTCCAGTATTATCTTTTAAAATTATTATAGTTTCAGGTCTTAAAGTCCTTAATCCACCTTGAGTTGATTTTTGCATAAGGTGAGAGATGAGGATCCAGTTTCACTCTCCTACATGTGGCTACCAATCATCCCAGCACCATTTGTTGAAAAGCGTGTCCTTCCCCTACTTTATGTTTTTGTTTGCTTTGTCAAAGATCAGCTGGCTGTAAATATTTGGGTTTCTTTCTGGGTTATCTGCTCTGTTCCATTTGGTCTGTGTGCCTATTTTTATACCAGTGCCATGCTGTTTTGGTAACTGTGGCCTTACAGTACAGTTTGAAATCAGGTAATGTGATGCCTCCAGATTCTTTCCTTTTGCTTTGTCTTCCTTTGGCTATGCAGACTCTTTTTTGATTCTATATGAATTTTGGAATTGTTTTTTTCTAATTCTGTGAGGAATGATGGTGGTATTTTGATGGGGATTGCACTGAATTTGTAGATTGCTCTTGGCAGTTTGGTCACTTTTCACAGTATTGATTCTACAGTATGATTCCATGAGTATTTGATGTGAAGACAAAGGGCATATACGCTTGGGAGTTCTAGGTTCCCGCCCGCCATGGGTTCCTCTCCATACCACCACAGCAGATGCTGTCTGGGAAGCGCCATCTCCCAGCAGGAGGCCGATCAGCACAAAAAGAGAGCGTTAAACCACCAAAGCTAAGAACCCTCACAGAGTCCATTGCACCTCCCTGCCACCTCCTTCAGAATAGGAACTGGTATCCATGGCTGAGAGACCCATAGACAGTTCACATCACAGGACTCTGTGCAGACAACCCCTAGAACCCTCCTGGAGCCAGGTAGACTTGCTGGGTGGCCAGACCCAGAAGAGAGACAACAATCACTGCAGTTTGGCTCACAGGAAGCCACATCCATAGGCAAAGAGGGAGAGTACTATGTCAGGGGAACACCCCACGGCACAAAAGAATGTGAACAACAGCCTTCTGCCCAAGACCTTCCCTCTGACAGAGCCCACCGAAATGAGAAGGAACCAGAAAACCAACCTTGGTAATATGACAAACAAGGCTCTTTAACAACCCCCCGAAATCCTACTAGTTTACCAACAGTGGATCCAAACCAAGAAGAAATCCCTGATAAAAAGAATTCAGGAGGTTAGTTACTAAGCTAATCAGGGAGGCACTAATCAGAGAAAGTTGAAGCCCAATTCAAGGAAATCCAAAAATGATACAAGAAGTGAAGGGAGAAATATTCATGGAAATAGCGTAAGGAAAAAACAATCAAAAATTCAAGAAACATTAGACACACTTAGAAATGCAAAATGCTCTTGGAATATCTCAGAAATAGAACTGAACAAGTAGAAGAAAGACATTCAGAGCTCGAAGACAATGTTTCCAAATTAACCCATTCCAACAAAGACAAAAAAGAATAAGAAAATACAAAGGAAGCCTCCAAGAAGTGTGGGATTATGTTAAACAACCAAACCTAAGAATAATCGGTGTTCCTGAGGAAGAAGGGAATTCTAAAAGCTTGGAAAACATATTTGGGGGAATAATCGAGGAAAATTTTCCCAGCCTTGCTGGAGACCTAGACATCCAAATACAAGAAGCACAAGGAACACCTGGGAAATTCATCAGAAAAAGATCATAACCTAGGCACATTGTCATTAGGTTCTCCGAAGTTAAACAAAGGAAAGAATCTTAAGAGCTGTGGTCCAGAAGCACCAGGTAAACTGTAAAGGAAAACCTATCAGGTTAACAGCTGACAACTCAGCAGAAACCCTACAAGCTAGAAGGGATTGGAGCCCTATCTTCAGCCTCCTCAAACAAAACAATTAGCCAAGAATTTTGTATCCGGCAAAACTAAGCATCATATATGAAGGAAAGATACAGTCTTTTTCAGACAAACAACTGCTGAGAGAATTTGCCACTACCAAGCTACCACTACAAGAACTGGTAAAAGAAGCTCTAAATCTTCAAACAAATCCTAGAAATGCATCAAAACAGGACCTCTTTAAAGCATAAATCACACAGGATCTATAAAACAAAAATACAAGTTAAAAAGAAAAGAAAAAAAAACAAGGTACACAGGCAACAAACAGCATAATGAATGCAATGGCACCTCACATTGCAAATAGCCTAAATGCTCCACTTAAACGATACAGAACTGCAGAATGGATAAGAGCTCACCAACCGTCTTCTGCCTTCAGGACACTCACCTAACACACAAGGATTCACCTAAACTTAAAGTAAAGGAGTGGAAAAAGGCATTTCACACAAATTGATTCCAAAAGGGAACAGGAGTAGTTGTTCTTATATCAGACAAACAAACTTTAAAGCAACAGCAGTTTAGAGACAAACTGGTACATTATTTAATGGTGTATTAGTCTATGTTCTCTAGAGGGACAGGACTAATAGATAGGACAGAAGATAGATAGACAGACAGACAGACAGACAGACAGACAGACAGATAGATAGATAGATTAGAGATAGATACACAGATACATAGATAGATAGATAGATAGATAGATAGATAGATAGATAGATAGATAGATAGATAGATATGGGAGTTTATTAACTCACGTTATCATAAGGTCTCATAATCGGCCATCTGTAGGCTGAGGAGCAAGGAGAGCCAGTCCAGGTTCCAAAATGGAAGAACTTGGAGTCTGATGTTTGAGGGCAGGAAGCATCCAGCATGGAATAAAGATGTAGGCTGAGAGGCTAGGCCAGTGTCTCCTTTTCCCATTTTTCTGCCTGCTTATATTCTAGCTGCACTGGCAGCTGATTAGATTGTCCCAGATTAAGGATGGGTCTGCCTTTCCCAGCCCACTGACTCAAATGTTAACCTCCATTGCCAACACCCTCACAGACACACCCAGGATCAATACTTTGTAGCCTTCAATCCAATCAAGTTGACACTGTTAACCATCCCATGGTAAAAGGCCTTGTCCAACAGGAAAACGTCGCATCCCTAAACATACATGCACCTAACACTGAAGCTCCAAAATTTATGAAACAATTGCTAACAGACCTAAGAAATGAGATGGACAGCGACACGGTAATAGTGAGAGACTTCAGTGCTCTGCTTAGCAGCACCAGGCAGGTCATCAAGACAAAGAGTCAACAAAGAAACAATGGATTTGAACTATACTTTGGAACAAATGGACTTAACAGATACATACAGAACATTTCATCCAAGAACCACAGAATACACATTCTATACAACGGCAGGAGAAACTTTCTCCAGCATAGCCCATATGATAGGCCATAAAATGAGCCTCAGTGAATTTAAGAAAATTAAAATTATACCAAGCACTCTGTCAAATCACAGTAGAATAAAACTGGAAATCAACTCCAAAAGGAACCTTCAAAACCACGCAAATACATGGAAATTAAATAACCTGCTCCTGAATGAACACTGGGTAAAAAATGAAATCAAGATGGAAGTTAAAAAATTCTTTGAACCGAAGACCAATAATGACACAACCTGTCAAAACCTCCGGGAGACAGCAGAGGTGGTGCCAAGAGGAAAATTCATAACCCTAAACACCTACATCAAAAAGACCGAAAGGGCACAAACTGACATTCTAAGGTCACACCTCAGGGAACTAGAGAAACAAACCAAACCAAACCCAAGCCCTTCCAAAGAAAGGAGATAACCAAAATCAGAGCAGAACTGAAAGAAATTGAGACAAAAAAATAGTGACCTTTCTCTCTCTCGCTTTTTTTTGAGATGGAGTCTCACTCTGTCACTCAGGCTTGAGTGCAGTGACGTGATCTAGGCTCACTGCAACCTCCGCCTCCCAGGTTGAAGTGATTCTCCTGCCTCAGCCTCCCAAGTAGCTAGGATTACAGGCACCCGCCAACATGCCCAGTTAATTTTTGTATTTTTAGTAGAAATGGGGTTTCACCATGTGTTAGATGTTAGCCAGGCTGGTCTCCAACTCCTGACCTCAGGCCGCCCACCTTGGCCTCCAAAAGTGCGTGATTACAGGTGTGAGCCACCACAACCAGCCAAATTTGTGTATCTTTTAAAAATTAATCCTCTGTGTTGGCTCAGACATAGCCAGAGAAGAAGGCATGCATTGTAATTATCAAACTCAATAACTTTTGACAAGTGAACAAACCCATGGAACTGACATTTAGATCAGAAATAAAATATCTCCAGCTTCCCCGGGACCCCCGCCTTTCCTTCTCCCAGTCCCTCACACTCCCTAGAGGCACCTGCTCTCCTAACTTCTAATGCCACAGAAGAATTCTTCCTGGTTTTCAGCCTTAGAAACACAATCATATATCACTGACCCTTTTGTTTCTTGCTTTTTTATTCAGCATGTCGGTTAGATTGACTCATCTTATTGCAAGGAGCTCTGGTTTCTGGTTTTCCACCATGTGAGTACATCTCAGTTTGTTTTCCCCACTCTCCTCGTGATAGACATCGGGGATTTCCATTGTGAGGCTATCGTGGATGTGGCAGCGTGGCTATTCTCATGTATTGCTTTTGGTGAACATCTGTTGGTTACACCAGAAGTGAAGTCTCTGGGTTTTAGGGTACACATATGTTTAGCTTTGGTAGATACTGCCAAACTGTTTTTTCGAAGTTGTTTGTATTAATTTTCATTCCCACCAGGGGTGTATGTGAGTTCTTTTTGCTGAGGAACCTGACATCTGTGGTGTGCTGGCGCCTCCCTCAAATCTCAGCTGTGGCTTCCTGCAGAAGCACAGAGAATCACTTCCCCTGCCATGTTGGGCAGAGGCTTGAGAGCACTCAGAGGACGCCCGATTCACCTGTCCCCTAGTGGGGACAGGACACGTGTTTAAGGAGTCAGCTAATTGCCTCTTAGTAAGCATCAACATTTTACAATGTCTGTATTTATTTGGTCGGAAGCATTTTATTTTCTCTTATTTTTGGCTCTATCTACTTACAGGTAGGGCAGGGAGGGCAAGTAGGTCTCACGTTGTGCGCTAGCTTCCTCTGCCTGGTGTTAAGTGCCCAGTGTGTTGAGTGGGATTCTGAGGCTGTTGTGTGGACTGGGGTGAGGGGGAAAGGTGAAAGCAAAAGAGAGGGAAATGGTAGGGTGTGTGTTCTGTGTTTGCCATCCCTGCTGTGGGGGACACAAAGGGGAGTCTCAGTTCTCAGAAATCCCGGCATTTGTAGGCCCCCCAGGAGAGAACCAGACCAGGAGGGGCCAGTGTGGGGGTTTGTGTCCCTAGCTTGGCAAGGAAGGTGGGGTGACCCCCAGTGATGGCTGCATTCTGAAGCTAGTGAGGAGGCTGGGGGATCCCTCAGTGACACACCAGTCCACATGCTTCCAAGCTCATTGTACAGAACAGGAAACCCCCCAATGATGGGCTAGCTTTGTCCCCAGGCCTGGTGGGGACTGGATTCAGCACCTTTCCAGGAACAAACAGGTGCCCAGTCACCCCTGGTGCTCTGGAGTAAGGAAGAGCTGGAGGGACCAGATGAGGGCACCACTGCAGGAGCTGCTGGGCAAATGGATTTGAACCCCAGGAGGGAAAGTGGCTTCCTGTCTTCCAACCCAGGGAGCACCTCTGTGCTGACCCTGAGGTCACACTGGGGACACTGGTGGAGGTAGATTTCATTGGTCTCAAACTTCCTATGTTGGTGACACAGATGTGAATGTAAAACGTTTAGGCAGAGCACAGAAGGGATTAAAGCCATCCAAACTAAATAAGTTAGTAATCACATGTGGTGGTAATTTATTTTCCTTAAACACCTTTATTGAGATGGTAATTCACATATCATACAAATCACCCACTTAAGATGTCAAATTAAGTGGTTTTTGGTATATTTACCAAATGTGTGTCACCACAGTCAATTTTAGATTCTTTTCATCATCTCAGAAAGACATGCCGTAGCCTTTACGTCCCACCTCTGGATCGCCCTCTGTCCCTGACCGAGCCCCAGATATCCCTAAGCTCCTTTCTGTCTCTGTGGGTTTTCCTGTTCTGGACATTGAATGGAATCATGCAAGCTATGGTCTTTGGTATCTGGCTTCTTTCACTTGGCATAACGTCATCAGGGTCTACCCATGTTGCATTATGACTACTGGAGGTTTTGGGTCTTACCAGTGCCTTTAATTGCCTTGAGCATCACTAACATAAAGGTTATTGCTGTGGTCTGAATGTTTATGACCCCCCAAATTCCTGTGTTGAAATTCTAATCTCCAAGGTGATGGTATTAGGAGGCAGGGTCCTTGGAAGGTAACTAGGTCATGAGTGGAGCGTGCATGGGTGGGTTAGTGCCTTTATAACAGAGGTCCCAGAAAACTCCCTTGCCTCTTCTGCCAGGTGAGGACACAGTGACCCATCTGTAAACCAGGAAGTCACCATACACCAAATCTGCTGGTGTTTTAATCCTGAACTTCCCAGCCTCCTGAACTCTGAGAAATAAGTGTGTCCTGTTTATAAGCCACCCCTCTATGGTATTTGTTACAGTCGTCCAGAGTAAGGCCGTTATCTCATCCTGTGTCATTGGGGCTGGTGTTGTGGGGACCCTCTGCCGCCACCAGCAGGGATGCTACAGGACAGTGGCATTGCTCAAAGAGTAGGGGCCAAGTGTGGTGGCTCACACCTGTAATCCCAGCACTTTGAGAGGCCAAGGCGCCTGGATCACTAGATCAGAAGATGGAGACCATCCTGGCTAACATGGTGAAACCCTATTGCTACTAAAAATACAAAAAGTTAGCCGGGTGTGGCGGCACTTACCTGTATTCCCAGTTTGGGAGGCTGAGGCAGGAGAATCACTTGAACCCAGGAGGCGGAGATTGCAGTGAGCCAAGATCATGCCACTGCACTCCAGCCTGGTCAACAGAGCAAGACTCCATCTCAAAAAAATAAAAAAAAAAAAAAGCAGGACAGGGACTTTGTAAGGCAGGTGAGATGCTTACCTTGGCACCAGGATTTAAGGTGGTTCATTCTTGAGACAAAGGAACAAAAATTATTGTGTTGGGCAGGAATCAACAAGTTACTGAGATTTTTTTTGTGAAACTGATGGAAAACTACAAGTATTCAAAAAGTTGGGTCGACTTTTGTGACTTCATCACAGAACACAATCAACAGGGAGAAAAGGCAACTCATGGAATGGGAGAAAATACTGACCAATCATATATTTGATTAGAGGTTACCACCCAGAATGTATAAAGCTCAACAACAAGAACACAAACAACCCAATTTAAAAACAGGCAAAGGGCTTGATAGATATTTCTCCAAAAAATATATACAGATGTCCAGTAAACACGTGAAAAGGTGCACAGCATCACTAATGGTGAGGGAAATGCAAATCAAAACCACAGTGAGATACCACCTGGCACCCACTGCAATGACTATGATTTTCTGAAAACCCAGAAAATAAGTGTTGATGAGGATGTAGAGAAATTGGAAGCCTTGTACACCATTGGTGGAACATAAAATGGTACAGCTGCTGTGGAAAACATTATGACATTTTCTTAAAACATTAAACAGAGAATTACCACATGATCCAGCAATTCCACTTCCGGGAATTTACCCAAAGAATTGAAAGTAGGGACTCAAATAGATATTTGCATGCCCATGTTTATAGCAGCATTATTTACAGCAGCCAAGAGGTGAAAGCAAGCCAGGTGTCCATCTACAGAAGAAGAGATCAACAGAATATGGTAGATGCATATGATAGAACATTCTTTGGCCTTAAAAAGGAAGGAAATCCCAACATGTGCTACAGCATGGCTGAACCTTGAAGACATGCTGAGCGAAATAAGCCGGCCAGAAAAGGACAGATAGTGCATGATTCCACTTGCGTGAGGTCCCTGGAGTAGTGAATCTACAGAGAGAGACAGTAGAATGGTGGTTGTGGGGGCGCGTTGGAGAGGGAATGGGGATTTGTTTAGTGGGGACAGAGTTTGAGTTTGGAAAGATAGAAAAGTTGAAGAGTTGGATGGTGGTGATGGTTCACACGAGGTGAATGTGTTTAATGTCGCTGAAATGTGTGCCGACAAATGGTGAAGATGGTTTATGTTGTGTGTATTTTACCAGACTTTAAAAATTAGGGTCTAGTTTTTTAGCTTTGGATGAACCTTTGAAAACAAAATTTAGGATCTAGTTTCTACAAATCTATTCTTTTGTTGCCCAGACTGGAGTGCAATGGCACGATCTCAGCTCACTGCAACCTCCGCCTCCCGGATTCAAGCGATTCTCCTGTCTCAGTCTCCCAAGTAGCTGGGATTATAGGTGGTCACCACCACACCTGATTAATTTTTTGTATTTTTAGTAGAAGCGGGGTTTAACCATGTTGACCAGGATGGTCTCCATATCTTGACCTCGTGATCCACCCGCCTCAGCCTCCCAAAGTGCTGGAATTATAGGTGTGAGCCACCATGCCCGGCCCCAACTAATTTTTGTATTTTAGTAGAGACAGAGCTCTTCACCATGTTGGCCAGGCAGTCCCAAACTTCTGACTTCAGGTGATCTGCCCACCTCAGCTGAGGTGATCCACCTATCTCAGCCTCCCAGAGTGCTGGGATTACAGGCATGAGCCACTGAGCCAGGCCTACAAATCTGTTCTTTAATGAAAATAATAGCAACACCAGTAACACCAGCAATAGCATTAGGACTTTGTATTTTTACCTTTCTAACTTCATTTGATCCTCACTGGGGCCCAGGAACCTGAAGCCCAGAGAGGTCATGTGGCTTGTCCTGGGTCACCCCATGGCAGTTAGGACTCTGAGTAGTCTCACTCTGACTCCTGAGCTGCACCTTCTCCTCTCAATAACAGGCTCATCACATCCGCGGATACTGGCTTTAGTGGGCCCACTGTGGGTTCTCAGACTTGACACATGCCAGCCTCTTCCCAGCCCTCTGCCCTGCACTGCCTGCAGGCTCAGCCTTCCCACACTCCCTTCCCTTTGATAATATCTGAAGGTCACAGACCCATCCCATTCGTACTTCTGCAAGAGAATCATGGGGGCATCCCTCTTTTTTTTTTTGTATAAGCTCTTCCTACTCCCAGACAGGCTGACGGGACCATAAATAAGGGGGGAGGCTAGCTTTTAAGTGCTCCAAAGAGATTTGTGAAAAATTACCGTGGCCTCATTTGCAAAGCTCTGCAGTGTCATTCCCAGTGACCCGAACACTGAGGGGTACTCTTGAAATAAATCTGTCAGCCGCCTGCACACCCAGATGTCAAGGTCAGGGAACTAATCAGGAGGTTTTCAGAATTTTTCTAAGAATTAATCACCAACTCAGTGAAATAACTGACGGAAAAGATTTATTTGGATGTCTATTCCCTGGGGTCAGTGAAGGGTTATTTTATGTGATAAATCATGCTTTCCAGCCAAGTTGATCTCCCCCCCTTTCCCTGGATGATCCTTCAAACTGAAGAAAATGCTTGCCATTTATGATAGCTACTCTAATCTTAATGCCTGCCCTAGAGATGTGATCATATGAAATAATTCTTTGCATGTTTTTGAGAGGTGGGAGGGTAAACTGTTTTAGGAGAGCCGGGTTCCTGTCCAGTCAATAACAACAAAGGAAAACAGTTGAAGCCAAAGGGGATACAGATCAAAGGGTACAAAATCTTAGTTAAATTGGAGTAAGTTTCAGTGATCTGTCTCACAGAATGATGACTATAATAAATAATGCATCACATATTTCAGAATTGCTTAAGAGTAGATTTTAAATGTTTTCACCACAAAGATAAATATATCGGCCAAAAAAAAAAAAGCTCACCATCACTGGTAATTAGAGAAATGCAAATCAAAACCACAATGAGATATTATTTCGCACCGGTTAGAATGGCAATTATTAAAAAGTCAGGAGACAACAGATGCTGGAGAGGATGTGGAGAAAGAGTAATACTTTTACACTGTTGGTGGGAGTATAAATGAGTTCAACCATTGTGGAAGACAGTGTAGCGATTCCTCAAGGATCTAGAACTAGAAATACCATTTGACCCAGCAATCCCATTACTGGGTATATACCCAAAGGATTATAATTCTACTGCAAAGACACATGCACATGTATGTTTATTGTAGTACTATTTATAATAGCAAAGACTTGGAACCAACCCAAATGCCCATCAATAATAGACTGGATAAAGAAAATGTGGCACATATACATGATGGAATACTATGCAGTCATAAAAAAGGATGAGTTCATGTCCTTTGCAGGGACATGGATGAAACTGGAAGCCATCATTCTCAGCAAACTAACGCAGGAATAGAAAACCAAATACTGCATGTTCTCACTCATAAGTGGGAGTTGAACGGTGAGAACACGTGGACACAGGGAGGGGAACATCACATACCAGGACCTATCAGAGGGTAGGGATAAGGGGAGGGAGAGCATTAGTACAAATACCTAATGCATGCGGGGCTTAAATCTTAGATGATGGGTTGACAGGTGCAGCAAACCACCATGGCACATATGTACCTATGTAACAAACCTGCATGTTCTGTGCATGTATCCCAGAACTTAAAGTAAAATAAAAATTAAAATTAAAAAGTAAAGAGATTTGTGAATTAGCTTGATTCATTCTGCAGTGTAAACATTACCAAGACATCACATTATACCCCATGATATGTAATATAGAATTATTATTTCTCAATTAAAAATTAAATTAAAGAAACTAGATAAGGAGCAGCATAATCAACCCAAAGCAAGAAGGTGGCAGGAAATCATAAATGTAAGAGCAGAAATCAATGAAATGGACAACAGGAAATCAATGGAGAAAAACCAATCAAAAAAGAGCTGATACTTTGACAATATCAACAACATTGACAAAACTCTAGCAAGAAAAAAGTTAGAAGACACAAATTGCCAATATCTTGGAATAAACTACAGATCCAACCGACAACAAAAGGATAATAAAGAAATAATAGGAACAACTTTACACAAATGAACTTCACCACTTAAATGAAATGGATCCATTTCTTGGAAAACACAAACTATCATAATTCATACAATATGAAATAGAGAACTTGAGGCCAGGCACAGTGGCTCAAGCCTGTAATCCCAGCACTTTGGGAGGCTGAGGCGGGTGGATCACGAGGTCAAGAGATCGAGACCATCCTGGTCAACATGGTGAAACCCCGTCTCTACTAAAAATACAAAAAATTAGCTGGGCATGCTGGCGCGTGCCTGTAATCCCAGCTACTCAGGAGGCTGAGGCAGGAGAATGGCCTGAACCCAGGAGGTGGAGGTTGCGGTGAGCCAAGATCATGCCATTGCACTCCAGCCTGGGTAACAAGAGCAAAACTCTTGTCTCAAAAAAAAAAAAAAAAAATAGAGAATTTGAATAATTATTGAGGAAATTGAATTTATAATTTTAGAACTTATAAAACCAAGATCTCCAGGTCCAGATGGTTTCACTATAGAATTCTGTTAAGCATTTATAGAATTAACACCATTTCTATACAATTTATTTGAGAAAATAGAAGGAACATTGCCCAAGTGATTTTTATGAAGGTTGTATTGTCCTGCTACCAAAAACCAGACAAAGACAGTATAGGAAAATAAAACTACAGGCCGGGCACAGCAGCTGATGCCTTAATACCAGCACTTTGGGAGGCCAAGGCGGGCGGATCACAAGATCAAGAGATTGAGACCATCCTGGCCAACATGGTGAAACCCCGTCTCCACTAAAAATACAAAAATCAGCTGGGCATGGTGGTGCATGTCTGTAGTCCCAGCCACTCGGGAGGCTGAGGCAGGAGAATCCTTTCAACCCAGGAAGAAGAGGTTACAGCGAGCTAAGATTGTGCCACTGCACTCCAGCCTGGTGACTGAGTGAGATGAAAGAAAGAAAAAGAAAAGAAGGAAGGAAGGAAGGAAGGAAGGAAGGCTGGCTAGAGATGACTATCCAACAAAGTAATAATGAATAGAATTCAACATATCTGAAAGGAATTATGCATCATTGCCAAGAGGGAGTTGTTCCAGGGATTCAAGTCTGGTTCAATATTCAAAAATCAGTCAATGTGTTCTACCATATCAACAGGCTAAAGAAGAGAAACCACATGGTTATATCAGTTGATGCAGAAAAAGCATTTGACAAAATCGAGCACCTTTTCATAACTGAAAAGAAAACTTAGAAAAACAGGCATAGCGAACATTCTCAACTTGAGAAAGAGCATCTACAAAAGACCTACAGCTAACACTTAATGGAGAATGAAGGCTTTTCCCCTGCAATTAGGAACCAGGCAAGCGTGCTCATTCATACTTTTATATTCAACACAGAACATGATGCCATAATTTCAAGCCAATGCAGATGGCAAGAAAATAAAAAATGTACAGATTAGAAAGGAAGAAATATAACTAACCCTGTTTGTGGATGACATAAGTATCAATGTGGAAAATCCCCAAGAATCTTTAAAAAATAAATAGAAAAAAATAAGCCTCTTAGAATTAGTGAGTTCAGCAAGGTTGCAGGATACAAGATAAACATACAAAATGTAATTGTATTTCTTGTGTATTAATAGTGAGCTGTATAGTAACAGCAATACTGCATATTAACAGTAAGCACATGGACATTGAAATTAAAAATGGCTTAAAAAGATATTTAAGTGGACTGGGCGTGGTGGCTCACACTTGTAATCCCAGCACTTTGGGAGGCCAAAGTGAGCGGATCATGAGGCCAAGAGATCAAGACCATCCTGGTCAACGTGGTGAAACCCTGTCTCTACTAGAAATAAAAGAATTAGCTGAGTGTGGTGGCATGTGCCTATAGTCTCAGCTACTCAGGAGGCTGAGGCAGGAGAATCACTTGAACCCAGGAGGTGGAGGTTGCAGTCAGCCAAGATCTTGCCACTGCACTCCAGCCTGGCTACAGAGCGAGACTCCATCTCAAAAAAAATGAAGATACATAAGTGTAAATCTAACAAAACATGTATAGAATTGTACACTGAAAACTACTTAACAAAGATGAAATAGATAAATTTAAATAAATTGGAAGATTCAATGTAGGAAATATGTCAGTTTCCCCCCAGTTACTTTCTGAGTTTGGGCTGGGTGTGGTGGCTCATGCCTGTAATCCTGGCACTTTGGGAGGCTGAGGTGGGCAGATCACCTGAGGTCTGGAGGTCGAGACCAGCCTGGCCAACATGGCAAAACCCCATCTCTACTAAAAATACAAAAAAATTTAGCTGGGTGTGATGGCAGGCACCTGTAATCCCAGCTACTCAGAAGGCTGAGGCAGGAGAATTGCTTGAACCTGGGAGGCAGAAGTTTCAGTAAGTAGCAATCACCCCATTGCACTCCAGCCTGGGCAACAAGAGCAAAAATTCTATTTAAAAAAAAAATGTAGGTTTTATCCAATTCCTATCAAAATCCCAGCAAGATTTTTTTTTTTTGTAGACAATGACAGTCTTATTCTAAAATATATATGGAGACCAGGCATGGTGGCCCACGCCTGTACACCCAGTACTTTGGAAAGGCTGAGGTGGACGGATTACTTGAGGCTAAGAATTTGAGACCAGCCTGGCCAACATGGCAAAACGTGGTTTCTACTAAAAATAGAAAAATTAGCTGGGCATAGTGGCGTGCACTTGTAATCCCAGCTATCTGGGAGGCTGAAGCACAACAATCACTTGAACCCAGGAGGTGGAGGTCACAGTGAGCTGAGATCATACCACCATGCTCTAGCCTGGGTGATAGAGCAAGACCTTGTCTCAAAAAAAAAAAAAAAAGTATATGGAAAAAACAACTAATTTTGAAAAATAAGAATTAAGTAGGAGGAATCAGTATTTTGATTTCCAGACTTATAATCACAGTAATCAAGATTTGGTGATTGGTGGAAAGATAGATCAATGGAACAAAGAGAGAATCCAGAAATAGACACAAATGTTGCCCAACTGATTTTTAACAAAAGTCAGAAGGAATTAAGTGAAGAAAAGATGGCTTTTTCAACAAATGTTGGAACAATTGGGCATCTATAGACAAAAATAATCAACCTCAACCCAAGTCTCATATCTTATACTAAAAGTAACTGAAAAATGGGTCATGCAATCCAATGTAAAAATAAAATTATGAAACATTTAGAAAAAAGCATGGCAAGATCTAGGGCTAAGCAGAGTTCTTAGATCAGCACCAAAAGTGTAGGAGCAAAAATGTGTAAGTTGGACTTCATCAACATTTAAACCTTCTGCTCTATGAATGACCCTTTTGAAAGTACAAAAAGATAAACTATAGACTGAGAAAGTATTTGCAAGCCACATTTTCAACAAAACCACTTACTATATATGATTTGTCTTTTATGCTGAAGCTAAAATTGGTTTATTATTTGCTGAATGTCTCTGTTTCTAATTTACCCTCAAACTTCCCAGGAGAACTGAAAATCTCTGAATACAATCCCACCTGTCAAGCATCGTCAGCTTCATTTTCTTCTTAAAGACATTTCCACTGAGCCTGTTTCCTGCTTCAGTCTAGACTAGTCAGCCTGTAGGCAGTCTGTATATTTACCATGCTAGGACATTCTTTTCCCACTTCCTTAGAACTTCCTCTGTCTCTCTTGCTGTGTTAGATCCCATCTTCTCTTTTATCCTTTTTTCCCATCTTCCCTCACTTCAGGGAAGAAGGAACTCTTCCGGTACTTTCCTGGCTAAAATTAAAAGGACTGAAACAGCACAAGCCAGGGTGTGGAGTAGTGGGACCCTCACACAGTGCTGGTGAGTGTGTAAATTGGTGCAGCCGCTTTGGAAAGTGGTTATGTATTCTCTACTAAAGTTGAAAATTCCCAGGAACCCAGCAGCTCCAATCAATAGGCATATTGTACCCAAAAGAAATATGCACATGTACGTACCAGCAGGCAAGTTCAGAATATCAAAGCAGCATTAATCTCGTTGCAAAAAAATTAGCAAAAATCCAGATGTCCACTGGCAAGAGAGTAAATATGTAAATAGCAGCATATTCATGCAATGTAATAAACAACAGTGAACATGATCCACTTTATTTATATGCAGTGAGGTAGAGGAATCTTGTAATTTTGATTGAAAGAAGCCAAATACTAAAAATATTATATGATTCTATTTATATCAAGTTAGAAAACCAGGTGAAAGTACACCGTAGTGGTAAATGTTTGAAGGTGGAAGCCTAGAAGTGATTACTTAAAAAGGAAGGACTGTGTTTAACTCTTGGTGCAGCCAGGGGGCGGAATGATAGGGAGTGCGGCGTGGAAGGCCTTCTAGGAAGATGGCCGTGGTCCCATGGGTGCCTGCCTAATGATAAATTATTGAACTGAATGTGTTTCCTCTGTGCCCTTTGTGTGTGTGTTACGTTTCACAATATGAATGGTTAAGAAAATGAGCAAAGATGAAAACAAACCCAAAATTAGATACTATTATATTAATTACTGCATGGACAAAATGTCAACATTAGCAGGCATTGGTGAGGATGTGGGTTAGCCTGAACTCATGCCCTATTGGTGGGAATCTAATTTGTTTGAGTATTTAAAAAACGGTTTGATCTAACCTAGTAATGTTGTGAACAGTTCTGCGGGTGTGCCCATGGATCTCCTGCTGGGGCTGGAGAGCTGGCATCTCCCTGGAGTCTGTTCTTTTCCTGCTGAATATTGGGAGTTCCAGGGAGGAAGTGCAGAAACATGAAGCCTGTTGAGGCCCTAAGTTCAGAACCTGCAAGCTGTCACTTCTACCCATATTCTACTGCTGAAATCCAGTCGCAAAGCCCACCTGATGTGGGGCAGGGGGTGGCAGGGGCTAAATCTTAAGCTAACCTCAGAAAGTGAAAGCTGAGCTCCTCGGTTGAATACCAGCATATTTCTTGGCTCTGCAGATGCTGTATTACCCCTGCCCCAGTATTTAGGAGAGGTAACATGTTGATACTGAAGGTTTTATAAGTGTTGTCTCAGCCTCGACAATATTTCATGCAGTGAAAAATTCCTTGTTACATTTATAAATGGCCAATATTTGTCTGAAAAGTATTTGCGCTTTGAGTTGGCTGCTGTAAATATATGTTGGAAAGTAGGACACTTTCTTTTTTTGGAAACAGTCTTACTCTGTCACCCAGGCTGTAGTACAGTTGTGCAGTCTCGGCTCACTCCAACCTTCACCTCCCAGGTTCAAGCAGTTCTCCTGCCTCACCCTCCCAAGTAGCTTGGGTAGCTTGGATGACAGACGCCTGCCACCACATCAGGCTAATTTTTGTATATTGAGTAGAGATGGGGTTTCACCATCTTGACCAGGCAGGTCTTGCACTCCTGACCTCGTGATCTGCCCACCTCAGCCTCCCAAAATGTTGGTATTACAGGCATGAGCTATCACACCCAGCTGGGTACTTCTTAATCTAAGGAAAATAACTTGTTTCATGTTCAGCGTGATTTTGAATAAAATTGCATAGGTTTTACTGATTTTTAGTGGTTTTACCTCTAGGACTTTATTATTTTTTGTTTATGTATTTTTGAGACAGGTTCTCACTCTTGCCCAGCCAGCCTGCTCTCAAGCTCCTGGGCTCCAGCGATCCTCCTGCCCTGGCCTGCCGAGTAGCCGGGGCTGCAGGTGGTATGTCACCACACCTGGCCAGGACTTCACCTTTTCAAAGCTGCTTTTCTCCCAGTCACTTTGTTCTCTTCCCTCTCACTGAGACTCTCATGCTGCTTTTTAAAATACTGGAAACACATTATTTTCCTTCCATGGTTTTCTATTTTCCAAGCCGCTTTTATTTATTCAGCATTTGTTGAACACCTATACCTTATTGGCATAGTCAATACTGTGATGATAAGACGCAATCTAGCTGGATAAAATCAGCTCCAGTAGCAGTGAGGCGGGAAAACCAGCAACTCTAGCTGGATAAAGTCAGCCTCGGTAGCAGTGAGGCGGGAAAGCCAGGTGAGTCCTCGAGGGTGGCGCTGGAATTGGATCGTGATGGATGAGCAGGAGTTTGATAGACCATGAAGTGAGGCAGGAAATTCCTGACTATGGGAGGAGAAGGAGCCAAGGCACAGACTAGGATAACACATCTCCATGGGCACATCAACGTGCGTGATTCTCAGTTGATTTACTTTTTCTCATCTTAGAACCCACCTGCCGTTTTCTCTAACGTAGAGCTTAGGTTTCTTCAAATGTACTTTTGCTTTTTATACATTGCTTTTAAAATAGGAATTTGAAGTTTTCCTGATGACCTGGGTCGATAGAAATAGTTTTTGCTTTCCTATTAAACATACTGAAACAGGCTACTTTGAATGGAGTCATTTTCCTGTGTTCTGAATTGTGTCACTCAAGCGTACCCGCGGGGGTCGAATGCCTGTTAACGGTGAGGTCTGTCTGTGTTCCTCTGTCTAGATTAAGTTTGACAGTGTGGAGGTGTGTGTCTGCTGTGAGCTGCAGCACCAGTCGTCCGGCTGCAGCAACCTCGGGGAGACGCTGAAGCTGAACCCGCTGCAGGAGAACTGCAACGCCGTGAGGCTGACCTTGAAGGTGACCCTGCTGGGCGCTGCCTGTGCATGCATTTCCATTCCATGCCTTACAGACATTTTAGGAAGACGTAATAACATATAGATTTCTTTCAGCTCGTAACATGCCGAGGTAGGTTTGAGGCAAGAGGGAATATCTTTCTGGAGAACGTGTGAAAGGAGGATAGAGTTTGATTTTGAAGGTGTTCTTTCTGGATCTTGCTTTGCATTTTCACCATTTCATTGTCCTGCCTCTGACATCTGCAAAGTCAGATGCCAGTGGTTGAAAGAGGTCTTTACACATCATGACGGGATGAATTCTACAGCTTTTCTGACATTTTTGGCTGTTACACCATCAGGGAACAGATGGGGATTTATTTTGCTTTTTAAAAGATATTTGGAGGAAAAAAAAATCTGACAATCTCGTGGCAGTCTATTTTCATGTATAACATCTGATCTTTAAAAAAAAAGTGATTTGGAAAAATTGTTTATATTACCGATTTCTTCCAAGTGTTTTATTCTGAAAAGCAAAATTGACTACTTAAAAATACATAAGAACAAGTGAACCCAGTTTTGCTTCCCTTGAATGAAACTGTGCCAAAACGTGTTTAAAAGATGTGGCACAGGCCAGGCGTAGTTGCTAACGCCTGTAATCCCAGCACTTTGGGAGGCCGAGGCGAGTGGATCACTTGATCAAGGTCAGGAGTTCGAGGCCAACACGGTGAAACCTCATCTCTACTAAAAATACAAAAATTAGCCAGGTGTGGTGGTGTGTGCCTGTAATCCCAGCTACTTGGGAAGCTGAGGCAGGAGAATCATTGGAACCTCAAAGGAAGGGGTTGCAGTGAGATGAGATCGTGCCACTGCACTCCAGCCTGGCGACAGAGAGAGATTTCGTCAGAAAAAATGAATAAATAAATGTAGAAAGATGTGGCATAGCCCCAGGAACTCTTAGTTGGTGGTAAAGTTGCGTTTGGGGTATGAGGGAGTGCTAGCATGCGTGTAGGGAATGCAGTACGCAGGGGACTGGGAACTGCAGAGAGCCGCCTCGGATCTGGGGAGGGAGGAGGAGAGCATTGACATTGAGTCCCTGTGATTAGTCCTCCATGGGCGGTCACTGGCTGGTAGACAAGCAAAGATGTAGAGAGAGAGAGGATGCAGTTCATCTCCAGGGTAGGACTGGGACTGGCTCACGGCACCTGCCATGTTTTGCACAGAGGAATGGGCCAAGTTGAGTGGTCCCAGCAGCTCACCAGAGTGATAGATGCAGCGGGGTTGGAGAAACCCAGAGCTGTGGCACTCCAGGGCCCATCCCGTCATGCCACCCACACTACCTACCCCCACATTTCTACCTCATTGCATCCCGGGACCTGCCTGGGTCAGTGCCTGAGGTCTGCCACGGCCCTTCGCTGCCCTCCTGGATGGGGACATAGGCAGCCATTGCTCACTCTGTGATCTCATTCTGACAACTGCTAAGTTGCTTCTTCAACCTGGGGACGTTTTCTTGAGCGTGGGGAGGCATTTGGGCCTCACGGGACCTCCCATTCCTCAGTTGGCTGACTGGGGTGTTCAGCCTGCCCTCTCAGGTCCTGGAGTTCCCCTTGGAGGCCTTCACTCACGGGACGCAGGACCCAGTTTTCATGACTCTCTGTCACTCTGAAGCGGTGACTGTGGTTTGAAAGGTAATGCTGGTGAAAAAACAGCACTGTTGCCGGGTGCAGTGGCTCACGCCTGTAATCTCAGCATTTTGGGAGGCTGAGGTAGACTGATTACAAGTTCAGGAGATCAAGACCATCCTGGCCAACATGGAGAAACCCTGTCTCCTAAAATTAAAAAAAAAAAATTAGCCAGACATGGTGGCACGCGCCTGTAGTCCCAGCTACTTGGGGGGCTGAGGCCGGAATCGCTTGAACCCGAGAGGCAGAGGCTGCAGTGAACCAAGACCGCATCACTGCACTCCAGCCTGGTGACATAGCAAAAAAACCACCACCGTCTCTAAGAATGCAGTCTCAGGTCTAGGGGGAGCTGGTGACCTTGCAGCCTCACTCTTATTCACGGTTCTGGTACACTGGTGAGAAAAGCCCTTGGTATGAAGTGTCAAAAATGGCATAAAGGCTACTGATATCAAGAAGTTCAGTGAAGGCTGGGAGCCCAGCTCAATGACTGGCACAGCCCCATGGGTATCCAGATTGCCCAGGACACTGGTAAGAGTTGAAAGCACAAGAAAGACTACAGCGTTTTAAACTCCTCAGTGAATTTGTGTGCAAAGCCTGCTGAGAGGTAGGCGCTATCAAAGCTGGTGGCAGGAGGCTCAAGGCAGGCAGAAGTTGTAATTCAGGTGCGAGGCCAGTGGTCTGGAAGTGGCAGCAGTGGCTTAGGTGCTAGGAGAAGAGGCAGCCTGCCCTTGTCCCCCACCTGAGGGCCTGTGCAAGGAGCAGTGGCCTTGGCAGGGACTGGCTCATCTGAGACCAAGAGGACCAGGGACTACTGGAAGTATGTGTTTATTGCTGTCGCCCAGCTTTGCTGCTTTCCAGGTTTATCTTGGCTACCATTTCCTTTGCATTTCCATATCAATTTTAGAATCTGCTTTTTCAATGTGTGCTAAAATCCTGCTTGGATTTTGACTGAGGTTGCATGGAATCCGCACGTCACTTTGAAGAGACTAGACATATCCATGACACAGTTCTTCGTTTAAGTTGTACTTTCTTTCTTCAGTGTTTCTTTTTGTTCATCAGTCTTGTGGAATTTTCAGTGTATAGATCTTAACATTTTGTAATAGCTATGCTTAAAGTATTCCACAGTTATTGGTGCTATCTTAGTAGTAGTTTTTAATTCATTGCTAACATACAGAAATTTGATTTTCATTACCAATCTTGTATCTGTGGCCTTGCTAACCTCACTTATTAGTTCGGGTAGCTCCTCTGCAGATTCTTTGCATTTTCTTATATAGACAGTCATGTGCTATGCAAAGAGAGGCAATTTTACATGTTCCATTCTCCAGACAAACAGAACCAGTAGGACAGATGTAGATCGATGAGAGGGTGTTCACGGGGGGAATTGCTCACGTGGCCATGGAGACTACGAAGTCCTGTGACCGCCCCTCTGCAAGCTGGAGATCCTGGAAAGCAGGGAGTTTGGCTCAGTTCAAGTCCAAAGGCCTCAGAACCAGGGAAACCAGTGGTGGAACTCTCAGTCCAAGGCCAAGAACCGGGGTGGGGGGTGGGGGGCGGATTGCACCAGTGTGAGTCCCAGGGTCCAAAGGCCAGGGAGCCTGGAGTTCTGATGTCCAGGGGCAGGAAAGGGTGTCTCCGCTCCGGAAGAGAAAGAAAATAATTCACCTTTCCTGTGCCTTTTTGTTCTCTCCAGGCCTCTGGCCGATCAGATGGTGCCCCCAACATTGAGGGTGGATCTTCCCTAGTCAGTCCACAGACTCACATGCCAATCTCCTCTGGAAACACCCTGCTTTGACATTGCTAAAATATCCTTTATCCAGTCAGATTGATGCCTAAAATAAACCAGCACACATTGCAATCCAGATGCCTCTTCTTTTCCCTGCCTTATTCCACTGACTGGACTATTGAACAGTATTGAGTAGATGTGGTGAGAGCAGATGTCCTTGCTTCTTCCTGATTTTAGGGATTCAGTATCATGTTAGCTCCAAGTTTTTCATAGAGGTTTATTATCAGGTTGTGGAAGTGCCCTCCTATTCCTGGTTTGCTGAGAGTGTTTTTATTTTTTACCGTGAATGGCCCTTGGATTTTATGTCTTTTACTGCATCTGCTTAGATGTTCCTATACGTTATCTTCTCGAGTCCACTCAAATAGTGAATAACGTTGAGTTCTGAGTGGTGAGCCAACCTTGCATTCCCGAGATCAACCCCACCTGGTCATTTTCTCCTCAGTGTATCCAGTCCACTGCTGATGCTGTCTGTCAGAGGCATTCTTCATCTCTGTGCCTGTGTTTTTCATTCCTAATTTCTGCATTTGACGCTTCCTCACTGCTTCCATCTCTCAGCTACCTTACCTCCATCTCTCCGCTACCTTACCTCCATCTCTCTACCTTACCTGCATCTCTCTACCTTACCTCCATCTCTCCACTACCTTACCTCCATCTCTCTACCTTACCTCCATCTCTCTACCTTACCTCCATCTCTCCACTACCTTACCTCCATCTCTCTACCTTACCTCCATCTCTCCGCTACCTTACCTCCATCTCTCTACCTTACCTGCATCTCTCTACCTTACCTGCATCTCTCTACCTTACCTCCATCTCTCCACTGCCTTACCTCCATCTCTCCACTACCTTACCTCCATCTCTCTACCTTACCTCCATCTCTCTACCTTACCTCCATCTCTCCGCTACCTTACCTCCATCTCTCCGCTACCTTACCTCCATCTCTCCGCTACCTTACCTCCATCTCTCTACCTTACCTCCATCTCTCTACCTTACCTCCATCTCTCTACCTTACCTCCATCTCTCTACCTTACCTCCATCTCTCCGCTACCTTACCTCCATCTCTCTACCTTACCTCCATCTCTCCGCTACCTTACCTCCATCTCTCTACCTTACCTCCATCTCTCTACCTTACCTCCATCTCTCTACCTTACCTCCATCTCTCTACCTTACCTCCATCTCTCTACCTTACCTCCATCTCTCCGCTACCTTACCTCCATCTCTCCGCTACCTTACCTCCATCTCTCTACCTTACCTCCATCTCTCTACCTTACCTCCATCTCTCTACCTTACCTCCATCTCTCTACTTTACCTCCATCTCTCCACTACCTTACCTCCATCTCTCCGCTACCTTACCTCCATCTCTCTACCTTACCTCCATCTCTCCACTACCTTACCTCCATCTCTCTACCTTACCTCCATCTCTCTACCTTACCTCCATCTCTCCACTACCTTACCTCCATCTCTCTACCTTACCTCCATCTCTCCACCTTACCTCCATCTCTCTACCTTACCTCCATCTCTCTACCTTACCTCCATCTCTCTACCTTACCTCCATCTCTCTACCTTACCTCCATCTCTCTACCTTACCTCCATCTCTCTACCTTACCTCCATCTCTCTGCTACCTTACCTCCATCTCTCTGCTACCTTACCTCCATCTCTCTACCTTACCTCCATCTCTCCGCTACCTTACCTCCATCTCTCTACCTTACCTCCATCTCTCCACTACCTTACCTCCATCTCTCCACTACCTTACCTCCATCTCTCTACCTTACCTCCATCTCTCTACCTTACCTCCATCTCTCTACCTTACCTCCATCTCTCTGCTACCTTACCTCCATCTCTCTACCTTACCTGCATCTCTCTACCTTACCTCCATCTCTCTACTGCCTTACCTCCATCTCTCTACTACCTTACCTCCATCACTCTACCTTACCTCCATCTCTCTACCTTACCTCCATCTCTCCGCTACCTTACCTCCATCTCTCCGCTACCTTACCTCCATCTCTCTACCTTACCTCCATCTCTCCACTACCTTACCTCCATCTCTCTACCTTACCTCCATCTCTCTACCTTACCTCCATCTCTCCACTACCTTACCTCCATCTCTCTACCTTACCTCCATCTCTCTACCTTACCTCCATCTCTCCACTACCTTACCTCCATCTCTCTACCTTACCTCCATCTCTCTACCTTACGTCCATCTCTCTACCTTACCTCCATCTCTCCACTACCTTACCTCCATCTCTCTACCTTACCTCCATCTCCCTACCTTACCTCCATCTCTCCACTACCTTACCTCCATCTCTCTACCTTACCTCCATCTCTCCACCTTACCTCCATCTCTCCACTACCTTACCTCCATCTCTCTACCTTACCTCCATCTCTCCACCTTACCTCCATCTCTCCACTACCTTACCTCCATCTCCTTACCTTACCTCCATCTCTCCACTACCTTACCTCCATCTCCTTACCTTACCTCCATCTCTCTACCTTACCTCCATCTCTCTACCTTACCTCCATCTCTCTACCTTACCTCCATCTCTCTACCTTACCTCCATCTCTCCACCTTACCTCCATCTCTCCACTACCTTACCTCCATCTCTCTACCTTACCTCCATCTCTCCACCTTACCTCCATCTCTCCACTACCTTACCTCCATCTCCTTACCTTACCTCCATCTCTCCACTACCTTACCTCCATCTCCTTACCTTACCTCCATCTCTCTGCTACCTTACCTTGGTGATCCTGCATCTTGTTCACCTTTTCCACTGAAGCTTCTTCCGCCCCAGGTAAGTGCTCATGTCTCTCCTTGGAGACTCTGTCTTTTCCCTAGAATTTGGGTTAGTTTGCTTCCCTGTGACCTCGGCTGAGTGATGGGTTCAACGTAAGTTGGGAATTTGCAGAACTCAGTGTCCAGTTGTTGTTGCTGTTGAAATGTCAGGGCCATGTTCTTTCCAGCTTTCTCCATCCTCAGCAGAACCTGGAATCATGTTCTACATGATTTTCTCCCTGGGTAAAGAATTGTTGAGGAACGTTTTTCCCACTTAGAGGTTTATAGATGCTGTGTTATTCTCTTTTTCATTGAATGTCTGTATAGGGAAAAATCCTAACATCAGCCAGATGCTTTCTCCCCTTTAGGTATGTGATGGTCATTAAAGCTGTTTTAAAATATGTCTAGCTCTCCAGCTTCCTTTTGCCTGATAAAAGGAACCTGTCCCCTCATGGTTGCTGAGGACCATGTAAATAAAACTTATATGTACCACTTTCAAGTCAGAGTATTTAAATGTGGCGTGAGATTCTCCAGAGCTCTCTTTCCC
Source organism: Saguinus oedipus (assembly GCA_031835075.1). Lineage (NCBI taxonomy): Eukaryota > Metazoa > Chordata > Mammalia > Primates > Cebidae > Saguinus > Saguinus oedipus. The sequence goes on from CM063174.1 coordinate 16,043,250, forward strand.
ACTGGCACCGTAATTGCCAGATTAGAGGTGGTGGCAGCACCATCAGCCTGGGTCACCACAATGAGCACCTTGCCCACATGGGAAAGTAGCATGAATGACTAACAAACTCTTTTGAGACAGGATCTCACTCTGTTGCCCAGGTTGAGTGCAGTGGCAAGATCACAGCTCACTGCAGCCTCAATCTCCTGGGCTCAAGAGATCCTCCCACGTTTGCCTCCCAAGTAGCTGGGACTGTAGGCATATGCCACCATGCCCAGCTAATTTTTTTATTGTTTGTAAAGACAGGCTCTCACTGGCCCAGACCGGTCTCGAACTCTTGGCTCTAGTGATCCTCCTGCCTTGACCTCCCAAGGTGCTGCGGTTATGGGCACGAGCCACTGCGCATCCCTGTTCCATTTTTGTGAAGGCTTTCTTCCTAGCTGTTTTCTGCAACAGGCATTACCTTTTTCCTCTGCTTGTGATGTGATCTTGAGTCTTGGCAACTCCCTCCTCAGCTCCTTCTGTCTTTATCTTTTGTTCATGAGCCCTCGTGTCTTTGCTTTTAGCTCTTAGACTGTAGCAGTCTTCTCTGCATGGTTACAGTTTGCACCCATGGATGTCTCTAGCTAGTTAATTAGAGTGGAGCCTTCAACATATTTCATATCTTTCTCAGATCCCTTTGCTGAAGTATAAGGATACTTCAAAGTACTAAGGCAGATTCCTAACCCTTAAATTCTGTCTCAAGCATTATGCTCTATTTAAATAGTTAGCATAATTAAGGCTTTGTACTTCCTTTCCATAATTATAGATACTTCTTCCTTGGAGAGTCATGTGCCACATTATCTAGTTTTTTCATAATTAGTGGTACAGTCATTTTTAATATAATCCTTACTCTTGAAAAGTCATCCGAGCCAAGCTGTGCCTGATGACTTTGCCTGCAGCGAAAGGGTCTTCTGCAGGGACCTGGTGTTGCTTTATTAAAACTCTTGGACAGCAGAACAAATATGGGCCATTGGAAATGGAGCCACTCCAGGAAGACGCTGCTCTACTCTTTTGCACGGATGTCCATGAGAGCCCCTTCCTGTCACCTGCAAAATGTTCTTGATGCTTGATAAAAGAAGGGGCAAAGGAGAATGTTGCTTTGATTAGGGGCGAAGGAAAATGTCCCTTTTGCTCGCTCCTTTTAGATTGGCAATTAGAGCAGGTTCATTGATCTTTTCCACAGTCTAATTTGAGGGCCTATTTATCTGATTAGTAACACTCCATGTCTGAATTTTCCATATTCAATTATGGATTATCTATACTTAGTATGTAATGAACTCAATTTATGTGAGGAAAATCCTGTATAATTGGCTTGGGAATCAAAGCACTTTGATTTTAGTCGTGTTTGAATTAACTGATACTGACTTAATGAGATTTGTCCCACTGCTTGCTTCCTGTCGGGCCACTCTCCCTCCTTCCTCCCCTCCCATACCTGGAAGGCTGTACAGGGCCAGCCCATCCTTAAGGAGAAAAGCGGAAACCAACGTTCTTCATGGCCCAGGAGGAATAAGTTCAGAATTCAGAAGAGCACGCACATGTTGCTTTGCTCGTCCCTCTGATTGTCATTTATTGGTTTGGGGGCCCTGAAACTGAAACCCTTGACGTCTGTTCTGCCTTTCCTGAATGGCCCCATTCCTGGATTCTCTGGGTTGTTTTTTTGTTTTTTTTGCTTTTTTGAGACAGAGCCTTGCTCTGTCACTAGGCTGGAGTGCAGTGATGCAATCTCAGCTCACTGCAACCTCCACCTCCCAGATTCAGGTTCACGCAATTCTCCTGCTCAGCCTCCTGGGTAGCTGGAACTACAGGTGCGTGCCACCACACTCAGTTAATGTTTGTATATTTTTAAGTAGAGACAGGGTTTCACCATGTTGGCTAGGATGATCTTGATCTCTTGACCTTGTGATCCGCCCACCTCAGCCGCCCAAAGTGCTGGGATTACAGGCATGCACCACCGCATTGGGCCGATTCTCTGGTTTTTTAGCAGAGAACCCCTAGGGGCCAACAAAAATTCTCTCTTGAGGATATTGATGGTTTCTTACCTCCTTATAGGGGTGAGCGTGGAGCAGGGCAGAGGGCCAGAGAGGACCTGGAACTCCACTGCACCACGTAGGGGTTCACGGAATTGTAGAACCAGAGGGAGGGTACGTCCCTTTGTCCATTCGTGGACTGTGCAGGTGTGAAGGCTGCAGCCCAGGGGGAGGACAGGTGTCTCTGGGAAGGACCCCTCTGTGCACTCAGCCTTCCAGTACCCATGTCACTGCTCCCTGATGACGGGGCCTGCCTCTGGGCATCTCATTATGAACAGTGAGGAAATACGGTCTAAAAATTATGATTTTGGTATATCCTTTCTCCAAACCTTTGACAGTGGTAGACAAGTCAAAGGCAAGGCTACAGCTCTCCCTGTTCCTGATGAAATAGTGTCTCGGCTTTTGTAAAAAAATAAATAAATAAAATAAAAATGACACAATAAATGCTTAAACAATAAAAAGGTGTTTAGGTAGACTGATGGACATTTTTGCCAAGTCAAACTCAGCACAAGACTGTGACATATTTAGGACCAGCATTCACAGCATTTTTTAAAGTCACAAAAATCAGAACTGCTAACTGGTGAAACATGCTTCATAACATGCTGACACTATCTGGCCACCTTTAATGCATTGGTGTGTTCAACAATGTCCTTATGGTTTTATTACATGATGTAATTCAAATCTGAGTTAAAGATCTTATTCTTCTTTCATGTACCTGGTTTAATTTACTGAGCCACAATAAACCAAATTACCCAGAGAAACCTTATCAATGGACACGGAGATAAAAGTTTCCCAAGAAATCAATCAGTTATTGAGTTTATGTGCTTTCTTATCTTCGTCTCTAAGACAGTTTAAAAAAAAGGCAAGACAATTTCCTAAAAAACCTAGAGACCTGAAAAATAAATTCATCCTTTAATCTTAAGTATTACCGATGCTAAAGAAGTAAGAATGATTTTTGAGAATAAATGAATGATCAGCATTTTGTGACGAAGCTTACAGCATTGACTGGCTTTCCGAAATGCTACATGTGCACACACCACACATGTAGGCATGTCCCCCACACACCACATACCTCACACACATGCACACATACTACACACCCCACACACCGCACACATGCACATATACCCCACACACTCCACACATACCCTCCACACACACCACATACATGCACACATACCTCCACACACACAGCACATGAACCCCCCACATGCCACACGTGCATGCATACCCCACACACACCACATACCCCCATACACATTCACACACGTGCACACATATCCCACACACTCCACACATGCACACATACCCCATACACTCCACACACGTGCACACATGCCCCACACACTCCACACACGTGCACACACACCCTACACACTCCACACATGCACACACCCCACACACACTATATATCCCCCACACACACCTCACACATGCACACACCCCACATACCCCACACACTCCACAGGTACACACACCCCACACACACTGCACACACATGCACACACATTCCACACACGTGCACACACCCCACACACCACACACATTCCACACATGCATACACATCCCACACAGGTGCACACACCCCACACACTGCACACATATTCCACACATGCACACACTACATACCCCACATACACCCCACACACTCCACACCGCACACACGCTGCACGCACATCCCACACTGCACACACATACACATACCTCACACTCCACACACGTGCACACCCCACACACCACACATGCACACACCCCACACACTGCACACACATTCCACACACGTGCACACACTACATACCCCCCCCACACCTCACACATGCACACACACCCCACACACTGCACACATATTCCACACATGCACACGCTACATACCCCACACACACCCCACACACTCCACACACCGCACACACACTGCACACACATCCCACACTGCACACACGTACACATACCTCACACACGTGCACACCCCACACCACACATGCACACACTGCACACACATTCCACACGTGCACACACTACATACCCCCCACACACCTCACACATGCACACACACTACACACGTGCACACACACCCACACACTGCACACACATGCGCACACACCCCACACACTGCACATACACTCCACACACGTGCACACACCCCACACACTGCACACACATTCCACACACATGCACATACCCTCCACACGTTGCACACATACTCCACACACACTCCACACACATGCACACACCCCACACTGCACACACCCCACACACGTGCATACACCCCACACACTCCACACATGTGCACACACCCCACACACTGCACACACATTCCACACACATGCACATACCCTCCACACATTGCACACATACTCCACACACACTCCACACACATGCACACACACCCTACACATACCCCACACACTCCACATCCACTCACATACACACCACCGCTAGAAGCAACCTTTTCACTGCCAGCAATGGGCAGCTACAGGGCATGACAGGTGTACCACAACTTTATTCTGCTTTCTCCTCTCCTGGTATTCTAAGGGGACAGTGGTGGGTTCCTCTGGTCAAGTGGGGTGTGGTCAGCGATGAGAGGGGCGTCAGATGCCTGCTCTCCCACTTCCACTGGCAACCATGGCCCGTTTAAGGGAGTGCCTGGAAGCATCAGGCTCTGCTGACCTTTGAACCCAACTCAGCCAAGGCGAAGCTGCTCCCTTCTGATGCGTGATGTGCGCCCACCGCACCCCTGCTTTCCAGTGTCACTGAAACTCTGCCTCCAGCCTGCTTATCCGAGTGACATCTACTTTCCCCGAGTGGTTGAGATACGGAGTTTGGTTGGATGGCCACACTAACAAGGCCACGCAGCATCGACGTGGCAGCACTCTGACGTAGTCACGGGGAGCAGCCGTTCCACCCGGGACTGGGCCTTGCCTGTACCTGCTAGGATAAAGCCAGGCCCAGGTTTTTGGGTGCTGAGCTAAGAGTGATATATCAATAGCAGACTCATTCTCTGCCAGTCTGGAGAGGCTGGTGGGCAGAGCCCCGTGTGGTCCGCCTCTCAAGACTGTCTCAGCGTTCCCAGACCTGCCGGTCCTGGTTCACGGGCCACAGGTGCACCATGCCTCCCCTTGCAGTCGGCAAAGTGAAAGTCCAGGTGTGGAGAGGGCAGGCCCAGGAAGGGCCTTCACTGCTCAGGAAAGGGCGCTTTCTGTGGGCCAGGCCCTCGCCTTTGTCTGCCCCTGAATGGTTTCTCCTCTGAGTTCCCCTCTCCTTTCAGGGAAGATACATGGCATTCCAGGGAGATGGTCCATTCAGAGCCCTGGCGTCTCACACTCTTTTTTTTGTTTGTTTTGTTTTTTTTGAGACGGGGTCTTGCTGTATCACCCAGGCTGGAGTACAGTGGCACGATCTCGGCTCACTGCCATCTCCACTTCCTGGGTTCAAGCGATTCTCCTGCCTCAGGCTCCCGAGTAGCTGGGATTACAGGCATGCACTACCACACCCAACTATTTTTTTTTTTTTTGTATTTTTAGTAGAGATAGGGTTTCACCATGTTGGCTAGGATGTCTCGATCTCCTGACCTCGTGATCCGCCCGCCTCAGCCTCCCAAAGTGCTGGGATTACAGGTGTAGGCCACCGCACCTGGCCAGCGTTTCACACTCTTAACTCAACCACCTGACCTGGTTGTTTCCTTGAACTGTGCCACCTCCCTCCAGGATTGCAGCACTCAGGCCACGGCCTCCCCTCCTTCAGCTCCATTTTCCAGCTTCCACCCCGTACTCTCAGACCACTTAGCACGAGACTTCTAACACCAGATGTACAGGGTCATTTCCCCCACACACCAAGCCATTCTCCAGTGGACACCAGCTGGGTGTGCTCAGTTCAACTCAAGTCTGAGACTCTACCTGGAGACAGCATCGCATCCACAGGTTAAGGGCTCAGCCCCACAAGACCACCCTCACTTCTCATGCCAGCCACAAGCCGCAGGTTGTGACCTGTACTTCTGGCCAACAGCGTATAAACTGGGGCTCCCACAGTCCCCTACTTGGGTTTGATTGATTTGCTAGAACCCGGGAGGTGGAGGTTGCCGTGAGCCAAGATCACGCCACTGCACTCCAGCCTGGCGACAGAGTGAGACTCCATCTCAAAAAAAAAAAGAAATATATTATTGTACCTTCTTCCAGACCCAACTGAGCCCCCTCCGCTGCCACAGCTCTCCCTCCTTCCCTCCCTCTATCTGAAATTAGAGATTGTCCAGAAGCAGCCGCTACCCTGAGGCCCAGGGGACTTCGGCATTCCCCATAGTGGTGTGCTTCCCTGAATCTTTGCATCAAAGTTGATGCATGTGGTACCATGAGCCAGTTTCTGTTCTCACCCCCATCAGGTTTGTTTGTGGTGTTTATCCATGTAGAGATGGGCTGTCTGGGTCATCTTCATGGCTCCCGCGTGGTCTTGCTCTGGGTGAGTATTCCACAGGTTGCTTGTATATCTCCTGTTGGTGGACACTGAGTCGTTCCCAGTTTCTCACTATTGTAGCAGTGCTCAAACGCAGTGACGTGCACTCGGCCATATGTGTGCACCTGCTGCGTTTTCTCCAGCCTGCAGATGGGCCAGCTCCCAAGGGACTGCATGCGCAGGACTTCAGTCACCACACTCCAGAGTGATGGCAGGGACCCCCGCTCTCCCGACCAGTGGGCAAGGCAGCCTTGCTTCTCCGTGTCCTCAGGCTTTCTGTGTGACTGACGGCTATTTCTTTTCACCTGTGAACCGCCTGATTTTCTGTCTTTTCCTGCTGGGTTATTTGCTCTTTAAATGATGTTCCTTTGTCATAAAAATCTCGCAATCTGTGACTCATCACTCGATGTTCTGGGCATCATAGAGAAGTTTTCAGTTTTAATGAAGGCAAATTCATTTCCTGTATGATGTGTCCTTTGAGTGTTGCATTTTAAGGACTATTTTTCCACCCCCAGGTGATAAAAATTTTCTGTATTTTTTATGGAAGTTTTTAAACTTTACCTCTCACATTGAGCTCAGTAATCCCCCGGGATAATTTTGTGTGTGTTGTGAGATAAGGATCTAATTGCATTTATTTTTGTGTATGGGTAGTCATCAATTATTACAGCACCAATCTGTGTTTCTGTATTTGAAGATGTCTATTTCTGAGGTCTTTCTTTTTGTTAATTAGTCTATGGCTTGTCTCTGCGATTACCACATTATGTGAAATAGTGGGTCTGTATTTGTCTTGTAGTTAAGAGGGGACGTTCTCACTCTTTCCCTCTTCAGAACTTTCTTAGCCATTCTCAGTCGTCCAGGAGAGACAGGACTCTCTTCTCTCTTCCTTCTCTCTCTCTCATGCACACATACTCACACAATCATTGTAACTACATTGTATTTTCAGGTTAATTTGGGGAGAATTGTCATTTTTGGTGCATCTTTTCATTTATTTAGCTTCTATTTTTCAATAAAAATGTTACTATCTTTAATATACAGTCTCGATCATCTTATGTTAAATATATTCCTAGGTGTGTCATATCGTTTTGTCATTATTGGAAAAGTAGGGAATTTAAAATTATTTTTTCTTTTGTCTTTTTTTTTTTTTTTTTTTTTTTTGAGATGGAGTCTCACTCGTCGCCCAGGCTGGAGTGCAATGATGAGATCTTGGCTCATTGCAACCTCCACCTCCTGAGTTCAAGCGATTCTCCTGCCTCAGCCTCCGGAGTAGCTGGGACTACAGGTGCGCATCACCACATCCGGCTAAATTTTGTATTTTTAGTAGGGACAGGGTTTCACCTTGTTTCCCAGGCTGGTCTTGATCTCCTGATCTCATGATCCACCCGCCTCAGCCTCCCAAAGTGCTGGGATTCCAGGTGCGAGCCACTGCATCTAGCCTTCTTTAAAACTTTTATGCCCTAACAGTTTACCTATAGATTGTTTAGGATTTTCAGTTTAGAGGGTGCCATCGTTGGGGAATAATGGCAGTTTTGTTTCTTCTTTACCAGTCTTTACATTGATTCTTCATTTTTCCCATCTTCCTGCGCTGGTTAGGGTTTCCAGTACAACGGGGTACAGGTTGAGCCAGCAGCCATCCTCGTCTTGCTCCTGAATTTAAAGGAAAGAGTTTAATAATCAAGAGTGATGTTTGTTGAAAATTTCTAATACTAAATAGTGATTGCCAGATGAAGGGAATCCCATTTTGTTCCCAATGTGCTAAGAGTTTACCATGAGTTTTAAATTTTAGCAAATGCTGCGTGTGTTGAGAAAGGTATATATGTATGTATGTATATATGTATGTATACACATAACACTCATACACATATAACTGCATTCTGTTAGGATAGTGAATCTACATTAAACTACATGAATATACATTCATGTCGAATGGATTTCTAATGTGGAACCGTTCTTGCATTTCTGGGATAAAACTTAGGCACAATATTTCCATATAATTATGAAAATCTACTTTGCTTTTGTTTTATTAAGGATTTTTCATCATTATTCATAAATTATATGAACCAACCTTTCCCTTTCTCATACTGCAGTTGTCTAATTTTATTTTATTTTTAGTTTAGCTTAGAAAGATGAACTGGGAGACATACCTCTCTTCTTCCCTCTGAAAACAAAGTTTACAAAAGATTAAACTTACCTATTTCTTGAATTCAGTGTTTAGTAAAAAGCATAAAATCACCAGGGTCTGGTCATCTCCTTTTGCGGTCAGCAGATAGTTAAGTACAGATTTAGTGGATTATAGGTTATTTGGATTTCCTCTTTCTTCTGAGACTATGTTAGGATGTTTTGCTTTTCTGGAATAAATATTGTCCATTTGTTTAGGTTTTCAAATTAATGTGTATGCTCTGCCTACTTAAGTCTCTTTTAATTTGTAAGATTTTAATTTATTCCTTTTATTTCTTTGTTAATAAGCCTCTGCGAGAGACTTGCCTGTTTTTATCAGTTTTTTTTCAAAGAACCAGCTCTATATTTATGATCTTGTCATTGCTTTGTTTCTTGTTTCGTTAGATTCTGCTCTATTTTCCATCTTATCCTTCCTTCCAAATTCCTTTTTCTTTTTCTCTTCTCTGGTGGGTAAATCCAGTGTCCTGATAGTGAACTTAGCCTGTTTTTTCAAGAGAAGAATGGTTCCCATAAGCGTATAAGAAATATGACATCCTGCAGACAGCCTGTCTTAGGCCACAGATACAGTTTAGCTCTGCAAAGATGATAGCAAAACTTCTCTAGTTTACAGCTGAGTGCCACCAGACTGTTTTTTGCCCTTCTCCAGACAAGACAGGAAGGGTCAACTACAAGATGATCTGATACTGATTAAGTATAGATTTAATTTCAACAAGACCTTTCCCTTTTAAAAAATGTCCTTAGTTCTCTGTATCCCTGTGGTCATTTGCATTGTCAAGAAAAACTAATCTTGTCTTAGATAAGGAGAAGATTTATTCAAAAAGAGGCTTGCAACTTACAGAGGAGAATCCTTGGAACTCAAGAAATGTAAACAACCAACATCAATCAGAAAACGGCTTTTCTGTTGTAGGGTAGGGCGGTCAGCAGACCTTAGCAGAAACTGAAGGGGAAGTTGGGTGAGCAAAGGAAATTTTCCAGGAAATGTATCTCCCTGTGGGATGAGGTCATTAGTGGTGCGTTCCCCTTTCTAGTACCTGTCCAGGCCTTAGGGGCAAGTAGAAGGTAAGAAAGTTGCATTGTGAAAACAGAGAGATGCACTGTGAACACTTGGGCAAAATGTAAATATTCTTTAGTTCAGTCTTCTCTAATTCATTCAGATGGTAACTGGTTCACCCAGCTCACTGCATTCTTTTTTTTTTTTTTTAAGACAGGATCTTGTTCTGTTGCCAGGCTAGAGTGCAGTGGTGCAATCACAGCTCACTGCAGCCTTGACCTCCAAGGCTCAAGCCATCCTCCTGCCTCCGCCTCTAGAGTAGCTGGGACCACAGACATATTCCACCGCATGCAGCTAGTTTTGTTTTGTTTTGTTTTGTAGAATCAGGGCCTCACTATGTTGCCCAGGCTGGTCTCAAACTCCTGGACTCAAGTGATCCTCCCGCCTCAACTTCCCTAAGTGCTGGGATTACAGGCATGTTAAAAACTGTGTTAATAAAGTTCATTTCTCCTTGAGTATTTTTAGGCACTTGAATTTTATCACCACCTGGGTATCCCTGCAGCACATCCGCCTTCTCCCTGCCTCCTTCCTGCCCTGCCCCTCTTCACCCACCCTCCTCCACTGAGCTCCCTTCACAGGCTTTCTGCCCCTCCCATCCCCACCCTCTCCCTCTGCACTCAGCCTTCCCTCTCCTAGTAACACTGCCCCACCTACCTCCACCACCCTTGCCTTGCCTGACTGCCCCGCGCCGCCGGGATGTCCCTTCCTCTGGCCTCTGAGGGTGCTCCCTATGTACCTCTTGCAGGCAGCTCTGCCCTGGCTTGGTGCATCAGCCTTGCGAGTCGAGATGCTGGCCGGGGCATATCTGTGTTGCTCTAGACCGAGTTCCATGGTTGCAGGCCCCCGCGTCTGTCTTCCTCTGTTCATCTCTGTGTTTGCTGCGTTGTGGGTTCAATCCGTGTGCACGGGAGGAAGGAAAGGAAGCAAGGAGGGCAGGAGAAAGCTACATATTGAACAAAGAATATAGTCCTGAAAACTGATAGTCACACCTGTGAGAGCCTAAAATAGATCAAGAAAACAACCACCAATATATTTTCTGGCATTTCATTCAATGAAGGCATTTATGTTATATTCCAGAAAGCACATGCAGCCTTACTGTTTAGTGTGTTTTAAAATAGAAGCCCTGCCCTTCCTGTGGATGAGGATCCTGCCATACAGTTGCTCTTTTGCCAGCTGTCATGTGTGTACTCAAATGACAGAGTTCCACACCCGAGAGCGGGACCCCTCAGATCTCTCCTGCCGTCCTCCGAAGTCGCTCCCAGAGGGAACCCATTGTCTCAGCTCCTGTTTCTATTTCCAACCTTGTTAATGGTATCACCACTACCCCTGGCTGCTCAGCTCCCAGGTGGAGAGCCGGGCGTTCCCCAAACTCCTCCTCCCACCTCCTGAGAGTTGAGAGCCAGGCGTTCCCCAAACTCCTCCTCCCACCTCCTGAGCGTCCGGGCCCTGCAGCATGGGAACTGCAGGCAATGTGGAGACACCGCATTGGGGTGTTTGGGATAGCAGGAAAGAGAGGGCAGCGGCCAGGTGTGTTACAGAAATAGATCATCCAGCAGCAGCAGGGGACAGGACCAACAGCCAGGCCAGGAAGGGGCACAGACGCCAATCTGGGCAAAGATAATGGGACCAATATTGCAGAAGCACATCAGAGTAGGGGGAGAGGGCATCGACTTGATAAATACTTAGAAGATGAAATTAGCAAAGCCTGGCCACCTGGAGGGGAGGCAGGAAAGGGATCTCAACTCCTCCTGGGGTCCAGCCCCAGCCTTCGGGTGCGCAGTGCTGCCCCATCCAACCGGGTCTGTGGCTCGTGGGCTCTTCGAGGACCTCGGCATGAAGTGGGGCCCATGGCTCCTGCCCTGCATGTGCCCTGCTTCCTGGGGTCTTCTCTGGCAAAGGGTCCTATGCCTTCCTCCATTTTATCCTTTGTCTGGTGAGATGGGGAGAGATGCTCCTCTGCTCTTCCACCCGCTTCTCTCCTCCGGCCTCTTCCCACTCCCAAGTCCTGACCTCCCCTCCCTTAAAATTATTGTCACCATCCAGGAGAACCTGCCCCTCATGGCCCCCAAACCGACTGCTGGAGGCCCACCCAGTTGCACACACCGAGAACTACTGGCTACAGAAAGCAGGAAAGGTGGGGGCTCCTTCTCCCACAGTCCAGCCAAATGAACGTGCCCCCCGCCACTCTTCCCTTACCTGCCACGGCCCTCAGGGCATTTAAGGAGAATTGTCTAGTCTGTGAAGCCTTAGGAAAAGAGATGCACCTGTACCTTTAAGGAATAAAGAGTCTCAGTTAAATACAGATTGGAGACATTACTTCTGGTTATGAACATTAGCCAAGTACTCAAGAGGCGAAAGGCTAATCAGATCATTGAAATTACTTCTGCATGCAAGCCAGCATCTCCCAACAGCGTCTCTTCCTTCTTTTCAGCTTTGTTCTTAATCTGCCTGGGCTTTAATCAAACTGCTTTCACTGACACTTTATCTTGATGGGAGTAAAAGAAATAGCCATGAGAGGGGACCATCAAAACCCAGAATGTAGAGCAATGAAAGGTGACAAACATCAGTCTGAACACAAGGGGCGCCCTGGAGAACCAGTTTAGATGGCAGAAAGCATTTCTGGATGGGCATCTCATAATCTTTAGGGCTCTTTTCTTAAGCATTCATGCATGAGGCCTGAAAGTCCTCTGCTGAATTCATCGGCAGGCACATGTGTTTTCAGTCCGATCAGACACTCAGATGACGAATCCTGTATGACAGTCATAGCTTACTGTTGATTGAGCCTTTTGTGTGCTAGGCATTGCTGGAAGCATATTTGTGAAACTAATCTTACCCTTACAGCAACCCTGTGAGGTATTGGTATGATTTATTCCCATTTTACAGATGAGGATACTGAGGCACAGTGAAATTTAATAACTCCCCAAGGTCATGTGAACTGTGAAGGTGGAGCCAGGATCCCAGGCCGGCAGTCTGACTCTGGAGCCCCGGCTCTCACCGCCATCTGCAGTGATGCATACAACAGGTTGCTACCAGGCACCCTGGCTTAGCTTCAGGACTGTGGACCTGAATGCTCAGAACAAGCTGAAGCCCAGTGAGAAACCGATTACTGTCGGAGATACCAAAGATCAAAACACGTTTACTCTTGGCCGGGCGCGGTGGCTCATGCCTATAATCCCAGCACTTTGGGAGGCCGAGGTGGGCGGATCATGAGGTCAAGAGATCGAGACCATCCTGGCCAATATGGTGAAACCCCGTCTCAGCTAAAAATACAAAAATTAGCTGGGCATGGTGGCGCATGCCTGTAGTCCCAGCTACTCGGGAGGCTGAGGCAGGAGAATTGCTTGAACCTGGGAGGCGGAGGTTGCAGTGAGCCGAGGTTGTGCCAGCCTGGTGCCTGATGATAGAGTAAGACTCTGTCTCAAAAAAAAAAAACCATGAAAAAAACGTGTTTACTCTTATTTACATTCAGCGTCTTTGTAACAGGTTCTTTGAAAATTGATAGACCACAAATTCACATATTACATATATGCTGATACTCTGAGCAGAATGCCTTGTGGTGCATAAGTTCTCTATGCCAAGCAGGCCGAGTCAAAGGGTTCAGTGTGTTATGAATTCTGCCTGTGACATACACACCTTGGGCAGGGAGGAAGTTCTTCTTATAAAGCAGTGGCAAGGCTTTATAGTTCCCAGTATGTGGTGTTTCTGGTTTTCATAGACTCCTGGGAAAGAGCAGTTTGTCTCTTCCTTGTCAGTGAGTAAAATGTCAGCGAAGTCTCCCTGCGTTTCCACTCTGTGGTCATGCAAGGAATGAGTTGTTGTTCTGATACACGGAGAAAAAATGACATGGCATCTGCCATGAGGGAAACACTGATCTGTGAGGGATGCAGTGACCCAGGGGCATCTCCCATCAATGGAAGAGACAGGTCCCCAAAATCAGGACCAATACCTGGAAGCAGGTCGTGTCTGTAGATGGCTTTTACTTAGGAATGCTCAATCATGACAAGTATTCTTGGGAGTTTTCCCCGCTTAGGGTTAAGACTGTGTTATTTCCTTTAAAATGATACTTAAAGCCTGCTATTTCCCCGACTCTTCAATATTCCCCAGTCATCTAAATAAAAAAGTGGGATATTTTGGCCTTTTTTGGTTATCAAGATGTTAGTTTTCACTTACAGATAGTTACAATCAATTGCTTATATAACTGCTAATAAAAAGATTGTAAGACATGCTGTAAAGCAATTAAAATGTAGTTACCATTCAAAAGTGACTTAAATATAGGTAATTATTATTATACCTGTTAAATGCCTGAAAGTGCTTCATAATGTTTATAGATTAATAACTTACTTATTTTAGTCATTTTGGTCCTCTGATTCCTGGGGATGAATTTCTGGAGTGACTGAAATCAAACCAAATGTGATAACCGATCAGAAGATGAATGGTGCCCCAACCTTCCCGGCAGCTGGTGACCGTCTCCCCTGATTCAGGACCTCCCAGTACTGAGCTCACTCGCTGTGACACACAGTTCTGCACACCCTGGCAGAATCCTTGAAGGAGGGCTTCTCTTTGCCAAGTGCCCCAGGGGTTCACCTACTTCCATTTAAAGTCTAAGCCAATCAGACCCTCACGGATAAGATTAAGGCCCCAAGCGATGAGAAAACCCTCAAAGCCCCATCCCCAGAAATAAGAGAGCCGAGGCTTCCACTGAGGGGATCTTTTGTGGTGTGTTGGCCAGAAATGATCAAAAGAAGATCTGGGAACTTTCTTGGAGGGTAGGCTTCAGTGCCGTCTTCTGTAATGGTCACACAGAAGCAGAGGGACTAGGCAGTGGCCCTATGGTGAGCTGGCTCCCCAGTCACCCAGGTTGGCTTAGAAAGCAGGTCCAGCTCACGGCACCCTCCTGAGCATCCTGCCCAGCAATGGGCTGGGCAGGACTTCACCTTCTAGGCTGCAGTGGACTGTCCGGGAGTGGACATGTACCCAGGCTGGTTCAGTGAGCCTCTTCCCTGGACAGAGAGCTGGAAGCAGAGAGAGCTAGGTCCGTGTGGAACTATGGTAGCATGATGCTTACTTGGGAGCTGGTCTGCAGAGAGAATGCGAGACAGCCATTGTGGAAGTGAGGCAGAAACAGGCTGCAGAGGGCACCAGCCAGGGATGGGGGAAGATTTGATCACTGCAGTGGGCATCCTTTCACAGACTGTAACCTGGGAGGGTCAGGCGCTGAGTTAATGCTGAAAAAGGTACCCTGATGGGCAAGAGTAGACCTGCGGTGCTGGGACCACCCCAGAGTCCAGGTGAGAGGGGGAGGTTCAGCCAGGGCAGGTGGAGCTGGAGTCCAGCGAGGATTGCAGGTGAGGTTGGTCCTGGTGAGGGTCAGCACACAAGGGAGCATTTGGACTTGCGGGGTGTGGGATGATCAGGAAAGAGGCAGAGATATTGGCTCCATCAGCCCCATCCATGGCATTTCCCTTCAGCAAGAATCGGGCATTATGAAGGCCAAGGGACCCTGCGTTCCTATTGTCCTCTCTGTCCTCCCTCCCTCTCCCTTCTCCCCCAGCCCTCTCATCACCCCGGGCTCTGCTTATTGCATTCCAGCAATGGGGCACCTGTTTAATTTTTTTCTCTGTCCATCCCCACTGGCCTGCTCCAAGTCAGACCTCATTGCGCCTCCCCAGGAGTGTGGAGTCCTGTGCAATTACTGGGCAAAATGCTAGAAGATGCTCTTCCCTTCCCTTCTGACACTTCCTGCTTCCTGGAGTTGAATGAGAGAAGTGCTGATTGGATACTAAATTAATATGGTAGTTAGTGAGATAAATTACTCCGTAAATTACCGTCCTTCACAATCAAAGCTAAATCAGTACAGGACGATGGGGTTGTAAGTTGCTGTTTTGATCCTATTCCTGAAATCCAGCTGGTCCCTGGCCAGTGTGGATTTGCAGGGCCCACTAATGGATTCTTCAGTGATGAGATTATCTTTCAAGCAGGCTCAAATCTAATTGGCTTCCAGTTCCTAAGCAAAAGAGGTGCATTACAGGCTGCTTCATGAGGGAAAACACTCTACCCCTCTTTGTTTCTTTGGGGAGTTATTTTCCTATGGGAGATGAAGCGCAGTAATTGAAGTCAATTAAGGTTAAAAGAAATGTGCCCCACGGCACCGCAAGAGGGTCTGCTTGTACGCTCAGTCAGTGTTGGTTTCTCGACCTTACTGTTCAGGATTACAGAGGACAGTCGTGCTTTAACTCACGAAAAAAGATTCTAGGTGGCTTTTTGATAAGGACATCACATAGTGGCTAAAGCTGCAAAGTTGCTGATCTTTTTTTTCTTTTTTAACGTATAATTTTCCTTGCAAATTATTCCACATAAAAACCAAGAAAACAGTTCATGAATCATTGTTATTAACCAGTGACTGATTTAGTTGGAGTATTTTGAGACCTTTTATAAGTACCCAATTGCCTTTACATGAAATTTCTAATTGGGTATTCTAATTGGGTATTATATTATAAATTTCTAATTGCTAATATAAATAAAATATGTTCATTGTGTCAAAATTAGAAACTTGGGAAAAAAAACAGTACTTTGAAAAAAATACCTTCCTTGGGTTTTCTGCTGGGGGGAGGAGGGAGACAGGAGCCCACAGCAGGTACAGCAGCTGTGCCTGGCTTGGGATTGTCTTGCATGTTACATCCCCAGAATGCACAGGGGTGAACAAACAGCAGTGTCCAGGACATGCGTGAGGGTGACTCTGTCACAGGTGTCATTTATGGGTAAACTCACATTCCTCAAAATATGAAATGTTGAACTGGACAGCTCCACCTGCCATCAGAGGACTAAGGGTGTGTTGGATGATTTAATGATAGAAAACAGAAAAGCTCAGTCTCTTGATGAGTTCAGGCTGTGCTGTTGGTTTGAATAGTCCTCATTTGGAAACATAATCCTCAGTGCACCAGTCAGTGTTGGGAGGTTGAGTTTAATAAGAGGTGACTGGGTCGTGAGGGTGGAGCACTCACGTATGGAGTGTCATTATCGTGGGGGAGAGTTCATTATGGTGAGAGTGGGTTGTGTAAAGGGAGCCTGGCCCCTGGTGCCTCTCACACTCACTTCAGCTTTCTGCCTTCCACTTTCCACCTTCCACCACGGGATGACCCCCACCAGATGCTGTGGCCCCATGCTCTTGGACTTCCCAGACTCCAGAACTGTGGGCCAAATACACTTCTATTCTTTACCCAGTCTGTATTACTCTGTTAGAGCAGCAGAAAATAGACTAAGACAGGTCGCTATAACAGAATGCTTTAGACAGGGTGGTGTCAACAGCAGACATTTCTCACAGTCAGGAGGCTACAAGTCTGAGTGACAGTGTGGTCAAGTTCTGGCGAGCATCCTCTTCATGTTTTACAAAGGGGAGCCTTCTCACGGTGTCCTCACGTGGTGCAGGGGGGCGGGGGGGAGAGAGAGAGAGAAATGTAAAATTATCCTGTCACAGAGTATGCACACACACAGTCTCACACACACAAAGCCTTGTTGTGGTCTCTGTTGGAACTTCATTGAATTTATAAGTTAATTTGGAAGGAATTAATGTATTTACAGCATTGAATCTTCCTAGTCATGACTACCGTGTCTATTTATTTGTTCTCAACATATTTTTCCATCTTATTCTATATTTACTCTTGGCTACTTTATATTTTTTTGCTATCGCAAATCATATCTTTAAAAAATTTGTACTTGCTGTTTGTTGCTAGTGAGTGAATTTTACGTATTGATTTTACATGCAGCAGCATTGCACAACTGTCACATTTACTTGTACATATTTGGAAATGTTACTGAGTTTTCTGTGTGAATAATCGTATCATCTTGGACGGTTTTTCTTCCTTCCTAGTTTGAACACAGTTTACTTCTTTTGCCCATCTTTTCCAATGACTGGGACCTGTGTAGAAGAGAAGTGATATTGGCAGCAATCCCCGTCTCCTTCCAGATGTTTGTTGTAGGGTTTCTTGAGTTAAGGGAGCTCCTATTTCAAGTTTATTAGAGGCTTTTACACTAGTGTTGAAATACCAACTGCCATTTTGCATCTATTGAGATTATCAGACAGTTTTTCTCATTTAATGTAGTGAATTCCATTAATACATTACATTATGTTAAAACATCTTTGTAATATAGGAATAAACCACATTTGGTCATAATGTTTTTTAAAATGTTGCTGTATTTAGTTTGTGGATAGATAGATAGATAGATAGATAGATAGATAGATAGATAGATAGATAGATAGATAGATTTTTTTTTTTTTTTTGAGATGGAGATTCACTGTTGTTACCCAGGCTGGAGTGCAATGGCGCGATCTCGGCTCACCGCAACCTCCGCCTCCTGGGTTCAGGCAATTCTCCTGCCTCAGCCTCCTGAGTAGCTGGGATTACAGGCACGCACCACCATGCCCAGCTAATTTTTTTTTGTATTTTTAATAGAGACGGGGTTTCACCATGTTGACCAGTATGGTCTCGATCTCTTGACCTCGTGATCCACCCACCTCGGCCTCCCAAAGTGCTGGGATTACAGGCGTCAGCCACCGCGCCCAGCCTGTTTATATTTTGTTTAGGACTTTTGCTTCTAGAATCACAAAGAATTTTCCTCTCTTCTTTTTACAGCTAGATCTGTCTTACTTGTTTTTTAAAGACAGCCAGTTATCCCAACACAAGTAATATGACGTGCTTCTTTTATTGTAGCAGTATCTCGAGCTGGACTCTCTATTCTGTTCCTTTACTGATACCACCTTATACTATTATTGTAGATTTAGGGTACATTTTGATGTGTGCAGAGCCTTTCTTTTCCCAAAAATTTCTTACAATGCATGTTTATTTTTTTCATTCCCATAAATTTAGGGTAAAGCAGATATTTTAAAATGGTGTTTTGTTCAACATTGTTTTAAAGCTAGAGACTCATTAGGATCATGGTGAGTTTTTAGAAATCCAGAATTTATAGGAAAGTTTTCTCTATGTATATATGTATATATATAATCTCTCTCTTACATAAATGCAAAGATACATACATGTGTGTATACACGCACAGACACATTTTTTTGCCTCATTACTTTGCCTTGAATAGCAGAAAAATGGCAAATAGTTTTCTTCTTAAAACTTCATAGAACTGTAAGAAAATAATTAGTCTACAGTTACTTACACGGATGATGATTCAGGCAATTTACAGCCATCAACTAAAAGGTAGAAGCTATTGTTTCAGAGGAAAAAAGCCAGGTTTTCAATTACCAGAGTGCAGTTCTGAACCCTCACGGAGAGTGTGTGAACTTCCTCCTGGATCCTTGCCCAGAGTTAAAAGTGCCACTGAGCAGACAGCAGGCACCCTGTGGGGAGCAGTCCTGCCCTCCTGGAGCAGCACTTGTGTTACTGGTAGTGCCTGAGAGGCCAAAGCAAGGCCAAAATCCATCGACATTTTTAGGGATTATAAATCGGTGTTTGCCTCTTGAAATTATAGCTTATACAGATTTCTCTATGCATCACTTACCTTTTCATAAGGTGAGAGATGAGGATCCAGTTTCATTCTCCTACATGTGGCTTGCAAGTTGTCCCAGCACCATTTGTTGAAAAAGGTGTCCTTTCCCCACTTTATGTTTTGGTTTGCTTTGTCAAAGATGAGTTAGCCATAAGTATTTGAGTTTATTTCTGGGTTCTCTATTCTGTTCTGTTGGTCTGTGTGCCTGTTTTTATACCGGTACCATGCTGTTTTGGAAACTATGGCCTCATTATATAGTTTGAAGTCAGGTAGTGTGATGCCTTCAGATTTGTTCTTTTCGCTTAGTCTTGCTTTGCCTGTGTGGGCTCTTTCTTTGGTTCCATATGAATTTTGGAATTGTTTTCTTCTAATTCTGTGAAGACTGATGATGGTAGTGGGGGTTGCAATGAATTTGTAGGTTGCTTTTTGGCAGTATGGTCATTTTCACAATATCTATTCTATCCATCCATGAGCATGGGATGTGTTTCCATTTATTTGTGTCATCTATGATTACTTTCAGCAGTGTTTTGTAACTTTCCTTGTAGAGATCTTCAGATTCCTTGGTTAGGTATAGTCCTAAGTTTTTTATTTTATTTTTTTGCAGCTATTGTAAAGGGGTTAAGTTCTTGATTTGATTCTCTGCTTGGTTGCTGTTGGTGTATAGAAGAGCTACTGACTTGTGTACATTAATCTTGTATCTAGAAACCTTGCTGAATTCTTTTATCAGTTCTAGGAGCTTTCTGGAGGAGTCTTCAGGGTTTTTGAGGTAAACAGTAATATCATCGCCGACAGTGACGGTTTGACGTCCTCTTTACCGATTTGGGTGCCCTTTATTACTTTGTCTTGTCTGATTGCTGTGGCTGGGACTTCCAGTACTGTGTGAAGAGCAGTGGTGAGAGTGGGCATCCTTGTCTTGTTCCGGTTCTCATAGAGAATGCTTTCAACTTTTCCCATTCAGTATTAGGTTGGCTGTGGGTTTGTCATAGATGGCTTTTTTTTTTTTTTTTGAGACGGAGTTTCGCTCTTCTTACCCAGGCTGGAGTGCAATGGTGTGATCTCGGCTCACTGCAACCTCCACCTCCTGGGTTCAGGCAATTCTCCTGCCTCAGCCTCCCGAGTAGCTGGGATTACAGGCACGCGCCACCATGCCCAGCTAATTTTTTGTATTTTTAGTAGAGACGGGGTTTCACCATGTTGACCAGGATGGTCTCGACCTCTTGACCTCGTGATCCACCCGCCTCGGCCTCCCAAAGTGCTGGGATTACAGGCGTGAGCCACCGCGCCCGGCCCATCAATGGCTTTTATGACCTTGAGGTATGTCCCTTGTATGCCAGTTTTGCTGAGAGTTGTAATCATAAAGCAATGGTAGGCCAGGCGCGGTGGCTCAAGCCTGTAATCCCAGCACTTTGGGAGGCCGAGGCGGGTGGATCACGAGGTCAGGAGGTCGAGACCATCCTGGTCAACATGGTGAAACCCCGTCTCTACTAAAAATACAAAAAATTAGCTGGGCATGGTGGTGCCTGCCTGTAATTCCAGCTACTCGGTAGGCTGAGGCAGGACAATTGCCTGAACCCAGGAGGCGGAGGTTGTGGTGAGCTGAGATCGCGCCATTGCACTCCAGCCTGGGTAACAAGAGCGAAACTCCGTCTCAAAAAAAAAAAGCAATGCTGGGTTTTGTCAAATGCTTTTTCTGCATCTATTGAGATGGCTGGTTTTAATTCTGTTGATGTGGTGTATCACATTTATTGACTCGCATATGTTAAACCATCCCTGCATCCCTGATATGGAACCCACTTGATCGTGGTGGATTATCTTTTTGATATGTTATTGGTTGTGGTTAGGTAGTGTTTTGTTAAGTATTTAGCATCTATGTTCATCAAGAATATCAGTCTGTAGTTTTCTTTTTTGGTTAGGTCCTTTCCTGGTTTTGGTATTAGGGTGATGCTGGCTTCACAGAATGAATTAGGGAGGGTTCCTTCTTTCTCTATCTTGTGGAATAGTGTCGAAATGATTGGTACCAATTCTTAGAATGTCTGGTAGAGTCCTGCTGTGAATCCATCTGGCCCTGGACTTTTTTGTGTTGGTAATTTTTTAATTACAGTTTCAATCTTGCTGTTTGTTATTGGTCTGTTTAGGTTATCTAATTCTTCTTGATTTAAGTTAGGAGGGTCATATTATTACAGGAATGTATCCATCTCTTCTAGGTTTTCTAGCATACATGCGTAAAGATGTTCATAGTAGCCTTGCATGATCTTTTGTATTTCATTAGTGTCAGTTGTAATATTTCCTGTTTTGTTTCTTAGGTTATTTAGATTTTCTCTCTCCTTGGTTAGTCTTGCTAATGGTCTATCAATTTTACTTATCTTTGCAAAGAATCAGCTTTTTGTTTCATTTATCTTTTGTATTTTTTTTGTTTCAATTTCCCTTAGTTCTGCTCTGATTTTGGTTATTTCCTTCCTTCTGCTGGGTTTGGGTTTGATTTTTCTTGTTTCTCTAGTTCCCAGAGGTGTGACCTTAGAATGTCAGTTTGTGCCCTTTCAGTCTTTTTTATGTAGGCGTTTAGGGCTATGAACTTTCCTCTTGGCACTACCTCTGCTGTATCATGGAGGTTTTGATAGGTTTTGTCATTATTGTTCAGTTTGAAGAATTTTTAAATTTCCATCTTGATTTCATTTTTTTACCCAATGTTCATTCAGGAGCAGGTCATTTAATTACAGTGTGGTTTTGAAGGTTCCTTTGGAGTTGATTTCTAGTTTTATTCTACTGTGGTCTGATAGAGTGCTTGATATAATTTCAATTTTCTTAACTTTATTGGGTCTTGTTTTATGGCCTATCATATGGTCTATATTGGAGAAAGTTCCATATGCTGTTGAATAGAATGTGTGTTCTGTGGTTCTTGGATGAAATGTCCTGTATATATTTGTTAAGTCCATTTGTTCCAAGGTATAGTTTAAATCCATTGTTTCTTTGTCGACTTTCTGTCTTGATGACCTGCCTAGTGCTGTCAGTGGAGCATTGAAGTCCCCCACTATTATTGTGTTGCTGTCTACCTCATTTTTTTAGGTCTGTTGGTTAGGTCTGTTTTATAAATTTTGGAGCTCCAGTGTTAGGTGCATATATGTTTAGGATTGTGATATTTTCCTTTTGGAACAAGGCCTTTTACCACTATGTAATGATCCACATTGTCTCTTTTAACTGATGTTACTTTAAAGTTTGTTTTGTCTGATGGAAGAACAGTTACACCTGCTCGCCTTTGGTGTCTATTTGTGTGAAATGCCTCTCTCCACCCCTTTACTTTAGGTTTATGTGAGTCCTTATATGTTAGGGGAGTGTCCTGAGGCAGCAGAGAGTTGGTTGGTGAGTTCTTATTTGTTCTGCAGTTCTGTGTCTTATAAGTGGGGCATTTATACTATTTACATTCAAAGTTAGAATTGAAATATGAGGTACCATTGCTTTCATCATGCTGTTTGTTGCCTGTGTATTTTGGTTTTGTGGTTTTTTTTAAATTATTTTTGCTTTTTAATTTGTATTTTTGTTTTATAGAGCCTATGCGATTTATGCTTTAAAGAGGTTCTGTTTTGATTCATTTCCAGGATTTGTTTCAAGATTTAGAGCTCCTTTTAGCAGTTCTTGTAGTGGTAGCTTGGTAGTGGTGAATTGTCTCAGCCTTTGTTTGTTCAAAAACAAACCATCTCTTTCGAAAACAGATATCTTTCCTTCATATATGATACTTTTTAGTTTTGCTGGATACAAAATTCTTGGCTGATAATTGTTTTTTGTTTTTTGTTTTTTTTTTAGGAGGCTGAAGGCAGGGCCCAAATCCCTTCTAGCTTGTGGGGTTTCTGCTGAGAAATCTGCTGTTAACCTGATGGTTTTTTTTTTTTCTTTGTAGGTTACCTGATGCTGCTATGTCATACCTCTTATAATTCTTACCTTCTTCTTAACTTTGGATAACCTGATGACAGTGTGCCCAGGAGATTATCTTTTTGCAATGAGTTTCCCAGATGTTCTTTGTGCTTCTTATACTTGGATATCTGGGTCTCTAGCAAGGCCAGGGAAGTTTTCCTCGATTAGTCTCTCAAATATGTTTTCCAAGCTTTTAGATTTCTCTTCTTCCTCAGGAACACTAATTATTCCTAGGTTTGGTCATTTAACATAATCCCAGACTTCTTGAAGGCTTTGTTCATATTTTCTTATGCTTTTTTCTATGTCTTTGTTGGATTGGGTTAATTTGAAGACCTTGTCTTTGAGCTCTGAATTTCTTTTTTTTTTTTTTTACTTGTTCAGTTCTATTTCTGAGACTTTCCAGAGCATTTTGCATTACTATTAGTGTGTCCAGCTTTTCCTAGATTTTTATTGTTTTTTTTTTTTTTCATTAAGTTATCTATTTCCTTATCTATTTTCTCCCTTCACTTCTTGTATCATGTTTTGGATTTCCTTGAATTGGGCTTTGCCTTTCTCTGATTAGTGCCTCCCTGATTAGCTTAGTAACTAACCTCCTGAATTCTTTTTCAGGTAAATCAGGGGTTTCTTCTTGGTTTGGATCCATTGCTGGTTAACATGATTTTGGGGGGGTGTTAAAGAGCCTTGTTTTGTCATATTGCCAGGGTTGGTTTTCTGGTTCTTTCTCATTGGGTAGGCTCTGTCAGAGGGAAGGTGTAGGGCTTGAGGCTGTTGTTCAGATTCTTTTGTTCCATGGGGTGTTCCCCTGATGTAGTACTCTCTTCCTTTTCCTATGGATGTGGCTTCCTGTGAGCTGCACTGCCATGAAAGTTGTTTCTCTTCTGGGTCTGGCCACCCAGCAAGTCTACCTGGCTCCAGGTTGGTTCTAGGGGTTGTATGCACAGAGTCCTGTGGTCTTTCAGCCACGGATAACCAGCACCTGTTCCAGTGGAGGTGTTGGGGGTGTGCAGTGGACTCTGTGAGGGTTGTTCGCTTTGGTGGTTTAATACTCTATTTTTGGCCTGCTGGGAGATGGCATTTTCCAGAAAACGTCAGCTATAGTAGTGTGGAGAGGACCCACACCACTGGGCAGTAGAACACACAAGATTATATGTTCTTTGTCGTCTACTACCACAGTGGGTAGGAAAGGCCCATCAGGTGGGGGTGGGGCTAGGCATGTCTGAGCTCAGATTCTCCTTGGGTGAATCTTAACTCCTGTGGGGGATGTGTGTAAGATTCTCAGGTCACTGGAGTCATGTACCTCGGAGGATTATGGCTGTCTCTGCTGAGTCATGCAGGTTGTCAGGGAAGTGGTGGAAAGCCAGTAGTCACAGGCCTCACCCAGCTCCCACACATACTGAAGGGCCAGTCTCACTCCTACCATGCCCCCCACCAACAGCCCTGAGTCTGTTTCCAGGCAGTGGGCAAGAGGGACTTGAGAACTTGCCCCAGACTACCCACCTCCCAGCTGGGAAAGAAGGGGTTTGTTCTTCCCCAGCTTTGGAGAGTCTGCATACCAGATTTGCGCCCTCCCCTGAGTTCTGCCCAGGAGGCTTCTTACCCTGTTCAGATTGTTACAAAGTTCGACTTTTCCTTTTCAGATTTTTTTTTCCCTGATGAGCTTTACCCCGGCTCCTCTGGCAGCCCTCCTGGTGGATCCCTGTGGTGCCAGGCAGGAATGGCCTGCCTGGGGACCTGGGGGCTTCCAGGGCGTGGCCCACTGCTTCCTCTACTTCTTTATTTTGCTCGACTCTCTAAACTGACTCAGCTACAGGTAAAGTCAGAAACTTCTCTTGCAAGCAGACTTGCATTTTCACCAGTGGGGTATGTGTTTGGGAGAAGACGCTCTCCCTCTCCTATTTGCACACTTTGGGCACTCACAGTATTAGGGTGTCTTCTGAGTCCTGCAGGAGCAGTCTGCTTCCTTCAGAAGGTTTGTGGGTCCTCTTGGGGTTGCTGGTTTGTTCTTGCAGTCAGTCTGGAGCTAAAATTCACAATGCAAGCCTCTGTACACTGCTCTGTCCAGAGCTGCAATCTAGTCCTGCCTCCCACACATAATCCTATGTGTGCTGCATTATTTTATTTAAAGGTCAAAGTGAATTTTCTGTGTGTGGTTGGAAGCTTGGAAATGATGCATATAATTTCCTTCCAGTCTGAACTTACAATTCAGAAGAGAACAATGAGATGTCCTGTAATAGTTCAAATATTTAGCAACCACCTATTATGAATGAGATATTATTTTTATTGTTGTTTTTATTTCCTTTCTTTTTGAATGAGATAGTCTACTATACGTAGCAAAAGACTTGGTCTCTGCTTTTGATGTTCTCACAAGATGGAGGTGGAAATAAACTTCCAGGAACTGAAGGGTCTGAGCTGTTAACCTGCTTTCAAGCTAACAAACTAGTCTGTTACTGTTTACTCTTACTTTTCTGGCAAAAAGACATGAGATTCCTGGTTCAGAGACAAGGAACCTTATTACTCATGGCAAAAGCAGTATCCAGAGCTCTAGGCTAGTGTGTGTCAGTTCCCCATGTGCTGAGGTCTCAGGGTGATGCTAAGGGGCCACCATGGATGCCTGCACATGTATGCTGAGCTGCATTACCGGGAAGGAACACTGAGACTGGGGAATTCCTGTCTTTGTAGTAAAGCTACACTTTGTCTAGGGGACACATTCCCTCTTTACTCAAGATTTCTTGGTGCAGACACAGCCCTGGGAAATGGACTGGGTAAAGAACAGTCAAGGCCCTACATTCTTGGCATATCCAGCAGGAAGTTGAGGGTATGCTCAGGGTCCATGGCAGATGGCCTCTTCCAACATAAATCTTCAAGGAACATCAGCTCCACGACCAATGTCTACCATCATAAGGTAATAAAGAATAAATGGTGCAGGCATTTAAGAGAATAATTATATAATGCCCAACCCCCATCCCTTGTAATCATTACACATGTAGGGCTATTGCTGGATATTTCCTCATCATTTCTGTTTTATGCCGTGGAACTCTCCTTATCATTACACCTTCTATAATTATATCTTAGCTGATAGTGGCCTCCCATGGGACCTCTTTCTTTATGCAAAGAGAGAAGACAACATAGGGAAAAAAAAAACTAGTGAATGAACTAGCAGAAATAAATGTAAGACAGTTTGTCCTCATTTTGTCCAGCAAGCAAAGGTATCAGTATTCTGAATTCTTTTTTTTTCTTTTTTTCTTTTTTTTTTTTTTTTTGAGATGGAGTCACTCTATCGTCCAGACTGGAGTACAGTGAAGTGATCTCAACTCACTACAACCTCCACCTTCCAGGTTCAGGTGATTCTCCTGCCTCAGACTCCTGAGTAGCTGAGATTATAGGTACCTGCCACCACGCCCAGCTAATTTTTGTATTTTTAGTAGAGACAGGGTTTCTCCATGTTGGCCAGGCTGGTCTTGAACTCCTGACCTCAGGTGATATGCCAGCCTCAGCCTCCCAAAGTGCTGGGGTTACAGGTGTGAACCACCACAGACTGGCTCAATGTCCTGAACTCTTAATGTTCTTAACATGTAGGCATATGTAAGTTGTCATGGCTGTCACCTTTCTCTGTTAATTGTATTATTAATATCCATAATTTACTTGAAATGGAGAGATTTAAAAAATAATTTATTATTGTACCTTTGCCTAAGTATCTAAAACTGTTTTTTTCTCTCATGTTTGTTCTATACATGGTTTATTATATACATAACTTCCTTCACTTTATTAGCATTAATATCATCAAAATGCTAATAACATCAGAATGTCCAGCAGCAAAACTCAGTATCAGCAGTGAAAGACCTGCCTTCTTTACACATTTGCCATTTTGAGTGACCTTTTTTTGTGGGGGGAGTCGCACTCTTGCCCAGGCTAGAGTGCAGTGGTGTGATCTCGGCTCCTGCAACCTCCAACCTTCGGGTTCAAGCAATTCTCCTGCCTCAGCCTCCTGAGTAGCTGGGATTACAGGTGCCTGCCACTGTGCTGGGCTAATTTTTGTATTTTTAGTAGAGATAGGGTTTCACCATCTTGCCCAGGCTGATCTTGAACTCCCGACCTCGTGATCTACCTGCCTCAGCCTCCTAAAGTACTAGGATTGCATGTGTGAGTCACTGTGCCCAGCCATAAAGGGATTTTATAGAATGTGGATTTCAGTGTTGATAAAGGACTCTGATAAAGCTGTCAAAAAGCAGAGATAGCCTGGCCAACATGGTGAAACTACTGCTCTCCAAAAAAAGAAATTCAAAAATTAGACGAGAGTGGTGGTGTGTGCCTGTAGTTTGGCGACTTGGGAGGCTGAGGCATAGCCTGGGGGACAGAGTGAGATCCCTCTAAAAATAAAAAAAAAGCAGAGATAAAGGCATTATTTAAGCCAGAAAAGAATTCTGAAGAAACACAAACACAATACCAGGTGGTATGCGATTACTTAGAAAAACACCAAGCATTTAAACAGCTGGAGGGGGAAAGTCTTTCTGACATATGTTTCAGATGAATACGTTTTATGAGACAAAGCGGGGCTGCCTCATGATGCGTGTGCAAACAAAGGTCAGAGTTGTTTCTGTCTGTGGGTAGTTTCATTTGGTAGCATATGTAAAATTAATACTGTTTTTAGAAGGGTATTCATTCAAATGACAGTGGATTCCGTGGTCAATAAAAATGAAATTTCTAGATTGAGGACAAAGTAAAGGTATCGTGTATATTTCAGCAATGGTACATTACGAGATGTGGCTGTTGGCTGGGCAAGGTAGCTCACGTCTGTAATCTCAGCACTTTGGGAGGCTGAGGTGGGTGGATCACCTGAGGTTGGGAGTTTTAAATCAGCCTGACTAACACAGTGAAACCCTGTCTCTACTAAAAATACGAAAATTAGCTGGATGTGGTGGCAGGCGCCTGTAATTTCAGCTACTCAGGAGGCTGAGGCAGAAGAATCACTTGAACTTGGGAGACAGAGGTAGCAGTGAGCTGAGATCATGCCACTGCACTCCAGCCTGGGCGATCGATGAGACGCCCTCTCAAAAAAAAAAAAAAAGAGACCTTGCTATTTTAGGTATAACTTTGAATTGCTCTCCTTAGATATATAAAATACATACTTAAGAAGCTCCCCCACCATCTTTTCACTATGCAAGGACACAGCGAGATATCAGCCATCTGCAACCAGAAAGTAGGCCCTTATCAGAATCCAACAGGCTGGCACCCTGATCTCAGACTTCTAGACTTCAGGACTGCAAGAAATGACCGTTTGGTGTTAGAGCCACCTGGTCTACGGCATTTTTGTAATAGCAGCCTCAGCTGACTGAGACTCTGTATGAAACCTGAAAAGACAAGCTACAGTTTGAGGGAAAATATTTGCAAACCACCTCTCTGACAAAGGACTAGTACCTAGAATACATAAAGAACTCTCATAATTCAACAGTTTAAAAAGAAAAAGCAAACATTACAAATAGAAAATGGACAAAGGACATGAACAGACATTTGACCGGAGAGGATCTCCAGATGGCAAATAAGCACATAAAAACATTTTTGACGTCATTAGCATCAGGGAAATACAAATGAAAATCTTTTATAAAGGGGTATCATTATGCACTTGTGAGAACAGCTAAAATGCAAACAGTGACAGCACATGTTGGCAACCATACAGAGAAACTCGATCACTCATACATGGCTGGTGGGAATTAAAAATTGTTCAAACACTCTGGAAGGCATTTTTGCAGTTTTTAAAATAAAACTAAATATGCAATTACTATACCAATCAGCAGTCATACTCTTGGATATTGGATAAATAAAAATTTATGTTCACACAAAAGCCTGTACACAAAGGTTCACAGCAGCTTTATCTGTAACAGCCCAGCACGGGAAAACTGCAATACCAAAAACCCAGATATTCTTCAGTTGTTGAGGATTAAACCCATGTGGTACAAGCATAGTGTGGAATATTACTCAGCAATAAAAAGGAATGAACTACTGATACATGAAGCAACCTGGATGAGTCTAAAGGGAATTATGCTAGTGGAAAAAGCCTGTTCTGAAAGGTTACATGCTGTGCAGTCCACGTATGCAACATTCTTGAAAGGACAAAATTATAAGAAATGGAGAACAGACTAGTGATTGACAGGGGATCAGAACTGGGGGTTGAGTGGGGAGCAGGGAAAGAGCTGAGTGTGTCTATGAAAGGTCAGCACTGGGGGGACCTGTGTGGTGATGGGGCTTCTCTTCAACCTGACTGTACCAGTGTCAGTATCCTGGCTGTGACACTAAACTACAGATTTGCCAAATGTTACCACTGAGAGAAAACAAGTAAAGCGTACCCAGGATCTCTCTGTAGGATTTCTTACAATTGCATGTCAATATACAATTATCTCAAGATAAAAAGTTTCACTTGAGTTACAGGTTGTGATTGATAAAAATTGCCCGCCTCATCTTACTTAGGATTTTCTTAGACATGTTACTGCCTACCTAGTAATTATCAAAATTGTAAAACACATCAGGAATATTATGAACCATTTGATCAGCATTGTAAAGGAATCAACGAATGTGAAAGGCCATTTTTTGTTATGAGAAAACATAGACACACAAAACAAAACCTCTGAAGTAGATGGCAGTCGACCTGGCTCATTCTGGGTCCTAGCAGGAGGGCTAAGGATTCTGCCCTCTGGGATTTTGGAATGAGGCTGACATTCTCCTGCACCTTTCCTCACAGGATCTCCTCTTCAGCGTGTGCGCCCTCAACGTGCTGTCCACCATCGTGTGTGCACTGGCCACAGCCATGTGCTGTATGCAGATGGTCTCCTCTGACGTCCTGCAGATGGTGAGTGGCCTGATCCCCTCCTCTACCCAGTTTGAAATGAGTGTAGGAGTGGACGATTCTGGCTTCAGTCCAGTGCAGTGAGGATGATGGCCCCTGACAGTCCATGGCACCTGGAGATCACCTGGAAGACCAAGCATCTGCACATGTGGTGCCGCTGATGTGTGTATTTTAGGTGGTGTTGGGGCTCCGTATTGACAGAGTTCTGCCGCTGTCATGTTCTCTAGGATGGCCCATGGTGTGTGCCCTTGAGTAATGTAGTGAAATTCCTGCAGCCCTGGACATCCCCTGGACCCAGCACCTCCAAAGCAAGGTGTCTTCCTCTGACTTCAGAATTCTCTTTTAATCCAGAAAGTTTAGGGGTGTTCGAAGATCAGTTCTTTTCTCATTGGAAAATTGCTAACCTGTGCATTTTTAATTTGCTAATGAACCCTGAGCTCATACTGCAGCGGCCAGTCACTGGCCATCATTTGGCCCTCTGCCCGGGTCGTACACAGGAAGACCTGCTGCTCCCAGGGGCAGCAAGGAGGCCAGGAGCATGGTTCACTAACATATGTTATAATATGTGGGTTATTGGAGGCTCTTCCTGTTCAATGTGAATGGAACACAGCCTACTGATCAGAGTGCTATTGAGTACAATAAAGAGAAATTGATGAGAAGATACTATTCTTCCATGGTCAGGGTAGGAATATCTGCGTGTGTGTGTGTGTGTGTGTGTGTGTGTGTCTGTCTGTCTTTCTGTCTTTCTGCCTCTGTCTCTGTCTCTCAGTTCGCCCCTTTGAGACCTACTCTGCTTCCCATGCAATGTTTTATGCATCTTATGCAAGAAAAGGCAGCTTGTTCTTATAGAGGGTTTTTTATGTGCTCTTCATTATCATTCACCCTATGGCAGTCAACATCAGTTGATCAAGATATAGGGCCAGAGAGCATCATTACCAAGACGTTAAAAATTCATTGGTCCTAATTGCATGCCACGGGAGTCTCTCCCCCCGGTGTATATCCACACAGCTGTCACAGCCAGGCTGCCCTTTCTGGGAGGCTACAGTTTTCTGAAAGACATCTAATTAAGCAGTTCTTCAGTAGCCATGAACTTCTGCCCTTGTTCATCGGGGCCTCATGTTGGCAATTTTCTTCAGTGTGTTCTGTAAAGGAAAGGTTAAATACCTGGGGCTTCTCCTCACCTCAGCAGATTTGACTATTGATCTGTAAATATCACATCAGTTTCACCAAACTTACAGAACTAAAGGCATGTAAAAAGTTTGCATTCTCCTGGTTTGATGCATTAAAATGAACATTACCAACCAAATAAGAGTAAAGTAAATTCTCGATATGAGAGCGTATAGTGATCACAGCAGTGTGCAGAGTCACTCCGTAGTTGTGATGGGTGGGGCGTGAGCAGGCCTGGAGCTGTGGGTCCGAAGCCAGGCGTGCCCGGGTCTGAGTCCCACCTCTTCTGCCTACGAGGCAGGCGATTCTGGGCGTCTCACTGAACCCACCTGTGCCTCGGTTTCCTCACCTGTGAAATGGAACACATGGGATGCCTGGGGATCCCTAATACTTGTGATCTGTTTTGATTTGAAATGTGCCGGGAATATCAGTCTGTCACTGGGATGTCTCAGCAATGCCTGCAGACACAGTGGCTGAGGCTCTTTACCAGCAGAAAATACTATGCACAGGAATGGCAGGCTGCGGTGACAGTGGCTGCTTTCAGAAGCCCTGGTTGTTTCATCACCAAATACTCTGTGGGTGAAGTTGCCTCACACCCCTGGCTTGGAAGCAGAAATAGCGGACTTCCTGCCAGCATGTGCTTTGCGCTGGATGATGGTGTGGTGGGAGCCCAAAGCCTCTGCTCCCCCAGTGAGACCCTGATTCTGCTGCCAGGCTTCAGAGTCATGGGGGAGGCAAAAGGGAGCTGCTCGTGGGTGGCCATGGCACCCCGTGGGACCAGGATGATCTTGGACACGTCTGCCTGTGGGTCCCCATTTCCTCAGCTCCAGAGAAGATCAAAGTGTGTACCCTGCTGTACACACTTCATGTCACTGCCTGTGGGTCCCCATTTCCTCAGCTCCAGAGAAGATCAAAGTGTGTACCCTGCTGTACACACTTCACGTCACTGCCTGTGGGTCCCCGTTTCCTCAGCTCCAGAGAAGATCAAAGTGTGTACCCTGCTGTACACACTTCACGTCACTGCCTGTGGGTCCCCATTTCCTCAGCTCCAGAGAAGATCAAAGTGTGTACCCTGCTGTACACACTTCACGTCACTGCCTGTGGGTCCCCGTTTCCTCAGCTCCAGAGAAGATTAAAGTGTGTACCCTGCTGTACACACTTCACGTCACTGCCTGTGGGTCCCCGTTTCCTCAGCTCCAGAGAAGATTAAAGTGTGTACCCTGCCCTACACACTTGCTGCTGATGGGATGAGTCCACTTACCTGTGGGAACGGGTTTTGAAGAAACGTGGTGGTCACATGGAGGTCAGCTCTTGCCATGTGGGTTGGAGGCCTGAGCCAGGCTGACTGTGTAAACTGCTTTTAGAGGAGTGGGAAAGCCCAGCAGGGTCATGATCACGCCCTGAGGGATGGAACCCAGAAAGGAAGACGCCTCTGAAGCTCTTTTTAACTTTTATTTCATTATCTACTTTAATAAAAGAAGTAAAATATGATCACTGAAACAAGTAAAATAATGCAGCAGAATGTAAAGAAAAAGTTAATAGTCTCTCTTCTCCCACCCCAATCACCACTAACACTTTGAAGTGAATCTTTCCCTCCCTCCCCTCCTTCCTTCCCCCCTCTCTTTCTTTCCTTTTCTTTCCTTCCTTCTCTCCCTCCCTCCTTTCCCTCCCTCCCTCCCTTCCCTCCTTCCTTCCCTCCTTCCTTCCCCCCTCTCTCTTTCTTTCCTTCCCTCCCTCCCTCCCTCCCTCCCTCCCTTCCTTCCTTCCCCCCCTCTTTCTTTCCTTCTTTCCTTCTTTTCTTTCCCTCCCTCCCTCCCTCCCTCCCTCCCTTCTTTATTTTATAGAGAGAGACTTGCTGTGTTGCCCAGGCTGCTGTTGAATTCTGGCCTCAAGTGATCCTCCTGCCTCACCCCCACAGCCTTCCATTTTTCTCGATTTCTTAATGCTTCAATAAACATAAATAAATAGTCTATCTTCCATTTTTCTCCCTCTCTTCCTCTTTCTCTTCTTCCTTCCCTTCTTCCTTCCTTCCCTTTCTTCCTTTCTTCCTTATTTTTAGCCAATATGGGATTGCATGATTCATATTACTCTGCAGTTGAATTTTATAACCTGAAACTATCACAGACATTCCTCTAGGTCAATATATGGAAAGATCATGTTAAACTTCATGGATCCATAATGTCAGTTACTATGTGATGTCAGCTACTTGTTATCTTTTTATCTGTGGATACTAGAGTTGCTTCCTGTTTTTGGTGCTGGTGTTGGTTTTGGTTGTGCTGGTGCAGATGGTGTGATGGTAAGGTCTTTGTGCAAACAGCTGTAGCTCTCTGAACCGGCCTCTGCTGAGCTGTCAAGCCAGGTAAGCATGGTTCTCCCTCATGGCTGCAGAGCACACCACCTGCCGCCCACAGTACAGATCCCTGCTAGAAGCTTCTGCATTTCACGCCTGCACCATTTCTGCTCCAAGAAGCTGGGCAGTAAGCTTTCCAAGGGACAGTTGTAGCTGTTCCTAACTAGCTTATGCCAATGATATTTGTTGTAATTACATATTCTAGTAATGCGTAAACCCATGAAATAAGAGTGCGGAAAGATAATTGTTTCTGTTACAACACAGTCAAGTACTTATGAAAGATTTGGCGAAACGGTGCTGCTGAATCTATTGCTGTCCATTTAGATGCGAGTGAGACAACTATGGGGGTTGCAGTAAATGCTGATAAAAATCTAGAGGAGCTGGGCGGTGTCTCACGCCTGTAATCACAGCACTTTGGGAGGCCGAGGCAGGCGGATCACCTGAGGACAGGAGTTCAAGACCAGCCTGGTCAACATGGTGAAACCCAGTCTCTACTAAAAATACAAAAATTAGCCAGGCATAGTGACATATGCTGGTAGTCCCAGCTACTTGGGAGGCTGAGGCAGGAGAATGGCTTGAACCTGGGATGCGGAGGTTGCAGTGAGCTGAGATTGTGCCATTGCACTCCAGCCTGGGTGACAGAGTGAGATTCCTTCTCAAAAAAATACATAAATACATAAATCTAGAGGGCGTCCACTCGCACATTGCTTGACAAGTGCCTTTCAGCTGTAGCCCCACTTTAAAAACACAGAAGAGGGTTGTTTGATCCATGTCTTGTGGATGCAGCTTATGTAAGAAAGACCACAGGGCACTCCACACAGCAGACTGACTCTCAGAAGAGACTTTACTGGGGCAGAGAAAGGTCCATCCATGTATGTGCAGTCAGCCCCCCTTCAGCCAACCGTGGATCGACACTATTGAAGGAAAAAACACAGCAAAAATAACAGAACAACAACAACAAAATAAATAAAAAACAGTACACCATGACAGCTATTTCCATAGCATTTATACTGTATTAGGAGCTAGAAATATTCGAGGAATGATTCAGAGTATACAGGAGGGTGTGTGTAGGTTACGTGCAAATAAGACAGCATTTTATGTAAAAGACCCCACCCTTCACCGATGTCAGTGCTCTGTGGCAGGCGAGGTTCTGGACGCGATTCCCTGTGGATTCAGGGGACACTGTGTACATGGATTTTCTTTTGCCAGGGATCGGTGAGATGAGGAATTGGGTCACAGCTGTCTTAACATACATTCACCTATCATACAATTCCCCCATTTAAAATTCAGCAGTTTTCCCAGCACTTTGGGAGGCTGAGGCGGGCAGATCACCAGGTGAAGAGATGGAGACCATCGTGACCAACATGGTGAAACCTCGTCTCTGCTACAAATTCAAAAATTAGCTGGGTGTGGTAGCGTGCACCTGTGGTCCCAGCTACTCAGGAGGCTGAAGCAGGAGCATCACTTGAACCCGGGAGGCGGAGGTTGCAGTGAGCCGAGATCGTGCCACTGCACTCCAGCCTGGACAACAGAGCAAGACTCCATCTCAAAAAAAAAAAAAAAATTCAGTGCTTTTAGTATATTCACAGAATTGTGAAACCTTCACCACAATCCATTTTAGAGCACTTTTATTATCCCCAAGAGAAACCCATACCTTTCAGCACTCACCCCTATTTCCTTTCCCGCCTTCAGCCCTAGGAAACCACTAATCTACTTTCTGTATCCATGGATTTGCCTGTTCCACACCTTTCACATAAATCAGTGATACAGTATGTGGCCGTTTGTGTCTAGCTTCTTCCAATTAACACGATGTTTCCAAGGTTCGTTTGTGTTTCTACAGGTACCAACGTTTCATTGCTTTTTACGGCTGAACAATGTATTCCATTGTATCAGTATGCCACATTTTGCTTATTCATCAGTAGATGTTCATATGGGCTGTGTGCCTTCTTGGCTCTTATTCATAATGCTGTTATGAACATCCTTGTACAAGTTTTGGTGTGGACGTATGTCTTGGTTTATCTTGGGTATGTGCCTTGGAGGGGAATTGCTGGGTCATAAGGATGACTCTGTTTCTGAGGAACTGCAAGACTTTTCCAAAGCAGCTGCACCACTTTACATTCCCACCATGAGACCATGAGCATTCCAGTTTCTCCACATCCACACCAACACTTACTGTCTTTCTTTTCATTGTAACCATCTTAGTGGTGGTGAAGTGGTATTTCATTGTGGTTCGGATTTGCATTTCCCTGATAATTAATGATGTTGAACATATTTTCAGGTACTTGTGGCTATTTCTATATCTTCCTTACAGAAACATTTTTCAGACATTTTGCCTATTTTTAAAATTGGGTTTTCTTTTTTTTTTTCTGAGACAGGGTCTCACTCTGTCGCCCAGGCTGGAGCGCAGTGGCATGATCTCGGCTCACTGCAACCTCTGCCTCCCAGGCTCAAGCAGTTCTGCCTCAGCCTCCCGTATTTGTCTTCTTATTACTGAGTTATAAAAGCTATTTCAGTATTTTAGGCACAACTCCCTATCAGATTTTTCTTTTGTAAATTTCTTTCCCACCCGTGGGTTATCTTTTCTCTTAAAGCACAGAAGTTTCCATTTGGATGAAGTTCAGTTTCTCTATTTTTTTCTTCAGTTTTTTGTGCTTCTGGTGTCACATCTAAGAAGCCATAATCCAAAGTGATGTTTTTTTCTAAGAGCTTTATAGTTTTAGCTCTTACACTTAGGTCTTTTTTTTTTTTTTTTTTTCTGATATGGAGAATTGTCCTGTCACCCAGGCTGAAGTGAAGCGGCGTGGTCTTGGCTCACTGCAACCTCCGCCTCCTGGGTTCAAGCAATTCTCCTGCCTCAGCCTCCTGAGTAGCTGGGATTATAGGCGCCCACCACTGCATCCAGCTAATTTTTGTATTTTTAGTAGAGTTGGGGTTTCACCATGTTGGCCAGGCTGATCTCAAACTCCTGACCCTTGTGATCTACCCACCTCAGCCTCCCAAAGTGCTGGGATTATAGGTGTGAGCCATGGCGTCCAGCCTACACTTAGGTCTGTAGACCATTTAGAGTTCATTGTTATACATTGTGTGAGGTTAGGGTCAAGCTTTGTTCTGTTCCAACACCCTTTGAAAAATGAATCTTTCCCCATTGAATGGTCATGGTAACATCAGTCAAAATCAATTGACCGTAGATATATGTGTTTTCTTCTGGACTCTCAGTTCTATTCCACTGACCTGTGTCTGTCCCGGTGCCAGGGCCATGTGGTGCTGATTGCTGTAGGCTCATAGTAAGTTTCGCTATTTGGAGGTGTGAGCCCTCCAGCTCTGCTCTTTTTCAACCTTGTTGTGGATATTCTGTGCCCTTTCGTTTCATATTAACTGTAGGGTCAGTTTGTCAACTTCTGCAAAAACTCCAGCTGGGATTTTGATAAGGATTGTGTTAATCCGTGGATCAGTTTCAGGAGTATTGTCAAATTAACGCCTGTGGACGTTAGAGGCCTTTCCATTCATTTAGTTGTTCTTTAATTTCTTTCAGTTACATAAATGGTTTTCAGTGTACAAGTTTTGCTGTTTTGTTAAATTTATTTCTGAGTTTCTTATTCTTGATGCTATCATAAATGGAATTATTATCTTAATTAAATTTTCAGATCATTCATTGTTGAAATGTGGAAACATAAATGATTTTTGTATTGATCTTGTATCCTGAAACTACGCTGAACTCATGATGAGCTTTATTGTTACTGAGTTTTTTTCTGGATTCATTGTACATGCAAAATCATGTCACCTGCAAACAGAAATCGATTTACTTCTTCCCTTTCACTGTGGATGTCTTTTGTCGTCTTCTCTAATTGCCCTGGCTGGGACCTTTGTTACACTCTAGAATAGAAGTAGTGAGAGTGGGCTTGTATATAGGGGAAGCATCCAGTCTTTCACAAGTATTATGTTAGCTGTGGGTTTTTCATAGATGCTGTTGATCAGATTCAGGAAGTTCTCTTCTATTCCCAGTTTGTTGGGTCTTATTTTTTTTTATCAAAAAGAAAGTTAGTGTTTGTCAAATGCTTTTTCTGGATCTACTGAGATGACTGTGAGGTTTTTGTCCTCTATTCTGTTAATACGTTGAATTACACAGGTTGATTCTTCTGATGTTGAACCAACCTTGCATTAGTGAGATCAATCCCACTTGGTCATGATATGTAATCCTTTTTATATTAACAGAATGAGTTTGGAAGTGTTTCTTCCCCTTCCGTGTTTTGGAAGATTGTTTTGAAGAACTGGTGTTTTTTTTTTTTTTTTTTTTTTTAAATTGTACTTTAGGTTTTGGGGTACATGTACAGAACATGCAGGATTGTTGCAAAGGTACATACATGGCAGTATGGTTTGCTGCCTCCATCCCCATCACCTATATCTGGCATTTCTCCCCATGTCATCCCTCCTCAACCTCCCCACTGCCTGCTGTCCCTCCCCCACCCCCGCCAACAGATCCAAGTGTGTGATGTTCCCCTCCCTGTGTCCGTGTGTTCTCATTGTTTAACACCCACCTATGATTGAGAACATGCGGTGTTTGATTTTCTGTTCTTGTGTCAGTTTGCTGAGAATATGGTTTCCACATTCACCCATGTCCCTACAAAAGACACGAACTCGTTTTTTATGGCTGCATAGTATTCAGAACTGGTCTTAATTATTCATTAAATGGGTGTTTTGTTTGTTTGTTCATTGAGATAGAGTCTCTCTTTGTTACCCAGGCTGGAGTACAGTGGCTCGATCTCTGCTCCCTGCACCCTCCACCTCCCTGGTTCAAGCAATTCTCCTGCCTCAGCCTCTTTAGTTGCTGGGGTTACAGGTGTGCGCCACCATACACAGCTAATTTTTGTATTTTTATCAGAGACGGGGTTTCATCGTATTGGTCAGGGTGGTCTCAAACTCCTGACCTCACGTGGTCTGCCCACATTAGCCTCGCAAAGTGCTGGGATTACAGGCACGAGCCACCACGCCTGGCTAATTGTTTTTTTTTTTTTTTTTTTTTTTTTCTGAGACAGGGTCTCACTCTGTCACCTTGGCTGGAGTTTGTCAAATGCTTTTTCTGGATCTACTGAGATGACTGTGAGGTTTTGTCCTCTATTCTATTAATACGTTGAATTACACAGATTGATTTTTCTGATGTTGAACCAACCTTACATTAGTGAGATAAATCCCACTTGGTCATGATATGTAATCCTTTTTATGTTAATAGAATGAGTTTGGAAGTGCATTGCAGAGGTGCAATCATGGCTCACTGTAGCCTCCACCTCCTGGGCTCAAGTGATCCTCCCACTTCAGCCTCCCAAATAGCTGCAACTACAGGCACACATCACTATGCCTGGATAATTTTCAACTTTTTTTTGTAGAGACAGGGTCTCACTATGATGCCCAAGCTTGTCTCGAACTCCTAGGCTCAAGTGACCCTCTCTCCTTGGGCTCCCCGAGCGCTGGGATGGTAGGCATGAGCACCGTGCCCGGCCCTTGTGTCAATATCTGATAAAGTTCACCAGTGAAGCCATCTTAACCTGCACTTTTCCTTGTGGGTAGTTATATTATTACTAATTCATTCTTTTGTCACACTTTCTATTTCTTCTCAAGTCTGTTTTGATTGTGTGTGTCTTTCTATGAATGTGTTCATGTATACAGGATTTTAGTTAAAGTAAGGTGGGTTAAGTGTGTGTGTATTGTGTGTGCACGCGCGTGTGTGTGTGTGTGTGTGTGTGTATAAAACTCCCCACTTTACATAACTTTCTTGTTCATTAACCAGGCAACCGCCAGCCCCAGAGAGGAAGGCGACTCTTGGCATCTGTGTGCACTGGCGTTCTGTGCTTTCCCCAGCATGTCTCTCTCCTTACCCTGTCGTTTCTTTGGAGTGAGTCCACTTTCCTCCCCATCCCACACCATGGCCTGCTTCTGGGTTTTTCCATCATTTAGTTTACATTTAGTTCCAGGCAAAATGTGTTAGCGTCAGCCCTTTGGGATGTCCTCTCTATGTCAGTCATCCTTAGTCCTTAATCACAGCATCCCGTGACATCTTCGTGACGTCTTTAGATTTCCCTTTACAGAAGCTTGACTGCTCCCTGCTGTTCCTGTGTTCCTTTTCTTCCCTATTGTGAACTCTGTTCTGAGTGAGTTTTCACTTCTTGTACCCAGTTGTGGCTTTTGTTGTAATGACTCTTCATTCCGGTGTTTATTTCTATCTGAGAGCTTCAGAGTGAGAGGTGCTAAGATACAGAAGGAGCATAATTAGGAAGGAAGTCACTGTGGGCAAGTGTGTAGAAGGCCTTTGGCCACTCTTTCCTGATCAGCTAACCTTAATTTCTTTTCTTGGAAAAAACCTGTGGGAGCCCCCCAGCCACGGCTTCAGCCCCCACTGCCCTTCTCTGGTGCCCTGTTTTGCTACCCCCTGCAGAGGGGTGCTGGGCTGAGGGGATGACTGCCAGTGCCCCGGCCAAGGAGCGCCTCTTCCCAATTTGCCCCCGAGGCAGCTCTGCAGCCTGGCAGCTCTGTGCCACTGTGCAGGTCTCAGCCCCTCTTTCTCAGCCCTCCCCTGTATTTCTGAGTCTTTCTGGAAAACTGAGAGGTGTGTGTGCTCCCTTTTTAGGAGCCAGGATGTGTCAAGGACATTGATGGAGGGAACAGGGAGAGTGGGTACTGGGCAGGTGCCCACCAAATATAAAGGCAGGTAAGCAGACCTGGCTGGGACCTGGAGGAACGGGCAGCTCAGAGCTCCACAGTGTTCCTGGACATCCAAGGCCCTTGTCCACAGACCGCTGCCACCTGCCCCACCCTGTACCCCATGGCAGGAGATGGAGGCATGGGCTAGATGAACTCATACCATGATGCAAGCTTTCCTTTAAACCATGCGGCACTGCTGTCTGGTCTGTGACTAAGCAATGGTGCTGCTCAGGGAAGGGGACTGAGACTCAAAGGGTCAGTCATGCTCACATCCTGTGGGTCCTCAGTGCCCGGGCAGGGCCCGCAGACAACTGACGTGCCGTTGGACTCCTGGTCCCAGGTCTGTTGACCTCTTCATGCTCTCCCTCAGATCCCAGCCCCTGGGCTGTGTGGATAGACCGAAATGTTTGCGGCTCTGTGTTAAGTGGGCTTTGGGAAGCTGCCCGAGGCCAGGTAGCCTTAGTTCTTGTCCTCCATCACTTCTACGTGCACCTGGAAGGACATCACACACCTGAGCTCGGATCCCCTCTCCCCGGAGCAGACCGAGCAGGGCTTTTCTCCAGCATGGTCTCAAATGCTCACTCCTGTTGTGTGGGGACAGCCCTGGGCACTGCTGATGCCCACTTCAGGTGCGTGAGCACCCCAGCTGGGCACCAGACTCAGGTGTACCTTTGCCACCACATAGATCAGAGAAGGCAGGTATGGAGCAGGGCAAGCAGAGCCACCTGGGAAAGAAGGGACAGTTCAGAGCCCCTTTCCTGCCCTCCACCTCTGGGTGCAGAGTTGAGCTTTATCTCTGGCAATAAACAATCAGGTGAGGCTCCAGAGCCTGGAGCTTGGCAAGGCGGGGGAGGGGTGGCTGCCCACAGGCTTTTCAGGGTCACAGGCATTTCTGCTGGTCCTGAAGGTGACTGGGAGGCGCCAGATGAAAGGGAGGTGGGGAGCTGGGAAGAGGGAACAAAACGTGTTTGCTAGTTGGGATTGGAGCAGGTTTGTTCAAAGAGAGGGGACTTTGGGGGCGCTGGTTCGTTAGGAAGCTGGAAACCAGATCGAGTTCAGTGAGCCAAGGTCTCCTTAAAGTATTTTCAAATGCAGTGACCCCATCAGGTTGGTTTAAAAACAGCTCTGCTAGCAGGATGGAGACCAAATTACAGGGACAGAAAATCAAGGCAAAGAGGCACCCAGGTTAAAAGCTCCTGCGAGGAGGGGGTGGGCAGGGGCTGAGTGGACCCCCACTCCCAGGTGTCTGCCTGTCTCCTCTGCAGTTTACTGCACACCCGCTGTGTGTGATTGTGAGATGGGAACACAAAGGTGGGTGAAACAGATGTGCCCCAAATGGTCAGGAAGAGAAATTGCCCTTAGGATTTCAACACAAGAGGAGCAGGTTACTTGGTGTGGAAGGCTGGGGAACAGAATGGGTGCTGAGGTTACAGAGAGGAGTAACTGCAGAGAGCTCTCAGCCCGCGGAGCCGGGGAACAGGAGGAGAAGGTGGAAACGTGCAGGAAACCTGCAGGTCCCTTGTTGCCCCGCTGGCTGGCCAGGTGCCCTCTGGCGCCCCCTACAGGCAGAACCCACCTGCACCCTGGGCACAGAAGCCTGGGAAGTTCCCAGGCCCTGCAGCCCTCTAGCCCCAGCCTGCAGAAAAGAGGAAGAAAACACTCCCTGCCCTAATTAAACACACACTGATGGTGGGGAAGAGAGGGGAGACATAAAGCGCCACTTGCAGGATTCTCTCTGGGGAGCCTGAGGAGTCAAGGTCAGAGGATCCCTGGGAAAGAAGTCCAGGCTGGAGTCCAGGAAGGTGGGGGCAACTCACCCCCGAAAGGCGACCTGGAGCTTAGCACAGATGCATGTGCATCCTTTGACCTTGACACAGCCTCCGGTGTGTGGCAGCCTCTGCTCACGTGCATCTGTGGAGAGGGTCACTTGCAGCTCCACCCCCTCAAATGCTTGTTCTCTTCCCTGGTGGGATGGTGCCTTGAATTGGAAAGTGTTTTGGTGTCTGCATGTCTTTAGTTTTGCTTGAATATGCCATCGATTTTTTTCTAATTTCTGATAGAGGCTAATGGAAAGTATTTCCTGATTAGACCTGAGGGCATTTGCCCTCACCCTATCTCTCAGCTCTGTGCAGCAGGCATCTGGACTCACAGCCTCCAAGGCGGCGGATGACAGACGCACAGCTGCCCTGCTCTCAGCCAATGATTCGCCTGTTTCAGACAATTAAACACACACATCCGTGGGTCGGTCCAGCCAGAGAGGCGAGGAGTGTGCTCTGTGTGTTAGGGAGGCTGTGGGAGCCGTTTTCCTTTGATTTACACCTTTAGACACGGCCACCGGCCTTTCTCTGTCAACCTAGCATGAGCTCATTTCACAGCACCTGACCCCATTCAGAATCATCACCTCACCCTACTGGTGCAGAAGTGCTTCACGTCCTGGTCTCTCTCAGCTGCAGCCCACCCTACCCCTGCTGCCAGAAGGCCTCTCCTACCACGCAGCTCCAGTCCCCTGCTCCCAGCTCCAACACCCTTACTGGCTCTCCAGTGCCCCAGAATTAAGAATCGACTTCCAGAGCCTTATCTCATTGCTTTTCTTAAACACATCCATCCCTGACTCACCTGTTTTAGAGCCTCAGTATCTCCCCGCATGCCCTCTTGATGAAACCCCACCAATCTGTCAAGACCTGTTCAGATGCCTTCTTCATCAGTGCTTCGGGGACCTCATTGTTTTCTAAAGGAGCTGTCCTTGCTTGTGTGGGGTGATTCTGGGTCCCTTCTTCCCTCAGCGCACACACACACACATACACACATACACATATACAGACACAGACACAAATATACATGCATGTATACATATACACATGCACACACACATACACACATGCAGATACATATACATGCACATATACATGTATACATACACATCTACACATATATGCACATGCATACACATGCGTATACATGCATATACACATACAGAGAAACATGTACAGACACACATATACATATATGCACACATATACATATACACATACAGCCACACACACTCAACCTTCCTCTCCTTACCTCACCTGCCATGTGCAGGTCGGGCCCCTGGCCAGGAGCCCTTTGCAGCATGAGTCTTTATGCCATGTAGACTCTCAGGGCAGGGTTGGCTGCAGCTGGAGCAGTGTCTCAGGAATCTCCATGTCACAGGGAACCTCTGGACAGCAGAGACATGGAGGGGGAAAGAAGAGCAGTTGGTTGTTAGTACTTCAGAAATGGAAAAGCAGGCAGAAATGGGTTTCATTTTGTTAAAGTGAGTTCACCTCACTGTTAAAGCAGCATCTCAGTGTTCAAGGTTGGCCCAGAGAAGGTTCTGGAACTCATGAAGTTGTCTCTCTTTCCTCAGAGCAGTGTTTCCCAAACTGTGAAATCCCGAGAACGGTACAATATTAATAGAGGCTATGTGTCCAAAGGGCCCGTTATGAAAGATTAGAGAAAGGCTGGGTTAAAGCATTGAACAGCTAAGTGAGTATTTCAGCGCAGGCCTTCTCAGAGCCTTGAACACACAAATGCACCTTGCAGGACTCCACTAAGGGAGTATGTGGCATTTCCCACAGATTTACCGCAGGAGTTCCGGGGTGGCGGGGGCACATCTCAAGGGGAGGGTCTAGCGTTTTCTCATGAACGCACTTTGGGAAGTGCTGTCTCAAACCACAGACATCAGGCAGCCTTCCGACAGCAGTCTT
The DNA here is from genome assembly GCA_031835075.1 of Saguinus oedipus. NCBI lineage: Eukaryota > Metazoa > Chordata > Mammalia > Primates > Cebidae > Saguinus > Saguinus oedipus. Next base: position 16,087,141 of record CM063174.1, read on the forward strand.
CAAGTACTGTCTTCAGAGGGGCCAGGTGGAGCAGTAGGGACAGCATTCAAGACTTCCCAGACCGTATTTTTTCTTTAAAAACAGGCATTCTGTATAACAGCGTGGGCAGCAAAGCGTAATGAGGCTTCTGAGGCAAGGCGTTCCTCCTGGAGCCTTGGTTTTAAAGCGTGCGCTTGGCAGTCATGGCTTGACAGTTGAAATTACAGGCATTCCAAACTGATCATTAAAGCTTGCATGTAATTAGCTTAATGAGACACAAGCCACACAAGATGTCCCAGATAACTCTGTGACAGTTTGTCTCTGTTTTCCAGTTCCTTCTGCAGAGGTCGCATCCCGCCAACCCCGCCTGCGTGACTCCCCACGGCACCGTTCTCCACCAGACTCTGGATTTCGACGAGTTCATCCCCCCGCTCCCGCCTCCACCCTACTATCCCCCAGAGTACACCTGCACACCCTCCGCCGATGCCCAGAGGTTGGTGTCCCAGCGCCACCCCCATCTTGAAGCCCCCGGGATTAGCAGCGTCTGGGAGGTGGGAGTTGCAGTGGTCCTGCAGGCCTGGCACTGAGAACACGGAAGGGGCAGTGGAAGGAGAGGCCTTAGACGTTGACCATTCCCCGTGGCACCTTTGCGACGCAGCCCAAAAGAAACCAGAGGCAGACGGCAGTTGCTGCCTTAGGTTCGTTCTCATGATGTGCAAAGCTGCCGTCAAGTTACAGTCATTCGTGTTACATTTAAAGTTGAATGAAAGATTTCATCAGCTGATGATTATTAGAATTTTAATGGACAGGTTGGTAGAGTTTCTTGAAAATGTTGATGTTCTGAAACAAAGGTGCGGATCGCCCAGTGAGTGGAGCTTTGATTTCACCATGATGGGAAGTATTAGGAGAGGGAAAACCCTGGCCGCCCTTGCTCCAGCTGCTTTGAGAGCTGCCAGCCCTTCCGCCTCAGTCCTCAGGCAGTAACGATGTGATGCTTCTGCCTTTTCAGGGGCCTCCACCTGGACTTTGCTCCATCTCCATTCAGCACTTTGTATGACGTGGCCATCAACAGCCCCGGCCTGCTCTATCCTGCTGAGCTCCCCCCTCCGTATGAGGCGGTGGTGGGCCAGCCCCCTGCCAGCCAGGTGAGGCTCAGGGCCCCAGACAAGGCCAGTTTCTGTGGGAACGCTGGGGACACTGTCCCGGCCGGCCCTCGGGATGCACCGCACTCTGCACCAGGTCCGAGTGGCTGTGGAATGACCACCCGCGAGTGCCCTGTGCTGAGGCCCACTGAGGCATTTGTCTGTCTTGAAGCGTTTCAGCAAACCTGTGGGACGTTGGTCTTGTTTTTGTTTCTGTTTTATTGACAGAGTTTTGCTCTGTCACCAGGCCAGAGTGCAGTGCCACAATCTCAGCTTACTACACCTCCGCCTCCCAGGTTCAAGTGATTCCCCTGCCTTAGCCTCCCGAGTAGCTGGGATTACAGGCACCTGCCTCCATGTCTGGCAGTTTTGTGTATTTTAGTGGAGATGGGGTTTCAGCATGTTGGCCAGGATGGTCTTGATCTCTTGACCTCATGATCTACCCACCTCGGCCTCCCAAAGTGCTGGGATTACAAGCATGAGCCACCGCACCTGGCCAGGATGTTGGTCTCATTAGCTCTGTGCTATAGATGAGGCCACAGGCTTGGAGAGCAGCACCTGCAGAGACACCAGCCCAGGCCTGGGGCACCCAGCGTCAGTGCTCGTCCCCTTGTCTCCCCACTTCCCTTTCTGCAGCCACGACTCACAGTCCAGGTGCGTCTGAGCATCATGCTGGTGGGTGTTCTAGGATGCAGGCAGAAGGACCTGGAACAGCTCCTGACTCGAGGGCAGAGCCCCCAGGAGCAGAGCTGGTTCCATGGACCGAGTATCCAGGGCTCTCCGGCCAGCCTTGATCACATAGTGCCATCAGCGCCCTTTGAGGAGGGGAGGAAGCTGCCCTGGGTCCCTGCTCCTGTCTGAGGATGAGACGCTTCAGGTCAGGGAAGTGCCTTCACCGCCAGTGCTTCCGGCCTTCCCTGAGCTGTGCGTGCCAGGCACTCCCACAGCCTCTCGGTGCCTGACATGTGACAGGCTGTATATTCATGAAGCCTCGGTCTTCTCATCTGTAAAATGGGCATCATCGCAATACCAAGGTCATGGGACCTAATGGGAAGTTGTCTGAATGGAGCCAACAGGACCTGGAGCATAGTAAGTACTGAGCTCAGCAGACACCAGCCACCCTTTTTGGGGATTGTCCTCCTCCTCCTCCTTGTTGTCATTGTCGTTACTCAGTGTGAAATGCTGCTAGCCAGGGCAGAGTGATGGGGACATCTGGAAAGGTCACGTGGTCCATAGTGCAAGGAAGCCTCCAAGGAATGTGGGGTTATGTAAATAGACCAAATCTACAACTCACTGGTGTTCAAGCCATTGGAAAACATATTTTAGGATATCATCTGTGAACATTCCCCAGTCCTGCTAGAGAGGTCAACGGTCCAGTTCAGGAAATGCAGAGAACTCCCGTGACAGGTGGTCAGGGCGGTCCTGGAGGCCTCGGGGACTGGGGCGTGGCTGGGACACACAGCAGCAAGTTGGAGCAGAGGGCACAGGCACGGGAGCCGAGGAGGTTCACCAGGGAGGGTCAGAGGGAAGGGCTGAAGCCACTTCTGAGCCCCAAGCAGCAAGCAGAGGAGAGCCGGTGACAGCATGACCCAAAGCATCCAGGCGCACCGAGAACTGCACCCACTGTGGGCTTCTCAGCGGCCATGGAGCCCCAGACAGTTCTCCCTGCCCAGATCATCGGCCAGGCAGTGGTACAGGGTGTCAGATCAGGCCTGGACGGCTGCCCGCTGTCTTCACTGACTCTTGTAAAGCCACTCTAGCACAGGGCTCAGGCCTTTTGATGTCACCCCCATTTTCCCTGTCACGTTGAGATCCCAAGGGCCCACGTGCACGCAGGCCAGGTGGCAATGCTGGTCCCTTTGCCAACCAGGGACCAAGGCAGTGCTGACCCTGAGGAGCCTCTGGGTGGAACAGCAGTTTCCATGGTGGCTGAATAAGCTCATGAGCCTTGCTGACAATCACAACCACAAGGACGGGTCAGTCACCTTAGCAGGCCAGGTGGTCTTAGGACAGGAAGAGATGTGGCCTCCCTGTGCGCTGTGGAAACATGGAGAGCGCGTTCAGACGCTACGTAAGGCGCCATGCACCTGGAGAGTCACATATGCCATAGGGACCTCCTTTAGGGTGGCTTGTGGTGGGCCAGCTCAGCTTCCGGCTGGCCTGTGAGCCCCCGCTCCCCCTCACACAGCAGACAGTGCCCCTGGAATGCCTGGAGGGGCTGGGCAGCTGCAGACAGCGGTTCCTGCACCCCGGCTGGGACTCCCTTCTTCCTGTGGGTTCTAGAAGCACACGTGTGGGAGCTGTCTGTGGGGAGGAATCCTTTAGTGAGGAGGTGGGCATGGCCCCGAAATCCATTCCCGAACCTGCAGTGGTGGAAACGTTCTTAGACGTTTTTATAAAGCTGAGCCGGGCCCCCTGCCTTCCCAGTATTGCTTAGCCTTCTGTTTATGGCAACAATAATTCAAATCAGTGTTATTAGTGGGGACTGTTGGCTATGAGAACAGTTATCATTAGCGCTGCAAGGGGAGCCCGGTGCACGTGGGGCACCTGTCATGGTGTCAGGCCCAATTTAGGGGTCCAGGGAGGGTCTGGGAGGTCAGGCTGGGAAGTCAGGCTGGGCAGGCATTGGGCAGATGAGGTGCAGGGAATGGGGCTGGAAGGACTCCTGAGAGAAGGAACAGCCTGTGCAAGGCTCAGAGGGAGGAAGGGCAGGCACAGCATATCCCCCAAACAGAGGGCCGTCCAGAAAGAGTCTCAGATGAGCGTGCATGGGTGGCGACCTGTCTGGGTGTGGTGGGTTGAATTCTGAGTGAGTGTGAACTACAGCAAGATGACAGGAGCTGGAGTTCAGAGGAGTCTGTTAGCTTCTGCTGTCACTGGAGTCTGGGAAATGGGAGAGAGGGAGCCCCATAGAATGACACGATTGCAGATGCTGGAAGAAAGGCACCCCCACACTCAGTAGGCTGAGGTTACCACACAGGCTCCCAGGAGCCACAACCAGCAGTTCCGGAAGGAAGTGATGGGCCAGGTGCTTTCTAGAAGCTGACCCCCAGGGCCATGCGGCTCGCCATGGAGGGGCTGCTGGTGACCTTGGCAGAGCAGCTTTGATGGGATGGAGGGCAGGGCTGGACCACACCAGGTGAAGGAGTGGACAGCACGTCCACAGGGCAGTGCAAGTGTGGCCGAGGTTCTCAGATGCCAGCGGGTGCCCCCCGGGGAACTTGTTAACCAAATCCTAATGGCTGGGCTCACCCCCAGGGCTTCTGAGTCAGTCATTGGGGTGTTGGAGTGGGGTGAGGGCTAAGGGTGTGATGCCTGTCAAAGCCTCAGCCCCGCTGCTGCCTCGGGGATGCGTTGGAGGGCAGGAGTAGGTCACTCTTGCAGGATGTTCAGTAAAGAGAGAAGAGGGGATGGTAATTAGAGGGGAGTGTGGATCTAGGACCTTGAGGAGGTCACCAGGCAGACATGGAAGGACCTAGAAGGTGAGGGCAGCAGGCCCAGGATGGGGCCCTCCATGAGGGAAGTCCCTGGGAAGGCTGACCAAGGGTGCAGATGGGCAGCTCCACGCTGTAGCCAGCAGGGGCACTGGGCAGGGTGGCGGGTGGACCGGGAAATCCCTGAAGGCCGCAGGAGTGTGTGGTTCCCCACAGCTGCCTTGTGGCGAGGGAGCATCTCTGTCCTCTCCTCTGCCTCTGCTCAGTGACCCTGCCTGCTGCCATCACAACTCCAGCTCCGTGCTGGGACTGGCCCTGCTTCCCCGTTCTCCCTTCCACCCCTCGGAGCACTCTGCCCCCGCCAATGATGGGAACCCCCATCCATGGAGCCCAGGCCCTGCTTCTCCAGCCCCTTACTGCTGGAAGTCACTTCTGGACCTGGGTGTGACATTCGGCGCCTGACCGCACGGCGGCTCCGGAAGGACGTGGATTCCTCCTGTGTCACAGTTTTCTCTGAAGAGTCGAATCTATAGGAAGGGATCGCGCTGGTCGTGAAGCTAACTCGAAACCCCTCTCTAAAACTCTGGGGGTTTCTCTCAGTTGAGATTTCGTTCTCAGAACTGCAGTGAGAAGAGCTGTAAGGTCAGAGGCTGATCTCGGATTAGCAAGGGTTGGCTTGGAGACCCCCAGCTCCTAGCGCTGGCAGAGGCACACAGCACGACCATCTGCACAGCCTGTCCCTCCCTGGGCACCCACCTGGCAGCAGGGCAGCATCTGGTGATTAAGGGGCTGCTGCAGCCCTCAGGCCCACTTTGTTTGACCCCCTGGTCTGAGAGCACTTTTCAATTCACGGACATGTCTGGGAGTCTGGAAGTCAACAAAGCCCATTACCGTCCACAGAGGGAAGGCCGTGCCGCCAGCTGCGCCGCCAGCTGTCCCCTCCCTAGGCAGCAGGCCCCCGACTAGACAGCGAGGAACGCCCCTTCACGGCACGACCCTGCACCCCTCTGAGGGGGGGTCAGTTGCTTCTCCTTGTTAGGACAAATGGCGTAGAAATTGCCCTCAGCACTCATGTGGATAAAGGTAGGAGGCTGCAGAGGCAGACTCCTTGGAGGCACAGCTGGCTCTGGGGTCTGGGGGTGCAGGGTGCGCTGGGGAAGAGGTTTAGCACAGGAGGGGCAGCCTCCCCGAGGATGGGCTGAGGAGCACTCGCCGGGTGATGGGCCGTGCACACCTCCCTTCTGGCTTAGGTCAGGTGCGGGATGAGGGTAGGATTGGGTCAGACACCGTTCTCTTCCCTGTGGCTGTAGTCTTCAGCCAGTGTTGAAGGACTGAGTTTCTTTTGTGTTGGAAATAGATGCTCGGAGCCACAAAGAAAAAGCACTGAGACATGGATCTTTCAGCATCGCAGTTTTTACTTCCTGGACTGCAGGCTGGGTCCTCTCACTAGCCATCTTGCCACGAGAGTACAATGAGCAGAGGAAAAGCAGACAAATTTACGCATCTGGGTCGTCCTCACTGCTGTGTCTGATCTCTGTCGGTTGGAGTCAGACCTCACAATGTAAACTAAAACCCGATTGGCTCACAACTTAAAACTTTTCTAAAGAGGTAAAAACAATGGAGAGCTGGGACCTGCCCGTGAGCACGTCCAGCACAGATATCCTGGTTAAAGCACAAGCACACAGAATGTACTACGTGCCTGTAAGCATGGCATGTCTAACAGCTACAGAAGATAGGGCTTAACAAAGTTATTAGCACACTTACTCTTTAACAAGAAAGGAAACTTTAAAAAGGAACTTTTCTACTTTCCACATTTTGTTAGCAGGAAAGTGATTGAGAAATTACCAGTTTGATCTTCTTGTCCTGGTGGCAAGTGTATGTTTCAGGGACCACTGACAAAAGTGGGTATAGGACAGAATCCCCCTGTCACATCACTCTCATGTAGTGACCCGACAGAGACAAACTTCTTTGAGGCTTCTGCAGAAGAACCCAGCCTGGTGATCTGGGAGGGCTGGGGTGTGTAGAGAGGGAGGTGGTGTGGGGGGCTGGGGTGTGTGGAAGAGGGGGAGGGGGTGTGTGAAGGAGGGAGGTGATCTGGGAGGGCTGGGGTGTGTAGAGAGGTGGTGTGGGGGGTGGAGGTATGTGGGGGACTGGGGTGTGTGTAGAAGGGGGAGGTGGTGTGGGGGACTGGGGTATGTGGAGGAGGGGGAGGTGGTGTGGGAAGGCTGGGGTGTGTGGAGGAGGGGGAGGTGGTGTGGGGGGCTGGGGTGTGTGGAGGAGGGGGAGGTGGTGTGGGAAGGCTGGGGTGTGTGGAGGAGGGGGAGGTGGTGTGGGGGGCTGGGGTGTGTGGAGGAGGGGGAGGTGGTGTGGGAAGGCTGGGGTGTGTGGAGGAGGGGGAGGTGGTGTGGGAAGGCTGGGGTGTGTGGAGGAAGGGGAGGTGGTGTGGGAAGGCTGGGGTGTGTGGAGGAGGGGGAGGTGGTGTGGGGGGCTGGGCTGTGTGGAGGAGGGGGAGGTGGTGTGGGGGCTGGGGTGTGTGGAGGAGGGGGAGGTGGTGTGGGGGGGCTGGGGTGTGTGGAGGAGGGGGAGGTGGTGTGGGGGCTGGGGTGTGTGGAGGAGGGGGAGGTGGTGTGGGGGCTGGGGTGTGTGGAGGAGGGGGAGGTGGTGTGGGGGCTGGGGTGTGTGGAGGAGGGGGAGGTGGTGTGGGGGCTGGGGTGTGTGGAGGAGGGGGAGGTGGTGTGGGGGCTGGGGTGTGTGGAGGAGGGGGAGGTGGTGTGGGGGCTGGGGTGTGTGGAGGAGGGGGAGGTGGTGTGGGGGGCTGGGCTGTGTGGAGGAGGGGGAGGTGGTGTGGGGGGCTGGACTGTGTGGAGGAGGGGGAGGTGGTGTGGGGGGCTGGGCTGTGTGGAGGAGGGGGAGGTGGTGTGGGGGCTGGGCTGTGTGGAGGAGGGGGAGGTGGTGTAGGTGAAGGTCACAGCATCAGCTAAGGCCTACAGCAGGATGGCCTGGAGCCTAACTGTGTGAGCTTCAGCTCACAAGGGCTGAAATAGTTTGGGCAGATATTTTAGGACCTTGGATGTCAAACTATTGAAGTACCTTGAAGGAGCTTGGCGTTTTGCACATGACCCAGTGCTGCTGTGGGAGTTTAATTTGGTGACGGCATGGCGGGTGGAAGGGAACCCCAGAGCTAGACAGGAGTGGTGAGAAGGGAGGGGGACCAGCGCAGTCAGAGACCAGTGCCAACTCCTACAAGTTATGATCTACAAAATATCTGTTAGCAAAGCATGTTCAGGGTTTGCCTTGAGCCACCAGCCTAAAATTTAACTCACATTTTGCATGATTGCTGGAATTGAGCCAAAAGAACAGCTTTTCATAAATCTGGTTCTAAATGGTTGACCTCACCCGGGAGTGGGAAACACACTACAGAATTTCCATGCCGAGTGTCTTAGCCACAGAGCTTTGTACAAGGTGAATTATTTGTTGAAATGCCAATCGATTTTTCAGTTACGATGACTCTTCAGAATGGCACATCAGCAAACCAGTAAGACTCAGGTGAAGTGATTCCCGAAGTGTCTTCTGCCCACAGCCCCCTCCCCACTCTCCTTCTGCAAAGAGCTGTGTTTATGAGCTTCCTCGCTGAACCCAAGTTTCAACTTAAATTCTATGCCACAAATACATTTCTTCCCCACTTTTCTCCTGCCTCTATAGTTCAGCAAAAATGCCTTATGAGAGGAACCTCTATTTTCCCCGTGGCTTAGCGTGGCAAGGTGGCTTCTGACATCAGGGAAGGGCCATATTTAAATTAAACTCTTGACACTCTGCTGGCGAGAGGTGATAGATACGCTCCCAGGAACTGCCTCCTCTCAAGACTGATTTTGAATTTGACGGGGAGCCAGAGGGAAGTGAGTGATGCTTCTGCAAAATGTGAAGCGAATCCAGTTTCCCCCGAACTTACCTCACTGCGTGTTTTCTTTCTCTTGTTTTATTTATGTTTCTTTATTACCTGAAGATTTCTTTCAGACACCAGAGTTGTAAGTTACCACCCACCCACAATCCAAAAGAAAAGAAAGCTCAAGGGCAGGTTAGATGCGGGAAGGAGGCACCAGATGAAACCGTTAGGGCAGTGCTTTCTTCCTGTGATTTGGTGGAAGGTTCTGGACAGAGGTTTCCAAAATCGGTTATTGGCACATAATGACTTCAGTGGAAAGGCAAGTGAGCGCTGATGGTGATGTGAATTCTCCCTCCCTGACTCCCTCCCAGCAGAATGAGAGGGCTAAGGAAGAAAAACAGCATGGACCATATCCGTCAGAAGCATCTTAGTGAGATCAGAGGACACACTCAGGCGGCTCTCCCTCTTCTCTTTGTCTCAAAACCCCCTCTGGAGCCCCAGGCCACAGGGGCAGCTCACACCCTTTGTGTGGGTGGGAAGGCTGCAGCCCCATCCCCCACCCCGGTGTCAGCCTGGTTGAAGAGGAGAGATGGAGGAGACCAGCTATCTGATTGAAGTGGCGGGAGATGAGGGAGGCAGAAATGTAATTACCTGAGCTGAAATCGGACGGAGCAGGGGCCCCCTCACCTTCCCAGTCTCCTCTGGAGCTCATTATTTGCAAGTGTATCCTTAAAGCAATTCTGAAATAACACAAGGATTGAAAACTTGTTTTCTGAGGTGGCATGGGGTGCCTGGCGGTGCCCACGTGACGCATGTATAGTGTGCATCGCATGCAGACGTCGAATCCGGGAGACCCTAACACAGGGATGGCGCAGCTGTGCCCTCCAAGGTGGAAACCATGCCCCACACAGAACAGGCAGAATGAAGATGGGGTAGAGAGCAGTGGGGGTGTAGCCCTCCCCTCAGATTCCGAGGCCTCTCCAGGCAGAATCGAAGTCTGTCCAAGAAGAAAGCTGACAAAAGCAGGGCATGATAGCTCATACGTATACTCCCAGCTACTGGGAAGGATGAGGCTGGATTGCTTAAGCCCAGGAGTTTGAGGCTGCAGTGAAGCTGTGATTGTACCACTGCACTCCAGTATGGGCCATGGCGTGAGACTCTGTCTCTAAAATATATAAAGAAAAGAAAAATAAATAGAATGTCAGAAAAGATCGATGACGGTGCAACTTGACATCAGGATTCTGTGGCCCTGTTGGGCACACTGATTGCAGAAGTTCACAAAAATAGGCTTTGGGCCAGGCTCGGTGGCTCACGCCTGTAATCCCAGCACTTCGGGAGGCTGAAGCTGGCTGATTGCCTAAGGTTAGGAGTTTGAGACCAGCCTGGCCAAGATGGCAAAACCCCATCTCTTCTAAAAATACAAAAAACTAGCCAGGCGCAGTGGCAGGTGCCTATAATCCCAGCTACTGGGGAGGCTGAAGCAGAAGAGTCGCTTGAACCAGGGAGGCAGAGGTTGCAGTGAGTGGAGATCATGCCATTACACTCCAGCCTGGGCAACAGAGCAAGGGCCCATTTCAGAAAAAAAAGAAAACTAGGCTTTGGCCTCTGCAAGGGTGACTTGAACCCTAATACCTCACCTCATATAGGGGAGAAGAGGAGCTGTGGGTGAACTTTATTTTCTTTTGAGACGGAGTCTCACTCTGTCTCCAGACTGGAGTGCAATGGTGCGATCTCAGCTCACTGCACCCTCCTGCCTCACCCTCCCAAGCAGCTGGGACTACAGGCACATGCCACCACGCCCAGCTAATTTTTTGTATTTTCAGTAGAGACAGGGTTTCACCATGTTGGCCAAGATGGTCTCGATCTCTTGACCTCGTGATCCACCCTCCTTGGCCTCCCAAAGTGCTGGGATTACAGGCGAGAGCCACCGCGCCCGGCCCCGGAGACAAGTTTTAGTGCCTGCACTACTGTGTTGTGTTCCCACGGATGACCCACCTTGACGCTTTCCGTTTCTTACTGCAGGTTACAAGTATAGATCAGCAGGTGGCTGAGTCCAGCTCCGGGGACCCAAACACCAGTGCTGGCTTCAGCACTCCAGGTAATCTGATCTCTTTCAGCTTCTGAAGTGGGTGTTCGTGTTTTCGGGGATGTTTCTTTTCCTCGTCATCCTATTTTCTTCTCTTCTTCCTCCTCCCTCCATTCCTTATTTAAGGGGCTGGAGTTGGCAACAGCCTTTCCCATTAAACACTCTCCATGTTCCCCACATTTCTTCCTGTGCCTGCGTCCTCTACAGTCGGCATCCTGGGAGACCTCCCACACTCTCTGGGGAGACCTCGTCCCCTCTGCCCGCTTTCTCACTTGAGGGGTATGGATGTGAAGAAGAGCACAACTCCATCTAGGGTCGCCTTTCCAGAGCCAAAGTTGTACCTACCGGGTGAACGGCATCTCCCTCTGAAGAAGGTGGCTGGGCCGGGCAGCTGGAAGGGGGGCACAGGCTGGAAGTCATGTCCTGGAGGGCATTGAAGGACACGTGTGCAAGGGTCAGATCCCCAAACACACAGGGTGGGAGTCAGTTGCAGAGCCCGGGCAGGGGAGGTGGTCTGATTCTAAGAAAGCAGGAGGGCCCTTTGTAGCAGAGGGAGCAAGGACACAGAGGCCAGGCGAGCCCAGAGAGCCACCATCTGAGGCCTCTGCGAGGCGCCACGTGGGGCTGGCTTATTTGGAGACCACAGTTAGATAACTCATTTGATCCCACAAAGGGCCAGGACGATAGTCCCAGGGCATTCTGTCCTCTCCCCAACGCTCACTCGACGTCTCAGAACCGGGAAGGGGCCGTCTTTCTGGGAGGCCACCTTGAGGTTGCAGAGTGCAGCGTCTTTGCAGTTGTGCGATTGGAAGTAATCTTGTCTTTCCCTTGGTCATTCCAAGCCATCAGAAGCTGTCCAAGGTGTTCAGTGGCCTTCCCAGGGGCAACCCAGGGTACAGTGTGTTTCAGTCACTGTCACAGGGCGGCCACACCTGTGGCATATCAGGGTTTGGGCTGAGGGGAACCAGTGCTACCAGGCCCCTGTTTGCCATCTCAGGGCAGGCTGAAATAGACAGGGGTGCTCCTCGCCCAGAATTCAGCAGGGCTGGATCTTTCTCCCTCCCAGGACCTGGGCGCTGAACTCTACAGCTGACTCAGGCACCAGCAGAGCTTCCAGCACCCAGGCTCCTGCTGGGCTACAGAATCAGGACTCTACTGAGGAGAGGAGCACCTTGGTGGCCATGTGGCCCTCAACACTGCTCTGCCTAAGCCCATTTCTGTAGCTATGGGATGGGGGTAAACCAGGGCTGCCTCACAGACAGGCAGTGAGGATGAAGTGGGAGGTGGCTGGAGAGGCCTGTCACCCTGGGGCAAGGTCACAGACTCAGGGGAGAAAGGGGTGGCAGGAACAGACCTGAAGCCCCCACGCCTGGAGGAGTTGAGGCTGCCGTGATCTTCAAAGTGCCCCCACGCAGGAGATTCACCTTGCAGTATCCACCCCAGCGCTAGCAGGGGGCTCTGAGGGCACCTGGTGATTGGAGCGAGAGTGCAGGAGCACTTCTCATGCTGTTGCATGCATGCACACCCTGTGGAGCTGGTTTTAAAACTGACTCCCATTCAGCCCCTGCAGGGTCCAGCCTTGGAGTGGTTCTGGGCAGGAGCTCAGCCCTGACCCGCATCCTGGTCTGGAGCAGCAGTTCTTACGGTTTGGACGGCATCAGAATTCCCTGGAGGGCTCGCTCCAACCCCGGTGGCTAGGCCTAGCACCAGGGTCTCTGCTTCCACGGATCTGGGGTCCAGCTGAGGGTCTGCATTCTGGGATAGTTCCCAGGCAAGGCAGCTGCTGCGGCTGGCCAGGCACCCACACCCTGAGAGTCAAGGCCAGTGTCCTGTTGGCAGAGCTTATCCACCTGCCTGCACTGCCCTGTCTGGCTGCACACCAGGCCTGGGGCTGCATCCCTATATGGGCGGGCCAGATCTCAGGCCCATTAGGACCTGGCGGGGATGTCTTGATGTCCCTCAAAGCTGCTGTGTATCCCTGCACCAGCCCTGTTCACCCAGACCAAAGCGTCTGATTTCTAACTTAATCTCTTATGTAGTGTGAAGGGTCTAAGCCCCCCACCCATGCCATCCCTGGAATGATTTTTGGGAACTCACTTGGTGCCCCCAACTTTCAACAGCATAAAAGCGGTGATAGTCAATTTTTTTTTTTAAGACTCCGTCTCAATCTTGTCCATCATGCTGGAGTGCAGTGACGCAATCTCAGCTCATTGCAACCTCTGCCTCCTGGGTTCAGGCAATTCTCCTGTCTCAGCCTCCTGAGTAGCTGGGATTACAGGCACCTGCCACCATGCCCAGCTAATTCTTGTATTTTTAGTAGAGACAGGGTTTCACCATGTTTCCCCGGCTGGTCTCAAACTCCTACCTCAGATGATCCACCCGTCTCGGCCTCCCAAAGTACTGGGATTACAGGCATGAGCCACTGCACCCAGCCATGTCAATTTTATTCAGTGTTTCTGCACCCTCAGGGTTTCAGAGTTCATCTAGGTCTGGAGTTCGAGAGGCAGGCCATGTCCCACATGAGCGTCCCCTGAGGTCGCCCGCCCTAATGCCATGTCCCTGTTCTTACAGTACCAGCTGACAGCACAAGCCTCCTGGTGTCCGAGGGCATCGCCACGCCAGGTTCCAGCCCATCCCCTGATGGCCCTGTAGGCACCCCAGTGCCCCCTGAACCTGCCCTTCACCCTGGCTCTGTGTCTCTGGAGGATCCTGGCATGGGCTCACAGGTGCAGCCAGGTCCTGGGCATGTGTCCCGCTCTACCAGCGACCCCACCTCATGCACATCTGGCACAGCAGGTATGGCTGACCAGGCTCACCCATGTCCTAAAAGTATGGCTGGCTTTCCCTGGATGCTGCAGGTCTCAATGACCCCTGGGAGTCCTGTCTGGGACCACACTGGGAATGTGTTCTTGATGGCCCCTGAGCCGGAGGTGGGTGGGGAGCAGCCTGTGGGCCCCTCTGCACCCCACCAGGCTTGTCACTCTGGCAGGGAAGGAAGGATTCAAGGGGTCCAGAGGCCAGTCCCAGACATTAGCTGTGAGTGCTGCACACGTGCTCCGGGGCCCAGGAAAGCCCTAGAGTCTGGCACAGGACAGATGACCCCCAATGATAACTCTGGGTGGTGGGGGGAGTTCGTCGGCTGGAGCCGCCCCAGGCAGACAGGGGTACGTTTTCAGCAGCACTTCACGGGCTCCTTGGCAGCAGTCTGTACACAGCCCAGAGTTTTCCAGGAATTGCCCCATGTGACTGTGTCCACGGGCAGTGCACTGGAGGCTAGGACCTGGCACCAGGTCCCTATGGCCAGCGGCCCAGAGTCCTGGGCACCCTGGGGTTGGAGACCTCACACCCAGTCCTCATTGCTGTGTTTTGAGAGGAGGCACAGTTTGTGCCAGTAAAGACTGGTAGGACTTTTTCATGACGTCAAAGTGCAGGAACTGTGGTGGGTCCCGGCCCAGTCTCCTCGCCGTGGTCTTGCCCAGCTGATTCTGACTGGAGCCCAGCCACACTGGACTCAGGAAGAACTGAGTCCCTGAAAGGAACCGGGGCCCACAGTGGCCAGTTGCCTGGAGGTGCCCTCCCTGGCTGCGGTCATCTCTGTACTCCCCTTCCTGCGTCCCCCTGCCGGCTCACAGTGGGCGAGTCCCGTCCGAACCTTCTGAAACACCGCCCTCTGCTGGTTCTTCAGAGCTCCAGAGCCTCTCTCCACAGTGGGGCCGCAGGGGCCTCAGGCTCACATTCACTCACTGAGGTTTGGAGGAGGATGCCTTGTACCTGGAGGGGCTCATAGTCCACTCTGTGGTCCCCTGATGGCTTTGTGTGGCCTGTCCCCCTCAGTGAAATTCATGCCTTGGCACCCACACACCTGTCTGATGCCTCTGTCCCCTCTTGGCTAGGCTGATCCGCACGCCGCAGGCACGTGCCTTCCACGGGCCCTGGAGCCCTTCAGGTACGGGTGGGTATTCCCATGAAGGGTGCAGGGCTTTCTTTGAGTCACTGGCCCATTGCACTGTGCTGGGGTGGGACCCAGGACACCACTTGACCCATGGCAGACCTGGCCAGCTGCAGGGTGGTTCCTGTCTGATCTGCCACTAGGTGGGTGACATTTCAGCAGGTTTCTCCTGCTTGCTCGCCATCTAAAATACACGTCTTAGTCACAGGCAGGTCGTTATAGTTTTATCGGTAATTCCCTTCCCTTTCACACGTTCACTGAATTCTCCTGCTGGTTAAGGCAATGCCTCTTCACACAAGCCCTCGTGTAGCCAGGATTCTAGCTGAGGGGGCGGAAGGAGGGTCCCTGCCGGCTCCAGCGGCCTTTCCCCCAGGCCTCACTCCTGGAGGCTGCAGCCCTGGAGGTTGACACCAGCTCAGCTCAGCTGAGAAGGGGAGGGGGAATGGGGACAGCAGGGCATGCCCAGCGCACCGGCCCCAGGAACGCAGAAACCCCAGCGGGGGGCTTGTCCCGAGAGCAGGCACTTCTCTGCTTTGGCGCTGACCACTTTAAGGCTGCCTTTGCTTTTGTTTCCAGTGAGTTTCAAAAGGCATCTTTTCCCTTGATTTTTAGTTTCCATGTCTCGCTCTGCCACAGCTGCCTGTTGGGCCCAGCTCTCACCAGCGGGAGACCCAGATACCTCGAAAGTTGACCAACAGCCAGCGCCAGAGGCCTTCCTGGCGGCCTCCAAAGAGCGGCCGCGCTCTTTAATGGACAGCAAGGCCTATACGGACGCCAGGGTTTTGGTGACTAAGTTTCTGGAACACTCACACTGTGCCCTTCCCACCGAGGCGCAGCATGTGGGGGGTGCCGTGCACGTGGCCGTCACCTCCGAGGAGCCCCCCGAGGAGGAGGCCGTCTTCAGTGCCAGCGTTCTGGACCAGGTATGAAGGAGCCACAAAGCCTGACCGTGGACAGCAACGGGCCTGGTGCCACAGATGTTCTTGCCAGAAGCCGCCTTGCCTGACAGAGGCCTCAGGCCCAGCTTGGCTGAGGACAAATCGGGGGACGGGGGGACACCCAGGATCGTCTGGGGGCAGCGAGGGCCGGAAACTGTTACTCCCTCTCTCGAGGGGAGCCGAGCAGTCATTTCCTAGGGATTGCATTTCCTGACCAGCCTGGTGATTCGGAAAGATGACTCTCATGTCCGCGGTGAACTCTCTCTGGCGTGGAGGAGCCTGAACTGAGCAGCGTTGCACAAATGTGAATACAGCAACAGGGGACACTCATGTCACCTAAAGACTAAGTATCTCCAAAATCAGGGCCATCCAAAGCAGGAGTCTCCCACCCCCAATTTAACTTAGTGGACAGAGAGAGGCATCGAGTCATGAGACATTTTCTCATGATGGCTCTAGAATCAAACATTCATCATGTTCTGGCCTATTTCCTCGGAAAGGAAGTAGGCAGTTTTAGCACCGATGGCAGCCTGGGCCCAACTTTCTGCCCCCAGCGCTACGATACAAACAAATGTCCAGTGAGGGCCTCTGCCACAGCCCAGCCACCCCAGGGGACAGGCCAGCATTGTGAGGGGTTGGAGGTTCCCACCGTCTCCCTGTCTCCTGGGCCTTGAGCTCAGCCTCCCTCTGTGGGCCTCCCTCTGTGGGGAGTGTTTTGTTTCCAGTGAGTTTCAAATGGCACCTTTTCCCTTGATTTTTAGTTTCCATGTCTCGCTCTGCCACGGCTGCCTGTTGGGCCCAGCTCTCACCAGCGGGAGACCCAGATACCTCGAAAGTTGACCAACAGCCAGCGCTGTTGGGCCCCACCTCCTCCTGGGCCCCCTTTCTCCAGGCTCCTGTCCTGTCCCTGGAGCAGACCCTAGTTTGATCATTAACAGTAAGTGCTGATTCCCAGCCCCTTTGGAGGTCTCCCTTGTAGCTGAGCTCAGCTGATTGAGCTCGGTGGGTCCAGGTCTGGGGGAGAGAGACCAATTTCTCTGGGAAGTGGTCCCTCTTGATAAAGCAGGTCCCCGTGACCCAGAGCCACCCTCCTCCGGGTAGCAGACACCTGCGCAGGAGATCATAAGCCACTGACAAACCCACACAAAAAGGAAGGCAGACCCCCACCGCGCTGCTTATGCAGAAGCAGGCACGCCCAGTTTGGGGGTGGTTTGAGCACCTTTGACTTTCTCGGCCCCCAGCCCCGTTTTCTGGTGGCGTCAGTGGCAGCTGTTCCCAACAGTGGCCCTGGAATAGCGCTGTCCACGAGAACTTTCTGCAGTGATGGAAATGCCCGTTCAGGACCACTAGCAACAGCCCCTGAGCTGCGATGGGTGGGCTCTCTGGCGAACAAAGCAACCTCGAGCCCGCGGTCTCCCCAGAGAGCCCATGGGCCTGGCATGGGGATGCAGGGGGCACCAGCGGGTGCCCACCACTGCTGGGGGCCGGGGCTCATGCTGCTTTTTCCCTGGGCTCTGTGGGGCTTGTCCTTGAGCTCCTCCAATTCCCCAGCACCACTGGGGCCAGTGTGCTGGGGAGCATGTGTGTGGCTGGAAGTGAGGCCGGCGGTGAGGTTCCAGCCCAGCTGCGCAGAGCCTGCCTCCAGCCCTGGCCTCGCCCTGGGGCTGAGAGCTGGGACTCCGCCAGCTGTGGTCACTTGAGAAGGCTTCAGTTGCTTTAGAGAGCTGAAAACACTCAAACCAGGCCTTTCCATGACAAGCTGCACTTTTCCAGGAGAGACGTACTAGACATGAATTTATGGGCACTTTATTCAGACTGTAAGACAGGAAATCTCTGATGTTTCTCAAATGGGGGCTTCTGAATTCACACAAGGCAAGTCCCTTTGCAGGTGCAATTAATTGATGGCTTTTCAAAATGGCTGCCCGGAGCAGCACTTCAGCCACACCTGACGCCCTGGCCTCTGCATCTCCACCGTCTCTGAGGTACGCTGGGGCCGCGCCGCAGGGTGTCACCTGCTTGGGGGGGTCCACACGGCATTGTCCTTGGGCTGAGCCCTTGGGTGGGCCAGAGCCACAGTCCTCAGGCCTAGCTTCAGTTCCAGCGAGGTCAACGCCGCCCCACCCAGTGGACTCGGATTCTGGCGTGTTTTCATCATGCAGCCGGGGCGGAGGTCCCCTGGGCCTCCCAGCCTGGTGCTCGGTGTCCTTTCCTTCTCTGTAGCAGGGCCCGGACCCACCAGCCAGTGGGGCTTCTGCCCCAGCGGTGCCTCCCTGTGGGCCCCACACTGGCACCCCCCCTCACCCAGTTCTGGGTTGGCACTGGTGGCAGCTCTGTTTTATGGATACGGAAACTGTACCCAACTTGATGCCACAGGGCTGGAACCCTCTGCCTCCTGGAAATGAGGCAGTCAGGGATGGGGTGGGGTGCCCCCCTCAGCCCAGCTGCTCAGGGCCACTCATGGACTCTAGGAGGCTCCAGGCTCTGGGCATCCCAGGAAGGTCCCCAGGAGAGAGGTGCTGGTAGACTAGAGAGTGCGCTGGCAATTTGAGCGAGCAGCTGTGGTGCCCTCAACCCTGGCTCCCTGGCATCCAGGTACCAGCAGCTCCAGCAGCAAGAGCCCAAGCCCCAGACTGTGTGTCGGCTTACAGAAAAAGGGAAGGCTGAATTCCTCCCCTCCGTGTGCGCCCTTTCCCCCACTCCAATCCTGCTCCCTGTCTGGGATCTTAAATAGGCCAACTGTGGCTGCTTTGGGGGTGACACCCTCCTTCTCCAGCTCAGCTGGGCCCTGGGCTTCCCCTGCCCTCCCGAGACCCAAAGGGGGCTGGGACCTGCTGTGACACCACCACTGACCCCAGCCTGGGGGCCATGAGGATGCTGAGGGGGGAGAACCTGGACCCCAACTCTTTGAGATGCAAGGTTGGAGAGGGGGAGTATCATTTGCAAAGACCTCAGGCCTGCCTTGGGCGGAGATGAGGATCCACATTAAATGTTTATAACACACCAGGCCACAGAAAGCTCGTTACACACGGATGCTTCTCCCCACCCGTGCTGACTCTCAGAGGTTGCTAAGGCAGAATTTATAGGAAATAGTTTTCAAGCCACCAGAGACCTGTTTGTACAAGTGGAAGGGTTGTATTTATTTAATGTACCTCAAGGTGTTTTAATAATGATCAGTGTTTTAATAAAAAGTATTTCTGGCCTCTGTGTCTCTGAGGTATAACTGGGACAGAGGCAGGCTGAGAGCCCATGCGTACCACTGGCCAGGGGCAGGGTCCTGAGCGGGCAGGGTCTCAGGGAGCCTGAGACACCCATGCCTCTCTTGGTGCTTCCAGGAGCCTCGAGAGGCTCAGCTTTGGGGCAGAGTGGGGAAGGCGGGGCCTGGACACACGCAGGCCGGCCCACACTGGCCATGGCAGCCCCTCCATGGATGCAGCCTTCAAGGGCTGCTGGGAGGAATGCAGGCCTGTAGCTCAAAGTTCTCCAGGTAGGTTTTTAAAAGATGTGTAGGATTTGGTGTGAGTCCTCCCCGACCCCCCCGCCCCACATGTCCTCAGCTAGCCAGGGCTCTCCTTGCTAGGACCTGCTTCCTGGCCCTGTCATTCAGGTTCCCCTTGGCCTGGGCCTCCTGAGTGGTGGCCCATTCCCTCCAGCTCTGACTCAGGTGCCATTTCTTTTCATTCCGCAAGGATGTGGCCATCTCCGGCATTTCTTGCTGGTTGGCCACATCAAGAATGTATTTCTTTTCATTCTTCAGCATATTCAGAGCAAGTGCATAGACTTTTCAGCACATGCACAGCTCTCTTATGATGGAGTTTCCTACGGAACAGCTTTCTTTGCCTCTACAATGTATGCTTTCTGGGAAGAGGGAGGCATGGAGCGAGGGTACACCTCAAAAGGCTGTCTCTTAAAGGCCCCTGATGGCTAAGGTCAGCTGAGGCAAGCCCTCGGCCCATATCCTCCAGGTGGCCAGGTGATGAAAGTAAGTCTTCTCCTTACTCTGCAGTTCCCCAAGAATCCCGGGCCCTGAAGGTGGTCAGTGCTCATAGCGTGGTGCGCACGCTTCTGTGGGCAGGCCAGAGAAGAGGGCTCCTCCCCATCCAAGGCCCTCAGCCTAACCCAGCTGGACCCCAGGCCCCCGCCGGTGACCAAAGCCCATGCTTGCTACCCAGCACACCAGCTGATGCCAGAACAGTGGCCATGAAGAAAGGTAAGTGCTGGCAGAGCTGCCAGAATCGTTGCTAAACAGGCTGCAAAGGCCTCACAGGTGCACAGAGGGTGCTGGACAGGGGGTCCAGCTTTCTGTTACAAATACACCTCTCCAGGGGTCGTTCACGTCATAATCTGAAGCAGCCCAGGGCTCTCTGGCTCCGTCATTCTGTTAGTGCTCTGCGGCCTGGTCTCCCTCCTGGGGCAAGTGGGTTGATAACCTGGTGCTGACCCAGTGACCTGGCATCATCGCTGGCACCTCCCATTGCCCAGCCGACACCTGGTACCCAGAGTGCCCACCCTCCAACCTGATTAGTGACAGCTCCCGAGGCTCAGGGTCTAGGAGGGGCACAGAGCAGCTTTGGCCGCCACCACACAGCACATGTGCGGAGTCACATCCAGGCTGTGAGTGAGAGGGCAGGCGGGCACCGGCCGCTCGGGGAACAGGCCAGCCGCATCCAGGCTGTGAGAGGGCAGGTGGGCACCGGCCGCTCAGGGAACAGGCCAGCCGCATCTAGCCTGTGAGAGGGCAGGCGGGCACCGGCCGCTCAGGGAACAGGCCAGCCGCACCCAGGCTGTGAGTGAGAGGGCAGGCGGGCACCGGCCGCTCAGGGAACAGGACAGCCGCACCCAGGCTGTGAGTGAGAGGGCAGGCGGGCACCGGCCGCTCGGGGAACAGGACAGCCGCACCCAGGCTGTGAGTGAGAGGGCAGGCGGGCACCGGCCGCTCGGGGAACAGGCCAGCCGCACGCAGCCTGTGAGTGAGAGGGCAGGCGGGCACCGGCCGCTCGGGGAACAGGCCAGCCGCACGCAGCCTGTGAGTGAGAGGGCAGGCGGGCACCGGCCGCTCGGGGAACAGGCCAGCCGCACGCAGCCTGTGAGTGAGAGGGCAGGCGGGCACCGGCCGCTCGGGGAACAGGCCAGCCGCACGCAAGCTGTGAGAGGGCAGGCGGGCACCGGCCGCTCGGGGAACAGGCCAGCCGCACCCAGGCTGTGCGTGAGAGGGCAGGCGGGCACCGGCCGCTCAGGGAACAGGCCAGCCACATCCAGGCTGAGAGGGGGCAGGCGGGCACCAGCCGCTCAGGGAACAGGCCAGCCACATCCAGTCTGTGAGAGGGCAGGCGGGCACCGGCCGCTCGGGGAACAGGCCAGCCGCATCCAGGCTGTGAGTGAGAGGGCAGGCGGGCACCGGCCGCTCGGGGAACAGGCCAGCCGCATCCAGGCTGTGAGTGAGAGGGCAGGCGGGCACCGGCCGCTCGGGGAACAGGCCAGCCGCATCCAGGCTGTGAGTGAGAGGGCAGGCGGGCACCGGCCGCTCGGGGAACAGGCCAGCCGCATCCAGGCTGTGCGTGAGAGGGCAGGCGGGCACCGGCCGCTCGGGGAACAGGCCAGCCGCATCCAGGCTGTGAGAGGGCAGGTGGGCACCGGCCGCTCGGGGAACAGGCCAGCCGCATCTAGCCTGTGAGAGGGCAGGCGGGCACCGGCCGCTCGGGGAACAGGCCAGCCGCACCCAGGCTGTGAGTGAGAGGGCAGGCGGGCACCGGCCGCTCGGGGAACAGGCCAGCCGCACCCAGGCTGTGCGTGAGAGGGCAGGCGGGCACCGGCCGCTCAGGGAACAGGCCAGCCACATCCAGGCTGAGAGGGGGCAGGCGGGCACCAGCCGCTCAGGGAACAGGCCAGCCACATCCAGTCTGTGAGAGGGCAGGCGGGCACCGGCCGCTCGGGGAACAGGCCAGCCGCATCCAGGCTGTGAGTGAGAGGGCAGGCGGGCACCGGCCGCTCAGGGAACAGGCCAGCCGCATCCAGGCTGTGAGTGAGAGGGCAGGCGGGCACCGGCCGCTCGGGGAACAGGCCAGCCGCATCCAGGCTGTGAGTGAGAGGGCAGGCGGGCACCGGCCGCTCGGGGAACAGGCCAGCCGCATCCAGGCTGTGCGTGAGAGGGCAGGCGGGCACCGGCCGCTCGGGGAACAGGCCAGCCACACGCAGGCTGTGAGTGAGAGGGCAGGCGGGCACCGGCCGCTCGGGGAACAGACCAGCCGCACGCAGGCTGTGAGTGAGAGGGCAGGCGGGCACCGGCCGCTCGGGGAACAGACCAGCCGCACGCAGGCTGTGAGTGAGAGGGTAGGCGGGCACCGGCCGCTCAGGGAACAGGCCAGCCGCATCCAGGCTGTGAGTGAGAGGGCAGGCCGGCACCGGCCGCTCGGGGAACAGGCCAGCCGCATCCAGGCTGTGCGTGAGAGGGCAGGCGGGCACCGGCCGCTCGGGGAATAGGCCAGGCGCATCCAGGCTGTGAGTGAGAGGGCAGGCGGGCACCGGCCGCTCGGGGAACAGACCAGCCGCACGCAGGCTGTGAGTGAGAGGGCAGGCGGGCACCAGCCGCTCAGGTAACAGACCAGTCACACGCATGGCTTTTCATCATGACTTCTGGTTTATTAGTGATATGCACGAAGTCTTCGTACGGGCAGCAGCATGCAACACGGGGCACTCCTAGAATACAGTCGTCCTAAAGCTTTAGTTACTGCGTGGTAAGGCTTTTTAAGTCACAGTGTATTCAAGGCCTGGGCCAAAAAAAGAGACTTCGGGACAAGATGACATTAGAGTACACGGGTCGCTAATGAGCTGGGCTGGACTAGATCTACACACCTGCCACTACAGCTCAGGGCCGCCGCGCCATGCTGGCCGAGGGGTCTGTGCTCACGGCTGGCTGCCTTAGCCATGGGTTTTGTTTCTTCGGGGGAGCATGTGCGTGGATGAGAATGTGTAGATCGATTTTAAAGAGGGGGCAGATGCCTGGCCCTCGTCTCTGTGGGAGCCCGGCCCGAGAGAGATGATGGGAGAGGCAGGTGTGGTCACAGGTCACCTCAGAAAACCCTAGAGTCTGAAACAGACTTTTATGTTGATAAAAGTCCAAACAGTAACAGTATCTAAATAAATACGGAGCTTTCAGGTTGAGGCCATCATCCTTTATTTACAGTCCATCACGTCCCCACACTTTCATTACAAGTTATGTCCTGGGAGCCGGGCTGCCTGCGTTCCTGCAGTCAGTAACAGGCAGCTGTTTGGGACCACTGTGGGGGCCCACAGGACCCCAGATGTCCCTACCGTGGGTGCAAGAGCGACAGCTGCCCTGCCCCAGGAGCTGCGTCCCTCGGAGGCGCCAGTCTGCTCCGCACAGCTTCAGGGAGGAAACACACACTCCACACCACGCACAGCTACCGAGACACACCCTGGCTGGCGGCAGGGGAAAGACAGTCCAGAACGTGGCAAAACACTAGCGCTTTACAGACATTTGTTCTGTGACTCTCCTTTGATAAAGACATACCCCTTTTTGGCAAAGTGAAATAGAAACCAGGTAGGTGGCGAGGGCACGCCCTTTGGGGAGCCAGTGTCCCTGGCTGGGCTGTGGCGTCGGGGTCAAGTCTGCGGCCCGGCTCCCAGCTCCTCTGGGCCCAGATGGGCCTGCCCGGTGTCCAGGCCGCGTGGCCAGGCTTGGGGGAGCCTAGATGTACAGTGGGGTCTCCTGGCCTGTGAGGAGCCTGAACATGGCGGCGGGCATGGTCTTCATGTGGATCTGCCGACAGAGATAGGGGGCTGAGCCGCTACCCTCTCCCCCACCCGTCCCTCAATCAGGTGAAAGCAAATGAGAGATGCACACCCCACCGAGTTCCACTTCAAATGCCCGTCTCCTAGAGTGGAGGAGGAGGGCCAGCCTGCCCAGGCCCGGGGGACGTAAAATGCCTTACAGGTGCGGCAGAGCAAGACTCGAGTCTCCACCCCTGGCTTCAGAGGGTATACATGCTTGAGTGCTAGTTTTGCTTCCCGTCCAGTTGACACCCGGGGGTTGAGAAATGGGACTTCTAGAGGGGACCACAGTTTGCCCATCTGCTGGGGCTGGCTGGGGGGTGCCCAGGCCTCAGCAGAAACTTTGAGGGGCACACTCTGCTTCAGAGCAAGTGTGCTGGGAAGGGGCTTGCTGGGGCCCAGGGCGCCTCATAGCCCTGGCCTTTGAGCAAATGACCCTTCAGGGCCTGGCCTCACACCCTGGCTTGAGAGGGACTGGGTATACAATCAAGGCCTCAGACCACCCCGGGGAGGCCAACCATGGCGGGGGGGTGGGGGGGGGGGTGGGACGTGCCTCATAATCTTTTCGAGGCACTGGGAAGAAGCTGACCCTAAATGTCTGCTTCCAGAACAGAAGGGGAGCTCTGCTGCCCGCTTCCCCGCCCCTGGGCACCATGCTGTCCCCTGTCCAGCCTGGGGCCTTGCTGGGTGGGGGCTCCTGCTCTATAGGGTGGGCTGCCACAGGCAGTGCTGACCTTCCCCCAGGGTGTGGCCGCCCACGTCTGCCCCTCCTCAGGCAAGTAGGGCTCAGACCCTGGGCTGAGCAGCATGGCACGTAGCCCTGCTTTCCAGGTGCTGCCCTCGTTCCGTTCCTCACTGGGATCTGTGTGTTGGGGGTAGGTTTCCGCTTTTCCCAGTCCCAGCCATCGACGTGGCCGTGGAGGGTTCTGTTCCTCCTCCTCCATCTGTCATTCCCTGGCATTCCTCAACCGGAACCCACCCAAAGGCCCCTCACACCTGCAAGCCTTGTTTATCAGTGACTCGTGTTCCTCGGGGGCCCAGGGCGGCTGGACAGGCACCGTAACCTCACAGGGCTGAAAGGATTCCAACACCCTGGCCCCCTCCTACCTCTTCCCTCATCAATTCGTGAGGCTCCCTGTGCTCCCGCCCGCTCCTCCCTGACTGGATTTTCTCATGGTTGTGGGGCTGGTGGCCATGTGGGGACGACCCTCCACAGCCTCTACTTGGGAACACTGATTCTTCCTTTCTCTGCAGACAGCACAGAGAGGCTGCTGCTGTGCCCGGCCCCTCCTCCTCCTGAGCCAGCCCCTGTGGGGACAGCAGACCTCCCAGCTCACAAAATAAGAGTGTCCCTCTGAGGCCCTGGGAGACCTCATCTGAGGGACAGGAACAGGAGGCCCCTCGGCCCCCGCGCCCACCCACAGGCTGCAAGGATGGTCTCCACTCCCTTGGCCCCGCAGGGCCGCCAGAGGGAGCCCACAGACCAGGTGGCCTGCTTCAGCTGTCCCCAGACCCCACCCAAACTCCCCGCCCAGCCCCCCGGGGCCCCTCTGCAGGCCGGACTCCTCAGTTCTGTCTCAGCATCCCCTTCATGCGCTGCGCTTCCTAGACAGCCTGCAGCCCCTTCATGCTGAACACCTCTTCACACACTCCTACACACACACATCCACAACCCATGCCTCACAAACACAGCCACACACCCCTGCAACACCCTCATGCTCACACCCCTACACACACACCCCATGCCTCACACCCCCCAACACACCAGCAATGCCATCTCATCCACACATACCCCTACACATTTACACACCCTCATGCGACACCCCCATGCTTACCCACACTCCGACTCACACATCCACACCCCATGCCTCATGAACACCCACAGCCACACCCCATGTTCTCACACACACGTACATCTACACATACACTCAGGCCCCCAAAACACACCTCCACACCCACACTCGGGTACATTCACACAGCCACACACCCCCACTCACCCATTCATGCACCCTGACACTCATTTCCCACACCTGCACATTCATACACATCACATCCCACACACCCATGCTCACACATCCACATGCACACCCACACCCGCTCACACTCCACACACATGCACTGACCAGGCCCCTCCCTTCCGTGTACATGCCACCCCCCCCCGCCCCCAGCACCGTCTCCCACTATGATCCTGCTGCCTTGTGAGCTCTGGAGGAAAACCTTGTGCCTCCCCCACACCATCCTCACACTGCTGTGGAAGTGATGCCAGAAAGAACTGGACTGGGGGGGGGGGTTCAGCCAGTGAAGCAGGACAGGGCGAGCAGCCTGGCTGTGGGAGGGGATGGCCAGCATGGGCACAGGGCAAGCCTGCCAGGGTGGCCAGAGCTGTGTGCCCTGCAGAGCTTCTGAACTGGGTGTACAGGTCCAGTCTCAAAAGCAGTGTCCAGGGAGCTCCCCCAGGGGCCTGTGCCCTCCTGGTCACGCAGCTGGAGCCAGCCCAGGATGGCTCTGCTAACCTGCCACTCCACTCACCCGCTGCTCCACTCACCCTTGTCACAGCAGCTCTGGGTGGGAGCCACAGCCTGGCAGGCCTTCAGATGCCCTGTGTCCTCTGGAATGGGAGAGGATCATGGAGGGCAGGCTGGGAGCACATGCGAACCGGCACACAGAGGCGCCCAAGGTCCCTCCTTACCTCTCCGACCGAGTTGGAGAGAGCCTGGACTATCTTCTCGTGGGCTGTGGCCACCACGCTCTGCCCGTTGATCTCAATGATGCGGTGGCCAACGCGGACGCCCCCTCGCTCAGCAATCCCTCCTCTCATGAGGCTGCAGATCTGAGCAAACATGGCCAAGTCAGCACGTGTTCCCGTCACACCTCACAGGCACTCCGCCATGTCCCCAAAGACCCAAAGATGGGAGGTGTGGAGGGAAAAGCCCCACATGATGAATACGTGCATGTGCAATCCGTCCACTGCCCTCAGTCCTGGCCTCACGTACCCATGGCACTCTCCTGCTCTCTGGGAAGGTGGGTACAGAGCCCTGCACCTGGGCATGGCCAGGCTTCTCCAGGTGACATCCCCTCCTTTCCCATCAGCTTCATCTAGCCCCCCACAAAACACAGTCCAGAGTCCTCCCCATCCTCGTCTCTTCTCCCTCTCTCCCCACCAGTGCTCCACATGGCTGTGTGACCTGGGGCAAGTCACTAAACCTCTCTGTGCCCCAGATTCTCCAGTTCCTATGCTCCTCATGGGGTTATATTTCCGGGGAGACCAGCAGACTGAGGGGGCATCAAACTCATCTGGGGCAGGGTTGAATTCACAGGCCCCCATGAGTGGGAGGCCCCCAGGCCACCCCATGGTGGGGAGAGCCAGCCCCTCCTTCAGGACTCACAGCAATGGGACCATCCATGAGCAGCATCGGCCACCAACCTGGGTCCACCTGCCTCCTAGGCTGGGCAAGAGGGTACGGGAATGGACAGGCAGCTCCCCAGTGCCACTCAGGAGGCAAAGGCGGTGTGGTCACCAGGCTTGGCTGGGCAAGGTCAGCCCTGGGGACACCACACAGCACCCCAGACTCTGCACTGCAGGGCTCCTTGTCAGAGCCCACTGTCAGCCCCCAGCTTCCTCCACTGTCCCCGGAGCTGAGGTGGGAGGCACACAGGCAGGGCCTGGTGATGGTCGGGGGTTGCAGAGCCCAGGAGACTTTTTCCAGCCCTCCTCCCTGGGGCCCAGCCATGCCTGGCCACAAAGTGCTAACAGCAGCCACAGACAGGGCCCCAGCTGATTTTCTGCAGAGCTGCCAAATTAGCTGGGGCAACTGCTTGTGCCCAGGTCACAGGTGTGCAGAGCAGCCAGGCAGAGCCAGACCAGGCCAGACCACCAGCTGGCCAGCTCCTGTGGCACCATCCTGGACAGAAGTCCCAAGCGGGGTGCACACAACTTGTCCCAGCACCTGTGCCAGGTCCAGGGGCCACAAGGCTTCCTCCTGGGCAGGGAATAGGACCAGTGCGCCCACCTTGGATAGCCTGTGTTACTTTATGGATTTTCTCAGCTGATCTTCACAAGCACCTTTTGAGAGGAATCCAGTGAGCACAAGTGACTTGCCGAGGGTCACACAGCATGGAAGGCATGGCTGACACTGGCCGATGCCCTGTCCCTCTTGGTCCTCAGCACTGGGTAGCTCTCCCTTCCCAGACTCCCCATGGGTCCATGGCTGAGCTATCTGGCCAGTGGGCTGTTGGCAGTGGGCAGAAATGACAAGGGTCACTTCTGCCCTGGCCCTGAAAACCTTTACGAGGTGTTCTGAGCCGCCTCTCTTCCAGCAGTGCCAGCCAGACACAGAGCACCCAGTGGGGGCTGCCAAAGCAGCAACCTATGCCAGCCACTGTACCTCTCTGTGTCCCAGCCCCGCCCTCCGCCACTGCAAATTAGACTGCAGCATGATGAGCAATATGCTTTCAGTATATAGAGGTTTGCGGGACTTTTTATAGCAGCACATCTGCTCTAACGCAGCAGGGCCGGAAATGGAGCCTGAGCTAAGCCCTGTGACTCCACCCCGCTGGTGGGCGCGCCCTCCACCCGCTTCACCAGGAAACAATGGAGGAGACCGGTGCCTGTCTTCTTGCAATGTTCTCCCACTGTCTCCTCCATGGCTGCGGGGGGCACACACCCCTTCCTGTCACCTCCACGACACTGCCCCCAGACCTCAGTCTCTCTCCTCCTGGGCTCCTTCATACGCAGGGCTGGTTAAAAATTTGGGTATTGCCAGCCCTTTTCTTTTTCACTCCATTCAGTGGCCACATCTCTGCCCTCGGGGTCCTTTGCAGGAGGAAAAACAAATGAAAGAGGGTCTGGGCCCCAAACGCAGGTCAGAGACGGTGCCAACTCTGGGCTAAACAGCTTTGGGCCGGGGAACCGGCACAGGTTTTTGGGCAAAACCACACTCACTCAAACCCAGCATCACCTCCTCCAGGCAGCACTCCTGCCTCACCAGTGCCTGGCATGAAGCCTGGTCAGGTACTTCACAAATGTCTGCTGAACAGCTGAGTGAACACGTGAATGAATGAGTGAATGAATGAATGAATGTGTGAACATCTGTCTGTTGAGCACAGTGAGTGAAGCCACGATTGGCTGTTTCCAAGCTACAGTGGCTGGCAAAGCCTGCTGCCCTCCCTCCAAAGGCACCTGGGAAAGGCTGGAGGACCCAATCCATGGCCATGCCCTGGTCTTCCCCTTCTACCCAAGACCTCCCAGAAAGCCATGGAAAGTGTGTGCCCTGGTGGCCTGGCTGCGGGCAGCTGTGCCCATGGCCTGGGTCCTGCCAGGCTGCCTGCCCCATCAGACAGGAGCTGTTTCCCCTCCCTGGCCCGTGTAGCGGTGGCGGCAGCCCAGGGCAGAAGCAGGGACTCACAATGCCGTTCTGCACACTGAAGCCCAGCTGGTACTTGAGGTCTGGCCGCTTGATGAGGACTGTGGTGACTGGGGGACAGCTGACGATGTTGAGCTTCACCTGCGTCTGGTTCTTCAGGCCCTGCAGAGCACGGGGACAGGAGTCACAGGCTGGGTCTTAGATGTCAAGCCCGACCCAAGAGGAGTGAGGCTGGCAGGGTGGAGGCCAGGGGCAGTGAGAACACACTCTAGGTGAGGCACGCAGTCCCCTCTCAGCCTCAATGGCCCCTCTCTTCGGGGCGGGGGGGGCGGCGAGCCCTGCCCTGGCCCTTAGGAGGGCTGCCAGGTTTCAGGGTAACATTGTGCCCTCTGTCCCACCATGCTCAGGGCACCTCTGCCCTGAGGAAGATGAGCCGCTGTGGGAGCAAGGCCAGGCTCTGAGTGCCAGTGGGCACAACCAACACTGGCAACACTCATGGCCCCCTGAGCACCCTGAGGGTGGCCTGGCGCCAGGTCACCCTCAGGGTGCTCAGGGGGCCATGATCATCCACATTGATCTTCCTACATTAGGATGTGGGACACTTTCCTCAAAGCCTAGTGCCCTCCAAGGACGGACCTGCAGGGCAGGGGGTGACCATGAGAAACTCTGTGAGGACGAAACTATCAGTGGGTGCCGCAGGCCGCTGGGGTCCGGAGTGGGTGAGGAGGCACAGGGAGGAGCCCAAGCCTCCACCTTAGCGCTGAGCCCTCTGATGCCGCTGGCGGAGGCCTCTCCCATGCCTCTGTGTGGCTGCCCATCAGGCAGAAGCTCTGCCAGGCCAGCTCCGAGAGCCGGTCCATGGGATGCTCTGGCCTAGGGAACACCTTCCATCTCTCAGGCTGAACAGAGAGGAGGAAGGCGTTTCCTCCAGCACCAAGACCACAGCAGGGTAGGTAGGCAGGCTCACAGGAGCCGCCAGCAGCAGGCAGAGCCCACTCCTCTGTGGGCAGCCAGTGAAGGCCCCACCCCACCTGCCAGTGACCCTTCTGCCTGACCCCTCACAGCAACAGGGGGTCAGCACCTCCCAAAGCTGCAAGCTCGTGAGTCTGACAATCAGGGTGACCTTCTTACTTAAGGAAACCTGTGCCCCAGCCCAAGAGCACTGAAGGGACTTTCAGCGATAGTCTAGGGAAGTCCCAGGCAGAACAGGGTAAGCTGGTCCTTGGGTCCCTGCCCAGGGCCATATGGCTCAGCACAGGGCTCAGACAAGCCCTCCCTTCCCACCCCGGGGCAGCCTGGGTCCACCTCTGATTCAGACATGGAGAATGGTCTTGAGTTCAAATTTTGATGCCATCATCGACCAGTCACTGGGTGGGTCTCCCTGGGCCTCAGTTTCCCCATGAGTGAAGTGAGGGGTTGCAGATCAAGTGAGGTGGGGCTGAGGCAACCCCTGGGCAGAGGGTCCCAGGGCACCCACCTTGATGATGCCTTGGCAGGTAGCAAGGGGCAGCCCCACCAGGCTGGTGCCATTGATGGACATGATCTGGTCCCCGATGCTCAGCTTCCCTGAGCGGGCGGCTGGGCCGCCATTCATCATGTTGGCCAGGATCACCGTGGGCAGGATGGAGCCCCAGCCTGACTCCACCACCACAACACCCAGGATCTCGCCCTTGTGCTTCTCCAGCTGCAGCTGCAAAGGGATCGGCAGTATGAGGGGCTGGCAGCGGGGCCAGGGCCTCTGCCAAGGACCCCCTGGAGGACAAGGCTGACCCTGTCCCAGCACATCCCACCCTGCCCTGGGATCCAAGGCCAGCTCATCTCAGCCAGGAGAGGTCTTGGGCTGGGAGCCCTGCCCACCCACCTCCAGCCTCACCCCACTCTGGCTCCCACACCCTCCTGGGAACCAGGAAGTACAGACCCATCCCCACCATGCCCAGCACTGACCCTCCTGCCCCAAGCAGGGCTCTAGTGTCCTGGCTCCTGCTCCTCCCATCCCACCTTACCCACGAGGCCAGAGGAATGTTATGACTCCAGCACCCATTCCTTGCCCCCACCCCCCTCGCCGCCTTCACTCTTGTTGGAAAAGTCCTACAGAAACTGGCTGGCATGCCTTCAGCAAGAAGCCCGGATCATGCATTCACGCACTCAACAAGCAGCAGACCGTCATCCACTCATCCACAGCAGACAGAATCATTCAGCCATTCAACAAACAGTCAAGCTATGGGCCATCCCCAGGGTATTTGCTCCTCTGTCCCATAAGAACTTTCCAAAGACACCTAGGGGAAGCCACTGGGACCAACTATGCCTCTGCTGCTGGTGGCTTCCAGCCTCCCCTGCAAGAGCACCCACGCTCCCTTAGAGATCCCACATGCCTTTCAGAAATATCTCCTGGGTGCTGAGCGCTAGCTGATGATAATAGCATTAAAAGGCATATTTTCAAGGTCATTAAAGCTGACTGTAATCAGCTTCTTTGTTACAAACACCTCATTTCACACGTAAGTGCTCAGCTGGAAGGCAGGAGCGAGGTGCACAGTCAGGACTGCGCTGGAGACTTGTGGGAAGCCGAGGATCCTGGGAAGGCTTGCTTTGCAGGAGCCTGGGAAACAGAAGCTGGAAAATGTGGCCTCCTTGAGGCCAGCGGGCACATCTTACCTCCTTGCAGTTCTCTGAGTTTGAGAAGTGGATGAGGTCGTCGTTGTACATCTCCTGGGTGTTAATGATGTCGCTGTACTCCTTCTGGCTCAGGTCTTCAGGGTTGATGCCATTGGCTCGCAGGAATTCCTGGTAAGCCACGCTGAAGGCCTGGCCGATGGACTGGGCGATGAGCTGGGCCTGTGTGGAGGGCAGGCCCACTGGAGACAGGCACAAGACACAGGCTCCCCACAGCCTCTTCAGCAGGGGCTGCGGCAGGGCTGGGTGCAGGATGCACCAGTAAGAAACTGGGGGCCCTCCCTCATCTGGTGAAGGCTGTCTCCACCAGCACCCCACCGTGAGCGAACCCTGGTGTCCCCCTGAACCCCAGAAGTTCCTGCCTTAGCGGTGGTCTGGCCCAGATGCTCCAGGTCAAACCCATTTCAAAGAAGGTCTGGGACAACAATAAGTTATTTACTACATGCCATATTTTTGTTGCTTTTTTGAGATGGGGTCTCACTCTGATACCCAGACTGCAGTGGGAATGCAGGTGAGCACAAACACATCCAGCTAATTTTAAAAAAAATGTTTTTTTGTAGAGATGAGGTCTTGCCATATTGCCCAGGCTGGTCTCAAACCTGGACACAAGTGATCCTCCCACCTTGGCCTCCCAAAGTGCTGACACCGCAGGTGTGAGCCACTGCACACGGCCCCATCTGTATTTTCTTCCCACTCATTCCAAAGTGGACTTTCGGTGCGTTTTCCAGGAGCATCGCCCTTTAGTTGTCCACCCTGCGTGCATTTCTTGGTAGCAACATGACCCAGTGCCCACTGGAGGCAGGGCGTGCCTGGCTGCTCTCCTAGGGATATGTGGCTGTGCCAGGCTGGGCCTACAAGACCTGAGACCTGGGACTCCACACAGGCCCCACAGAGCACGATGCTTCTTTCTACTCCCACGGAGTCGCATCAGAGGACACCACGGACTCTGACATGGCAGAGGCCTGGACACCGAAACAGCACTCAGGGCCTGGCCGGCCACCTGCTGATATGCAGACAGGAGACAGTGGGAGGTGAGAGCTGAGCTGAGCTGAGCTCCCGGAGGTCGCCGAGCAGGCTGGCAGCTGTGCAGCCCTGGGAGTGCCACGGGACTCTTGGTGACGCCTCAGTCCACAGCGGGCCTCCTGCCAGGCTCTGGGCTGTGTGAGCCCTAATTACGCTCTGTCCTGCTCGTCACCTGCCTCCCCAACTACCCTCAAGGGGGTTCTGCACGGACGCCCCTCCCCCCAACCACTACTCAACAGGATCCCAAAACAGGTAAAAACAAGGGCTTTGGCCTCAATTCCCTTCCCACTCTCCATGTGGCAGAATGTAAGAGCGGCAGATGAATATGCATTGGGAAAGGGAGGCTGGGCCGGATCAGAAGCATGCAGCAGGAGGCGTGGAACTGCCCTCCCTGACAGGTCCTAAACGGTTTCCAGGACTTGCCGGTTCCCACGCCAGCATCTCCACTCCGGGCCGGCTTGGCTGGAGGCGCGGCACCTGGGCACCGCCAGATGGCGCTGCCGGGCTGGCCGCCGCGGAGCTGGTGGGCACGTGGGGCTCGGCGGCGGGAGGGCCGGGGGTGGCGTCCGCGCAGGGGAGGGTCGGGCCTCCGGGAAGAGCAGAGCGAAGGACCTGCCCCTGCCCCACACACTCGGGATCAGGGGGTTCGGGGGCGCAGAGCGGCCCCCAGGCCGGGAAGGTCGGCCTGAGAGCACTGGAGCCCCGGAAGCCCCGCTGCACCGCCCACGGCCCTCGGGCTCCCTCGGGCCACCCCCATTCTCCCTCCCCTTGGACGATACCCTCCACCCCTGCGGAAGCTCCAAGCCCGGGGAGCCAGCTCCGCCGGACTGCGCCTCCTCCAGGCGTCATCCGGGCCGCTGCTGTGCCGCCAGCCGCAGCCTCCCCGTCCCTCCACGCGGATCCCCACTGCCTCCTGGGAGGTGTGGGGTTCAGGGGGCTCTCTCTGCGGCTGGCCCTTCGGAGAAGGGGGCACCCTGCCTGCCCCAGCCCGCAGCCAGCCTGTGGGCGTTCACTGCTGCAAGGCCAGGAGCCAGCCCAGGCCCCACCCAGGGGCTCAGGTGGCCTCCTGCAGGTGGGCTGTGGCCAGAGCCTGCCGGCGCCGGAGAGGTGGGGACGGAGAGGCTGCGGTGCGCAGGACCACCCTGCGCCTCATCTACCCCGCCTTGCCCCGGCCACTGAGCGCCACCGCACAGGGGAAACCAAGACGCCAAGCGGCCGGTATGGTGCTTTCTGTGGTCTCCTGGGTGCCCCACTCCACTCTCCCAGATCTCAGAACCCTGTACTCATCCCAGCAGCCCACCTGGACGGAGCTGCCATCCAGGTCCTCCTCTCCTGGCAGCTGCTCAGGAGCCCCTAACGTGCCACAGGCCAGGTCCTCGCCTCATTCCTTCAAGGACCGCTTGGTGCCCCACGCACCACCACCTGCACTAGCTCTCACCCTCGCCTCCCACGGAACTGAGAAACCCGAGGCTGCAGCGGCATCCGCTGGCTTTAACCCTCCACGTCCGCTGCACTTGGGCTTCTGTCACCAGCTGACTGCCAGCCGTCACCGCCGGGTCTGCTCCCGGCCTCATTCCGCCAGCACCTGTGGCCCACGCCCACACAGAAATGCCTATCCAGGTGTCCAGAGGTCTCCATGTAGCGGAGGAAGGCATGTGTGAGTGTGCTGTTGAAACCCCTCCCTCCTGTAAATCTGCCATTGTGCCGAAGCATTTCAAGTGGACCCAACTTCTCAGGAAGAAGATGACTGCGCCAGCCACAGGTTTGAACGCTGTGTCTTCAGAGTCTAAATCCATGCCGTATTTCAGGATCATGACAATATGGGGACCTTTCCCTATTGCCCAGGTCCCCAAGACACCCTCAAGTCCTTATGTGAAAAAGAATGCCCTAGCCAACTGCCCATGAAGGATAGATCATTTTTTTTTTGAGACAGAATTTCACTCTTGTTGCCCAGGCTGGAATGCAATGGCACAATCTCAGCTCACTGCAACCTCTGCCTCCCAGGTTCAAGCAATTCTCCTGCCTCAGCCTCCCAAGTAGCTGGAATTACAGGCATACGCCACCACACCCGGCTAATTTTTTGTCTCTATTTAGTAGAGACAGGGTTTCACTGCGTTGGCCATGCTGGTTTAGAGCTCCTGACCTCAAGTGATCCACCTGCCTAGGCCTCCCAAAGTCCTGGGTTACAGATGTGAGCCCCTGTGCATGGCCATGGATCATTTTTTAAAATTTCACTCTGGCAACAGCCACAAAACTGGCTCACCAGCAGCCCCCTGCTGGTCTGTGAGTTAGATCAGCCCGCAGGAAGGGCAGTTTCTCTGTGAGTTCCCCTCCTGGCCCTGGGGCTCCCTCCTCAGCCCCTCTGTCCTGTCCCCCTCCAGGCTAAAAACAATGCTCTCCCCAGCGCAAGGAGGGAGCCAAAGGCCTGCGAGCTCTTTCTGAGTCTTCCGTATCTTTTACTTCAGAATCACTTTCTACTTGCTCAGAAGACGTACCACACACAAAGGCAGAACTAAGCCTCATGTGCAAATGTGCTTTCTTAATACAGCATGCCAGGGGCATGCGGAAATTTACATTTTAATAACAAAAGTTACACAAAGATTAACTTCATATTAAGTGGGAAAAATGTTTTGTAAAGGGATTTCTTCAAATAGATAGCTCCCTCATATATTTAACTACAGCTCATTTTATAAACAGCTCCTGAAGAACCTATTTCAAGAAGTACAAAAAACCTGTGTTCACGATCTTTGCAAGCCCAAATAGTATCCGAAAGAGCACTGATCCACTGGCAAGTCAGGAACGGCACAGAGGGTTTCCACCTGAGCGCGGTTTCCGCGGCGCCTGAACCCTGGGGCCGCCTGGGCTGTGAACCCGGGGAGCAGAGTGCCCTGGCGAGGGCGTACTTACGTCCTCCGACTCGAACACGTGGCAGATCATCTTGTACTGCTTCTTGCCTTCCTGGGCCCCGGGCGTGGTCTCGATACAGTCCTGAGAGGCTGACCGGGGCATGCGGCGTCTGGCCATCAGCACCACGATATTCCCAATGTCGGCGATGTAGGAGATGGTGCGCAGGGCGTGGTCCATCATGGTTTCCTGTCGGGAGGGAGACGACACCACGTCAGGAAACGCGACTGGGACAAACCATTGAAAAGCGCTCCGATTCCGCTTTCACCACCGTGATCCTCCTGACATTGGGGGCCGGGTCATCCTTGGTTGTGGAGGGCTGTCACGTGCCCTGCAAGGTGTTAGGAGCATTCCAAGCCTCTCCCCAGGAGAAGCCAGTAGCGCCTCTCCCTTCCCAAGTGTCAGAACAAAAAATATTTCCAGCCATTACCAAATGTCCCCTGGGGGACAAAATCACGTGGACTGAGGACCACGGTCCTAATTAACAGAGCGTTTTAGGGCACTGATTTGCAGTCAAAGTCACTCTGCCCTCGTCTCGGTCCCAGCTTCCAAAATGGACTGTGCGGAACCCAGGGAGGCATGTCAGGTGAGCTCTCAGTGTGCCTCTGCTGGAGCAGGGGCTTGCCATGGAGTGAAGCCCATACCCTCTTGGATGAGAGGCCACCCATGGCTCTGGAGAAGGGTCCCTCCTGAACAGTGAGCTCCCCATGGGCCCCGCAGTGGCCTGATGCAGCCTTCCTGCCAAGCAGAGGAGGAAAGCATCAAGGCCAATGTTTGCCACTCAGTGAGCTCTTCAGGAGCCCCAACAGCCTGGGCCTGGGTCAAGGGAAGCCCAAGGCAACGCACCTGACTCCACTTCCCTTGACATCAGTTCCCTCAGCCTCGGCCTCGGGCAGACCCGTGACTATTGATGGGTTTTGTCCTTGGACGGGAATCTCCGGCCAGCATTTTGCCCACAACCCCTACCTAACAAGACTGCACACAAAGCTCAGAAAAGCTAATCCATTGGTCTTTTGTGCTTTTGTCCTCCATTCACAAAAGAAACTCGGGTGTTTCTGCAACCTGTGGACCCATTTATTCCTCACAGAATCCATCTTGCAGTCAATGCTGCTCCACCTTTGTCTCTGTGGCCAACTTTTTTTTCTGGCCAAAGCCATGAGGGTGTTTCATAACCATGAGTCACCTTCCAGGGAGGGACACCGGAAACAGAGTGGCTCTTCAGCATGTCCTGATTTCTGTCACTGTCATAAATGCCTGAATCAATCCCCAGGTGTCAGAAATATGCTTCTTCCCCAGCTCCCCACGCTCCCAGTTCACATCAATGGCAGACAGAGGCTCCTCACAGACAGAGGCTGCCTACCAACATGGCTGTATCTGCTCTCCTGCCCGACTGGCTACTGCGGCCTTACCAGTCGCTCTCATCTGTTCCCTCCTCTCGAGCTCCTCTGCCCCAACAGCTTTAATTTGCATGCCCTGTTCAGAATCCAGAGATTTCCAGAGGGGAAAAAAAGGGAAGACAAGACAGAAAGGGCTGGTGGGGTGAGCCCTGCACTGGGCCAGGCTAGATTTCTCCTCTCTCCTTCCTAGGATCCAGCAGAGGAATTACCCACAGTCCCAGCTGAAAGAGTAACAAGAGGCCCAGAGATGTTCAGGAGCTTGTTTAAGGCTATACAGCTCATGAGGATGGAGCCCAGCTTCAATTCCCAGCCCCATCCTCCCGCCCCAGGTGTGGCGTCCGCCGTGAGCACTGGTGAGAAGGGTTATGGTGGCAGGCCTAGCAGCTGTCCCCAGAAAGGCCCGCCTGCAAGACTGGCCCTCGCTGGCATCTGGGAACATGGATCTCGGGAGGGTGGTTCCTTCTACCTAAACTGTTCATGCAAACAATGTGGTCTAGGCTGCACACTTCCTTTCCCTCTGAGGTCTGGAATTTTGGCAGATGCCAGGCAGAGGGTGCCTGTGGCCAGCCCCCAATAAACACCTCAAGTTCAGAGTGTCAGCAAGCTTCCCTGGTGGACACCATCTCACTATGTTGTCACAGCCCCTTCGCCAGGGAGCTCAGTGTGCCCTGTGTGAGTGTGGGGAGGGCTCTGGAAGCCTGCATCCCTTTTGCTGATTCTGCTCTGGAGCCGTCTGCTCAAATAAATCTTAGCTCTGAGTGCACTGAGTCCTGTCAGTCCTCTGAACCCATCCAGCCTGTGGTGGTCTTGGGGACCCCCCAGCACAGATGGGTGATGAGTTGTGGGGCTCCGAAGGGAGGGGGGATCTAGTCTAGATGGTTTGCCCACAAAAGATCAGAAAATGAAGTCCAAGCCTGTGAAGTCTCGCAAGCCCAGTGCCCGAGCCCTGACACCGTCTCCCTCATTTCACACCAAGTGTCAGGCTCCAGGAGGGGCTGGTTCGGAGGAGTGGGGAATGCAGGACACAAAGATCATGCGACAAGGCGCAGACCTGGACACAGGGGACTGACATGAGGAGGAAGGGCGCCACCGTACCCACATCAGGGTGTGCCAGGGCCTGGAGGGTGGGCAGGGCACGGTGCTGGGGTTGGGAGTGGGCTGCCGCATGAGCGACACGATGGGGCTGCTGCCTCCTCTGTCCCCAGATGTCAGGATCCCCAGGAGTGGGGAGCAGGGAAGGACCCAGGGCTCCCAGTAGATCTTCCTGCCCGCAGAGCCCTGGGGTGACGCCAGCAGGACTGCCACCTGCTGTGTGCTCCCCACTGCTCCTGCAGCCCGGGCTAGGAGCCTTAGATTGATGGGTATGGAGGGCACAGGAGGGAAGTGCTGAGAACCAGGGCCAAGACCGTGGGACGAGGCGAACCTAGGAGTTTATGTGATTTGAACGACTGTCTTAAATGCTTACCTGCGTGTCCGCATTTAAAACCTTGATCCTCTGGGTGGAAATGAAGAGGTCCACTTCCGTCAGCGTCTGGGTGTCCCCCTCAGAATTCTAAGAAAGGACCGTGATACTATTAAAATCCAAAACCAACTTGGAATAGAGGACATGCAAATAGCATCATGACAGAATATCCAGCATCACTAATCACAACAGAAATCCAAATTGAAACCACAAGGATGTATCATTTCCTATCTGTCAGAATGGCTGTTATCAAAAAGATCAGAAGTGCTGGCACGGGGTGGAGAAAAGGAAACCCTGGTCCACTGTGTCAGTGCAGCCACTGTGGAGATTAACCCAGCAGTTCCTCCAAAAACTCAAAATAGAACCTCCACGTGATGCAGCAGTCCCACCACTGGGCCCACTTCCAAAGGAAATGCAGTCGGTGTGTCTTAAGAGGTACCTGCACGCCCATGAGCAGTTAAGTGCAGCCAGGACATGGAATCAACCCAATGTCCATTCACGATGAACGGATTCACAGACACACTGGAGTCTTACTCAGCCTTAGCAAAGAAAAAGGTCATGTCATTTCCAACACATGGATGAGCCTAGAGGACACGACGTGAAGTGAAATAAGCCAGGCACAGCGAGGTAAATACCGCAGGATCTCACTCGGGTGGAATCTAAAAACGCTGACCTCACAGAAGTAGAGAGCTGAATGTGGTTACCAGGGGCTGGCGCAAAGGAGGAAGGGGGAATTATTGGTCATTGGACTCAAAGCTCCTGCTAGACGGGAGGAATGAGTTCAAGAGCTCTATTGTGCAGCATGGTAACTGTTAATAATATTTCAATTCTTAAAAATTGCTGAGTGAATATAGTGTTCTCATTATAAAAATTATAGCTGACATAATGCACGTTAACTAGATATAGTCATTTCACAATGGATATATTCTTCAAAATATTATGTCAAATGTAGTAAATACATACAATTTTATCTGTCATTGTATAAAGTAGCAACTCAAAGGAAGGCTCAGCAATTTTATCAATTGCCCTGAGTCCGCAGAGAAGGAAATGCTACTCCATAAAGAAGCAGCCATCCGAAATCTACCTGCGCACCACCAGCCACATCGTCTAGCTAAGCCTGAGTCCTCGAGATAGCCTGTAAGAGGCACCCAGAAGGGCGGAGAGCCAGCCCCGGGGGGAGCGTGAACAAGAGAGGGTGGGACGACGCCTGGGTCTGCCACCACAGCCCCTCCTGTCAGTGGCAAGCAGGGCCCCTCTGGCTGACCCTTGTGGAATTTGTAGACTCAGGATACGTTTCCTGGTTTTGGGAGGCTGAGTATCCTTAAGAAATAGGGAAGACATTTTCAGAGAAGCTGAATGAAAATGTCAGCCTTTCCTTCTGATTTAAACAGTCACCATCGTGTCCACCCCATAGCGGCCTTGCGGGTGGGACTGGCCTGAGAGCTGACTTCACAATGACAGAGAGAAGCCAAGAGAAGTGCCACACAAAAGGCCCAAATTCGTCACCACCACTGTAGTATGCCCAGCATATGGCCGTGAGACGGGTTTTATGGGTTGTTCTGAGCTGACCTAACTCTTCAGGGTCTGCCCCAAACCAGGATAGCCTTTAACTGGTTTTTACATTTGTAAGAATCGTAATAACCACTGCACAGTGGCAATGAATTTCAAATTCTATTGGTTTGCCCACGGAGGTGAGTAACTCTCCGTGGTCACTGGGGAGCCCAGGGTGGTTCCATTTCAAAATAGCATAAAACTGTGATTTAATTATTTGCTAGAAAATCTGAAATAAGAAATCTCCCTGCTGACAATTCCTCAGGAGTTCTGAGTTACAGAGAGGCCTGGTATTGTAATAACAAATGTGTATTTTAGCTCAATTCTCAAGGGAAAGGGCTGTTTGGGCTTTCTCCCAGGGGTGATGCCGCTTTTAGCTTATTGGAAAGCAAAAGGAGTTGAGGGCAGTGCAGCTGACCATTGGCAGCCACAGTGGAACTTTTCCTCTGTTTTTAAAAATTGGGTTACACTCAACACCAGCATGCATTTAAAGGTTATATTCATGGATTGTGGCTCAAAATGATCTTGCTAAAAGTAGGTCTACCAGAAGTGAGTGAGAAAAGTTGCAGGTGGACCTTGGCATTAATGATAGCTGTGCAGGAAACCAGAGGCTGGGATCCCTCGATGGGAGAAGAGGGGCAGCCTGAAGCCACCCAGGCTCGAGCAGAAACTCGTCAGTAACAGGGGAGGGAGAGGACACCCGTCATCCTCCTTGGCAGAAGAAGGGAGGGTGTCAACGGCACAGATCCTACAGATACCAGAGAACAGGCCACACAGTGGACCTCCGCACGTCTGCAGATGGGGGTATCACCTGCAGTCATCAGCGTGGCCAGGTCAGGAAAGGGACCGTCGGCAATGACACTAAGCACCCATTTGCAAAAAAGCAAGAACAAACCATAATTAAATGTAATCAGGTGGCCCCCTGGCTGGCCGCAGAGGCCTGTTTGAGATGGGTCTGCCTGTACCAACCCCTCCAGAGACAGAAGCGACGCTATAGGATTTCTGGACCTGAAGCCGGCTTCAGTCCGTAGGGACTCCCTGCTCCAGCTGGACTAAGAGGCTGCAGGCAAGGGCCCCTCTTTTTTTGGGAAAGCACACCCCCAGCTGCAAGTCTGCAATGCATGGCACGTTCTGCCTTGCCCCGAGGAAATCAGCCCAGGAAGAGCAGCATGAGCAAGTTCCTTCTTCTCCTGTACCTGAGCAGAATCAAAGGAGATGCCGCTGGGCGAAAAGTAGACATGCTAGCTGGACCAAAGTGTCACTGCAGAAGACAGAGTGCTCACATGGGGACTTCTGGCTACTGCGCCAGAAAATGGCATTACTTCAAAGCAGGAGGGGAACTCAATCTCCTGCTGTTTAAACAGATGAAAACAGTGGGCACCAAGCCAGTGCCCAGGCCCCCGGGTCTGACCCCGGCTTTGTGACACCAACTATTTTGATGTTTTCTGTATGAGGATTGGAAAAGCCCCAGCATTTACTAAATGACTAGGTGACGAACACATGACTCAGTGTCAACCCAATTTTTAAAAGTCTGACAGTGTTTAAAAATCTATTTTCTTTTTTTCTTTCTTTTTTTTTTTTAAGAGACAGGGTCTCACTCTGTTGCCCAGGATGGAGTGCAGTGGTACAAACATGGCTCACTGCAGCCTCCACCTCTCAGGCTCAAGTGATCCTCCCACTTCAGCCTCCTAGGCAGCTGGGACTTCAGGCATGTGCCACCATGCCCAACTAATTAAAAAAAAAAAACTGACCGGGCGTGGTGGCTCATGTCTGTAATCCCAGCACTTTGGGAGGCAGGTGGATTACCTGAGGTCAGGAGTTCAAGACCAGCCTGGCCAACATGGTGAAATCCCATTTCTACTAAAAATAAAAAAATTAGCTGAGGTGGTGGTGGGTGCCTGTAATCCCAGCTACTAAGGAGGCTCAGGCAGAAGAACTGCTTGAACCTGGAGGGAGGCGGAGGTTGCAGTGGGCCAAGATTGCGCCACTGCACTCCAGCCTGGGCAACAGGAGGGAAACTATGTCTCAAAAAAAAAAAAAAAAAAAATTGTGGAGACAGGGGTCTTAACGTGTTACCCAGGCTGGTCTCAAACTCCTAGGCTCAAGTGATCCTTCCCAGCTCTGTCTCCCAAAGTCCTGGGATTACAGGTGTGAGCCACTGCACTCAGCCTAAAAACTCATTTCCAATTAAGAAACCCCCGCATGGGCACCCTCCTGACTTAAGTTTAAGGTATCTTTACCATCAGAACAATTCAGAAAATACTGCACGGGAGGCCCAGGCCCTAGACCCACCACACTGTCAAATCAACTAAAAGTCATATTAATTTACAATGTCCATCTAAAACAGGGACATCACGGCATTATCCAGGCTCCAGGACACAGGAGATGCTAAAAAAGAACTAATGACTCCTTGGTGGTTAAAAAAATGACGTGTCTGTGGTTTCATTCACAA
The DNA here is from genome assembly GCA_031835075.1 of Saguinus oedipus. Lineage (NCBI taxonomy): Eukaryota > Metazoa > Chordata > Mammalia > Primates > Cebidae > Saguinus > Saguinus oedipus. The sequence continues at coordinate 16,129,159 of CM063174.1, forward strand.
ATGTCTAAGATTCGCCTGCCAAGGAAAGAAGGAAAAGCTGCTTTCCAACATTATCTGGATTCCCAGGGAGCCCCCCTCAGCCCCCACCACCCAGGACAAGCCACAGAAACACAAGCAAACACCACTGTCCCAAGGCCTCAAGGCCCCACACACCGCTTTTTTCTTGATCTTAGCAGCCTTTTGCATCCTCTGAGAGCATGGAAGACAAAAGAAAAACAGGTTGGCAGGGACAGAAGGGAGGCGCACGAGGTTATGTTATGCTGGTGTGGTTGATGCTCCCCACACGCTGGCCCCGTGCCTGGCAAAGCCCCTGCAGGGACGGGTGGACAGCCACTGCCCATGTCAAGCACACACAGGTGTCCCTGGAGCACTAGTAATGACTGTCAACCACCCCATCCATGGAGGATGGGAAAGATGCCATCAGCCAGCAGGAAAGTGAGGCAAGCTCCAGGCAGCAGAGCAAGGCAGGGGTCAGGGGTCAGGGGTCAGGGGTCAGGGGTCTGGGGTGGGAGGGCCGGGCCTTTGCTGAGGGGCACTGGCCGCCAGGGCTCAGCAGTGCCTGGCTTATCTGGCTTTCTCCTGCCCACCCTGGATGGCCTCCTGGTGCTCTTCTGCCTCTATGAGAGGAGGCTGTGGTGAGGGCTAGGAAGGAGGTTGCCACCATTTCTCACCCCCTGGGCTGGCAGGCAACTGCAGATCCTGTCTTGCTCAGAGAGCTGCGATCTCCTCCCGCAACCCCATTTAATGTCGCTGGTGTGGCCTCATCTTCCCCTTGCCTGGCTTCACCCACCGTTCAAAACCAGACAATCCAATGAGCACTTTGAGCTACAAGGAGGTCAGAGCCTTTCTTGAGGTCCTGAATTTAAATAAAACATGATTCATTTATCCCCCTTTCTGGAAGCACTTTGAATAGCACTAAAAATACACATACTGTGGAAGTGGGATTTCAAACTGTTTTATGACTAGAATGCTTTGGAGTGCTGATTTCGTGGGCCTCTCATTAAGGAGCTGGCTGCCTCTGCCCAGCCCAGCTCTCTGCCAGCCAAGGCACAAGCTGCCCTCAGCCTCGTGGGCACCTGGGCCGCTCCTGCTCCCTGTGTCGAGGGCTTTGCAGTCAGAGCTGGAAGAGGGCCTGCGCCGTCACATTCCCTCCCGCCAGGGGCCCCCAAAGTGCGTGGGCATCCCTGAGGGCCCCCGGAAGCACCTCTACCTTGACCCGGCTGACGGCCTCCTGCGCTTGCATCATCCTGATGTTTTTGGAAGGGTTCCGTTCTGACAGCAGCTGGGTGGACCCCAGGTAATTGGCAGCAAAGATGATTCCATCGATGAGGTCTTCTGGTTCGCAGGGCCCTGGAACTGAGGGAGGGCAGAGTCAGAGTCTCCCTAGAGGAGAAGTCCCCTGAACAAAGGACTTGCAAGCCTGGTCACAGCACACAAACAGGACTTGGGGCAAAACAGAAGGGCCCAACCCTCACAAATCTGCAGGCAGCCAGGGGCGGCCGGTCTGCTTCCCTCACTGCACAAAATAAAAACTCGGGCCAGAAAACGCAGCCCAAATGGTGTCAGGAGGACAATGCCAGTATTCCAGATGACTGTCACTTAAGGTGACAATCACAGGCTGCAAATCCAGAAGGCATCACATCCCAAACACGACAGCATTTTTCCATGCCTTCCCCGCAGCCCCGGAACCCATGCCGGTGACCTGAAACTGTGCTCTGGGCTTCTCCTTGGCCTCTCCCTGTGCATCTGTCCCGGGCTCTCCAGCCTGCCTGCGGCCCCTCAGGAGGCCCGTGTAGCTCCTCACACCCATCACACCGCAGGCCCAGGCTTGGCGACATCATGCTTCTTCCATCTGCTGCCCCTAGACCATCAGAGCCCAACAGAACTTCCCACCAGCCACAGTGGAAGATTCGATCTCTGTGGTGTCCAGTACAGAGCCACTAGCCACACGTGGCTTTGAGCACTCGCACTGTGGCTCCTGCGGCTGAGGGCTGGATCCTCTTCTGGTATGTAATTTTAATTAATTGAAATATAAAGAACTACATGTTAGAGCCATATCCAACCTACCCCCAAGTCCAGCCTGCCCCCCGTCCATGTTGTCCACAAGCCGATCTTGAGTGGCTCCAGCTGGGGTGGGCAAACCTTTTCTGTAAAGGCTGAGATGGCATGTGTTTTAGGCTTTGTGGGTCTCTGTTGCAACTATTCGCCATTGCACCTGAGGCGCAAAGGCAGCCGTAGATGATTCGTAAAGAGGAGGTATGGCTGCATGCCAAGAAAACTTCATATGCAAAATCAGGTGGCCAGGAGGATTTGCCACTGTGGCTGCAGTCCTTCACTGGCGGTGAGTGCACATGACGGGCTGCGGAAGTTGTGAGTTACTACCCATCAGCAGAACCGGAGAGGCGGGTCCAGGGCGCCCGCCCGCAGGTCCGCGTCCAGGCTGCACAGGCACCTGGAGCCAGCAAGTGTTCGGCAGCAAGCAGGCTGCCTGCAGTGAGGCGGCCGGAGGGGTGAGCCTGCGGCACCTGCCACTGGCCCACACTGGACCCAGAGCACATGTCCCAACCTACCCTCTGAAACTGTGCTTCTCTTTAAGCCCACATCTTTGGATCTGCCTGGGAAGAAATCTGTGTAATGCATTCACTTCAGCAACCCCCAGCGCTGTGGAATTGAAATCAAAGCTCCAAAAGTGATCGCAGCGTGGATCCATTAGCCTAAAACTGTCTTTCCGAAGGCCGATACCAGGGGCTTACACACCAGGCCACAACACGGGAAGCCGCAGACACAAAGATGTAGCAGCCATCTTTCTCACCACGCCCACAGCTCACGCACTAAGGCAAATTTCGTAAAGCGCTTTAGAACAAGGCAAAGTGTTCTCAAATGTCATGGTCTAGAATTTGGGCCCTGGAAGGTCCCAATTTAGGAATACCCAAGGTCAGCTCCCCTCCTGGTGGCACCAGCTATCAGCACTAAGTGGCGTTGAGCATCAGGCTGTCCTGGGGCTGTGACAGCCATGGGACCCAACCCTGGGGAAGCCCCCCAAAGACACCTGGAGTTGTAAAAAGTAAACTAGGATGCCAGGTCTTTTCAGGAGATGTGAACTTGCATGAAGGCAGCCAAACCCAGGACGAAGAGACAGCAACTCTCTTTGGATGGGGCGATGGGAAGGCAATGCTGAGGGGTGATGGGTAAGCGGAGACCCAGATACCAGGAGGTCAGATGCCTGGCAAAGGAATTCAGTCTGTAAAGCGACGTCATCTCAGGCCCTGTCGGAAGGGAGGCTGGCAGCTCTTGGGATCCAGAGACCCAAGTGAGTCTCCCGGCTCTTCTACCAGCCCTGCTTGGCAAGGCTTTGTGCCGAATCATGCACCCAATTTTTGTTTTTTGGCCTCTATTTCCTCACCAGAAAAACAGGGGGTGGGGAATCCCTGACTTCTACCTCCATGGAGTTACTGCAAAGATAAATCATATGAATCTCCTAAAGGCTAAAAGCATTTAAAACGCAAGACAGTCATTGATTAATTCTTAGTTTTTGTGTCTAGCTCAAAAGACAAGTCATAAACCGTGGCTAAGGAAGGGCCCCTGGCAGCAGCTGTCACCGCAGGCAGCATCCCAACCCAGGTCCTGCTCCCTCACACAGCCTTGGAGAAGCCTGAGAGGGCACTGGGGCTGGGAGGGCAAGGCACGCCCACTACCACAATGACATTGGAAGACAGGGCAGGAACCAGATCCAAAGATGGCTGCATCCTGGACAGTGGCCTCCACCATCGCCAACGCCCTGGAACCTCCCAGCTGCAGGTGCGAAGCGGCACGGATCTCTTCTAAAGCCTGTGCCTTAAGGGGCGGTAGAGAGGTGACAGGTCATGGAAACACCTAAGCTTAAGTCACTTGGGGAAGAGTAGGGGGAGGAAAGCCCTGAGCAGCCCCAGCTGTGCCTGGCCTCCTCCGTGGGGCCTGCAGAGTCCCCTGATCCCACCCCAGAGAGTGTGACTCACTAACCCTGGGGTGGGGACCAGAAGCATGTACTGTTCACACACATACTGTTCACACTGATGCACAGCCAGTTTGGGGACACCAGGCCTCTAGCAGACATAATCTCTCGCCCTGGAATCATCTCAGGAGCAAATGAATCAGGAATCTTCAGCCAAACCCCTCTGGGAGGTGTAGGCCTGTGCATGCTTCCATGCAGGGGCAGTGCCAGGTGGGCTGCCGGGGGCTGCTGTAAGGGTATTCCTACAACCCAGGCCCCCAGCGGGAGAAGCCTCGGCTGACTGCAGGAGTCCGAGAGCAGGGTCAAACCAGGTTCCTCCTTCCACCTCAGGCCCCTCACCCCTTGGCTCTGGAGCAGATAAACCTCCCGGCTGGGCAGGGCTGCAGGCACCAATGTGGGGGACTGCAGGACTCAGAGGTGGCACCAGGGAAGGACACCCTGCCCACCTGTCCCTCGGAGGGTGCACTGGGGCCTGTCACATGGGAAGCAGCAGCAGCCCCACGGAGGGGACAGGCGCCATGGATCCCAATGCAGCACCCCCACCCTACCTCGGGGCTTCTTCAGAGTGAAGTGCGGGCATCTGCTTGGCTGGGTGGCTGGGACAGCCTGTGTGACAGGCCTGACTGCCACAGGCTCACCAGATAGGCCCTATGCTCCCTTCTACGGCATCCGGCTGTGGGGCCGGGAAGGGCCCCAGCACCTGAATTAAGCCCGTTTCTACCACCTCACACCACCTTGCAGTCCCCAGTGAGCATGGCTCAAGGGCACCCCCCAGTGAAGCCCGAGTCACCCCGTGGGACCCAATGCAGTGGCTCTCACTGACCACTAGATGGCGTCACTTTGTTCTTCAGGAAAGCTCTGGCTCTCCCAGCCTCACAGCCCTAGCCGGTGCCCAGGCCTAGGGCAAGTGTCCTCATGTCCTCTCTGTGGTGAGGGCTGCCTGGCACCCTGTGGGCTTCAGGCCCTGGGGATGCCGGGAGGCCGGCCTTCCCTTTGGAATCTGACTCCGACCTTCCCAGGCCCTGCCCCCTGGTTGCTCCCTCGCCAGCTCCCAGGGTGGCCCTGGTCAGTGCACCAGACCCTTCTGAGGTTCACATTTTCGCATCGACCCACGTCCTTGAGTGGATTTAGGAAAGACTGACCCACCTCCCCCTGAAGTGAGCATCGCCAGTTCTGGGGCCCCTCTGGGCACAGACTGCTTCATGTGAAGGGTGCCCCATCCCAGGCAGGGGGTCACCCTGCACCACGGATGTCTGCTCCCAGGACAAGCCCGGTGAAGCACTCAAGGGCCGTGCTGCGACTCCACCTGCTGCCGCCCACCTCTGCCTGGGGGCCTTCCGTGCCTGCCTTGCTCTTTGGTTCAGTGGGAAACAGTCCAGTCCCCGGTGGCCCCCACATCCTGCCTCCCACTCACACTTACCAGGGGAGGAGAACCCAGACCCAGAGAGGAGCCTGAAGGGGACAGCTGGGTGGGGGGAATATTTCAGATTCATAGGCACAGCTCTCGACTTCCACAGGAAACGCAGAACCAGAATCCAACAGCTTCGTTAGGAAATGAAAGCAGCTGGCCCCACATCTGGGAATAAATTGCTGTCATTTTGCTCAAGTCTTGCACTGACCCTAAGCTGAGACCACCAGAGGGAGACAAAATGACAAGAGAATCAAGATACAGGTTTAAAGGAGATATTGTTTCCCCAGAGAGGGATTCCTCCTTTTCACACCGTGTATCTTACTCACATAGCGTATGCTCAGTGTATCTGCACAGTCTGGAGAATAAGGCGCTCCAGGGTCTCCCCTGCTGGAAGAAGCCTCTGTTTGAAAGGCTGCTTAGGAAAGCCCTAGACCCTCTGGACAGGGAAGGGGTGGGGAGTCCCACAGCTTCAAGCCTGAAGGTCTCCACCCCACCACCTTAGGAGAAAATTAACCTGAACATGGGTAGTGGACAGAGCCTTCCAAGGTGCCTGTGTGGCCCCAGAGGGTTTCATCGGCTCCAAGACCTGTCCCTGCATCCCTGGGGGTCTGTGGGAGGTGTTGGGCAGAGCAGGAGCACAGGTGCACGTGGAGCTGTGGGGGTGCATCCACAAGGCCCACTGCTCTCTTCAAAGGCAGACCTCAGTGCGACAATGATACATTGTTCGGGCAGATCACAAGGTCAGGAGATCAAGACCATCCTGGCTAAGATGGTGAAACCCCGTCGCTACTGAAAATACAAAAATTATTTTTTTGCAACCTGGGATGGGTTGCACATCCCAGCTACTTGTGAGGCTGAGGCAGTAGAATCACTTGAACCAGGGAGTCAGAGGTTGCAGTGAGCTGAGGTCACACCATCGCACTCCATCCTGGTGACAGAGAGAGACTCCATCTCAACAGCCACCACCACCATGGATTATTTGAGACTTTCCGTGATCGAGAATCTGGGCATGGCTTAGCTGGATGTCTCTGGCTCAGGACCTCTCATCCATCAAGGCAGCAAGGTGCTGAGTGGCACTGCAGCCATCTGAATGCTTGAAGAGGAGGGATCCACTTCCAAGTTTTCTCATCAGGTCGTTGGCCAGAGACATCAGTCCTGTGCCATGTGGGCCTCTGGATGGGGCGACTGCCAACCACACCAGGCTAGCCTGGTTCCCGCAGAGGGAACGAGAGAGAACAAGAAAGGGCCAGACAGAAGTCGCACTCTTTGTAACCTGATCTTGGAAGCCATAGCCCATTGCTTCTGCCATATTCTCTTCAATAGAAGTGAGTCGGTAAGTCCAGCCCCCACATGGGAGGGAATGACTCAAGGCCTTGAATACCATGAGGTGAAGTCACTGGGGGCCATTTCAGAGGCCGCCTTCCACACAGACCTATACACTGTCACCAAATCTACAGCAGTGAGCAACCGCACCACCCAGGTTACAGTCTCTAAATGTTGTGTCACAGGCTCCTTGGAGAAAGGACCAACAGGTTCCAATCCTCGGGCACGAAATATTTAAGATGATCCTGGAATATACCGGAAAGCAAGGAAATGATCAAAGACTGCTGGGTTCACACTGATGGGACTCAGAAAACAACCTAAAGAGGCTCCTATTGGTAACCATGGTAACAATACACAAAACACACCAACCGCGCTAACAACAGTGCACACAGCCTGACTGGTAATCTTTAAACACTGTCGGGGAAACTCATTCACTTTTAAATTTTTCAATAAAGAGAAGAAATCAAGCATTTAAACTGCTTTTCTTACAGGAGCCATCTTCAGGGTAAACAGATACTTAAGGGAAGGTTTCTCTGCATAGAAAAATTCCAGCTAATTAATGAAGAAGAAATGATGAAATTAGAACACCACCATATGGCAACCTCTAATCAATTAACAGATCTAGACAACGGTTGTTAATGGTCGCAAATATCACCAAAAAAGAGATGCTCAGATATTACACGCCTCCTAATAGAACACCACAATAATATGTATGAAAGTTTTTGCCTAAACAAGCAAACTGAATCTGATCAAGCCTCGATGTGTCCTATAAAAGCCACTATTTTACAGAACACAGAGAACAGAGAAACACATTAAACAACACCATGAAGATGCAGTCAGCAAAATCCACACTGCAGGAAACTCTACCTGATAAATGATACAGATTATTCCACAGCAGCAGCAACAAAAAACTGTGAGACAGAAAGAAAGAGATGGATGGACCACCTACGAGAGATGGGAGAGAATTATGAAATGCATTTATCAGTCTCCACAGTGGATTTTGTTTGGCTCCCCATTCAAACAGCACCCTGTCAACTGGGAAAATGCAAACACTAACAAATATTTAATGCTATAAATAAATATTAACTTTTAGTTGTGAGAACAGCAGCGACATTATATTTAAAACAGAATTCCTATATTTTAGAGATTCAGTGTGGAATATTTAAAGAGGCTATAAGATCTGAGATTTGCTTTAGAATAATCTGGGAAAGGGTCAGGGTGTAGATGAAATACCACTAGCCCTGAATGGGGAAATACTGAAGCTGGTGATGAGTATAATATTCTATTTTTTCAAATGTTTAAAATTTTGATGATAAAATTAAAAGTATAGATCTTTTTTTTTTTTTTTTTGAGGCGGAGTTTCGCTCTTGTTACCCAGGCTGGAGTGCAATGGTGTAATCTCGGCTCACCACAACCTCCACCTCCTGGCTTCAGGCAATTCTCCTGCCTCAGCCTCCTGAGTAGCTGGAATTACAGGCAGGTGCCACCGTGCCCAGCTAATTTTTTGTATTTTTAGTAGAGACGGGGTTTCACCATGTTGGCCAGGATGGTCTCGATCTCTTGACCTCGTGATCTACCCGCCTCGGCCTCCCAAAGTACTGGGATTACAGGCTTGAGGCACCGCGCCCGGCCTAAAAGTATAGATCTTTCAAAAAGGTGTTATTTTCAAGAAGCCACATCCTACTATTATGTAAAGTTGTTTCTTATGATCTACCCAATCTGATTAGGCAAGGAGGAGGAATAGAAAACAACGGAAGCAGCAAAAATCATTCTTCTTTGCAGATGGTATGATTGCATGCCAGGAAAAACTCAAGGAAACAACTGAAAATCTATTTAAAAAAATAAGAGAATTCACTAAGGCAATGGTTTCAAATTTAACACATAAAAATTCATAGCTTTCTTTGTACCTACAAACAGCAATATGTTGAAAAATAATAAAATGAAAGTCAGCATTTACAAACACAATAAAAGCGATAAACACCGAACAGGCAAATAAGAAGTGTGTTGGATTTTTATGAATAAACTTTATCGATGAAGATAAATGAGCTTGAATAAATGGAAAGATAAATCCTTTGTTGGCTAGAAAGACTCTATGTCGTAAAGCTGACATTTTCTCCTAAGTGGACAGATTTAAAGCATGCCTAATAAAAATACCAGTAAGAGTTTGTAGTGGGCTGGGCGTGGTGGCTCACGCCTGTAATCCCAGCACTTGGGGAGGCCAAGGCGAGCGGATCACCTGAGGTCAGGAGTTTGAGACCAGCCTGACCAATATAGCGAAACCCCATCTGTACCAAAAATACAAAAAGTAGCTGAATGTGGTGGTACTCGCCTGTATTCCAAACTACTTGGGAGGTTGAGACAAGAGAATCACTTGAATCTAGAAGGCAGAGGTTGCACCACCGTGAGTCAAGACGGCACCACAGCATTCCCGCCTGGGCGATACAATGAGACTCTGTCTCAAAAAAGCAAAAACAAAAAGCAAACAAACAAAAAGAGTTTGTAGTGAATAATAACTAGACAAGCTGGTTTTAAAGTGCCTATGAAAAAACGAAAGTACAAAAATATCCAGGAAAAAAAGTCTGAAATGGAATGATGCCGGCAAGGTCTTAAAGTTGCCCTACCAGGTAAGAGAATGAACCATAAATCCCCAGTAAATAAAGCAGCCTGGGTTAGAAGCCTGAATGGGCCATTCCCGTAACAGATCCAGAAACGGATCGAGACCCACATGACGATTTGGGTATGGTAAAGGCAGCATTTCGAACCTGCAAGGGAAAGATTCCTTGGATAGCACTGGCGTAACTGCTTAGCTGTTACGGAACAAAACCCCTAAAATGTAACTTTTCCTGTATCCATCCACCAAGATAATTTCCAGAAAAATCAATTATTTAAATAATTTAAAATAATATCAAAGTTCTAGAAGACGACTTTATATTTCTGGGTTTTGCTTTTTTTCTCTTCTTTTTTGAGACGGAGTCTCACTCTGTTGCCCAGGCTGGAGTACAGTGGCACAATCTTGGCTCACTGAAACCTCTGCCTCCTAGATTCAAGAGATTGTCTTGTCTCCGAATAACTGGGATTACCACACGCTGCTGCACCCAGCTCATTTTTTATACTGTTAGAAGAGATGGGGTTTTGCCATCTTGCCCAAGCTGGTCTTAAACTCCTCATCTCAGGTGGTCCACCTGCCTTGGCCTCCCAAAGTGCTGGGATTATAGGCATGAGCCACTCCGCCTGGTCAACAAATTTTCATTCATTCATTCATTGATTCATTCACTCAGAGACAGAGTCTCACTCTGTCACCAGGATGGAGTGCACTGGCACGAGCTCAGCTTACTACAACCTCTGCCTCCTAGGTTCAAGCGATTCTCCTGCCTCAGCCTCCTGAGTAGCTGGGACTATAGTCATGTGCCACCACACCAAGCTATTTTTTTATTCTTAGTAGAGACAGGGTTTCACCATGATGGCCAGGATGTTCTTGATCTCTTGACCTCGTGATCCGACCACCTTGGACTCCTGAAGTGCTGGGATTACAGGCGTGAGCCACCACACCCGGCCAACTTTATTCTTAAAATTAGTCTCAGGAGTGTGATGGTCATGCTAACCTCAAAAACTCAGTAGGCTCCGAGGAGAAAGACTGATACATTTAATGAAATGATGTGTCTAGCAAAGTAAAAAGCATACCAAAAAAAGAAGAAGAAAAGAATGGTAAGCTGGGGTAAACTTTTACAATACAAACCAAAGCGTTCATTTCCTTTCTATGTAAAGAATAAAGCAAATCAGTAAGAAACACCCAAATTCCCAACTGCCAGGGGCTGCAGGGCGGGAGAAATGGGGAGGTATTGGTCAGATGGTACAAACTTTCAGTTATGAGATGACTAACATCTGGGGTTCCAGTGTGTTGAACTATCACGGTATTACAATCCTGTATTGTACCCTAGTAATTTGCTAAGATGATAGATCGTAAGTGTTCTCATTACACATAAAAAAGGTAGCTATGTGACCTGATGGCTATGTTTTGGTTTTTTTTTTTTTTTTTTTTTGAGACGGAGTTTCGCTCTTTATACCCAGGCTGGAGTGCAATGGCGCGATCTCAGCTCACCACAACCTCCGCCTCCTGGGTTCAGGCAATTCTCCTGCCTCAGCCTCCTGAGTAGCTGGGATCACAGGCACGCGCCACCATGCCCAGCTAATTTTTTGTATTTTTAGTAGAGACGGGGTTTCACCATGTTGACCAGGATGGTCTGGATCTCTTGACCTCGTGATCCACCCGCCTCGGTCTCCCAAAGTGCTGGGATTATAGGCTTGAGCCACTGCGCCTGGCCCATGATGGCTATGTTAATAAGCTTGACTATCGTTTTACCATGGAACCTTATATCAACGCATCACATTGTATGACTTAAATGTACAAAACTTTTGTCAATTATTTGCCAGTAGAGCTGGGAGTGAAAATCTAACAGAGGAATGAGCGCAGGAAACAAACAGGCAATGCACTGGAAAGAAAAGCCCCTTATGAACACATGAAATAGCGTTTGGCTTCACTGACTATGAAAGACATGAAATCGACAAGACACTTCTTCGCACTCATCAGCCTGGAGCTTACGTCAAACAGCTGGTCATACAGTGATGGTGACAATGTGGGGACCTCATACATAATCAACTCTCATACATAAGCAACAGCAGCGTACACTGTCCCCCCCCAGGAAGGCATTCTGCCGTATCTATCAGAGTTGGTGTGCTCCTGGCCTGTACCTCTGACATAGCCAGGAACTGCCTCTATAAAAGAACCCACACCCGAACACGAAGGCATAGCCCCAAGGCTGTTCATTTCTGCAGTGACTGGAAATCTAACCATTGGTCCAAGGGGGCTGGTGAATACCACATCCCACATCCACTAAATTGATCCTGTGCTGCATTTAAATAACCAGGTGGACCTATTGCCTCCAAGATCCAGCAAGAAATGAAAAAGCTAAGTACAGATCCACGTGGCCAGCGCAATGTCTATTTAAGGAAAAGGGTCTGTGGTATAGCTCTAAGAAATTCCTGGAGAAAATCACGAGAAATTTAAGTGGCTTCCCCTGTACAGAGGGACTAGGGGTCTGGGATGTAGGAAGAGGCACTGAGGAGGTACTGTGGGGATTTCCAGGGCAGAACTCTTTAGCTCTTGCAGCTCTTGGTCTGATTCAAGCACTACTCTGAGAAATCTTTAACAACTTCTACTAGTGAACGAAAGTTCAAATTTTAAAACGTGACTAATTCTTATTCCTGTTGACTACATACAGTACCGCAGAAACATGACCTTGTTTGAAAAAAAGATAAAGTCATCTGTGTTTTCATAACCCCTCTTTAGAATGCTCTACATCCTTTCTAGTCCCACAGGGCGACCTTCCCTCCTCTCCTCCTGTCCATCCCCAACCCAAATAGGCCAAAGAGGAGGAGGTGGGAGATGTCTTCACTTTGTTTTATCTGGGCCGGGCGCAGTGGCTCAAGCCTGTAATCCCAGCACTTTGGGAGGCCGAGGCGGGTGGATCATGAGGTCAAGAGATCGAGACCATCCTGGTCAACATGGTGAAACCCCGTCTCTACTAAAGATACAAAAAATTAGCTGGGCATGGTGGCGCGTGCCTGTAATCCCAGCTACTTGGGAGGCAGAGGCAGGAGAATTGCCTGAAGCCTGGAGGCGGAGGTTGCGGTGAACCGAGATCGCGCCATTGCACTCCAGCCTGGGTAACAAGAGTGAAACTCGGTCTCAAAAAAAAAAAGTCTTATCTGAACAGGTTTACCCCAATTGTCTATTTTAAGAAATAGCAAACTAAGTCTCAGATCCCATGCTCCCACCGCATGAAACCAAAAATGCAGCTTTACCGCTATGAGGAGCCCTGAGAGAAGGAAGGGGTGACAGGTGAGCGCAGCTCTTGGTCTGGGGAACGGACTGGTGTGGACTTCAGTCCTTCTCCTTTTTTCTTTCTGCCTAGAACAAGATGCAATGGCTGAAGCCGCCCACGCACTGTGTGACGATGAGGTGACAAGCCTGACAGGAGGCCACGAGACGCATCGGTGCCAATCCAGACATCACAGAGCTACTGAACCAGCAGCCTCTTGCCTCTGAACTTCTTTACGGAAGACACACGCCTCCTATTTGCACAAGCTGATGTTAGGTGGGTAGTTTGGGACTTGTACCCAAATGCATTTAAACTGATACAGGTGTTTAACTGGAAGAGCTTTTGCCAAATTCATTCCATTCTAGGGTTTTGCCTCACCATTATGAAGCTCTCTTCTGGGTGCTGGGTAAGATTTTTGGTCCATGAAGGCCTTGCTGAATATAAATGCTGTCTAATAGTAAGGGATGTTCTTTTGCTTAAGTTTTCTCCATTTTCATAACAAAGGGCTTCTCTTCTACAGAAGTAACTATAAATGCAGGCTTCCCACACTGGCTCTGGTTGGTCACAACGGTTTAGCCCATATGGATTGGCGTAAGGCATCCAGCCTTGTTTGGATCTGTTTTGGAACAGTGTGAGTGGTGCAGGGAACTGAGTTTTCTGGGATGCCAGGAGCTAGAGCCAGAGGAACCCCAGGCACTGACACTGTTTCCCAATCCCTCGCAATCCCACTCCCTGCAGATGTGAGATTGGTTCAAGGGCCGGGGAATTTAACGTCCAAATCATGTCTTAGTGTGAGGGTTCTGTCCAGATGATACCATGAGAGACTGAAAAGTGAGCTTCTCGGACCCATGAGACCCTGCCTCACGGGAGCAGTGTGACTGGCACCCCCACCATGGCTTCTGCCCACCCAGGAAAATGGTGCAGTGATGTACTGCATTCGCCCTGCTCATGAGGTACCAGCTCCTATAAATCAGGAGCTCCATCAAACCCTACGAACAGGCATGTGGGCAGCATGGTCTCTCGCAGGAATCATCACAGCCTGCCCACAGCCTGACATTTCAGCCAGTTTAAACCAGATAAAATGTACCTAAAACCACATGTAAGCTGCTGGCCAAAACCCATTTGAGCCTATTCGAATTGGTCAAAATGGAACCAAGTCTCCCTGAATTGCGTGATATTAAGTCTGACAGTTTAAAGCAGATTTCTACCCAATCTGAGCAGCATTAAGCCAGTCATAACAGTCAAAATTGATTTGAGCCAGTTAATCCAGTTTCAACCAGTTGGAACTGGTTTAGCTTGGTTCAAACTAGTCCTCTAAAGGCAAATTTGGGGACTTCAGTTTCCCAGGCTTTAGTTGTTTGCTAAAAAAGAAAAGCAGCATGTGAAGGGCTGAACGTCATTTATTTCTGAAGACTAATTTACCTTGCTCACATAAATATTTATAAGAGTTAATTACCAGCTTATTGAAAGAATTAATGAAATTCACATTGTTTATTCTAACACATTAGCAGGGGCAGGAAACATCCTCCTGACAAAGAGAGAGAAATCCTACTGAAGAAGCTCTTTACTCTGTGGCTGGAGCACTAGAAGCAAACCCAGCAGACCTCCTACAGGGGCCCTGTGGGGTCTCTGGATGCTCAGCTCCGTCAAAGCCAGGCAGGCGTGCTCCCCAGCCCCAGGAGTGACACGGAACATATCAAACAGTCTCATTCTTTACTGAATGTTGAAATGCATTATTAACCTCCTCAAAAAGGGTGGATCAGTAAAGAAAAACAAAGGACCAAAAACAACAGCTGAATTTGGATACGCTTATATCCACCCTGAGGAGAAGTGTTAGCTATAACCAGCGGCTTATAAAGATACATCTCGGCCGGGCGTGGTGGCTCAAGCCTGTAATCCCAGCACTTTGGGAGGCCGAGGCGGGTGGATCACGAGGTCAAGAGATCGAGACCATCCTGGTCAACAAGGTGAAACCCCGTCTCTACTAAAAATACAAAAATTAGCTGGGCATGGTGGCGCGTGCCTGTAATCCCAGCTACTCGGGAGGCTGAGGCAGGAGAATTGCCTGAACCCAGGAGGCGGAGGTTGCGGTGAGCTGAGATCGCGCCATTGCACTCCAGCCTGGGTAACGAGAGTGAAACTCCGTCTCAAAAATAAAATAAAATAGAAACTAAAAACTAATGAAGACACATCTCAATCTATTCAATCAACAGTGTCATCAGTGACGTAATTAGCAAGGGTGTAATTAAAGGAGGAGGTCTACCGTTTCCTTGCATCAAATCGGGCAGATCAGCTGGACCTCCCCTCCCCACTAAGTGGGGCTACAGCGTGTTCAAACAGCCAATGGCCAAGCGCCTTGCTGGAAGGCGTGCTCTGTAAACAAGCTTTGCAGGTCAATGCCAAAAGTAAAAGCATCATTTGTTTTGACGTAAAAAGAGGCCGGATGCCCCTTGAGAGATAAAATTCAAAGTCACTTACCAGCCACAAAACTTGGAAATGAGGCCACCTTCTTTGTCTGTTAGGAAATATGGAAAAATAAAACACATAGCAGTGGTAAGTATGTCATCCACAGAGTGAAGGCTAAGCAGGGCTGTGACACGTGCCATGATCAGAAAAGCGAACCCCCACGAGTGAGGGCGTTCCCAAGATGGCAGCTCCATACAGCAAACCCCCACGAGTGAGGGTGTTCCCAAGATGGCAGCTCCATACAGCAAACGAGTCTTGCGCAGGCAACGTGATGTTGGGGAGGGGCCCAGAAGCCCACCTCTAAAATGTAGGGACCCTCAGACTAGCATATCTTGACTAGAAGGGAGCCTAGAGACCATCCAATATACTGGTGCTCCAACGGCTGGATGTGACACGCCTTTAAAAGCAAGATAAAGGAGACTGGATCGGTGCAAGATAAAGGAGTCCATTGGTGGCCACTGTTATTTCATCAAAGTTAAACAATCTCATGTAAACTATGTTACCTAGAAAGGGAAAAAACCTCCGTCACAGCAGCGTTACTTTACAGGAGACTGTTTTTCTAAACCTGTCCTTGATTTAGAACAGTGGCTCTCAACTGGGATGATTTTGTTCCCAAAGGGGCAGTGGGTAATATCTGGAGATGTTTTTGGTTACCACGAATCAGGGGCGGGGATGGGGTAGCTGCAAGGATCTAGTGGGTTGAAGCCATGGATGCTGCTCAACTCCTACAGTGCACAGGACAGTCCCCCAAAGAATTACCTGGGCCTCAATGTCAACAGTGTCACTGCTGAGAAACTCTAGTCTAGAACATGGTTATAGGACAATGAATAGAAGGGCTTTCTATCAAATTAAGAAGCACCAATGATCCCCCACCCCCATACATACACCATCTGCAACACAGGTGCCCTCCATGGGATGGTCCTAACAGCAGGGAGGCCCTCTCCTCCCTCCTTCCAGGCCTGCGTGCCCTCACCTCCTCCACATATGGTGACACCAACTTGGCTTGACCTGGACTCACTCTCCCCCAGGCACTGGGTGGGAGGAGAACATCATGGACAAACTGAGCAGACCACAATTCAGCAGGCCGCTCCATCATTAGATGAGCGTTCTGGCCCAGAACTCTCATCCTTGAAACAAATTACCTCTGGGATGTTGTTATTGTCAACAGGTCCATTGAGATCAGAGCGCTGCTGCTTCCTTGGCTGCTCCAGACCATTGCAAACCTGGAAACGGGGAAGTTAAAGATTCTGTTTTTATATGTTAGAGAAAGGCAAGATGCAAAACCTGGATATGCCATGTGATACAATTCTGTAACATGCATGTGTACGTAGGTGTGTGTATAGGTGTGTATGAAGACATCTACTTAATTAAACTGCTATGCACTTAATATGCTATTTTCATACTTCTAAAAAAGTTACGTTAAATCATTTTTAAATGTATTATCTTTTTTTTTTTTTTGAGATGGAGTTTCGCTCTTGTTACCCAGACTGGAGTGCAATGGCGCGATCTCGGCTCACCGCAACCTCCTGGGTTCAGGCAATTCTCCTGCCTCAGCCTCCCGAGTAGCTGGGATTACAGGCACGCACCACCATGCCCGGCTAATTTTTTGTATTTTTAGTAGAGACGGGGTTTCACCATGTTGACCAGGATGGTCTCAATCTCTCGACCTCATGATCCACCTGCCTCCGCCTCCCAAAGTGCTGGGATTACAGGTGTGAGCCACCGCGCCCGGCCAAATGTATTATCTTTTAATTGCAGTCAAACGCACAGAACATCAAGTTCACCATCTGACCATTTTTACGTGTACAGTTCAGAGGCACATCCACACTGTTGTACAACCACGGTCAACATCCACCTTCAGAACATTCTCCTCTTCCCAAGACTAAACTCTGTACTACCCATTAAACAAACTCCTCAATACCCCCAGCCCTAGCCCCAACCTGTGCCCCTGGCAACCACCATTCTATTTTGTTTCTGTGAATTGGGCAGCTTTCGGAACTGGCTTACTGCACTCAGCAAAATGTCCTCAAGGGTCATCCACACTGAAGCACGTGGCAGAGTCTCCTTCCTTTTAAGGCTTAATCCTATTCGACTGTGTGTTCATGGCGCATCTTGTTTATCCCGTCATCTATGACGACACTTGAGTTGCTCCCAGTGCTTGGCTATGTTGAATGGTGCTGCTATGAATGTGGGTGTGTAAGTATCTGCCTGAGTCTTCACTCTCACTTCCTTGACGTACATACCTGGAGGTGAAATCACTGGATCATGGGATAATTCTATCTTTCATTTTTTTAAGGAGCCTCCACACTATTTTCCACAGCAGTAGTACCATTTTACGGTCCCACCAACAGTGCCCAAAAAGTTACATGTTTTTAAAAACCCTAAATTCTTGGATGAGAATAAATGCAAATTAGCCAGTCTATTACTATAAAATGGCCCAAGTGCATGTCGTAAGTCTTCTCTTAAAGAAGACACCAACCTACAACTGCTTCTACTTCAATTAATGAAGTTTAAGGGTCGGTATATTTTCTCTATTTAGTTCCTTATACCGTCCAGAAGATGGAAGCCAGATCCATCGCCCTTAAATCCCCATCCAAGCCCCAAAGGAGGATCTGGAGCCTTCATGGTGAGTCCAATTCCAGAAATTTCTGAAAATAAATTATCAAGCAGTGAAGACACTGATGATAAGAGTTACGTTTACCAGCTGGGTGCAGTGGCTCATGCCTGCAATCCCAGTACTTCGGGAGACTGAGGCAGGCAGATCACTTGAGATCAGGAATTAAAGACCAGCCTGGCCAACATGGTAAAACCCCATCTCTATTAAAAATACAAAAATTAGCTGGGTGTGGTGGTGGGTGCCTGTAATCTCAGCTACTCGGGAGGCTGAGGCTGGAGAAGCACCTGAGCCTGAGGGGCAGAGATTGCAGCGAGCCGAGATGGCACCACTGCACTCCAGCCTGGTTGACATAATGAAATTCAGTCTCAAAAAAAAGTTACATTTACTTAGCACCTTCGGGTTTACAGAAGCCGTTTGTACACAATGAATATTCTCCCTCCTGCTTGACAGGTGAGAAAACTGAGACCCCCAAGTGTCGGGCCGGCTTCTCTTAGAATCAGGTGAGGCCTCGAGCTGTGGCTGCCAGCCCCGTCCCCTATCCTAGTCCATTGCTGTCTTGCTCTTTGGTCAAACTCTGCCCCTCCAGGGGTTTGAGAAAAATTAAAGGACTGGGGCCCACCCTCCCGGAACTGATGGGGACAGACAAGCAGTGCCTCAGGCAGTCAGAATGACTGCTGGCTAAGCCTCCCCTCCAGGATCACAGACACCACTGGATTTCAGAGGCGATGGGAGTGGAGGGTGGTGGGGGAGTGGGCGCCAGTGCTGGGCTTTAAGGATGGCGAGGGAGAAGGAAGTGCATTCTGCTACATCTCAAGAAAGCTACAGGGGGCTGCCCTTCCTGGAGCTGAGGGGGTGCTGGGGTGCAGCTGGGACCCAGAGGGTTACATTCAGGTGGGTCCTGCCTCCTTGTCCTGCTGTCCCTACCCCGAGCCCCATGAGCTCACAGGCCTGGCCAGACCACACCCTCCTGTCCTGGTATGACCCGAGGCTCGACTCTGGCTTGTCTGGGGCTGCTGGCATGCTGCCCTGCTTTTCAAAGCCTAGCATCCCAGGAGCAAACCTATCCTTCACGCATGAGAGGGCTGCGGTCCACCCGGGCCTCCACTGCAGCACACCCCGCGCTGACCACACTGAGCAGTGTCCCTTTCCGTGGGGCTGGGACAGGCCCAGGTACTGCTCCTCCAAGGCTTCCTCCCCGCGCCCAGCCCTGACACTGCCTTCTTGCTACGGCCAAGGAACACCAGGCAAAAGCTTCCAAAGGATGCAGCCAGAGAATCTCGCCTCAGATGCCGCTCACGTTCTCCTTAAGTAAATCTAATTTAGGACATCCCCCAGAGAGCTCTGCTGAGGACATTTGCTGTTTCAAGGTGCACATAGCACACGTCAGTCTTTTACGCTCTTGTCTGAAAGTTCTCAACACAGTGCCCTTCTGCGTGGACTTGGTTTCCTGAAGGGCTTGCCTGCCTTACTAGCTGCTAGACAGGCACTGGTCATCTCCAAAAAACCCCAAAGAAACCAGCCAACCAACCAGCCAATGAAATCAGGTTAACAACGTCCCTTCTGCAAGCTGGGGGTGGGATTTAATTTTTCAGGCAGAAGGAGCACCGAAGATGTAAGGCCACAGACTCTCATCAGGTGGCCACATACGTCAGGGGTTGGGGGACACAACAGGAGCTGCACCCCCCATGGACTAGGGCTTGGCCAGTCATTGTACCTTTGTACAACTTCAAGCCAGGGCTCAAGGCTTGGCCAGGGACACACACCGATTCCCACAGCCCCACGCTCTGCCCACAGGGCTCCTCAGTGGGGGGCCAGAGTGGGGGGCATCCCTGGGCAACACGAAGTCTTCTCTTGGGGTGACCCTTTCCTACACATCAGCGTTTCCTCTAACTCACTCCCAAGCGGGTGTCCACTCATCACCATGACAACCACATCTCACAGTAAACAGCAGGGGCTGCTTTCCAAAGAGGCAGGAGGGTGGGCTTGTGATGCTTCTCCTTGGGAGAGCCCATCTGGTGCTCTAATTTCCATCTCAGGGGTGGCAGGGTTGGGGGCTGGCAGCATCTGAAATTTGCACAGTTGAAAGCATACACAGATTTGGGGCTCCTGGCATCCTAAAGATGCTATTTAAATCCTGTTATGCCCTCCCCCAAGGTACAGCAGCCAGCCACCCCTCAAAATCAGATGCCAGTCAGGGTCACCTCAACTCCCCACAGCCTGTTGGCTGTGGACATGGGGTCCCATCCCTCGCTGAGTAACTGTAGTGGGGCCTTCCCGATGCCATGGACTGAAACCCACATCCACTCGGAGATGGCAGTGGGCACAGCATGAGAAGCGGTGTGTGTCCCTGGAGCTCTGCGGACAGAAAATTAATGTGTGGTATGGCACAGACTGTTCACAGCACACCAGGACCAGGGGCAGCTATTCAGGGCAGAGACAAGTGCTTGTAATAAAAATACACTAATGCCAATAAATCTTTCTAATAAACATCTTGGTTCCAGTTGATGAAACTAAAGCTTGATTTTTAAAAGTGTCTATTCTGATTTCACCTGCTTGATGAAACTGAAAATACCCCAATATAACCACATTGCTTTGGATGAAACATCAAACCAGTGCACACCCACTCCGCTCAGGCCATCTGCAACAAAGCCAGCATGCTTCCGAGCACGCTGCAGAACGACACACATGTCAGAAGCTGAGGTTAGGGACAGGGCATCAGCGGAAAGCCAGGCTAGCCACAGCCATCCCCAGTGGCCTGTGAAAGTTCTCCCCAAACGTGACCCTGTGATAGTAATCCTGGGCAGATGAATGACTGTTAGATGGCAGTCTTCTCTGGGAATCACCTCACGGTTCCTGTTTTCAAAAGAGGTGATCAGGCCAGGCGTGGTGGCTCAAGCCTGTAATCCCAGCACTTTGGGAGGCCAAGGCGGGTGGATCACGAGGTTAAGAGATCGAGACCGAGACCATCCGGGTCAACATGGTGAAACCCCATCTCTACTAAAAATACAAACAATTAGCTGGGCATGGTGGCACGTGCCTGTAGTCCCAGCTACTCAGGAGGCTGAGGCAGGAGAATTGCCTGAACCCAGGAGGCGGAGGTTGCGGTGAGCCAAGATCGCGCCATTGAACTCCAGCCTGGGTAACAAGAGCGAAACTCGGTCTCAAAAAAAAAAAAGAGGCGATCATCCCTATTCATCTGCTATTTCAACAGGCACTTCCTCCTCCACCCAGCTCAGGAGTGGCAGCCGAGACCTGCTGTAGCACCAGAGCTCCAAGCAGGACCCACGAGAGCCTGACCCCCTGCTTGGATGGAAGGTCTCACTCAGCAGGATGGACGTCTTCTTTCAGAAGCCCCTAGATCCATCTGCGTGGCTCCGAAAACGTTACAGTATTGTTCTTTTTCTTCCACTCCTCCTTACAATTCAGGTCACTCCTGTGATACTTATCTTGAGGAGAATGGGCGCTCGGATAGCATATTTATTCGTATAATAGTTACTCCCCTGGGGGAGATATCTTTTCAAAGCAGATCTATGGGTTTAAAGTGTCATGACAAGACACATTGGGAAAACCAGCCAGTCAGCTTGTACTTAAACATGTCTAGGCAGGCCTGAGAATCGGAGGAGGAAGGGGAGTCCCTCCTGCATCCTGTATCCAGACATTTCATGAAACATACTAAAAAATTATCCACTATCTATCTGAAGTGCAACTTATTTTTTCAATTGCTTATTAAGGTAAAATACACATACAATAAAATGCACTATCTCAATCATTTTTAAGTGTATAGTTCGGTGTTATTAGATTCATAATGTTGTTCAACCATCACCACTACCACTATCTTTGTTTTTTTGTTTTTGTTTTTTAAATGGAGTCTCACTCTGTCATCCAGACTAGAGTTCGGTGGCACAATCTTGGCTCACTGCAACCTCTGCCTCCTAAGTTCAAACAATTCTCCTGGCTCAGCCTCCCAAGTAGCTGGGATTACAGGTGTGCACCACTGTGCCCGGCTAATTTTTGTATTTTTGGTAGAGACAGCATTTCACCATGTTGGTCAGGCTGGTCTCAAACTCCTGACCTTGAGATCCACCTGCCTAGGCCTCCCAAAGTGCTGGGATTACAGGCATGAGCCACCGCAGCCTGGCCCATCAACACTATCTTCTTAAGTTTTTCTTAAATATCTATCTGAAATTCAAATGTAACTGGGCACCTATAGTGTTACTTCCAGCAGCTCTACGGGATAGACAGGCTGACAGCACACTCCGGCCTGGCTATGCTCTCCATGCCTGGTCTGAAATCTCTCCTCCACCACTGATCACTGGGGCCACTTGCACATGTCCTCCACTTCATCGTTCACTGTCTCCTCACAGAGCCCTGTAAAGCGCAGGCAGTGGATGGCTGTGCCCAGTGTAGCATTTCAGAGCAGAATCATATTTGTCTGAAGTTGTCACTGCATTTGCAGGCATTGTCAAGTACTGTCCAAAGGTGAGTCCATATGGCCAGGCCCGAGGAGGTGCCTGTTATGTGTCTCACACTGCACAGGGCAGCTCTTGCTGAGGACACGACAATGTACACAACAAAGACCCTGACCTAGGACAGCTCATCTTCCAATGTGGAGACAGAACCCAGTGATCCTGCCAGCCTCAGACCCTTCACAGGATGAGCCAGGGTATCAACAGACACACACATGAACAAAAGCAGGCCCTGGGAGACCAGGACAGAGGAGCTGAAGCCCGGAGCCCAGAGCCCAAACCATCACGGCGACGGGGCCGCTTAATTTTTTTCCTTTGAAAGTAATCAGAACCCTCATGCATTGCTTGTGAAAATGTGAAATATTCTGTCACTGTGGAAAACATCTGTGGTTCCTAAAAAAGGCAAAGACTGAATGACCATATGACCCAGTAATTCCACTCCTCGAGATACACCCAAAAGAGCCGAAAGCAAGTGTCTACACGAAGGCTCGTACACAGATGATCACAGCAGCACTATTCACATTAATCAAAAGGTGGAAACAACTCTAATGTCCATCAATGGATGAGTGGATAAATAAAACGTAAGGTAGTCATTCGGGGGAATATCATTCAGCCAGAAAAATGAATGAAGAACTGACACACGCTACAACAGAGATGAACCCTGAAATCACTATGCTGGTGAAATAAGCCAGACACTAAAGGGTACACATTGTCTGAATCCATCTTTATGGAATATCTAGAATAGGCAGATCCAAAGGGAGAGAAAACAGATTTTTCATTGTGGGGGCTGGGGAGAGAAGGAAGACTGCTTCCCAAGTGCAGGCTCTCCTCTGGGGGCAGTGAAAATGTTTGGGAACAGCGGAGGTGGTTGCACAACATTGTACTAAATGCCACTGAATTGTACGCTTTAAAATGGTAAATTATATGTTATGTGTATATTACTAGGATTTAAAATAGTGGGAGAATCAAGAGTTAAGGAGAGCCCTGTAAGGGTCTCCAACATCCTGGCCTATGAGAGCCCCTTCACCGAGGCTCTAAGGAGGTCACCCGCCAGCCTGTACTGAATAAACACTCCTGTGACTGACACCCAGGCAAAGTGGGAGATGGCCCAGGCAGGGGGTGGGTCATCCAGGCGGCAGAAGCAGCTGTCCACCAACCACTGACACTCCTCCTCCTGGTCATCTGTCTCACATACCAGATGCCGTGCTGGATCCATTTGTGGGGAAGGTGGGAGCTCCGCCTCTCACAGCCACCAGTGCTACAGAACTAGGGAGTATTCCACTTGGTTTTGTCCAATTCCCAAATAAGAAAATCTTCAGCAACCCTTTTTTTTTTTTTTTTTGAGATGGAGTTTCACCCTTGTTACCCAGGCTGGAGTGCAATGGCGCGATCTCGGCTCACCGCAACCTCCACCTCCTGGGTTCAGGCAATTCTCCTGCCTCAGCCTCCTGAGTAGCTGGGATTACAGGCATGTGCCACCATGCCCAGCTAATTTTTTGTATTTTTACTAGAGACGGGGTTTCACCATGTTGACCAGGATGGTCTCTATCTCTTGACCTCGTGATTCACCTGCCTCGGCCTCCCAAAGTGCTGGGATTACAGGCTTGAGCCACCGTGCCTGGCCCAGCAACCCTTTCTAAACCACTGCTCAGGAGCCAGCACCGCTGCTTCTGCCACTGGCTCTACACATTTGCTGCAAACGCCTGCAATTTTTCCATCCTGCTAACTTAAAAGCAAGAAGCCCTGTGTGTATA
This sequence comes from Saguinus oedipus, assembly GCA_031835075.1. Taxonomy (NCBI): domain Eukaryota; kingdom Metazoa; phylum Chordata; class Mammalia; order Primates; family Cebidae; genus Saguinus; species Saguinus oedipus. The sequence goes on from CM063174.1 coordinate 16,153,066, forward strand.
GTTTAATGGCAGCAATCCACTGGGGCTAAAAATCAATCCCGCGGCTTTATTGGAGGCTCAAGCCTGTGGTCCTCCCAGGAGGCATGACCGCTGCCTCTCCTGTGTTCTCCCAGCTGCCTCCACACTTGACCAGAAGCCCTGCACACATTCTGACAAGAGTAGCTTGACATGTGAGAAAGGAATGTAACAATGGTACCCAAGCCAAAAGGAAATTAAACGACCAATAGTAAGTCGATATTAGACTTCAAATTCCAGACAGTGTTTTCTAAAGCATTTAACTTCCACTGATTTAGACAGGCCAGTTATCTGTTCTCCTAATATGAGGAGTCCACAGTTCCAGTCAATAAGATTAGTCCTAATACAAAAAAAAAAAAAAAAACAGTTTATTCTCAATCGAACTGCCTAAGGTCATACACACTAAAATTTAAGTCCTACAACTCATAATTTGCAAAACAAGCTTCACCAGATGGTAAAGACGACACCAATGATCCTGTTAACTTCCACTAAATCTACCTGTCTACTTTTATGAATATACAAAGTAGAATATCTGGGATATTTAAACTTGCAGAAAAGGCAAGAGGATAGCAGAAATAGCAGCTGTTTAATGTGGAGTTAACGATATATGTTTATGTTCATGACACTCACAAGGCATGACCACAACCACTTTAGTGTCAGCCACAGCCTGGAATATCTACATTCCTTCCACTCCTGCCAAGGTGGGATCATGACCCATACAAGACCTAGGAGAAAAGGGGAGGCTCCCCTTCCCACTCAGGTTGTGGCTGTATTAATCCATGGCTCATTTTGGTCTTGAATGTCCTCCTGAAACCTCCCAGAGATGTGCCAACCCACCACCCTACAACTGCACACACCAGGTCCACAGGTCCGCAGGCCTGAATGGGTGTAATCAGTTCATCCCTACTGTGGCTACATCCCAAATAGTTCTGATTGGCCCGAAATGTTTTCACTTCTTTGTGGGTGATATAGTTTGGATATTTGCAATCCCCAGTGCTGGAGGTGGGTGTAGAAAGTAAAACATTCTAAGTTTCCCTTCTTGTTAAAGAATAATAATAATAATAATAATAATAAATGTTAGAAATAATAGTTTCTTTTAAAGACTAACTTAAAGGCTTCTTGCTTTTTGCTAGTAACGCATGTCCCAGCTCGCAGCCTATGCCCCTTCCTTATTTGGAAATGTTATTGCTTTTCGAAGTCCTTTTGAAAGCAACTTCCTCTTTTCCTTTGTTCTCCATTGCTTTACCTATTCTGGAAAGTTTTAAGTTATTAGCCAATCAGGTTTAGCTTAGACTGTGAGGTCTGGCTCCAACCAATGAGATCAGACACAGCAGTAAGGACCCAATGCATAAGGGATAAATATGCCTCCCTTTTCTTTGTTCACTGCACTTTCACGGTTAAGATTGCTGACAGACAGCACCCTTTCTGCAGAAAGTAAAACTGCCTTGCTGAGAGATCCTTTGTCTCAGTGCTGATTTTTCTTTGCAATACAGGGGCTGATGAGACAAGAGGGGTGAACGAGTGATGCCGCCTCTGACAGCAGCAGCCTCCACCCTGACATCACACCCAAGCAGCTCTGGGGAGCAGTGTCTCTGCAATGTAAGCCCACCTTGGGCTCCCAGACCTGCACAGCCTGGCTGCACCCACAGCAGACCACGCAGGCCACCTGTGGGGCAGACCCAGCAGTGAGTCAGCTCCCAGTGTCTCTGAAAAGGACCAGGACCAGATGGAGGCCTGGACCACAGGTAGCTGCTGACACTGGAGGAGTGGACAACAGCTTCTGTGAGCCTACCCAGCCCAAACCTCCTTCAGCTCCAGCAGTTTGGGCCTTGGCTTGGTCTCAGCTGGAGGGAGACCAACTTCTCTTCTGAGAAGGTTGACTGGAAAATTGGGGGCAGATGTGGACGTGGCAGGTCCATTCCATTCCACGTCTCCTTTTCCCACGTCTGAGTTGTGTGTAGTTTTCCTGAGCTGCCCATGGTATTCTCTGACATAGGATAAGGAGTTATTCTTGGTCAGCCCCTATTACCGTAGTCCCATGTCTTTTCATAGTAGCTGATTAACATTGGTCGTGATCTGATGCTTTGGGGTAAAATTCCCCTGTGTGCCATTGCCACAGTGTCACATCTTGGGCGAGCACACCATAGGTGACAGCATACATCTCAGCGTGTTCAACCACGGGGTCCTTCCGCCTAAACAGATGTTTCTAAAACTTCTTGCACTGAGCCCTGCACTTTCTAGGGAACATCATGGACTAACTGATTTTGTCAGCTGGGTGTCTCTCAAGCCTCTAGTGCATGAGAGGCATGATGCCCGGCACCATGGAGGCCCAAGAATGGAAGGCATGGAACCCCAAGAAACGGATGCATGTAGAGAGCTCGGGTTCCATACCCAATGCTCTCACTCCCCGCAATCTGCCCTAGGCACACTGCAGGCAGATCAGTGTAATTCAAGTCAGTATCTCCTACACACACATGATGAGCACCTCAGCCTGCTGGCACCTTTTCAGACCCTCTGTGCAAGTCCTTCTAGACAATGCCCATCTACCCCTCCCATGCCTCTCCGTTCCCAATCACCAGAGCTGCTCAGGCTCAGGGGACCCCGCCACTGGGTGGCCACCACCAATGGGTGTTTTCTTCCCTAGCCAAGATCTCTCCTAAGTGCCCTGCTGCATCTGGCCTTCCTGAGGTCCCTCTCCTCAGCTCCTCAGGTCTCTCCTGGCTCCCCTCCGCACCCCAAATAGAACCCTCTGTCCCTCTCTCATCACCATCCCCAACCCAGGTCCTTCGCCTTCCCCTCGTCTTGTTTCAGAGCTCAAAGCCCTGTCACAACTCCAGCCCCTCCATGCTGAGGACACTCACACACCTCCATGTTCAGCCCCACCTTGTCGGCTGCCTTCCCAAAGCCCCCCTCAAAGTCCCAGAGCCTCTCTGCCTGTCCCCTACTCTGGAGCCTGTCCCAGAAGCCTGCCTGGAACTCGCCTCCTGAGCACAGGGCCACACCTGGAAGGCGGCGGGAGAGCCTCATGTGTTCATCTCCCTCTAGAACGAGTTTCAAATGCAGGATGATGCCACTTTCACCCTGGTAGCCCCAGTGACTGGCACATTGCAGACGCCAATTCACATGGGCCATGTGGGAGGGATGCAGGGAGGAGGCCCAGCCCCTGACATCAGGAGCTGCTCAGCAGGGGAAGTTGGCTTTGGGCTGGGGTGGAATCTGGAAAGCAGGTGTCCCAGGTTAAGAGAGGCTTGGCTATCATTTGGAGTCAGCGAGAGACGGTGGTCCCAGGCCCAGCTTGACTGCCTGGAGGAAGAGGTGTGTGGGCTTCTCAGCTAACTTCCTGTTAGACACAGGGTGTGAGAAAATCAGGGCTGCCCTTGGGGCTGCGTGGCTGTGGCCCCACCCCCCAATCAGTGATTCTCGAGTAGAAAGAGGTGTGTGAGAACACCCCAGCAGGGCATAAGCCACACTTAGGAGGGCTCTCAGAGGGGACAGTGTGGTGGCACACTGGGTGGCCCTCACCCCACCTCACCCCCAGCAGCTCCAGTGTGGCCAGCCCTGGTCTTCCTCTTGTCCTATCTCATAAGCAGGGCTCACCACCTCCCCTGTGTCACTCCCAATGACAGGGCTGTCATCTCCTCCACTGGTGTCCCCACCCCTGCCCAGCATGGCCTGTACCCAAAGTGGGTGCAGAATCTTGCCCACCCGCCTCCCCCAGACCCAAATCAGCTTCCCATGGACTGAAAACTCGTCATCATCTGCATGAGTACCCCACGCCCCGAACCATCCACAGAGATCAACTCCCTTCCCACAGCTCCAGGAGATGCGGGGGTCGCTGGCGCAGGTAATCCATCCAGAATGTTCCGGGACCCCGAGCTGCTGCAGCAGGGTGGTATGCAGGCTTCCTGGCTGTGGCCCCAGCATTCCTAACCACTGTACTCTGCTCTCTCCCTTAAGACTAGGGTGTGTGGGGAGGAGGTACCTTTTAGGTCACCATTAGTGGGAGAGCTTTGTATGTCCACCCTGTCGCAGTGCTGGGAGGGGAGGAGCATGGGAAGGGCTCAGTACAGATGACAGGGCACACAGGAGGCCCCCCAGGAACCCTCCCGTGGAGCCTCCCCAAGGACAGAGTAGGAGTGCTAGGCCTGATGCCACAGGCAAGCAGGGGTGAGGAGCACTGCAGAATCTAGGGCAGGGCTGCAGAGAGGGGCAAGCCAGCTGTACTCCACTGAGGCCCGGGGGCTGGAGAGGACCTTCCCCTGCGCAGGCAGGCCATGCCCCATGCCCCCATAAGCCCCTGCCCTCAGCACCACCTACAGGCTCTTTCCCAAGCTCCATCCTACTGTGGGCCAGGTTTAGACAGACCCCAGACCACTCCCTCCTGGGCAGAGTGCAAGCCCCAAAGTCCCTCTGTGCAGGACCGCCCCATCTGTACACCTGCTGCCTCTCTACATGCTGATGAGGGAGGGCACCTGGGCGCCAACGACCCCATGCCAGTCCTGTCTCAGTCCTCTTCTGTAAAGCAGATACTGACACTCACTTCACATGCCACCCAGCAGGGCACATGTGTGAGGCCCTGGCTCGGAACACACGAAGTGCCGCTGCCTCCCACCTGGGGGGCACAGCCAGTTACCTGTGCTCTTGGCACCTTCTCTCCCTACCTGGCACCAGACTCCTATCACACCCTGACAAGGTTTTTCAAAAAGCGAGCCGCTGCTGAATCCCAAGTCACGCACAAAGCGTCTCTACAATGAACAATGATAACAAGTCTGCGTTTGATGCGGCCTTGGGGCCCTTGATCACGCTTCCCTTTAACCGTTGTATTAAGTTGGCTACGCTGTATTGATTTTTCTTTTTTCATTTTTTTTTGTTTGTTTGTTTCTATTGTCAGAAGGCTCTTTCTAGAAGGCAGCAGCTGGGCCAGGGATAAACAGAAATCATGAAAACCCAAAGTAATCACAACGCGCATTTGGTTTGCCATTCCAAGGTGTGGAGCTATTCGGCACTTGCTGAGCAAATCAAGTATCTCAACTCAACAGTCCCAGAGGTCCTGGACGAGAAATGCCTGCTGCTCTGGAAATCTCCACAGTCCAACGGAGTAAGCCTCTCCAGGGAGAATTTCATGCAGAGCTGACTTTTTCAGTGCACCTTATCTCCTGACAGACATCACAAGGTAACAGGTGTGATGGCGGCGCCAAAACAATCCGTCCAATCCTTGCCAAACCTGGCTGCTTCACAGGCCATCCAGAGAACACGTCATCCAGGGCCACCCCACAGACCCACAGAGCTAGAATCTTTGGCGCTGGACAAACAGGTTCTTATGGTCCCCCATCCCCCAGCAGTGTGGGCGAGCTGCCCTAGGGAAAGCACTGATCTGCAAATCACTCTTTTCAAGGGGAAGTGTGCCAAAGACGTGCCAGGTACACACATCCAGCCTCATCCCCGGAGCTATGAGACTGAGCCAGGCACTGGGCGCCCAGGTGGGGTCCTACCTCCACTCACGCTTTACCGCCAGACGGTAGACAGCCACACAGGGAGGTGTAGGAATACCCATTCCATCAGGTCACTCAGTGCGAGCCTGGCTGGACCCAACCCGTATATTCCTCAATCACTGCATGTAAACAAAAATCAATACTTCATGTCAACAAGGCTCAATAAAATTAACAAAAATGCCACATGAACAATCTTTACTTGTTTGATCCATGCGTGAGCCCTAGTGAAGTCAGGACATGTTAGCACTGAGATTGGGGACATTTTACAGACTGGGGGCCTGTGTGTGTGCTAGTCACCTCACTGGTACCATATCCTACTCACTCACAACAACAGAGCACGCCAAGCCTTTCAACAGCAAGGAAGCAGACAACAGAGAAGAGACCATCGCTCTCCAGGTGGTACACCGCACAGCTCCCCCACACTCACTCACTCTGCAGCAAGCAGGCTCAAATGCAGACTGCACAGACCTGGACACTTCCTAAGGCTCTTCAAAGGCTGCGTTCTGCAGTGTTTAGAGGCATGGGTTTGGGCATGACACAGTCTGTTCACAGGGAAGGTAGTTAACTGTGCCATCTGCAACACAGGACTCTAGCTCCATCTCTGTGGGTTGTTCTAGAATTACTGAGATCGTATTCCTAACACCCTTAGGTGTTAGGTGCTGGCAGTCACCACCACCACCGCTCCCACCTCCTCCAACACCCACGGACTTTCCACAAACCACAACATAAGAAAGGTTTCACCGGGCGCGGCAGCTCACACCTGTAATCCCAGCACTTGGGGAGGCCGAGGTGGGTGGATCATGAGATCAGGAGTTCGAGACCAGCCTGGCCAATACGGTGATACCCTGCTTCTACTAAAAATACAAAAATTAGTTGGCCTGGGGGTGTGCACCTGTAATCCCAGCTATGCGGGAGGCTGAAGTAGGAGAATCACTTGAACCCGGGGGGTGGAGGTTGCAGTGAGCTGAGATCACGCCATTGCAGTACAGCCTGGGTGACAGAGTGAGACTCCTTCTCAGGGTGGCAGGGGGGTGGGGGGAAGGGAGGGAGGGAAGGAAAGGAAGGAAGGGAACGAAGGGAAGGAAGGAAGGAAGGGAGGGAGGGAGGGATCTGTAGAGGCCGAAGGTCCTGATGATAACGCAGTGACAACCTTTCTTTCCAACATCACCATTTGGGGTCGCTGATTAATCCTGAAACGGAAGCATACAGGGAGCGGCCTTGGGAGTTCATGTGTCCTGGTCCTCTGCCCCCTAGGGTGTAAGGCTTGGGTCTGTATTCTTCCACAGGCCCTGTATGGAGGGAAAAGGGCTTGCTGATCCACCACGTTTGGGAAGCGCTAGCCAGGCAGGCTGCTGACTCCACTACAGCAAACACAGGACTTTATGCCACTCATGTGTAAGAAATCAGAAAACTCCATGAAGGGAAAAGCTTTGCAGCAAAGCTGCCAAATGCAGCCAATTCTCATTCACACAGTTGTGTTCTCTAAAGCTGCCCTGAGCACTGAGTTGATGATTACTGAATACACTGCTCCTAGGGATGATACAGGGTTAGGTTCCTATGAGTTGTGGAACACATTTTTGTCAATGAATCAATACACAACCTTGTTTCATGTGCATTTCTGTTTAAAGACACCTTGTTTAATACACATTTCTTACAAATAATGAATTACATGCAGTATTTCTTTATCGTAAAATAATAGCTGAGAAGAATTTAACATTTCCCTGACCAGAGATCATAAGACAGGGAAGTTTTTGGCTTTCTGCCTGTCCACTGTGCTTTTCGATCGGTCACTGTCCCATGAACCTGCAAATTTAGCCATCCCTCCCTCTTTTCCTTGACTTCATCACACACGACAGAAGTCACTTTAGCAGCTCCCAGAGTGGCAGCATAGATGAGTCAGCTCTGTTGCTCAGGCCTGAAGGAAGCATCTCCAGCACACGTAAGGCACATGGCAGCCCTTCTGTGCTCAGGATCACTAGACTTCAGCACTACACTTGAGGGCCACTGTATCACCCACACACACACATCAACGAAATACAAAGAACACTAAACGGATTGTGAAAGGAACAGCTGTTTACAGCAGGAGAGCTGCAACAAGGAGGCAAAGCCCTGTTCAAGCTCAGCTGAGAACCTGAGAGTGGGTGACTCAATTCTTCCCCTCTCCACCTACATCCTGGAAGAAGGTACTAATCAATGTTAGCAAGTTAACAAAGTTGCAAATACGAAATCCATGAATAGTAAGGATCAAAGGTACTTTGTTTACAGAACACCTCCAAGAGGATGTTTTGGGAAATCCTGACCTAGGTTTGTCTCTTTGATGCAAAAACTCTCTATAATGGATTTCTACAATGCCATATAAAAGATTTTTTGGCCTATATTTTCCAAGTTTTCCTCACTAAACTTGCAGTGCTTCAAGAGAACCTTCTTTTATTTTACTAAAATAATTCATGTGTAGATCTGTTCCCCATCCTGTCTTCCTACAATTTTAGAAATTCCATCGCCTTGTGTCTCTCCTATTGCAACCCCCGGGCAGACCTCTTGGTCTCAGCCGAGTTGCAGAGGTGGGAGGTAAACTGGAGCTTTTCCAAAGTGCATGGCCTCCTCCAGCTCAGGAGGGCTCCAAAGGCCACACCGTCCACTTCCCAGCACATGTGGCAACTCTTTTTTATTTTGGTGGGAGGTGGGGCGGGCTGGAGTCTCACTCTGTCACCAAGGCTGGAGCACAGTGGCATGATCTCGGCTCACTACAGCTCCACCTCTCGGGCTCAAGTAATTGTCCTGCCTCAGCCTCCGAGGAGCTGGGATTACAGGCGCACATCACTAAACCCAGCTAATTTTTGTTTTTTTAGTAGCGAGAGGGTTGCCCCATTTTGGCCAGGATGCTCTCAAACTCCTGACCTCAGGTGATCTGCCTACCTCGAGCTCCCAAAGTGCTGGGATTACAGGTGTGAGCCACTGCACCCAGCCGGCAACTCGTTTTTCATATCAACCAGACCAAATCAATGTCCTTTGTGAATACATCCACCCAGACAGGGATGAAGGAACCAACCAATTAAATCCTTCTGTACCCAAAGGAGGTGGCGGGGTCACAGATGAGACATCAATGTCTTAAAATGCTGCAGAGATGATGAAAATATAAACAAAATTCATATGAAAGTGCACCGAAGAGGACAACGGGTGCCGCAGAAAGTCACACCTGCAGTGTAGAGCGTGCTCCCATGAGATAGAAACACGTCTGAACCAAAAGATGAAGGGCACGTATCCAACATCCACAGAAGGGGGAAACAATTAGACAAGGTCGTCGGGGGGAAATGGTCGGTGCTGATGTACAGCATGGGGATTTATCCTCAGGTAATAAACCCAAAGAAGGAAAACATGATTTGTACAAAGATGTCTGTGGCAGCCTTACACCTCAGAGAAAATGCCACCCGAAAGCTGCATGCTCAATGGCAGAGCATGTGCAGAGAAATCATATATAACTATATGGCACATCGCCCAAATGGAACACAAAAGGGTCAGTAAAAATAATCATGGAAATTATACAGCAACATGGAGAAACATTTATCACATGTCAGATTTTAAAAGCTGTATGACAAAAATACATTTGGGTTATGACGACAGCCACGTGCATGGTTTGTGCCCAACACTATGGTCTGAAAAGGAACACAGAAATGAAATGAAACATGGAGAAAACATTTTTTATATTTCCATTTCTTCTAACTCTATTGTACTACTGCCATTCGTGCAATGACTAAATGCTACTCAGTGCTCTTAAAAATATCCAGGACAGCCGGGCGCGGTGGCTCACGCCTATAATCCCAGCACTTTGGGAGGCCGAGGCAGGTGGATCACGAGGTCAAGAGATTGAGAAAATCCTGGTCAACATGGTGAAACCCCATCTCTACTAAAAATATAAAAAATTAGCTGGGCATGGTGGTCCGTGCCTGTAGTCTCAGCTACTCAGGAGGCTGAGGCAGGAGAACTGCCTGAACCCAGGAGGCGGAGGTTGCGGTGAGCCAAGATCGCGCCATTGCACTCCAGCCTTGGTAACAAGAGCGAAACTCCATCTCAAAAAAAAAATCCAGGACATAATTTTTCAAGCTGTGAAATGAGTAGAAGAGGTGAGGGTTGCCACACAGTATCCTCCGAGTGAGCCCCCTGCAGCATTGCTTCTCCAGCTGGAATGTGGCATCTTGTTGAAATGAAGATTCAGATTCAGCAATGTGTGGGTGGGGCTCCCCAGTAATACCAATGCTGCTGGGTTAGGGTTAAAAAGCAAGACTCCTACAGCATCTAAGTGACCAATATTGCCCATTTCTCCCTTCAGATTTTGTTTATTTATTTATTTACTTATTTATTTTTCACTGCAACCTCAACCAGAGGCATCACTACACTAAGTGGACAGTACTGGGAACAGAGGCGGGCATGGGACGCATGGTGTCTTATGCACCTGTTTGAAGCCAGGCCTCTTTTGGCTCCTGGCACAGCCTGGCTGTCTCTCAGGGGAGTAAGGGGATTGCTCTTAGGAAAGCAGGTTGTGATTTCCAGCAAGACACCACCAAGTCTCCCAGTGCACATGCTTCATATGGAATCTTGCTTTCAAGATGACTTCTACGGCTCTTTCTGGTCAGGTTTCAAAGAGATCCTCATCTGGAATGGGGTACTCAGATCTACATGCGTGGAGACCCTGCCCACGTGCAGTGGGTCTGGTGGAGTGCTGGGCAAGAGTAGTCAGGGCCCCCGGCACCAGGGCCCTTGTCAGGGTGGAACTCTGGAACTGCCAAGTGCTCCCCTCGACAAAATTAATTTGTGAACTGATAAAGAAAGAAAAAGGACAAGACAGCACAGCACAGGACAGGGAAGCGGGGGCAAAACAAACCAAAAAAGCCATACGATCATTAACCAGCTTAAATGAGCTTTTCCAGTGTCTCGGACAAGAGCATTTCCTTCAAGGACACACATCTTAGGGAGAGAAGCGGCCTCCTTTTCCATTCAGTGCCTCTTCTGTGAAAAACAGACCTCCTCTTGACCCTCCACAATGGCTGGGGACGTCCTCCACCTTGATGTGCCCTTTTTTTTTTTTTTTTTTGAGACGGAGTCTTCCTCTGTCGCCAGGCTGGAGTGCAGTGGCGCAATCTCGGCTCACTGCAACCTCCGCCTCCTGGGTTCAAGCGATTCTTGCACCTCAGCCTCCCGAGTAGATGGGACCACAGGCGCGTGCCACCACACCTGGCTGATTTTTGTATGTTTAGTAGAGACGGGGTTTCCCCATGTTGGCCAGGATGGTCTCAATCTCTTGACCTCGTGATCCACCCACCTCGGTCTCCCAAAGTGCTGGGATTACAGGCGTGAGCCAATGTACCCAGCCCTCCATGTGCCCTTTTAAGCAGCAACTACCACCCACCCATTCATTCATTACCATTCATTCACCTCCCAGCTCTCCAACCCCAAGATCTCTGGGTTTTTTACCCAAATTAGTATCTGGTTAGCATGAAGCATAAAAGCAGAAAAACATCGGGTCTTGCTTACTCCCCAACAGGCTCTAAAGATCATTCTCCTTGACAAGAACCTGGCCAGCGATGCATTTTGTCACAAGATGCAGCATGTCACACAGTGTGCACAGCCCACATCAACCCCTGTGGTGCCTTCGCCATTGTTGCAGGACAAGCCCAGGGCCTTTCAAAGACCAAACACAGAGGCGCTCTGGCCTAAAGCCCAGACCCAGGGTCCAGGCCTCCTGGCCTTAGGGGAGAGCTCCCGCAACATCCGCTAATATCATAGGAGTTCCTGTGCATCCCACAGCCCTGTAAACGTGGCACTGCTGTGAATCACAGGAACACCCCAAAGTGAAGTCAACTGACACTGAACGTGCTTCAGAGAAAACATAAGACATCTAAATACAAGTGCTGAAAATCCAAGTGTCAATATGATTTCTATTCCAAACCCAAGCTCTCAGAACACACACACACTCAAATTCATGAACTCTTCTCAGGAAAAATAGTTAAGGCTTTAAAAATATGAAAGCAGTCCACATAACTGGACAAATAGAAGTTCCTTTACACAAGTCCAACAATCAATCACATCTTTATATATTCACAGTGAGGCTTTTTAAATTTTTTTTGGAAGGCAGCTTTTCAAATGTGTTTATTAGAATGCATGCTGACTCTGCTATAATTAAAAGAAAACACAGCTATGCTGACGTCCATTGCCCTCATTAGCATGTGTTTCTTCCCCAAGGTTTTGTCAAGCTTTAAAAAAAATCCTTTTCCAAATAGTTATACACAGCGAATTGCCCATCAGACCAAGGTCCCCAGGCCTTCAGAGACATTTCCATTGTGAAATGCACAGCGGCCCCCACCCCAGCCACCAGGCCACCCACCGCTGGCCACGGCAGTGTTTGAGCAGCAGCGCCCCCAAGTGTTTGCCACTGCCCTGCTGGTCTGAGTACACCCCTGAGGATTGACAGGCTCTCCACAGACACTGCCCCACCATGAGCACATCCAGGGCAGCAGGGGAGAAATGCACCCTCTTCTAGGGTGGGAGTAGGGTTGTCTTCTATGAAACACCAGTGGCCAATCAGCCCTCAAAAAGACTTTACTCCTCAGTCTGAGGGGTGAGCATACGAGTGGCCAGAGCATTCACACAACATGCTTCGTAACTTGACCAATGAAGGGCTCAGCCACCATTAGAACTGCAAGGCATCCACCCCTCCCACCACCTCGCTTCAGCATCTGCGAGGGCTGTACCAGGAGGTTCCTTGCTCTCAGGCCTCTCTGCTCCCTTCCCCGGGACAGCCAGAGTCCTACCTGCTCGTGGGGCCACTTCGGTCTCTCCTCTGGGGTCCTGGTCTTGGGCTTGAAGCCTCTCTGGGGGTCTATAGGGTGCTTGGCCTCAGGAGGGAGGTTCAGTGACTTAGGCCTGGCCTCATGCCTGCTGGGGCTGCAGCTGGCCTTGCTGGGAAGGCAGGCCTCTGCAGAGTCCCCAGGCTCTGGCTCAGGCCCATGCTCAGGACTGGCCTCACTGGCGCTGGTAATACTGGTCATGCTCAGGCTCATCTTGATCTCAGCCACGATCTGGTCGATGTCCTCCTCTTGGTCCTCCAGGTCCCCGTCCCCGCGCCTCAGGCGATAGGGGGAGGCGCTGGTGTTCCCGCTGGCCTCTGTGGGGTAATAGTCCTGGTAGCCCTCTTTGCTGGGACAATGGGGGCCATCTTCTTCCTGGTCGTCGGCCTCCAGGACTGAGGGCTCGTCCTCCGGGATGGGCAGGTGGCCGTCCGGGTAGTCCTGGATGCCTTCAGCACCATGGCCATGGGGATGAGGGCCTGCCGAGTCCGTCCAGTCCTCCACCGCTTCCTGGCACTCATCAGTGTCCACGGGGTGCGTGCTGTGGGCCAGGTACTCCTCCCCGTTGCAGTCCATGCCCTCCAGGTAGCTGTCGTCCTCAGGGCAGTAGCGGATGTAGTAGGTGATCCCCTCCTCCTCCTCGGGGAGGCCCTCATCGTAGTCCTCCTCCTCAGAGGTATTGTTCACGTAGTCAGAGCTGGAGTCCCCATCCGGGCTGTGGTTGTGGCACTCCTGCTCCTCAGGCGTGGGGCTCTCTGGCCTCAGGGCAGCCAGCTCTAGGCCCTCAGGCACATAGCCCTCCAAGGGCAGCTCCAAGTCCTTGCTCCCGGGCTCCTGGCTGTGGGGGTCAGGGCCCGGCCTCACCCTGTGCTCCAACATGCTGCTCCCCGTGCTCTCACGCTTCCGGTGGGCCATGGCAGGCACTCACGCAGCCATCATCTCCCGGAGGCAGCCACTGTGGGAAGGAACATTGGGAAGGACAGAGTCAGAACCCCACAAAGCCCAGCCACGCGTGGGGCCACTCCACCGCCATGGCGCCTCCCACCACGTTCTCCTGCAGCAATGTGAACACACATCCGTTCAAACAGTGCGCCATCCACACCCCGGCTGACTCATCATCAGGAACAATGTGCATCTGTGCCAAGGAGAACGAGGGCACACGGAGCTCCATGAAAAGCAGACAAGGGAGGCACCGGCAACTTGCCAGGACACCTGCCTCTCCCCCAGAACCCACCGGCTCATTCCTGACTTCTCACTCAGTTTGGGTAGCCCAGGTGACCAAGACAAATGGTCATAAGATCAGGTTGTTTGCTCTCAAGGGGACAAAGGATGCGGCTGCAGCCTGCAGGTATTGTGGGGTGACAGAGGAGCTGCCGAGACCTGGTAGGCCAAACTGGGAGAGGGCCTTGGACACACTGCCCAGGACTTGGCACTTTCTTCCTCAAACCACACTGCTATGGCTTCACTATGTCCCCCAGAGTTCACATGTTGAGAGGTGGGACCTTTAAGAGGTGATTACGTCGTGAGGTTCATGAATAGACTGATGTCTTTTTCTCAGGAGGAAGTTCTTCATTGTGAGAGTGGGTTTGTTATAAAAGTGACTTCTCACTGTCCCTCGCCTTCTCACACTCTACCTTGGGAAGACACAGCAAGAAGGCCCTTACCTAGATGCTGACACCTTGACCTTGGACTTCCCAGCCTCCAGAACTGTGAGAAACAAATCTCCATTCCTCATAATCACCCAGTCTCCAGTATTCCGTTGTAGCAACAGAAAACAGACTAAGACATACGCACTGTCCCTGAATAATTTTCAACAGTTTTTCTTTTAGCCCTGTCTCTCCGGGCCTGGCATGGGGACAGAGGCTGGAGGCAGGGAGACCAGTGAAACCGGTCTATCCTCTAGGGAAAGAAAGGGGCTAGCAACAGGACAGTGGCACAGAGGATGTCTAAAAGTTTGCTCAATGTTCTGCTTCTTCCCCAGATGTTTGTCATATTCTTTAAACTGTACTTTTTTTTTTTTGAGATGGAGTTTCCCTCTTGTTACCCAGGCTGGAGTGCAATGATGCGATCTCGGCTCACCACAACCTCTGCCTCCTGGGTTCAGGCAATTCTCCTGCCTCAGCCTCCTGAGTGGCTGGGATTACAGGCACGCGCCACCGTGCCCAGCTAATTTTTTGTATTTTTAGTAGAGACGGGGTTTCACCATGTTGACCAGGATGGTCTTGATCTCTTGACCTCGTGATCCACCTGCCTCAGTATCCCAAAGTGCTGGGATTATAGGCTTGAGCTACCGTGCCTGGCCTAAACTGTACTATTACACACACCTTCATGCTTGAATGATAGTTCAATTATTTTAAAAAAACTATCTTCCAATAGTAAGAGCGTACACACTTAAAAATGTTTAAAATGGTAAAAAAAAAAAAAAAAGAAAGAAAGAAAAAAAATTGTCTATTTTACTGCAATTTTTAAAAAGGAAAAAAAAGGAGAGCTTCAACTATAACAGTGGCAAGGACAGAGAGATGGCTCAGCGAGCACCTTAGATGGCAGAAGCAAAGGGATCTGAGCTCAGATGGCAGCAGTGAGGATGAAGGGGAGCTACTGGTGACCCCCCTCAGCCACTGCCCAGGCTCTAATCCTGCTTTCCTGTACCTCCTCTTCTTTCCCTCTTGTCTCTTTAGGCCACAAACTCAAAACCTTCCAAACTGTATATCCCCCAGAGCTCCCGAAACAGCGCCTCGTTTGCAGTGGTGCCCAAAACACATCTTGTTATGAGACTGAGCGTACCAGATGGTCACAGTCACAGCAGTATGAACATTCCCAAAAGAATGAAGAAGGAAATAGTTATTTCATCCAGTCCAGACCCTCAGAGTGTGAGCACAATAACTGATGGAGCCATATGCTTTCAGCGTGTGAATTCGCCCCAAGGACACTTGACATCTAAAGAAGCCATGTTTACCCCGCCACCTGCACAAGGCTGGCCCACGGCCGTGTCTCTATGTGGAGCAATTCACAGCACTCCCCCTAGGGTGGCCCACAGACAACAAAGATGCCCCACACCAGAAAAACTGTCACCGAGAAGGACCCTGCGGGGTCTGTCACCCCATTCTCAAACTCTGACACTGGCAGGCCAATTCCAAATAGCTGTTCCCAAGAAGAGAACAAGGGACCAGCACTAAGACATCAGCGACCCAGATATAATCAGAGCACACATGAAGAACACTGAGCTGCCTCAAAGACCACACATAACTTGACATCAGATTTCTTTCTTATTTTTTGAGATGGATTCTCACTCTATTGCCCTGGCTGGAATGCAATGGTCTAACCTCAGCTCACTGTAACCTCTGCCTCCCAAGTTGAAGCAATTCTCCTGCCTCAGCTTCCTGAGTAGCTGGGATTACAGGCAGCTGCCACCATACCAGGCTGATTTTTTTTTTTTTTTTAAGAGATGGAATCTTGCTCTGTTGCCTAGGCTGGAGTACAGTGGTATGATCTTGGCTCACTGCAACCTCTGCCACCTGGGTTCAAGTGGTTCTCCTGCCTCAGCTTCCCCGGAAGCTAAGATTACAGGCACCTGCCACCATGCCCAGCTAATTTTTGTAGTTTTAGTAAAGACAAGGTTTCACCATCTTGGCCAGGCTGGTCTTGAACTTCTGGCCTAGTGATCAACCCACCACAGCCTCCCCAAGTGCTGGGATTATAGATGTGAGCCACTGTGCCCGGTCGATTTTTGTATTTTTATTAGAGACAGGGTTTCACCATGCTGGTCAGCCTGGTCTCCACCTCCCGACCTCAGGCGATCCCCCTGCCTCAAACTCTCAAAGGGCTTGGATTACAGGTGTGAGCCACCGTGCCTGGCTAGATTTCTTATACTTCACAGAGGACAGCCAGCCAGACACAGGCTGGAGAAGTGACGTCAGGAACTTAGCAACCACAGCTCTTGGACACAATCACCAGTAGCAACCTTCCTCAAAACAGTCCCTCAGAAGCATGTGCTGAATGCAGCCGCTCACATGCAACCAGACTGCCATGTCTTGACTGTCAGGACAGCAAAGGGCAGACGGTGGATCACTGGCACATGAGCACATGGCTCCCATTCCTTGCACAGAAGGGCCATCTCTACAGCATCCCTGCATCTCACCAGGCTCTCACACCAAGCTGTGCACATTGAAGGTATGCACATCCTTGTTAGAGAACAAACGAAAATACACAGTACTCTTACTATCTTAATTTCAAATTCTCTGTCATTTGAGGGGATAAAATCTGTAATATGCAAGTAGAAATATGTGTATCAACACTCAATAAAATATTCTCAAGGCCAATATAAGACATAAAGACTAAAATACACATGTTACAGTAACATGGAACAGTCCCAATCCTATTAATATGTTATCCAAGTTTTCGAAAATGAAAACACTGAGGACATTGTATAAGTATTATAATGGAACCAGGAGTTTATTTTCCACTGGTGTTTCTCATTAGCTCTCCAAGTCTTCAGAGGATTTAAGAAAAATTTATTCCAGATGTACAACACTACTACAACCATATAATTTGGACTATAATTACTCAATTCATCACTTACCACTGCTTCCTATACTTTCTGCATTTCTTCCTCTTGAACTATTTAGTGGGATTTCATTTTTATTTTGTAAAATAATTGTTAGGGTCATTTTGCCTAGTTAGGAGGTAACCCTTTTATGTCTATAAAATGGCTCTGATCACACATAGAATGACATCTTTGCTGGGTATAAGATTCTTGCATTGCATGCTTTTGCTAACACTGTTCCACTGTCTTCTAGCTTATAGCCTTGAAGATGTGCACTTTAATACTAATTGAATTCTTTTTATCTTGATACAAAAATCTATTCCTTCAGTCTAGAAGCTGGTACAATTTCCTCTCCACTCTTAGAGTTCAGAAATTCCAGCAAACTATGTCTGGATGGGCATCTTTTTTGATTTTATGAGGGTCTCGTTAATTTTATGTGAGATTCATTTGCTGAGCCCTTTCCATATCAAGTCCCACATCTTACTTTAGGTATAGGAATATTCTTGCTCTTTCTTTTTTATTTCTCTCCCTAATGGCCTTTTTCTCTTTCTGGAGTATCTCTGGAATTTGCCCTCCAAATCACTTAACTTTACATTCACAGCACCAATTTCATATTTTTTCTGTGTGTCATAAATTAGCTCCTCCATTTGACCTTCCAAAACACTAATTCGCTTTTCAGCAAGATGTGGCACATGACCTGTCTTTGTTCTTGCTGGCAACAAAGGGCCCCTGAGACACCAGTGCAAGTCTCTCGGTGAGTGGTGGATGACTAGACAGTGTAAGATACAGTGGGAGATTATTTTATCGTGAGCTGGAGGCAGTCAGGGTGGCATCTGGGACTTCACTGTTAAGATGTGAAGAGGTGCCTGTATTTTTTAGTTATGAAAGAGATGGGTTGTCCTCAGCCAGATCAGCTTGCTTCCAGGGAAAACGTCCACCCCTCCTAGAGGCACAGGAATAGCTCCTCTGAAACTCCCTGAGTATGTGTGCTGCACCTGCCTGCAGCTCCAAAAGTTCCAGACTTCTCATGGGAGGAGTCAAACCTCTTCTTTTGGAGCAAGCAAATCTAGTCACTGTCTAGAATCCTTTATTTACATAGAAATATTTAACCCATCAAAAAGTGCACACAAGGTATGGAGCAGCTTCACGTTGCCCCCAATGGTGTCCCCAGTGATTTTCAAGCTTTGTTAACCATTAAAAATTCTGATGCTCAGGTCACACCTCTTGCCAATGAACTTGGAATGTTTCAAATAGAAACCAGGCATCAATATACAAAAAGGTTTCACAGGTATTCCAATGTACAGCAAAGTGTAGGCACCACAGCTTTACTCAGATAACCCAATACCCTTTACTAAACAGACCATTCTGCTTCCCACGTCTTACAGTGACCAAGCATCTCAACTTTAACACTGAAAGTGTCATATCTCAGGAAATCCCTCAGTCCCAGAGGAACTGAGATGATTGGTCACCCTGTATGTCATACACCAAATTCTTACATAAACTTAGATCTGTCCCTGGACTTTCTAGTCTACATCATTTCTATCTTCCCAGCAATAGTACCATGCCATTTTCATTATTATGACTTT
Organism: Saguinus oedipus; assembly: GCA_031835075.1. NCBI lineage: Eukaryota > Metazoa > Chordata > Mammalia > Primates > Cebidae > Saguinus > Saguinus oedipus. The sequence continues at coordinate 16,171,544 of CM063174.1, forward strand.
AGAGCATATTTTAATATGACATAAGGCAAGTTCTCCCTCCTTATTCTCATTTGTTTCATCTTCCCCTGCTATTTTCACATTTATTCTCCCAAATAAACTTAGGAGTTAGTGGTTCCAAGTATCCCCAATATTCCACTGAAATTTTGGCTGGAGTAACTTTAGGTTGTAAATTACCTCAGGGAATTTTTTTGTTGTTTCGAGAAAAGGTCTCGCTCTGACACCCAGGCTAAAGTGCAGTGGCACAATCTCAGTTGACTACAGTCTCTGCCTCCTGGGTTAAACTGATTTTTGTGCCTCAGCCTCCTGAGTGGCTAGGATTATAGGCATGTGCCACCACCCAGTGGCTAATTTTTATATTTTTTGTAGAGATGAGGTTTCGTCACATTGGCCAAGTTGGTCTCCGACTCCTGGCCTCAAGTGATCTGCCCACCTCGGCCTCTCAAAGTGCTGGGATTACAAGACGGAGCCACCACGCCCAGCCTCAGAAATATTTCATACTTACAACACTAAGTATTTTTACCCAATTTCACCCAAAAATATCTTCATACTTATTCAAGCTTTAAGTGTCTGTCAACAGCTTTGTGATTTTCTTTACAGCTATAGGCACCTCCCATTAAGTTTTTTCTTAAATATAACATTTTGTGGCTATTGTGAATGGATCTGCTCTTCCTTATACATGTACCTGGTTATTGTTGGTATACAGAAAAAGAAATGATACGGATTTTGTAAAAATAGATGTTACTAAGCTATTTTTAAATCTTAACAATTTTTAGTTGGTAATGTTTTTCTAGGTAAATGATGTCACCTTCCGAAGTCACCGCCTTGCTTCCCGTTTCCAGCATGTGGTAATCCTGTCCACCCTGACCTGCACTTTCCTGTGCAATGAACAATGGCAATAAGAAGCACCCCTGACTTACTCCTCATTTTAATGAAAATGCTTTCACTTCAGCAGGGATGAACCGGGGGAGGCAAGGGAGGCACCAAAAACAGAACAAATCAAAATAAATATTTTAGTGCAGTCCTTTAACAATCAAAATTAATGCAAAATAAATCCATGATGAACAAAATATCGAAGTTTTTTTGTTTTTTTTTTTTTGAGACCGAGTTTCACTCTTGTTACCCAGGCTGGAGTGCAATGGCGCGATCTCGGCTCACCGCAACCTCCGCCTCCTGGGTTCAGGCAATTCTCCTGCCTCAGCCTCCTGAGTAGCTGGGACTACAGGCATGCACCACCATGCCCAGCTAATTTTTTTGTATTTTTAGTAGAGACGAGGCTTCACCATGTTGACCAGGATGGTCTTGATCTCTTGACCTCGTGATCCACCCACCTTGGCCTCCCAAAGTGCTGGGATTACAGGCGTGAGCCACCATGCCCGGCCCAAAATATCAAAGTTTTAAATGAAGATAGGGCTGGTATTCCTGATTTTTCCTGTTGCCTCAGGCTGCAGTATGGCCTGGCTGTGGACTGGCAATGATCCTGTTTTTCACCATCGACTACAATGATCGTGCTGGCTAACGGCAGCTCTTTTCCCAAGTTTGACACCACAGACATTCTGTTCCAATTCTCTTTCCCATGGATACAAAGGGTAAGGGACCCACAGCAGCTGCCCAGAAAGGCAACCACGTCTTCAAAGACTCTGCAGAACTACAATGAACCTACTGGAGCAGCTTTGGTGTAAGACAAAGAGCCTGCCTGTTGAAGATGAAGACTCAAGGTCCTTGTTTCATTTCAGTCCTCTGTTTACTGTGAGGCCTTGGGCAAGATATTTAATGGAGAGATGGCCTTCCCCACCTTAGGAAATTGAAAATGACAGTACATGCCTGCAGGGCTTGAAGTGAGTTCAAGGAGAGAGTAACCAGTGCAATCTGAACTCCATAAACACTACATAAAGGGAGTTGAGGAAAACGTCCATGAAATGGTACCGGAGAGGATGCCTGAAGAGGTGTCTGCCTTAGACAGGGGCAGGGAACTCTGCTGACACAGGTGGCTGGGAATGGCTGTGGCCAGGTGACACTGTCCCTGGCTGTGTGTGCAAAGTGCATCTCTGCAGTGGGATATGGGTGCATCTCGGAGGGACTGTGGAAAGGGGAGAGGTTCTTGTAAAAGCCAAGAGTTATTCCTCCAATGCAGTGATTCACTCTTTGGTGGGCACAAGGCCCCCCTGGAGAGTGTGCAGGTTCATGGCCCAAGATTCCAAGGTGGTGGGCCACAGGCCAGGCCTGGAGCTGCAGGTGGTTCTCATGTCACAGGTCCAAAGACCACTCAAGAACTCTGCCCTAGATAGATGCTTGTAGGTCTCTGGTGACTGCCTGGGGAATGGATCTGACCTCCTTACCAACAAATACAAGGCCCTCCTCCAGAAGCCTACGCCCACCACATCCGAAGCCTTCTTCCCCTACTCCTGGGGGTGGACGGTGAGGGCAACTGTCCTCAGCTTCTTCAAACAAGGGCAAAGGTGGGTGGCCCAGCAGGACGGGGCTATTACAGCAGGTAATTCCCAAGCCACAAAGGTGGGGTGTGGCCAAGGGGAGGTGAGAAGGAAAGGTGGGCAAAAATGTAGGTAGAAACAAGTGGTTCTTTCAAAGAAATAGTTCTCCTACCCATTTCTGGTATCTCATTTAGTTCACTCAAAGCATACTCGTGCAAGGAACTAACACATTGCCTTTTGCATGGAAGCAGTTTGCAGCCTGATGATAAATAATTTCATTTAAGACACAGCAATAGGGCTGAGTGCGGTGGCTCAAGCCTGTAATCCCAGCACTTTGGGAGGCTGAGGCGGGTGGATCACGAGATCAAGAGATTGAGACCATCCTAGTCAACATAATGAAACCCCATCTCTACTAAAATACAAAAAATTAGCTGGGCATGGTGGCACGTGCCTGTAATCCCAGCTACTCGGGAGGCTGAGGCAGGAGAATTGCCAGAACCCAGGAGGCAGAGATTGTGGTGAGCCAAGATCGCGCCATTGCACTCCAGCCTGGGTAACAAAAGCAAAACTCCGTCTCAAAAAAAAAAAAGACACAGCAATGTAGAAGCGACTATTTTCAGGAAGCCCTTTAGTGAAGGAAGGTCCCATGTAGCTGCCGAATCCCACGGTTCTGGGCTGACAGGCTCTGAAAACGTCTGGTGAAGGAACCCGCACTTACTTCAACTGCATGCTCCTCCTGGGGGTACAATTGTTACGTGGGGACAGCTGCCTGTGGGAGGGCAGCAGCGGGCCGGAGATATGACTAATCTAGTACATCCTTTGTGAAGCTGATGTGGGCAGACTCCTGTACTCAGAGGGCGACTGCTTCTGCGGGCACATTACTTCCCGGCAATGAGGACCACCATCTGTTCTGCTCTGTTTTCTTAATAGGAAATCCAGAGAAGGATGGATGCCCACACGCAGTTGTTCTACCCACAGAAAGCCAGTGTCCGTTTGTGGTTTCTTTCTTTCCAGCCTTTTATCTGTGCATCTCTTTTGCACAGCTGAGGCCTTACTGTAAACACGGATCCACGCTGTTCTCTTTTAACACGCGGTAAGCAACACAAGCTCTCCATAGGTATCATTTTGACGGTTACCTCCTATTCCCCAGCTGAACAGACATCCTCTGACCACTACAGACTGCATGTTTGCATCCCCCCAAATTCACATGTTGAAATCCTCACCCCCAATGTGATGGCATTAGGAGGTGGGGCCTTTGGGGAGTGATGAGGTCATGAGGGGAAGCTCATGGGTGAGACTGGCCCTTATGAAAGAGACCCCAGACAGCTGCCTTGCCCCTTCCACCATGTGTGGACACAGAAAGACGGCGACCACCTAAGAACCGGACAGCAGACAGACCTCAACAGACAATGAATCTGCCCAGACCTGGGTCACAGACTTCCCAGACTCCAGAACCGTGAGAAATAAATGTCTGCTCTTGAAGCCACCAAGTCTCTGCTGTTTTCTGACGCAGCAGGCTGAGCTGACTATGACACTAACTATTCCCCTGCTGAACCCACGTTACGTTCTGGTTTTACATAATAAGTAATGCTGTTTATTCTGTGTTTCCCTCAGAATATAGTATAGGCCTTTTCCCCCTTCCCAGAGCGTTTATCCAGGACCCTCTGAAACTGTCTTTGCTAGCCAGGTGTGGTGGCTCACGCCTGTAATCCCAGCACTTTGGGAGACCGAGGCAGGTGGATCACCAGGTCAAGAGATCGACACCATCCTAGTCAACATGGTGAAACGGTGAAAACCCGTCGACGGTGAAACCCCGTCGAGAGAGAGAGAGAGAGAGAGAGAGAGAGAGAAAGGAAGGAAGGAAGGAAGGAAGGAAGGAAGGAAGGAAGGAAGGAAGGAAGGAAGGAAGGAAGGAAGGAAGGAAGGAAGGAAAAGAGAGAGAGAGAGAGAGAGAGAGAGAGAGAGAGAGAGAGAGAGAGAGAGAGAGAAAGACAATGTCTTTGCTGCATAGAGTGACAGTCCAAGGCCCAGGTCCTCAGGTGAGCCCAGGAGGGGTGTGGCCAGGAGAGAGTTCACCATCTGTACTGTGGGGCTGGGGCTTTCCACTGCAGAGCATGTCAAGCACCCTCAGGTCTCTGCTTCTGGTCAATCGTATTAAAGATAAATCCTGTACAACACACCATCTGGAAAGCAATTCAAATGTACAGGAGAAGCATGATTACCTGCTACATGTCCAAGAGAATGAGTCCCCATGTCCAGGCTCAATTAATTATCTAACAGCACATAAATCAACAGGAAATGCAGCCCCCGACACCGCGCTCACCACTTGCCTCCTGAAACATCCTAATGAGATGAGGGAAATAAAGGCTCATTGTCAACAATAAAGAGCCCCAGTGTCCTTCCTCTAAACGATGGTTTTCTTTGGCACAGGGAAATAGCAGTAGCTAGTGCTTAGAAGAGCTGGTGATACAGCAGACCAAATGAAAAAGTTATTCAGTGACCACAATACAGGCTGGGTGAAAGCGTATCATACAAATGAGAAACAGACTCAGCCAAATTGTTCCTGACACCAGTCTTGTCCCCCATTTGGTCTCACACATTGTAAAGATAATATCATTTTGTTCCTTTCAAATATAATTTAGTTGCTTTCACTATACACAATGTGGATTTGAATAGTCCTGGAGTACGCTTATATAATCAGCCCAAGCACTCCAGACAAAAGTCACTGGATAAGAATTCCACTTCAGGATCACCGACAAGCTCAAGCCCTGAAAAGATGCTAATAAATTAATCTTTCAAAATCCATATTGATGTCTGGCCAGGCGCCATGGCTCACGCCTATAATCCCGGCACTTTGGGAGGCTGAGGTTGGCGGATCACCTGAGATCGGGAGTTCGAGACCAGCCTGACCAACATGGAGAAACCCCATCTCTACTAAAAATACAAAATTAGGCTGGGCACGGTGGCTCAAGCCTGTAATCCCAGCACTTTGGGAGGCCGAGGCGGGTGGATCACGAGGTCAACATATCGAGACCATCCTGGTCAACATGGTGAAACCCCATCTCTACTAAAAATGCAAAAAATTAGCTGGGCATGGTGGCGTGTGCCTGTAATCCCAGCTACTCAGGAGGCTGAGGCAGGAGAATTGCCTGAACCCAGGAGGTGGAGGTTGCGGTGAGCCGAGATCACGCCATTGCACTCCAGCCTGGGTAACAAGAGCAAAACTCCATCTCAGAAAAAAAAAAAAAAATACAAAATTAGCCAGGCATGCTGGCACGTACCTGTAGTCTCAGCTACTCGGGAGGCTGAGGCAGAATTGCTTGAACCCAGGAGGCAGAGGTTGCAGTGAGTCAAGATTGCACCACTGCACTCAGCCTGGGCAATAGAGTGAAATTCCAGCTCAAAAACAAAACAAAACAAAAGAGAAAAACACTGATGTCCAGCACTGTCAAGCAAGGCCCTCTAACCCAGCTTAGCTCCAACCTTAGCTTAGAGACCCAAAGGGATGTGTTTCTCTCTGGAAAATAGCAGCGAAATGGACAAAACTACTTCAATAACGGGATCCTACATAAATCAGTGTTAGCATATCCCCAAGACAATTTTGTAGCAACTGAAATATTTATAAAGGGCTTAGCATATAAAATGCATTGTTATGATTTATTCACAACCAATAAACATAGAATAAGCTGTGAACACATGCACTGAGATGCTAGCAAGGGCTGCCTTTGAGTGATGGGAGAATGGTACCTACGTCCTTTCTTTCGTCATGCCTGGCTACAGTACTTCTACAGACAAATATCATTAAAAACATGAGCACTGAGGACTGCAAGCCCCCTGCAGCCCAGGAAGCCTTGGGCAGCCATGACTGCCAGGTGAAATTTCTGGGTGGGAAGGGTGTTAAGTCTCAGCAGCCCTTTCAAGAGGCCTGGGGTCCATGTTGGACCTAATTTCTTCCTTCTGAGCATTCAATATGCCGGGACATCTGCCCCACTGCATCCTCATCTTGAAAGAAGTGAAGGGTGATGACCTGTCTAACAGGAAGAAGTCAACTCTCTCCCACAAGAACTTCTGGAAATCGTGGTGGCTTGGCAAAGCCTACCTCTGCATGCCATGTTTGCTCCTGCATGCCTTTAGGGGAAAAGCAAGGGGCTAGATAAGAGGGCAACTGAACACATTACCAACACGGACCATTTTCTTAACATGCTCAAGAAAGAGGCGTAACTTCTGCAGCCGCCAGGACCCTGTGCGAAGAAGTACACTGCTAATACACCCCTTACCAGATCCATCCTCAGAGATAGAGAATCTGCCACCCCCAGAGAGGGGGCCACAAGACTCAAGGGGAAAAAATCTGTTCCTGCGGGTTACCCTGTGATTTTCACATTTTTTAAAGTCATTTCCAAGTACATGCAGCACTGTGTAGATTTAAAATAAGCCACATCCATGTTATGGCTGAACTATGTCTCCTCCAAATTCATATGTTCAAATCCTGATCCCCCATACTTCAGAATATACCTTGTTTAGAAATAGGATCACTGCAGATATAATTCGTTGAGATACAGTAATTTGGGTAGGCCTAACTCAAGTGTCCTTTAAAGAGGGGAATTGTGGAGACAGTCACACAAACAGGACGAAGGCAGGACTTTCTCTAAAACCTAAGGAGCATCAAAGATTGCCAGTAAACTATCAGAAGCAAATGGAGAGGCAGGAGACAGCCGTTCCCTCACAGCCTTCACAAGGCACTAATCCTGATGACACGTGGATCAGGGACTTCAGCCTCCAGACCAGAGACAGTAAGTTTTTGTTGTTTATGCCATCAGTGTGTGGAATTTTTTTCTTTTTTCTTTTTTTTAGACAGGGTCTCACTCTGTCGCCAGGCTGGAGTGCAGTGGTGAGATCTCAGCTACCCTCTTGAGTAGCTGGGACTACAGGCATGCGCCACCATGCCCAGCTACTTTTTGTATTTTTAGTAGAGACGAGATTTCGCCCTGCTAGCCAGGATGGTCTCGATCTCTTGACCTTGTGATCCGCCCACCTAGGCCTCTCAAAGTGCTGGGATTACAGGTGTGAGCCACCATGCCCAGCCATGTTTGTGGACTTCTTACAGCAGCCTTACCAAACTAAAAAAGTCCATAAGGATCATGTGTACTTTACTCCGAGTTCCCCTGGTTTTCGTCTTCTGGGAAATTCTCCCACATGTAATCAGGAATATTTTTTCCACTTGGGATCTAACCATAGTTTCCACTATTGATCCCTTATTTTTCTAAATAAATTTTAGAATCCCATTATCAATATCTGTTTTATAAATCCTGCTGGAAATTTGACTGGGATTGCAATGAGTCTATAGGTCAATTTGGGGAGAATTAACAACTATACTGTATCTTCCCATATATCAATCTATCTTTCCATTTAGTTGGGTCTTTGATTTCTCTCGTCAGGATTTTATGGTCCACAGCATACAGATCTTGCATATTTTCTTATTTATATGGATTTCTTTCTCTTTTTGGGGGGGGAGGGAATGCGATTGTCAATGATACCATTTTTAATAATTGCTTTTTTTTTTTTTTTCCTGAGACAAGGTCTTGCTCTGTCACCCAGGCTGGAGTGAAGTGGCACAAACATGGCTCACTGCAGCCTCAACCTCTGAGGATCAACTGATTCTCCTGCCTCAGCCTCCTGAGTAGCTGGTACTATAGGTATGTGCCACCATGTTCAGCAAAATTTATTTTGTAGCGACAAGGTCTTACCATATTTCCCAGGCTGATCTTGAACTCTTGGCTCAAGTGATCCTCTCACTCCTGCCTCCCAAAGTTCTGAGATTACAGGTGTGAGCCATCACACCTAGCCTACTCATTTCTTAAACTCATTTTTCTCTCTTTTTATGATAATTTCTACCAATCTACTTAGAGTTAACTGCGATTCTTTATTCTGTCATACACATTTTGCTTTTGAGCTCATCCAGTAATATTCTATTTGAGATATACTTTTCATTTCTACAATTGCTATTTTTTCTTTTTCATAGTTTATATTGCTCTGCTCCTTTTCCTGGTTCCTCCACCCGTAAAGTTGGGGCTCTCAGAGTTTTAGCCTAACACACCACATTCTTCCATAGTTTTTTGCAACTACAGCCCCTGCTGAGGGCAAAACAGAAAGAGGAAGAGGAAGACAATGGGGCTTCTTCCCACCATCTTTATACAGTAACTGGTTCCTCCACCCAGGAGCTGGCTTTCCTCTCAGGGTTGTAGGTGCTACTGTTCTGGGTCTGGCAGAAGCCAGGAGAGAGGAAAAGACAAAACTGAACAGCGATCCCTCCTCCTATCCAGCCTGTAGCATTCCTCTTTCAATCCTCTGGCCAGAAAAACGGGTTTCTCACAGAGTTTCTGCTGCCTCTGCCCACTGTGCTATTTCCCTGATCAGTCAGCCCTCAGATCAGAGGAATAAACCCAACCACAGAAACGCGGTTCTAATGTGCTAGGCACTCAAGCTCCACCCTCCTTCCCAATGAGGCTGCTTTTCATTCTGTTCAGAGTTTTGAGTTCTCATCAGTGAGTGGAATGGGCTAAAGTGGCTTCATCCATCCTGGACCACAAAGTGTGTCCTCCGCTGATCTTACAGATGTTGAGAGGTACATTAAGTTAAAACCTGCCTGTTTTTACTTCATTCAATTCATCAGACACCTGTCACTGCCCCTCAATGTTCAGCTAGGCTCATCATCATCAGCACTGTCATCAGTGGGAAAGGTCACGCCACAGGACAACGGGTGAGCTCTGGTCCTCAAGGCCTAAACCCCACTTGGATGCTAGAATCAACCTGGGAGTTTTTAAAATTATCAATTCCTGGATCTTGTCCCAGCTCCATGCAGTCAGGATTTCTGGGTGAGGAGAATTTGGACACTCTGGGTGGCTGACATGCAGCCAAGGCTGAGAACCACTGAATTGAATTGGACAAAAATGTGAAGGGCCCATGGCCTCATCGTCTCTCCGGGTTCACAGTTTCTGATGGGGAGCTGGATGCCAGGAGGATAAGGAGGAACTGAGGAAGGAACGGGAGGGTCACGCTGTTGAGGGCTGGCCTGACAGCCTCTCCTCCACCACTGCCCCTCGCAGGGACCTAAGTGTCTTTGTGGTAGTAAGATGTAACCTTCTTTAGTAACATACAACTTCAAAGGCTCTCTCTGACTCCCTCACAGTAATCTCCCTGGTGGGCCTTAGGGAAGCAATGTAACTTAGCAGTAGCAGTGCATGCACGCGCGCGCGCACACACACACACACACACATCCTCTTCCTTCTCTTCACACCCTGACATATAGCTGAAATAAGGCTACATGTTCAAAGGACACTTTTCTTTTCTTTTCTTTTCTTTTTTGCGACAGTCTCACTCTGTTGTCCTGGCTGGGGTGCAGTGGCGCAATCTCGTTTCACTGCAACCCATGCCTCCCGGGTTCAAGCAACTCTCTGCCTCAGCCTCCCAAGTGGCTGGGATTACAGGGGCCCGCCACCACACCGGGCTAAGTTTTTGTATTTTTAGTAGAGACAGGGTTTCACCATCTTGGTCAGGCTGGTCTTGAACTCCTGATCTCGTGATCCACCTGCCCCGGCCTCCCAAAGTGCTGGGATTACAGGCGTGAGCCACTGTGCCCAGCTCAAAGGACACTTTTAAGGCAGCATATCTCCCCACCTTCAGCTTCTTCCTTCAGCAACAATAGTAAATCATCTCAAGCTCCTTCTAAAACATGCATGCACATAGGATGGGGCCTAGAAGGAAGTGGGTGTGTCCCCCCACCAGGCCCCCTATGCCAGATAGAGAGCCTGGGCTTCTCACCCCACCCTTAACCTAATGCTTCAGTACTATCTTGAGGGCTCTAATCCCAGGACCAGGAAATTCAACTGTCAGAGTTTCAGAGTACAGCTTTGCCGATCTGGTTCAGCATTATGGAGACAGGACAGGAAACCAACTCGTACTACGGAAAAACGCAAAATTATTTTCAAAAATTAACTCTTCAAAGGTGACTCATGGTTTCAATCCCCCAAGTCTCTGTGCTTCTCCATAGCTGAGGTCCTGTTAATTCCAAAGTATCCCTCTGAGGCTAGCTCACTTGGAGCCAGAAAAGGGGATTTCTGGGATGCTGTGGAGGGAAGTGCCTGGGGAGGACATCTGTGGGGAGCCAGAGTCCTCCACAGCAAAACAAGAAGGAGACCCTAGAGTTTAGACAGGGTGGGGAAGGCAGAAGGTGTCATCAAAGCACAGAGCTGGCAAGCATACCACCAGCTGCCTTGGCTGGAACTCAGAGAGTCCTGGGGGCGAAACCAGAGGTGCCAGCAGTCAGAGAGTGGACTGGGCCCAGGGGTGCATGACACCAGGATCCATGGGGAAGGCAGCCCTTCTGCTCTGGTTCAGAAGTCCCTGCCAATACTCATGTGGAAATTTGATTGCCATTATAACAGCATTGAGATAGTATGCTGGTGAGGTGATTAGGACATGAGGCTCTTCCCTCATGAATGGATTAATGCCATTATCCAGGGAGAGGGCTCCTGGTAAGAGGTGAAGTTCAGCCCCTAGCTTGTCTGTCTCTTTGCCATGTGATGCCTTCTGCCATGTTATGAGGCAGCACAAAGGCCATCACCAGATGGCGGCACCATGCTCTTGGACTTCCCAGCCTCCAGAACTGTTAGCCAAGTAAACTTTTCTTTATAAATTACCCAGTCTGTGGTACTCCATTACAAAAGGACAAAATGGACAAAGACACTCCCTAACAAAGGGAGTCAAGGGTCCCAGTCAGTCTGGGCTGATTTCTTCCAGCCCCACCTAACTCTGTCTCTCCCTGCCTGCCTAAGGTCCTCACCCACAAAAGACATGTTAAAGACCCTCCTTTCCTGAAAGGCCTGGAAGTTTCCCCTCAAATCCCAACAAGCCCTCAGAGGCACGGGCCCACAGAGATGGTCAACCTGTGATCTCCCACAATGATTCACATCATCCTTCCTGCAATTCACCCCAAGCTGCTTACCTCGTCCCTGGAACCGTCTTTAACTTTCTGTACGTAGTGACTAACACCCACCCAGTCGATAAGCCAATGGAGGCAGGGGCTGCATATCATATTTAAGTATCCTCTAGAGCTACCAACAGGGGTTCCAGGATAGGTGCTGAAAGGGTGAACATGAAACTCAAATGCTGAAATTCAGCTCCTCAACTGGATAGATCACAGGTTACTTAATCACTTTGATAAATGATTATCTTCTGAATGAAAAATCTCCCACAAAATGTCTTTAAGTAGTAAGTTTCTCCTGGCATATTTTAAATAATTTAACTTTTATTTTAAATAATTTAAATTTATGCAAAACTTTTTGTTTTTGGAGACAGGGTCTCACTCTGTCATCCAGGCTGGAGTGCAGTGGTGTGATCTCAGCTCACTGCAACCTCCACCTCCCAGGTTCAAGCAATCCTCCTACCTCAGCCACCAAAATAGCTGATATTACAGGTATGCACCAGCTCGCCTGGTTAGTTTTTGCATTTTTTGTAGAAACAGGGTTTCACCATGTTGCCCAGACTGCTCTTGAGGTCTTGGACTCAAGCAATCTGCCTGCCTCAGCCTCCCAAAGTGTTGGGATTTTAGGCATGAACCACCACGCCGGGTCTATTTAATGTACAACTTCTTACCACTGTAAGAAGCAGGAACTCTGGGGTGTTCAGCAGGAGATGATGCAAAAGAGATGTGGGAGCACCTGCTGGGCCTCTGGCCATGCCTCCTTTGAAGGCCACCTGGGGTCTCTGCACCCCAAACCCCCCAAGACAGTTCCCCAGTCCAGTGGGGAGGCTCCACATCGCTTGCTGGGGCAGAGGCAGCTTTACCCCACATCCCACCGGGTTTCTCCAGAGCTGCTCCCACCACCCCTCGGCTCGGCTGCACTGCCTCCCCTCCCGGCTGTGCACCTGAGGCTGCTAGTGAGGTTCCCTTTGAAGTGAGCATCTCCGCCTAAGCACCCCTTCCTCAATACAGGTGATGTTCATCCTCCCTGAAGGAGACCTGGAAGCCTTTGTCTACTAAGCAACATTTTCTTCCCCCAGAAAAGCCTGGCGAGGGAATAGTCTATAGATACATTAAAAAAAAAAAAAGCGGGGTGCGGGGGCTGTCTCTAGTTTTTTATGACAAAAATAAAAAAAAAAAATATATATATATATATATATACACACACACACATACACACACACACACACACACACACACACACACACACACACACACACACACACACATATATATCCAGGCCATCTGCCAGGCCCTGAGGCCTGGGCAAGGAAGTGTGGCTGGTGGGTGACAGGAAGGCATAGGGGTGAGGGCTCTGCCTACAAGGACACAAGGGAGGGGCAAGGCAGCCTCTGGCAATGAACCCTGGCACTTCTCCAGCCTCCAGGCCCAGCCCTGAGCCAGAGAGCACAGCCAAGGCCAGGTGAGAGGGTCACCAGGCGTGGAGTTCCTGAGCCTTGGCTTGCAATCGGGAAAGTCCCCAAAGCTTCCCCAGGTTGGGGGGTGCTCCAGGATGACAGATGGCACCCCAAGGGGTCCATATTCAGCCTCAGGAGGCTTGGCCTGCTGTGTACCCCAACAGTTCCTTCACATGCAGCAGAGCCACCCGCGGGGGTGGGTCCCACCCCTACAGCTTCCAGCTTAGGAGGTCAGTGGGAAGCTGGGAGTGCGCACTGCTCACACGTGCCAAAGGGATGCTGAGGCCCACCAGTCGTAAAGGACCCCTGCTTTAAGGAAGGGCAGTGGCCCCAGGTGACCAGGCCCCTGCTTTAAACATGGAGTGCCACATCGATTTCTTTGTCACATAATGAGCCAGCAGTCTCGCTGCTGAAATCAATAATAAAAATCCCATGATTACTTCCCAGAAAAACATCAGCAGCTTCCACATCTGAGAGAGACTACAATTCATCACATGGCCCCTCCAATGTCCCCCACACACTCCTAATTCCATCACCCTCATGAACATGAGAGAACACAGGATTTCCAGGCCACATCCAATGTCACTTAACTGGCCTGAGCAGAGTCCCCTCACAGGAGCCCCTACCCGAGATAGTAGTTGAGTCATGCTTTCCCCTCAAACCGGGAAAACACACCCAACTGCCCTCCCAGGCTGTTCCTGAAACTATTTTTTAACCCCTGATGGCTATTTACTAATTAATCCTAATGAACCCTCAACTGCAACCATTCAATGTCCCCCCAACCTCCCTGCCACCGGTGGCAAGCCCTCATACCCCTGGCTGCCTGGCTCGTGGGGCCCCACAAGACAGAAGGAAGGGCAGTGGCCCCAGGTGACCAGGCCCCAGGCCTACCAGCCCAGGCAGAGGCAGCAGCCTCATTCATGCTGAATATGCACGTCACAGTCTGTGCCCCAGGAAGTCAGGGCAGCCTGTAAATCTGACATTGGTTCAAAGTGTCACTCTTCAAAGTAAACAAATAACATGCATCCATCCTTCCCAACACTTTCATTTCATGTGGTCTCTATCTGAGGAGTCATATCAGGCCTGAATTCTAAAGGAACCCCAAGCCCCACTCTTTATTAACCACTAAGTCAGGGCAATCAGCTGGTAGGTAATAAAGAACTTGGCTGGCCTGCTGTACCTTGGAAGGAGCCTCTACATCCTTGGAGTCTCCAAGTGATAGGAGTGTCCTTGTTATTCATGGTGGGTTCCAAAGTATATGCAAACGAGATGACTCAGGATGCAGGCTGGTCACACCAGAGAGGCCAACTAGCTGCTAGACGGGTAGGACTTTGAGACAGGAAACACAGGCTACCAGCTGACCTCTGGGGAGGCCAGATATTGAGCTCAACCACACGTCCAGTGATTTAATCAATTCACTGATGCAATTCATCATGCATCATCCCTACATGAAGAATCCCAAATAAAAACTCTAGGCACTGAAGCTCAGGTGAGCTTCCCTTGTTGGCAATATCCCTTGATCACTGCCACAATTGGATGCTGGGAGGACAAAGCATCTCTGAGGATGCCAAAGCTTTGCATCTGGAAGCCTTCCAGTCTCTGGCCTAGGTGTCCCTTCCTTTCTCTGGAAATTTTTGCTACAATAAAACTGTCACTGTTAAATATAGTGCTGTTCTGAGTTCTGTGAGTCATTCTAGCAAATTATCTAATTTAAGATTGGTCGTGGGAACCCCTGAAATTATAGTCAGCTGATAAGAAGGATGGGTCTGGGGACCCCCGAATTTGTAGCTGGTGTCCAAAGTGAGGGCAGTCTTGTGGAAGACTGTACCCTTAACGGCTCACTTGGCTGACTTTGGAGAGCTGGTGAAGCTGGTTTTGAAATACGGATTTAAGGGGCAGGGAAATGTTAATATATGGTAGGTGAACAAGATGGATAAGACCATTCTTGCTGCAGGCAGAGAGGTCTTATCACATAAACCAAGGAAAGAGAATGTCAAGAAGAGGTGTCAGGTACAGAAAAGGCATCAAAGAGGAGAGGGCTGGGCAGCAGATGTGGGCCCTGTCCGACTCCAGTCCCCAATCGTCCTTCTGGAGGTGTGTAGTGCAGACCTTAGCAACCTGTAGCACGTGCACAGATCACCTGGGCATCTGGCTGCTATGCCAGTTCTTATTCAAGAGGCTGGGGTGGGGGGCCCACAGTGCAGCCTCAGGGGGCCAGCCCTGAGGGACCCAGGCTGGATAAGGATGGCAAATCCTCCCACTCCTCAGCACACAAGAAAGCCAGATCTCACCACAGAGCCATCTTGCCACAGCTGTGGACAGAGTCCACACTCCCCACGCTGCGGCTGACCAATTGGTGTGTCTGTCTGACCTGTCCACGCATACTGTCCACCTTCTGTGTGATTTCCATGGCAGGGGTGGAGCAGCCCAAAAAGAAAGGGTCTGGGATCTGGCCTCAAGAGGCACAGAACCCGATGAGATGGAAGTGCTGAGCGCCGCGGTCTTGTAGGAACTGGAGCTCAGAGAATTGAACAGGTCTGGGCAGCGCTAATAATATGCTGGCAGATTTTGGCATGGGGCTGTGCTTTGGGGATGGAGGGTCTAGGAGACACATGACTTCTAAGAGTCTGCCCCAAGGCAGAGATAGCCAGATGGATCACCAGATGAAAAAACTGCAGTATTAGTCAGGAATTTTCAGAGAAAGAGAACCAGTAGGATGTATAAAAGGAGATTTATTTAGGCCGGGCGCAGTGGCTCATGCCTGTAATCCCAGCACTTTGAGAGGCCAAGGCAGGTGAATCACGAGGTCAAGAGATCGAGACCATCCTGGTCAACATGGTGAAACCCCGTCTCTACTAAAAATTAGCCAGGCGTGGTGGCACATGCCTGTAATCCCAGCTAATCGGGAGGCTGAGGCAGGAGAATTGCCTGAACCCAGGGGGCAGAGGTTGCGGTGAGCTGAGATCACAGCACTGCACTCCAGCCAGGCAAAAGAGCAAGACTCGGTCTCAAAAAAAAAAAAAAGAAAAAAAGGTATTTATTTCAAAGAATTGGCTCACATGACTGCAGAGCCTGGCACATCTGAAATCTGCCAGGCAGGCCAGCAGGCTGGCAATTCCAGGAGGAGTTGAAGTTGCCATCTTGAGTCAGAAGGAGGTCTGGGGGCAGGCCTTCCTCTTCAGGGAACCTCAGCCTTTGCTCTTAAGGCTTTCAACTGATCCAATGAGGCCCATCCAAACAGGAAGGACAGTCTCCTTTACTCAAGGTCTATTACGTTCATCTTACCCAGAAATGACCTCCCCCACATCCAGACTGGGGTTTGAGCAAGCAACTGCGCACAAGGGCAGAGCAAAGTTCACGCACAAAATTAACCATCACAGCTGCACAGGAGTGAGTCTGCCCCTCTGACACACAGCAGCCACAGGCACTGGGGAGACGTGAGCAAATAAGATGAAGTCCCTCGTCTCATGCAGGTGTCACCTCTCCGTATTCTGCCCACAGTTACTCACAATTCCTCTACAGCCCTTCCAAGGAGAGCCCCTCTGCTACGTAACTCTCACCCCTGGCCATGAAATTCTGCGGTTACCACCACCTTCTTTTTCTCAATATCAAGACAACATCCTGTGCACGGCCTGCCCTACACCCTCAACCTCCCTGGGGTAGCTGTGGCCGTCCTGGGATTCAGAACTTATGTATGATGCAGGCTGGTAGGCCCTAGGCAACCATGGCGATGGGGGCTGTGCTCTCCCAAGCTCAGCTGTCACTCATACCTGCTGCTTAAGGAAGAGTCCCTCCTGAGATACCTCCTGAAAGCACCAGATCTTCCTTACACCAGAGCAGGGGGTCCTTATCAAAGATCACCCTGTCTTCTAGTATATGCAAAATTCTTACCATCCATACACAAACACTAGTTAACCACAGCATACACAGGCCAGTATTGTATATTAAGTTCTGTATAATTTAGGGGATGGGTCTCATAATTTATAAAAATAACACTGAAGTAGGTATCACTGATTAACCCTCAGGAATAAATGTGGATGTCTTTCTACCTACCCCAAGCCCTCGGAAGTTCTTCACCTTTCCTGAGCAGCTAGCGCTGCTTTTTCTTAAAATGACTCAGAAGCAGATAGAAACCCAAGGCAATGACTAAAACGCTATTTCAGAACATGCTGGGAGATGGGCCTGGGAATCTATCTTTGTATGAAACATCTTGGATAATTATTATGTATCTTAGAGTTTTAAAATATCTGGCCTAAGGGATCCCTTCTATGAATGGTTAGCCTACTTTAAAGTAACCAAAAAACCATGCTAGATTAAAAAAAAAAAAAAAGGAGGGTGACGGTGGTGGACCAGAATTTTTGTACATCACTGAACGAGAAGGCAGATGGAATTCCACAGAAGGATGAAACTGCTGCCCAGCAGAGCACAGCTGGGAACGTGGGGGAGACTCCAAGGGGGCTTCAAGGCAGCAGACTCCAGGGCAGAAGGGCCTGAGCAGCGGGCTGATTAGCAAGGGCACTAGAGGAAGGTCTGCTGGGAGATCTGCCGCTCAGGCTGCTGCCTCCAGGGCCGGGTGCCACTTGGAATCGGGATTTGTCAGTAAGGAAGACAGACGGGGGGAGGACGGATGTCAAGAGGCCACCCAGCAGTTCTGCTACACACATCATGTGGCACTTTCTGCACAGCAAAGATAAGAGAAAACCCTCAGATCTTCAAAAGGCAGGGGTGGGCATTAAATACAAAGAAGCAAGACCAGATCATGAGACTGAAATCAGACTTTTCACCAGCAACACTGATGCAGAAAGACAATGGGAGAATGTGCCCAAAGTTCTGAGCAGGAAAAAAAAAAAACTGGTCAGAATTTGTATCCACTGAAACTATCATTCACATGAGAGGGCAAGCTACAGATACTCTCCACCATGCACATAGAAAAATAATTCAAGAAAAATATACCACTTCTAAAAGAAAAGACAGATACCAGAAGAACAGCACTGATGAGGAGGAAAAAACACTGAGCCCTTACAATTCTTAAATAATGGACGATTGGAAAACATTTCCCTAATCTGGTATTCTAGAACTAAAATCGGATATTGTATTAACACGGGAGGAGGAGATGGCTGGGGAGGAAGCAGAGGTGAGGGTGTGCTGATACTTTTATTCTGTAAGGGAGGAAGATGTATTTATTAACTCTAGATGTCAATACAAAATACAGGTTTATCTTTGACGTACAAGAGTCATCAAACGTATAATTTTTAAATCATTAGAGGTAAACAAACACACCCAGAAAACTCGACCCACTCAACAAAAGATAGAAAGGGGCAAACAGAAGCAATTGGAAAAATTAAACCCAAATGTCAAAAATAGTCTGAACCTACAGTATCACTGGATTAAATTCATATAATAAAGAGATTTTCAGATCAGACTGCAGAAGTCAAACCAAATTCAGTTAGGTGCCTGTCAGGGTCTAAGTGTCCCCCCAGATTCATATGCAGAACCCCTCACTAACCGCCAGTACCTGAGAATGTGATGTATTTGGAGGTACTTCCATGAAGAGGTGACTAAGTTAAAATTGAGCTGTTAGGTGGGTCCCGATCCAACCCAT
This sequence comes from Saguinus oedipus, assembly GCA_031835075.1. Classification (NCBI taxonomy): domain Eukaryota; kingdom Metazoa; phylum Chordata; class Mammalia; order Primates; family Cebidae; genus Saguinus; species Saguinus oedipus. The sequence continues at coordinate 16,190,012 of CM063174.1, forward strand.
CTGGTGTCTCGGAAGAAGGTAAATTGGGTTACCCAGAGAGGCCCCAGGGGCGCACGCACAGAGGGAAGAGCACGTGCAGAGGCAGCAAGGCCATGGGCATGCCATGGCAAGGGGCCCCGGGGAGGCCAGCCCTGCAGCATCTTGATGTCACACGCCTGCCTCCAGGGCTGTGGGGCAATACGTTTCTGTGGATTCTGACACCAAGTCTGCGGTGTGTCGTTACAGCAGCCTGAGAAAATGGATACAGTGCTCTTTATACTCTCTTTTAGTCCATCTGTTGAAAAACACAGGTTTTTAGACTGTTTTAGAAAATTAAACCGTGAGTTGCTTAGTCTCTTGTGATGACACCTGAAGAAAAAAATGGCACAAAGACTGCTAAAAATAAAAGTATAAGAAAAAATACAAGAGGCAAGTGCTAATAAGAAGGTGGCTCATATGGCGATATTCATCAGACAAAAAGAATGTAAACAACCAAGTACGTAAAGGCACAGAAAACATTCCACCAAAAGGCACAAAAGTCATTCCCTCTAACAACAAAAATAATCCACCAAGAGCATCACGTACCTTCGCCAACTTCACAGCACAGCTAGCAAATAATGATAAAAGGTGAAATAGCCACATTCATATTGAGATTAAAATTAAAAAATTAAAATTTAAATAGACAGGATATAAAAATGAAATAAGAGGAAGATTTATTTAGAACCCAGTACCTAACAAATACAGAAGGCAGAGGTTACACGCGCGCACGCGCGCACACACACACACACAGACACACACAGGCGCACGCACACACACGCACACACACACACGCACACACAGACACACACAGACACACACACACACACACACACACAGCTTTAACCAAAACTGCCTATGTCGTATCAGGCCACAAAAGAAATGTGACATTCTACAAAGACTCTGTACTGGCTGTACCGACTGAATACAATGGGACAATTAGAAAGGAATGACAAAAAACTTGTGTCAGTTATCAATGTATTGCCTCCCAATTCTGAATGCACCCCTCAATATCTTCTCTAATTAAACAATGGAATTCCCTTAAGCATTTCTCCTTTAAAGTAAGCACAACGTTAAGCTTTCTTGGCAGAGGGCGATGGAGGAACACGGAAGGAGGAAAAGGGTTCCCGTGGTTCCTGACTCAGGCCGCAGAGGCACCTAGTTCTTCTGCCACCCTGCAGCCTTATTCAGGTCACCCGTTCATCCTGAAACCCAGAGCCCACATGGCCAGCCATCTCTGAACTTCCCCCACAAACCCCATGTAGCCTGCGTGGTCTAGAGAGTCTTGCGTTGAGCAATCGTTCCTTCGCATGGCCGGCATCTCTGGACATGCTGGTGCTTGAACTCCCACAGCAGGCCTGCCTCCAGCCTCTGCTCCCCAGCCTGCACTCCAGGGAGGGCCCTACTGTGACCAACAGAACCTCCAGACCAGCGCTGGCCTGCCTGAACCAGCGGCCGTCCCTGCTGTCCCTCTGAACCACACCTTCCCTAACAAGCTGGTCCTTCCCAGGAGCTCTCCAAGGTATCCCCTTGCTCGGGCCCCTCCCTCCGCCCCATAATACTACACAGAACTTCCACCTCTCGTACTTACTCTCATCGTGCCTATGAATTCTATTAACTATGATGCTGCCCTTGGGCTTCCTATCTCCTGACTAGACCCAGACTGTTAAAAGATAGTTAAAAAAACAAAACGAAACAAAATATGATATGCCTGGAAAATTCTTATACATTAAATAACTGAGGCTTAGAAAGCACATAAAATGTAAGTGATATAGTTTTAGAAATGGACAAAAATTGGCTATCACAACTAGGGGATATGGTCCAATCAGTGCTCATTAGGAAATATACACATTTACTACAGAGGTTTGTGTGTGTGTGTGTGTGTGTGTGTGTGTGTGTGTGTGTATGTGTGTGTGTTTGAAGAGTGGGTTAATGTCATCTGATCTTCAACAAATCTGATAGAAACAAGCCATGGGGAAAGGATTCCCTATTTAATAAGTGGTACTGGAAGAAGTGGATAGCCATATGCAGAAAACTGAAACTGGATCCCTTATGCCTCATATAAAAATTAACTCCAGATGAATTAAAGACTTAAACGTAAAACCCAAAACTATAAAAACCCTAGAAGAAAATCTGGGCAATACCGTTCAGGACATAGGCATCAGCAAAGATTTTTTTTTAATTGCATTTTAGGTTTTGGGGTACGTGTGAAGAACATGCAAGATAGGTGCATAGGTACACACGTGGCAGTGTGATCTGCTGCCTTCCTCCCCTTCACCTATATCTGGCATTTCTCCCCATGCTATCTCTCCCCAGCTCCCCAGCCCCTGCTGTCCCTCCCCTATTCCCCCCAACAGACCCCAGTGTGTAGTGCTCCCCTCCCTGTGTCCATGTGTTCTCATTGTTCAACACCCGCCTATGAGTGAGAACATGCGGTATTTCATTTTCTGTTCTTGTGTCAGTTTGCTGAGAATGATGTTCTCCAGGTTCATCCATGTCCCTACAAAGGACATGAACTCATCATTTTTGATGGCTGTATAGTATTCCATGGTGTATATGTGTCACATTTTCCCAGTCCAGCCTATCATCGATGAGCATTTGGGTTGGTTCCAGTTCTTCATCAGCAAATATTTCATGGTGAAATCACCAAAAGCAATTGCATCAAAAGCAAAAATTGACAAATGGGATCTAATTAAACTAAAGAGCTTCTGCACAGCAAAAGAAACTCTCATCAGGGCGCACAGGCAGCCTAGAGCATGGGAGACAAGTTTTGCAATCTAGCCACCTGACAAAGGGCTAGCGCCAAGAATATACAAGGAACTTAAATTTACAAGAAAAAAAATCGAACAACTCCATTAAAAAGTGGGCAAAGAAAGTGAACAGACAATTCTCAAATCAAGACATTTATGTGGCCATCAAACGTATGAAAAAAAGCTCAACATCACTTATCATCAGAGAAATACAAATCAAAACCACAATGAGATACAACCTCACACCAGTCACAACGATGATTATTAAAAAAAATTATTAAGAAACAACAAATGCTCGCTAGGTTGCGGAGAAATAGCAAAGTTTTACACTGTTGGTAGAAATGCAAATTAGTTCAACCATTGTGGAAGACAGTGTGGTGACTCCTCAAAGGTCAAGAACCAGATATACCACTTGACCCAGTAATCCCATTACTGGTTGTAAACTCAAAGGAAAGTAAGTCATTCTGTTACAAAGACACATGCACCTGTATGTTCACTGCAGCACTATTTACAATGGCAGACACGGAATCAACATAAATGCCCATCAATGATAAGACTTGATAAAGAAAATGAGGTGGGGCCGGGTGCGGTGGCTCACGCCTGTAATCCCAGTACTTTGGGAGGCTGAGACAGGTGGATCACGAGGTCAAGAGATTGAGACCATCCTGGTCAACATGGTGAAACCCCGTCTCTACTAAAAAATACAAAAAATTAGCTGGGCATGGTGGTGCGTGCCTGTAATCCCAGCTATTCAGGAGGCTGAGGCAGGAGAATTGCTTGAACTCAGGAGGCGAAGGTTGCGGTGAGCCGAGATCGCGCCATTGCACTCCAGCCTGGGTAACAAGAGCGAAACTCCGTCTCAAAAAAAACAAAAAAAAGAAAATGTGGTACATATACACCATAGAATGCTATGCAGCCATAAAAAGGAATGAACGACATCATATCCTTTGCAGAAACACAGATGGAGCTGGAAGCCATCATCCTCAGCAAACTAACACAGGAACAGAAAAGCAAACACCGCAGGTTCTCATTTTTAAGTGGGAGGTGAACACTGAGAACACATGGACACAGGGTGGGGAACATCACACACTGGGGCCTGTTGGGGGAGTTAGGGGAAGGAGAGTATTAGGAAAAACAACTTATGCATGCAGGGCCGAATGCCTAGGCGATGGGTTGGTAGGTGCAGCAAACCACCATGGCACAGGTTTACCTACACAAACCTGCTGCACATCCTGCGCATGTACCACAGAACTTAAAAACAAAAAAATGAAAAGAGGGTTAATGTAGAAGTCTAACAAAGGAAAGTGAAAAATCAAACTGCAGAAATTAGAAAAATGTAAGATTTAAAAAATTTTTAAGACATAGGCCTGGCACGGTGGCTCACGCCTGTAATCCCAGCACTTTGGGAGGCCGAGGCGGGTAGATCACGAGGTCAAGAGATCAAGACCATCCTGGTCAACATGGTGAAACCCCGTCTCTACTAAAAATACAAAAAATTAGCTGGGCATGGTGGCGTGTGCCTGTAATCCCAGCTACTCAGGGGGCTGAGGCAGGAGAATTGCCTGAACCCAGGAGGCAGAGGTTGCGGTGAGCTGAGATCGCGCCATTGTACTCCAGCCTGGGTAACGAGCGAAACTCCGTCTCAAAAAAAAAAAAATTTAAGACATAAATTCATTAAAAGTTGGCCCAGTATAAAAAGAAGATGTAACATAAGACAAATACCAAGAAAAGACAAAACATTAGAACTGAAAAGGCCATTATTACAGATGCAGATAAGTTTTAAAATCGTAAGAGAATACTTTTCAGAACTTTATGCCAATAAATTTGCAAACCTACGTAAATGAAATGTAAGATTTTCATAGAAAATACAAATTACCACAATTGGCTCAAGTAAAAAAAACTGAATAGCTATAGAAGGTATTTCAAAATAACAACGTAACCTAATAAAGCCCAGACCCAGATGAATTTACAAACAATTTTCAAGGAATAAATTATTGTGATGTCACATCCCAGAAAAAGATAGAAAGCTGAAACAATTTATTTTATGACAGGTTTAGCACAAACCAGTGTCCAGCACAAGAGAGGCAAAGATCCCACCTCAAACTTGAACAAAGAAGACGGTGTACCCTGCGAACCGATCATACCATTAAAATTGGCTATTGCCAACTTCTTATCCTGAAAATTAATAATCGAAGGGAAATACGGATTTGTTGTTTTAATGACATTGTTGTACTTAAGGGTGATCTAACAGCCCCAGGAGATGAAGAAAATCTCTTTAAAGAAAAGTAACAGCTAATAAATGAAAACAGCATGAGAGAACTGTGAAATTACCTATTTTCAATAACTCATGAATTAACTGATTCAGGCCAGGATCACTCATGGGTAACAGACGTGGCCACAGAGTTCTTGTCAGTCTCAAGCATGAGAAACTTCATAAAAGACGCATGCTATGACCAGCTGTAGGGTAAACACACCTGACAGCGATGACGTAGGCCTGCCCTCATAATGACCCTGCATGGCAGGTGCACCTGAGTGTGTGTTCCGAGCTGGGGAATCAGACGTAGCCAACTCAGAGACTGATTCCTTGTCTATGAAGAACACCTGAGCCCCTGGCCCATCCTGTGAAACACGGGCCATACAGGGCACTGAGGCCCTGAGTTCTGGGGTAAATGAAGGTTGCCAGGTAGAGGTGGTTAAGAAGAGGGTGCTGAGTAGAAATGCTACATAAACTGCATGATGCTGGCAAGAAGGTGCAGCTTTCCTGCCCAGGCCCCTGCCCCGAGACTGTAGGAAGGCCAATATGTCATCCGGCCCACAGTCACCGCACCATTTCTGTACGTAAGGCAGTTCTCCTGTCCAACCCACCAACACCCACCTCCCCTGTGTGTTAGCCCCTAATAAAACCCCAAGTCTTGGCCAGGTGCGGTGGCTCACAACTGTAATGCCAGCACTTTGGAAGGCCAAATCGGGTGGATCATGAGGTCAGGAGTCTGAGACCAGCCTGACCAACATGATGAAACCCTCTCTCTACTTAAAAAACAAAAAGTTAGCTGGGCGTGGTGGCACGTGCCTGTAGTCCTAGCTACTCAGGAGGCTGAGGCAGGAGAATTGCTTAAACCTGAGAGGCGAAGGTTGCAGTGAGCTGAGATCTCGCAATTGCACTCCAGCATGGGTGACAGAGCGAGACCTCGTCTCAAAAAAAAAAAACAAAAAAAACCCAAGTTTCATTTCCTGGCTCTGGGTTTCTTCTTCGGCCTCAAACCTGGTGCTTTCCCTACTGAGGTTAATAGAGGTTCAGCACAGCCTCTTAATAATAAATGGTAACTAGTCACATCAGTTGCTAATGAGACAACAACGTATTATGTGAATTGTGACATGTTGCAAGAGAACACACACACCACCACTTAGGAAGTATTCTTGCCAAGAAATTTTAGTCATGCTTTGGTGGGTTGGATTTATCATTCAGCAAAGGCCCCATCCTCTTCCAAGAGACCAGCATACTGCCCACTCCATTGGCACTTACCAGCGGAATGTGAATCACCCACCTGGAACTTCCAAGGCTACACCTCAGGGCATCTCCTGCTTTCCATCCACTCCTGTGTTCCTCTGACCCACCATGGGCAACGTGAGCCCCATGCAGCCCCTGCCCTCTAGCTAGGATCTCAGAATAAACACGTCAGGCAGAGCCACCCCAGGAGACCTGCAACTTGAACAAACCTGCCCTTTTGCTAACCCTGCCTAGGAACAGGAAGAAAAAGTCTCTTCCTATGAGATTATGCTGCTGTTGTTTTACAGCAAAAATGAAAACACAGAAGCCTTTGGACTGAAATTCCCACCTACAAGAACCACAAGAGCTAGAGGGAAAGGTTAAATACTATCCCAGAAAGCAATCGGGCGAATGCTGAAGATGGGATTTGATGCAGGACAGCTGGTCCAGGTGAGTCTGCAATAAAGAGGCATGGTGGAAGGAAAGGGAAGAGGGTGATTCCGGTTAGAGAAGGCGTGGAGACATCAGAGCCCACGCTGTCTGAGCAATGAATGGGCCCTGGTAAAGAAACCAGCTGTAGAGGACATTCTGGTAACAACGGAAGAATGTTTACCATAGACTGGGTATTAAATGTTATCAATGAATTACTGTGAATGTTGTCACTATGATGATGGTCTTGTGGAAATGTAAGAAGATGTGCTTATTTTTAAGGTGCACACTGAACTTGTATGGCCAAATAATTATGGTTACGACTTTTAAAACATCAGCAAAAAGGCCAGGTGCAGTGGCTCATGCCTATAATCATAGCACCTAGGGAGGCCAAGGTGGGTGGATCTTTTGAGGTCAAGAGTTCAAGACCCCTGGCCAATATGATGAAATCCCATCTCTATTAAAAATACAAAAATGAGTCGGGTGCACTGGCTCACACCTGTAATCCCAGCACTTTGGAAGGCCAAGGCATGTGGATCATGAGATCAGGAGATCAAGACCATCCTGGCTAACAGTGAAACCCCATCTCTACTAAAACTACAAGAAATTAGCTGGGCATAGTTGCACACACCTGTAGTCCCAGCTACTTGGGAAGCTCAGGCAGGAGAATCACTTGAACCAGGAGCCAGAAGTTGCCAAGAGCTGAGATTGAGCCACTGCACTCCAGCCTGGGCAACAGAACAAGACTCTGCCTCAAAAAAAAAAAAAAATTAGCCAGGCATGGTGGCACACACCTATAATCCCAGCTACTCAGAAGGCTGAGGCAGGAGAATCACTTGAACCAGGAGGCAGAAGTTGCAGTGAGCTGAGATCATGCCACTGCACTCCAGCCTGGGCAACAGAGAGAGACTCCCTCAAAAAAAACCAAAAAACAAAAAAACAAAAACTAATGCTGGGCCGGGCGCGGTGGCTCATGCCTGTAATCCCAGCACTTTGGGAGGCCGAGGCAGGTGGATCACGAGGTCAAGAGATCGAGACCATCCCAGTCAACATGGTGAAACCCCGTCTCTACTAAAAATACAAAAATTAGCTGGGCATGGTGGCACATGCCTGTAATCCCAGCTACTCGGGAGGCTGAGGCAAGAGAATTGCCTGAACCCAGGAGGCGGAGGTTGCAGTGAGCCGAAATTGTGCCATTGCACTCCAGCCTGGGTAACGAGTGAAACTCCGTCTCAAAAAAAAAAAAAAAAAAACGAATGCTAACAACAAATACTAAGCAAATATGGCAATGGATATGTTGTGTTTATTATACTTTTTTCTCTTTTCTTCTGAATCAGAAAATGTTTACTTCCATTAAAAAGGTATAATGGGGCCGAGTGCAGTGGCTCACACCTGCAATCCCGGCACTTTGGGAGGCTGAGGCAGGTGGATCACTTCAGATCAGGAGTTTAAGACTAGCCTGGTCAACATGGTGAAACTCTGTCTCTACTAAAAATACAAAAATTAGCCGAGTGTAGTGGTGCGTACCTGTATCCCCAGCTACTTGGAAGACTGAGGCAGGAGAATCGCTTCAACCTGGGAGGCAGAGGCTTCCGTGAGCCAAGATCACGCTGCTGCACTCCAGCCTGGGCAACACAGTGAGACTCCGTCTCAAAAAAAGAAAGGAAAAAGGTAGAATGGCCATCAAAAAGAATTTGAAATTCAACAACCCATTCCTGATTTAAATAAACCTTAAAAGCAGACAAAAAAGCAAACTCCTTTAACTTGGTAAAGAGTATTTATCAGCCAAGTTCAGTAAAACATCTCATTTCATAGTGATGCTATAAAAGCATCCCCTGTAAATTTGGGGACAAGATTTGGAAGGCTGCTATCACTGCCACCTTTCAGTCTGGTGCTGGCCATCCTAGCTAGAAGTACTAACATGAAGAGACATCTCAAGAGTTACATAGTTTGAGAAGGAAGAGGGGAAGAAGGAGCCATTTTTTTTCAGGTAATAATCTTGTCTTTATAGAAAAACGAGAGAATCAACAGACAAATTACTAGAACCAAGACAAAGGTTTAGCAAGGTGGCCAGGTGTGAGTTCAACATATAAACCAATGGCTCTCCTAAGTACCAGAAATAACCAAATAGAAAATGTAATAATGAAAAAGATCTCGTACACAATAGCAACAGAACTAAAAAGCATCTGGGAAAAACGTACAAAACATTCATGAAAAAATACCCTATATTCCCAGATAAAAAACCAATAATACTTCACTTTTATACAGTAAATATTTCAATTTTAAGCATTTTAATTTGGTCCAAATCAACTTAGAAAGTCAATGCAATTCCAAAAGAACTTCCAATGAGAATAAAAAAATTTAGATGGCAGAGGAAATAATTGTAGAAACACTCTAGAAGAACAATGAAGGATATAAAATAAAACCATAGAATCTTTATTAGCATAAAAATATAAAAATGGACCAGTAAAAGACAGTCCAGAACCACTCATCATCTACAATAATCTACTATATGATAAAGGTAACATTTCAAATCAGTTGGTGGGGGGAATGGGTTTTAAACTTTGCAACTCATTTTTTAAAAGCTGTATCCCTGAGCTACACTATTCACAAAAATAAACTCAAGTCAACTAAACACTCACTGTAAAATAGATGACTCTAAAATGTTAGATACTCAGGTGACGGGCGAGGGACTGGGCAAACCACCATGGCACATGTATAACTATGTAACAATCCCGCATGATCTGTACAGAACTTAAAGGATAATTAAAAAAAAATGTTAGATACTCTGTAAGGAAGGCCTTCTTAAATAAGACAATGAAAAATGACCAAGGAAAAGACCAATCGGGAAAGTACAAATCAGACCATTACCGGTAAGTATGGCAAGAATAAAAAAGATGAAAGATAAGCGCGGGGAGGGAAATCCTGTACCTTGTTGATAGGAATATAAATTGGTATCACCATTATGGAAAAGAGCATGGAGGTTCCTCAAAAAATTAAAAATAGAATTACTGCATGATCCAGCAATCCTACTGCTGGGCATACATCCAAAGGCACCGAAATCAGTATTTCAGAGAGAAGTCTGCACGCCCACGCTCACTGCGGCGTTGTTCACAAGAGCCAGGATATGTGAATAATCTCAATGTCCTTTGAGGGATGAACAGATCGAGAAATGTGGTATATACTCACACTGGAGCGGTATCAGCTTTTAAAAAGGAGGAGATCCTGCCATTCACAGCCTCACGGGTGAACCTGGAGGACATTAAGTGAAATAGGCCAGGCACAGAAAGATAAATACCGCAGGACCTCACTTATATTTGGAATCTTAAAGTCACCTCATAGAAGCAGAGAGTAAAACGGGGGTTTCCAGGAGATGGGGGTGGGGGAAGCGGAAAGCTGCTGGGCAGCGCGTGTGCGGTGTCAGCTACCTGAGCTGAGTAAGTTAGAGGTTTCCCATATAGCACAGTGCCTAGTTGACAACACTGCGTTGTACAGTAAAAATCTGCTGAGAGGTGAATCTTCTGTTAGGTTTCTCATCACAAATCATCATCATCATAAATACAGTAGCCGGTGACGGATCTGTTTATGGCACACGCTGTGGCAATGACGTCATGGCGGGAGCAGCTTAGCTCCAAACTCACAAAGTTGTCTATTCAATGTGTACAGCTTTTTATGGTAATCTTACCTCAATAGACTGGTTTTTTTTTGTTTGTTTGTTTTGCTTTGCTTTGTTTTGGTTTTGAAGAGTCTCACTCTGTTGCCCAGGCTGAGTGCAGTGGCGCCATCTTGGCTCACTGCAACCTCCGCCTCCCGGGTTCAAGCGATTCTCTTGCCTCAGCCTCCTGAGTTGCTGGTGCACACCTGTGCACCACCATGCCTCACTAATTTTGTATTTTTTTTTTTTAGTAGAGAAGGGGTTCCACCATGTTGGTAAGGCTGGTCTCGAACTCCTGACCTCATGGTCCACCCACCCTGGCCTCCCAAAGTGATGGCATTATATGGGTGAGTCACTGTGCCCAACCTAAACTGGTTTTTTTAAAAAAGAAATAACTTCCATAATACTAAGAAAAAGGAATGCAAATGTGCTTTCTACATTTTCTTATAATACCTAAAGAAAGTAAATTATTTAGCTGCAACAACGTTTAAACCTGCAAGGAAAAAAAAAACACCTAAAACAGAAGACAACAAACTGAAAGAAAATAACTGAAGTAAATGTATCAGAGAATGAGCGTTCAGGACGTATTAACCTTCTTTACTTGTATGCCCACACACCCAAACACTCACAGGAACACCAAAACACCCTCCTATATATCAGTAAGAAAAAGACAAATAACCCGTGGGAAACTGAGCAAAAATTACAAGAGGGCAATTGACCGAAGAGAAAATACACACGCCAGTAAACACAGGCGCACGTTCTTGACTTCGCAAATAATCCAGGAAATGACAAAGTAAAACTGACATGTTCTTCCTATCACATTAGCAAAGTTACAGTGTCAGGAACTGACGACACTGTAGGGACCAAACCACTCTGCAGCCATTTGGGAAGGGAACCTGATGGCGTCTGTGAAACTGCAGAATGTGGATGACAGCCCTCACTTCCGCCTCTTGCTCTCTCCCCTGGAGAAGCATTAACCCACAAGCATCGCTGTTTGTGAGCACAACATTAGGAAACAGCCTAAATGTTCATCAGTAGGAAAGTGTTCATTAAACAGTATCTAGTACTGTACACACGGTCCCTGGAAGCCTCTGCAGCAGTTAAAACAAATGAGGCAGATCTCTAAGATAGGCCTGTTTGTGCAGTCACATGGTTCTCTGCAATACGGTGTCCTGAACAACTCCAGCAGCAGAACAATGCATAGACGGAGATGCCGTCTATGTGCATAAAAACAAACACAGCCATCTACATGCACACAGCTTATGTAAGATCATGGAAGAGGCCAGGCACGGTGGCTCACGCCTGTAATCCCAGCACTTTGGAAGGCCAAGGCAGGTGGATCACGAGGTCAAGAGATCGAGACCATCCTGATCAACATGGTGAAACCCCGTCTCTACTAAAAATACAAAAAATTAGCTGGGCATGGTGGCACGTGCCCGTAGTCCCAGCTACTCAGGAGGCCGAGGCAGGAGAATTGCCTGAACCCAGGAGGCGGAGGTTGCAGTGAGCCGAGATCCGCCATTGCACTCCAGCCCGGGTAACAAGAGTGAAACTCCGTCTCAAAAAAAAAAAAAAAAAGATAATGGAAGAAAACACGCTCACCACAAAGTGGTTCTCTGGGAAGAGGGAGATTATAGAGGCAGCCAGGGGAGAGCTATGCTTTATCTCTCATGTCTCTGAATTTTCTTCCAAAATGCACTCCTGTGTTGCACAATTCTTCAGATGATTTACAAGGAAAATGCAAATCATTTCTCCCTAACCATATTATCCTTAGTCAAAAATTAGTGAGAATAAGTAACGCACCAACAGGGAATGCCAAAGGCCACCTTCCTCCTTCGAAGAATGGCCATGTTACACCTAGCCCCGCAGAACAGGAAGGGGAACGGGAGAGACACACATAGGCAGGTGACCCCCTCCTGGGCCCTCACTCCAAGAGCACAACTCACCAGGGGTGAGGGCCAGCCTGCAGTGTGCTCTGTCCTCCACATACTCCTTTTCCTTTCCAGCTCTGGCCTTGGCTAGTCTGCAGGTTTAGGGGCAAACCTAGTCCCTGCAGCATGGGAGGAGGTTATACCATCAACTCCAAGAGTCATAAAAACACCACATTTGCCTCCCATGCCCCCCTCTACTGCCTCAAAACACATCAGCCCATTTCCTCTCCTGCGTGGCAGGGATGGTTACAATCCTCACTTCGCAGTTTAAGAAGCAAAAACTGCAAGAGGAGGTGTGGCAGGTGCAAGGTGGGGACCCAGGTTCTGACCACCTCTCTCGGGTGCAGGGTATCGCTAAAAGGCCTCCCAGTGGTGCCCCTCCTCACTTCCCTCTCCAACTCCAGGTTCTTCCTCCTTATGGAGCTGCCATACCCTGTCATTCCTGGAATCCACTGTTTTCCCAGAGCTTGGGACAGGAACAACTGGCTTCACCCAAGCCCAACAGCCCCGTTATCTGGCCTCAAAGCTTCCCTGGCCACTCCAGCTCCATCCCCAGCCAAGGGCTGCTTCATGGCCACACCTGCCACGAGGTGGCCCTTCCTGGATCCCACTCTGCCCAGCTGGCCTTCCCACACTTTCTGTCCCAGCCCTGTTGACTGCTCCGGCAGAAGAACTGCCGGCCCCTCCCCAGGATGTCAGTTCATCCTTCTTGCTCACAGGTCCCTGAAACTTCATTTGCTGAAAAGTCTCTGCAGGGATATATAATCCCTCCCAATCTGCAATTTGCCAAATGCACAGAAAGAGAATCATCATGGACGCAATCGAAGTCTTCCAGGCACCCAGCACAGTAAAGCGCTCTCTCCCCGCCAGGCTCACTGCCTGAGTTGCAAGGTGCACAGTAATTTCAATGACTCTCAAGAGGCCCGGCACTGTCACCCAAGGCTATATAGTACTCAGCCCTGGCTGCACACGAGAATTGCTGGGGAGTGAGAATCTGTGTTCCTATCTACGTATCTCTACCAATGTCTCTATATATCAACCTATCAATACGCAGACCCCACTCCAACAGACCTTCATCCAGTGGCCCTGGGACAGTCCCCCAGGAGAAATAATTTTTAATGCTTCCTTCCGGGTGACGCTAATGTGCAGCCACAGTTGCAGATATTCCAATCAGTTTTCAGTGCTTCGCTCCTCAACAGGAATTAACAACCATGGCTCCCAGGTCTGGGAGGAAGGCCTCAAACAGGAAGAAGAAAATCCAGGCAGGAAGTGCAAGGAAAGCAAAGGAAAGAAGATAGTGAAGGAATCAGAAGTAATTGGCAAAAAAATAATAACAACAACAAAATACCTTTAAGTAAATAAAAGAAGATACTGCTTCAAAACACAAAGACACAGTGCTACAAAATAGAAAATGATGGAAGAATACAAAGAGCCCTCCGAGAGCGCTCAGAAAGCAAAAGTAAAAGCACGCATAAACATTTCAATAAAGGTGTTTAAAGTAATTGAACTGTCCAAGAAAGCAGAACAAAAAGAAAAGATGGTGCCAGGCACATTGGTTCACGCCTGTAATCCCAGCACTTTGGGAGGCCGAAGTGGACGGATCACTTGAGGTCAGGAGTTCGAGACCAGCCTGGCCGACATGGTGAAACCCTGTCTCTACTAAAAATACAAAAATAAGCTGGGCATCGTGGCATGCACCTGTAATTCCAGCTACTCAGCAGGCTGAGGCAGGAGAATCGCTTGAACTAGGAGGCGGAGGTTTCAGTGAGCTGAGATCGTGCCACTTCACTCCATCCCAGGCAACAGACCAAGATTTGGTCTTAAAAAAAAAAAGACAGAAAGACAGACAATCAGAAAGACAGACAGGCGGACAGACACATGGGCGGACAGACGGATGGACAGACGGAAGGAAGGCAGGGAGGGAGGGAAGGAAAAGAAAAGAAGGTGGAAAAATATGAAAGAAAAGAGAGACTTCAAAGACAGAATGAAGAGGTCCAAAATCAGATAGATGGGAATTTCAGAAAGAGAGAAAAGAGAAAATGGGGAAGTTAAAATAGAGAAAATAAGCGGGAACCTCCCAGAAGTGCGTGCAGAGCACTCCAGGTACATCTGGCCTGGGTTCTGACCCTCTTCCCACCACAGCCCTTCAGCTGCCCCAGCCGACGCAACAGGGTCCTCTAACTGCAAGGCCTCCTATCCTCACACAGGCAGGCAGGCACCACTCTATGCACAAACACCGGCCAAACCAGGGGGAGCTGGGGCCAACCGTCCTTCCTCCAAAGCTCTGCCCAGCTGTCATCATGACTGTCTTTTCACAGACCAAACTTACACAGTCATTTTCATCGGCTTTCTTAGAAACAAAAATATAAATCACCAAATGTATTTAATAAGTATCATTTGATGAAAGGAACAGGTTAAAATGAATATAAAAAAGGAAGGAAGAAGGAATAGAAAGAGATGAAATACAGGGAGAGAGAAACAGAGACAAAAGAGCAAAGAAGAAAGAGGCAAAGAAGGAAGGGAGGGGAGAGAAAAAGCCCAGAGACCATCAGACAAGACCCCTGCACCCAGTAAACATTGACAGGGGGTGACACATGGACAGAGAAAAAGAACAGCCACCCCTCTCTCCCCGTCAGGCTCACTGCCCAAGTTGCAAGGTGCACAAAACCACCACTCCCTTCTCAACAGCCAGCCAGCCCTTCCCAGTCTTCCACTGGCTCCTGATCGCTAACCTTCCCTCCTAATAATCCAGGCCTGCACGTGTGCCGCACACTGCCAGTGTCACTTAGTCCCCACCACTTCTGCAAGTCAGAGGCTGGGACTGTCGTCTCCACACTGGGATGCCTTCCCTGACTCACCAATGGCCCCACAGAGAATATCGGGACCAGGAAGTGAGGGATCTTTCCACAAAAACAACAAGTGTGCATTTGTGCCTCCTCGTGACATGCATGCTCACCAAGCTCCGCTGCCTCGTCTATCAAAGGGGATAATGAAAGCTTACCTTGTTCCTGTGTTGACCAGAGATAGATATGTTAACCCAGCTCCTGCAGATACACACACAGTTCCTCACAATAATTCTGGGAAGCAGGAGGGGCAGTGGGTGTAACCAAGACCCAGCACTGCAAGGACCTGCCCTGGGTCCCATGGCTGGTGGCCAGGGTCCCTGCCTCCTGGCCCAGAGCTCCTTCCTCCAGTTCTCCCTTCACTCTTGTCCCCCCATATGCCTGGCTCATGATCTGCTATTTGAATGCAGTTGTCACTGAGCAAGCAAGTTTCCAAACAGTGGGTGGATTTTCAAAAATCCTATTAGTGTAAGAGCAAGAAATCCCAAGTGCCTGACAAGCGCTTTCTTATCATTTTTTAAAAATGTATTCACTCAACTAACAATGATTTTTCTTCTTCCTGACTTGATAATAAGCTGGCCATTAACAATGCTCTCCAGGATCTGGTCCTAGAAGATTCCCTCCCCCTCACCATCCACCAGCAGACCAAACTGGTGAGTGTGCCTCCCAGGGGGCAGCAGGCACATCACAGACAGAGAGGGCTCCCCACTCGGGAAGGGACTTAGAACTCAGACTGTCAACCCTGGGAGAGCTGGGGAAATTTCCATCTCTTAACACTGGAATTTTCTTCTACTATAGATGCTGTAAAGAAACAAATGAGGCCGGGCGTGGTGGCTCACACCTGTAATCCCAGCACTTTGGGAGGCTGAGGCGGGCGGATCACGAGGTCAAGAGATCAAGACCAGCCTGATCAACATGGTGAAAACCCGTCTCTACTAAAAATACAAAAATTAGCCAGGCATGGCGGCATGTGCCTGTAATCCCAGCTACTTAGGAGGCTGAGACAGGAGAATTGCTTGAATCCGGGTGGTAGAGGTTGCAGTGAGCCAAGGTTGTGCCACTGCACCCCAGTGTGGGTGATAGAGCAAGACTCTGTTGAAAAAAAAAGAGAAAGAAAATAAGAGAGAGAAAGGAAGAAAGGAAAGAAAGAAAGAAATGACTCCAGACACTCATTGTCAAATGTGTTTACTCTGCAATCGCTCTGGACGACACCCGCTGCAGAAAGACAGCTTGACAGCTGATTCTCCAAGAGCACGCCTCTCACCTCCAACAGTACTCAGAAACGGGTATCCTGGGCCAAGCAATGTGAACCCCATTCATTTCTCCTTATTTCGCTGAACAATCATGGTCATGTAAACATCACAAGACAGAAAGTGCTGTTCTTCAGGCACAAATCCTAGAACACCAAAGGTGGCCTCAGTTCATCCGTAACGCAGCCTCATTAGAAACCAAAAAGAAAGTCCACATCCAACACCTACACTTTAGACTGGTTTGGGCACAACACAGAAATGGAGTCACCTTTGAAGGTGATTTTGGAGGAAACGGAGAAAATGAGAGGCGACAGGAAAAACGTAGTAAATGTTTCTTAAAGACTCCAATAATGGCCTGGACTGGTGGCATGCACCTCTAGTCCCAGCTACACAGGAGACGGGCGGGAGGGTCACCTGAGATCAGGAGTTTGAGGCTGCAGTGAGCTGTGATGGCACCACTGCACTCCAGCCTGGAAACAAGGTTTTAGAACAGCTCTGTTCAACAGAAATTTCTGCAATGACAGGGGTGTTCTACCTGCACTGCCCAATATGGCAGGAATTGAACACTTGAAACAGTTAGTCCAATAGAGAAACTGCATTATTCATTGGTTTCATTTTAATTTCGTTTGAATTAAATTTAAATGGCCACATGTAGTGAGCAACTGCCATTATAAACAGTGCAGTTCTAAAATGCATTTAAGGATTGTTGTGGGATCACATCTAAGAAAAGTGGTAATTATTAGAGCTAAAAATGAACTCAGTAAGACTAAGTTTGAAATTAGCCTCACTTCTTTCTCCGGCGAAGTGGATAAGGGAGCTCTGGAAGAGAGTATACCTGGACTTTAGCAAGCCAGGAATCTGAAACATGTGAGCTGCATGCAGGAAGGTGAGATGGAGTAGGAGCCACCTGCACGAGCACACCAACCAGGCATTCAGTGATTCAGGGAAAACTGTCGGTCTGTGGGGATTCTCCAGTGATTTGGCTCTTTTCAACCCTGGATGATGATGAAGCACACAGCAGCTCTTTGGAACTGCAGACGACACAAAACTGGGATGCAGACTTGAAGGGGATGTAAAAATATCAAGTCAGATTCAGGGATGGCAGCAGTAACGTTTGGCAAAAGAATACACGAAGATCTTACATATCCCACTTGATGGAGAAAGGTATGTTTTCATAGCCAGATATGCTAATGTGAGTCACAAACCTCATCTCTGAAGCAATCTTCTTACACAAGTCTATTATTAACCACATAGGGAGGCTTAATTTCTTTAAGGCCTAACTAGAAATCTGCACCAGTAATTACGCTGTCCCATTAGACTAAAAAGCCTATTTTACATAGTTCAACCCCATTGCTCCTTGCATCAAACGCTTTTATGAAGACTGTCTCCCAAGATCATTATTTATTTCCTTACCTTAAAGAGAGGGTGGAAGCCAATTCTTTGCTAAAGCCCTGGTGAGTAAGGGCATAAATGAATGAAATGCAAACAATGGCTCATTTTTCTATATGATACCACATCTTCATTAGTCAGGATAGTTCGTGTACACAGGAAAAGCATCAGATATTAAAATATTATGGGGCACCGTCAACCATGACATCTGGGAGAAGAAAAAAATATATTATGTCTGAAGAATTCTACCACCTGATAGGATGCACTAGCTTGGGTCAGACTAATCCTCTCACCAAGAACAACTAGAAACTCTTGATGAATTTTTTTTAAAATGATTTCTGTGGAAGCATCAGAGAGCTCCCCAGGCAGCAAGGACCTGAGTGGCTAAGATCATGACAAGTAGAGAATTACCCAGAAATAAGCAGCATTCTGTGCTGTTTTTCTCAACAAGGCAGTTGGGGATCCAGGAGTGATGGAAGCCAAAAGGTTAAAACACACACAAGAAGAAAGTAGTGGTTAAGAGGCGATAGAGTTAAGAAGAACTTCAGTAGTCTCGGAGGACTGGGGAAATAAGAAATTGCAATTTATGGCTAATAAGGCAATGAGAACTTGAGGGTCCAAATTCATAGAGCTGAAACAACACAGCAGAGTAAGTCTGCTGTCTTAGAAAAGGGCTAAAGCTGGAACTATCTGAACAACAAAATTAAAATGCATTACTGGTTTATAACCCAAAGTATAAAACGAGCAACCATGAGTCCATACAAATATAAATAACTGAATGAGAAAATAAATGAGTGAGAATAGACCAATCTCCCTGTGCAGAATGGCAAATGATTTGTGTAAATACTGTCCCCTCAAGGAGATGGTGCACTACACCCAGACGATTGCGGGTAACATCAACAGTGATAAATCACATACCCCTGATTTGACAGGATAAGAAAGGCAGTTTTTTAGATGGGTCTTCTGCCCCAAAGCCCAGTGCTGCTATCGAATCATGAGAAAAATGTCAGCCAAACTTAAATTGAAGGATATTCTGTAAAATACCTGACCAGTACTCTGCAAAACTGTCAAGGTCATCAGAAACAAGGCAAGTCAGAGGAACAGTCTAAAAGAACCTAAAGCGACATGGTAACGAAACTCGAAGCAGTATCCTATATGGAATCCTGGAAGAGCAAAAAGACATTCAGTAAAAACTAAGGAAATGGGAATGAAGTATGGACTTCAGTTAACAACAATGTATTGACACCGGTTCATTAATTGCAACAAATGTACCATACTAATGTGAGATGTCAACAGCAGGAAAAAGTAGGTACAGGATGGATGGGAACTCTCTCTACTGTCTCTGCAACATCTCTGTAAATCTAAAGCTATTCTAAAGCAGTAAGTTAAAAAAAGAAAGTTTATATGCCTTCGTTTTTTTGTGACGAAGTCTTGCTCTGTCACCCAGGCTGGAGTGCAGAGGCGCAATCTTGGCTCACTGCAAGCTCCGCCTCCTAGGTTCTAGAAATTCTCCTGCCTCAGCCTCCTGAGTAGCTGGGACTACAGTTGCACGCCGCTATGCCAGGCTAATTTTTTGTATTTTAGTAGAGATGGAGTTTCACCGTGTTGCCCAGGCTGGTCTCGAACTCCTGAGCTCAGGCCATCCACCTGTCTCAGCCTCCCAAAGTGCTGGGATTACAGGCATGAGCCACTGCACCCAGCTGAAAGTTTATATACTTACACTGGTAATTAAACAAAGTGGATTTTAGGAAAAGACACATTCTTAAGGAAAAGAAAGAATTCATAATTTAAAAGGGCAACCTACTAGGAATAAATTATACATTAATATGTATCTAGTTAAATACACTCAAAATTTATAAAGGGAGAATTGACAGAACAACACACAGGGCACCCCATACGTAAGGCTTGGGAGGTAAGTGGTGGTCTCTCCTTGCAGCCCCACACTCGCTGACCCCGAGACCAGCACATGGCAAAGGCCATGGACTTTCTTGTAATGAGGGTCTCTTATGAGATGGTAACAGCCACCACTGCTAGGATCCCTCCCACCATCCAGGGTGACGAGCCATCACCCTTTTCCCCGCAGATGTATGAGCTGATTGAAGGACATTAAGTGCTTTGCCGAGAAAGGAGTTTAGTTCACAGCAGCCCTAGACTGTATGGAGATGAAATTCTTTGCAGTATGCTCTGCTTGGATACAGGAGACCCCTGGTGTGACTCTGGAAGACTCTCCATAAACATGAACATTGCTCATCAGTTCACCCCAGCACAACTGGTGGCGTGAGAGTTAAACGGGCATGTCTGGATGTGCCTAGCAGCACACGTGGGATAAATGAGTGTGGGAAATGGTGGGTTACAGAGTTTCAATAGTCCCCTTTCTTGCAGGACTCCTGAAGACCTTTATGTGGTGCTTTGCGAGTGTCTGACACTGGCAGTACAGACAGCACTTCACGGCCTCATGTGAACGTGAACTATATTCAGGAACATCCCCCGGGACTCCTCAGAACAGTGTGGGAATGCCACTTCTAATTAACGACATTGCATACTAATGTCATTAATTAGAACTGGACATCATTAATTAGACCTGAATGTCATTAATCAAAAGTTACACAGAGAAATGGCTCACTTCCTTCCGTTTCATCACACTGCTTACATTGGCCTCAACCTAGCAGTAGTTCCTCATGCTATTTTCTTAACCCATTTTCCATCTTTTGAAAAAAAAAAAAAAAAGGGTGTTGAATTTTTTCTCTTCTGAAATGCAACTTGAAACAAGAACTGGGTGTCAGAGCAGGAGTTTCCCATTTGAAAGCACACACCAAGTCTGCAAGCAAACAGTAACAGCCAGCTCCTTGCTCTCTCTTTGGCTCTTCCAGGGAAGGAAACCAGCAGTATTGGGGAACTCGCACGTGCTACACATCCCCTATTCATCATGTGGTTTATTCTCACAATCTACCCGCCCCCAAACTCACGAGTCTCCACTTTACAGATGGAAAGTTGAGCTTCTGAACATTTCTAAAAGCTAGGGGCAGTGGCTCATGCCTGCAATCCCAGCACTTTGAGAGGCCCATGTGGGAGGACCATTTGAGGCCAGGAGTTCAAGACCAGTCTGAGTAATATGGTGTGATGCCCTCTCTACAAAAAAAAAAAAAAAAAATTAAAATTAGATGGGCATGGTGACACTCACCTGCAGTCCTACCTACTCAGGGGGGCTGAGGTGGGAAGGTTTCTTGAGCCCACTTCAAGGCTGCCGTGAGTTATGATGGTGCCACTGCACTCCAGCCTGGGTGACAGAGTGAGACGCTGTCTCAAAACAATAAATTAAAAAAAAATAAGAAACTAGAGCTATGTGATGACCATATACTTCTTGAGATCCAAAGTACATGAGGCCCTGGGTGGGGCACCGGAGGATATGGGACGAGCAGGCCTGCAAATCCACAGAGACGGAAGCCAGGCAGGAGGGACAGGGACTCAGATGTCCACCCAAGGTCCCAAAAAGGGCAGCCCACGAGCTTCGTCTGTGAAGATGGAAAGAAGCACCCGAGACAGGAATCAGCCACACAGGCAGGGCCAGAAGGAGCCTCCCATGTGAAAGCAGCAGTTTAAGGGCAGAGCCTGCTCACTGTGCAAAGCCTGGCTCATTCAGAAATCCTACCCATTTCATGCAGGGAACAGTAGCTCATACGTACAGTCCTAGCACTCTAGGGACCAAGGAGTTCAAGATCAGCCTGGGCAACATGGCAAAACTGCATCTCTATAAAAAATACAAAACTTATCTGGGTGTGGTAGCAAGTGCTTGTGGTCCCTGCTACTCAGGAGGCCAAGGAGGGAGGATTGATTGAGCCCTGGAGGTCAAGGCTGCAGTGAGCCGTGATTGCATCACTGCACTCCAGCCTGGGCAACAGAGCATGACCTGTCTCTAAATAAATAAATCCCACCCTTGGCCAGGTGTGGTGACTCACGCCTGTAATCCCAGCACTTTGGGAGGCCGAGGCGGATGGATCACGAGGTCAAGAGATCAAGACCATTCTGGTCAACATGGTGAAACCCTGTCTCTACTAAAAATACAAAACATAAGCTGGGCATGGTGGCACGCGCCTGTAGTCCCAGCTACTCAGGAGGCTGAGGCAGGAGAATTGCCTGAATCCAGAAGGCGGAGGTTGCAGTGAGCCGAGATCGCGCCATTGCACTCCCACCTGGGTAACAAGAGTGAAACTCTGTCTCAAAATAAATAAATAAATAAATCCCACCCATTCCATTGAAGAGACAAACAGAATCGCCTGTAGAAAGGTGATGCCAGGTGGTCAACTAAGGTGGAGAATGAACCAGCAAGACAGGAGTAAGACGGCCCCATTAGAGCGACCCACAGTACAGAACACAGCAGGGCAGGGGGGTGCCTACATCCAGGTGTTTACCATAACACCTTTTCTCCTCAACTCTGCACATACACACCAGTATAGAAAGCAATGTAGCAAACCTCCGTGAACACACCATTCAGGCTTCACCATCACTGGCAGCCCCACCCGCTCGCATCCCCCTCCTCAGGATCGCCATCATTTGCTGTGCAGAACAAACCCTGGTGTCTTCTATTCTGTTCCCAGCTGGTTCATATTTTTAGAAAACGCTAGCTGTGACCCACTTGTGATGGTTAATTTTATGTGTCAACTTGACTGGGCCACAAGGTGCCCATGTGTCTGGTTAAACACTGTTTCTGGATAGTCTGAGAGGTGTTTCTGGAAGCGGTCAGCACTGGAATTGGCAGACTGGGTAAAGCAGACGGTCCTCCTCAGTGAGGGTGGGCAGCGTCCAATCCAGCGAGGGCCTGCAAAGAACGAAACGGCCGAGGAGGGGTGAATTCACTCTCTGCCTGCCTGCTCGGCCGGGACACTGGTCCTCTTCACCCTCCACGCTTCTGGTTCTCAGGCCTTTGCACTACAACACTGGCCTTCCTGGGTCTCCAGCTGACAGACGGCAGACTGTGGGACTTCCCAGATGCCGTATCACGCAAGCCAATACCTTATATCAATCAACCAATTGATTGATCGATCGATGTATAAACTCTAAGATAAACTGATCCTGTTGGTTCTGTTTTCAAGAGAACTGACTCATACATCACTGAATCCATTTCATGGCCTGCTAAGGGAGGTCCGGAGTGGAATTTCCGGGCCACGGGGGGATCCACATTTCAACCTTACTTGAGAGCACCTAATTGTTCTCAGAGGGGTTTTACCACTTTTCCCTTGATAAACAGAACACAAAGGCCCCCTTCCTTCACACTCTTGACAACTCTTCGATTATCAAACTTTTTAATTTCCCAACATATGAGTATCAAGTGGCATCTCACGGTCCCCCTGGCAGTTCCCTGATTAGGACAGGCAGAGTTCATGTGTCTATTCGACCCTCACGTTTCTTCTTCTTCATACTATTTGCTCATTGTTCAGTTCTGTTGTCTTTCTAAAACTAATTTGAAAGAGTTCTTGATACAAACAGAATACCAGTGTCTTACAGTACAGTCATCGTGAGTATTTATTCCAGCCTGTAGTTCTCCTAACGAAGTTGCTAATACTGATGTGTTAATCCATCTTTTCTTTTATGACGAGTGTGTGTTTCCCACCTCAAGAGCAGATTCTTCTATGTATTTTAACAATTTGTCTTCACATTTGGGCCTTTAATTCTTTCTTTCTTTCTTTCTTTTTGACACGGAGCCTTGCTTTGTCACCCAGGCTAGAGTGTAGTGGCACAATCTCAGCTCACTGCAACCTCTGCCCCTACCAGATTCAAGCAATTTTCCTGCCTCAGCCTCCTGAGTAGCTGGGATTACAGGTGCCCACTGCACACCTGGTTAATATTTTGTATTTTTAGAAGAGACAGGGTTTCTCCATGTTGGCCAGGTTGGTCTCAAACTCCCAACTTCACATAATCCCCCACCTTGGCCTCCCAAAGTGCTGGGATTACAGGTATGAGCCACCACACCCGGCCTAGGCCTTTAATTCTATGGCCATTTACCAATATGTATGCTGTGAGGTAGGGATCCCACTTATCCTTTCCCTTTTCCTATGTGGCCAGCCAGCTGTCCTGCATCCAGGTTACTCCCCATCTGGTTCATATCTCTACCACCTCCTGGCTTCCTGTACATATGACAGCTGGCTCCTAGCCTCGCTACCCTGTCCCAGACATTGCCCTGTCTGTCCCTGCACAATCGTCACACAGTCTTCATCATCCTGGCTCTCCATCAGGAACCTCACTGCCTAGGTCTCGTGGCCTCCTCCCTTAGTGCTCTGGCTTTGTTTTCTCTTCATGCCTGGTAGCTGGGAATTTCCAAGCCTTTCTTTGGATCTTGTATTTTCAAAACAATGTGGCTGGATTTTACATAGCATTTATTTTATTTTATTTTTTTTTTAAATTTTTATTGCATTATAGGTTTTGGGGTACATGTGCAGAACGTGCAAGATAGTTTTTACATAGCATTTATATGCGTCTATACTGGGGCACATGCTAGTATCACATCAGCCAGTCATTCTCAGGACGTGATGTCTTCTAACTTAATACATGTTCTGAGACTCACCATGATTTAAATACAGCTTATTAATCTTTTCAGTGTTCCTTCAGGATAATCACTGAATTTATATGTTTCATTATTCACACATTTTGCAGATTAAGGGCCTATAGGATGAATATCATAGGATAGTGAGGTCCAGAATTGAAGAGGAGTAGGGAGGAGAGAGGAGGGACAAAGAGGAAGGAAGAAGAAGGAGGAAGAAAGGGGAGAGGCGGAGGAGGGAGGAGGAAGGAGGGGAAGCAGGAAGGGGAAGGGGAAAGGGGAGGGGGATGGGGAGGGGGGAGGAAGGAGGAGGAGAAGGAGGAGAAGAGAAGAGCCTCAAACTTTTCCTGTAAGTGGAAGCACATTCACAAATTATCCTATGCAAAGACATCAGGCACACCAAGGGTATTAGTATTCTGAAGCCACAGAATGATTCCATTTGCAGTAGAAAAATAAATAAACCCAGGCCCTTTCTTCTCTTTACAGATCTCACAGAGACTATTCTGGCATAATTGGCATTTAAAAATATCCATCTCCTCGCCGCCTTTCTGTCTGAGAAGGAATATGCTTTTCTGCTGGGAAGCTGCAGAGAACTGTGATGAGTATATTCACTTACATGACAGGCCTGTTACACTGCAGATGGGTGAGAGCAATCGGGAAGAGAGCCTCGCACCTTGTCTACTGCAATTGATTGTGATTGTCTAATAGTATTTCAGGATACATAAAAATTCCAGCGGGTCTCTTCTAGGCTCAGAAGAAAAAAACACCTTATACCTTAGAGGCATAAATAGAACCACCTCTGACTCTCTCAGAATGTAATGACAACCCAGGTTCCATATGAAAACTGTCAAGAAGCCAGTTTCACAGTGGACAGTCTCTAGAGGGTGGATGGGCTGAGGCAGCTGCTTAACCCTGGGCTCCCAGAAGATTGGAATTTCATGGAATCGTGAGCTGTGTCCCCAAAAGTAACATCTCCCTTCATAAGCTGTCCTTACTGCTGGTGACCATCAAAATCTCCAGCACTTTCAGGGCTGAGAGTGGATGATGCATCTGATATCATCACGGCTAAAGTATGTTTACAATGGTTAAGTAGAAAGTCAAACAGAGCAGGAAAGGCCTTTGGAGAGCATAAAAGTACATTCACAAACTCTGAAACCTGACAACTCAAGAAGTTCAGTAAACACTCCAGCTTATATCCAGACCCATTAAGAATCACACAGCTAGCCGGGCGTGGTGGCTCACGCCTGCAATCCCAGCACTTTGGGAGGTGGGCAGATCACCTGAGGTCAGGAGTTCAAGACCAGCCTGACCAACATGGAGAAACCCCATCTCTAGTAAAAATATAAAAATTGGGCCCGGCACGGTGGCTCAAGCCTGTAATCCTAGCTGAGGCGGGTGGATCACGAGGTCAAGAGATCGAGACCATCCTGGTCAACATGGTGAAACCCCGTCTTTACTAAAAATACAAAAAATTAGCTGGCCATGTTGGCACGTGCCTGTAATCCCAGCTACTCAGGAGGCTGAGGCAGGAGAATTGCCTGAACCCAGGAGGCGGAGGTTGTGGTGAGCTGAGATTGCACCATTGTACTCCAGCCTAGGTAGCAAGAGCAAAACTCCGTCTCAAAAAAAAAAAAAAAAAAAAAACTTAGCCGGTCAGGCCAGGTGCGGTGGCTCACGCCTATAATCCCAGCAATTTGGGAGGCCGAGGCGGGTGGATCACAAGGTCAAGAGATCGAGACCATCCTGGTCAACAAGGTGAAAGCCCGTCTCTACTAATAATACAAAAATTAACTGAGCATGGTAGTGCGCGCCTGTAGTCCCAGCTACTCAGGAGGCTGAGGCAGGAGAATTGCTTGAACCCAGAAGGCGGAGGTTGTGGTAGCCGAGATCACGCCATTGCACTCCAGCCTGGGTAACAACAGCAAAACTCCATCTCAAAAAAAGAAAAAGCCAGTCATAGTGGTGCATGCCTGTAGTCCCAGCTACTCAGGAGGCTGAGGCAGGAGAATCACTTGAACTGCACTCATCACAGAGGCAGAGTCTGCAGTGAGTTAAGATCACCCCATTGCACTACAGCCTGGGCAACAAGAGTGAAACTCCATCTTAGGAAAAAAAAGAAAGAATCACGCAGCTCCTCTACGTTTCATCCTGTTTCATGGATGAGGGCTGATTGTGCTACATGTCTTAAATGCCTTGTGAATGTGCCCCCTCCATAGAAAGCAACCATGGAATTCACCCAGGACATTTGTGACAAGAATGCCCCCCAGCTGGAAACAAGGGAATTCTGAACTCGCACGCAGAACAGGGATGGTGAGTGGCTACCACAATGTGGGGACGACTGCGGGGCAGAAAGTGAAATCCATAAAGCCCGCTGCTTCACAGGTAATGGCTCTCTAGGCCGCTTCAAACAGCCAGACCTAGGGTCTTGTGCTGACCTGGAGCAAACACCGTGATTCTGAACCCAAGTCTTGACACTCCAGAATCCCATCCTCACCGCTGCTGCTCTTCATCCATCCCCTCACTATTGGCACAGAGCTTCCCCACTGCCCCACTGGGACACACAAACTGTTCCTCGCCTTGGGAGGGGAGGGAGTCCCAAGGCCAGGTGCCTTGCCCATGACACTCTCAACTGCCGCCCTATCCCAGCCTACCACATGCTCCTTCCCAAGGATATATAAGAACCCCCATAATCCATCAGTAGCTCAAGGCTGCTCTGGGCATCAGGACATGAACATCCCTAACTCTGCTTCTTCAACTCCAGCAACTCTGCCCTCTGCTCCTCGATCTCCAAACACGCCCCACCCCGTACACCAGCTTCCCTACAACCGCACCGTCCTGTGTGTCTCCGGCCACAGAAGAGGCCCAATTCATGTGCAGTGCAGAACCTGTCCCTTGCAAGCCTCCCGTGTGTGGAGCACTCACTGGCACCAGGCTCTGCTCCTACCAGTCCTGCAGGGCAAGGGCGAGGCAGATGCTGACCATGGGGTGGCGTGATGGAGGCCACAGTCCTGCAGAGGGAGGTAGGATGGGCCACGCTCCATCCCTGGAAGCTGAGGAGGCCTCTTTTTATCAAAGTCAGATTTCTTCTGCTCAGCTTCCTGGTATCTCACAAAGTCTGGCCACTTCTCAAGTAGACCACCCATTCCCCACAGGGGAGAGCAAAAGGTTCGAGTGGTACCTGTTGCTGCCAACATACATGTGTCTACTTTCGCTGTACCTAGGGACCTAGGTAGGGGTGACACAAATCAGTGACTGAGTCCAGTGAGGACCGTGGTTTACGGAAAGACCAGGGTGATGAGGACGGGACTGACGGGGAGCATTTGTCCTGCTGTTGTCATTGGCTGGCGGGGCAAGTCGGTTCCAGGCAAGGTAAGGGCCGGCAGCACGCCCAGCGTCCGTCCACTCCCTGACGGTGACTCAAACCCCAGCTTCACACTCCCCGACTCACTCACACAGGACCCCAGAAGACAAAGAACCGTGGCCGCTGCCAGTTCTGCCTGCAACAAAGAGTTTTCCCTCCAGCGAAACGTCCGCTCCCCACACGGCAAAAGCAAAACCTCACTCCGTGCAACGCGGCCTCGGATTTCTTACCGAAAATGAGTGGTTTGGTAACGTCCTGAAAAATCTCCGAGGGATACAATCTTTCTGGAATAAAGCAGAAGAAAACAGAGGAAATTACTTTCGTTTCAGCAATGAAACAGGTGCCCACACAGAGCACCTTCAAGTATAAAAATGTAAATATGAGGCTTTGACTCACGTGTAAAAGTGAATACATTATAATTCTAATGAGATGATCAGATATTACCCTAAACAAATAATTAAAATGTTTCTCTAGCCATTCATCGCATAATTATTGCCTTAAGAACAACGTGTTGGGCAAATAAAGCGATGGCTTATGTACCATTCTGAAAGGAGAGACTCCGAATTTTAATGAGGTTCCTCAAAGCCCTCATGAATATGTATTCTCCCACAACAAAGCTTGACCCCAAGCAGAGCTGGCGCTTCACGACACTTTCAGACTGTGGAGGGTGCGCATGTGGAGGTGGGCGGGGAGTGGAGAGTGATGAAAACGAAGGGGAGAAAAAGGACCCCCTCTCCCTTCCAACGCTCAGGGTCTCAGCCCACCTTCTCCTGGGCGAGACGGTTTCACGAAAAGAATGAGAAAGAGGCCACCAGGTCTCAGACTTCCCTGAACAGAGGAGACTGCACAGAAGGCTGAAGAGGAAGCTACTGCCAGCAGACTCAGGGGCTTCAAGGCCAGGCCCTTGGGTTGGATCAGGAATCCAGGGCAAGGGCATTAGAAGGCTACAGGCAGGAAGCCAAGGGTGGAACAGGAGGAGGGGCATTCATTTGTCTGCAACATCACATCTGAATTCCGCTTCTCCCTCCATGTTGCCTACAGGCAGAGAGAGTTACAAAGGGCTTTCTGTGTTCCTTTTGAAAAGGACAGCAATACAGCCTTCTCACGGGGGCGTCAGCTGTTGGGCTGGGCCAGGCTGGGAGCCCTTCGCAAATCGCTGCACTGCTGGACAGCGCACCTGCAATGTGGTCCTGGGGGCTGCAGTCGTAGGGGACAGCCCTGTCCACTAGGGAAGGAAACAGGACACAAGCAGACGGTGGCTTCAACTTCATCACAAAGGTTTAGTCTGCACGCAGCGCTTCACTTCGCTAACAAAGCAGCCAGTGGCTCTCACTTCCCAGGCAGACACTCCTAGCAGAGGGTTATAATTACGGAACTTCCTCCACCTAGAATGGCCCAATGCAGCCACCTCTGGTCCCCATGGAAAGGACATGACCTGAGGAGGCTGAAGATGCTTTTACCATTAAGAGAACTGCAGAGTAATCTGCCTGCCTCTGCTCTAGGGAAACTGGCCGCTTGCATCGTTGTTCCATTTCTTTCCCAGAGTACGGTGCTTATGTGGCCGTTCAGGGCCTGTTCTGTGAGGCAACATGGTGATTCACAGATCCCGGCCCTTTGCAAGGAGGCCTCTTTATCACACCCAAAGTGAGCACCATACATAAAGCATGTCAATCACACACGCTTCCCACCGTGGAGGCAGCGTGGGCTGCTTGCTTCCTGCGTGAACATCGGCAAATCCCTTCACACCATCTCCATCAGTTTCACCGTGTGTGAAACTGCACAGTAAGAACTACTTCAAAGGTGGCTGGGAAGGTGAAGCGCAAGGAAACCTCTAGAATGTTGCCTGGAAGCACATTAGCATCGAATAGTATTCCCTTCCTCGCTCCTAAGCTCACCATCTGTGGTCTTCCAAAAATAAGTAATTTCTGGGTGAGTGCATGAGCTAAAGGTCAGTCCGGCAGCAAGAGCCCTGCACTGGGAGTCCGGGGATGTGGCCTCAATTCCTCACTCAGTTACAGGTTAGTTCTGGGACCCCAAGCAGATCAGTGGGAAAGGCCTGCCAGCCCCTGTCAGCTCCAAGTACCCCAAACCCTAGCTCTGGCAGCCATAACTTGACCAAGAAGGGTGGCAAGAAGAGCCGAGCAGCCGAAACTCACCAGCACGGGCCTAATTCTCCCCAGAAACCCACCACATCCTCCCTGCCCCTCCTGGCCCATCTGGCCCACAAAATCCCCTGCACCATCCCAATCTACCATAGGCCTGGGGAGGTCCCTGTATGCCCTGGAGTCCAGCCTTTCCGACTTGGTCCTGGCCCTGAAGCACCTCGGGAAACCCAGAGCCTGTCTCAGGATGGCTTCCCAGCCCTGGGAGGCCGGCCCACTGCCCATCGCCTCCTTCCCAGAGTCTGCAAGTCTCCAGAAAGGCCACAGCTCATCCATCTGCATCCCTAGCAGCCCCACAGGCTTCACACTGACTCCCAACAAAGGCACAGAATCATCGCACCGCCCAGGAGCAGCAGCACCGCACCTTACGTAAGGCCTTTCCATAAGAGGAAGCAGCCTCGTCTCCACTCCATTTAGAACGGGTTTGGAGTGTCTATTTATAGGCATCACACACTCAGCCTTCGCTGAGGGTGGAGGAATCAGGCCTCTGGGTCCCTGTCCACCATCCTCATTTGCATTCTTTTCATGTTTCTCTTCTGTCATTTCCCAGCAGCATCTTCGCTCAAAAGCCAAGTCGCCTACCACTTGGACCCAGCACCACTTTTCATTTTCTCCGGAGAAAAACCTTCCGTTTCTTTTCCACGCAGGAGCGCCCTGTCCTTGCCCTCTCCAGGGCCCCTGGCTTACATTCGCTAAAGCACGGCTGTGTGATTGGAGTGACCTTAAAGGGGAGTCACAGCGGGCTCCCCTGAAAGTCACGCCCAGCAAGGTCACAAGAGCCAGGAAGGCCCTGGGGGCAGCTGGCTCTGAGTCCCCACTGGCCCAGGCACATGTGGGGGGTGGGCTCCGTACCAGCAGCCAGAAGAACACAGAGGATGAAACACTGCCTGGGAACCCCCGGCTTCTCCCCCTGCCTGGCCATTCCTGCACCCGCCAAGCACATCACTCCGTCCTCTTCCTGCCCCTCCAGGGACAGGACCAGGCCACTTCCCCAGTCCCCCTTGGCCACTTGTGATCAGATAGAAAGGCTGGGGCCTGCTCTTCTCTCACCAATTCTGAAACAATTGAATCCTTCTCAACCTTCAGATTATAAATTAAGTACACAGGTCTCCCCATGAGGTCAAAACACTCCGCTCTCCATGTCTGTCCATTCACAGGCCTTTATTTTTCTTTGGAGGCTTCGGAGCTGGTTGATTCTGCAGCCCTGAATCCAAGGGACACGCAAAGGAGCTCCTTCCTTCTCCAGGGTACAGGGCCTCCCTGAGCCCCCACCCCTGGGAGCCAGTTCAGGACAGAGGCAGGCCTTGCCTAGAGCTCAGAACCCACAGCAGAACTCGGCCACAGAGAACACATCCAGTACACAGCCCTCAGATGCCCAACTTCAAACACCACGTATGAGGTTCATTTCTCTCATGAATATTTTGCTGAGGCTGTTGGCATTTGGTTTCAGAACTAATTAATTTTCTCACAGGATACCACTTGAGCTGCCATCACAGGTTCTGCATTATTCTATGTGCAAATTTCTGGCCGTAAATTGGACTTGTGATCTAACAGAGCCTTTGAAATGCCACGTTTCCAGGGACTCTGGAGTGAGAAGAAATTCTAAATATTCCTTAAAGAAGACGATTCATACATTTCCTGATTACCTTTGATTATTATGTCAAAGGATTAGGTGGCGGGGGGGGTCCGAGATCCAGAAGCGATCCTCAGGGTCCCAAGGTGACCCAAATGGTTGGGGAGGGAGCCAGAGAGAGGAAGCCACTTAGATTAAGAGAAACGTCACAGACCCCCAGTAGGGCAGCTCACGTGAGCATCCCCTCCAAAGCAGGGGACACCAGCCCTGGAGCCAGGCAGGCACACAGGTGGAGGAATGGGTAAAGGAACCCATCTCCCTATGCATTGTATTTCCTTTTTCTTTTTTTTTTGAGACAGAGTCTTGCTCTGTCACCAGGCTGGAGTGCACAATCTCAGTTCACCGCAACCTCTGCCTCCTGAGTTCAAGCAATTCTCCTGCCTCAGCCTCCCAAGTAGCTTGGACTACAGACGTGCGCCACCATGCCCAGCTAATTTTTTTTGTATTTTTAGTAGAGACGGGGTTTCACCATGTTGACCAGGATAGTCTCGATCTCCTGACCTTGGGATCTGCTGGCCTCAGCCTCCCAAACTGCTGGGACTATAGGCGTGAGCCACCATGCCTGGCCTCCCTAAGCATTTTCTTAGCAAAGTTAAGGCAACAGTCACAACATCACAGACTCCCAGACCTGGCAGTTGTCCCAGGAAGACACACTCACGCTCCTTCCTCTGGCTGGCCCCAGACCTACGGCTGCACTTCCTAGAGTGAAATGGGGCTGGCACTGGGCACACAGGTTTGGGAATATGAAACACTATGCCTCAGCTGTAGAGCACATGGGATCTGGTGAGCAGTAATAACCCGAAGGCAGTGACACACAAGTTGGCAGGAAGCTCAGGCCACATGGAGCAGAGGCCCTGGGAGGGGTTGAAAGGGGTCTGTGCAGAGCATCATGGTTAGAAGGATGGGAGAAGCATCAGGGTGCATCAAATATAGAGCGTCACCCCAGTGCCAGCTCGACCTGGCTCCTCCTGGTACCAGCCTAACAGCTGAAGCCGGTACCAAAAGGCAGGTACTCCCGGGACTGTAAGCACCGTTTTATGAGGGAAAGCTTGGAATGGGGGTTCACACTCGTGTGGCCTTGGTGGGCCGGCTGGGCTGCCAGTGAACTCGCCTGCACGGGGCGGCCTCACAGTGGGGCTGGGTGGCTGGCAGAGCTCAGCACCTGGCAGGTGAGCTCTGGCACAAGGAGGCCGCCTGTGGCCCAGCCCTGCAGCTCAGCCAAGCTGCCCCAAGAGGGATGCAGTGAGATGGATGGCAGTGTCCCCACAGCTGTGGCTGGAACCCCAGAACATCCAGAATGGGACTGGGGACATGGGACGGATGCACCCCTGGACAAGGAGAGACATTTTCCTGATGGGACACACAAGGATGGTGCTGAGACAGGCAGAGCAAGGCCCTTCCAGGACAAGGAATGGAAATGGGGCCCCAGGAACTACTCCAAGAACTGCCCAAAGACCAGTGACAGTGGGGAGGGAGGAGAAGGCTCAGAGGGGCTCCAGATCCTCAGAGCCAGACAGGGAGAAGGACACCCAGGTTTTGGAGGGAAGGGTGGAAGGGACAGTGACAGTGGAGTGCTCCAGCTTGGGTGGATACCAAAGTGCTGTGTACAAATTGAAGGTTTAGTCTGGATAACTGAGTCCCTCAGCTGGCTGCAACATAAAGGACTCCAATGCTATGCCTTTATTTATAAACATCAGCATGTATTATTTTTCTCCTGGGCAAGAAGCTGAGCCTTTAGAAAAAGCTCAAACCTCAAGACTCTCTCATTTGTGCAAACGTTTTGTGAACAAACTTGATTTAAAGTTAAGTCTTCAAGAATCTAAGTGCCAAAAACAATTGTTTTGTTTGGGAAGGTGTCTCGTAAACACAGCATTCAAATTACTTGGGAATAAGATACAAGCTGCTATCATGAAAAAGCTCTGTTCTTGGAAATTTTTCTTGAAGTCTAGCGGTGACGGGCCACATGTGATGAGTAACATCCCAGCCTCAGGTCCTCACTTCCTACTCCAGATGTGAATTCAGGGACTCTTCATGGGTGATTAGTTCACCCAGTGGGGACCAGTTCTTTCAAGAAGACCACAGAGACTCACGCAGCCATCCCAAAGGCAGAGCTGAGGGTGCAGACATAGAGTATTTCAGCCTGTTTTGAGACTCAGAGATGTTATCTAAAACCAAAGTGGCTTTCAGAGCTCAGAAATGTGCCCTCAGGACAAATGTTCAATCTATGTGACTCTATCGCTTTTTCCACATTTACTTTTATGTAAAGTTATCTGAGGCTTGCCTAAATAAACCCAGGAGTTCCTTGCAGTGGGATTGAGCTGACTTGTTTTCTTGTTTTGGTTTTAAGGAGTTTCTGTTGTCCAGGCTGGAGTGCAGTGGCGCAATCTGTGCTCACTGCAACCCCTGGTTCAAGCAATTCTCCTACCTCAGCCTCCTGAGTAGCTGGGACTGGAGACCGGCCAGGCTGGTCTTGAACTCCTGACCTCAGGTGATCCACCCTCCTTGGCCTCCCCATGAGCCACCACGCCTGGCTGAGCTGACTTCTATGTGGGGTTTTCACTAAACGTGCCCTGTTGGCCCTGGCTGTAACCTTCAGGAAGTCGGACCTCGTGTAGCCCACAGCATGAGGTGGACAGAAACACAGTCCCCTGTGCCCTTCTCAGCAGGGTTCTGACACATTCTTCAGTGATTCTTGTTTGCTGCAATTCCTGCCCGGCTTTGGGAAATCAGGGAACGGTGTGACACTTAAGAACTGCAGCTTGGTGCCAAGACAGCCCACGTTCCAGGATTGACCTGGATGCCCACAGCAGGCCAGGATGAAGGGGCAGAGAAGGTCTGCAGGCAGCTCAGCCACGTCTGCGTCTGACCCCAGGGAGTGCGGGGGGAGCAGAGGGTGTACACAGCCTGCCAAGGCCACCTCTGCTGGCTTGTCTCCTCATTATTGTTCTCTCCTAAGCAAATGAGCCTTCTATTTTTGCCGTGAGGAACTTTGCAATTCCCAGGCGTCCCCTGGAGCGGGGCTGGGATTTCGTTTTCCATTCAGGCAGCTGGGGGATGGAAGCAGGGCCACCCAGGAGACCGGGAGCCAGAGTGAAGCAGCATCCGCCAATCTCCTCAGACACATCTGAGCTCCAGCTCCGGCCACGGTGACAAGGCCTGTGCGTGAAGCCTGATGTGACCACACACAGGGCCCAGAACACCAAGTTGCCTTAGTCCGTTTCGTGCTTACTACAACAGGCATGAATTGCGTCACAGATATGAACCTGCTCCTCCTCCGAGGCCCACCACGGGGAGCCGTCATCCCATTCTGCAGATGAGGACACTGAGGCACACACAGATTTAGGCCTAAGGCCACACAGGAAGCGCTGGATGTGGGATTTAACCCTGGCCATGTGGCCCCAGAACCCACACTCTTAGCTTCTACATTATGTTAGGAGGAAGAAAAGAAAAAAGGTATTTATGGCACATAAACTCGGCAACAGATCACACTGATCAATAAGAAAATAGAAAAAAGTGGCTGGGCACGGGGGCTCACACCTGTAATCCCAGCACTTTGGGAGGGTGAGGCGGACGAATCACCTGATGTCAGGGGTCCAAGACCAGACTGGCCAATATGGTGAAACCCCGTTTCTACTAAAAATACAAAAAAAAATTAGCCAGGTGTGGTGGTGCACACCTGTAATCCCAGCTACTCGGGAGGCTGAGGCAGGAGAATCGCTTGAACTCCAGAAGCAGAGGTTGCGGTGAGCCGCAATCACGCCATTGCACTCGAGCTTGGGCAACAAGAGCAAAACTCCATCTCAAAAAAAAAATAATAAGAAGAAAGAAAATAGAGAAAAGGTGCAAAAGGTATAATCAGTCATTCACAGAATAACAAATATATGAAAAAACATATATATGAGAAAATAAATATATGGAAAGATGTCAGCCTCACTGGCATGCAGGGAAATGCAAATTAATACTTCAGGTAGACAGCACTTTCATGCATTAGACAAAAACGTGAAATGTCTGACAATAGCACGTGTAGTCAAGAAAAAGGAGAAGAGGAAGCTCATACACTGCCAGTGGGACCACTCCTGAGGACACCCGCCCCCTTAGGAACAGAATTTAGCTGTTTCTAGTACATTTGAAGATTCTTGAACTCTCTCCCATCTCAATTCCAATCCTTGCTGAATATTCTGACAAATCCAGCTCGTGTTCATAGAAAGACAAATAACTGAGTACTCATGATAGCTTTGTTTGTAGCAGCAAGAATCTGGACACCAGCTAAGAAACCATCAATGGAGAATGACAAATAGCTTTATGTTTGTGTGATGCAATACCAACACAGTGGTGAGAATGCAGGAAATACAGCCACCTGTTTCACAGGCATGAATCTCACAAACACAATGTGAAGCAAAAAAGACACAATGGCTGGGAGTGGTGGCTCACGCCTGTAATCCTAGCACCTTGTGAGGCCGAGGCAGGCAGCTCACTTGAGGTCAGGGGTTCAAGACCAGCCCGGCCAACTTGGTGAAATCCCGTCTCAATTAAAAACACAAAAATGAGCCAGGTGTGGTGGCGGCGCATGCCTGTAATCCCCGCTACTTGGGGGGCTGAGGCAGGAGAATTGCTTGAACCTAGGAGGCGGAGGTTGCCACGAGCTGAGATCATGCCACCGCACTCCAGCCTGGGCAACAGAGGGAGACTCCATCTCAAAAACAAAAACAAACAAAAAAACCACAAAGGCATACTACAGAAAAAATACAAGTTGATATCGCTTACATAATGCTTACAGATAAAATCAAAACTAACAGGCATAGGTATGCTTACACATGTACTAAGTTATAAACAAGTACCAAACTTCAACAGTAGGTACCTCTGCGTGAAAGACAAGATGTAACTGGGGAGAGGGTCCAGCTGCAATGCTGTTGTGATGCTTTAGAATATATCCACAGGCTAGGCGCAGTGCCTCACACCTGTAATAGCAGCATTTTGGGAGGCTGAGGCAGGCAGAGCACTTGAGGTCAGGAATTCGAGACCAGCCTGGCCAACATAATGAAACCCTGTCTCTATTAAAAATACTCAAATTAGGCCGGGCGCAGTGGCTCACGCCTGTAATCCCAGCACTTTGGGAGGCCGAGGCAGGTGAATCACAAGGTCAAGAGATCGAGACCATCCTGGTCAAAATGGTGAAACCCTGTCTCTACTAAAAATACAAAACATTAGCTGGGCACAGTGGTGCATGCCTATAATCCCAGCTACTCAGGAGGCTGAGTTAGGAGAATTGCCTGAACCCAGGAGGTGGAGGTTGCAGTGAGCCAAGATCGCGCTATTGCACTCCAGCCTGGGTAACAAGAGCGAAACTCCATCTCAAAAAAAAAAAAAAAAAAAAAAAAAAATACTCAAATTATCCAGGTATGGTGGCATGTGTCTGTAAATTCCAGCTACTCCCGAGGCTGAGGCAGGAGAATTGCTTGAACCTGGGAGGCAGAGGTTGCAGTGGGTCAAGATTGTGCCACTGCTCTCCAGCCTGGGTGACAGAGTGGTGAGACTCCATCTCAAAAAAAAAATAAAAATATGTGTGTGTGTGTGTGTGTGCGTGTGTGCATATATATATATATATATATATATATATATATATATATACCCATATACATATACATTTCCACAATTTCTTTGACACTTCCTTCAAAGAGTGGAACCTAATTCCTTTCTCCTTGAGTGTAGCCTGAATTTAGTGACTTGCTTCTAGTTAAGAGACATAAGCAGAGATGACAGTGTATGACTAATGAGGCCAGGTCATAAAAGGCACAGCAGCTTCCTCTCTACTCTCTCTTGAATCACTCAGGCTGGGGGAAGCCAACTGCCATGTTGTGAGGACACTCAAGCAGCTCTGTGGAAAAGTCTATACGGCAAAGAACTGAGGCCTCCTGCCAGCCAACAGCCAGGTGAAGTCCATCTTGGAAGTGAATCCTCCTGCCCCAGACAAGCCTTCCTGTGACCCAGCCCACATCTATCCCCTGCACTAGAACCACCCAACTCAGCTGCTTCCAGATTCCTGGCCCACAGACTATATGTGAGGTAATAAATGTTTATTATTTTTTTCTTTTTTTTGAGATGGAGACTCGCTCTTGCTGCCCAGGCTGGAGTGCAGTGGCACAATCTTGGCTCACTGCAACCCCCACCTCCTGGGTTCAAGTGATTCTCTTGCCTCAGGCTCCTAGGTAGCTGGGATTACAGGCACGTGCCACTATGCCCAGTAACTTTTTGCATTTTCAGTAGAGACAGGGTTTTCTTTTTTTTTTTTTTAATTGCATTTTAGGTTTTGGGGTACATGTGCATAACATACAAGATAGTTGCATAGGTACACACATGGCAGTGTGTTTTGCTGCCTTCCTTCCCTTCACCCACATTTGGCATTTCTCCCCAGGCTATCCCTCCCCTGAGACAGGGTTTCACTATGTTGGCCAGGCTGGTCTCGAACTCCCGACCTCAGGTGATACATTCGCCTCGGCTTCTCAAAGTGCTGGGATTACAGGTGTGAGCCATGGCACCCAATCTATTTCTTTCATTTCTACATAGACATTACTATAACCTGGAGTCATCACGGAAGCTGGCCCATTCCTGTGATCTCCAATTCGGCTTCTCTAGAGCAGGCTGGACACCAGCCCTGCCGGCAGCCCTGCCAGAGCCCCCAGGCTTGGGAAGGACACTTGTGCTGAAGACATCAACGTGTTCCTGAGTTGGTCACAGTGGTCCGACACCTCTTTCTAGTCCTGCTTTGTCATGATACATTGCTGCTTTATTTTCTTTAGGTCCATCCCTATCAGCTTATTTTCTAATGAGTAGATTTCAAATCGGACATGAGGACTTTGAGGATCGAATAGAAATCCTCCACTGCCAAAGTAGAAATATATACCATCAGAATATCTTCCCTGTACCAGGCTTAGGATGAAGCTGATAGAATAAAAGGGAGGACTGAGGGAAAGAAATTAGACCCGTGATAATAAGGTCAAGCTGCTAGATCAAGCCCTGCCTGAACTAGGTATTCTGGACTTTCCAATTACGTGAGAAAAAGTTTATGTCACCATACGATGGGTACTTTGTTACATTAAATGGCTTAATGGATATGGAAACAGTCCAGTGGCAAAACCTGACTTTATTAGCTCAAAGGGCAACAAAATTACAGCCTAGTGACATTGCACTAAGTCCTGTCTTGTGTTAATATGTTGGGCTGAGTTCAATATGGTTTAAAATAAACACAAAATCCTTAAACTCTTTATAAATGTAGGGGGGAAGTCCCCTTTTCCTTATTTTTTGATTAATTTCAACTTTTATTTTACATTCAGGGGATCTATGTGCAGGTTTGTTACCTGGCTATATTGTGTGATGCTGAGGTTTGGGGTATGATTAATTCTGTCACCCAGGTACCAAGCACAGTACCCAACAGTTAATTTTCAACCCTTGCCCCGCTCCCCACCTCTGCCCTCAAGTAGTCCTGGCATCTACTGCTGCCGTCTTTATGCCCGAGTACCCGATGTTTGGCTCCCATGTATAAGTGAGAACATGTGTTATGTGGTTTTCTGTTTCTGCGTTAATTTGCTTAGGATAATGGCCTTCAGTGCATCCATGTTGCTGTAAAGGACATGATTCTGTTCTTTTCTAGGGCTGCATAGTACTCCATGATGTATATGTAACACAATTTCTTTATCCAGCCCACTGCTGATGGGTACCTAGGCTGATTCTGCATCTCTGCTCTTGTGAATAGCACTGCAATGAACATAGGAGAGCCTGTGCCTTTTTGGTAGAAGGATGTCTTTTTCGGGTATATACCCAGGAATGGGATTGCTGGGTCAAATGCAGTTGTTTTAAGTCCTTTGAGAAATCTCCAAACTGCTTTCCACAGTGGCTGAGTAATTTACATTCCTACCAACAGTGTATAAGAGTTCCCTTCTCCCCAGAGCCTTGCCGGCAATTGTTGCTTTTTAACTTTTTAATAAAAGCCAGTCTGACTGGTGTGAGATGGTATCTCACTGCGGTACTGATTTGCCTTCTTCAAATGATTAGTGATATTGAGCATTTTTTTCATAAGTTTGATGGGTTCTTATATGTCTTCTGAGAAGTGTCTGTTCATGTCCTTTGCCCATTTTTTAATGAGGTTATTTGGTTTTTGCTTATTCAGTTGTTTAAGTTCCTGTTAGATTTGTGATATTAGACTTTTGTTGGATGCATAGTTGTGAGTATTTTCTTTTCTTTTTTTTTTTTTTTTTTGAGTCAGAGAGTGCAGTGGCATGATCTCAGCTCACTGTAACCTCTGCCTCCTGGGTTCAAGTGATTCTCCTGC
Organism: Saguinus oedipus; assembly: GCA_031835075.1. NCBI lineage: Eukaryota > Metazoa > Chordata > Mammalia > Primates > Cebidae > Saguinus > Saguinus oedipus. Next base: position 16,229,778 of record CM063174.1, read on the forward strand.
CTCAGCCTCCCAAATAGCTTGGGACTACAGGCACCTGCCACCATAACCGGCTAATTTTTTGTATTTTTAGTAGACACAGGGTTTCATTGTGCTAGCCAGGATGATCTCGATCTCCTGACCTCATGATCCACCCACCTGAGCCTCCCAAAATGCTGGGATTACAGGCATGAGCCACCACACCCAGCCGTTTGTGAGTATTTTCTCCCGTTGTGTAGGTTATCTGTTTACTATGGTGATAGTTTCTTTTGCTGTGCAGAAGCTCTTTACTGGTGAGTTTCTTTCACTGTGCAGAAGCTCTTTAGTTAATTAGGTTCCACCTGTTGATTTTTGTTTTTGTTGCAACTACTTTTGAGGACTTAGTCATAAATTCTTTCCCAAGGCCAATATCCAGAATGGCGTTTCCCAGGTTTTCATCTAAGATGCTCATAGTTTGAGGTCTTACATTTATATCTTTAATCCAACTGAGTTAATGTTTTTATATGGTAAAAGTAGAGGTACAGTTTCATTCTTCTGCATATGGCTAGCCAGCTATCCCAGCACCATTTATTGAATAGGGAGTCCTCTCCCCATTGCTTATTTTTGTTAGCTTTGTGAAAGGGCAGATGGTTGCAGGTGTGTGGCTTTATTTCTGGGTTCTCTACTTGGTTCCATTAGTCTATGTGTCTGCTTTTGTATCCATCCCATGCTGTTTTGGTTACTGTAGCCTTGTAGTATAGTTTGAAGTTGGGTAATTGATGTCTCTGCTTTGTTCTTTTTGCTTAGGATCACATTGGCTATTTTGTCTCTCTTCTGGTTCCATATGAATTTTAGAATAGTTTTTTTTCTAGCTCTGTGAAAAATGGCCTTGGTAATTTGATAGGAATAGCACTGAATCTGTCACTAGCTTTGGGCAGTATGGTGATTTTAACAATATTGATTCTTTCGATCCATGAGGATAGAATTTTTTTCCCTTTGTTTGTGTCACGCCTGGTTTCTTTCACCCCCTTGGTTAGCTGCAGTCCTAGGTACTTTTGTGCGTGGCCACTGTAAATGGGACTGTGCTCCCGATTTGGCTCTCAGCTTGTACATGACTGGTGCACAGAAATGCTACTGGTCTTTCTACATTGACATTGTATCCTGAAACTTTACTGAGGTTGTTCATCGGTTACAGGAGACTTCCGACAAAGTCTTTGGGGTTTTCTAGGTAGAGAATCGTATTATCAGTGAAGACAGAGAGTTTGCCTTCTTTTCCTCTTTGGATGCCTTTTATTTCTTTCTCTTGCCCGATTGCTCTGGCGAGGGAAGGTTCACTTTTCAAGTCTTACATGACCAAACTCTGGCAGAAACCAGATTAAACTCAATCAGATCATTTTTGGTTCCCCCAAAACAAGCAGAACAAACCTACGTGGTCAGTACTGAATCCACCAAGCGTTTGGCTAAAAGGCACAATTTACATTGAACATTTCTGCACCATTTCCTCTCTCGTCAAGACAGCTTTGACCCCGGCTTACATTCTTGTGCTTACAGAAAATCTCAAGGCAGCTTTCAAAAAGAAATTTTCTTTTAATTAACCACATAAATAAGCCCTGCTGTGCCGATCAGCCGAGTATGACTGTGTTGGCTCGCTTTTCTCTCTTTTTGTTAATAACTGATGCAAAGACCCAAAAAAAGATCAGAAAAATAGTCCCTTAACTCCACAGTCTGTCTCATTTTGAACCTGAGCATGAGGACCCAGAGGTAAGTGACCTGCTTAGAGTCACGGCCTAGGCCAAACCTACGGGGTCAGAGAACTCTGGGTCCATCTCACCCCACTTTGGCTGCCCTGCCAAGAGACTGCACGCTCCGCACAGAACACCATCTGCTCACACAGGGCCGGGGGCACTTCCCAAGGCCAGAAAGGGGCCAGGTGAGAACCTACGCTGGACACAGCACCCTGCTGACACAGATGGAGAGGACCTGACAGGAAGAAACTCTGGACTCCACCTCAAGAGAAGGCTCCAGACAGCTTCATCACCCTGCATCCCCAGGAAAGCCTCCTTGTCCAACATTGACAGAGTCTTGGCACCCCTGCCCCAGATGGGTAGGAAGCAGAGTCCTTTGCTGGATTAATCGAATGGTGTTAGGAGGACCACACATACTGGCTCTACACACAACTGAGGCCGGAAGCCAGCAGATACCATTTGTTCCCATGTGACAGGAGCAGACCAGGACCCAGGAGGACCACCTGATGCTGAGGAATATGGCTTGAGGGACAGAATAGAATGGCAAGGAGAGGGTTTCACGTCAGGGCCCAAGAGAAAGAGCCACAGACAGATGAGGAGGGGGACAAAGCAGGAAAGGGAGCCAGAGGCCCAGCCTGCGATCGGGGCAGGCCAGACAGTGGGTGTGGGTGGACGTGGCTGCAGGGCGCCTGCTGTGCAGCCGGCCCAGTGCTCAGGGATCAGCTTGCCTCTAGCACTTCTGGGAAGATGAGCAGGTCACAGCTATTGCCACAACCTTGGGGACCCGCCATAGCCACAGAGAGCAGAAGGGGTCAGACCCATAGGATTTTAAGACCTTCATGTCCCCTGACCTGCCGGGCACAGAGCCCTTTGGACTAATTGAATGCTTTCAGGCCCATTAAGCTGCTCAGGCTGCTTAAAATACTTAATGTGTTTGGAGAATTATAATCCAACTCCTGGTGCAAGCAGAATCCTTTCAACTGCCTGCTGCATTTCAACTGGCACAGAAAGGACGCCGTGCTCACCCTCCTGCAGTCCTGGAGAAGAATGTGACACACGATTCCATGCCCTGGGAGGCACCTGCCGGATTATCACGAAGGGACAGGAACTTCATGTCAAGACAACAAACAGAAATCCTCATGGGTGATTCTGTTGCAGCTCAGAAGCCATTACAATAGCTCTACAATTTAAAGAAAGGTAGGGAAGAAAGACTCCTCCTTTTAGAACATTCACCACCAATGCTCCTGAAAGTGCACTGCAAACAGGCTGCACGGCCCAGCAGCCAGACTCAGGAACTCCCTGCTCTTCCTTCTGTCCCACCATTAAAGTCATCCAGCCCCAGTTCTGGGTGTGCCACTGGCCTAGGGCAAGCCTCACCCCCTTAGCTCTGGCGGCTTGAAGCTCTACAGAACCCCAGAGCTGAGGCCAAAGATCACCAAGGGTACCTTCTCATGGTCATCTGCGACAATGAAGGCAAACGCTGCTGTATGAAGGAGGCAGGCCACAAAGCCAGGCTCACAGACAATACAGCTTACAGCTTCTGCCCTGCAACATGGTAACAGCAAACCAGGAAGTGACACAAACGAGCTGCTGGGGGTCCAGATCTTCCTTTGGCAAATGCCCAAGAGGGACAGGACCCTCATCATGGAGTGAGAGGGAAGCTGGAAATGGAGAGGCAGGAAATGAAATGAATCCACCTGAGCCACGGTCCACCAGTCCTCTGCCCAGGCCCTCATCACACCCCTCTGAGACAGACTCTTTTGTTTTTTTTCCCTGTGTCAGCTTTGGACGACAGATGCAGCCTGCCTGCACACACAGCCTGAGTGGCAGAGCTGGGATTTGAACCGAGGCCTGCCTGAGTACACGGCCCAAACCGTTCTCTACCTTTCAACTGAAGATGGCTGCAGATAGGTACGTGGGTCCAACTGCTCCACACCCGACTGGGAGAGACACGGCAGCCAGTCGGTAGGGTTTTCACTCCTGTGCACTCCGCATTTCTGTGCTAGGCGGTGAGACACCTTCTGGAAAGGCTGTGTCCCTGCCACATCCGGGAGCAGGAAGGTAGGCCCAGATGTCTACACATCAGAAGGGTGGCTCACCTTCCCCAAATCCGGAATGCTTCAGGTGGTTGGTGTGCTGGACAGAGGTCACCCAGAGGAACTGGAAGCTGCAACGGGCACCCTAGCAGCTGAGCATGAATGCATGTTCATCTCACTGGCAGGAAGGCATGGGGCTGTATCACAGCCAATGGAATCAGGAAACTCCCACCTAGGCCAACCCCAGTCATGAGAAACCTCCTAAAATGCTCTCAAAGACCAGGAACAAGGCTGGGGGATGACTATGCATTCACTTAGGAAAATCGTGGCGGTACGTTTCTGCGCAGGGCTGAATGTGATCCTCCCAAATTCGGATGTTGAAGCCTAACCCCTAATGTGATGTTGTTATGATGTGGGGCCTTTGGGAAGAATCAGGTCATGAGGGTGGAGCCCTCATGAATGGGACGAGAAGAAAAGTCACGAGAGATGATCTCTCTCTCCCCGATGTGAGAGCACAGGAAGAAGGCAGCCATCTGCAAACCAAGCAGGGAGCCCTCACCAGGGAGCACCAGCCCCGTGATGCTAGACTTCCCAGCCTTCAGAGCTGTAAGGAATGAATCTCTGTTCTTTAAACCAATCTATGATATTTTTGTTATAGCAGCCTGAACTAAGACAGGCTCACATACTCACGAGTAAGAAGAAAAATGCTTAGAATGGCAATCTTTTAAAAATCTGGAGACAACAGATGCTGGAGAGGATATGAAGAAATAGGAACACTTTTACTCTGTTGATGGGAGGGTAAATTAGTTCAATCATTATGGAAGACAGCGAAGCAATTCCTCAAGGACCTAGAAATAGAAATTCCATTTGACCCAGCAATCCTATTACTGGGTATATATCCAAAGGATTATAAATCATTCTATTACAAAGACACATGCACATGTATGTTCACTGTGGCACTGTTTACAATAGAAAGACCTGGAACCAACCCAAATGCCCACTGATGATAGACTGGACAAGGAAAATGTGGGACATATACACCATGGAATACTATGCAGCCATCAAAAACAACAAGTTTGTGTCCTTTGTAGGAACATAGATGAATCTGGAAACCATCATTCTCAGCAAACTGACAAAAGAACAGAAAATCAAACACCGCATGTTCTCACTCATAGGCGGGTGTTGAACAATGAGAGCACGTGAGACACAGGGAGGGGAGCATCACACACTGGGGTCTGTTGGGGGGCGGGAATAGGAGGGACAGCAGTGGGTAGGGAGGTTGGGGAGGGATAACATGGGGAGAAATGCCAGATATAGGTGATGGGGAGATGGAGGCAGCAAACAACATTGCCACGTATGTACCTATGCAACAATCCTGCATGTTCTGCACATGTACCCCAGAACCTAAAGTGCAATAATATATATATTTTTTAAAAAGACATTAAAGCTTCTCATTAGAAACTTTAACAACAACAAAATGGTAGTGTTGAAGGAAGCCAACCAGTGAGGTAAGGTTTACTTCCTCATTGTGAACAAATTTCAAATATTAAGGAAATTTAATTAGTCACTTAAAATCTGGACACTAGTAATGCACTAAAACCAGAAGGTGTTCCAGGTGAGTTCTAACAACACCATGAGGGAAATATCACCTCAATCTTATGTTAATTGCTCTCCAAAAGAGAAAGGAAAAGATGCCGTTTTGGGTCTAATATAATCTCCACAATAAAACCAATGAAAAGGCAGAATGAGAAAGGTAAATTATACGAAAACCAATGAAAAGGCAGAGTGAGAAAGGTAAATTATATGAAAACCAATGAAAAGGCAGAATGAGAAAGGTAAATTACAGGCCAAGCTCATTTATAAACACAAAACATCCTACATAAAACATCAGCCAAGTGAACCCAGCAATTCTTAAGAGACATATCATGATGAAATACGGGTTTATCCCAGGAATGTCAACTTGCTGTGACATTAGAAAAGCTATCAGAATCACAGAATTCACCACATTAACAGATCATCTCAACTGATGAACAAATACCATCTCATAAAGTTCAACATGCATTCATAATTAAAAGGGGGGGAACTCTTAGCAAATGAGGACTAGGAAGAGACTTCCTTAACAGAGTGAGGATCCAGCACCAGCCCACAGCACACGCCACGCTTCACGGTGGACCATCAGAGATGGCCCTACACGAAGGAGTAAGGCAAGAATTTGCAGTATCACTGCTTCTGCTTAACACTGTCCTGCCACTCCTAAGCACAGAAATAAGAAAAAAAGAAATTAAAGGATGAAGATTGCAATGGATGGCTGAGATCCAACTGTCATTATATGCAGGAGGCATGCTGTCCCCAGAGAAAATCCCCAAGCTCCTCTTCAGACTATTCAGCAAGGTTGCTGGGTATCAGATCAAAACACAAACTCAACAAAGGTCGTTTCCAGAGAGCTGCCACTGTGACTGTAGCCAAAAGTTCATACCTAGGAATCAATTTAACATAAAAACGGAAGACCTCTATAGAAAAATACTTATTACTTTATCGAAAGACCTAAAAGAGGGCCTATTAGTTTAAGACCTCCGAGTGCTATGAGCAGTTTGGATTTGGGGTGTTTTCTTCCGGGTGAATTCAGGAAGGAGGCTATGCAGGTGCAGGAAGACAGACCCATGGCATCCTGCTTCCTCCAGGGAAATCTGAACTGTTGCTCCACAGCCTCGCCAACAGAGGGCGCCATCAAATTTTGATTCCCGCCCCCCCCTCCCGCCGTCCCCTCCTCGCCTATCTTGCCTGTGAGAAATGGTATCCTGTTATAATGCATATTTCAGAGGAATGAGCTTTGTGATATAAGTTGCAAACATTTTCTACTGCTTTCTTACCTGGCTTTTCTGTTTATAGTGTCCCTCCCCCTGATATGAAAGCAGGGTTTTCTTTTTTTCCCCAATGTAACCAAATTTCTCAATCTTTTCTACATTGCTTTTGGATTTTGAATCATAATTTTCCCTACCCAGAGGTTATTTTAAAATGTATCCCTGTTTCCTTGTGGTAGTTATTCTGGTAATTATCTACCTATCTAGAGACATTTGAAATGTACAATTATATATGATGAAAGATATCAACAAAATTTTTATCTTTTTCCAAATGCCTACCCAGTTGTCTCAAAACCATTTTTAAAGAGTTCTCTCTGCCACTGTTTTATTTAGGAATTTTACATCAATATTCCTAAGTGAGATTGGTGTGTGGTTTTCTTACTAAATAATTTTTCTATGATCTGGAATAATTTAAGTAGCATTGAGATAACTTTTTCCTAGGGAAGTTCCCTTTCTATCCAGGTCTTCACACTTATTTGCAAAGCACAATGCGAAAGTAAGCCTTTAATGACTTTTAAAAATACACTCTGTTCTATGAATGTTATTATTTTGTGTGTTTGGGGTCTCTCTCCCCTTCAGGATTAGCTTAAGACTTGGTTTCTTCCTATGATTCAGTATTTTGTGTACTTACTAGTTTCATTTTTTTCTCATTCCTAAAATTCATGAATTTCCAATCTGACTTTTATTTTTGTCTTTCTGCTTTCAGTTTATTTGGCTATTGTTATTAACATTTTTAGTTAGATGATAAATTCATTCATTTCTTTGGTTTCATTTCTGAGGTTATAACCACAGCTTTATGTGTATTCCACAGAGTGATACATTTTAATTATCAACAAATTCAAAAAAATTATGCACTTGGTTTGTATATTTCCTTTCATAAAAACTTATTTAATGGAGTTTAATCTTGTAACTTTTCAAATTGAGGGGCCTTTTTGGTTTCTAATCTTATGATTAATTTTTGGTTTGATTGCATTGTGAGCATAGAATATTGTTTATATTATTTCCATATTATGGAACTCACTGAGGTTGTCTGTAACCTAATATATGTCAAGTTTCATAAGTATTCCAAGTAGTCTCGAAACAAAGTTGTATTCCCTATTATCACAGGACAAAGTCCAGTACATTTGGGGCATGTGTCTTGGTTCCCCTTCACCTGTCTTAGGCTGAGCAAGGCAGTCACAATGTCCTGGAACTGTGTGTCCCTCCCATCTCCCTGCCTCCCCTGTGGGTTCCACATCGCAGAGAGGCTGATGATGTTATGTGAAGCAGACATAACCACAACTAGTATCTCTTCTCAGCAAATTGCAGCCTTTAGCTGTGACAGCAGCCGTCTCTGTTTCTATTAGTGCTTTTGGCCTGACACTAGTTTGGTTGCAGTCAGGATTAAAACTCCTCAAGTCTTTTTCTTTCTTCTTTGCCATACACCCTCCTGTCATTTCCAGCCTTCCTGGATCACTCTGTTTTGGGTATGACTTTTTTTTCTTCTTTTTGAGACAGAGTTTCACTCTGGCTGCCCCGGCAGGAGTGCAATGGTGCAATCTCGGCTCACTGCAACCTCCACCTCCCAGGTTCAAGCAATTTTCCTGCCTCAGCCTCCCAAGTGCCTGGGATTACAGGCATGTGCCACCAGACCCTGCTACTTTTTTATTTTTATTTTTTTAGTAGAGGCAGGGTTTCTCTATGTTGGTCAGGCTGGTCTCAAACTCCCGACCTCAGGTGATCCGCCTGACTCACCTCCCAAAGTGCCGGTATTACAGCTGTGAGCCACCGCACCCAGGAGGTATGACTTCTTTATGCAGTATAGAGTTGGGTGCCACCATGTGAACCAATCTGAAAATCAGTCTTTTCTTGTAATAAGTGGGTTAAATCCACGCTAATTTCCTGAAGTGGCTGCTATGTTTGATCTCAGCTCTATTCTTTGGTGTTATGTTGACGGTGTATATTTCACTATGTGGTCTGTTTGCTTCTTTAAAAGTTGTTTTGTTTTGTTTTTGCATTCTTTGGGTATTTACGATGCTCTAGGCCAGAAGTGGTGGCTCACGCCTGTAATCCCAGCACTGTGGGAGGCCGAGACAGGCAGATCATGCGGTCAGGAGATTGAGACCATCCTGGCTAATATAGTGAAACCACAGCTCTACTAAAAATATAAAAACTTAGCTGGGCATGGTGGCACACACCTGTAATCCCCGCTACTCAGGAGGCTGAGGCAGAAGAATCGCTTGAACCCAGGAGGTGGAGGATGCAGTGAGTCGAGATCACATCATTCCACCCTGGGCGACAGAGCGAGACTGTGTCTCAAAAAAAAAAGGTCCTCAGAAGGCTGAGGCAGGAGAATGGCTTGAACCCAGGCGGTGGAGGTTGCGTGAGCCGAGATCGTGCCCTTGCACTCCAGCCTAGATAACAAAAGCGAAACTCCGTCTCAAAAAAAAAAAAAAAAAAGGTCTCTATTTTTTTGTTTCAATGGTCATTCTTATATACCAAACAATGTTACCACTTTCTTACCTGCAGGGCAATCAATGAGCTGATTCTGTTCCTCTTTTTCTCTTCCTATACCAACTATTATTTTTATTCATTTTTTTCTATTTTGTCAGAATATATAACATTTACAGCCATTCCTCCATATTTATCCCTTTCTTTCAGTTGTACATATACAATTTTTTTTTCAACATTTTAAAATACTTGCTTAAATGTAAAAATACTACCAGTGCTTGGCCAGGTGCGGTGGCTCAAGCCTGTAATCCCAGCACTTTGGGAGGCCGAGGAAGGTGGATCACGAGGTCAAGAGATCGAGACCATCCTGGTCAACATGGTGAAATCCCGTCTCTACTAAAAATACAAAAAATTAGCTGGTCATGATGGCACGTGCCTGTAATCCCAGCTACTCAGGAGGCTGAGGCAGGAGAATTACCTGAACCCAGGAGGCGGAGGTTGCAGTGAGCCGAGATCGTGCCATTGCACTCCAGCCTGGGTAACAAGAGCGAAACTCCATCTCAAAAAAAAAAAAAAAATACTACCAGTGCTTTCACCAAAGTTTCCTGCATTATCTTTTCATGGGATGAGGCCTGTCCCCGGCTATGTGGCATACATAATGTGGCTAATTTTTAACACCTCCATCCTCTATGTGACAGCAGTACTTTCAGGAATTATCACATAATAACCAGTAATAATCACTATTTCCTTAATCGGATCTGTAATTATAAAAACCAAAAACATTTTTAAAAGATGAATTTCAGTCTTAATGGTACAGCTCATATTCAGTAAAATATTTCACGTGTCAACTAAAAGTTGCACTAATCAAACAACACTATCTGATCCACCATGTGTGCTGTTTACTCTTCAAATTTTACACACCACTAAAAACCCCTAGTGTTCACACAGAATGACAGAATTGAAGACATCCAAGTTCTGTTTCTTTGTCTTTACCTACTGTGCTATATCACTGGTTATTCCTAATATGCTACCAAACAGAGGAATACACAGGGCCCCAGGAGGGGGCCTCAGTGAAGAGTTTGCATGATTCTGGATTGCTACAAACCTCCTCTCAAAATAAACACGTGGGCTGGGGGTGTGGCTGAAGCCTGTAATCCCAGCATTTTGGGAGGCCAAGGTGGGCAGATCACAGTCAGGAGGAGATAGAGACCATCCTGGCCAACATGGCAAAACCTTATCTCTACTAAAATACAAAAAAATTAGCCGGGCATGGTGGTGTGCACCTGTAGTCCCAGCTACTTGGGAAGCTGTGGTGGGGGAACTGCTTGAACCTGGGAAGCAGAGATTTCAGAGAGCCCAGATCAGGCCACTGCACTCCAGCTTGGTGACAGAACGAGACTCTGTCTCAAAAAAATAAAATAAAATGAACATGTGTACCTCAGTCTGCATAAATTAGGGGCTGATTGCATACTTGGGAGTTCTCCAAATTAATTGCCATGTAGAATACAATGTTTATTCAATGTTTATACAGTGTTTATTCAATGTCTATACAATGCTTGCTTTTGCATTTCTTTGGATATTTAAGATGGTCTAGGCCAGGCACAGCGGCTCACACCTGTATTCCCAGCACTTTGGGAGGCTGAGGCAGGTAGATAATGAGGTAAGGAGATCCAGACCATTCTGGCTAACATAGTGTAACCCCAGCCCTACTAAAAATACAGAAAATTACCTGGGCCTATAAGTGATACAAATATGGTAATTTGAGGTTTACACATATCATTAAAATGCAATTGTAATGAGAAAAATTGCTTAGAAATTAGACCAACAATAGATTTTGTTTAGGAGGAGTATTTTTTGGCTGACATTATTTAAAAGTGTTGGATCACAGTGACAATAAAAAGCAGACCAACTTTTAGTCTGTTTTATTATTGTTTTTGAATTATCAACAGATGATGAAACTTCTCATTGCCTGCAGCCAGGACAGACCATTTCTGCCGTCCAGCCTCTGACATATCACTAATTCCAGCAGATTCTTTAAGGGCGCCTGGTAGACACAGTGTTTTTGTTCCTGAATCACTTAAAGAACCATTCGCTAAATCCTTCACTGTTTTTTGTTTGTTTGTTTGTTTTGAGACGGAGTTTAGTTCTTGTTACCCAGGCTGGAGTGCAATGGCACGATCTCAGCTCACCGCAACCTCCGCCTCCTGGGTTCAGGCAATTCTCCTGCCTCAGCCTCCTGAGTAGCTGGGATTACAGGCACGCGCCACCATGCCCAGCTAATTTTTTGTATCTTTAGTAGAGACGGGGTTTCACCATGTTGACCAGGATGGTCTCGATCTCTTGACCTCATGATCCACCCGCCTCGGCCTCCCAAAGTGCTGGGATTACAGGCTTGAGCCACCGTGCCCGGCCCACTGTGTTTTCTTTCCCTGAGTTTCTTAAAAGTGTCTTCCCACTGCTGTCTTGCTTTCAATGTTGCTGTTTACAAAACTGATACTAGACTTTGTAAATAACTTGTAACTTAGTAAAGCTCTGTAAATTTCCTTTGTAAATAACTTGGTCCTTCTGCCTGGACGTCGTGCTGATATTCTCCTTATCTTTAGAATTTAGTCTTTATAGAGCATTTAAGTGTTGAGTCGACCATTCCCGAAATGGCAGAGGACTATATTTCCATGTACATTTGGGTCTTATTTTATTTTAGGAAAGTTTTCTTGACTTCCAGTTTTAAATTTTTAGTTCTGTTCCATTGCCTTTAGTTCTTCAGGGTCACCAGTTACAGGTAAATTGGATCTCTTTTCAACAGACACTTTGGTTTTGATTTTTTTCTATTTCCTTCATTTCTATCCTTACTGTGCTTTCAGTTGTAACTACTATCCCTCTGGGGCACCTTATCATTTACTATTAATTTCAGAGATTATCTTTGACTTTTCTTAATTTCTTTTCCTTAATTAGCTCTCTTTTCGTATCTCCCTTTGTTTATCCACTTCCCCAGTCTCACTTTATGAAGAGCTGGCTCACCGTGTTTTTTCACATTTGCAATTCCCTGTTAATTACATTTCATTTGTGCTGTTTTACTCCTTGGCTGTTTTCGCCCAGTATTTTGTTACATATTCTTTTCCTATGGTTATATCGTATGATGCTAGGTGCTCAGGTTTATATTAATTGACTTGGACTCCAAGCTGATGAGTGGAGTCAGTAGGGACGGAGAGAGCCATGCCGCTTGCTAAGGAACGCGGCTTAGCCGTGCACTCTTCTCTTGCTTCTCTAAAGTACAGTTTCTTTAACTAGGAAGAGACATTTTCCTCCTCTTCCACCTCCCCCTGCCCTTAGGGGAGCCCTTCTTTGGGGGATGATTTGTTGTTTTACTAAGTTCCTTATTTTCAGCTAATTCTTCTCTTCCCTTTCACACCAAACCTCCAGGAAACATCTCCCAGGAGCAGAATCTCCCATCCCATGCACTTTCCAAGACCCTCTCCTTTATCCCCTCAAAAGCCAACACTGGGCCGGGCGCGGTGGCTCAAGCCTGTAATCCCAGCAGTTTGGGAGGCCGAGGTGGGTGGATCACAAGGTCAAGAGATTGAGACCATCCTGGCCAACATGGTGAAACCCCGTCTCTATTAAAAATACAAAAAATTAGCTGGGCATGGTGGTGCGTGCCTGTAATGACAGGCATGAGCCACTGTGCCTGGCCAATTATTTTTATTATAATAATTATAATATGTTATGTTATTATATAGTATATATCATTTATATCATACATTACATGCTATATAATGTATAATATTTCACACTGTATAATTCAATGTATATTAACAAGTTTTATTTTATCATTTAGAATAATATAATCTATAATAATACATCATAAAGCAATCAGGATTTGGAAACCATTGGTCTCTATATTCCTTTCAGAACCACCGGCACGCACACCTGCAGTGGTTTCGGGCTGTGGGGTGTGTGCTGCACTGTTTGGTTTTTGCAGCATGATGGGAAGGGTTTAATATTATTCTGGAACATAAAGGAAACTACGAGAACAGACAAGAGTCCAAGTTTTCCAGTCCAAACATCAGGTATCACCTTGAACAAGCAGTGAAGGCTGGAATGCGTGTCTGAAACTTATGAATTACAAAGCCAGCAGGCAGCGAGGAGGCGCTGCCTGCCTGGCCTGGCCTGCGAGCAGCTGGCAGCACCTTGGCAGGCTCTATGAGTAGGCACCACGCTCCCTCCAATTCTGGCTTTGGCACCTAAGTTGGAATATTCCAGGAACCAGGAAATGATTCAGACCCGAATCTGCCAATCGGCCCCCGCACAGAATTTTGTCTGCTTTTGGCCCCTTTAATCCTCAGTCTCCTCACCAATCCTGTGAGCAACAGGACCCTCAGGCAGTGAGCATCCTGGAGGCCACCTCCGACACTGGACACCTTGCCAAAACCCTTTCTGCAGGGCCGAGGGGTCTGGAACTGACAGTCATGTATGACACAGTGGGACGCCTGCTGATCAGGGCACATTTCAAAACACTCTGTATGTCCTTGTGTCTCTACGCTGAGAGCCCACACAGAATACCAAGCTACCTCATTTTTATTTGAAATGAAAGGGTAAGGTTTTTGTAGACAGGGTCTCCCTATGTTGCCCAGGCTGATCTCAAACTCCTCACTCCGGTGAGCATCATGCCTTGGCTTCTGAAAGTGCTGGCTTTACAGGAGTGAACCACTGTGCCTGGCCCTTAAGACTTTTTGACAACCTCCAGAAAAAAATAGAGTAGCCTACTGAAGACACACAAGGATTTCCTGTCCAGCAAAGCTTTCAAGAATGAAGGACAAGAGACAGCTGTGTTTATGTTCATATGGAGTTACCACATCTTCCCATCCTCCCTCTGCACGTGTCTGTTTCTGCATTTCCTCTTCTTAGAAGCACACTGGGCATACTGGAATAGGATCTACCCCAATAACCTCATTTTGCCTTGATAAGCTCTGTGAAGACCACTTCTTCAAATAAGGGCAGGTTCTGAGAGGCTGGAGCTTAATACTTCAACAAATGAATTTGGAGAAGACACAGTGTTACTCGAAACGGGCACTGAGCATCAACAGCTGCCAGCTCACAGAAAGATGGGTGAACAGACACAGTTCTTCCTCTGATCCTGTAGAGGAAGCAGGATATGTGGCTCCTCTAATCCCGCCAAAGAGACAGAACCAAGTCCAGCTGCCAGTGTACAGGAGAGAGAGGGCAGAGACACACTGAACTTCCCAGGAGTGCACCCATCCAAAATAAGACGGCAGACATTCCACAGGTCAAACGTCCTGAAGTCTTCAACAGGTGTTTATAAGGAAGAGACAGGGACGAACAGGATAGCGGTTCCTCAAAAAGTCAAACACATAAATTTCCACATGATTCAGCAATCCTACTTCTGGGTATACACCCAAAAGAATTAAAAGCAGGGTCTATCTCAGAGAGATGATTTGTACACACATGCTCACAGCAACATTATTCACAGTCCCCAGAAGTTGGAAACAACCCAAGTGTCCATCCTGGATGAATGTGTTCTCTACACACAGGGTAGAATATTATTCATCCTTCACAGGGAGGGAAATCCTGACACTTGCTACAACATTGTGAGAACATTATGCTAAGAGACAGAAGTGAGTCACACAAAAAACACTGTAGGATTCCACTTGTGTGAGGTGCCTTGAACAGTAACATTCACAGCCAGAAAGCAGGATGGTGCTGGTCAGGGATGTGGGAAGAGGAGAATGGACAGTTACCGGTAAATGAACACAGAGGTTCCATTTCAGGAAGATGAAAACATTCTGGAGATGAATGGTGGTGATGGCCGGACAACAATGTGATTGTACTTAATGTCACTGAACTGTACACTTCAAGAATGCCTAAGATGATGCATGTGTGTGTATCTCTCACCACGATTAAGAATAAAAACTTGGAGCAGTGTGAAGAAGAGGAGGCGAGAACGACCCCCGGGCCGATCAAAGCCCACACACCGCTGCGCCCAGCGCCTACGTCCCACGGCCATTGCCACCATGCCCAAGAGAAAGGCTGAAGGGGACGCTAAAGGAGATAAAGCCAAGGTGAAGGACGAACCGCAGAGAAGATCCGCGAGGCTGTCTGCTAAACCTGCTCCTCCAAAGCCAGAGCCCAAGCCTAAAACGGCCCCTGCAAAGAAGGGAGAGAAGGTACCCAAAGGGAAAGAGGGAAAAGCTGATGCTGGCAAGGAAGGGAATAACCCTGCGGAAAATGGAGATGCATAAACAGACCAGGCGCAGAAAGCCAAAGGTGCTGAACATGGAGACGCCAAAACAGACCAGGCACAGGAAGCCGAAGGTGCTGGAGATGCCAAGTCAAGTGTGTGCATTTTCATAACTGTGTACTTCCGGTGACTGCACAGTTTTGAAACACTACTTTTTATCAAGTTCTATAAAAATGCAGAATTTTGTTTTACTTTTGTTTTTCTAATTATGTTTTTAGCACACAGAACACTTCATTATTGTTTTGGGGGAAGGGGCATATGTCACTAATAGAATGTCTCCAAAGCTGGATTGATAGAGGAAAACACCTTTCCCTTCTAGTTTTGAGAGACTTCCTCTTGGCTCCCAGGAGGAGGGATTCCCTGACTTTGACACACACGGCCACCTTGGCACACAAAATCCTTGTGGTATGGAAACAAATTCCTTTTTATGTCCTCTTCTCCCTTTCAGCATAGACTTAACTCCCGTAAGCCCAGACATCTCCTGGGACCTGACCCCAGTCACTGATTACCAGTGTGTCAGGCAATCTGGACTTGCCAGTGATGCCACTGAGATGGCACCTGTCAAAAGAGCAGTGGTTCCATTTCTAGACTGTGGATCTTCAGATAAATTCTGCCATTTTCATTTCACCTCCTGAAAGTCAGGGTCAGCTCGTGAAAAGTTGTTAAACAACATGCTAAATGTGAAATGTCAACCCTCCCTCTAAACTTTCCCTGTTCAGAGCATCAGAAGATGACTTCAGTGGGTTTTAGAGTGGCTTTCTGATTTTCAGTGGTCCATCAAAGGGAGTTTGAAAGTTGTTGTATACTGTTAACGACTGGCTGCCCATGTCCTGCCTGAAATACCATGATTGTTTATGGGAAGTATCTTTAATAAAGCTGGATACAGTTTGAAAAATAAATAAATAAATAAAAACAAAAAATAAAAACTTAAAATACATTTTTAAAAATAAAGAGGAGAAGGAGAGAGGAACCTGCAATTTGTAACTCTTGAAGACTGTCAACTTCTAGATGCAGAGCAAGATGGTACAGACTGCTTTTCCTTCTCCCCTCTACTGTATGGAAAAGTCAGACTTACAATTTTATTACATTAGATTGTAGTTATGATTCAAAACTCTGTGAATGCACTAAAAGCCACTGAACACTGTACACTTTAAAGGTGTGAATTACATGGTATGTGATTTATGACTCAATAAAGTTGCTACCAAAAAAAAAAAATGAAGGAGAAATAAAGATATTCTCAGAAGAAGAGAAGCTAAAAAATGTATTATTAGCAGATCCACCTTTAAAGAATGGCTAGAGGAAGGTCTCCAAACAGAAAAAGAAGGTAAGAGAAAAAACTAGGACTGTCCTTCACCTCATGAGGTTCTTAAATCAACTTTAATTTGAAGCAAAAGTTATGACATCATATGATAATGTACTCAGTGGATACAGAGGAAATATTTAAGACAATTATATTTAAAAAGTAGTGAGAGTAAAGGTTCCAAAGTGGTAAAACTCTGACCCCAGTAGGCTGACATGATATTTACAGGAACCACAAAGAACACTATACTTGGCTCACGCCTATAATCCCAGCACTTTGGGTGGCCAAGTCAGGTGGATCACCTGAGGTCGGGAGTTCAAGACCAGCCTGATCAACATACAGAAACCCTGTCTCTACTAAAAATGCAAAAAATTAGCCAGGCATGATAACACACGCCTGTAATCTCAGCTACTTGGGAGGCTGAGGCAGGAGAATCACTTGAACCCAGGAGATGGAGGCTGAGGTGAGCTGAGATCACACCATGGCACTCCAGCCTGGGCAACAAGAGAAAAACTGCATCTCAAATAATAATAATAATAATAATAATAATAATAATATTTAAAAAATAAGAACGCTATACAAAAGCCATCCATTCAAACACAGTATAAAGAAGAAAACATGGGACTCTCAAAAAATGTCTGTCATCCAGGAAGGCAAGGCAAGAGGAAACAGGAATGAGAAAGAGAAGAAAAAAAAATCACAAAATGCAGACATAAACCCTAACAAGTCAATAATTATTTTAAATATAAATGGTCTAACTACATCAAATAAAAGAAATGGGCAGAATGGATTAAAAAAAGCATAACCTACATGCTACCTGTAAGAAGTTCACTTCCAGTAGAATATTGGTAGGCTGAAAGTAAAGGTGGGAAAAGATATGGCATGCCAACATTAATCATGAGGAAGCAAAAGTGGCTATATTAATAACCAAGTAGACTTCAGAGTAAAGAAAATTAATAAAGACAAGGAATAATATTATATAATAATAAAATGCTCCACCTACCAAGAACATACAGAAATTCTAAATGCATACCCACCAGACAACAGTACCTCAAAATTCATATAGCAAAAACAAATCTTGCCAAGGTGAAAAACAGACAAATGTACAACAGTATTTGGGAACATCAATACCCACTCTCAGCAAATGACAGAAAGAGACAGAAAATCAGCAAGGATATACAGAAGTGGACACCACCATCCACCGAAAAGATGGCATTGATAATTTACAGGATGCTCGACCCAACAGTTGCAGAATTCACATTCTTTTCAATTGTCCACAGAACATACACTCAGATAGACCCTATCCTGGGTCACAAAGAAGCCATAATAAATTTAAAAAAAATAAAATCATGCAAAATATGTTGACCAAAATGGACTCCAATGAGAAATCAATGACAAAAAAACTACAGGCAGCGCTGTTTACAATAGCAAAGACCTGGAACCAACCCAAATGCCCATCGATGATAGACTGGACTGGGAAAATGTGGCACATATATACCATGGAATATTATGCAGCAATCAAAAACGATGAGTTCGTGTCCTTTGTAGGGACATGGATGAATCTGGAGAACATCATTCTCAGCAAACTGACACAAGAACAGAAAATGAAATACCACATGTTCTCACTCATAGGCAGGTGATGAACAATAAGAACACATGGACACAAGGAGGGGAGCACTACACACTGGGGTCTGTTGTGGGGAATAGGGGAGGGACAGCGATGGGGGGGAGTTGGGGAGGGATAGCATGGGGAGAAATGCCAGATGTGGGTGAAGGGGAGGAAGGCAGCAAATCACACTGCCACGTGTGTACCTATGCAACTATCTTGCATGTTCTGCACATGTACCCCAAAACCTAAAATGCAAAAAAAAAAAAAAAACTTCAGGAAAATCTCCAAATACTTGGAAATTAACCAACACACTTCTAAGTAATTCATAGGTCAAAGTGGAAATCTCAAGGGAAATTTTAAACTACATAGAATTGCACCAGAATGACAACACAATATACCGAATTGGTGGGATGCAGCTCAGACAGCACTGAGAGAAAAACACAGGGTTCAGTAAGGTTTCAGGGTGTAAGATCAACATTCAAAAACTGATTGCATATCTACACACTAATAACAAAGAAGTGGAAATCAAGACTGGTACCTGCGACACCATTTAAAGTTGCCCCAAAGATAGTAAGAAGATACATATGAATACATCTAACAAAACATGTACAGGATCTGTAAAATAAAAATTACAAAATGATGAGGAAGGAAATCAAAAATCTAAACACTGAAGAGACATATTCATAGAGTGGAACACTCAACAGAGTTAAAAGGTCAATTCTGCCTAAATTGATTGATAGGCTTAACAAAAGTCCTGCTATTTTGTAGATGCAGACAAACTTATTCTAAAATGTATTAGAAGAAGAAAAGCTTGAGAATAGCCAAATAATTTTGAAAAAGAAGAATAAAATGGGGGAAATCACCCTTCCCGATATTAAGGCTTCCTACAAAGATAGAGTAATCAAGACAGTGATATAGGCAAATGGAGAGACAGAGAAATCAAATGGAACGAAGTGGAGAGCCCAGGAAAAAATGATCCCTACAAATACGCCCAACTGATTTCTCACAGGAGCAAAAGGAATTCCACGGAGGAGAGACAGCCTTTTCAATAAATGGTGCTGGAGTATTTGCACATCCACAGGCAAAAAAGAAAGAAATCTGACGTATGTTTCACACCTTCTACAAAAACTAATTCAAAAGAAATCAAGGACTTAAATATAAAACCATAAAACATGTAGAAGTAAAATCAAAGGAAAGAACTTTGGCACCTTAACGATTAGACAAAGAGTTCCTAGACACACACCAAACACCATATTCATAAAAGGAAAAAACTTGATAAAAGTTGGACCTCATCAAATGAAAAACTTTTGTTCTGTCAAAGGTCAAGACAACAGAAAAAAAATTACAGTCTGGGAGAAATTATCTGTAAACCATGTACCTAACAAAGAACTCGTATCTAGAATATATAAAGAGCCCTCAAAACTCAACAGTGAAAAAAAAAAAAAAGAAAGAAAACCTAATTAGAAATGAGTGAAAGTGATGAACACACATTTCACCCACAAGGATACTCAGATGGCAAATAATCATATGAAAAGATGCCCAGCATAATTAGACATGAGAAAAATGCCATCTAAACCACAACTAGGGATCACCACACACCTGTGAGAATAGCTAAAATAAAAATGGTGAGAGGCTGGGTGCGGTGGCTCACGCCTGTAATCCCAGCACTTTGGGAGGCCAAGGTGGGTGGATCACGAGGTTAAGAGATCGAGACCATCCTGGTCAACATGGTGAAACCCCGTCTCTACTAAAAATATAAAAAATTAGCTGGGCATGGTGGCGCGTGCCTGTAAGCCCAGCTACTCGGGAGGCTGAGGCAGGAGAATTGCCTGAACCCAGGAGGCGGAGGTTGTGGTGAGCCGAGATCGTGCCATTGCACTCCAGCCTGGGTAACAAGAACTAAACTCCGTCTCAAAAAAAAAAAAAAATGGTGAGAACATCACAGGCTGGCAAGGATGTGGAGAAACGGGTCATTCATTGCTAATGGGAATATAAAACGGAAGAGCCACTCTGGAAAAGAGGGTGGCAGTTCCTTTCAAACTAAAAATGAATTTACCATACAATCCAGCAATTGTAGATAACTGATCCTAGAGGAATAAAAACTTGTTTTCACACAGAAACCTGTAAGTGAATGTTCATAGAGCAGCTTTGGGTTTGTAACAGCCCCAAACCGGAAACCCCAAATGTTCTCCAGGGGTTGAGGTGGGATGGGAATGATGGAAGAGGGACAGTGTGTGGCTACAGTGGGGTAGCATGAGGCAGGCCTTCACTGATGATACAATTCAGTATCTTGATTATGGTGGTAGTCACATGAAGTTGCACACGCAATTGGACAAACACACACACGCCCGCACACACACGCACATGCACACACACACGCACACGCACACGCGCACACGCACACGCACACACGCACGTTATAACTGCTGGAGCCTGAATAGGTCCTGCTGACTACACCGCTGTGAATTTCCTGCTTTGACTATGGTACTACAATTATGCATAGTGTTAACACAGAGGTGGGACTAAGTGGAGGCTGTTCAGGACCTTCTTGAATATTTCTTTGCAACTTCCTGTGAATCTAAAAGTATTTTAAAATAAAAAATAAAAAAATGAAAGAGTCTATAAAATCCCCCCAGATTCCTTGAGCTTTATATTCTAAAGCAAGCCTATTTGTTGGATTATGTTGTCCACTAGACCTTGGTCACAGCCCCTGTTTTCTGGACCGTGGCCGGCTTTCTCACCCACTTCTGCTGGTAACAGAAGTGAGTCACAGCTGAGTTCAAATCCCGACTCTGGCACCTGCCAGCTGTGTGGCTTGGAGCACCCATCTGGAAGGTTCTCATCAGTCCTCCACTTCTCACCTTCCAGGCAATGTGTGGGGCACAGGGAAGGTCTTTCCTAGAGCACCTGAGTAACAGAAGCATCTCGGACAAATGGCCTGCCTGCTTCCCAACTCTAGGAAGACCTATACATTGAAAATGCCATATCCCACATCAGGTCAGACCAAACGACCAAACAAACTAACAGAATTACAAAAATATTCTTTAAAATATGAACCTGACAAGCAACTCAAAACTCACACCCAGCCTTTTTCACAGGCTTCGGGTCTGGTCCCATCTCCCACAGCGCCCCGTCAAGTCCTCAGTGCACCTGCCACCCACCTAGTGCCCCGCCCAGAGTTTTCAGCCCTGGATTGCCACCAAGGTCTCCCAGCAGCTTTCAAAACATACTGATCTCTGTGCGGGTGGCATACTGGTGAGTGTAGCTGCCTTCCATACCATACCGACATCCATATGCAAAGTCCCTGCCTTGTCCAGGAAGTGGTTAAAGTGCTAAAGAAGACCATCATCGCGACCGTCTAATGAGTCTGCAGAACATACTCTCTAAGACAACCTAAAAGAATAATAAAGTAACACATACTTCACAAGTTAGTGGAAGAGGGGTGGGAAATAAAATTGCTTCACTCTTAAGCGAGGAAGTTAGGCTGGGCGTGGTGGCTCATACTGCATAATCCCAGCATTCTGAGAGGCCGAGGTGCACAGATGGCTTGAGCCCAGGAGTTTCAGACCAGTCTGAGCAACTTGGCAAAACCCATCTTTATTATTATTATTTGTTGGGTTTTTTTTTGTGTTTTTTTTTTTTTTTTTTGAGATGGAGTCTCGCTCTGTCACCAGGCTGGAGTGCAGTGCTGTGATCTTGGCTCACTGCAACCTCCACCTCCCGGGTTCAAGCGAGTCCTCTGCCTCAGCCTCCCAAATAGCTGGGTTTACAGGCACACACCACCATACCCAGCTAATTTTTGTATATTTTTAGTAGAGACAGGTTTCACCACATTGGCCAGGATGGTCTCAATATCCTGACCTCGTGATCCTCCCGCCTTGGCCTCCGAAAGTGCTGGGATTATAGGTGTGAGCCACCATGCCCAGCCAAAACCCATGTTTATTATTAAAAAATATATATAATTATAATTTTTTTAAAGATAAGGAAATTATCAAAGATGACTAGAAGCAGGCCAAATGGTCTCAGAGGCCAAGCTAAAGATGCTACCACCAGCCACAGTGAACTTCAACAAGGGACTGCAATGGTTTGAAACCTAACAAACACGTTCCCGCCCCAGGTCCATGGTGATAGCTTAAAATAAATTTTTAAAAACCAGCTTTGGAAGGTCATGGGAAACATTCATCATCTTCAAAACTGGCAAATGACGAATCACATGTCATGAGGCCTCTTCTCTCTGAACTGTCCCACTGGGTGACCACATAAGGGACAAGGGGAGGTATCTCTTTATAGAAGCAACAAGCTGAGAAGTGAAAAGGAAATGATAGAATATCACTTCATTTAAAAATATGCTTAAAAATACTAACATCCAGGATCTATACCCAAGACCGATTAAATCCCAACGTCTAGGAGTGGAGCCCAGGCACCGGTTTTTAGAAATGGCGGCTGGAAATCTGCAGCCAGAGTTGAGAAGCCCTGGGCGTCCCTGCAGTTCCCTTCAATGCCCTCACCTGTGACAGGCTTCTCCTTCCATTCACCTCAGTCACCCACCCGGCCGCTTCCCCAGGATCTTGTTCCTCCACTGGGAGTCCACTGCAGCTGTCTCTCCTTACCAAAAACACTCAGTCATTCACATCCAGCTCAGAGCCTGCCTCCTACACAAAGACTCCCTCGATTCTCAGAGCTGAACTGAGTGGCTTCCTCAGCTTTCCTGAGATAGAACTTAGGCCCTGGCCAGGCGCAGTGGCTCAGGCCTGTAAGCCAAGCACTTTGGGAGTCCGAGGCAGGCGGATCATGAGGTCAGGAGTTCGAGACCAGACTGGCCAATATGGTGAAACCCTGTCTCTACTAAAAATACAACAATTAGCCAGCTGTGGTGGTGCTCGCCTGTGGTCCCAGCTACTAAGGAGGCTGAGGCAGGAGAATCACTTGAATCCAGGAGGTGGAGGTTACAGTGAACCGAGATCATGCCACTGCACTCCAGCTTGGATGATACAGCGAGACTCTGTCTCAAAAAAAAAAAAAAAAAAAGAACTTAGACCCCACACAGTTCACCCTCCATCAGCGCAGAGGACTTCTAGTGAATGTAGCAGTGGCTCAGCCACACAACGCACTCTGAGAACCCTCATCACCCTGAAGGCTCCTCATGGCTGCCTGCAGCCGGTCCTCACTGATGCCCCAGACCCCACAAGCCCTCATCTACTTTCTGTCTGTCATTAGGCCCTTTCTGTAAACATCCTATACATGGAACTACACCCCATATAGTCTTTCGTGTCTGGCTTCCTTCAGTGAGCACTGTTTCTGAGTGAACTAGGTATTTTTAAGCGTACGTGGGGATTTGGTATTTAAAGGAATCCCAGATGAACTTACCGGTGAGCAAATGAATCACTTCCCACTGTGACTCATTATCTCCCTGGGTCTTCACTGTGTAAGAATGATGGGTGCATCCTGGTTCCTCCTGGGCCCGGCTCACTCCCATGGGAGGTCTGAATTTTGGTCCATGTGATAAGTTGGCTCTGACGGGGACAAAGCTGCTCAGGCCATGATTCTCATTCCATTTTCATCCATTTGCTCCACAAACCTTTCCCATACCTGAAGCCTCAGTTTCAAAAGGGGAACCTAGAAGGGTGTGAGAATCCATCTGCACCCCCGGCAGACCACCAGCACTGGGTGTGACCACCCACCAGCGAGGGTGTCTAAGGTAGACAGATGTCATGTGATTATGAGAATTCAAAGTGCTCTTTTTTTGTTTTTTGAGACAAGGTCTCACTTTGTCATCCAGACTGGAGTATGGTAGCACAATCACAGCTCACTGCAGCCTCAACCTCTCAGGCTCAAGCAATCCTCCTGCCTCAGTCTCCTAAGTAGCTGGGACTACAGGCATGCACCACAATGCCCAGTTAATTTTAATATTTTTTGTGGAGACAGGAGTCTTGCTACGTTACCCAGGCTGGTTCTGAACTCCTGGCATGAGCCATTGCGCTCAGCCTCAAAGCGCCTCTTATTTTACCTGAAACAAGATCGCTGTCACCTGGGCTGCAGTGCAATGGCGCAATCTCAGCTCACTACAACCTCCGCCTCCCGGCCTCAAGCAATTCTCCTACCCTAGCCTCCTGAGTAGCTGGGACTACAGGCGCCTCTTAATTTTTTTGTATTTTTAGTAAAGACGGGGTTTCACCATGTTGCCCAGACTGCTCTCAAACTCCTGGGCCCAAGTGATCTGCCTGCCTCGGCCTCCCACAGTGCTGGGATTACAGGCCCAAGCCCCCACACCCAGCCTCAAAGTGTTGTTAACTGAAGCTTGTCCTCATGATTGTTTCCAGTCTCTGCAGAGTATAAGCTCAGCAAGGGCAGGGGCTGCCTAGTTCTCCACTGTAGGTCCCACACTCCCTGTGCATCAGAGGCAGTCCATGAAGATTGCTTCAAAACTGGAACTGCTGATGCTCAACAATAGCACATGGGCACTGCATCAGTTTTCTTGGAATGCTATCACCAAGTACCACAGGCCAAGGGGTGTAAACAACAGAAATTTATTTTCTTCCAGTTCTGGCGGCTGAAGTCTGAGATCACGGGGTCGGGAGGGCTGGTTTCTCGAGAGGCCTCTCTGCTTGGCTCCCACACGGCTGCTTTCTGCCTTGTATGTAAACAGCCATCCTTCTGTGCCTGTGTCTGAATCTCTTTTTTTTTTTTTGAGACAGAGTTTCGCTGTTGGTACCCAGACTGGAGTGCAATGGCATGATCTCGTCTCACCGCAACCTCCGCCTCCTGGGTTCAGGCAATTCTCCTGCCTCAGCCTCCCGAGTAGCTGGGATTACAGGCACATACCACCATGCCCAGCTAATTTTTGTGTTTTTAGTAGAGATGGGGTTTCACCTTGTTGACCAGGATGGTCTCGATCTCTTGACCTAGTGATCCACCCGCCTCGGCCTCCCAAAGTGCTGGGATTACAGGTGCGAGCCACTGCGCCGGGCCTGAATCTCTTCTTATAAGGACATCAGTCAGACTGCATTAAGACACCTTGATGACATCATTTTTAACTCAATTACCTCTTCAAAGACCCTCTCTCCAGCCAGGCATGGTGGCTCACGCCTGTAGTCCCATCACGTTGGGAGGCCGAGGCAGGCGGATCCTGATGTCAAGAGATCGAGACCATCCTGACGAACATGGTGAAACCCTGTCTCTACTAAAAAAAAAAACACAAAAATTAGCTGGGCGTGGTGTCATGTGTCTATAGTCCCAGCTTCTTGGGAGGCTGAGGTGGAAGAATCACTTGAACCGGGAGACGGAGGTTGCAGTGAGCTGAGATTGCGTCACTGCACTCCAGCCTGTTGTCACAGTGAGACTCCGTCTCAAAAAAAAAAAAAGACCCTCTCTCCAAATAAAGTCACACTCTCTGAGGTCCTGTGGCTGAAGATTTCGACACATGAATTTGCAGGGATCACAATTCTCTCCATTTTTTTGTGTATATTTGAAAAGCTCAACAGAAGAAAGTTAAACTTAAAATGAAGATTTACTTAATGAACAGTTACCGAATGACCAAAACAGTACTAAACACAAGACTACAGTCAGGTAAGGAAAAGCCTTAGATATTTTCTGATATTAAAAAGGCATTTCTGCAGTCAAAAAAAAAAAAAAAAGTTGGGAAGAACTCTTAAAAACAATGAGTCTCCTGCTTTGGAAGAATAGTGAGGTCCACAGAGTCTGAGGTTGTCTCCTAGGATGTCAACAGCTCTGGATTTGATAAGTGCTGGAAAACAGAAGCCATTAAAGCCAGGCAGAGCTGCGGGGCTCCTGAGTTCTCATCAGCTCCCTGCCCCGGGTGGGGACAGGCCTCAGCACGCACAAGCAAGAGCTCTGTGCCGCTGACAAAATGAAACCATCACCAGCTGATCATGAACTCCTCAGCAGGAGACTCGGCTACAGGAAAGTGCCGTTCCTCCACCAGGTCCTGAAACTGAGATACTAAGAAGCATGTGGAACTATCCCGTAGTGCTCCACGTTCACCTTCACCTATCTGCGCATACGTGTTTTAAGAAACACTTTTCAGGTTCCTCCTGGATCCGTGAGGACAGGCTGGGCTATGCTGCGCCAACAAACAGCTCCCACACCACGGGGCCTGGGCCCAGTAACTGCTGCTGTGTTGCTCACTCAGGCCACTGCGAGTCCAGGGCAGACTGCAGCCACCTTGCTATCACTTGGCTCTTCCTCAGCATGTGCTTCTACGACCGATGTGACCAGAGAAAGGACAGCAGAGAGAGTCCCTTCCAGCTTCTACTCACAAGTCCCTTCTGCTTACGTGTCACTGGCGGAGGCAAGGCACGTGGTCTTCTCTAACTCTGGGAAAATGGAGAAGTGCAATACTCTCTTGTTCTCAGAGCATCAAAAATACTACTGGGCAGTGTAAGTGCTGGCCACTTCTGCAAGGACACCAGCGCGAGGGACACATTCTCCAAATGCTCCCTCACCTGTCTCAGTTCCTCCGACTTCAACCTGGTTGCAGCAGGACAGTCACAGGGCAAACGTGGCAGGCCTGGTGTAGCACAGGCCACACATCAAACGAGTCGGTGCTCACCCTGCCTTGGGGACGGCATCCTGGACATACCGTGTTCCCACAGAAGCCACCAAAGTAGCATGAGGGAGGCTTGATGTGCAGGTGCAAGGGGCAGCGTCCCCATCACCCCAAACCTGATGCAGAGTGGGCAGCACTGCCCGTTACCCTCTCCTGCAGCCCTCAGCACACGTCTCCCCACCACAGAGCCCCTGCTCACCAGGCCAGTGCTCCCACATAGAAGAGGTGCTCCCCACCACTGTGCATCAGGAAAACGCCATCCAAACCACAGGGAGCTGCTGCCCCACTCCCATCAGGATGGCCACAATCGAAAAACCAGAAAACAACAAGTGTTGGTTAGGACATGGAGAAACTGGAACCCTTGTATATGGTGGGTAGGAGTGTAAAACGGTGCAGCCCCCTGTGGAAAATGGTATCTTGAAAACATTGAACATAGAATTACATATGATCTAGGAATGACTCCACTTCTGGGCGTACGCCCGAAGGAAGGGAAAACAAGAACCCAGAGAGCTTGCGCCCCCATGTTCGCAGCAGCACGATTCACAACAGCCAACAGGAGAAAGCTACACAGGCACCCTTCACCAGATGAATGATCAACAAAATGTGGTGTATTCACACCACGAAGTATCCCGCGACCTTAACAAACAAGGAGAATCTGACACAGGCTACAACATGTGTGCACCTTGAGGAAACCGTAAGTGAAATATGCCAGTCACAAAATATAAATCCTGTGCGATTCCACACGAAGCATGGGGAAGTAGTCAAAATCACAGACAGAAAGTACGACGGTGGGTGCCAGGGGCTGAGGGGAGGCGGATGGGAGCTACGTGTTTAATGGGGACAGTGTTTCAGTTCTGCAGGATGAGGAGCATTCTGGAGGCGGATGGGGGTGATGGCTGCGCCAGTGTAAATGTACTTAATGCTGCTGAGCTCTGCACTTCAACATGGTCCAAGAAGGTGAATTCTATGTTATGTGTACTTTACACAATTTTTTAAATAAAATGGTATTTAATTTTTTTTTTTTTTTAAGTTTATAGTGGCTTCCATGACTCACTGGATAAAGTCGAAATATCTAAACGTGAGACTTTAAAGGCCCCAAAACCTGGCCGTCACTGCTACATTCAGATGCTGGCTATCTCCTGACTGCATCTGCGCCCCTCCAACCTCTGTGCCTTTCCTCATGCAGTTCCCCCTGCCTGGGAGCGCACCCCACCTGCTTTCCCTCCTGGCATCTGAATGCAGCCCACCCCTAGGGTCCTCAGCACTCATGCTTTGTAAAATACTATGGTGTACAGTTACATAGGCCAGGCCCTGCCTGCCCTGGAGATAGCAAGTCCCAGAAGGCGGGGAGGACTCCGCCCACCCTCCTGTTACCCCAGCACCTAGCACGTTGCCCTACACATGGTAGCCAACCGCAATCCCTACTGTGGGGGCTGACAGCTACAGGATTAAAAACTAGGAACCACAGACCCAAGTCCTCTGGGCAGAGCTGGACCAGCTGTGACATGCATACAAACCCCCAGTCTCATTAGCATGCAGGTTCCGAGTCCGCACAGCCAGGATGGAGCCTGAGACGGTGCCTTTCTCACAGCTCCTCTATGGCTGCTGAGCTACGGGTCCACCGCCGTGCCTGCAGGAGCAAGCAGCCAAGGGCCAGAACCAACACCTCCCTCCAAGCACACGGTTCTGCCCCAAACACACCCCAGTGCAATGGAACTGTGCCCCGGGCCCAAGGCCTTGGCTCTGCCCTCGGGGAACCCACCAAGGCCTCAACGCCTCCCTAGGCACCTGGAAGGTGCTCTAATGAGCACCCTTTCTAATTCGAAACACTCATATGTTCCCGCAGATGGAACCAGCTTTTGAGTTTCACTTCACTGCTCTCTATAGTCAAATCAATGACTATAAAACCGGCTTCTTAGACTCTCTTAATTACCCAGAAGAAATCCCACAGAAGATGCATTTCCCTGAATACAGCAGGTGGGCAACCACAATAAAATTTCTTTAATAGAACTGAGGTTCCTCCTGGGGTAATTTAAATAAGCCACAGTGGAACAATCATTAAAATTAATTACACAAACCTGAAAAAGCCACAGGATGGAATCCCAGGACAGAGTTCCAGTCCTGGCTGTTGGGTGAATTCACTGGTGTGACCTTAGCAAGACCCTAGCTCTCTGACGCTGAGGTTTCTACTCTAGAACAGGAAGTGTGGCTGAGAAAGCTGGGGCTTACCAACTGCTAGGGACCGACAGGCAGATTGCCAAGTGAATTTATGGAGCGGCACAAGAATTTTGAAAATGAAACCGAAGATCACACAAAACGCATCACCTCTCATGAGTTTAAGAAACGCTTCTGAGGCCGGGCGCGGTGGCTCAAGCCTGTAATCCCAGCACTGTGGGAGGCCGAGGTGGGTGGATCACGAGGTCAAGAGATCGAGACCATCCTGGTCAACAAGGTGAAACCCCGTCTCTACTAAAAATACAAAAAATTAGCTGGGCATGGTGGCGCGTGCCTATAATCCCAGCTGCTCAGGAGGCTGAGGCAGGAGAATTGCCTGAACCCAGGAGGGAGGCAGAGGTTGCGGTGAGCCGAGATCGCGCCAGTGCACTCCAAGCCTGGGTAACAAGAGCGAAACTCCGTCTCAAAAAAAAAAAAAAGAAACGCTTCTGAAACTTCTGCTTGCAGTGGTTAAGTAAAATGTATTTTTTTACCGGGTTGAATATCACACTGTCTGAGAAAGTCCTACAATTGTAGGCTCTGTTCACTGCAACAAATACATATGCACACAGCATTGGAAAGGCCCGGGGACTGGGTGAACCATGGGCGATGGGGCTGGAGGTGGCCAGCTGTGCCTCTGGCCCAGCTCTCTGTGTAGGAAACCAATCCCACTGGTCCATGTCCACATGCACGTGGCCGTGAGGGCCGCTCCTAGACAGAAATCCACAGAGCACACGGTCACCAAGCAGCCAGGTCTTAGAAAGTTCCCCAAGGTTGGAGGATGCCAGGGCAGATGGGGAAAGACATTCCCTGACTGTCCTCCAGGTGTGCCCAGGACTAGCAAGAGGCAGGTGAGGGGCCAGTGTGTAGCCAGGCAGGAGGCCCTTACTGATAGGTGTCAACTGTGCATTTACTGCTGTCTGCCTGCGAGCACCGTCTTCAAGCAGATGCCAGGCCTGGGAGGCAGACCAAGCCCCCACCCTCCCAGGCTTCCTGTCTTGGGGAGCAGGGGCACCGACAACAATCAATCAATAAGCCACAGAATTAACTTGGGGGTGCTTGTGCAAGGCGGAGGGTTACAAGCACAGGGATATGGGCCAGTACTGAAGTCTGCAGAAACCACCTGGAGAAGAGAATGTTGGAACCAACACAAAGAAAGTGATAAAGTTATTAGGCAGGCAGGATTCTGCAGGATAGAATTTTAGGAAATATAGTCAGTTGAGGAGGGGCCTCCAGCATTTACTCTGAGTGGGATGGCGGGGGAATGGAGGACGCTGGTCCGAGGAGCAATCTCATTTAAGTTTGTGTGCAATAAACCAGCTGCCGAGCAGACACAGACCTGGGTGGGAAGGCATGGAGTCAGTGTGGAAACCGGAACCGTCGGCAAACGGGCACAGCAATCTAGCAAGGAGAGGACAGGCTCTCACCGACCGGCAGCAGGGCAGGTGTGACCAGGGGCAGGTTCCAGAACAGATTCCATGTGGGGTTTGAGAGAGACAGGAGTCAAGGCTGGCTCCAACGCTACAGGCCAGGCGTCCGGAAGCATGGAGCTGCCATTTACTGAGATGGGGAAATTGGGGTTGACACAGCCCGGGACAGCTTGACACCTGCTGTGTGGGGACGTCCATTAGAACTCTAAAGGGGGCCAGGCGTGGTGGCTCAAGCCTGTAATCCCAGCACTTTGGGAGGCCGAGGCGGGTGGATCACGAGGTCAAGAGATCGAGACCATCCTGGCCAACATGGTGAAACCCTGTCTCTACTAAAAATACAAAAATTAGCTGGGCATGGTGGTGCGTGCCTGTAGTCCCAGCTACTCAGGAGGCTGAGGCAGGAGAATTGCCTGAACCCGGGAGGCAGAGAGATTGCAGTGAGCTGAGATTGTGCCACTGCACTCCAGCCTGGTGCCTGGCGACAAAGTGAGACTCTGTCTCAAAAAAAAAAAAAAAAAAAAGAACTCTAAAGGGAAGTTCAGAGTGGGTAACTAGGTATACAGTCTGGAAGTCAGGAGAGAAATCGGAGCTAAAAGATAAATATGGGATCCTTCAGCATGAGGATGGCATTCAGGGCCACAAGGTGGAATGCAGTGAACTGTGGTGGGAGCGTGGACTGAGCGACGAGGCGGGGCACGGACTGACGGGGACACTCCAACACTCACAGGACAGTAAGGGGACTGAGCAAAGTCCAGCAATGCAGGAAGAAAATCCCAAGCACAGCGTGCCTCCAAACCAGGAGAAGAAAGCGCTTCCTGGGGGAACAAGTGTGGCAAACGCTGCTGTGCTGGCCAGTCACATGGGACGGGACAGAGCTGACCATGGATCTGCAGATTTGGAGTCTTAGAGATCTTGATGGTAACAGTGATGGGGTCAAAAGTGTCAGGAGAGGGGTCAGTGTGAGGGGTAAAAGTCCCACCAGAGTGGGTGTGAGAGAGAATGGGAAGAGGAAATGGAGAAAGCCACTGCAGACAGGCCTTCCGGGAAGTCCTACAGCAAAACAAAGCCCCAAAATAGGCCCACAGCAGGAGGAGGGAGCAGGAGCAAGAGACTGTCCTCTTTCCTACCGTGGGAGCGGAAGGCAGTTGTTCCAACATTAAGTGTGAAGGCCGTGATCCCAGGGATCACAGGCAATGCTGCTGGAGGGCAGAGGGAAACGGAGGGGCAGCATCTGGTGCTAAAATAAGGGGGGGCTGACTTTTGAGGCAGCCACGAAATATTTCCAGGCTCAGGAGGAGAGGAGGATTCTGCAGAAACGCTGGTAGGGAGTGATGAGGGGGCGGGAATCTCAACCAGCCATATGGATCCTCATTTCATCAAAACTCCTGGAGCCTGCAAAACACAGAGACTGGGATTCCAGGCTAAGGGAGACACTAGGACCCCCGGGCTCCAGGGGAGCAACAGCGTCACGAAGTGACCAACAAGACCCGCTTCTTCTTCCTTTTCCTGATGAATCTCAACGTTTGCGCCATACAAAGAGCATGGACTCAGGCTCTGAAGATACAAGTGTGAGTTCATCTTCATCAGCTGCTTGAAGCTAGCAGAAGTCACATCATTGCTCTACGTTACCAGGTTCTCTATCTGTACAAGGGAGACAGTGACTCTAGCTTTTCTCAGGATTGCTAAGAAGACACATACGTGTATAAAACGTCTCAGTTAATGAACATCCAAGTTACAGGAATACAGTAAGATGTCATTTCTACAAAGTTTGAAAAATGTCACAACAGGATATATCATTTAGGCATACGTGCAGGATAAAAATAAAACACACCTCCAAAAAATATACAGTAAATTCAATTTATTGTGTTTCATAGGGGTGGTTGGGGAGGCAATGTTCACAGAAGGCTGAATTATATCTGCTCCTGTCTTAAACTGGATAGGAGGTACCCAGATGCTTTTTTTTGAGACAGAGTCTTGCTCTGTCACCCAGGATGGGATGCAGTGATGCTCACAGTTCTCTGCAGCCTCAACTTTCCAGGCTCAAGCAATCCTCTCGCCTTAGCCTCCTGTGGAGGTGGGACCACTGGTGCATGCCACCACATCTGGCTTTTTTTATTTTTTTTGTAGAGACAAAGTCACCCTATGCTGCCCAGACTGTTCTTGAACTCGTGGGCTCAAGCAATCCTCCCACCTCAGGCTCTCAGAGTATTTCCTCTGATTATTCTCTGTATTTGTGTATACTTGGAAACTATTCTTTAAGCCTTCTGAATAGTTTTCGTTGTGGCTCTTGTCTACGCAGTCAGC
This sequence comes from Saguinus oedipus, assembly GCA_031835075.1. Taxonomy (NCBI): domain Eukaryota; kingdom Metazoa; phylum Chordata; class Mammalia; order Primates; family Cebidae; genus Saguinus; species Saguinus oedipus. The sequence continues at coordinate 16,262,484 of CM063174.1, forward strand.
TGTCCAAGTTTTCTTTCCTACTATGGGACACGAGGACATGGCTCCCATGAGTGTCAGGAGGCTAGGTACAGGGCTTGGCCGTCAGACAGGGCCATGTATTCAAAAAGCTATAGGATACAATAATTATCTGGGCATGGTGGTGCATGCCTGTACTCCCAGCCACTCTGGATGCCGAGGCAGGAGAATCCCTTGAACATAGGAGGCAGAGGCTGCAGTGAGGCAAGACTGTGCCACAGCACTCCAGCCTGGGTGTTAAAGTGAGACTCTGTCTTTAAAAAAAAAAAAAAAAAAAAAAAAAAAAAAAAAAAAAGGCCAGGCATGATGGCTCATGCCTGTAATCCCAGCACTTTGGGAGGCCAAGGTGGGTGGATCACAAGGTCAAGAGATTGAGGTCATCCTGGCCAACATGATGAAACCCTGTCTCTACTAAAAATATTAAAATTAGCAAGGCGTGGGTGGCACACACCTGTAGTCCCAGCTACTCGGAGGCTGAGGCAGGAGAATTTCTTGAACCCAGGAGGTGGAGGTTGCAGTGTGCCACTACACTCCAGCCTGGTGACAGAGTGAGACTTTGTCTCAAAAAAAAGACAAGAGATACGTATGTATACATGTATTTCCCAGCTCTGTCTGCTGAGAGGCCCTGGAAGCAACACACCTCAGTGGCAACAAGCACCCTCAGCGTCCAGACCTCGGTTTCTGGATACCATTCTCCAATAAAATAAGGCAGGGATCCTTGCAGAAATGGCTGAGTCCAGGGCTGGGTAGAAAAAATTCAAGATGAGCCTGAGTATCTTGAGCCTAAAACAGGTACAGTTTTCTCTTGGTACCTGTAAGGGATTGGTTCTAGGCCCCTGCAGATACCATAATCCCCAGTGCTGAAGTCCCTTCTATAAAATGACGTAGAATTTGCATATAACCTATGTGCATTCCTCAGTGGATTTTAAATCCTTTCTAGATTATGTGTAATACTTAGTACTATGTAAATGCTATGTAAATCATTGTTCTACCATATTGTTTAGGGAATGATGACAAGACAAAAAGTGTGTTTGGTAGAGACACAACCATCTACTTTTCTCCCAAACATTTCCTATCCAAGGCTGGTTGAATCCACAGATGCAGAACCCACTGATACGGCTGACAGACTGTCCTCAAATAAACAAAAATGTAGGGATCTCTCAAGGGGACATGGGAGGCCACCTGAAAGAGCTTTGTATCGTCAAAGCCGGGACAGTGGGAGCAATAAAATGAATAACAGCGCTGGATTACAAAGCAAGGTATAAATTTTATATCCAAAAATCCATATTGATGTAAATGTTTGAATAAATGGGGGAGAATAGGTAAGTCCCCCATATAGAAATATTCCAAATAATGTATACAGATACCCCCAACCCCAACGAAGGACGTGCAGTGTAACTCCACATTCCTTAAGCATGGACAACACACAATGACCTCCTTCCAGGAAGGACTATGCAAAGAAGGTGGGGTAATCGTACAGTGAGCAACTGGAAATGCTCCCTCCGCCAGGTGAGCGGGGTCCACATGAACAGCAATAAGTCATGTTGCCATCACGTAACACTGATAGGTGTTGACAATGGTGCTTCACTTCTGCGGTTTTCCTCCCCGGAACTTGTAGCTCCAGCCTAACTATGAGAAGACTATCAGATAAACCCGAACTGAGGGACGTTCCACAAAATGCCAGACCTGTACTCTTCGAAACTATCTAGGTCACAAAAAACAAGGAAACCTAAAAAACGGTCACAGACCAGAGGAGGCTAAGGAGACACAGGACGACAGGTAACGTAGTGGCCTGGATGGGCTCCTGGGACGGAAAAGTAACTTTAGGTAAAAACTAAAGAAACTGGAATAAACTGCAGAGTTTAGTTCACAGCAATGGTCCCATGTTGCTTCCTCAGTTACGCCAAATGCACTGTGTGACGTAAGATGTTGACGAGAGAGAAGACTGAATGAAGAAAGGATGGGAACGCTCTGCAGTCTTTGCAACTTTTTTATAACTCTAAAGCTGTTCCACAATTAAAAGTTTACTAACGGGCCAGGCGCGGTGGTTCATGCCTATAATCCCAGCACTTTGGGAGGCCAAGGCAGGTGGATCACAAGGTCAAGAGATCGAGACCATCCTGGTCAACATGGTGAAACCCCTTCTCTACTAAAAATACCAAAAATTAGCTGGTCATGGTGGTGCGTGCCTGTAATCCCAGCTACTCAGGAGGCTGAGGCTGGAGAATTGCCTGAACCCAGGAGGCGGAGGTTGTGGTGAACCGAGATCGTGCCATTGCACTCCAGCCTGGGTAACAAGAGCGAAACTCCGTCTCAAAAAAAAAAAGTTTACTAACTATAACAAGAGACTGGGTGTGGTAACTCACGCCTGTAATGTCAGCATTTTGGGAGGCTGAGGAAAGAGGATCACTTGAGTCCAGTGTTCAAGAACAGCCTGGCCAATACAGTGAGACCCCGTCCCTACAAAACATTTAAAATATCAGCCAGGCATGGTGGTGCTTGCCTGTAGTCCCAACTAATTGGGAGGGCGAGGTGGGAGCATCACTTGAGCCCAGGAGGCAGAGTCTGTAGTGAGCTGAGATCGTGCCACTGCACTCCAGCCTGGGTGACAGAGCGAGACCCTGTCTCAAAAAAACAACAGAAGCAATGGAAAAGGCACAGCTCCCAGGAGGGCAGGTGCCTCTCCTCAGTGATGTGTAGGAACTAGCTGGTTAACACCCCCATCCATGCACCCTGGAAAGTGTCCTAAGACTTCCAGATACCCCGGGGGTTCCTGCCCGGCCCTGACTTGCTGCCTCCACTGAACATTGGTCTTCTGGAAGCTCTGCTCCTTGCAAGTATTACTGTCCCCAACACACACACCTGCCCAAGTCACTCTCTGGGTGTGGCTTGCCTTTCGGAAGGTTTCAGTAGCACAGCAGTTTGTATCACAGCAATGCAAACAACTCCACGTGAACGGACAACCTGTCTGGGTTATCGATTCCTTTACCACCCTGCCATGAGGCTCAGCCAGCCTCTCTCCCCTCCCTTCCTGGTGTCTTCTCCTCACTAGAAGAAGAAACAAAACAGGTTAAAGTGAAGCCAAACCTCTGCCATTTCTTATGCAGAGCCCCTGGGCCCCCTGGTGCTTCCTCGAGCTGGACTTGCTGGCTGCCCCACTGGTTGACAACCCCTCTGCAGCCTTGGACACCCACCCATGCCTATCCTCACCACCGCCTCCCACCCCCCACCACTGCCTCTCGCTCAGCAACGTTTACTGAGCAGCTGCTCTGCGCCTGGCCTAGGAGATCCAAGATATCCCACCACATGGCTCATTCCCAAACAACTGCTTCCGGCGCCTGTGTGCAGTGAGCACTAGCAAAGATGCTGGAAGGCCCTAAAAACCACCACCACAGGGCACAGACTGTATCAGCCTTTACAAAACCTGCCGATAATGCAACAACGGGTACAGTAAGGCCACCAAGCACTGACAGACAGAACAAGAAAGAAGAAGGAAAAAAGAAATTGTTGTTAGATATTCCCGGGCACAGCCGTAGGCAGAGGCCTTGGCTGTGACAGCCGGTGAAGCTGCAGGGACAAAATCGGACGCATCACCGCTCTCCAACCAGCGTGTTCCCATCACCTGCCGAACTCTGAAGTCACACAGCACAGGGAGCTAACATGTTGGGCCAGAAATCTCAACGAAAGGGGACTTTTCTTTAGTCTCAACGTCCCATTTTTTTTTTTTTTCCAAAAATAATCAGAATTCACCAGTGGCCAAAGGGAACATGGATATGGGGTGGAGGAGGCGGCCATCATGAAGAAGGAAAACCGCACACCAGAATTTCTGTCTCGCAAGAAAGCAAGCACCTTGGCCTTGCCTCAAAGGGCCCCTCTTAAGAGCTGGTGACTCCTCCAACCCTGAACCTCTGTGAGCCTCTGACTCCTTCTCTACATGAACTAACCCCGGTGGGGCTGCTCTGAAAATCAAATGCAACTATGGATCCAAACGCCCCCTGTAAACAGGAGACTCTACCCATGGGAGTAACCACATCATCACCTCCCTGCATGGTGCAAGGACCGAGAAGTCCATGCCCCCGGCGTGGAGGACTGGCTCCCTAACACCCTGGGAGGCCGACCCAGAGCCACCTCTTGGCTCTGAGTCTCCCCATGCGAGTGGCTCTGTTAGTTAGTGTTCCTTGAAAAGCTGCTTTATTTATAAATAAGTTGCCTGACAGCAAATCTTGAAGCAGGGCCATCAGTCAGCTTCAAAAATTTCCACTTCAAACATTAGCAATTTAGAAGAACAACCCGTCAATGGGCTAGCGTGCAGTGCTGGTACTGAGTAAAAAGGCAATCACTAACTCCCAGAGACTCACAAGGTGGTCTGAGTCTCCAGAGGTGCTCTGCTGATGCTGAGGCAGCCTGATTCTAAGGCTTAGTTCTGTGATGATCCAGGCAAGGAGCCCGGTCCCCAGGAGGCTGCAGGGCTGCCTCTCCATGCCTGATGATGGGGCCAGGCCACAGGCCTCGCATGTCACAGGTTCCAGTGGTGGAGCTGCTCCGAAGATAGAAGAAGCCTGCAGAAGCCAGGCCTGAGCACAGCCACCGCATCCCCCCACCTGAGAGGAAGCTCAAGGAACCCAGTGCTCATGGAAGGACAGGTCAGGACAGGTCAGGCCAGGACAGGTGATGGTCCCTGATGGCTCTGGCTCCGACAGAAGCAGAAAGAAGGCATAGCCTCTCAAGGATTCTCTGGCCTCTTTGTCCACCTGCACACACACCAGGCCACACCCACGAGAACGACCGGTCTGCGTGGCCAGCATGCAGCCAATACACCCACAGAGGGGAGCAGCCCTCGGCCCAACTGCAAGAGGCCCGCTGCGGGTCCTGTCACCGCCCCCAAGGAGCTGCCTTCCATTTCAACAGACATTTCCACTAACGGCCAAGCACTCATCATTCCAGAAGAGCAACAGGCAGAACCTGCACCTCCCAAGAGCTGCGAGGGCACTGAAGTCCGCTCCTGCTCTCCAGGAAAAGAGGGATGATGCTATAGGACTTGAGTAAAATGGGAGTCCCGAGATGGGGGAGAACAACTGACCAACCTTGTCACAAATGAAAGGCTTGGTCCCTGGGTCTGTGTGTCAGCCTCCTATGGCTATGTAACAAGTCACCGTAAATCAGGCCAGCCGTGGTGGCTCAAACCTGTAATCCCAGTACTTTGGGAGGCCAAGGTGGGTGGATCACAAGATCAAGAGATCGAGACCATCCTAGCCAACATGGTGAAACCCCATCTCTACTAAAACTACAAAAATTAGCTGGGCATAGTGGCACATGCCTATAGTCCCAGCTACTCAGGAGGTTAAGGCAGGAGAATCACTTCAACCCAGGAGGCAGAGACTGCATTGAGCCAAGATTGCACCACTGCACTCCAGCCTGGTGACAGCAAAACTACATTTTAAAAAAAAGTCACCATAAATCTAGTGACTTCAGACAATACCAATTTACTCTCTTTTAGTTCTATAGTTCAGAATGCCCATGCAGAGCTGAGTGTGGTGGGCATGCTTATAACCCCAGCATTTGGGGAGGCTGAGGCAGGTGGATCCCTTGAGCCCAGGAGTTCGAGAGCAGCTTGGGCAATGTGGGGAGACCTTATCTTTACGAAAAAATGCAAAAATTAGCCAGACACAGTGGCATGTGCCTGTAGTCCCAGCTACATGGGTGGGCTGAGGCCCAAGAATGGCTTGAACCCGGGAGGTAGAGGTTGCAGTGAGCTGAGATGGCACCACTGCACTCCAGCCTGGATGACAGGGCAAGATCCTGTCTAAAAAAAAAAAAGAAAGAAATCCCAGGCAGGTCTCCTTGGGCTAAGGTCATGTTGGCTGGCCTGGTTTCTTCTGGAAGCGCTAGGCAAGAATCTGTTTCCTTGCCTTCTCTGGCTTCTGGAAGACACCTACATTCCTTTGCTTGTAGCCCCTTCCTCCATCTTCAAAGTGCATCACTCCAATCTCCACTTCCATTGTCCCAGCACTTTCTCCTCTGACAAGTAACTCCTTCAGCATCCTTCTCATGAGGGTCACCACGATTAGAAGGGCCGTCCTGAATAATCCAGAAATCTCTCTCCATCTCAAGATCCATAACTTAATCAGATCTGCAAAGTCCTTTCCGCCATGTAAAGTAACAGATTAACAGGTGCCATGGCTAGGGTACGGACATACTTAAAGACTACTTTTCTGTCTACCACAGTCTCTGAATGACATACTCTCTTTAAACTGGAATCCTATCTGTAATAAAACCAAGATCTAAATTAAGATTTCGAAACTCATTAGGAAGAGACACATGCATGAAGAATGCAACTATGCCGCCCACATTTGCATAACAGTAATAGGCTTGTTATCCACTGCTTCAACCCGTCACACCGAGTGTGGGCACAAACACCAAACAGCCTTGTGAGGCGGAACCCTCACACTGTCCGCCCAGAGTCATCCTTGTCACGACTATCTAAGACGGCTGTAAACACAGGATCTCCTCTTTGGAGAGTATGTTTTCCCTCCATCAACGTTCTTGGGAGTTGGTGGGAGGATCAAGGAGCAGCACTCCTATAATCTCAGCACTTTGGGAGGCCGAGGTGGATCACCTGAGGTCAGGAGTTACAGCCTGCCTAACATGGCAAAAACCCCATCTCTACTAAAAATACAAAAATTAGCCAGGCAGGGGCGGATGCCCGCAATCCCAGTTACTCTGGAGGCTGAGGCAGGAGAACTGATTGAACCTGGGAGGCAGAGGTTTCAGTGAGCTGAGATCGGGCCGCTGCACTCCAGCCTGGGAGACAGGGTGACACTCGTCTCGTCATCATCGTGAATGAGCGGGGACCCTTATTTTCAGATGTCTAGCCACCAGCCACCCTAAACACACAAAACAGCACTTCTCCCTTTTTTGTAACATGAAATTTTCCTATCAGACCCCCAAATCCTGGAGTGCTGACAAAACCATTGCAACGTCAGCCAGAGGGGTTATTTCAAGAGTTGGACAGCCGTGAGAATCGATGTGATTTCAAACTTGAACAACGGTCAGTGGCCAAGGTCACCCTGAGATGTCCTGAGTTTTGACTTAAATTGCTTCCGACTTAACTTTTTAATGATTGGTTGATACTTATGCTCTGCTAGTCTCCCCTCCAGTCGTCCCCATGCCAAACAGAAACCTCGTTTTACAGCATCCCAACAGTCCCGCCACGGCTGGCTGCGAGGTGCCCGGTGGATCTCTACCCACTCTGCCGCACCTCCTGCATGGCTGTGGTGTGCTCAGAAGCAGCATCAGGCTCCCTAAGAACAAGGAAGGGTCAGCTCTTCAGGGCAGAAAATAAAGGAGGAAGCCCACTGCCTCCCTTGGTAAAGCAGGGGCAAGGCCTCCACCAGCCCAGGATCCCCAGGTTCCCACCTTCCGGCAGCTTCCACTCCACCTGCTCTTCTAGGTGCTGCAAGAGTACAGAACCCACGCGGGGCAAGCAGCACCGCCGGGACCCTTCTGCAGGGCTTCATCCGAAACCACAAAGGAGCATCAGGCGAGCACGCTTCATGTTCCTCTCCAATGTCTCTTTTTCACACTGAAGTCTGAAGTGGAGGCCTCTTCCTGCCCTTCTCTGCCCGTATCTCTGCACAGCACAGTTGTTCGACCCATTCTTCAGTATCACCTGGGTTCCTTCAGCACGCCAAGCAGTACGCCAGGTTAAAATTGACACCGCTTCTCCTGCTCAAGAGAAACTTACACCCTAGGGGACACCGACTCTAAGAAACAGATAGGCTTGAGGGTGTGTGGTGAGTACTGCAAGGAGCGAGTCCACAGGGTGGCCCGGACCTGTCCTGGGAGGCGTCCTGGGGAACAGCAGCAGCAGATGCCACGTGCAGAGGAAAAACAAGAGTGAGGCAGGTGATGGAGACCCAGGGAGGCATCCCAGGCAGAGGGTACAGATGGACAGTGGCCCGGAGGTGAATCCAAGGGCCAGACAATGTTCTGGGGTGACTGAGTGCACAAAACAGCGGACGGCAAGAGGCAGGGTTGGCAGGTGAGCGAGGCTCCTGTGCTCCATTCCACATCGCTGAATCTCAAACCTCAAAGGAGCTCTGGACGACCACACTTCAGGTTCTTTTCCAATGTCTCTTTTGGAAGAGACACAATTGGATCCTGAGAGCAGTCGCAGGCATCTGCACCACTCGGTCAGATGTGCTGCTGGAGGAGGTCGCTTGGCCGCAGGGTGAAGAATGGGCCGGAGTTGGCAGGAGGCAGGGTTTAGGCAGGAGGCTGTCCAAACGTCCTGGAGACGCAGTGGGGTGCTGGGGAGCATGGGGGCCACGTCAGAGTGCTGTGGAGGGCCCCCTCCAGGCTCCCTAAGCAGGGCAAAGGGGGCCCTCTGGGATCCACAGAGCCTGTGGGCACACTATGTATGGTGGTGGCTGGTTGGTCCATGGGCCTTTGGGTCTGGAGTCGGTGGAGCCCAGAGGGCAGCCACAGTGCAAGGAGGGGCTGGAGGAGCCAGGGTGATGAGTGGCCTGCGGAGAAGGCCCTGACTCCTGACGTAGGAGGCCCAGAACACCGCAGGCATCACATACTCAGTGCTGAGTGACAAGCTTCCCGCCACCCAGAATGGACCTGCTGGGGATAGGTGAGACATCTGCAACTCACAGCTCTCACCTCCCAGCTGTGGCACTCAAAGCCTCCCTCGGAGCCTCGGTTTCCTAACCCGTCAAACAGGATTAACTGCACTTGCCAGAAAGGACTCTCGGTGGTGTTTGATGGGACAGTGCAGGCCGACGCTCTTTGGAAGTTGCAGATGCTGGGCACGGACAGGAGATGGCATGGACAGGTCCTGCTCATTGAACAGCCTGGGAGTCTCCCATGCTTCTCGGCCTCCCTAGGCTGGGCCACACGGCAGCTCTGATCCGTGGCATGTGAGCAGAGGGGACCATGTCACTCCCGGGCAGAGGCAGGTTTGAGCTGTGAGCCCTGGAGCCTGGCCGGAACCGGTGTTCCAGGGCAGGGAAGAAGCCTTTAGCATGTTGTTCACGCCATGGGAGCTCACCCAGCCTGACCAGCCAGAAATCAGTCAGGCCACGGACACCCCTGTGGCCTCAGGTAGAGGGCCACTGTCTCATACTAAGTGGTAGTTTTCAAAAACTCTGGAAAGTGCATGAGGGAGGAAGGGGGATTTATAAATTCCTGATTTCATTAGCTTTGCTCTGTAATTTTGGGTGAGTCACAGCATGCACAAATCAGAGGGATGAAAACATCTCCCAGGCAGTCTGGCAGAAGCCCCCACTGAGAATAAGGAAACCGAGGCCCAGGAAAGAGCAGAGTTGCTCAGGGGCTGCTCCAGTGGCCATGGGCCTCGGGGGACAATGCAGGCCCAGCCGAGGGAGGAACCCCAGGCCGCCTTCTCTCTCTCCCTACAGGTAAGAGGCAGCCACACAACTGGGCGTGTCCTTCTGGCCTGTACACCTGCGTGTCTCCAACAGATGCTCGCTCTGGTCCTGGGATGAGGATGCCTCCCAGGTCACTTACTGGAGAAGGAGCCACATGTGTCCCTGGGTCTGATGCGTACAGGAGGAAGAGGAAAGTGGGGATCCCACGCCAGCAGGAAGACCCCGGCAGCCTGCACCAGGCAGGTGGGTCAATAACCAACCTCAGGATGAGCTCAGCATGCAACAAACCACACCGAGTCCCTCCCCAGGAAATACCAAAGACGGCAGCCATATGTTCCATGTGCTCCCCATTCACCGCTCACGGGAAAGGCCAAAAGGCATGAGTGACCACGGAGTCATCGGAAAAGCTTTCCTGACACCATTCCTTATGGGAAAGAAAATGGAATGAGGTCACAGCCAACAACGGAACCCCAAGATCCCCTAGTAAAGCTCAGACCCCAGACAATGAATATGTGAGTGGGTTGGAGTGAAGACAGAACACCCGGGAAACAGCAGCAGAGAGCTGTGTGTGCTGCAGGAAGGAGCAGGCTCATAGTGGCGGGAGACGGCGCTCCCACGACAAGGCGCCGCGTCCTGCAGGCAGACAGTTCACAACTGCCCGCCTGCAGCTTCAAGACCACTTCTGGGCACTTCTTCCTTGGACTCTTTTTTTTTTTTTTTTGAGACACAGTCTCACTCTGTTGCCCAAGCTGGAGTACAGTGGCATGATCTCGGCTCACTGTAACCTCTGCCTCCTGGGTTCAAGCAATTCCCCTACCTCAGCCTCTCGAGCAGCTCGGATTACAGGCGTGCACCACCATGCCCAGCTAATTTTTGTGTTTTAGTAAAGACAGGGTTTCACCATTTTGGCCAGGCTGGTCTTGAACTCCTGACCTTGTGATTGCCCACCTCGGCCTCCCAAAGTGCTGGGATTACAGGCATGAGCCACCGTGCCTGGCTTCCTTTGATTTTCGTGCTGTTAAAATAATTTTATTTTTTTAGAAAGCAGAGTGTAAAAATGCGGCTTAATAAATGGCTATGAAACAACCTTTACAATCTTCAGGCAGGGAAGAAGAGGGGCCCTACGCCGCTCCAGCCCTTGGGACCCAGCTTCCCTGTGTGCCCGTCACCATGTCCCGGTTGTACCATACCCTGCTTGTGGGGCAATCACAGCCCCCTTGCTCCGTGTGTCTCACCACCCAGCGCACATCCATAAACACACACCATGTGTGCCTTGGTGTGTCCCTTTAACCATCGCTTGTGCCTCCACCTCTCACTTTATTTTTCCTGCCTTACAAGTTACTAACTGAAGAGCCATTTTTCCCACAGCATTTCCCATGGTTGGGATTTGGAAGGCCAGGTGCCTGAAGCACAGCTGAACATTATCCTCTGTCCTTTGTGTTGCTGCAAATTGGTGGTTGGATCTGGAAGCCAAATGAGATCCCCATTAGAATCGAGCAGACCAGCTCCCAGACAGCGTGGCTCTTCCTCCCTTCCGGGATGTCAGCAGGCCCCAGGGCCACCAGTGCCCAGCCTGTGAATTCATGCACTGATGTGCTGGGACACTTCTACACACAGAGGTTCCGTCGGAACCTCCTGACCTGTCACCTGCTCACCCAGTGGTGTGGCCTGTGTAGGAAAAGCAGGAAACATATTTCTGAGTTTTCCTTTCTTTACCATTGTTCAAAAATGAACAATCGGTTCCCTGGCGTTGTCCAAAGGTGATGGATTAGGTCTGTTTCCTGAGTATCATTACAAACTCATGGATTTAAACATAATCTCCACCCACTGTGATTTTACTTTTTTTTTTTTTTTTTTTTCAGACGGAGTTTCACTCTTGTTACCCAGGCTGGAGTGCAATGGCGCGATCTCGGCTCACCGCAACCTCCGCCTCCTGGGTTCAGGCAATTCTCCTGCCTCAGCCTCCTGAGTAGCTGGGATTACAGGCACGCGCCACCATGCCCAGCTAATTCTTTGTCTTTTTAGTAGACACGGGGTTTCACCATGTTGACCAGGATGGTCTCGATCTCTTGACCTCGTGATCCACCCGCCTCAGCCTCCCAAAGTGCTGGGATTACAGGTGTGAGCCACCGCGCCTGGCCTGATTTTTACTCTTACTGATGTCCATCTCCGGCCTCATCAGGTGAGCTCACGAGTCCTTTAAACACTATCCTCGTGGTCTTTGATTTTAATAGTCTATTTTAATGCTCTCTCTAAGCACAATCAGATCCTCACAGTCCTGGGTGGCTCCTTTACTATCTGCTATGTCAAGGCGTTCACATTCAACTTGTACTTTTCCTGCCTCCAACCTGGCACCAAACATTTGTCCAAGTAGCCCCAGCTTCTTTCAGCAGAAAACTGAACCTCAAGATATGACAAGGGCCCCATGCTGCTGCACGTGACTGGGTTGGCCACTGATTCCAGGCCTCTCCAGGGAACACTCCAGGGCTCGGTCACGGGTTCACACTGTTGCTGGAGTTCGGATTCCAGAGGCTTTCTTAACCCGGAGCACCTCTCCTCTCTAATCCTTTCTCCTCCCCACTGAAAATCCTGGTCACGGTCCTCAGGGTTAAAAGATCACATCAGGGCCGGGCACAGTGGCTCGCACATGTAATCCCAGCACTTTGGGAGGCCGAGGAGGGCAGATCACGAGGTCAGAAGATAGAGACTACCCTGGCTAACATGGTAAAAACCCCGTCTCTACTAAAAGTACAAAAAATTAGCCAGGCATGGTGGCGCGCACCTGTAGTCCCAGCTACTCAGGAGGCAGAGGCAGGAGAACTGCTTGAACTCAGGTGGTGGAGGTTGCAGTGAGCCAAGATCATGCCACTGCACTCCAGCGTGGGTGACAAGGCAAAACTCCATCTCAAAAAAAAAAAAAAAAAAAAATCACATCAGTGATCACTTACTTCATCTCACATTACACACAAAGCATGCTGGGAATAACAATGCTGAGACTCTCACCACCCACGGGATTCCGGGAAACCACACAGAACTTTTTCTTTCCCATCTCTCCTGTTCTCTCCCACTTTGTAGGGCCGTAAGCACGAAGACGGAGCCCACAGCCACATACACTACACTCACCCCTCAGCTGCCTCCGTGAATCGTGGTTCTGCACGGAACTATGGACTGGACGCTCCCCCCAGTCCTTATGGCTCTGTTTCTGTGCTCATCTGCTCGTCTGAAGCTCACTGTCTAGTCTCATGGTTCCCAAGCTGCCTGGAGGCACCCTGGGGCTGCTGCACCCACAGGGCCATGGCAGCATAGCCCAGATGCCCAGGGGGAAGGCAGCGACCCTCGGTAACCTGTCAGCACCACGTGCACCAAGGCCTCAAGGCAGCTCTCGGTTCCAAGGTGAGAGCACACTACATTCCTCTTAAAGATATCTTTGTGAGGCCAGAAGCTGCCGTAATTAAAAGCAAATTCCTGCTATCACACTTGGGATAGTACTATTTTAAAAAGGAAGAAGAAAGAAAAGAAAAATGAAGAAACAAGTGCTGGTGAGGATATGAGGAAATTGGAGCCCTTTCCACTGTTGGCATAATACAAGTGTAAAATGGTGCAGCTGCTGTGGAAAACAGTATGGCACTTCAAGGAATTTAAAACAGAGCTACCGTATGGCCCAGTAATTCCACTTCTGGGCATATCCCAAAAGAACAGAAAGAAGGGACTCGGGAAGACATCTGTACACCCCTGTTCACAGCAGCCTCATTCACAGTATCCAAATGGTGGAAGCCATCCACGTGTCCAGGAGCAGAAGAACGGATCAACAAAATGTGGCATATTCACGCAATGGAGTGTTACTCCCACGGGAAAAAAAAGCAATTCTGACTCATGTCACAACATGCAGGACCCCTGAGGACACTATGGGAAGTGAAACAAGCCAGTCACAAAAGAAAACATGATTCCGCTTACATGAGGTACCTAGAGAGGTGAATTCAGAGAGAGGGAAAGCAGAGGGGTGGCTTCGAAAGGCTGCAGAAAGGGGGAAAGGAGAGGTACTGTTTCATGCACATGATTTAAGTTTTGGGAAGATGAAAACGTTCTGGAGCTAGATGAGGGTGATGATTGCTAAACAACGCTGATGTACTTACACTTAATAATCATGATGGTATTTTATGTTATAGGTCCTTTCCCACAATTAAAAATGTATATGCTTATATCAAAATACCACATGTAGGCCAGGCGCAGTGGCTCATGCCTGTAATCCCAGCTCTTTGGGAGGCCAAGGCAGGCGGATCACTTGAGGCCAGGAGTTTGAGACCAGCCTGGCCAACATAGTGAAACCCCATTGCTACTAAAAATATGAAAATTAGCCAGGTGTGGTGGCGCACCTCTGTAGTCCCAGCTACTTAGGAGGCTGAGACATGAGAATCACTGGAACCCGGGAGGCAGAGGTTGCAGTGAGCTGAGATCCCACCTCTGCACTCCAGCCTGGGCAACAGAGCAAGACTCTGTCACGCTGTCTCAAGTAAAAAAAAAATCACACGTACTTCCAAAATATGTATGACTATGATACATATAAAAAAATAAAAAATTAAAAAAATGTAAACAGCAAGTCCCATTAAAAAGTCAGCGTCAAGCAGGAAGTGAGAATGTGCCGATCTCACTGAGCAGGCACACTTCTGTTTCTAAGTGTGGTTTGGGGTGAAATACATTTGTTTCAATTTATGAGTATTATTTCTCCTGCGGCTTCCAAGTTGTTGGGACATAAATACCATGTGGTTTGGACCCAGCTACTTAAAACTCAGAGTTGTTAGATATGTGTTTTGGTTTAGAAACACCATAAATCGCTGAGATCCAGGGCGCTGTGATCTGAGAGTTTGGCAACGTCTGCTCTGGAGGCTGCTAAGGGTGCTGGTAGCTTTTTAATAACTAGGTCCAAATCCCTAATGACTTCAGGACACCTGCTTCTCAGGTGGAGGGTGCGGGATGTGCACACAGTGGCAGAGAGGCCACAGGAATGGAGTTAAAGAAACCAAGTCCAGGGTCCGGGCGCGGTGGCTCAAGCCTGTAATCCCAGCAGTTTGGGAGGCCGAGGCGGGTGGATCACGAGGTCAAGAGATCGAGACCATCCTGGTCAACATGGTGAAACCCCGTCTCTACTAAAAATACAAAAAATTAGCTGGGCATGGTGGCACATGCCTGTAATCCCAGCTACTCAGGAGGCTGAGGCAGAATTGCCTGAACCCAGGAGGTGGAGGCTGCAGTGAGCTGAGATCGCACCATTGCACTCCAGCCTGGGTAACAAGAGCGAAACTCCGTCTCAAAAAAAAAAGAAACCAAATCTAACACCCTCCATCCTCAGGCCCAGAGTGGGTTAGGGGCCTAACTCTAGTGACCAGGAACTTAACGGCAGGACAGAGAGTAAGCAGCCACCAGGAGGCCCTTTATCCTGCAACCTCCGTGCTTCAGGAACTGAGGGAACCTGGGCACAGCCCCCCAGAGCAGCCAAGCTCCATCTGACCTGCCAGAGTTGCTCAAAGCCACACCCCAAGTGCATTCTGTGACGTGGGAATTCAGTCACAACAAAACTGTCGTGAAAGGATTTGGTCCCTCAGAAGATGGTGCACCTGACCGTGACTGTCAATACATCCTTAGATACTGCCCCTCTTCCTCAGCACCACCCGAGCAAAGCATCCCTGGCCCACAAGGAACTGGAAGAGGCAGGAAGTGCCTCAAATCCTGGCTCAGCATGCCACTGTACGACGCCTCTTCTGGTGCCCCTCCTGGCAGCACAGTGTCCCTGGTACAGAGAGGTGGACAGTGGCTCTGGTGACCAAGACCATCACCAGGCACATGGCAGGCCTGTGTCTCCTGAGATAGCGGAGGCATACTATCCTGGAGGTAGCACCAAGAAGATCTAAACAATGCTTTGCAGTTGTGAACTGCTTTCTCTTTCTGCAGATTTATTATTGAGATGTATATTTCTATTATACCCATTTTGCAGACTGGAGGAAGGGAGACTGAGGCTCAGAGACGCACAGGGCTCCCAGGGGAGGCCACCATCCATGTGACAACGGATTGGGGACCATTTCTGCTACTGGCCCCTGGTGTCCTGTCTGTCCCAAGAGGGCCCCTGCCTCCCATCTCCCACCAGGTCTCACTGTCACCACCAGAGACTCCAGCTCCCACCAGGTCTCACTGTCACCACCAGAGACTCCAACCCACACCCTGTGCAGGCCCCACTGCATTTCCCTTTAACTTTACTCGGGGTCTATCTGCCTGTCCTTAGGTGGCACAGCCCAGGCAGGGAGCCCTGGGGCTCTGTGGACACTGACTGTTACCAGCCAACTCCCTGCCTCCTCGCTCCCCTCTATAGGGGACAGCAGGTGAGAGGGAAACAAAGGAGATGGCCAAGCAGGCACCCCACATGTGCCCAACACACTGGCACTAGTGTCTTGGGACTGGAGCTGCTGTCTCTTCTGTGGGATACACTAGGGGCTACGCTGGCCTCTGAGGCACAGAACCAGTGAATCCAAACCCCCTTCTGACCTGAACAGCCATTCACCAGGTCCACGCGGGCTCTGAGATGGGCCAAGGCCTGGGTGGTCAGCTCCTGGCTGTGCACAGATGCTTTTCCTACCTATGACTTTGTAGCCTAGAAGGAGGCACTCGTAGCTCCCTAAGTAAAGCTGGCTGGCAGGTCACAGAAGGACAGCAGGCTGGGGACTGAATGGACCACAGCTTCTATTTAGAACATCTCGTTCAAGAACTAAATGTGCAAGAGGGCTGGCAGAAAGAGAGCCGTGGGGCGCAACTGGAGGAGCGCAGGCAAAACCACCACGTCTTCCACATTAAAATGTGCAGGGCAGCTTCTAACACCCCAATCACTGCAAGCCGGAGTCTGTGTTTTCTACTAGATTGGAAAAACTCTCAGGAGAAAAAAAAAATTTCCAGAGGGCCAAAAACCTTCATTCTTCTGCAAGCAATCAAATAAACACGTAACGAAACAAAATCAAGACCAAAAATTGATCTCAATGCCCGCACTGCGTTTCACCACGCTGGTGTGGGAACAGGGCTTTCTGCCTAATCATACATCTTGATTTACAGAAATGTGGTCTGCATGAATAACCTATTGTTAAAGAATGTGAACTAAAATAGTATATAAAACTTAGCTGGACAGAAATTAAGCCTTTTCTTCTTTTGGACATTGAGAGGACCCAAATTAGGAACAAACTCACTGGCCTTGCCCTGACTCCCTTCCTGTAATCTCAGCCAAGACCGGGTGGCTGTCCTCATGCAGGCCTGGCCTTGAATCTATAGTGTCTGGCGAGAGGCTGAGGGGAGGGCCCAGATGACTCCTCCACCCCCTCTGCCAGTCCTCCAGATTGAGCCCTGCCTGCTAGGATGGGCACTGCAACCTTGAACTTCAGCCCCAGATGCCTCTGCTTCCTCTGCACGCCCCCTGAACAGCTCCTGTCCATTTCCAGAGGGTCACCCCCAGCAACTCAGACATCCCAGAGGCCCAGAGAGTAGCAGCACTGAACTCTGGCCTCTGAGGCACAGAACCAGTGGATCCAAACCCCCTTCTGACCTGAACAGCCCAGATGACTCCTCCTCTGTGCCTCAGAGGCCCTAGAATCCAGATCCCACAGGGGCAAATTAAAAGCCACCTGCCTGGACCCTAAACTGCAGGGTCCCACTCCCCACTGCCTTCCTTGTCATGCAGATGACACATTCCAAATCCACGGGCAGTGCTGTGCACGCTGAGCAGGTAAAGACTGGGCCATGAGGTGCGTCGAATGGAGGGGGGTCCCAAGGGTCCAGGCCACCGTGCAGGGCTCTTGCTCTCTTTAAGGTGACCTGTGATACAGGGAAGTATCGACCAGCACAAAAATCCAAATAAAGCTAGTGTTAGAGAAATACCAGTCTCTCCTCGTTCTACTTTACTCTTCAGGGACACGGAGAATCCCTGTTTTTTTGTCTTACAGTGACAAGGCTACACTGAGCATGCCAGGAACTGTGTGGGCATCGTCCTTGGATTACACTCACCATGCCCTGGTCGCGCTGAGAAAGCCTGCCCTCATTCCATAAGCATGCAGCTGGTCAGTACAACAGAGCAGAGGACACCCAGGTCTCCAGGTTCTATCCCGGTGCCGGGACCTGCCTCGCCTCCTACCTGCTCTCCTGCTGGGGAAACTGCCAAAGCAACGACAGCAAGGTGCAGGTGGCAGGACAGAGATGAGCTCGGCCCACGTGGCCCACAATCCACCTCTGTGACAGACCTGGGCCACCAAGCTACTGGGCACAGCACGTGGCAGTCCTTCAGAGATAAGCCATCTCCTATGTCTCCGGGGAGGGCCCAGGGGATAAAACACTGAGACTGACAAGTGACAACTCTGAGCCACCACCAAATCCAGTAACCAAAGCATCTACAGCCTACGCAGAACCCAGTGTGGCATTTGTGCCTGGCAGCAAGCCCCTGGTTTCCTGCCTTCCCACACAGGTGCCAACAGACTTCACCCTCCTAGACCCCATGGGGATGTCACTGGTCACTGCAAGGTCTTTGTTCTGCCTCTAAAGTTTTCCCTTTTAATTATCTCAGAAAGACCAGCATTTGACTAGACAACAGGGTCTACAGACCAGACAAAGATAGCTGGACTCCAGGCAGGTGGGCGCCTACTTTGCCCAATCAGAACCTACACTGAGCCCTAGGCACTCGCCTACAGACAAGAGTCTACGGCTGCTTGTCCTGCCTCCCACCTCACACTCACGTTCACACACAGCAAGCTCCAGAGTCCTTCCCGGCTCCAAACCCTGCAGTGGCCCCAGCCCTAGGACACAGGACACAGTCCAAGCTCTTCACTCTGTTCGAAAGGCCATGGAGGGCTGGCCAGCCTTCGAGTCCTGCTCTCCTCCACCCAGTCTCTTCTCCCCAGCCCTCTCTTCCCAGGTTTAGAGACCGGGGTAAGGGGCCACCCACTCCGTGCCTCATTATCCCCTGTGCAAGCTGCTCTCTCTGCCTGGAACCACCCCCACCCCCAGCCCATGCCCCCCTTTCTCCTGGGCTGCCTCTAGCCCTGCAGCCTACACACACAATCACTTCTTCCTGGGACTTTCCCGGGCCTTTGCTCTGCCCTCATGGGCTGTCCTCCTTGGGCTCCAGCATCAAACCCCAGATCACGGACTCCTCCAGGGCAGGAGCTGTGCCTGTCATTATTCTATCCTCAGTCCCTGCCGAGCCTGGCACACGGCAGAGGAGGGACGGCTGCTCTGGAGAAAACTGCTCCACAGGCCAAGCGCACAACCTGTAGGGCTCCAGGAGACCCTGACTTCAGACCAACAAAGCCTCAGGTCGAGGACTTCGCTCCTAACTTGATGATAAGGTCTGAAAATCTGAGCCAGCGTGGGCTTGCCACTGCTCCTACAACTGTCTCTGTGAGCCCCACACTCTTTCAAAAAGCAGGACATTTGTTCGAAGGGAGTCTTAGTTCATTCAGAGCACTCCCACAAAGTACCAGAAAATGGGTAGCTTATAAACGACAGAAATCAGCTTGTCTCAGTTCAGGAGAAGCTGAACAGAGAGCCAGGAGATTCCGTGCCTGGTGAGTACTCACGTGATGGCTCAGAGACGGCACCTTCTCACTCTGTCCTGGCATGGTGGAAGGCAGGAGGATCTCTCCACAGCCTCTTTTAAAAGGGTATTGATCCCATCATGAGGGCTCCACCATCAGGACCTGATCACTCACTGCTATAGTTGGAATGTGCCCCCCAAAGTTTGTGTGTTGGAAACTTAATCCCCAATGCAACAATGTGGAGAAGTGAGACCTTTTTTTTTTTTTTTTTTTTTTTTTGAGACGGAGTTTCACTCTTGTTACCCAGGCTGGAGTGCAATGGCGTGATCTCGGCTCACCGCAACCTCCGCCTCCTGGGTTCAGGCAATTCTCCTGCCTCAGCCTCCCAAGTAGCTGGGATTACAGGCATGCGCCACCATGCCCAGCTAATTTTTTGTATTTTTAGTAGATACGGGGTTTCACCATGTTGACCAGGATGGTCTCGATCTCTTGACCTTGTGATCCATGCGCCTCGGCCTCCCAAAGTGCTGGGATTACAGGCGTGAGCCACCGCGCCCAGCCGAAGTGAGACCTTTAAGAGGTGAGTAGGTCCTGCAAGTTCCCCCCTCATGAATGTATTAATGCCATTATCTCGGGAATGGGTTAGTCACTGAGGAGCAGGCTCCTCATAAAACAATGAGTTCGGCCCCCTTCCTTCTCTCGCCCGCTATACGATGCCTTCCGCCATGTCAGGACGCAGCAAGAAGGCCCTCAGCAGACACAACCCTCAATCTTGGCCTTCCCAGCCCCTAGAACCAGGAGCCAAATAACGTTCAGTTCATTATAAATTACCCAATCTGGGCCGGGTGCGGTAGCTCACGCCTGTAATCCCAGCACTTTGGGAGACCAAGGCGGGCAGATGATGAAACCCCGTCTCTACTAAAAAAAAAAAAAAAAAACAAAAATAAACCCCAAAAATTAGCCAGGCGTGATGGTGAGCACCTGCAGTCCCAGCTACTCAGGAGGCTGAGGCAGAAGAAGCACTTGAACCAGGAGGCAGAGGTTGCAGTGAGCCAAGATTGTGCCACTGAACTCCAGACTGGTGTCAAAGCGAGATTCCGTCTCAAAAAAAAAAAAATTATCCAATCTGTGGTATTCTGTTACAGCAGCAGAATACAGATTAAGACACCTCCCTAAGGCCCTACCTCCTTGGGGATAAGAATTCCAGAGGCCTCCTCCCAAAGGCCCCATCAACTTGGGGATGAGAATTCCAACACATGGATTTGGTAGAACATAAGCATCAGATCACAGCGTTTTCATTCCCTCTGCAGCCACAGTGGGATCTGGCTTTAAACAATCTACTACCACAACAGGTGGCACTGGCCACTAAGGCCACACAGGTCACTTCTGCTGGCGAGATGGGACCAACCCTCTGGGGGACCATCCACCATCTCCACCAGCAGGGAACGCTGGCTGTCCTGCTACAGGCCCCGCAGGAGGCTAAGCCACCCTGGACATTGCTTTTACTGCCCTGGTGGATAAAGAGCACAACATAAGCCCACGGGTATCTCTGAGCCTGCAGCACCAGGCCTGCCTGCATGTTGCATCCTGCACGTGCTCAGAGGAGAGGGTCTCTAAGCACCTGGGGTTGTGCTCCAGGGAGGGCTGCCTTCTAGGTATTAAACCCTACCCACTTCAAGGGATGGGCACCTCATGGCACCTACATCCAGGATTCCTAGGTGTGGAGTCTGCACCGTCACTAGTGTAAGGAAGCCAGCGCCTCATGCTGTGGCTGCAGAGGTGCCTTAGGCATCCCCTGCAGCTCTCCAGGGTTCTGAAAACCCACTCCTTGGTGAATGTGAACTTCTCTTCTGCCAGCATGAGTATCTGCTCTACCCTGTCACTCCTCTGGCCCCTGATGTCATTGGCTGGTTCCCTTCCCCTCCCAAGAACATCTTACCAGAAGCAGAGACACTGATTCTGACACCAGGTCAGTCTAGGCAACTGTGGCCCCTGTGGCCATATTCCCTGGGACGGACAGCACAGAAAGGAGGGCTGGTCTCAGCTGCAGCCATGCCCAAACCCATCTGGGAGGGCCACGTGCTGTGGAAGCTGTGCTGGATGCCCTCTGCCAGGCCGAGGCTCACCCACAGGGACCTTTCTCCACTTGAACGTCTGTGCATTGTAATATGACTTCCCAAAATATTACTCTGCAATTATTTCCAAAGACTCAAATGGGATCTCCAAATACATACAATTAAGACTAAAATTGTAATTTTAAATTACTGTTAATTTAAATAAACATGAAACGTTCCTCTCTCTAAGCCAAACGCAGGCAATAACATCCCAATTAACCCTTAGGTACTGCCAAACTCCTGCAAACGACCACTTTGGACCCTGAGAGGGAGAAACAACTCCTGAACTGTGTGGAGCCTGGCAACAGACTCTGGAAATGGCCATGATCTTCCACATGTGCAAAGCCAGCCGCCTCCCCAGCCCGGCCCTGCAGAGCAGCGTTGCGTTGCTGAAAGGGCAGTGGATGACTTGGGACCGTGGTGGCACCAGCACCAGGTCCCAGTAAACAAAGGCCAAGGATGCGAGGTCATCCCTTGTCAGCCCCACTTTGCTAGGGGATGGAGCGCAGGGGGCAGTGGCGCGAGATTCCCTTGAGTCTCAGTGGCTTTAGCTGGCTCTGAAACCTCCTCATAGCCTCCCGTTCCCAGGGCCCCACTAAGGTGCAGGAGCTACAGGGGACCGATTCGAGTAGTCTCTCGCCAGAGGCCACTGGCAGCAGGAGGAGATGTTCATGGAAGCTGTCCTGCTGCCCTGAGGGCCAGGAGAGGTGACAAGCACGCCTACATCCCACATCAACAAATGCTCCCAGCTCCCCATCCCGCATGGTTTCTGCCTTACAGGGCACTAGGAGAGGATTAGGGACTTTCTGCGGAGGGCTGTGCCCCATGGAGGGGGCTGGGAAAGTGGCTTCACCTTGACTCCCAAACAGGGCTTCTAGCTGACCCATAGGAGGGCTGCACCGAGACCCCAGTGTCTGGGGAAGGGGGGCCAACACCTGGGTCTCCCGAGAATTCCAGAGGCAAGAGGCCATGACCAAACCTGCCTCACAAGGGAAGACAGGGAGCTACCCAAGGAGGAGCTGCCTGCTGCTCACACAGCGTGGGACCACCCGGGGGGCCACCTTGAAGGAACACAGCCTTCCCACCAGTGTGGGGCCAGTCCCCAGCTGCCTTGAAAACAGCCCAGGAGCACTCCCTCGGGACACAGGGGAAGTCGGGGAGCACCTGAGAGCATCAGACCAGCGAGGCCTCCCCCGGGTTGCAGGGATGAGCTGCAAGCTGCCAGCAAGGTCATCTCTGAGAAACCCACCCGAGGGTCCCCAGAGAGGAGGTCCAAATGAAACATCTGCTGGACCCTGGAAGTGCCACCCAGCATATTCGTGGAGAAGACTGTCCTCTCCCCAGACACTCCATCCCTCGGGGCGCTTCTTGGCCAGCAAAAACAGAGGCAAAGGAAGAGGGAAGGGACACACGGCCCTCCCTCCCGGTCAGCTCCAAGACAGGTCAGACTCCAGCCGGATGGGAGAAGCTCCAAAGAGTCTATAATTACTCCTTTTCATGGCTGCTGGGACTGAAAGTAACCAAAGAACCTTTTATTGCCTTAGAATGACAGAAAGTTGCAGGGCCTGTCTGGAATGTGAATTTGGGCAGAAAAAAAACCCTCCCCCAGGGCCGGCTCAGAGGGACAGTGAAGGTCAAGGTACTCATTTCTATCCTAGTGCCACCATGGAGACCTCAGCACCCACCCGGATGGACCTTATGGGCTTCTAAGGGGGAGGTCTAAGCCTGAAACTGGGTCTTTTTCTGGAAATAGCCCCAGCAGCAGCAGGGACCACCACAATGCACCCCCACCCAACCATTCCCACCTATATTCCCACCTATATATACTGGGGGCTGGAGGGCTGGGGGGCTGCAGTGTCAGCGAGGGATGGGAGACACAGCCTTTGCCCCCTTTCCATGTCACCAACTCAGCTACTTCCACCTTCTTCTACCTTGTATTTATAGAGATGTGAACGGGCCAGTTTTACCCTCTAGGTAAATAACTGCTCAAGAGCTTTGATGATGGGCAGAAGCAACCTGTCCTTTAGTAGGTGGGTGGCAGGTCCGCGCTTCCTCATACAAGCACTGTGGTCTTTAGGAACACATATTCTCCCTTCCCTTAACGGAATTAGGAAAATAATATTTTTTCTACTTGCAATTAAGAGCGGAACAGATGGCGATGGTTTAGAAATCTGCTCATGAGAACTGATGCTGGCAGTGGGACCATCAACAAGACATGGAAAATGGGGGTAAACTGGCTTTTTGCAACGTGCACACAAGTTTCACTACTGCAATCTAAAAACCAGGCACTGGGGATGTAGGACAGGTGCAGACAGAAGGTTCAGCCACAGGAAGAGGCAGAACAACTGGCAATGCCGAAGTGACCACAGAAAAGTCCCCTGTTTCTTCTGTGTCGACTGGGCCAACCTGCTGCTCCAGGGAAGCCTGGACGCCAGCGCCACACAGAGTAGCATGCTAAAGACAGCCCATCAGCTCCCCGTGACGGGGGTGAAGGGCTGCACCCCTGGATCTGAGCAGTTGCTCCTCTGTCTCTTGAGGACATCTGGGAGTCACCCATTGGCAGCCTCACTCACCTGTGTCTCAAATTCACTGAAACCACAAGCATGAGAAATCCTGCAGATTAGTAGCCACCCATAGCCAGGCGGCTTGGCCTCCTCATTGATCCCTTTTGGTGGATTCATTCAGAGGGTGCCAGGCCATCTTGTGGGTGCAAGGATGAAAGGGAACACTGACGACAGTTCCCTGGAGCTTATGCTCTAATTAGGATAGGAAGACGGATGGCAACTGAGTAAACCATCAAATAACACAGATTCCAGGTGGGAGTGAGAGCCAGGAAAATCATAAAAGCATGTTCTCAGACTACAGTGGAATTCAAATCAGTAACAGGAAGGTGGGTTTCAGTGGTGAATTCTACCAAACACTTAAGGGAGAAATTATACCAATTCTTTACAATCTATTCCAGAAACTGGAAGAAAATGCAACACTTCCTAATTTTATGAAGCTAGAATTATCCTAACATCAAAACCAAAGAAATTATAAGAAAACGACACTACCTCTCAGGAGCAAACAAGTTAAAAATCCATCACAAATTATTAGCAAATCAAATCTAATAATGTTTAAAAAGAATGATACACTATAACCAAGTGGCATTTTTTCCAAGGTTGTAATGTTGGTTCAACATTAGAAAAATCAATGGATATAATCAACAGACTAAAGAGAAAAAAATCGTATGATCAGATCAACTGATGCAGAAAAAGCATCTGACAAACACCCAACACCCACTTCTGATTAAAAACCACTCACTAAATTA
Organism: Saguinus oedipus; assembly: GCA_031835075.1. Lineage (NCBI taxonomy): Eukaryota > Metazoa > Chordata > Mammalia > Primates > Cebidae > Saguinus > Saguinus oedipus. The sequence goes on from CM063174.1 coordinate 16,286,875, forward strand.
GGCAGAGCCCATCCTCAGCTTGATAAAGTCTACAAAAACACCTACTCAGGAAATGCCAATAAACAGTCAGATCCCACTTCACACCCTGTAGGCTGGCCATAATGAAACAAAGAAACAAAAAAACAGAAACTAACAAGTGTTGGCCAGGATTGGAAAAGTGAGAACCCTCACACACTGCTGGTGGGAAGGTAACATGGTGCAGCTGAAGTGGAAAACAGTTTGACAGTTCCTCAAAAAGTTAAACAGGGAGTTACCACATAAGGAAACAATTCCACTCCTAAACACACACACACACACACACACACACACACACACACACACACACACGAGTCAAAATAGGTACTGAAACACAAACTGTCCACACATGCTCACAGCAGCATGACTCCTGACAGCCAACAGGTGGAAACAACCCAAACTCATCAACTGAGGGCACACACAAAAGTGGTGCATGTGCAGAATGGAATACTGCTCAGCCCTAAAAAGGACGGAAGTTCCGGTACGTGCCGCAACATGGATGATCCGTGTAAACTTTATGCCAAGTCAAAGCAGCCAGAAAGAAAAGGCTACAAAGTATATGGTTTCTGATTTACAGGAAACTTCCAGAATAGCTAAATCCATAAAGACAGAAAGCAGACTGGGGTTGCCAGAGACTGGGGTTGGGGGCTGGGGAGTGACTGCTTAATGGAGCATTTCCCTCTGGGATGATGGAAACATGTGGGAACTAGACACAGACGGTGTGTGCCCAACGCTGCAAATGTGCGCAACGCTGCAAATGTGCGCAACGCTGCAAATGTGCGCAACGCTGCAAATGTGCCCAGCGCTGCAAATGTGCCCAGCGCTGCAAATGTGCGCAACGCTGCAAATGTGCGCAACGCTGCAAATGTGCCCAACGCTGCAAATGTGCCCAACGCTGCAAATGTGCGCAACGCTGCAAATGCACTACATGTTACTGAATGACACACGTTCAAATGGTTAATGGCTAATGTTATGTTATATGAATTTTACCTAAAATTTTTAAAACACCTACAGACATCATAGCTAATGGTGAGAAACTGGCCACTTTCCAGGAGGGGAGAGGGAAAGTCACAGCACCAGGGCTGTCGGGAGCTTGGGAAGGTGAGCCCTGCATTGGGTCTGTCCTCGTGGGGCCTGTCACAGCGGCGTGACAGGGCGGGAAGCCCACTAGAGCAGGCTGAAGGGTGGCCAGGCTAACGGCTGGCTTTTAGAGGTGGGGTCACAGCCTTTCTGCATCTTCTCTAGAAATCACTCAAAACCAACACAGAGAATGAGAAATGACAACGGTACCAGCAAATCCGGCCACACCAAGTGCTGAGGCCACACAGGGACGAGGAGTCCTGGGTAAGAGGGGGAGGCAGAGAAGCCTTTTCATGTCCAGCCTCACAGCTCACCTCTAAAACCCCGAAAGGCCCAAGCACTGAGACACCAGCTCACAAAGGGAGTGAGGCAGAAAGCAGGGGGCAGGAGCAGTAAGACCCCTAGCCACTCAGAGGAGGACACCCTGACCCCTGAGCAGGGATATCCTGGTGAAAGGGCACCACAGGTTCCATATGAGAGGAGGGCGGGGAACACGGCAACACCAGTGAGCAGCTGCCTGCTGAGCGATGATGCCCCTCCCCCACCCAAACCTACCGCAGACTCAGCACCCACCCCCAGGGCAGGAGGCTGGAGAAATGGAACTCTCTCTGCTCTAGGGATGCTTGTTCCCGCCTCATGAGGCAGCAGCCTATCCTGACTGATATCCTACACACGGCGTAAGGATTCACATAATGATGATCTAACTCTATACACACACTGCGTAAGAATTCACCTAACGACGATCGAACTCTATACATTAGAGTCAGGGTTAGCGTTAGATGGAGCAGCTCTCAGGAGGGAAATCTATGAGTTAAACCATCTTGACCACACAGGGGACTAATAAATAGCAGCATGCCCATATTCTTTACAAATGTGGAGATAAATCCAGAGGACAAAGCAACAAGAGCTTGGAGTGATGGCCTATGGGAGTGGGCAGGGCAGGGGCTGTGGGGAGATGGTCTGGGAGGCCAGGGGCCTGCTATTTTTTTCATAAACCTTATAAAAGTCTTTGACGTCTTAAAATATGCATACGTACCATACTGACAACATAAACACTATGTCAGAAAAAGTAGACCAAGCCTTTGTGGTGTGAAGGGGGCGAGGGTGGGTGCTCTGGGTAAGTATCCCAAGGCACAAGCCCATCCTAGCTGCCTGGTTTCCCCAGCGTCCTGCACAGGGTGTGGTGCAGTGATGGAGGCGTGGCTGAGGTTTTGAATTCCAGTTCTACTATGTGAGCAACAATCTCAGTTTCCTCACCCCTAGGAACCATTAGGAGGGTGACTGTGGCTTCCTCAGCACAATGCATGGTGCGTGTGGGATACATCCTGCTGTCCCTGCTTCTGAGGTCTCACCTAATACCTGAAGGAGCTGGACTGCTTCAGGTTGAGAAGCAGGAGCAGGACAGACTGGGCAGGTCAGGATGTCCCCTGAGACAGAGTGAGGAGCAGGATGGTGCCACGCCAGCTCCTGGGAACAGGGTCTGGTTACAGATCAAAACCGTGGGGAGGCCAGTGGGAGCAGGGTCATCGGGGAGAGCAGTGTGTCAGAAGAGGCAGCTGGAACGCGGCTCAGAAGGCCCACTAAATGACAGAGCACGGCTGTGACACAGCTGTGGCCCCACTGTGCACTGCACCCACATATTCCACTGGGCACGGGGCTCCTGCGGGACAATCGCCGGCTGTGGAAGATGCCCCCATCTCTGCGGGAGGGGGCTGAGCTGCTCCCAAGACCAGACCCCGAAGGCAGCTCAAGAATGGGCCCTGCCCCGGGAGGACACTTGTCAGGGGTTGAATTATGTCTCCCCCGATCCCCAGCTCCTGTGTCTGGGACCTTGTTTGGAAATAAGGTCTCTGCAGATAATCAAGTTAAAATGAGGTCCGTAGGGTAGGCCTTCATCCAATACGACTGTTGTCTTTACTAAAAAGGGGAAATTTGGATGCACAGATAGGGACACAGGGAGACGGTCAGGCCAAGCTTAGAAGTGTGCTACCAGGTCAGTGTGGTGGTCTGTAATCCCAACACTTTGGGAATTCGAGGCAGGAGGATCGCCTGAGGTCAGGAGTTCAAGACCATCCTGGCCAACACGGTGAAACCCAGGCTCTGCTAAAAGTACAAAAATTAGCTGGGTGTGGTGGCAGGTAGCTGTAGTCCTAGCTACTTGGGAGGCTGAAGAAGGAGAATTGCTTGATCCCAGGAGGTGGAGGTTGCAGCGAGATCACGCCATTGCACTCCAGCCTGGTGACAGACAGAGACTCTGTCTCAAAAAAAAAAAAAAAAAAATGCCTTCCCCAGGAAACTAACCCAGGCCTGGTCGCTAGCAGTGCCCAACAGATGGCGGCCCTGAGGTCCCAACAGTGCAGGACATAGCCAGAGTGTCTTGCATAATCGCCTTGTGGGGACTAACTGTGGTGACCACCAGTGTCTCTGGCTGCCTCCTACTGCCCCTGGGGTGGGCCCTGCTCACGCTGGCAATGCCTGGGACTGGCCACCTGGGTCAAGGCAAGCAGCCTGGGGTACAGAATTTAGGAATTGTTATTACCAGGTCGGGCGGAAAGAGCCTGCCCACTTCCTGCCGGCCCCTCCTCCTGGGCCCTGGGAAGAACTGACCACCAGGATGCCCAGGCCCATCTGTACCCCAGGGGGAAGGGTGGCTGCCCAAGGAAGCAGCACAGCTCCACCGGAGGACAGAGGCACTCGGTGCAGCTGGGAGAAGAGACCTAGGGTGTCCCGGGGACCAGGTCTCAGAGTCAGACTGACATGGTCACAGGAAATGCACGGTCTTCACCTGGCAGGTGCTCCCCTACAAATGGCTGTTCTTCCTCTTTCACCTCAAAATAAATGTAAGTTTGTAAAAGCAGGGAGCAAAAATATTTAGCGTAGCTGTGTTTAAGCTTTTGTGTGAGACAGGAGACGCCATGGTGGCTGTAACTCTTTCTATGGCCCCCGGTTAGCACATCAGCCCAGACTCATGCACAAATGCCACATCGAGAGCAGTGGTGACCATGATGGGCTCTACTCACTCGGAATACCCAGGCACAAGAAGAGGCTCACCCCGTCCGTCCACGGGACAGTCTTGGCCTCTTGCTGGTTTGTCCACAGGAGATTCGGCAATGCGTAAATATTCAGGGGACTGTAAAGAAAAAGAGCACAAATGAATGAAGTATCAACCAGCTGAGAAAGGAAACCGCTGATTCACCACAGAGGGGTGGTCATAGGTGGCAATGACGGGCCACACGCTGGGGGGTGAACAGCTCCCTCCCCAGAACCTCTAGAGCAGCTGGAACTCCAAGGCTCTCCAGAGTGGCCCAACGTCTGAAAAACCAAGAGTCACAGGCTGACTGTGATTCTCCCCAAGTCTTCAAGTGAACCCTCGTGTTTATTCTCAGAGGTCAGTGAGTACGGACAGCTAATGCTTTTGGGCCACGGGCAGCAGGGCTGCGTGCTAGGCTCGTGGGGAATGCATTTTTCAAGCCCTTTCGTAGGAAGATAAGAGAAATATGGTGCCATTAATATTTCAGGTTTCATTTGCTCGGACAGGAAATGAAACACATTCATCAAGGTTCTCTTCCCAACTTATTTTTTCAAATTACAAAATGCTGCATGAGATACAGAGACTGTGGAATTTGGGTTATTTATCTTAAAATAGTGCATGCCACACCTAGCAGGCTGGGGGATGTTCTACCACACACACTAAACAAACCCCTTGCAGAGAAAGGGTCACGGTGCCTACATGCTGGTGCCCAGAGAAGCCATCAGATTAGCAAGTGACACTGTTTCTCCTTGAGATGCAGGTGATCATCAGCGCTCAGCCAGCACCCGTTACCGACCAGCGACATCTGCCTGGACTTCGCACAGAACTGAGGTGCAGAGACAGACACCTTGGTTCACGTCCTAGCTCTGCCACTGACACGCTGAGACTGTGTAACCTGCCTGTGTCTCAGTTCCCTTACCATAAAGAATGAAAAGAGCACTGATACGGGGGTTCAGGCCCCAGCTCCAGCACCTGCTCCCAACCCCTCACCCTCATCTTTCTACCACGTCAAATGAGGGAGCTGACATCCATTCCTTACAAGGTTCCTCTGGCTTTAACATCCGCAGCTGCTGCCTTCCGACTTGCTACTTCCTCTAATCTGTTTCCTGCCTGGGAGCAGGCCACCCAGCTGGAGGTCTCCTAAACCCCAACAACACCATGGGGCCACTCTGATACTGAAGCACAAAAGGGAGCACAGTCCATTTGGGGGAAACCCAGCCCAAAACCCACCTGCCTGCCCCCACCATGGTGTGGGCACGAGGGGCACACCAAGAGCCAGGGACTCTAAAGGATCCCCAGGGGGCACAATGCTGCATGACAAGGCCACTGCCTCTAAGCCACAGTGTGCAAAGCACCTGAGGTCCTGGGCCTAGACCCTGCCCGTGGCTGCCTGGCCCATCACACACCACATCCCTGTGCCACCTGTGCCTCACCTCTTCTGTGCCTATGTGAGAAGCTTTTTATTGCTGTTCTTCCTCTAGAATCTTCCTAGCAAACTCCTATTCATTCTTCAAATCCCAGCTGGTGCAGACATACCTGAATTCTGGGGGTAATCACACTTTTCTCAGCCCTGTCTTCTTTCAGTCCTCACCATCATGCATGCCCACTTCTCCCACTGCGTCCCAGGCTCCTACCTGGTCCCGAGAGGGCACACAGTTATAGGCTGGACATGTCGCTGCTGGCCAGCAGACCCTCAAATGCAGCCTTGAAGAAGGAAGATAAATGCAAGCCACTGCCAAGGCTGGGCAAGGGCCTCTGGTGTGTGAGGAGAGAGCGTCGGGTCAAAGATATTGGGCTACAGAGGAAGGAAACAGCCACAGAGCATGCCACTGATGCCATATGGAGCACCGACAGCCATGCTCAAACCCGTTCTTATCCTACGGACAAACGGGGCCACCAGACATGTCTGACTGTGGAGGGGGTTATCACATCAATATGGAGCAGGATGATGTGGGGGAGCAGGGCTCATCTGGGAGCCCCCAGAAAGGAAATACAGAGGTTGCCCCGAGGGCCGAGCATGCACAGCCCCCCCGGGACAATCGAGCTGGCTGCAGGACGCTCACCAGGTCCCTCCCTGCTGCAGGGTGTGCTGATGAAGCTGTTCAGGAGATGTGCACAGGGAAAGAGCTCCTCCCCGACCTCTGCCTGCTCTGGGAAGAGCCAGGCCTGCATCCCGAGCCAGAGAAAGCCTGGCCTGCCCCGCTGTGCTGAGACCGCATGCCAGCCCCACACCACACTGAAAACCACCGTGACCTGCCCCGGGGTGCAGGCCGCCACCTGCCGCCTGCTCCTGAGGCTAAGCACACAGCCGGTTTGACCAGGAGTCGAGGTGCAGCCACCTGGGAACGAGGGAGTTGGCAGTTGTTTATTCTCCCTCCATTCTACAACCGCGGGTGGGGCTCAGGCTCCTGGCTCTCTGCGTGTCACAGTTGCCCTGCAGGGCACATGCGGCATCCTGCCTCCCTCCCTTGGCTCAGCCTCTCTCCCAGTCCACCCAGGTACAAGGTTCACAGGGAAGTGCAGAATGCTCCAGCAACTCTCAGATAATCCCCACCATGAACTGGCAAGCGGCCTGCTTAGCCTGGCAGTGAGCGGGCAGGACAGAAACGCTCAATGACCTGGGCAACAACCCCATGCAGGCCACCAAGCAACCAGTCGCCTGCTCTTCAGCCGCCACAGCGACACCAGGGCCAGCAGCAGCATCTGAAGCAAGCCCCCTCCAACTGGGATCCTGCATAGGCCCAGCTGCACCCTCACACACCCACTCCCATCCCCACCACACCCACACCCATCAGGCACTCTTTGAACATGCATCCCGCCACAGTGATGCGGGCACCAGGGGTGACGGGAGGGAAGGCTGGTGGAGAGGATGGCCAGGAGAGGCCATCCAGCTCACCTCACACACCTGGGAGTCCTACCTCCCCTGAGGACAGGGACTTGGGGCCTGGAAGGGCTGCAGCACATTAAGGCTGCTCCAGTGTCCCTCTCCCTTCAGGAGTGAGCCATGCCTCCTTTCCTGAGTTCTCCCCGTGTGCCAGGTGGCCAGGTGGCCGTTCCAAAATAAAGAAGGGGCTTGGCTACCGATGGCAGTGGGTTGGGACCCAGCTCTGCCACTGCCTGGCTCTGTGGCGCCAGGAATGCTTCTTCACCTTCCTGTGCCTCTTCTCTCACCCACAGGAAGGAGACTACCACAGCCCAACACAGGCAACACTGCAAAACCCAAGGAACGCGCCTGAGCCTGCAGCCCTTCCCACAGAACCGGTGCCTCCCAAGCACTCGGCAAACACTCACGGTGATTCTAATCCCCATCTGGGCAGAATCCTCAGGGACCAACTGGGGGCGGCTTCCTTGCCCCATGGTGGCATCTAAATAGCAGGCAGCTTTGCTGGGGTAGGCAGGTGAAAGGAGCAAGGGAAAGTGCTAAGACCACAGAGGGGCAGAGCGGGGGCAGGATGCAGTGAGTGCTGCTCTCCAGAGACCCCAGCACCCCTGCCCCACACCATGGGAAGCCAGGGTGCAAAAGGATGTGACAAAAGAGTCTTCTCAGAACAGGAGTCGGCGAGTAAGAGAAAAAGCAACTAACGAGCTACTCAAACGAAGATGTGCTAGCTGAGTCATTCCGCCTTTGTCAAAACCCACACAATACACAACATGAAGAGTCAACCCTAACATGTTTTAACTATGGACTCCACTTAATAATAATACTGGCTCTTTTTTTTTTTTTTGAGACAGAGCTCTTGTTACCCAGGCTGGAGTGCAATGGCGCGATCTCAGCTCACCGCAACCTCCGCCTCCTGGGTTCAGGCAATTCTCCTGCCTCAGCCTCCTGAGTAGCTGGGATTACAGGCACGCACCACCATGCCCAGCTAATTTTTGTATTTTTAGTAGAGATGGGGTTTCACCATGTTGACCAGGATGGTCTCAATCTCCTGACCTCATGATCCATCCACCTCGGCCTCCCAAAGTGCTGGGATTACAGGCTTGAGCCACTGTGCCCGGCCAATACTGGCTCTTATTACAGGGCACGGTGGCTCACACCTGTAATCCCAGCACTTTGGGAGGCCGAGGTGGGTGGATCACAAGGTCAGGAGATTGAGACCATCCTGGCTAACATGATGAAACCCTGTCTCTACTTAAAACAAACAAACAAAAAAAATTAGCCAGGCGTAGTGGCACATGCCTGTAGTCCCAGTTACTAGGGAAGCTGGGGCAGGAGACTTGCTTCATCCTGGAAGGCAGAGGTTGCGGTGAGCGAAGATGGCACCACTGCACTCCAGCCTGGGCAACAGAGCAAGAATCCATCTCAAAAATAGTAATACTGGCTCATCAATGATATCGAACGTACCACACCAATGTAAGATGTTAATAATGAGGAAACGGGGAAATGGGGTGAAAGGGTACAGGAGAATTCCCTGAACTTTCTGCTTAATTTCTCCATAAACCTAAAACTGCTGAAAAAATTATGTCTAATAATTTTTTATATGGAGCTTGATTGACTCAAAGGGCTAAATGTTTGAATGGGATACCATTAAAGAGCCAACGGGTAAAAAGAAGGTGGGGCTATGGGATTCTCCCAGAATGCAGTGCAAGCCAGACTCTGGGGAGGACCCAGGGAGGAAAGCGGGCTTCTCCTGACCCTGGTGAAGCCCATCAGGCTCCGGGCACCGTCCCAAGCCCCTACATCACAGTCCTTCTCTCTCCAAATCATGGAGTGTTCATGAGAAGTCTCAGGATTTTAGTTATTTACTGACTTTCCCCAGTACTGCTTTCCTGAGGGTGTGGAGGGAGGGCAGGGAGGATGAGAACAGCAAAGGAAACCTTAGTAACCGTGTCGCCCTTTGCCCAGGTCCCTGGCTTCTCCCAGGCTGCCACGTTTCCCTCCTCACGGCCTCAGAGAGTCCCCCTCTCTCTATCCAGCTGTTGGCAGGGAATTGCTTTTTTGCTAACTTTCCCTTTTTTTGAAAAGTGTATTTCTTTAGAAGGCATCCCAATGAAGCCTTTCAGAAAGGCAATTCAGCATTCTCTATCAAGAACTTAAATAGGCATATCCTTGTGCCCAAAAACTCCATTTCCAGGAGGACTCACATGTATAAAAAATGATGTCTGAAGATTTTCACCGCAGCAATCTTTTAAAAAACTGGAAACCTAAGTACCCATAAATAAGAGAACCGTTAAATACATGATGACAGAGTTTGCGTGCTGTTAAGGGTCCATGGTGTATATGGGGTATGTGTGTGGTGTGTGTGGTGTATATGGGACATGTGTGTGTTGTGTGTGGTGTGTGTAAGGCAGGCATAGTATCTGTGTGGTGTGTGAGGTGGGTATGATATATATGTGGTATGTGGTGTGTGTGAGGTGGTAATGTGTGTGTTATGTGAGGTATGTATGGTGTGTGGTGTGTGGGAGGTGAGTATGACGTGTGGTGTGTGTGCAAAGTAGGTATGTGTGTGATGTACATGGGTTAAGTGTGTGGTACATGTGAGGTGGGCGTGATATATATGTGCGTGTGGTCTGTGAGGTGGGTATTATATGGGTATGTGTATGGTATGCGCAGTGTGGTGTATATGGGGTATGTGTGTCGTGTGCGGTGTGTATGGCATATGTGTGGTGTGAGGTGGGTATGATATCTGTGTGGTGTGTATGGGGAATGTGTGTGGTGTCTGTGAGGTATGTATGATGTGTATGGTGTGTGGTGTACATGGGGTATGTGTGTGGTGTGTGTGAGGTGGGTATGGTGTGTGTGGTGTGTGGTGTGTATGGGGAATGTGTGTGGTGTGAGAGGTGTGTGTTATGTGTGGTGCATATGGGGTATGTGTGTGGGGTGTGTGAGGTGGGTATACGTGTGTGTGGTGTGTGAGGTGGGTATGATATGGGTATGTGTATGGTATGTGCAGTGTGGTGTATATGGGGTATGTGTGTCATGCATGGTGTGTATAGCGTATTTGTGGTATGTGTGAGGTGGGTATATGTGTGTGGTGTGTATGGGGAATGTGTGTGGTGAGAGGTGTGTGTTATGTGTGATGTGTATGGCGTGTGTGTGTGGGGTGTGTGAGGTGGGTATATGTGTGTGGGGTGTGTGAGGTGGGTATGATATGGGTGTGTGTGGTGTTTGAGGTGGGTATGATATGGGTATGTGTATGGTATGTGCAGTGTGGTGTATATGGGGTATGTGTGTCATGTGTGGTGTGTATGGCATATGTGTGGTGTGGTGTGTATGAGGTATGTGTGTGAGGTGGGTATGATATGTGTATGGTGTGTATGTGGTATATATGGGTTAAATGCGTGGGGTGTGTGAGGTGGGCATGGTATACATGTGGTGTGTGAGGTGTGTATGATGTGTATGGTATGTGGTGTACATGGGGTATGTGTGTGGTGTGTGTGAGGTGGGTATGGTGTGTGTGGTGTGTGGTGTGTATGGGGAATGTGTGTGGTGTGTGAGAGGTGTGTTGTGTGTGGTGTGTATGGGGCGTGTGTGTGGGGTGTGTGAGGTGGGTATATGTGTGTGGTGTGTGGTGTGTATGGGGCATGTGTGGGGTGTGTGAGGTGGGTATATGTGTGTGGTGTGCGGTGTGTATGGGGCATGTGTGTGTGGAATGCATGAGGTAGGCATGGCATGTATGTAGTGTGTGGTGTGTGAGGTGGGTATGATATATGTGTTGTGTGTGGTGTGTATGGGGCATGTGTGTAGTGTGTGTGAGGTGGTATGTGTGTGGTGTGTGGTGTGTGTGGTATGTGTGAGGTGGGTATGATGTGTGTGGTGTGTATGGGGGATGTGTGTGGTGTGTGATGTGTATGGGAAATGTGTGTGGTGTGTGAGAGGTGGGTATGCTGTGTGTGGTATGTGTGTGGTGTGTGATGTGTATAAGGAATTATGTGTGGTGTGTGGTATGGGGTGTGTGTGTGGTGTGTGAGAGGTGGGTATGATGTGTGTGGTGTATGGTGTGTATGGGGAATGTGAGTGGTGTGTATGGGGTGTGTGTGTGGTGTGTGAGGTGGGTATGATGTGTGGTGTGTATGGCATATGTGTGTGGTGTGTGTGAGGTGGGCATGATATATATGTAGTGTGTGGTGTGTGAGGTGGGCATAATATATGCGCTGTGTGTGGTGTGTATGGCATATGTGTGTGGTGTGTGTGAGGTAGGCATGGGATATATGTAGTGTGTGGTGTGTGAGGTGGGTATGATATGTGTGTTATATGTGGTGTGTATGGGGCATGAGTGTGGGGTGTGTGAGGTAGGCATGGCATGTGTATAGTGTGTGAGAGGTGGGTATGATATGTGTGTCGTGTGTGGTATGAGGTGGGCATGGTACGTCTGTGGTGTGTGTACATATGCACACACATGCATACCTGTGCACTGCAGATGACAGGCAGGCCAGCAATCCAGGACACCCAGCGGTGACCAGCTCAGCCACGGCAGGGCTCAGCTGGGGAGTGGCCAGGCCCCCAGCAGCTTGGGACCCTGAATGCACTAACAGCCCAGGAGGAAAGAACGACCTGTGTCCCCATCTCCACCGAAAGCAGCTTCACAAGGAGCTGATCAGGCAGCCCAGCAATCCTGGGGAAGACATTTTCTGTAACTTTTCTTGGGCAGGGGAGGTCCGGGGTGCGTGGGCAGGACTAGTCCTTCCTGGGATGCGCAACTGAGGGGGCGGCAGGACCGGGGAAGTGCGCTGCATGGGAAGAGAGCAGCTGGGAGCATAGCCACCCGAGCTGCCATCCCGGTGGAATATCCAGCCGCACCCTCAGGCCCCATGGGCGTCACAGAAGAACAAAGGCACTCCGGAAGGAAGTCATGCACGAGATGGCCCAAAACCCCAGCCGTCCTTCCAACTTCTGCTGCAATTCTGAATCCTTCATAAAGTTCAAAATACAGTATTTTCACATATACAGATCTTCTTCCAAAAACTGCTTTCCCTTCGAACGTCACTTAGTACCATTATGCTCTCTTACACCAGGCTTGGAGGTGAGCTGCTTCCCCAGGGCCTAAACCGCAAAGCAGCCCTTTCGAGAACGGAATCCCGGAGGAGCAGGGGGAGCCTGACTGCTCCCCTCCCCTCCCTCAACTGCAACACTAATGGAAAGCGTGAGGAAGACATTTCTGACCCTTCCCTTAGGAAGCATGTTCGCAGAATTAAAAAGCAAGTAAGTAATCTTCAGACTAGATGCCATAGAAGGCTAAAATATTTTTTAAAACTCCAATGTTTCACCTCAAGGACTTCCACATGGAGGGAGACAGAGCATGCCGTTGGCATAATCATCCAGGGCCCGGGTTCCTAGACGGCTGTGCGTGAGTTAGCCACCGGCCGCAGTCTGTCACTGCAGCCCAGGACAGGAGGCTCTAGGGAGAGGACGGAGCTGCTCACTGACCCCGATGTCAGCCGGAGCAAGGACTATTCAGGAACAGAATCTACCAAACTGGCTTCAAAGTCACCAAACACACTGAAAGAAACTCAGTGACTTTAGGCTATAACTAGTAGAATGAATTTTTTTTTTAATTTAAATAAGTGCTAAAGTTCTAAAGACGCTGAGACCCACAAGTTGAGGCTCTCCTGTCTCATGTGCTGCTGTGGCTCCAACTCCTAAGCAATTCCTGAATTCATTCAGACACCGCTGTGGAGAGACTGGAGGCAGCAGGCTGTCTCTTCCACCGCCTGGTGCTGGACAACAGGAAGCAGACAGGCACAGTTCCAGGGACAGTTTCCCAGGGAGTGGCTTGGAAACCTGGGCCCAGGAGACTGAAGTCAGAGCCCCTAGGATCCCAGAGGAAGGGACGGGAGGTAGTACTGGGGCCTGACAGGTCCCGGAGGTGGAATAAGGCAGCAGGTGCAGCGGTGGGTGGTGGTCCCCACAAGGTGTGAATGGGCACCAAGCCTCAACATGCTGCCCCACCTGCTCCTCGGGCTACTGTGAGGACAAACCCACCTGACAGATGGGAAGGCTCTGTGTCACACACAGTCAGCAAGGATCCCTGTATCAGGAGGGGTGGCACAGGCTCTCACCTCAGCGACTGAGCAGCCTGACCCAAGCCAACCCCTTTTGGCCCAGAAGTTTTTGCATTCAACCCTGGCCCATCTACAGTGCACACAAACCGTAGTGCAGACACACACTGCTTTATATATAACCAAACGCAATGGTCCCTGTCCCAGATAGCGCAGATGCGTGAAAATAACTAGAATTCTAGAATGCAAGCTCCTCGGAGCAACAAAGCCCTCTGGCTGGCCCACTGCAGTGCGTGGCACGCAGCAGGTATTCAACAGGTGTTTGCTGAAGGATGAATGAATGGATCAATGGATGTTTTTAAAACCTTTTTCTTATACACACTTAACTGTGCTTTCACAGTAGATACACACACAAGGTACTCAAGATATCTGCAAGTAAAAGGCCTAGGGAAGGCCGGGCATGGTGGCTCAAGCCTGTAATCCCAGCACTTTCAGAGGCCGAGGCGGGTGGATCACAAGGTGAAGAGATCGAGACCATCCTGGTCAACATGGTGAAACCCTGTCTCTACTAAAAATACAAAAAATTAGCTGGGCATGGTGGCACGTGCCTGTAATCCCAGCTACTCAGGAGGCTGAGGCAGGAGAAGTGCCTGAACCCAGGAGGCAGAGGTTGCAGTGAGCCGAGATCGTGCTATTGCACTCCAGCCTGGGTAACAAGAGCAAAACTCCGTCTCCAAAAAAAAAAAAAAAAAAGGCCTAAGGCAAAAGAATAAAATAATCAAAATCAGGGGCCAGGCATGGTGGCTCACACCTGTAATCCCAGCACTTTGGGAGGCCAAGGCAGGCAGATCATGAGGTCAGGGGTTTGAGACCAGCCTGGGCAACACAATGAAACCCCATCTCTACTAAAATACAAAAAATTAGCTGGTGGCAGGCGCCTGTAATCCCAGCTGCTTGGGAAGCAGAGGCAGAAGTATTGCTTGAACCTGGGAGGCAGAGGTTGCAGTGAGCTGAGATTGTGCCACAGCACTCCAGCCTGAGTGACAGAACAAGACTCCTTCTCCAAAAAAAAAAAAAATCAGGAGACATTAGAAGAGCCCTCCTCCGACATCTCTGCAGACTGGAGGATTGCTCAATAACCATAGCAGGGTGCCTGCCAGAAATGAGGCCAGCTCCTCTCCTGCCTCCAGGGAACCTGAAGAGTACCTATAATGCAATAAAAATTTAAAAAATTTTTTTAAAAAAAAAAAGAAAGAGAAAAAAAAATGGAAATACCACAAAAAAAAAAGAACAGAGACAACCTCTGGAGGGTGCTGGGCCATTTCCCCCGGGCCTCAGCTGTAACATCCTGTAACAACCAGGCAGCCATCAGGACTCCTCAGCCCGAGCCTCGCTCACCCTGCTGCTCCCAGAGATCAGTGGCTGACAGCTAGAACTCAGTGATTTTACAAGCTCCCTCTCCTTAGCAACACTGTCGGGGACTGACTGTGGTTCCCAAATACAAGATCCTGTCCTGATCAGCCCCCTTGCAGATCCTAAAACTCCTCCTCGGTGAGGCCACAGTTTCTACGTTTCAGATTCAAAGCACAAAAGGACAGATCTTTGAATAACCCACATATCCTAAACCACAGTATAGTCTCAAAAACACAGTCTCTCCTCTGGCCCTTCCTTGAAATGGCCTGACTGTACCTGTCACAAAATGGATGGGAAGCAGCATTTCCACGACCCAAAATATGAAAACTGGAAACACTTCCAGGTCTTCCAAATAGCAATAAAAATTATTTAATATAATTTCATATTAAGTCCATTTAATAGAAGTCAAAATATCTCAAGCACATACACTACTAGAGTGAACTGATAGGAAACTAAAAAATTCCAACAGATACAGCAACATAAATAAAAATGAAAATGTGAAAAAAAAATCACTTCATTGCTATACAGGATTTCCAAAGATGATGCTCCTAAAATCGCTTTTAAAACAATATGTTCCAACTTCCCACTAATCCAAATTACTCCAGTGACGTCTGGCTTAGGCAGCTCACTGCAAATATGCACCCTCATTATTTTACTTGGACGGTAATAACGATGAAGCAGCTATTTCCATCCCTCTATCACTAAGGCTAACATGAACCTATAATCTGCACTGAAACTGTTCCATTTCTGATTAGAATCAGAGACACTCCAGATGGGCTCAGCACAGCCAAGTGGGGGCTGTCCTACAAGGCCACGGTGTAGGCAGGCGCGAATGAATCATGGAGACAGCTACCTTTTGTTTTTTAAATGTGAAACGTTTCTGAATGGCTTATGCAGCATGTATTTAATTTAAAACCTCTATTGAGATGAAGAAAGAAAAAGAATACACGCTCAGCTCCAGAGACATGCAAATGAGACTGGGGGACAGAGGGAAGTACATTGATTCCTTCCATGATCCCTGAATAGCAGCAGTGGGTCTCAGCATCTTATCTCCACCAAGCAGGCCAGCAGGCAAGCCAGCTGCCACCTCGTCCTGTGCAAACCACAGGCACCGTCCCCAAAAGCAGGCAAATGACTACCTTATTTGTTCAGGGATAGCAACATGGTCCAGGGTTGGGAGCCGTGTTTTCTTCCCAAGGACACCTAACTGCTGTCATCTTTCTCTGGGACCCAGCCTCCCTGAATAGAGTAGAAAGGCGGCCAGCAGAACCCAAACTGTTCTGCCCACATGCTCCTCCCTACAGACCACACCTCAGAGCAACACAGTTTCCAAATCCAAGATACAGAATCCATGAACAGAAAACCTTCTGGAGCAGAAGATACTTATGGCTCTTTTTTTCTAATATAATCAGTATTTCTTACTGCAAAACCTAGAAGATGTTTACCACTTATAACCAGAAATACTGTTTCTTATAAAATAGCCATAAAATGTAAATTATTCAGTGATCCATCTTTCTGGAAAAGAGTAACACTGTTTGAAATTGAGGTACTGTCCCAAAAATCAAGATGATGGGTCCTGTAACTCTAAATATTTGAATTTTTAAATAACTCCGTATCAAGCCCAATTAATAGAAACTATGTCAAGCAGACACACTATTAGAAAAAGTATGAAAATAAAATTTCAAACTGATCAGCTATATCAAGAAAAAAAAGAGAGAGAAAAATCGCTTCATTGCTTTTTAGGATTTCTAAAGATGATGTTAAACCCAGCCACGGTTCTGACGTCCAGGAAAGCAACTGCTGTGGTACAAAAGGACAAGAGTTAAAAGAGGTCAGTGTGAGGTGGCTCACGCCTGTAATCCCAGCACTTCGGGAGCCCAATGCGGGTGGATCACAAGCTCAAGAGATCGAGACCATCCTGGTCAACATGGTGAAACCCCGTCACTACTAAAAATACAAAAATTAGCTGGGCATGGTGGCGCGTGCCTGTAATCCCAGCTACTCGGGAGGCTGAGGCAGGAGAATTGCCTGAACCCAGGAGGCAGAGGTTGTGGTGAGCCAAGATCACGCCATTGCACTCCAGCCTGGGTAACAAGAACAAAACTCCATCTCAAAAAAAAAAAAAAGAGATCAGTGGCAGCTCTTTCCCAACTAACCCAGGCGGCACGACAGAGAGGCTTTCAGCACAGCCCAGGGTGCCCGGGATTGAAAACTCCTTCACCAACCCCCTCCATGGGTGGAAAATGCCCAGATCTTCGTTTCTATGACACAAGACCCTGAAGGTTGCTGAAAAATGCTAGTCCCATCTGACTGGGGCAGCATCTTCATTTACTGCACACCATTAAGGTTTTGGCAAGAATCATTGTGCTAGATGTCATTATCCCACCAATCACTGAGCACTTCTCACTTCCTGCCCCTGGTGCTGCTGGATACTCTATGGCAAGCTGCCGTCTCTGCCCACACACCTGAGGAGAGAAACCTCCAACTCTGCCTTGCCAGGAGAACTGACCAGTGTGTCTGACAGATGGTGAGTCCTTTGTTGTACATGGCCCTAAAACAGGGAGATAATTCTTTCACTCAGACCAAAGTAATCAAATGCTGAAAGGGCTTACAATGAAACATCACATTCCCCAATCTGGCTTCTCCACTCCACTGGCCATCCTTGTCATTATTTCGAATTTTATTCTACTGGTGGCTACTTTCCACCTCTGTAAATAATTTTTAAACTCTCTTTCTGGGTATCAACTTTGGATAATATTTATTGGCATCCCAGTATGAGAGGTGAGTTTGGTAGGCCACGAACTCCCAGGCTCTGGTGCAAGTGACCAATGATTGCACCAGCTACTGCAATCACAGTGATGCAGAGGGGCTATCCATTCTTAGCAAGAGCACTGAGAAGAGATCCTTCCAAGAGCCCCCACCTAACTCTGGGAACACAGAAGCATCCATTAGAAAGCCGGTGGTCAAACAGCCTTTGGGATGGATACAGGCTCTTTTCTTTACTTTATAAAGCCCCAGATAGGCTGGCACTAATGTGGCATGTCACTGCCACACGCTGAGGGCAGGAACTGGCTCCTGCTCCAGTTTGCATCCTCTGTGCCCAGCACCAGGCCCGTCTGCTCGAGGCAGGATGAGCAAGTAGCTTAGACCTGTCCACCCAACCCTCACAAAGAGTGGAGCCGCAGAGAGCATGAGCGGCCAAGATGAAGTCCTCACAGGCTTCTTTGATTCTTTCCACTATATGAGATATTCTCTGTATCTGAGGGATGAACAGCAAACAAAATGTGCTTTATCCATACAATTGGGATGGGAATCAACCCTAAGAAGGAAGGAAATTCTGATGCATGCTACAACACAGATGGGGCCTGAGGACTCCAGGTGAAGTGAAAGAAAGCCAGTTGCAGAAACACAAATGACTGTATGATTCCGCTCAGATGTGGCACCTGGAGTCGTCAATTCACAGAGACAGAAAGTAGAATGGTGGCTGCTGGGGGCTGGAGGAGTTAGTGTTTAATGGACAGAGTTTCTGATTGCAAGATGAATAAAGTTCTGGAGATGGATGTGGTGATGGTTGCACAACACTGTGAGTGTATTTAATGCCACAGAATCATACACTTAAAAATGTTTCAGATGGTAAATTTCATGTCATGTGTATTTACCACAATTTAAAAAAACTAAGAAAATGAAGACATCCTTGACGTCAGAAGCCAGGAGAGCGCTGCATCAGGCATCACACCAGTGGATTCTCCCAGAAGGTTTCCTCCAACAGGTAACCACGAGCCTGGGCTATCCCAGAGAGAAGCCTCAGTGTAAAATCAACAACCTCAGTGGAGTGGCTCCATCAGAGAGTGACAGGGGCATGACTTACTACTGGAGAACAACACAGCAGTCAGGGAAGATGGTCCACACCTGCTTTGAACTGTGCGGAACATGCAGAAGCTCTTATCCAGACCCAGAGGGCTGCCCTGTCGACCACAAACAGCTCAGGACCAGTGGCATGGGCAAACCCTGGGGTCCAGCCAGGTCCTGGGCACAGGCCTGCACTCACCGGGCACTGTAGAGAGGATGGAGGTTTCACTGCAAATGTGTAAAAGGATATTTTCGCCAATGGTAAAGTGGATTTTTAAATAACATTAAGGCTTTTAAACAGATTTTATAAATGAAAGGGTTCCCACTGCCTCTGTTGAGAACCAGAGTTTCTTTCTGATACTTGGGAAGGCCCCTTTAGAGTTGATTCAAATAGAAAACACACCATCGCAGCCATTGCCCTAGGGAAAGGTAGACTTTATGGCTGAACTGGATGCCTGAGTGCTCCTGGTTTTCAGCATCACATGGAGTGGCTCAGCAGCCCATTCATTTTATGAGCCAGCCCCAGGGAGAGGCATGGATACCAGGTCATATCTATGACGGGACACAAGCTCTACCCTTCCAAGCATTGATCCCGAGATTGATCAATCCTGAGCATTGATGTCTGCAAAAACAAATCACTTAGGTGCAGAGACACCACAGTGACCATCCCGCCAGGGTTCCCGCCTGAATCCTTCCACATTCTGGTCAACATTTCCGGCCAACAGGGCAGGCCACAGACAGCTGCTCTGCCTTGCTCCTGCTGAAAGCCAACAGCAGAACAACTCAGCCCTGAATACAAAAGCCACATGGGCCCTCGAGGTGGTACTGTGGCATCCCCTTTGCCCCCACTTCCTTGCACTGTGACCGGCCTGGAACTTGCCCTGGGAGATGAGCTGCGGTGGCCCAGGCTTGGGGGCAGAGCTGTGAAGCATGCTTCAGTTATGCATTTTCCATTAACCAGAGGAAAATCAGCTATTGTGAGAAGAGTCACACGAAAGTACTTAAAAGCTGTCAGTCTACTTATTCGACATAAAACCCATCCCATTAGAAACACTGTCAGTGCAGCCCGTTACCAGCACTCTGCTCTGTATAAAATGCTGACAGCTGGAAGATAAGACTTTAAAACTGAAAATCAACAAGCCCTTCCTCAGTGATACCCAGGAAATGAGGCAGACGGGGCAGATACTAAACCCACCCACACAAAGAGTTGCCCTACACCCACGCCAAGAATCCTAAAAGTTACCATACGAATTGCATGCTTTTTTTTTTTCTTGAGACGGATTTTCACTCTTGTTGCCCAGGCTGGAGTGCAATGACACAATCTCGGCTCACCGCAACCTTCACCTCCCAAGTTCAAGTGATTTTCCTGCCTCAACCTACCAAGTAGCTGGGATTACAGACATGCAACATGCTCAGCTAATTTTGTATTTTTAGTAGAGATGGGGTTTCTCCATGTTGGTCAGGCTGTCTCGAATTCCCAACCTCAGGTGATCCACTTGCCTTGGCTTCCCAAAGTGCTGAGATTACAGGCGTGAGCCACTGCGCCCAGTCAATTGCTTGCTTTCAAGCAATATATAATGATGCAAATAAGTCCTTAATAAGGCTGCATGGGGTGAGGCACTGGACTTCTAATGATGCCATCTCTCGGTTCTGGGGCCCATAACAAAGCTAACCCCACTGAGATGAAAAGCCACCTACCCCTTTTTCGTCGCTTCCGATGTGCATTTCTGAACCTATGCCAAACTGGAAGGAAGGAAGCAACTGAATCTGAACTCATGCCCAGCTAAGCCGGGAAACACGCCCTCCTTAGATAATGGAGACCCACCAACTGCTGTGTGTCAGATGTCACATAACCTCTACTCCCACCCAGGGCTGGGGCCCCTCAGGAAAGTCGGGTATCCCTGAGAAACACCCAGCAACATGCAGAACCACAGGGATAGAGGAGGCAAGGTTCCAGGCAAACGCTCCCGGGAGACAGTTAAAGATTTCAGAGCTGGAGAGAGCTTAGGACACCCCAATTCTCAGACTGTAGCTTAGGACACCCCAATCCTCAGACTGTAGCTTAGGATACCCCGATCCTCAGACTGTAGCTTAGGATACCCCGATCCTCAGACTGTAGCTTAGGATACCCCGATCCTCAGACTGTAGCTTAGGACACCCTGATCCTCAGACTGTAGCTTAGGATACCCCAATCCTCAGACTGTAGACAGCAGGTAGACACCACGAAGCTGGCAACAGCCCCAAAAATGGTCAGCTTGACTGGGACGAGGGAACCCCGTCTTCATTACCTGTCCAATGCTCTGTGATATCACTCCCCCTACCGCCTGTAGCTGTGTTCGATTTACATGGAATTAACCTCTTGTATAAAAAATACTCATGGTTCATTTGCAAACAGGCAGCTCGGAGTAGCACATTCAGAGGTTGCCAACTTTGGGAGGCAGAGGAGTTCGAGACCAGTCTGGGCAATGTGGTACAAGCCCATCTCTAGGAAAAATTTTAAAAATTAGTTGGGTGTGGAGGCACGTGTCTGTGATCCCAGCTACTTGGGAGGCTGAGGTGGGAGGATCACTTGAGCCCAAGGAGGCTGCAGTGAGCCAAGATCCTATCACTGCACTCTAATCTGGAGGACAGAGCAAAATCATGCCAAAAAGAAAAGGAAAAGAGAAAAGAGGCTGCCAAGTTAATCCAGTGCACGCTTCTTTAATCCTGTAGTAAATTTTGTTTTTACAGCCAATTCCTAAATTGACTCATAAAAATACCATCTTGGAAGCATGTGATTGATTTCCTGCTGAGAGGCCCTACCACTGGATGGTTAGGCTCACAGGCCCTGGTGTCAGAAGGGGGTTGGAATCTCCCCTCTGCCATGCCTGGCATTTAGCCTCGCCCTTTGACTCCTGTCCTCTCTCTCTTTCTCTCTCTCTCTCTCTCTCTCTCTGTCTTTCTTTCTCCATCTCTTGCCGATTCTACAGATACTCTACAGGCCTCCCACGTCCCAGGAGCCAGCTCTGCCCACAGCGCTCTTCCTGTTCCTGCTCCCGGCCAGCTCTCCTGCCAAGGCCTCTCGGAGCCACAGGGAAAAGTGGGTTCTCTTGCTAGTTGCTCTTCCACTAGGCTGTGACACGCTGGTCAAGCTCTTCCTCCACAGGCTCTGAAGACAGCACAGACAACTGTTCCACCTCTGCCACTTCCACTGAGTAGACAAACTGGGCCTGAATGAAGCCACAAATGGGGCATCTGGGGACACAATCAGCCTGGCAGATGGGATGGCAACAAACTAACAAACACCCTAGGCCTTGAACCCACACCTCCAGTCAGGCTCCCTCATCTTGCCATCAGACTCCAGACCTCCTAGGCCTGGATCAATCTTCCCTTCCCTGAGGGCTGACTACCTCCCATGCCCCCAGCCCCAGCCTACCATCAGAGGACAGCATGGGGCCACATGATGTCACCCTATAGATCCGGCTCTGTTGGAAGAGGCTGAATTCCAGGCAACACCTACCCCTCAGTCCCAAGGCCCCAAGCTTCAGTACCTTTATGCAAAAGGCACTAGGCTGGCTGGTTACCTCCTAACATGAGGAAATGAAGCCCATCACCACAAACACACCGTTAGCTGGTACTGACAGCTATCATACCCTGAACAAAGACTCTGTAAGAAAATGATGAAAAATACTAAAAAGTCCATGCTGTGCAAAATAACAGAATCTAACCTGGCAGGAGCCACTCCCTACCCCTTGTCAGAAGGAAGCGCCAATAACTCATAGCAACCGGCAGCCCCTGCAGACTAGACACTCCAAGGTCAAGGCTAGAATACAAATGAGAGAAAACAACTGAGGGTGAACCACGGTCCCCTCAGCCACTGATTCACCTATGCTGGCCCTATCACCTACAGAAGGAAGCTTAACTCCTTCCTCCTCCCATCCCCCGTCACCTGCCTTTGCACCCCAGGGGCCACCACTACAGCCTGGGGGCCTCTACCAGTTTGGGGAAAGGAACAGAGGCTTCCAGTGGCTGTGAGCCTGCTAGCATGGGTTCCAGACATCGCCACCAGCACAGCCACCAACATCTCCTGAGGAGACATAGGGCCCAAGAAGGAGGCCCTGAGACCCTGCTTGAGGGCCAAGCATCAGAGCAAGCCACATTCTCTAAGGCCCCATGGGACAGTCCCCGCTGGACCACTGCCCTTGCCTGGAGAACCCACTCCACAAGACCGCTATCATCCAGCTTGCCTCGGCCATACAGGGAAAAAAAAAATTCACTTCCACTGGCTACCAGCTTGCTTCCACTCTGGGGCACAGCAGCTGCCCTGGGGACTGCTAAGCTGCAGAGACCCCCAGTTTAAAAGCCAACCCACTGACCATGAAACAAAAAGGCCCTCCTGAGGACCTTCAGGGTGGTCTAACATCAAAGCCTCCCTCTACAATGAACTCCATAACAAAAGCCATAAATATGAGAAATGAGTTGGGAGCAGTAGCTCCTGCCTGTAATCCCAGCATTTTGGGAGGCTGAGGTGGGCAGATCACCTGAGGTCAGGAGTTCAAGACCAGCCTGGTCAACATGGCGAAACCCCATCTCTACTAAAACTACAAAAATCAGCTGGGCATGGTGGTGCATGCCTGTAATCCCAGCTACTTAGGAGGCTGAGGCAGGAGAATCACCTGAACCCAGGAGGCAGAGGTTGCAGTGAGCTGAGATTGTGTCACTGAACGGCAGCCTGGGCAACAAGAACAAAACTGTCTCAAAAAAAAAAAAAAAGAAATCAGAAATAAAAGGTCAACATTGACAAGTGATTCTCCAATCAGAAAATCCAAGAGGAAGAGCAAGCAAACCATTTACATCAACAGAGAGACTGAAGCAAGCTGGGCAGGCAGTCCAGAAATTCAAAAGGCAGCAGCCTTTCTACGGACCAGCCATAATCATCAGCTAGAAAACGAGACGAGAGGAGGGGATGATCCCAGTGACAAGAGCAACAGAAACGAGAAACACACACACACACACGAATATAGCACCAGCAAAGGAGGTAAAGGACCTTCTAAATAAATCAAAATCCAGATAAGAAAATACGAAAGATATCTCCTCTCCCTACCCCCAGCCCCCAACATAAAACCCACAGAGCAACCTTAATCAAAATCCCAGATTATGGGATGAATTCAGTTTCTTCTAAGGTTTATCTAGTAGCTAGGTGGGATGGCTCATGCCTGTAACCCCAGAACTTTGGGAGGCTGAAGCAAGAGGATCACTTAAACTCAGGAGTTCGAGAAAAAAACATGGAAAAACTCCATCTTTACAAAAAATATATATATACAAAAATTAGCTGGGTGTGGTAGTCTCTGCTACTTGGGAGGCTAAGGAGGGAAGATGGCTTGAGCTCAGGAGGTGAAGGCAACAGTAAGCCATGTTCAGACCACTGCGTGTTCTGAACCACCATGTTCAGATTCCAGCGTAGGTGACAAAGTAAGACCCTGTCCCATAAAATAAACAAAATAAAATAAAGTTTATCTGGTCAAAGGAATACAGAAGAAAGGCTGGGGGTGAAACAGAAAAAGAAGAGGAATGAAGAGGTAATGGCCCTTTTAGATAACTAGGTCTTACCAAAAGCCACAGTAACTCACACAGTAGATAGTGGCACGAGAATAAACCAGTAAAGTAGAATGCAGAATCCAGAAACACAGGAGAGACACTCAGAACACAGCAGCAACTTAACCCTTGACTAATCTGCCAGAACAGAGAGGTCAGAGTGGCTGACTGGGAAATTACGCTGGGAAACTGAACGCTCCTATTAAAAAACTCTACATCCCAACTCACACCATATCTAAAATACATTTTAGATTGAATAAGACATGTAAATGTAAAAAAATCCGGACTATCGAGTATTATTAGCAGAACATGCAGCAAGGTGCATATATTCATTAGGGTAGAGAAACCCTTTCTCTAAGTAAGATACAACATTTGAGGTAATTTTTTTTTTTTTTTTTTTTTTTTTTTTTTAGACAGAGTTTCGCTTTTGTTACCCAGGCTGGAGTGCAATGGCGCGATCTTGGCTCACTGCAACCTCCGCCTCCTGGGTTCAGGCAATTCTCCTGCCTCAGCCTCCTGAGTAGCTGGGATTACAGGCACGTGCCACCATGCCCAGCTAATTTTTTGTATTTTTAGTAGAGACGGGGTTTCACCATGTTGACCAGGATGGTCTCGATCTCTTGACCTCGTGATCTACCCACCTCAGCCTCCCAAAGTGCTGGGATTATAGGCATGAGCCACCACGCCCAGCCCATTTGGGATAATTAAAGCAAGACTAATAGATTTAACAATGTAAAAATTCCAAGTTCTTGCATTGCCAAAGATGTCTTTAAAAAAATCCAAGGACAAGTAGCATCTTCGAGAAAGTATCTGCAACATATACAGCAAATGAGGAAGAACTCTGTGTGCCATGAACACCTATAAATCAACAAGGAAAACCTTCACAGGCCAAGAGAAAAACGGGCAAGGATAAAAAAGAAAATCAGAGGGAGAAATTCAAATTAGTATTAAGGACATGAGAAGCAGCTTGTTGTCATTCACAGTTTTTACAAATACAAAAGGAAATAAGCTACCGCTTTATACCCACGACTGAATAAAACCACAAAGACTGGTCATGTCCAGAGAGTGTCAATGTCCACAGAGTGTCAGTGGGGACAGAGCTACCCCACACACCAGCATCATTTAAAATGATCACCACCTGTCCAGAGAGCAACTTGGAAATATCCACTGACACTCCGAATGCCCAAACCATTCAGCCCAGCAAGTCCGCTTCTAGGAACCTATGTATGAAAACAATCCCACACAGACGCAAGGGTTTCATGCTTGAGACTCCACATGACAGCATTCCCCGTGAGTGTGAAAATGGGAAAAACCCAAAAGTTCAATAAGTCAACAGTCACAGATTGTGCAAGTGTCAGATGCTGCTGCTTCCGGCTTCATCCAAGTCCCTCCAAGGATATGAACTCATTATTTTTTATGGCTGTATAGTATTCCATAGTATATATGTGCCATATCATCTTTATCCAGTCTATCATACGTTCTGCACATGTATCCCAGAATTTAAAGTAAAACAAACAAACAAAAAAATGTTGCTTGCGTGACGGAAAGGGACCATGTCTAAGACACTCGGCTCGGGGGAGGGGGTCGAACTGCAAATCTTATTTACAATAGGATCCCATGTTGTTGAAAATACTTCTAAAATATGTATGTATTGGTGTAAAAGGCAAGTAAAATATTTCCACAGACAGAAAAGAAAATGGGAGGAATCTCCACCCCAAACTGTGAACAATGATTATCTTTGTGGGCACTGAAAGGGGCAGTGGAGAAGCTGGGGGGAAGCTTTCATTTTCTATTCCACATGATGCATTTCTTAAAGTTTGAATCCTAATTATAATTAGTATATTTTTATTTCATAATCAGAAAAAAATATTTAAAGGGTCTCAAGACCTAGCATGTTGGATGCCAGTTGAGAAGGACCTTGGCTCCTTTCTCCTCCAAGATAAAGATAATCCCCACAAGACAAGGTTTTTAAAGCAGGTATCAAGCCAGGTGCACTGGCATATACCTGCAGTCCTAGCTACTCAGGAGACTGAGGCAGAAGGATTGCCTGAGCTCAGGAGTTCAAGTCCAGTCTTGAGAAACATACCAAGACCTCCATCTCGAAAAAACAAAACAAAAACTAGAGATGTCAGATATATCTGTTTTAACGATTAGCTCTGGTGGGGAGTGCTGCCCCTCAAACCTTGACCTATCCAGGCAGCCTCTAGTCATTAAGACTTCTCAGTATTGGAGAATGAAACAAAACAGACAAGCACTTTAAAATTCATCAGAAGTTCCCAAGGAATTTGCTTCCACACATAGGAAATAATTGAGTCCATTTTTCCAAAAACTTGCTTCAAAGTCCAATTTTGGGGAATTGATGTAGATGGTTTTATTTTAACTTCTTCAGCCAGAGGAAATCTAAAAATTCTTCCTTCCAGCTCAACAGCTCAACTGCTTCTGCAAAAGGAGGACAAAGATCCTCCTGGGGCCGCAGAATTCGACAGCTTTTCCTTGGATTCCTGGGGCAACCAAGAGCTCCGGGACACCAGGCCAAGCTTCAAAAGGCAGCCTGCCAGCCATCGGACTCCCAGGCACCCGAGCAGTCCCAGACAGCTGAGGAACTGGGGGAGGGCTTGGTTTCAATCCATTTACCAAATCACCAGCAAAATAAGACATGTTTAAAAGGAACAGCTGCACACCAGCCAGGGCTCTGGGTCCCCCGTCCACCAGGTCAGTGGCCCAGCCCCTGCATGTGCTGGCAAGGGGGACAATCGGAAGAGGCCTCTCTCCCCGGAATAACTGTCTCTCACCAGTCCCATTCCCACTGCCTCGTGTGTCACGGGAAGTCTCTGAAATCCTCCATAGGCTTCCCCACACATTCCTGATTTCCTCGCAAATACCACCAGCCAGCCCTGGAAGCTGGGTCACAGAGACTGTGTGAGCTGCAGACACGGAGCAGGGCTGCAATGCTGTTTGCTGGACACAGGGGTTTTGCATGCTGCAGACACCAAAGGAGGCTCCCGACACTGTTTGCTGGGCACTGCTCAATGGTGTTCCATCAAATGGGTGTGGGGAGGGAGGGAACAGGGAACAGGAAGGAAGAGGGGCGGGCAAGGAAGGAAACCCCTCCCTCTCACTGTCTGTGGGCAAGAAAACCTTTCTGAATGTCAATCAAAAGCTTTAACATTTTGCCTGGCAATTCTACTCCTGCAAATTTATCATAAAGAACAGATCATGAATATCTGCCAATAAAAAAACAAACAAAAAACCAACCACAAGGATATTTATCACAGCATTCATTCACAGCAGAAAAACATTCTAAACAACTTCCATGTCCAGCCCTGTGGTCCAGCTGCAGAAAGGGCAAACTCGTGGGGCTGGATGCAGGAGAACCCATCCACGATGGTGGAAAGAGCTCCTCGTGTACTGTCCAGAAGGCACGCTGGCAGCCTGGGTGCCAGGCACAGGGAGGAATCGTGGGCCCCTGGCGGGCGGAGTCAGGTACCTCAAAGCTTCCTCCTTTTGCTTTCTGTTGCTGCTATTTTCCAATACAATGAATGAATTCCTATGTAATAACTAAAAATAATGTTTTTAAAATAAAAGTGTCCTCTCTTGCCAAAAATCGTGGTAATGCTGAACTGCTGAGTTGAGGCATATGAAGCTGCCTAGATTGGACAACTTTTTGACATACAGAAATAACAGTTTCATATGGTTCAACCTAATTTTGTCACAAAATCCGGATGAGCAGTAGGACCCATAGGAATCATTTCCTCTCACTTGTCCTTGTTCCTCCTCGGGGACAAGTGAGGAGGCTGTGACTTGCCCAGGGCCCCGGCAGCGTTGCTCTTCCGCCTTCCAGAAATGTCCTTCCCACCACCGGCCCACCACACAGCATTGCCTGCCCCTCACCCGGCGCCTCCTCTGTGTCAGGTCCCGGCTCTGTCATGACTCATTGCGCAAAGTGGATGTCACTGCCAGAGAAAAGCCGGACCACAGGGAGCTGCTGGGGTCCAAGGAAGGCCCGTCTGACTCTCCACTAAACCACAGCTGTCCCTGCATACTCCACGCGAGCAGGGTCCACGCCCACTTATAGGACAGCAGCTACGCCCTCCCTGGGCACTCTTTTTCATGTCATGCTGGGCCTCCACCACAAATACAAGAGCTGATGCTTATGTAAGTTGAAGCTGAACTGACCATTTCAGTGGTCAGAGCTGTTTTTCTGTGTCCCCAGCAGGCCACCCTTTCTGTGGGAACAAAGTGGATCAACCAGCTACTCAGCCATGCCATGGCCATAAATCCCCAGGTGTCGGCCCAGTTCACACAGATGTCAGCTCTCTTCTGCCTCCTCACGGGATGGTCAACCGCACATTCAACGGTTTTTGTCACTGCTGTCTATCGTGACCAGTGTCACTCCCCCAAAAAAGCATGGCCTCTGTCACTGACTGTAAGTGAGCCCAGAGGCTGAACAGGGGCTGGAGCATCACAGACATATTCTTCTTTTCTAGTGAACATAAGAGAAAGGCAAAGGCCAGGCATCCTTGGACCCATGGAACCTGGCCGGCACCCCAGAAAGTGAACTGGGCCACGGGACGTCAGCAAGCCAGGCTGATGTTTTGTTTTCAAAATCTTCCATGCTCAAGTCACTGGGCTTCTCTCTCTCCCAGGGATGGCCCCAGCATCCAGGCAGGCTACATCTGAGAAACTGGTCATTTTCAAGCACCCAGAAACTTGGGGCACTAAAACATACATAATCTAAATACTAACCTGAGCTTGCCCCCCAGTTTTTTTTTTTTTTTTTGAGATGGAGTTTCACTCTTGTTACCCAGGCTGGAGTGCAATGGCGCGATCTCGGCTCACCGCAACCTCCGCCTCCTGGGTTCAGGCAATTCTCCTGCCTCAGCCTCCTGAGTAGCTGGGATTACAGGCGCGCACCACCAGGCCCAGCTAATTTTTTGTATTTTTAGTAGATACAGGGTTTCACCATGTTGATCAGGATGGTCTTGATCTCTTGACCTCATGATCCACCTGCCTCGGCCTCCCAAAGTGCTAGGATTACAGGTGTGAGCTACCACGCCTGGCCTGCCCCCCAGTTTTCATGGGGACAGTAAAGAGGGACCAACAAGGATGACAGCCTGAGGGTCCTGCGACAGATGGGGGAACAGTGAGGCTCAGAGCCAACGTCCACCACCAGGGACACGGTGGGCGGACGCAATCTGCCCTCCAAGGATTCTTAATAGCCTTCATTTTTAGAACAGTTCTAGACTGAAAGAACAACCCAGCAGACTCCGCAGTTCTCATATACCTACAGCCACCTTCCACGATTATCATTGGCACACATTAGCACACTATATTAATCACAATGAATGAATCTCCATCCACTATTAACTAACGTCCATACTTTACCGGGATTTCCACAGTTTCTCCCTACTGCCCTCTTTCGGCTCCGGGGCTGCCTGCAGGACAGCACACCACATTCAGCTCAGGCTCCTTTTGGCTGTGACAGCGTCTCGAACTGTGCTTAGTTTTGATGGGCTTGATGGTTTGTTTTTTTAATTTTTATTGCATTTTAGGTTTTCGGGTACATGTGCAGAACATGCAGGCTTGATGGTTTAAAGAGCATTGCTGAGGTATTTTGTAGAATGCCCCTCAACTGGAATCTGTCTGGAGTTTTCTTTTTTTTTTTTTTTTTTTTGAGACAGAGTCTTGCTCTGTCGCCAGGCACCAGGCACCAGGCTGGAGTGCAGTGGCGCAATCTTGGCTCACGCAACCTCTGCCTCCTGGGTTCAGGCAATTCTCCTGCCTCAGCCTCCTGAGTAGCTGGGACTACAGGCGCATGCCACCATATTCAACTATTTTTTTGTATTTTTAGTAGAGACGGGGTTTCACCGTGTTCACCAGAATGGTCTCGATCTCTTGACTTCGTGATCCACCTGCCTCGGCCTCCCAAAGTGCTGGAATTACAGGTGAAAGCCACCTCACCTGGCCAAGTTTTCTTCATAATTACATGGAGGTAATAGATGTGTGGGGGACTCGGTACAGAGGGAAAGTGCTCTCCTCCACCGACGGCACCCAGGGCACATGCCACCCACATGACTTGCTGTTGGCACCAACCGTGGCCCCCAAGCTGACGCAGTGTATGTTGGGTTTCTGCCTCCCCTTTCTGCAGTGGGCTCTGTGGACAGAGGTCACTGTGTGCAGCCCACCTGAGAAGGGTGAGGATGGAAGGGGACCCCCATTACCCTTGGGATTTTACCAGCCCCCCTCTGTGATGTCTGCTTCATTCAGGCCTGAATCTTCCCTCCTGTTGTCGTACCTTGCTGGAGCCCCATCCAGCCCTTTATCTTCCCCTCCCCCCATCCCAGGCCCCCCCCCCCCACACACACACATGCACACCTCAAAAGCTCCCTGAGCGCAGGGTCCAGGCTTCCCCATGCTGGTGTGTGTACCTGCCAGAACCCGGCATGATGCTTTCAGCACTGCAGACACTGGAACGCTCACTCCTGAGCCGTTCCCATCACTGCAGGGTGGCCAGGAAGCAGTTCTCGGGCCAATGTGGGCAGGGAGAGTCTCTGGCCACAGTCCAGCTCCCAAAGGGGCGTGGCCAGGGCACAGGGAGATGAGAAGGGGCGGGATCCAGGACCACTCAACCCTCCCCCAGGTGCAATAAACAAAGTGCCACCCCCCACCCAAGAACACGACAGATGCAGCTGGAAAGCATCCTGGGCACAGAGAAGTCATGCATCTGTGCTTCTGAGCCACACACACCACCACATACAGAAAACCCACCCCAAATCCCAGCTGTGCTGAAGGCAAGAGCAGGCCCATGGGAAGAGGGGCTCTCCATCATGCAAACGCCGGCCAGGAGACCACGGAGGGAGCCTGGTCCAGGCCACATGGCCCGTTGTCCCAGGCTGGCTCCCACTGGGTCTGGGAGGGTGGGGCCTGGGAGGAGAGGGTGGGGCTCAGACAACCCCAGATTGTGGGGGGCAGTAACACCAGGCCCACCCCTCGGATACCCTTTCAGATCCTCAGGCCACAGTGATGGCTGAGGAAGCCACTGTACAGCCCAAGCACCGGGACAGAGCTGAGTGTGCCTGCAATAGGGCTGGAGACTCTGAGGTCGTAGAGTGGCCACATCACTAACACCAGCTTACTTCACACACAGCCCTGGGAATGACCACTGGAGCAATGCTATGCTTGGTACCCTAGTCTCTCCGGCATGGGACAGCGGTGTGGAGCTGCTGAAACCATTAGACCACTTCCCTGGAGCAGGTATTCAGTTCCAGGCACTGTGCCAGATGCTGGAATCCAGGGGTGAGCCCCAGCCAGGGGCAGGGCAGTGGGCCTCATATATGTGGACAAGTATAAGTTGTAAATATACAATTTATAATACATATTACAAAGAGGCCCTGCGTGGAGGGGCGAGTGTTCAAACAAGTAAGTGCCTGCCTCTCTGCCTGGCAGCCCCAGGACAGAGACACATGAGATGTCCCTGCAGGGTGAAGAGGCTGCAGATGGGGCAGGACACCCTGGCAGGGACATAGGACACACAGGAGCACCGCCCAGGTTAAAGAGCTCAAAACACCAGTAAGCAGCCCCGACGGCTCATCCTCACATTTGTAGAAGCAGCTGCAGCAACAAAGGGCACAGCAAAATCATCACATTTACAAATGTCACCGAACACACTGCAGTAGTAAAATGCCAAGGTGACAAGAAGTCTGTCAGGACAGCTCCCTTGGCTGGAAAGAAGATGACAAAGCCACGGGGAGGCTTCAGTTTGAGCAATGACAATGTGTCACCGAGCATAAAGTGACCTGAGTGAGTGGTCAGGACAGCAGATGGTGGCCTCTGTCATGAGGGACCCTCAGAGCCCCTGAGACAGCACAGGAGACATTCCCTGAAGATCCGCCCAATGGTGCTGTCACCGCGACGCTGTACATGGTGCCCAGCATTAGTGATCTGCACTGGGGCGAACAGCAGCTGTCACTCAATGACACACAGCACCACACCGCCAGGCTGTTCAGGTCTGACGAGCTGGAAGAAGCCTGGGTCCAGTCAGGAGAGGCTGGGAAGAAGGGCTGGAAGGTCCCCCGGCCACAGGGTCAAGGTCTGGTGCAAACACAGGCTCTGATTCTGCAGCCCATGACCACAGCCCAGTCCTCCTGTCTGGGGCTCCAACTCCTCACCTAGAAAGGAACTGACACAACATTGAGGTCCTCTCTCGGGGGGGAAGAGGGGGGTCCCTCACCTCCTGCTCTCCGGCCTCCACCCCTGCCCTGCATCCCCCTCGCCTCCTGCTCTCCGGCCTCCACCCCTGCCCTGCGTCCCCCTCGCCTCCTGCTCTCCGGCCTCCACCCCTGCCCTGCGTCCCCCTCGCCTCCTGCTCTCCGGCCTCCACCCCTGCCCTGCGTCCCCCTCGCCTCCTGCTCTCCGGCCTCCACCCCTGCCCTGCGTCCCCCTCGCCTCCTGCTCTCCGGCCTCCACCCCTGCCCTGCGTCCCCCTCGCCTCCTGCTCTCCGGCCTCCACCCCTGCCCTGCGTCCCCCTCGCCTCCTGCTCTCCGGCCTCCACCCCTGCCCTGCGTCCCCCTCGCCTCCTGCTCTCCGGCCTCCACCCCTGCCCTGCGTCCCCCTCGCCTCCTGCTCTCCGGCCTCCACCCCTGCCCTGCGTCCCCCTCGCCTCCTGCTCTCCGGCCTCCACCCCTGTCCTGCGTCCCCCTCGCCTCCTGCTCTCCGGCCTCCACCCCTGTCCTGCGTCCTCCTCGCCTCCTGCTCTCCGGCCTCCACCCCTGTCCTGCGTCCTCCTCACCTCCTGCTCTCCGGCCTCCACCCCTGCCCTGCCTCCTCCTTGCTTCCTGCTCTCCGGCCTCCACCCCTGCCCTGCCTCCTCCTCACCTCCCCTGACACGCTGTCCCATGCTTCACACCACTGCATCGCAAACCATCTGGGGGGAACGTCGGGGTTTTTCCTAGAATATCACAGATCTCTACTTTTGCAAAATAAAATAAAACTGAATTACTACCTAAATATTTTAAAAAAGACATTCCCAGGCAGGTGGATCACGAGGTCAAGAGATCGAGACCATCCTGGTCAACATAGTGATACCCCTTCTCTACTAAAAATACAAAAAATTAGCTGGGCATGGTGGCACGTGCCTGTAAGCCCAGCTACAGGAGGCTGAGGCAGGAGAATTGCCTGAACCCAGGAGGCGGAGGTTGAGGTGAGCCGAGATCGCGCCATTGCACTCCAGCCTGGGTAACAAGAGCGAAACTCCGTCTCAAAAAAAAAAAAAAGACATTCCCCACTTTATGATCAGATCCAACACACAGAGGCGCCCCCAAAGGTCTGGAAATGCTCATTGTGCACGTCTACACCCTTTGCCCTGTGAACCGGAAACAGCCCGCAGACAGCACGGTGGCAGGAATGCCGTGACCAGGCCTGCATGCATGTCCAGCCCAGAGTATTCCAGGGCCTGTGGGAGGCCGAGGAGGAAGTGAGCTCACGCACACAGATGAGCTATGCAGAGCAGCACCGAGCACACACGACACCCTGAGCATGCAAAAGTCTCCAACGGGCTGCAACGCAGAACAGCTTCCACGAAGCTTTAGGAGAACCCACGCCATGGCTGTGCTCACTCAAGCACACTGTGGCTCCCGAAGCTAGGGGTTACAAGGTCAACAGTCACCGGACAAAGAGTGTCTCTCCTCTGAAGTCAGCGACATGGCCCTATCCTGGTGGGCTCACAGCCAGACCAAGAGCTCTGGGGGCAACTGGGAAGGGCTGAAGCAGAGTCCACAGGAAAGAGAAGGAGTTCACAGGTGGAAGAGGCAGGGAAGGCAGGCCAGGGACAGACATGGGCAAGGGAGAGGGGGCACCTCTGGAGACCTGGAGGGTTGGGCCCTTGCCTGGGGAGGCAGGTGGCCAGGTGGGGCCACAGAACCTCCACCCAAGACTTCTGGGCTCCGAGGACATGGGGCTCCCCAGAGGGGTTCTCCACATGAAGCACCTCCCCGACTGCTCTTAAAGCTCTTTGGTTTCCCACTCAACTGCAGCCGATACCGTGTGATGCTTAAACACTTGGGTTACTTGTGTCTAGTTCTCTTTAAAAGCACAGCTTCTTTTACATGCAGAAATAAAAATACGTTTCCTGCAGATAACTTACACATACCAATCAAATCTATACAGATCTTAGTATCCTACCCGGGTTTACATACCCTGGTCTCACTTAGAAAACACAGTGTGAGTCTAAACATTTAGAAGCATTTGTTGAAATGGCAAAATTTAATTATCTCACATAATCGAGTGTAATCTCGATTTGGATAGTATTGTTCCATCAGTAAAAGAAGCCATGACTCACTCCATTCAGATTTCACCTTGAAAACTCCAAGAGGATGAACTGCCCTGTTTTTATACTTTATCTTGAAATATAATAAAGTTCCATAGCATAAATGGAACCTTCCCATGCAAGCCGAGATGGAGAAAGAGGATGTTCTCAGCACCTCCAGAAGCTCGGCTTCCCTCCCACAGGCCTCCTCTAAGTACCATCTCCCAAGGGCAGCCTGACTTCCACACAGGACAGCTGCCTGTTGCCCTGCACAGACACAGAATCGGGCAGTGCGCACTCCAGCATCTGGGGCTTCTGGCTCGACATGACATGGCAAGCCCCCTCGGCACAGCTGCACACACTTGCAGAGCGCCCTGTCTCAGCCTGCGTGTCGTCCGCCCTGGGAGAAGACCCATTCTGCTGCTGGTGGCCGTCTGGCTGATTTGCACGTTGCCACTTACCATCACGCTGCTAAGGGCGCTTCTGTGTGCCTCTTGATGGCTGTATCAGTCTCCAACGGCTGCTGTGACAAACTACCACAAAACCAGGTGGCTGAAAACACATTTCTCTCACGGTTCTGGAGGCGAGATGTCTGCAAGCAGTTTCACTGGGCTGAAAGCAGGTGTTGGCAGGGCCACGTTCCCCAGAGGCGCTGGGGGAATCCTTGCCTTGGCATTAACCCGTTTCTCTTGACCACTGTGTTCCCTGAGCTGCGGCTGCTGCACTCCAATTTCTGCCTCCTTGGTCACATCTCTCTCCGCCTCTCCCTTTTTTTTTTTTTTTTTTTGAGATAGAGTTTCACTCTTGTTGCCCAGGCTGGAGTGCAATGGCGCAATCTCAGCTCACCACAATCTTCGCCTCCTGGGTTCAAGCGATTCTCCTGCCTCAGTCTCTTGAATAGCTGGGATTACAGGCATGCGCCACCACACCCAGCTAATCTGTATTTTTCGTAGAGACGGGGTTTCTCCATGTTGGTCAGGCTGGTCTTGAACACCCAGCCTCAGGTGATCCGCCCACCTTCACCTCCCAAAGTGCTGGGATCACAGGCGTGAGCCACCACACCCAGCTCTCTGCCTCTCTCTTACTACAATCCTTGAGGATGGCATTTAGGACCCACCAGGTAATTCAAGATAATCTCTTCATTTCAAAATCTTTAAACACATCTGCAAAACCACCACCATATAAAGTAACATTCACAGGTTTCAGAGATTAGACCCTGATGTCATTTGAAGGGCAATAATGCCCATATGCCCATTTTACTCTGTTTTATTTGGATTGAGACTGCTGGTCATAGAGTGTATGTATGCTTAGCTTAATTCTAATAAAAAGCTTCCCAAAGCAGTTGTACAAATTTCTACTCTGACCAGCAATCAGAGGTCCATTTGTTCCACATCCTCACCAACATCTGCTATTTTCTGCCTTTTTTTTTTTTTTTTTTCTTTAGACTGAGTCTCACTCTGTTATCCAGGCTGGAGTGGAGTGGCGCAACCTCGGTTCACTACAACCTCTGCCTCCCGGGTTCAAGCAATTCTACCACCTCAGTCTCCCAAGTAGCTGGATTAAAGATGACCACTACCATGCCCAGCTAATTTTTTTGCATTTTTAGTAGAGATAGGGTTTCACCACGTTGGCCAGGCTGGTCTCAAACTCCTGACCTCACATGATCCACCCGCCTTGGCTTCCCAAAGTGCTGGGATTACAAGCACCTTGCCTTTTCTGCTCTTTTGATGTTAGCCATTTTGGTGGGTGTGGAATGGTGTCCCATTTACAATTCATTTTGCATCTCCCTGATGACTAATGGAGTGGAACACTTCTTCATCTCTTAAGTGGACGTGTGTGTGTGTGTGTGTGTCGTGTCGTGTCTTTTGCCATTTTCCTACTCAGTATTCTCTCGTTTTCTTGTTGATTACATAGTGCATTATTTTAAGATGAGTCATTTGTTAAAATAGATTCCACTAAGACATTGGCAGATGGAGGCCTAGTTTCTGGTGTCAGGGCTGGAGATGTGAGGTCCAGCTGTGTCCAAGCAATCAGATGACATGAATTATGTACCTTGAACATCCATAATAGACTCTAAGCCTCTGTCGCCCTGAAAGTTTCCAATAAGGAACATGATTCAGAGTTTGGGGACCCCTGTCAGGGACTGGATGGGTGGGACAAAAATCAGTCGCAAATTAATGTGTTATATCTCCAGTTACTTCCTTGAAACCAAA
Source organism: Saguinus oedipus (assembly GCA_031835075.1). Classification (NCBI taxonomy): domain Eukaryota; kingdom Metazoa; phylum Chordata; class Mammalia; order Primates; family Cebidae; genus Saguinus; species Saguinus oedipus. Next base: position 16,323,294 of record CM063174.1, read on the forward strand.
TCTAATTATACTTAAAAGGGTGGCCACTGGAAAGTAAACTCTATTAGGATCTCTACAAGTACACGTGGGTTTTATGGGACTTTGAGGAAGCAGCTACTGCTGATCCAGTCGGCACAATGATAGCCCATCTCCAGACTCAGGCCCTGCCCCACAGCATGATGGGTGAGCGAGGCAGTGACGCTACCAACAATAGCCACTTGAACTCTGCTGTGAAATATTAAATACACCCGAGTTTGGTTTCTCTACATCATAAAGAAAGCAAGCAGGTTTGAGACATCAGTTGATGTGAACTACAGCCTAATATTAGACATGTGATTAAGACCATCAAGATGATAGAAAGTTCTACTCACAGAGGTGCTTTCCTCCCCCAACCTCCGCATCAAACAGAGCTCTCTCTTTCAAACCAGGTATTTTCTTTTTGAGACAGGTTCTCACTCTGTCACCCAGACTGGAGTAGAGTGGCGCGATCACAGCTCACTGCAGCCTCAACCTCCTGGGCTTAAGCGACCCTCCACCTCCACCTCAAGTAGCCAGGATCACACATGTGAGCCACCACATCTGGCTAGCTTTTCTATTATTTGTTGGGATGGGATTTTCCTATGTTACCCAGGCTGGTCTCAAACTCCTGGGCTTAAGCGAGCCTCCTTCCTTGGCCTCCCAAAGTACTGGGATTACACCATGAACCACTGCCCCCAACCTTCAAATCAGATTTCTAAGAAGCCTAAGGAGTAGAAAGCCTTTACGGTTACGGCGCATAAAAGTAACAAAAGCAGCCTCAGCCATCGTTCAGTGCAATCCCAGCAGACAGGGATAATGAGGGGGACGTGGGCCCCATGGGAGGGAATACTGCCCCCCACCTCCATACCGTGCCTGTGAGAAAAACAGACTGACTGCAGCTGTGAAAGATACAGCAACCTACCCGAAAAACAGGGACCTCTGATGCTTGACATTATCAGGTAAGAGATGTTTCTGACCCAGCAGCCCCAAGGTCCCAAGCTGCAGGCGCCTGGGTGTATCCAGGCCACGGACAGGAGGCACCCAAATGTCTCCCCAAAACCCCCCACCACCACTGCTGCAGAGGCCTCTGGAGCCCATCACCCTGCAGTGCTGCTGCTCCCACTCCCTTTCCCAAGCCCTCGGCAGTCCCCTCTCCTGACACAGGGCCAGAAAGCCACTGGGAGCCCCATAAGGACAGCCTGCATGCCCAGCCAGGCTGAAGCCAGACACGTGGTGAGCAGGGAGACCACACATGCGCTGCCACCACACCCTTCACACTGGAGCTGCTAGAAGGACCCAGCCCTCCCTGTGTGCCCAGGGTAAGTCAGCAGAGCCGCACCATTTAACGCTGGGTGAGCAAATTAATAACGTGATGAATGGTTTGTCGTGGATTTTGTCATTCTTGTAGAAGAACAGGGGCAATTTAATCTAGAAATCCTGTAAATCTCTAAAGGGTAAAATTAAACGTCCGCACTAGCAAGGCTGGGACTTGGCAGCAGCCACCACCTCCCACAGAACACAGTAGGGAGCGGGCTCCGGAGCCCCCCCCCAACCATGACGCAGGCACTGTCTCGGCCAGACACCTGCCCCCGCCACCCATGCCGCACCTCCCTGCACCCTCCCCTGACCTCTGAGTGCGTCCCTGAACACACCCCTGAGCACTTCCTTCTCCCACACTGACCTGTCGGCTAGAAAAGCGAGCTGCAGAAATCACTCTCCAAGAGCTCACTGCAAGGACTCTCCAGGGCCACCAAGCTCCTAATGGTCAGGAACTGCCCTCCTACACCAGCTCTGACCTGCACAAACCACATAGTCCTCCTGCCAAAAACTTGGCCCTCCCTGTGCCCAGGGTGCCCCACTCCAGGTTGGCCCTTCTGCTTGGAGGGCTCTTCTGACCTGGGGTCTGAAGGGGCAAACCCACCCACTCTAGGATGGGGTCCAGGGACCACCGCAACCTACCGTGGGGCTCTCACATCTTCCAGACTGCGCCTATCTAGGAGGGCCTTGGATCCAGAGCCAGAATGGGGCTCTGATGCCATTGCACGTTCTCCATCAGCTCCTTCCATGCCCTCCCTCCTAATCCCACCAGCTCTAAACTAGGAACAAGAAAGCTGGAATACGGTAGTTGCTCAGAAAATACCTACTGGGTGCATGGGTGGGTGGGTGCATGGACAGAGCTCCAGGCAAAGGGACTCGAGGGTAAGAAAAGTGAAAGGTACCTGCCCCCAGTTCTACCACTGTACAGCCCCTGACTGTCAAAGGACTGAGGTGAATGACAGGAAAGGTGAGACCTACCACATTAGTGTCCCACACAGCTGTTTCCACTATAGATAAACCATCCTGCCTGATGGATAAAAGGAGCAACACACAAAAGGAATTAGGCCGGGGTTGCCAATGTGAGGGGTAGGAATGCTGCCGGTCCACGGGTCCCCCAAGGCAGCTCCCCAAACGAAGCCCAGACAAGTTGGACGTGAGGCCGCCTCTGGGTGTTTCAGATCAACTGAATTAGTAGCAGTCCTCAGTGCTGATTAAGCACAGGAACGCCTGTGATCAAGAAGAAAACCATTATTTAATAAAATGCAATTAATTTAGAAGCTGAAATCTGTGAAAGCCCAAGGGAAAGACACAGTCAGTTCTTGGTCTGAAGGGGGTTCTGCTCTCAAAGCCTCCAACCCAGGACAGCACAAAGCCGTCTTCCCAGCAACTGCACATACAACCTGCGGAACGATGGCAAGCTCCTCTCCAGGTACCTGAACCTGAGGACTCACAGCGTGGAGAAAGTTCTCGGGCAGAATCTACACGCTGCGGGTCAGGCAAACCTCAACTTCACCAGTGCCATTCCCTAGAGAATCAGCCATCAACGTGACCCACTCAGGCCTGCCTCAGGGGCTCAGAATCTAGCAGTCAGGCCAGGTGGGCAGTGCAGGACCTGTGGCCAAAGTCAGTCCATTCATCACTCTGCTGGCAGCTTTCATGCTCACCAGCCAGAACCAGTTAAGAGGCTGAAGGAATTCCCGGGTATCTGAAACCCAGCAGTCAAGTTGGTAAGAAAACACACACGTACGCGCACGCACACCCAAGCTTGGTGACTGCACTGACCGAATGCTTTACTGTAGCAGAACACTTGCATGCATCTCATCTCCATCCACAGTAACTCAGTGGCAGGTGAGGAAGGAGGCACGATCTCCACGTGCCCTTCTTGGGATGAGTCAACCTCTGAGCAGTGATGCTCTACAGCTGGCTCGCTCGTGGAGGCAGAGCCTGGCTTCCCAGAGCTTCCAATCCTAACACATGCCTGGCCCCACCGCATCACACCTGTGACAGCTGCCACCAGCTCCACATAATACAGACATGCTAGAGCACGTGGCTCGCTCATTACACCAAAGGGCTGAGAAACAGAAACCGTGTTTTATTTGCACAATGCACACACTTGCTTCCAGACAGACCTGAGACATCCACCGTCCCTAAATGCATGAGTTCACTCAATTAGTGGCTTTTCTATTTTTGAAACAATGGGTTTTTCTAAGACAGTTGACAATCAAACCAATTGCAGGAAACCATTAACTGTGCTTTTTTATTAAATTAACAATGTGTACAACAGTTCGGAGGAATTCATATTGAGAGCTACCCTGCTGGGGAGTCAATTCTAGGAATGTAAAACCAACCAAATTAAAAAAAAAACTGTATATATATATATACATACACACACACACACACACACACAATCATGTGTCACTTAATGACAGGGATGTGTTCTGAGAAATTTGTCATTGGGCAATTTCATCATTGTGCAAATATCACAGAACATAGTTTATACAAACCTACTCCACGCCTTGGCTATGGGGTGCAGGCCACTGCTCCGAGGTTACACACCTGGGCAGCATGTTACTGTGCTGAATACTCTGGGCAAATGTAACACGACTACTTAACACAATGGTAAGTATGTGTGTATCTAAACATACAAAAGGCATGGTAAAAATATGGCACAAAAAATAAAACACGTTACCCCTGTCTAGGGCACTTACCATGAACGGCGCTTGCAGGACTGGAAGATGCTCAGTGAGTCCGTCTGGACACTAGGGCAGACTTAATAAACATTGTACCCTTAAGCTACATTAAATTTTTTTAAAAGTAACTGGGCCAGCTGCAGTGGTGCACGCCTGTAGTCCCAGCACTTTGGGAGGGCGAGGCAGGCGGATAACAAGGTCAAGAGATCAAGACCATCCCAGCCAACAAAGTGAAATCCCATCTCTACTAAAACACAAAAGTTAGCTGGGCATGGTGGCACACACCTGTAGTCCCAGCTACTCGGGAGGCTGAGGCAGGTGAATTGCTTGAACCTGGGAGGCAGAAGTTACAGTGAGCCGAGATCACGCCACTGCACTCCTGCCTGGTGCCTGGTGACAAAGCAAGGCTCTGTCTCAAAACAATAATAATAATAAATAAAGTAACCTGCACTACAACTTTACAAAAATGTTAGTGGGAAATAGGAATTTTTTGGCTCCATAATAATCTTATGGAACCTCTGTCATACATGCCATCTTAGACCAAAACATTGTCATGTGATGCATGACTGTACATATGCATCTCAACTGAGAATTTGAAATGTCAGTAGTGTTCTCTGACTCACTATTTACTAATAAGAGTTTGCTCAGAACTGTCTCTGCCTGAGAGTTTCAGAACCAACCGTCTCCCTGCCCAGTTGATTCCAGGGAAAAGAAGTGCTAAGAAGCCATGTTGGCTTCAAGTGCAAAATGTGAGAACACTCTGGTGCCCCCACCAACCACATCAGCCTCTTCCTGGAGGGCAAGCCCTGGACCCTCTCCCAGCCCTGCGAAGGGCCCACGTTATCTGCGGCATTTCCACGACTCTCCAATGCCAGCCATCAGATTCTCTCGGCACGTATTGAAAATCAGCCCCTGTACATGCCCACCAGTGGTCATAAATCCTATCGTGCCCACCCCGTTAAAAACAAATCTGATAGAAAATGGGCCTCAGCAGGAGGCAGGGAGGAAACATGGGTCTCATACTCTCCAGCTCAGGCCCAAAGGCCAGCACTGCCCCATCTCAGCAGCGTTCTCAGGCAACCCACAGCTGCCTGTCCTCAGCCTCCTCACGCAAACCTAAGACCCGTGACCAGACGTGGTGACTCACGCCTGTAATCCCAGTACTTGGGGAGGCCGAAGTGGATGGATCACCTGAGGTCAGGAGTTTGAGACCAGCCTGGCCAACATAGTGAAACCCCGTCTCTACCAAAAATACAAAAAAAGTAGCTGGGCTTGATAGTGGGTGCCTGTAATCCCAGCTACTTGGGAGGCTGAGGCAGGAGAATCGCTGGAACCTGGAAGGCGGAGGTTGCAGTGAGCTGAGGTGGCACCACCGCATTCCAGCCCGAGCGATGAAGTGAGACTGTCTCAAAAAAAAAAAAAAAAAAGACAAGACATGCTGTCAGGAAGTTATTTAAAATGACAAAGAGGGACAGAACTCAGCAAACAAAACTACCAATGATGTGTGTTTCATTCCAGTGGTTTCGCCATCAAAACCATCTTCAAGTGTCAGAGGACTTCACTTTCCAGAAAATTTCTAGAGATGAAACTATTTTCACAGTCACTCAATGCAGGAATTTCAACCACATATTTTTTCTCTTAATTTTGATCCATCCTTCAAACACAAAACAACAGGCGCAGCGCCTTACATTAAAACAGCCCCTTAAAGCTTATGATGTGCCGCCTCTGTGTTCTCTCACTAGGCCATAGCTGTAACTCACAAACCTGACCCTTAAAACTCTCAGGACAAGAAGAGAAGCCGCACAGGCCAGAGCCCACACAGCCACACCATAGAGCCATGCAGCCACGCCACGGAGCCCACACAGCCATGCCACGGATCCCACACAGCCATGCCACGGAGCCCACGGAGCCCACGGAGCCCACACGGCCACGCCACGGAGCCCACACGGCCACGCCACGGAGCCCACGGAGCCCACACGGCCACGCCACAGAGCCCACGCAGCCACGCCACGGAGCCCTTGCTGTCATAAAGTACCTCGCATCTCGTTTGTGCCTCAAAACAACCCCAGGCAAGAAGCCTCGTGTGTATTACAGATGCTGAGAAAGACGCTCAAGCAAGGTGACCAGCCCAGGGCCCCAGGGATTAGTGGCAGGACCTGGCTGGAACTGACTCTTGTTACTCCAGATCCCATCCTCTTTTCTGACCTCCCAGTCCCTTTCTCATAGAACCAAAGCTTCTTCTCCAGCCAGGCCCTGCCACTAATCCTTGGGGCCCTGGGCCAGGACACAGGCAGGAGGGACTCAGGGAAGAGGAGGCTTGCAGAAGGAAAGGAAAGCAGAGTGGCTGGGAGCCCTGGGACAGAGTCTGACGTTAGGTACAAGACAAGTTTGGAAAGATCCACATGGAGCAGGAAGGGAACCTGGGTGCGGGGGGACGGGTGCCTCCTTCCAAAGCCCACCCATATCCGAGGTGACTGCAGGGAGACGCAGAGCTGGCTTGGGCAGCAGGGACCGCCTGGGTGCAGAGAACCCAAATAAGTGAAAATCCAAAAAGGACTCTTAGTGCAGAATCAGAAAGCGTACTCTTTGGGCTGGTTACCTTCCCAACCACGTTCTCCTCCGGCCCACGTGAAACTGGCATTGCCCTGTACAACTCTGCAGCTGTTTCCTGACCGCCCACTGAGTGAGGGTCTGTGCTACAGTCTAGAAGGATCCACATGTGAACGCAGCTCAGTTTCAGCTCTGGGACTCGGGGAAAGGAGGAGCAGGGAGCAGGACATGTGCCGCAAGGAACAGCAGTGCTCCCGTGTTTCCTTCACTCGCTCATCCAACTATAGCGCCAACGCTCTACCGTGTGCCGGGCACTTCTCTAGCTACTGGGATCCAGAGGTGAACAAAGTCCTTGGTATTTGAGTGGTAAGAGACAGACAATAAGCATATAAATTACACACTGAATGGTGAGCACTACGGAGAAACACAGAGCGAGGTTAACAAGAAAAGGGGGGCCGGGCGTGGTGGCTCACACCTGTAATCCCAGCACTTTGGGAGGCCGAGGCGGGTGGATGACGAGGTCAAGAGATCGAGACCATCCTGGTCAACATGGTGAAACTCCGTCTCTACTAAAAATACAAAAAATTAGCTGGGCATGGTGGTGCATGCCTGTAATCCCAGCTACTCAGGAGGCTGAGGCAGGAGAATTGCTTGAACCCAGGAGCCGGAGGTTGTGGTGAGCCGAGATCACGCCATTGCACTCCAGCCTGGGTAACAAGAGCAAAACTCCATCTCAAAAAAAGAAAAAAAAGAAAAACAAAAAAAAACAAGAAAAGGGGAAGAAACGCTAATTTGTGTAGGGCTGTCAGGGAGCCGGCAGCAAGTGAGAAAGCCGGCCAGCTGGACATCTGGGGGCGGCTCATGCCAAGGGGTGGGAACAGCAGGTGCAAAGGCCCAGGGGCAAGAGTGGCCTGGCCAATCTGAGGACCAAGGGATAAGACGGAAAGAGCCCGCATTCAGTTGGGACTCTCCAGCATGGACACGGGCCAAGATGACAGGCGAGGATGGGGTAGGGACAACCCGGAGCAGACCTGGGCAGTGAGCCCGTCTGCCTGGAGCGGGGCAGCCTGGAGGGACCGTGCTTGGGAGCAAGAGGGGTTACGTGAGAAAATCCAGCCGAGTAACGTGGATGTAGAGGCGACACTGGAAAGCCACTGAAGGTCTGGACAAAAGAGACACACCTGGCCTGGGCCAACCCACCAAGTTAGGAGTACCCCACAGCCCAATCTAGGAAACCTCACAGCCAGCACAGAAATCATAATGCACACGTTAATGGCATCCCACAGTACACGGGGCTCCACAGAGACAGCCTGGCAGCAGGACCTTGAGGTCACCTACCTCCCCTGGCTCCCTTGTTTGTCTGGACAGGGAGAGAGGGAAGGACTGGATTCAGGAGAGGCGAGAAAAGACGGAGCCCACGACAGCTGACTCAGCCTGTGCCAGCAGGCTGCTCTGAGACACGAGCTGGACCCAACCCAGGCAGTGGGCGGTGGGGGGTAGGGAGGAACTCAGGGAAGGGAAGGAGCCAGAGAAGCCTCCCTTGGGCACTCGGCCCAACCACCAACCAAGGGAACAAAGAGCACCCCCCCAGCCCTCACCAGGCACACAGGCTGACTTCTGGTGAGCAACCATGTCAGACTTGACCCACACTGGGGAGGCCTGCTTGGTGGTCAGCGGCTACCTCACACCCTACCTGTGCCTCCACGTCTGCAGTCCTCATGGCCACCTGGCAAGGGTGAGGAACTGAGACTGTGGGGAAGGCACACAGCCTGTGAGTGGCGCAGCCAGGACTGCTGCCCAGGCCCTGAGCTCTCTCCACTTCTCTAAGGACCAGGCTGCAAGGCAGGGCATGCGATCTCCGCCACTTGTACCGGAAGACATTCAAGGCCAGCCAGGGATGTGTTCAGGGTCTCGATCCCCACCGACCACCAGCCCTCTCTGACTCCCAGGGACAGTCAAGGTTTCTCTAAGACTTCGGACCATGGTGTCACCTGAGGCCCACACCTGTTGAGTCACCGGGGCAGGTATTCATGGCAGAGGACAGTGAGGAGCACCAGAGAGGAGCTGAGGCTTGGATGGGGCCTCTACAGCCAGGCTCAGACCCCACTCCAACAGCCCTCACCTCGGCCACCAAGGCCCAATCCGAACAAAGCCCAGTCTGATGCCAACCTCACCATCAAATGTTTTTCCTCTGACTTCCTCTCAGTTTTGTCTAGGAAAAATCAAGGTGTCTTATCACCCCTCTCAGCTTCCAAGGGTGTGATCAGTGTCTTTTACAATTATCTCTTATTTTTATCCAGTATTTCTTAGCTCAGTTGGCAAATTGGGTATTTACACACCTCCATTTCACAATCCATCCCCACCAATTATGCCTGTGAAACTAACATTTTGTTTTTTTTAAAAAAAGGTCAGAACTACTTAAGAAGATTATGTAAATAAGTTAACCAGCAGGCGAAACTTGGGTCTACGGTGTCCAAGAAAACGAGCAAGGTGGAAGAGAATGAGGAGCTGATGGTCACCAGCTCCACCTCCTTCCGGCACCCACCCCACCTCTCCTGCTGACACACACTCACACCCACGGGACCCAGCCTTCAGCTTCTCCCGGCCCAGGACCCCAGGAGCCCAGGAGCCCAACAGTGGGGAAAGGCACAGACCACACTTCCTAACATATGAGAGGAAAGACTCAGTAACCCATCGCAGGTGACAGTACCAGCCCAGACATGGAGCCCACTCCAAGGGCCCCCCTGTTAGTGCTGCTAGTGCCCACCGAGGGAGGCCCTCGAGCACATAGCCACAAGCTCCAGCTTTATCCACTCATTCCCTGGACACCACCGGGAGCCCCAGCGGGTTCCACGACCGTGTCACGTCAGCCCTCCTGCTCCACAAATCCTAGGCTCAGGAGACCCTCTCCAGCCCAGGCTGCAGGGGGATGCAGCCCCCATGGTCAACCAGGAATCAACACAGAGAACAGGGCATCCTGGACGCGCCGGACTGGGAAACCCAGATCGCGTCCCCTGCATAGTGGCCACTCCTGGGAGAGGAGAAACCCCTGCCTCACCTCACTGGAGGGATCCTGACCCAGAGGCCTGAGAAAAAGGCACCTGCAGGCTCCTGGCACCTGCCAGGCTGCACCTTAGTAAAACTTGTCCCACTTCAAAGTGCAAAGCTCTCAGGTCATTATTTCTAAAACCTCTGTCCTTTCTCAAAGACGAAGGAAAATAGGAAAAAACAAACAGAAGGAGGCACAGGAGGTTGAAGAGGCCAGAGGCAGTTTAGCCCGAAAACAAAGTGCCAGACGCATGATGCCGAGTTTGGGGTGCTTCGCCCTCCGCATGCCCATTTAGGAGTGGACTGCACTCAACCATGGATTTACGTCTGGTGCCTGCCAAGTCGTATCTGAATAGATCTGAAAAATTAAGACTTCCTTCTGCCAGTAAATACTAAGCTAAGACTGGCAGGCCCCTCTAAGGCTCCGCTTTCCACCGGGGTCCCGCAGGGTAGACCCCTCTCGGGCGTCCCCCCACCTCCCTCCAAGTCGGCCCTGTGGAAAGGAAGTTCGCCCCCCCGCCTGGGCACACCGAAACCCTCTGCCCGTCCCGTGGAGCCCTGCTTGGGGACCGGGGCGTCAATGTTCTCCTTCAGCATCTTCGGCCAGACCTCCAGCCAGCAGCCTTGCCAGGCAGTGCCTGCCGTGGAGAAGGGGCCCCGCCTAGGGGCAGGTCCACGCCGTGCCCCCAGCCCGGCACCTGCAGCCCAGGAGCCACGGGTGTTTAATTGAGAAGTTTCCCCGTCTGGGCGTTATTAGAAAGGGGAAGCGAAGGGGGCAAAGATTCGGGCTCGGGTTCTCCCTAACAGCGAACCCCGAGGCGACCCCAAACTCGGTAGTTGCCACCGGGCACGGGGACTTGATGCCGGCGCCAAGCGGGGCCACGGAACGCACCAGCGGCCGGGCCAGCCCGGCGGGACCCGAGCTGGCGCCACCCCCACCCCGCAGGCAGCGCCGCTAGCCGGCGCCCGGTGCTCCCCGCCAAGGATGCTAGAGCCGCCGCCCGGTCCCCGCTGCATCCGCCCGCCGGTCGTGGGAGGGGGAAGGGACGGTCCGAGAAGAGTGGGGCCGCTGGGCTGCACCCCCAGACCCCAGCAACGGCCGCCAGGGGCCCCCCCGAGTCCGGAGGGCAGCGCTCGGGCCGCAACCTCCGCGCCGCCCCCCACGCGTCCCGGTCCCCGCGGCGCCCCGGGCGGCCCCCGCTGCGGCGGCCGGCGAGTCTGGCAGCCCAGGCCACCGCTCACCTGCCCAGGGCGCGGGAATGTCCCGGTGCGCCGCCGTCCCCGCCTCGCCGCCGCCCGCTCGGTCCGCGAGGCCGAGCTCTTTGTGAGCCCGCGCCCAGCCGACACCGCGACTGCTGATGAGCCCGGGAAGCTGAATAGCTTCTCGAATATCGGCGGGCGCGCCCCGGACGCAGCGTACGGCACGCAGGGCCGCCTCTGCCGGGCGCACGCGGCGCGGCCGCGGGGCGCACCCCGCACCGGCCTGCGGCTGCGGAGCCCGCGCCCCGCCCCGCCCCGGCCGTTTCCGCCTCACCCTCGCCGGGCACACCGGGGCCGGAAAACGATTCCCGGCTACATCGCGCGGCGGGAAGAGAGGGAAGACAAAGATGCGTCCGTGCCCGGCGTTCGCGAGGCCCTGCGCACCCTGGCCCCGGCGCTGGGACAGTCGGCGGGGCGGGTGGGACGCGGGTCCGCCGGGCGGGTCTCCAGGACCGGGGCTGGAGCCCAGACGCTGGAAGGCCCGGCGCCCCGAACGCCCCGGGCCCTGGGGAGCACACAGATTCCCGGGCGTGCCCCGGCCCTGTGGGCTGGGGGAGCTGCAGGGGTCTGGTCCTGCGGGTAGAGTCGGTGAACGCGAGGCTCCCACCCTGGTCGCTCGGCCCGCGCAGCTGTAAGCGGGACCCTAGAGCGAGGAACCCTCGGGGATCGCGGCCTCCGAAAGCCCCAACCGGCAGGAGAGGCCCCCTGCTGCCTCCCACCGCAGCTCACCCAGGCGGGTGCTGGTCTCCAAGTCTTCCCTGCTGATTCCCGCTAAGCCCCCCAGCACCCCATTTCCGATACGCTGTAGTGCTTTAGCCCCCAGCTACTGCCTCACTCCAGGCCATTCTCTCCTTGCAGTCCTGAATGGAGAGGACCCTGACCTCCGCGGGGCCCTGGGGAACACACCCTCACATATCCCCAGGAGAGCCAGTCTCCCGCCTCCGCAGCGCGAGAAATACCCTGGAGGCCCTGAAAGGTCGCGCTGGAGACTCCGGTGTCACCTTCGGCCCTCTGGCCCTTTCGTAGATGTGGTAAGCCATGGGAGACGCACAGGGTGCCTTGTCTGGGCAGTGCGGGGCCTCAGGTGGCTTCCTTCCCCCAAAACCTGGTGATTTGCCCTCGTTTTCTTTTCTCCTTTTGCTGGATTACGCCAAACTGTGGCATGGAAAGTTCTGAAGACGGGGGCACAGGGGGACAGGGGACCTGGGGGGTGAGGAGAGCCCATCTTCCTGCTGCCCTGAGGGCCCGAGCTGAGACCTTAAGAAGGGGCTGGGGGAAGCCGAATCCTGAGCTGCGCTAAGGTTAGATACAGTGTGGACTTGGCCTCTCCACACTCTGCCCCCACCAAACACTCACAAATCCCCAGGGCCAGAGCTGCCAGTGGGGGCTGCTCCTGGTAGGGCAGCTTTGTAGCCACAGGACCAAACAAAGGGGCAAAGGCAGAGCTGGGGCAGGCCAGCGAAGTTCGTGACCCCCTCCCCGCTCAGGTGAGCATAACTTCACTGCTTACTTTCCACCTGGATAGACGTTCTGCTTACCTGGCCAACACAAAGTTCATCCAGCCTCCTGTGGCCCAGCCTTTCTCCACTGCCAATAGTGGGAAGCAATGATTCCAGGAAGACAAATTCAGTCATCTTCTTGCCTGTTACATGGTCACATCCCATAGGAAACCAGACACCTGTGCCTGAAGCTGATCCACACAACACCCCCACCTCCTCAAACCCCCACCCCGTCTATGCGAATATGTGCGGGCGGGCAAGTTGCAGGCTGTTCCTTCAACAGCCTCCCTTGAGATCTTCCAGGCTCTGGGCCAGTCACTGGAGATTAAACTTCATCCCAGCACCCAGGAGTGAGTGGCTGATGTCCACAGTCCACAGGATGAAAGGTACAGGCCTAGGGCCAGAACAGTGGCTCCCACCTGTAATCCCAATGAAGTGGGAGGCTCACTTGAGCCCAGCAGTGCAAGTCTGCAGTGAGCTATGATCATGCCGCTTGCACTCCAGCTTTGGTGACAGAACAAGACCCTATTACTTTAAAAAAATGAAATAAATAAACTTTAAAGGTACAGGCCTGCCCCCAGCCTCACTTATTCCCTAAATCTGGTGGGCTTGAGCCAACTGCCAGTATTCGGAGAATTTTTAAAGAATCAGGACAAATAGCTAATGCATGTGGGACTTAAAACCTAGATGATGGGTTCATAGCTGCAGCAAACCACCATGGCACACATATCCCCATGTAACAAACCTACACATTCTATACTTGTATCCAGGAACTTAAAGTAAATTTTTTTTTTTTTTTGAGACGGAGTTTCGCTCTTGTTACCCAGGCTGGAGTGCAATGGCACGACCTAGGCTCACTGCAACCTCCGCCTCCTGGGTTCAGGCAATTCTCCTGCCTCAGCCTCCTGAGTAGCTGGAATTACAGGCACGCGCCTCCATGCCCAACTAATTTTTTGTATTTTTAGTAGAGACGGGGTTTCACCATGTTGACCAGGATGGTCTTGATCTCTTGACCTCGTGATCCACCCGCCTTGGCCTCCCAAAGTGCTGGGATTACAGGCATGAGCCACCGCGCCCGGCATAAATTAAAAAAAAAAAAAAAAAAAAAGAATCAGACTGGGCGAGGTGGCTTACACCTGTAATCCCAGCACTTTAGGAGGCCAAGGCAGGAGGATCATGAGGTCAGGAGTTCCAGACCAAGCTGGCCAACATGGTGAAACCCCCACCTCTACTAAAACACAAAAATTAGCTGGGCATGGTGGAGGTCACCTGTAATCCCAGCTACTCGGGAGGCTGAGGCAGGAGAATCGCTTGAAGTGAGGCAGCAGAGATTATAGTGAGCTGAGATTGTGCCGCTGCACTCCAGCCTGGGCGACAGAGTGAGACTCCATATCAAAAAAAAAAAAGTATCTTGGAATGGGAAAGGCCCTCCTAAGTATGCCACAAAACCAAAAAGTGGTAACAAAAGACAGTTAAGTTTGACCTCAGAAAACTCTGGCATGGCAATCACTGCCATGGCAAAGTCACAAAGGAGGAAAAAATTATTTGCAATTCACATCACAAGCAGTTAATTTCCCTAATACATAGATAACATCGAGAAATCGATAAGAAAAAAAAAATCAAAAGAAGGCATCTCAGATCATCACCAAGTTTCCACCATGGCTCACACCTGTAATCCCAGCTGCTCAGGAGGCTGAGACAAGGATCACTTGAGCCCAGGAGTTCCAGGTTTCAGTGAACTGTGATCATGCCAATGAAATAAACCTGGGCAGCAGGATGAACCTATCCCTTAACAGAAAAGACAAAACAAAGAAACAAGTAAACGGTAAGAAGCAGCCAGTTCACAGGGAAGGAAATACAAATGTTTTTTAGACATCTGAAAAGCTGACCTCCCTTATTCAAAATAAATGCAAATTAGGCCAGGCGTGGTGGCTCATGCCTGTAATCCCAACACTTTGGGAGGCCCAGGTGTGTGGATCACTTGAGGTCAGGAGTTCCAGACCGGCCTATCCAACATAGTGAAACCCCATCTCTACTAAAAATACAAAAATTAGTTGGGCTAGGTGGTGAGCACCTGTAGTCCCAGCTACTAGGGAGGCTGAGGCAGGAGAATTGCTCGAACTGGGGAAGTGCGGGTTGCAGTGAACTGAGATCACACTATTGCACTTGAGCCTAGGCAACAAAGCAAGACTCCATTTTAAAAAAAGAAAAAGAAAGAGAAATGCAAATTAAAACTATGCTGAGATGCCATTGTGTTCACCAATCAGAGACCCAGGAGTTTGGTAACACAATATGTTCCAGAAAGCAAGGGGAAACTGGCAGATTCCCACACTGCCCATGGGAGTGTGAATCAGTACAACTACTGTGTGGGAAAATTAGATGGTGTTTATCAAAATTACAAATGCACAAGCTCTTTGACCTAAGAATTCTACTTCTAGGCTGGGCGCAGTGGCTCACGCCTGTAATCCCAGCACTTTGGGAGGCCGAGGCAGTGGATCACGAGGTCAAGACATGGAGACCAGCCTGGTCAACATGGTGAAACCCCGTCTCTACTAAAAATACAAAAAATTAGCTGGGCATGGTGGCACGTGCCTGTAATCCCAGCTACTCAGGAGGCTGAGGCAGGAGAATTGCCTGAACCCAGGAGGCGGAGGTTGCAGTGAGCCGAGATCTCGCCATTGCACTCCAGCCTGGGTAACAAGAGCGAAACTCCGTCTCAAAAAAAAAAAAAAGAATTCTACTTCTAGCTACTTCTAGGAATTTTTCAACTTGTATATAACACATACAAACTAGGCATGCATAGGATCATTCGTGGTGCTATGTTTCTGTAGTAAATGACTGCAGACAACCTTCATCTCCATGAAAAGGGGACTGGGGACCGTTATTGCACGAGGGCGCTTCCACACATGGAGATAGTATGCAGCTGTCAAAGAAGGAAGAAACGCATGATAGATTAACACGAGAAATTCTCCACGATTAATTGTTAAGTTACAGACCAAAGGGCAGAAGGTATGTGTAGTATGCCACCATGTGAGTAAGAAAAGGAAAAAGGAAACAAGAGTGACCTGTAGACGCTCGTGTACGATCGTAAAGCCTTTCTGGAAGGATCACAGGAAACTGAAAAATATTGGTTACCCTTGGAAAAGAAACTAGTGTTGGGGTGGAGGTGAGAGGAAAACTTTTCAGTGATTTTCCTTTTCGTTTTTGAAGTATAAGATATTATCTATCCCTGAAAAAATTTTAATTATCATTCATAACCCTGGTTCTTAACCCTTTGGAGGGTAAAAGGTCTCTGAAATCTTTGATCTATTTTCGTAGGGGGAAAAAGAAGAACAAGAAAACTCTATGACTCTATATTTAAACCACATGGCTGTGATCCCTACCACCACTTAGTGGCAGCATACATGAATTGCAGGCTTAATGCCAATACCGTTCAGCCTAGAGGAGCTCTTGGACCAGGCCAGATTTCGGGCAAGGTGTTAACAAGTGGAGCTGGAAACTTGTCAGTTCCTCAGCACTCAAACCCTAATTTATTTTTTTTAAAATAACATATGCCTTTCCTACATAGGACAGAAGATTAATGCATTGTTTTTTAGGCTGGACAAGATGTTCCTTTCCAAAACTTCCAAAATGTCAGAATACTAATTTTTCCTTCATTCTTTGGCTGACTGTAAAAATTTGCATGATTAATAAAGACATGTCCTCTCTCTGTGGGGATGGCAGAATAACTTCCCACTCATAAAGTTACTGATTGGCACAGGCCTTGTTGGGACTGTTAATATCAATCTCTTGGCAGGCGTGGTGGCTCATGCCTGTAATCCCAGCACTTTTTGAGGCTGAGGCAGGTGGATCACCAGGACAGGAGATTGAGACCATCCCATCTCTACTAAAAACAAAAAATTACCCAGGTGTGATGGCGCACACCTGTAATGTCAGCTACTCGGGAGGCTGAGGCAGGGAAATCACCTGAACCCGAGAAGCAGAGGCTGCAGTGAGCCAAGATCGCACCACTGCACTCCAGCCTGGGCAGCAGAGCAAGAATCTGTCTCCTAATGCTATCCCTTCAGTATCCCCCCACCCCCTGCTATCCCTCCAAAATACTTAATGTAGATGATGGGGTGATGGATGCAGGAAACCACCATGGCACATGTATACCTATGTAACAAACATGCATGTTCTGTACATGTACCCCAGAACTTAAAAAAAAAAAAAAAGACTGACTCTGTGTCAAAAAATAAAAGACAAAAGAATCAGGCTCTTTGTCTCCTCCTGCTGACTGCTCATTTTATTCTTGTGCAGTCAAAAGTGGCCTGAACCAAGAGCCAAGAGGCCTGCATTCTGGTCCCAGCTCAGGCAGCAGCGAGGGTAGGGACTCAGGTAGATCCTCCACGGTTCAGTTTCCTCCTCGGTTCAGGTGAGGAAGTTAGCCCAGAAAATCCCCAAGGGCAGGATGAGAAGGAAATGCTAAACCCCACTGTGGGAGTCTGATTTTCTGGCCTTCAGGGTTTAAGTCAGTGGAAAAAATCACTAATCAGATCACACTCTAATAGGTTTTTCCAAGACCCACTGCTTTATTTTGGAAGACACAAAAAGATAGCATGGAAATGTCTTTGACAACCGTAGAAGCTAGTATCTTCCCAAAAAGTAAATGCCATTGATTTATTTGGCTGATCTCAAGACTCAGATTCTTCAAAGTCCAGGCTTTGTAGAAATAAATGGATAATTGTAAACAACAGAAATCAGACAGCAGGCTAGACTATCTGTGGAGGAGCTTGAAATATAGCCCTTACCCACCAGCAGGGCCTGCGAGGAGGGACCCACTGTGCAGGTGCTGGTGTGCTAGAAGGGTAGAGGTTTGTTCCTTTCATGAGATAAGTCACCAATTGCATTTTTTTTTATTTCTTTAGACAGAGTCTCACTCTTTTGCCCAAGCTGGAGTGCAGTGGAGCTATCTCGGCTCACTGTAACCTCTACCTCCAGGGCTCCAGCAATTCTCCTGCCTCAGCCTCCCAAGTAGCTGGTACTACAGGCACCTGCCACCATGCCCGGCTAATTTTTGTATTTTTAGTATAGACAAGGTTTCACCGTGTTGGTCAGGCTGGTGTCAAACTCCTGACCTCAAGTGATCTGCTCACCTCAGACTCCCAAAGTGCTGGGATTATAGGCATGAGCCCTCGCACTCAGCCACCAGCTGCATTTTAGTAGAGATGGGGGTGGAAAATCACCGCAGTGCAGACCTTCTTTATCTAGAAACTCTTCTGTGTAGTTAACAGAGTGAAGGTCGCAGAGATCATCAGGTGTGGCTATAGATAGCATCTACAGTATAGACAGTAGGTAGTAAAAGAGCAAAGTTCTTACTGTGTAAAATGGTCTACACAGGCACTTGAACATGTCTAGTTACACAGACGTGGAACAAGTCAGCAAGTATCTTGGTGAGCCAGACGGTGATAGGATCGAAGCCACCCTCCAATACCCCCTCTGTGAGTCTGGTCAGTGGCAGAGTGCTGGAGGTGAGTCACTGTCCACAAGGAGGTCAGGGCTCCCGGGAGGGAAGGACTAAGATTGCAACTGCCCCTTTCCAAGGTACAGCACAAGAAACCTTCCTAACGGGCCAGCATGACCCAGATCAGAGCCAGGAGACACCAAAGAGCAGATGGGCTGGCAACATACATTCCCCAGAGGAAAGGGCATCCAGGCAGGACCCCAGGACCAAGCCTGAAAGTTCCAGAGAGCACAGCCAGAGGGCATGCTGGAATCTTTTCTGATCCCAGCCCCACAGGGATGTGTCTGGGGACAAGTGGCCAGGCATGGCCGCAGATCAGGAGCAGAACCATGAGCCGGGCAGAGCCCACTGTGTCACCACAGTAGGGAACAAGGAGCAGGGTGGGCAGCACCCATCTGCAAGGCTGCCTGTGGGCATCAAGGGGCCTCCATCTGCAAGGCCTGACAGCCCTGTCCGATGCCCATGGGGCATTTGGAAGGGAACTGAATTCCCATGGCAAGAAGCATTTCTGACCCAGAATGGGACGGCTTCCTGCTGGTAGAGCAGACAGTGCATCAGCAACTAACAGGAAAAGAGAAAGAAGCAGCACCCCGGACCTACCGTCCCTCATCCTCAGTCTCCTAGTTTAGAAGAAGGGGCCTCTCTGCCCCACTCAACCCTCCTGTGTCACCTGGGGTGGGCAGGTGGCCGCTCCATGTATTCCATCCCCTTAACTCCAGGGCTCAGCTGAGGGGTGGGTACCGACCCAAGCCCTTAAGATTCCACCCCAGGACTTCACTGGAAGTACTGGCATGGCAGCCCTCTCTCCACTGAGGTTGTAGGCAGCAAGGACCATTAGAGCCTGGAGCTGCCCTGTTAGGGGGCCTGCAGGAGAGTGAGGCTTTGGCAGAGGGAAGCGGAGCTGAAGGTGGACAGCATCTGTGGCTCTGGGTCCAGCCCTGCCTGATCTCCCTGCCTTAGACTTTTCAGTTACTTAAGTCAGCTCAAGTTGAGCTCCTATCTCCTGTAACCTTAAGAGTCCTCAGGCTGGGCATGGTGGTTCACACCTGTATTCCCAGCACTTTGGGAGGCTGAGGTGGGAGGGTCACAAGGTCAGGAGTTCAAGACCAGCCTGACCAACATGGTGAAACCACATCTCTACTAAAAATACAAAAATTAGCTGGGCATGGTAGTGTGTGCCTGTAATCCCAGCTACTCGGGAGGCTAAGGCAGAAGAATCGCTTGAACCTGGGAGGTAGAGGTTCCAGTGAGCTGAGATCGTGCCACTGAACTCCAGCCTGGGCAACAGAGGGAGACTCTGTCTCTAAATAAATAAATAAAATAAGAGTCCTCACTGATACAGTGAGAATCATGGTGGTTATTTGTCGTAGCTGTAGTACTGGGAAGAGACGAAGCTGTGGGGTTCCAGAAAGAGCAGCATTCATTATCACAGTGCCTATTTCGATTCCTGAAACAAGCCGATGTGAGCAGCTCCCCTGGAGCCTTAGAACATGTCCGAGAAGGAACTCAAGCAACTGGGTGCATAAAGTACGTGGCAGTAATGGCTCGGGGAGCTCCTTCTTTCCCTCCTTCCTTCCTTCCTTCCTTCCTTCCTTCCTTCCTTCCTTCCTTCCTTCCTTCCTTCCTTCCTTCCTTCCTTCCTTCCTTCCTTCCTTCCTTCCTCTCTCCCTTTCTTTCTGATGGAGTCTCACTCTGTCACCCAGGCTGGAGTGCAGTGGTACAATCTCAGCTCACTACAACCTCCACCTCCTGAGTTCAAGCAATTCTCCTGCCTCAGCCTCTGAGTAGCTGGGATTACAGGTATCCGCCACCACACCCAGCTAATTATTTGTATCTTTAGTAGAGGCCGGGTTTCATCATGTTGGCCAGGCTAGTCTCGAACTCCTGACCTCATGAGCCGCCTGCCTCAGCCTCCCAAAGTGCTGGGATTACAGGCATGAGCCACCGCACCCGGCCTCAGGGAGCTTTTTCGAGAGCTGCCTTCTGAGGCTGGACTGGTTGGCGTGTGGGGTGACAGAGACCTGTGCTGAGGCCAGTGCTGCAGAGGGGTCCACAGTGCAGAGGGCTCCTGAGGAGCAGCTGCAACCATGGCTAGAGATGGGCTGCACGGTAACGTCCTGCACTGTGGGAGCCTGCCTGATGGTCCTGGTAAGCCACACATGGGGACTCTGAGGACAGCTGCACAATGTGTCTTCTCCCTAGGCTGGAGACTGTGACCTGAACGACCTCACCCCAGGCTCCCCATTCACCTCTCCTGTTCTCCAGTCCTGCTTGTGCTTGGCTTATGCAAAGAGAACCATATTTCTTAGCCTCATCTGAGAACTTGGGGCCTGACCTTGTATGTCAGTAGTTCTCAACTGGAGCCGATTTTGCAATGATCTGGTAACGTCTGCAGATGTTTTTGGCTGTCCAAACTTAGGGGAGTGATGCTACCAGCATCTGGTGGGCGGGGTTCGGGGATGTTGTTAAACATTGTACAATACACAGGACAGGTGCCCACCCATGCTATGGGCTGGTCCAAGTCAAGACATCATGTCAGCCGGGCGCAGTGGCTCACGCCAGTAATCCCAGCACTTTGGGAGGCCGAGGCAGGTGGATCACGAGGTCAAGAGATCGAGACCATCCTGGTCCACATGGTGAAACCCCGTCTCTACTAAAAATACAAAAAATTAGCTGGGCATGGTGGTGCATGCCTGTAATCCCAGCTACTCAGGAGGCTGAGGCAGGAGAATTGCCTGAACCCAGGAGGCGGAGGTTGCGGTGAGCCGAGATCGCGCCATTGCACTCCAGCCTGGGTAACAAGAGCGAAACTCTGTCTCAAAAAAAAAAAAAAAAAAAAAGATATCATGTCAAGATGTGCTGAGATTAAGAACCACTGCCATTTTTTTTCTTGAGATGGAGTTTCACTCCTGTTGGCTGGGCTGGTGTTCAATGGCACGATCTCAGCTCACTGCAACCTCTGCCTCCCAGGTTCAAGCAATTCTCCCCAGTAGCTGGGATTAACAGGCATGGGCCACCATACCCGGCTAATTTTGTATTTTCAGTAAAGACAGGGTTTCTCCATGTTGGTCAGGCTGGTCTCGAACTCTGGTGATCTCGAACTCTGGTCTCTGACTTCAGGTGATCCACCTGCCTCGGCCTCCCAAAGTGCTGGGATTGCAGGCATGAGCCACTGTACCTGGCCCCACTGACATAGTATCTTCAAATATGTCCATTTATTTACATGGAAGAAAGTCTTATAAATATATAAAAGTGAATCACAAGTAAGGAATGACTTAGAACAGGTAAAAAAACATTGCTGTATTTCTGTAGTATGGGATGACAGAGACCCAGGCAGTGATGGGACTGTCACCCCAGCCTTGGGGTTCAGCCAGAGACCCTGCAGGAGGCCACCCAGATGAGGTACGGCCCCTGGCAATCTGCCCAGCTGTCCTTGGCTGCTGCTCCTGAGCAGAGTAGTGGCACCTGTGAATCACACCCGCCGGCCCATGCCTATTCTTCTCCCACTCAGTACCCCCAGCCCAGGCCTACAGAGGATCATCCCAGATCCAAGAGCAGATGCTGCCCAGCACCAGGAAAAGGAGAGGGCTCAGGGCACCTGCGTGCATTCTTCTCCCAGAAGCATAGTTGAGTGCCTGCTCCACTGGGCAAGGCCCCAGGGCCACTGTCTGGCCAGGCTTGAGGGACTGCAGTGCTGAGTGACAAGGACAACCCTGATACCTGCATGAGGCCAGATGACAGTCGGTTCCCCAATGGAGAGAAAAGCTGCAGGGAGGGCTTCCTGGAGGAAGCGTGCAGGCTCTCACCGTGGAACCCACCCCTCCTGCTCCTCCTCCACTGCCGTGCCCTGGACTCTGTGCCACCACCTCCTCGCCAATGCCCCCGCTCTCCACCCTTACCCTGCAGCAGGCTCATCTCCCTGGGTCTGACTGCCTGTCTTGGAAGCATTCCTGGAGCCCTTTACACAGAATTTAGTGATCCCAGGAAGCTGCCTTAGGGTTTCCAGGGCAAAGGCTTTGCAGCATTGTTCCCCTGCCACAGGGTTGCTTTCTCTCTGCTGTGGCCTCTTTGATGCTTTCTCACAGACGGTCTTGTCAAAGCCACTCCCCACAGAAAGCCAGGCCTTGGAGGCTGGGAGTTCCAGATGGGCCGTGGGCCGGCACGGCGATCCCCACCACACCAGCCCTGCTCCCCACTGTTCTGTGACGGCCCCACTCACAGCCTTCTCAGTGCTGGGGGCTCCTGGCCAGAGAGTGCTTCCTACAGGGCCCTGGGCTCTCCAGGAAATCCTCCTACTGCCATCCCACTGGGCGCGATCCTGAGGGCTGCATGCTCACGCCAGCCTGCGCTGGTCTCCTGACTTCCCCGCAGCTTGCAATCCTTTGTTTACTGGCGTGATTAGCAATTTTCTCTCTCTCCTCCATCCTTCTCTCAGAGGACTGTACCTGCTTTGATCCCCCCACCCCAAGCAGCACAGATTATGTCACGGTTCCCAGATATGAGGAAGCCCTCAGTAAAGGTTGTACTGGCTGACTGAATGAAGAAAAATAGTTCAGGAGCACTTCAAGGCCTTCTTGACCCCAGAGGTCTGTCTTATCAGCCTTGCACGCTGCACGCTGCCTTCCATTCCCACCACTGGCCACCTGTTCAGATATGGTGTTGTGTTGTGTCCAGCCTGGCCCTTCCGACACGGATCGTAGGTTGATTCATAAGCACAATGGGAGCACAGAGGCTTCAGCAAAGATTGGCAAAGAGAAGCTGGGCAGGGACTGGGGACAGGAGAGGGGTTCAGACCCAGAGTCGGAGCTGCATTGCAGGGCTTCACCCGACTCCAAGCTGGTCAGCCTCTCCTGGGGAAGAGGATGGGGGCGGGGACTGACTCCAGGCTGGGGTCTCACCGAGTTTCCAGGCAGCAGGAATACTGGAAGAGTCTATCCCAGGCCTCATTTATTTCAGTGTGAAAGCATTGTGGTGGAGTCTGATTCTGTAGCCCAGGCTGGAGTGCAGTGGCACAATCTCAGCTCACTGCAACCTCTGCCTCCTGGGTCCCAGTTCAAGTGATTCTCCTGCCTCAGCCCTGAGTAGCTGGGATTACAGGCATGAGCCACCATGCTCAGCTAATTTTTGTAATTTTAGTAGAGACGGGGTTTCACCGTGTTGGCCACTCTGGTCTTGAACTCCTGACCTAGTGATCCACCCGTCTCAGCCTCCCAAAGTGCTGGGATTACAGGAGTGAGCCATGGCGCCCGGCCAAGATTGTTCTCTTAGGTATGAAGGCAGCAAAGAGAGAGGACGTGGGAAGAATGAGGCTCACCTTGTCAGTTTCCACAGGGCCTTCAAGTCACAGACACAGCCACATGCTTCCTCTGGCAGGAGTGCTGGGGAAGGGTGGAGTCCTTTGAGTTGCCTGAAGCTCATTCTCATTATTGTGCCCCTCTGCCGCCCCACTATGACTGAACGGATGCCTTTTCAGAGGCGCTGGAGGTGTCAGTTCAATGGCTGTAATAGAACCACGCAGGATCAAGTTTTAATTGAGAATCTGTCTCTATTTGAACCTGTATATAACCACAGGGTTGTATTATGCTTGGAAATATTTTGTGCATTTAGGAGACCAAGTCTTAGTCAGAAAATTATTTTATTTATATGTATATAAATAAAGTATATATATATGATATATATAAATAAATACTTTATTTATTTATATATATGATATATATAAATATATTTATATTTGTATTTTTAGATTAAGTCTTGCTCTGTTGCCAGGCTAGAGTGCAGTGGTGCAATCTTGGCTCACTGCAACCTCCACCTCCTGGGTTCAAGTGATTCTCCTGAAGTAGCTGGGACTACAGGTGTGCGCCACCACGCCCAGCTAATTTTTGGATTTTTAGTAGAGACAGGGTTTCACCATGTTGACCAGGATGGTCTTGATCTCTTGACCTCATGATCTGCCTGCCTCAGCCTCCCAAAGTGCTAGGATTACAGGCGTGAGCCACCACACCCAGCCTGGCCTAGAATTTTAAAACCACATTTCTGTGCTGCCTATTCAAAATATAGGTACACAAAAATGTATCATGTTGCAGTTGGGCGCAGTGGCTCACACCTGTAATCCCAGCACTTTGGGAGGCTGAGGTGGGAGGATCAGGAGGTCAAGAGATGGAGACCATCCTAGCCAACATGGTGAAACCCCGTCTCTGCTAAAAATCCAAAAATTAGCTGGGCATGGTATTGCACACTTGTAGTCCCAGTCACTTGGAAGGCTGAGGCAGAAGAATCAATTGAACTCGGTAGGGGGAGGTTGCAGTGAGCTGAGATCGCACCACTGCACTCCAGCCTGGTGACTCCATCTCACAAAAAAAAAAAAAAAAAGAAAGAAAGAATTCACTCTCTGGCTGCTTAGTGCAGAACGGATTGGATTGTGCGGACCACAGTGGATGAGAGAGCACAGATGAAGGGGGATGGGGAGATGAAGTGCCGCAGATGGACTGAGAGCTGTTTGAAAGCCTCAAGGCAGAGGCTTTTGTGAGCCGTGTGTGTGCCTGTGTGTGCACACGCGTGCTCTCAGGGAGAGGGTTGGTGAGGGAGAGGCAGTGCCAACATTGGCCTTCAGTCTCTGGCTCCTGCAACTTGAACAAAGATGATGCCCTTCCCTGAGACACCCAGCGCTATAGGGGGCCGGGTTTATGGGGGAAGCTCAACTGTGTATTACGCTGTTGCTATGAGAACCATTAACGTCTTACATTTACTATATGCTGTGCTTTCCTCCTACACCTTAGCGGTGTTTTAAATTTTAATGCGCGTCTTGGATTTAGCATATTTAAAATACCAAGCTAGCAAATCACGTATCCAAAGAGTACGTCAGGCCATCTATAAAATGTTGATGATTTCTCTGATCGTCTAGGTAGTGCGGAGGCAGCATTTGCAGAAGAAGGTGGTGGCGGCTGGGAATCACGTGGGCGTGGCCAGCCCTGGACCCCGCTGCTTAGGTAACTCACACAAACAACACAGGCAGGCAGGGTTCCCTGGAACTGGTTTTATTCCATCTGCAGCCTGTGAAGCCAGTTGAGGCATCTCAAGTTCTTCAATTTTTCACTTCTGAGGGGCCTTCTGATCCGGGGTGTGTAGTACTCATGCTCTCTGGATTGGCTGATCCCATCCAACTCTGAGTCTGCTGTCTCAGGGATCTGAGAGGGAGTAGCTACAAAAAAGAAAGAAGTAGGGTCACGTGTGGTGGCTCATGCTTGTAATCCCAGCACTTTGGGAGGCCGAGGCAGGCGGATCACGGGGTCAAGAGATCGGGACCATCCTGACCAACATGGTGAAACCCCGTCTCTACTAAAATAATACAAAAATTAACGGGATGTGGTGGTGCACACCTGTAGTCCCAGCTACTCAGGAGGCTAAGGCAGGAGAATTGCTTGAACCTGGGAGGTGGAGGTTGCACTGAGCCAAATTCGCGCCACTGCACTCCAGCCGGGTGCCTGGCAACAGAGCGAGACTCTGTCTCAAAAAAAAAAAAGAATGAGAAGGAGGAGGAAGAATGAGAAAGACGAAAGCAAAAGAAAGCAAGATAGGAAAGAAAGGAAGAAAAGAAGAGAGAGAAAGAAAGAGTAAGAAAAAGTCTTTCCCATCTTGCAAGATGGCAGGTGAAAAAGTTGAGAAGCCGAACACCAAAAGGAAGAAACCCGAGGCCAAGAAGGCTGATGCTGGTGGCAAGGTGAAAAGGTGGAACCTCGAGGCTAAAAAGCCCAAGAAGGGGAAGTTCCATTGCAGCTGCAATCCTGTCCTTGTCAGAGGAATTGGCAGGCATTCCCGATCTGCCATGTATTCGAGAAAGGCCGTGTCCAAGAGGAAGTACTCAGCTGCCAAATCCAAGGATGAAAAGTAAAAGGAGAAGGTTCTTGCAACGGTTACAAAACTGGTTGGTGGTGACAAGAACGGCAGTGTCCAGGTGGTTGAACTTCGCAAAATGCCCAGGTATCATCCTACTGAAGATGTGCCTCGAAAGCTGCTGAGCCACAGCACAAACCCTTCAGTCAGCATGTGAGAAAACTGTGAGCCAGCATCACCCCGGGACTATCATCCTCAGTGGATGCCACAGGGGCAAGAGGACGGTTTTCCTGAAGCAGCTGGCTGGTGGCTGGTTACTTGTGATGGGCCCTCTGGTCCTCAATAGAGTTTATCTACGAAGAACACACCAGAAATGTGTCATTGCCACCTCAACCAAAATTGACATCAGCAACATAAAAATCCCAAAACATATTACTGATGCTTACTTCAAGAAGAGGCGGGTGTGAAGTCCAGATGCCAGGAAGGTGAGATCTTCGACACAGAAAAAGGGAAATGCAAGATGACAGAGCAGCGCAAGATGTGGACTCACACATTTCACCAAAGAGCAAAGCTATTCCTCAGCTCCAGGGCTCCCTGTGATCTGTGTTTGCCCTGACAAATGGAATTCATCCTCACAAATTGGTGTTTTACATGTCTTAAGAACATAATTAAATAGCTGACTTCAAAAAAGAAAAAGAAAAGAGAGAAAGAAAGAAAGAAAGATTGACTTTCATGTCTCACTCCAGACTCACAGAATAAGACATTCTGGGGGGCAGTGCCCGGATATCTATAATTTAACAAACTCTCACGGTGGTTCGGATGCACAACTGACCTCTGGGAACCACTGAATTTTGACCTCCAAGGGCTGAGAGAATTCGCCAGGCCACCACGTGGGGGCAGTAAAGACACTGAGGAGCTACCTGAGCAACGGGGCCTCACAGAACTGCCTGCAGCCCTGGCGGGAGCGACTTGGCCACTACAGGACAGGAAAGGGCAGCTGGGTGGGCTGGGCCAGGACAAGTTGACACTGAGACGCAGAGAACTTGCACCACAGACCCAGAACCCTGGAAGGAAGTGGACACCTCAGCCAACACCAGCGAGGGCGGAGTAGACACGAGAAGACCCTCACGGTGTGGCCAGAGTAAGCTGGAGGACGCGGACTCAGACCCTGACGCTGCTCTGCCTCTGCCATCTTCACTCAAGTCTGGAGCCATATTGAGCTTCTGGCCTGCAAGGTCTTGCTATTTCATAGAAAAGACAGACAAAAACAGCCCACTGTTGATCGGGCACCATGGCTCATGCCTGTAATCCCAGCACTTTGGTAAGCCGAAGCAGGCAGATCACCTGAAGTCAGGAGTTCGAGACCAGCCTGACCAATATGGTGAAATCCCATCCCTCTAAAAATAGAAAAATGAGCTGGGTGTGGTGGCGGGTGCCTGTAATCCAGCTACTCAGGAGGCTGAGGTGACAGAATCCCTTGAATCCGGGAGGCAGAGGTTGCAATGAGTCAAAGATCAGCCACTGCACTCCAGCCAGGGCGACAAGAGTGAAACTCCTCAAAAAAAAAAAAAAAAAAGTTCCATTGTCAAGATGGCAGTGTGACCACATGCTACATCTCTTTCTTCTATAAATCATCATTAGGCATGGTTAAAAATATGTATATATATGCTGGGTGCAGTGGCTCACGCCTGTAATCCCAGCACTTTGGGAGGCTGAGGCGGGTGGATCACGAGGTCAGGAGTTCGAGACCAGCCTGACCAACATGGTGAAACCCGGTCTCTACTAAAAATACAAAAAAATTATCTGTGCCTGGTGCCACATACCTGTAATCCCAGCTACTCAGGAGGCTGAGGCAGCAGAATCGCTTGAGCCCGGAAGGCTGAGGTTGCAGTGAGAGGAGATCGGCCACTGCGCTCCAGCCCAGCGACAGAGCGAGATTCCGTCTCAAGAAAAAAACCAAAAAAACGAAAGGAAGTTTGGAGACAGCTCAAAGGGCTTGGGTTGAACGGTGGCGATTTTTGTTTCCCGCACCCCCTGTACACGCGAAAGCGCTCGCGCTGCCTTTGGCTCCGGCGGGGGCGTCGGTCCGGAACCTGCGAGCCACGGAACTTACGGCTCTGAGCACCAAGTTGTGCCAGGCGCATCCTTTCGGAGCGGTTTCCGGGGCGCTCTCTTGCCTTGCCTGCGTCTGTGGTGTGGGGAGTTGCGGACCGCAGTGGCCCCACGGGCCTGGCGCTGACGGACCCTGGAGCGGCGTCTGACTGAGGTCTACAAAGCCACCGCGGCCGGAGTGCTTCCTCACTGAAGTCAGAGCCCGGGCTCGCCGTGCGCCCCGGCTAGCCCGTGGAGGCGCGTTGCCGGCCTCCTGCAACTGTGGAGCCAAGGGAAGGTAAGGGGAAGTGTAAATCACTTTCCCCACGTGTCAGAGTTCATACTTTCCTAGGCTAGCAACATTTTAAAGATTGTTAAAATGTTTACAGTATGGATCACTCAGCTGATTTTTTTTTTTTTTTTTTTTTTGAGACGGAGTTTCGCTCTCGTTACCCAGGCTGGAGTGCAATGGCGCGATCTCGGCTCACCGCAATCTCCGCCTCCCGGGTTCAAGTGATTCTCCTGCCTCAGCCTCTCAAGTAGCTGGATTATGGCATGTGCCACCACACCCGGCTAACTTTGTATTTTTCGTAGAGGTGGGGTTTCATCATGTTAGTCCGGTTGTGGTCTCAAACTCCTGACCTCAGGTGATCCACCCGCTTCGGCCTCCCAAAGTGCTGGGATTACAGGCGTGAACCCCTGTGCCCGGTCAGGAAAAGTCTTTTCTTATGGTTACTCTTACCAGGCCACTCAAAGGAGTTTCAATTTCCTTTTTTTTTTGAGACGGAGTTTCGCTCTTGTTACCCAGGCTGGAGTGCAATGGCGCGATCTCGGCTCACTGCAACCTCTGCCTCCTGGGTTCAGGCAATTCTCCTGCCTCAGCCTCCTGAGTAGCTGGGATTACAGGCACGCGCCACCATGCCCAGCTGATTTTTGTATTTTTAGTACATACAGACGGGGTTTCAACACGTTGACCAGGATAGTCTCGATCTCTTGACCTCGTGATCCACCCGCCTCGGCCTCCCAAAGTGCTGGAATTATAGGCGTGAGCCACCGCGCCTGGTGCAACATTTTAAAGATTGTTAAAATGTTTACAGTATGGATCTCTCAGTTGAATGTTACTGAAATCAGCCTAACCTCACTTATGAAGGCCTAGAAGCCTTCCTTGAGGCTTATTCTGGCCCCCATCCCTCTACACATACACTGCTGGTTTCCCCTTCTGCCTCTGTGCTCCTAAGGCACTCAGTGTTTACCCATCCTCACGCTTTCCTGAAAGTACAAATTTGTCACATGTCTGTCCACCCCCATAAGCTTCTTGAGAATGAGAACTTTCATGTCTCTTCCCAGCACAAGCGTTTCATATGTATATTGTTGAAGAACTTCAAATATGATCTATAAAATGGTGACTCATTGAAATATTTCCAACCCCAGCCTCTCCCTTGAGCTCCCAGCTCACAGCAACTACAGACTGAACTTAGTTTGAGTTCAGTAGCACACAACTGGAATATCTGCACTGAACAGCTTTTCACAGTTTTTAAAATTTTGGTACTCTCAGCATCGCCAATTCACTGTGTCCGAAATGGAGTAGAATGTTGTTTCTCCCCGTCTCTACTCTGCCATCCCCTGAAGTCCTTTGCCCCACCACTCAAGGTGTGCCTATCTCCTATCGCAGTAAGTGGCACCTCTGTCTTTCCAGTTGCTCACACACAAGACTAGGCTGCTACTTTGATGTCTTCATTTTTCTCTTTTCTGTATCTTAAATTCCCTGGCAATCCTGTCAGTTCCGTCTCCACACTGTACTCAGCATACTCACTGCTGTACCTCCAGCTTAAATCGCCATTATCCTCTGCCTGGAATGCTGCTTCAACCTTCTAATCACTGTCCTTTCCCCCTCCTCCATCCTCCCTTCTTCCTTCGTGTAAATCATCCTTTCATCCTTCTGCTTAAAATCTTCTAATGTTTTCTTATTAAACTTAAAATGGGAAACTCTTCCCCTTGAGCCCAGCAGAATTTGGCTCCCTTCAGTCTCCAGCCTCCGCTTCTGCCTCCTTCACACTCTAGCCATGCTCGCTTTTTTGTTCCTTAGACTTACCAAGCTCAGTTGCATCTTAGAGAATTTGTTCTTGCTATTTCTTCTGCCCGGAATATGTTTCCCAATCTTTATAAGACTATCTCCTTATCTGTAGATTTCACTTCAGATGTCACATCTCAGAGAGGTTTTCTTTGACCACTATAGCCAAAGCAAATGTTGATCATTGAGTGAATAACTGAATGAATGAATGGAGTGGTATATAAGGTAGCAGAGTTGGTAATTTAAGGGTAATTCACTATGTATCTCCAAGCAAATAGATTCGTAGTGCTTTTCCAGCCTCAAGGCTGGAATCTATGTAGCTGATTCACAGATACTCGGTCGACAGGTGTTGCTCATCAGCTTATATGTTGTTGGGGCCAAAATCTATACTTACATTTCATTCAAATTTGAATTTACCTAAGAGTTGGGGTTTTTATTTTTCTTTTAATTAAGAGTGCTGTGAAATTATTACCTATAACTCTAAATCTCATTTAATTCCTCCCAATAGGATTCAAGATGGATTGACATCAAAGTTCACTTCTTTAGCAGAAGTGCTTTATGGCTTTAAAAAAAATGTTAGAGAATGGTAGGATACATTGAAGCCCTTTACAGCAACTTGCCATAGAAAGTTTTGATGATGGGCAGATTTTGCAACAACTGGAATTGCAAAAGGTACCAATTTGACAATACTTCTAGAATGCCGTTAGGGAAACAAAGATGAAGATACCAGTCTTCTCCCAGAGACACAGGCTGATGGCCAGCAGGACCTAGAAGATGTCGAGGAGGAGGAGGAAGTGTCTATGGGTAGTGGCAATCCTGAGGAGGGTGAGAGAGCTAAAAACTCAAGCAAATTCCATCTGAGGAAAAGCCCAGTTTTCAGTGATGAGAATTCTGACCTTGACTTTGATGTCAACAAATTGGACCAGCGAGTGAGGTACAAAACGAAGGACATGAAAAACCAAGAGGAAAGTCCATAGCACATGAGAAATTCTTCAGACTCTTTGAAATGGAGGCCTGTTTAGACAACAGAAAAAGAAGAAGAACGAAAAGATGGTCATGATGGTGAGGTAGAAGATACTGATTCTGATGAAGATGAAGGGGGACTGTTTGGAAGTAAAAAACTTAAGGTAAAGTTTTGAGAGAGGAGACACTTTCCTCTTCCTCAAATTAGCTTTTGTTCTGTTTTTCTAGGAGAGATGTAATCACAGTGAGAAGATTTAGAGATAAGAAGTATTGTGCTCTGTCTTAACAGTTACAAATGAATCTGTGCTTCCATTCAGTTTACGTCCCAGTTGTTCTTATACTAGTTTGATGTTAGTGTTCTTAGTTGCCAATCTCACCTAATAACTATATTTGGCTTGTATTGTTATTAAGTTAGAAAGTAATGTATCCATACAGTATACATACAAATATATATGCATGTGTTAATAATGGATTTTTCTCTTTCTAATTAATAGTTTGAAAAATCTTTTCATTTTAGTCAGGTAACAGTTCCAGAAATCTGAAATGGAAAGATTTTTTTGATCTGGTTGAAAGTGATGAAGATATAGCAAGTGTTCATGATGACAAGCTGGGTTCAAACAAGATGAAGCAATTGCTAAAGGAGCGGAAGAAGAACTAAGCGTTTCTGAAATGTGATTATTTTGAACCATCCTTTACATTGTGGGCTGGAATTGCCCACTCATGTCTGTGTACTTGGGGTTGTCCCCTATGTTTGCTTTAAGGAGTTAGATTCTCTATTATCAGATGTCCTGAAGATAGCCAGAGGAAAGTCTCTGAATTTAAAGGAACACGAAAGAACATTTAATGAAGAAAAATATTACTGGTCATAGCAACCAAACCTTTCTTACCAAGAACTTTGATTTGCTTTTGTGCCCAAAAAGGTCCTGTTATTTTTGTGAGATAAGAGGTTTGTATTATAGATTGAGGAATAATTTATTTTCTATATGTTGGATGCTTTTTGTTCTTTTTCTTTTCTTTCTTTTTTTTGGGGGGGGGGGGACGGAGTTTTGGTGTCATTGCCCAGGCCAGAGTGCAATGGCACAATCTCAGCTCACTGCAACTTCCGCCTCTTAGGTTCAAGTGATTCTCCTGCCTCTCAGCCTCCTGAGTAGCTGGGATTGTAGGCATGTACCACCACATCCAGATGATTTTTTTTTTTTTTTTGTATTTTTAGCAGAGGCAGGGTTTGTCCATGTTGGTCAGGCTGCTCTTGAACTCCCAACCTCAGGTGATCCACCCACCTCGGCCTCCCAAAGTGGTGGGATTACAGGCATGAGCCACCACATCTGGCCTGTTCTGTTTCTTACATAGCATTTCACTTAAATAATACCTTCTATTCATTAATAACTGAATGATTTTGTAAGTTCTGAGTATTTAGTTGCATTAGGCATATAAAAGAAGAACTTTATTAAGGGAATTTTTTTTTTTTAATGGAAAGCAGTCTATTTCTTTTTCTTTTTCTTTTTTTTGAAACGGAGTCTCACTCTGGCGCCCAGGCTGGAGTGCAGTGGCACAATCTCTGCTCACTGCAATCTCCACCTCCCGGGTTTGTGCAATTCTTCTGCCTCAGCCTCCTGAGTAGCTGGGATTACAGGTGCACACCACCATACCTGACTAATAGTTTGTATTTTTAGTTGAGATGGGGTATCACTATGTTGGCCAGAGTGGTCTCGAGCTCCTGAGCTTGTGATCCACCCACCTGGGCCTCCTAAAGTGTTGGGATTACAGGTGTGAGCCACTGCGCCCAGCCAGTATATATATATATGTTTTATAAGAGTTTTGGTATTGTAGGGAGGAAGATGATGACCTTGCAGAAAGTGAGGACAGTAAACAATGTAAAGAAAGCTTGAAAAGAGTGACCTTTGTTTTGTGGGATGATGAGGAAACTGAAGATACAGGTGTTTGTTTGTTTGTATGTTTGTTTGTTTGTTTTGAGATGCAGTTTCACTCTTGCTGCCTGGGGCCGTAGTACAAAGGCGTGATGTCAGCTCACCACAACCTCCAAATCCTGGCTGCAAGCGATTCTCCTGCCTCAGCCTCCTGAGTAGCTGGGATTACAAGCACGCACCACCACATCTGGCTAATTTTGTATTTTTAGTAGAGATGGGTTTCTACATGCTGGTCAAGCTGGTCTTGAACTTCAAAGCTCAGGTGATCCACCCACCTCGGCCTCCCAAAGTACTGGGACCACAGTAAGCCACCGTGCCTGTCCAGTACAGGTGTTTTAAATGTGAAGAAAAATTCTGAAGTTAAATACTCTTTGATAAAAGACAGGTAATGGTAGTTAGGAATTTAAGGCATTTTTAATATGTTTGACATGATTGTGGAACTCACAGACTATTTAATCTTCCCTATTTTCTTTCTTTTCTTTTCTTTCCTTTTTTTTTTTGAGATGGAGTCTTGCTCTGTCACCCAGGCTGGAGTGCACCGGTGTGATTTCTGCTTACTGCAGACCTCTACCTCCTGGGTTCAAGCCATTCTACCTCAGCCCCAGGGCGGCTTTGAGCCGGTGACTCCCGGGGCTCCCCACTCTGTACTCTGCCCTCACCTCCTGCTGCCTCAAGCCCGACCTCCCTGGGCTCTTTGGGCTCACATCTCCAAGGACCTGGGTCCCCCGGTGCCTGCTCTCACCAGTTGCCTCAGGGTGACTTTGGGCAGGTGACTCCTGGTGCTCCCGCTCCATACTCAGCCCTCACCTCCTGCTACCCTAAGTCTGAGCTCTGGGGGCTATTTGGGCTTGTGTTTCCAAGGACCTGGGTTCCGGTCCTGTGCCCCCACCCCATCTCAAAGTGGCAACTCGGGCATCACACTGATGTGTCCCCCTACCCCATGGAGAAGTGGAATTCAGTGAATGTCACAGTCCCCCAGGAACTGTCATTACTGCCGCTAGACTGGCCTGACCTTAGGACCTAGTCCCGTAACTGTTCTTGCCCTGTTTTTGGTTCCTCTGGTGGCAGCAGAGATTTTCAGCTGGAAGAGAAATGGGGACTGTGGGACCTAGGAGTGAGAGGTTTCAGGCTGCCTCACTCCTTTAACAGAGACGTTGACAGTGTGAACAGCCTACACCTCCCCTGTGAGCTCAAAACGGTGACAGTGTCATTTCTGAGTGGTGATGGGAGAATGGGTTTGGTTTGGTTTGATTTTCTCCCAGGCTTCTATTCTCCAGAGAGACTTTAACATTTTTTCTGAGTTCTCCACCTCATATTTGAATTCTCCATGGTTCTGGGGCCAGAGTGCCCTTCAGTCAGTGGTTTCTGGAGTGAGATCTGCTTCTCTTCTGTGGAACAGATCTTGGGAATCTGAACCAGCTTGAATCTTTCTCATCTCATCTCAACCTGGGGTACTTTGAGTGCCACAGGGTAAATATGGGGCATCTTTCTGAAGCATCAGTGTCCCTTGATTCTCTTGAGAGAGACAAAACATTATGGACTTAGGGATGAGAGTCACATAGATTTCTAAGAGTATACCAGACTTCTCTCTGAAATGAGGCTTGGGTTGTCCTCTTCCTGTTAAATTCTCAGATTTAACAGAAAGGCTGCCTTCTGCCATGAGGATACACTGATGTAAAAGTTGGAGAGGTACCGGTGCCCTTCTTAATACTAACAGACGTGTGAGGATGTATGACTCTAAACCACACAGTGTACAGTTCCTGCCTATGTTGTATTTGCTTTTCTACCTCTGCCTCTGGTTTTGGTCCTTGGCAGCTGCTGATTTGTGGCAAAATCCCAAAGGTCGGAGTCAGAAGACTGAGTTTAAATTCCGTTATTGCTTTGGTTTTAGCCACGGTGTCAGTCCCTCTCAGTCACTGAGTAAGACAACACCTCATACAGTTGGTGGTAGCATGAAATCAGATGCTCTATAAGAGTATTTTGTAAAACCTGTAAAGTAGGGGCTGGGCGTGGTGGCTCACGCCTGTAATCCCGGCACTTTGGGAGGCCGAGGCGGGTAGATCATGAGGTCAAGAGATCGAGACCATCCTGGCCAACATGATAAAACCCCCTTGTCTACGAAAAACACAAAAATTAGCTAGGCCTGGTGGTAACACAAAAATCAGAGGCACACGCCTATCGTGCCAACTACTCAGGAGGCTTGAACCCGGGGGGCAGAGGTTGCAGTGAGCCGAGATTGCACCACCATGCAAAAATTACAAAAACACAAGAGTATTTTGTAAAACCTGTGAAGTAGGGACTGGGCGTGGTGACCCACACCTGTAATGCCAGCATTTTGGGAGGCCGAGGCGGGCAGATCATGAGGTCAAGAGATCGCAAGCAGCCTGGCCAACATGATGAAACCCCTTGTCTACAAAAAATACAAAAATTATCTGGGCATGGTGTCATGCGTCTGTAGTCCCAGCTACTCAGGAGGCTGAGCCAGGAGAATCACTTGAAGGATTGCAGTGAGCCGAGTTTGCATCACTGCACTCCAGCCTTGTAAGAGAGTGAGACTCCATCTGAAAACAACAACAACAAAGAATTAAAAAACAAAAACTGTGAAGTAGGATGTGACTGTAGGGGCTTGTCACATCATGACAAGCTGCTCATGAGTGTCACTGCTCTTCTTTTCACAGCTGACAGAATATCATCAGCACAACAGCCCTGGTGTTGGTACAGGAGCAACTGACACCAGAAGGCAAATAAATAATGGCAGCAACCCTGAGACAACCACTTCTGCTGGCTGCCACTCACGCGAGGAGGTGAGTCTTGGCTGGCCCGGGTTCTGGGGACAGAGGGCCCAAGGGACAGTAGAGGGTAACTGTGAAGATTGTGGAAGAACTGCCGGGTCCTGGTTAAGAATCCTGGGTTTGAATGCTCTCTCTCCATCTGCTAAGGGTATGATTTAGGGCCAATTGCTTGAGCTCTGTGGGCCCCTGTTTTCACATCTGTAAAATAGGGGTGCTGTTGTTTTACTTACATTTGTGAAGTTTCAATGAGATTTGTTCTTGTTTTTATGTTCATCCCTAGTACAGGGCCTGCTGTGAACACCTCTCCTCCTTGGGCTTGTGTTTCCTGAGGAGCTGGGGTGAGAGAGTATCACAGGTTTCTGTTAGCTCCGAGAGTCCAAGATTTCAAGGCCGACGAGAGTGGAAACATTGGGTCGAAGGGGTCCTGTCTGCATTTTCTGTCCTATGTCCCCACTGTGAAGAACCGTAGCTGGCCCGTATGTGCTCGATGTTTGTTGAATGAATGCTCCTTTGTAAATCACAAGCTTGCAGGAGGGTGGGCTATTCTGACACTCCATCTCTGAAGATTGATGTGACTGTCCTTTGGAGAGAATCTAGTTTCAGACTTTCAGTTCTGTGGCTCTGGGTGAAACCAACGAAGACTGAAATCCTCTTTCTCTGGGAGCTTGAGGAGAGTTTACTAGTTTATGTTCCCATCGGGTCTGAGAACTTTTGACTCTAAACTCCACTCCCGGCCCCTGCCTACTGCTTCCTGGCCTGGGGAATAGAGTCAAGTGGGCCACCCTCAGTTACCTTCCTTTGACTCTTCCCATAGAGACAACAGAACCGAGCTCAGCTGGATGAAGTAACGTGATTGCTTTGTTTGCCCTTGACATGACTGCTGGGTTTCGGGGGGCACTGAGATATAGAAGCCCCAGTCTTGTCTCGCCCACTCCCATCCTGGGGAAGAAGGCTCACCTCCCAGATTCCACCCCATCCAACAGGGTCCCTGATAACCTGGCCCCATGGGTGGTCCTGTCTCGGGGCATTGGTGGCATTCTGGGGGCATGTCTCGCTGTGCCGTCTCTGCCACCCCCTAGTAAGAGCTCTGTCTTCCTCTTCCTATAGGAAAATAAGCCAAGCCACCACCATCAGGCAGCACTCAGGAGGCAGGTAGAGGTGAGTAGAGGGTGTGGAGTTTTCGCCTGTCCTCTGGAGAAGGTTTCTTTGCTTCTCTTTCTTTTTCTTCCTTTTTTTTTTTTTAAAGACTAGTCAAGTGCAGTAGTGAGAAGGGGGGAAAGAGTAGAACAAGGAGTTCAATCTGTAACTGACTGTGAACAATCAATTGAGATATTCACTACCTTCGGACCAGCCTGCTTCTCTTTCATCACGTGCTTGGCTTTTCTTCCGCAGGCTCAGGCTCACACCATCGATGCCCTGGAGACAGCCCTATACTTCGGTGAGAACGCAGCCAGGCAGCTAGAAGGTGGGAATCTGGGCACCCTGTCATCATCATTTCAAGCTGGCACTTGGACAGGCTCTTAGGGGGAGTCCCCTGGAGTGTAATGGTGTGATCTTGGCTCACTGCAACCTCTTGCCTCCTGGGTTCAAGCGATTCTCCTGCCTCAGCCTCCCAAGTAGCTGGGATTATAAGCCTGGGATTACAGGGTGTGCCACCATGCCCAGCTATATTTGTATTTTTAGTAAAGATGGGGTTTCTCCATGTTGGCCAGGCTGGTCTGGAACTCCTGACCTCAGATGATCCGCCCCCTTTGGCTTCCCGAAGTGTTGGGATTACAGGCATGAGCCACCGCGCCCGGCCCCAAGCTCAATTCTTAATGCAACAGGAAAAGGGATCCTTTTAGAGCTTATGCTACAATATCTTTGTCTCCCCTCCTCTCATCTTACTCAAACCCTATGCTCAAATTCATACAATGACCTGCGGGGTCCTGCATCAGGTGCTGGCCAACAGTAGCTGGATGGCAAGTTAGCCAGCTATTTTTGTAAATAAAGTTTTATTGGAACAAAACCACACTCATGTTACTATTATCTATGGCTGCTTTCACACTACAGTAGCAGTGTTGCATAGTTACGATGGAGGCCACTGTGAGGCCTCAAAGTCCAAGCCTGGCCATTATAGCCTTTGTGACCTGCACATACACCTGTGAATGGTCCCCAGGAGCCAGAAAGTCTGAAGTAACCACAAGTAACCAGGTGGCCACAGAAAGAAGTGAAACAACTTGTTCCTGCCTCAACTAATTGCTCTTCTCCTGCAAACTGCAACCTTTGTTCCTGCTCAGCCTTGCGAAAATTTCCCCCTGGACATTGGGTTTCTCACGACCCCCACCCTATAACTATGTAATTTACCACACCCTCCCCTCTGCTTGCAACCCATAACCCCCAGCCTTATGATCATGCCTGACTGTAATAAATGACCCCTACCCTTGTGATCATGCATCTGTTGATGTCCATCCCCTCCCTAAAATAGATTCCCACCTTTAACCATTTGCCCCAATCTGTAAAACCAACTCCTATCCCCACTGCCCTCCGCTGACTCTTTTCGACTCAGCTAGCTCGCGCCTGGGTGAATAAACAGCCATGTCACTCACACAAAGCCTGCTTGGTGGTCTCTTTATGTGAGTGACCTGCCTGACAGCCACGTGGTCTCAAAAGCCTCAAACATTTACTACACAGCCCTTTATAGAACAAATTTGCTAACACTTGCCTTCCATGATCCGGCTCTCTGCTGCCTCCCTCACTTTGTTTTCTGCTGCCTCCTTAGTGTTCTTAGAGCCTGCTGGGCAGTCTTCTGCCTCAGGGCCCGTGTGCTGTTGCTGTTTCCTGGCCTACTGTGGTCTCAGTCCACAGCCTTACCTCCTGCAGGCCAATGTCAGTCTTCAAATGTCATCTTTTCAGTGAGGCCTTTCCTTGCCGCTCTTTCAAAATTGTAATCCTCACCCCCAAGATTTTTCTGGCTTTTCTTGTCTTCAATTTCACTACATAGTTTACTTTTAAAATTTTATTTTCTCTGTCCCCTTCCACCAGAATATATCCTTCATGACAACTTCCCCCCCCTCCCATGCAGGATTTCCTTCAATATGTTTTCAGCATCTAGAATGTCACATGGAATGAGGTAGGCACTCAATACATTATAGTTAATGAATTCCCCATTT
This sequence comes from Saguinus oedipus, assembly GCA_031835075.1. NCBI lineage: Eukaryota > Metazoa > Chordata > Mammalia > Primates > Cebidae > Saguinus > Saguinus oedipus. The sequence goes on from CM063174.1 coordinate 16,361,985, forward strand.
AGGTCCTTATTCTCTTTGGTTTGCTCATTTATGCCCTCATTCAATGCATATTTATGAATAATTACACAAGGCTACCCGCTAGCTGCTGCTGCAGGCAGCGTCCTATGTTATAGTAAAGGCAACAAACACAACCGCCTGATCTCAGGAAGCTTGCATTCTAGATCATTCGTGGTGGGCTGGAACACGGTGGTGTCAGTGCTTTGGGGCTGTTAAATTTTCAACTGTTAAACACAGCCAATAATAAAAAATAAATAACATAACTTTACAAAGAAATTACATTAAAAACAGAAGTGATAAATACAAGACGCGTCACTTCCTAATCGCTACATTCTATTTCTTGGTTCTCGATGTTATTACTTCAAGGGTATCAGATAACCGGTGATCAGCACTGTCTTGGAAAACTCAGCTCAGTGGTTTTCCAAATGAAACTCCGTCTCGCTGATTCTCAGGAGTCTATCTAAGTAGAGTTCATGTTATCCGCCTGTTGGTTACAGAAGTATCCTGTCTTCCCCCAGGAGGCTGTTTGCTCGGTTTGACACTGAATGCTCCCCCAGCAAACACGTTTAGATTGCTCCCCCTTCCCCCGATTGGGGAGAGGAGTATCATCAGAGTGCACAGCCGCAGTGGAGGCGCGAGGGGGCCTGCAGGGGCGCACAGGCGCCTGACCCTGCGGGCGGGAAAGTTAAGGAGGTGCCCGGGTCCCCGCTTCGGGGCTGAGCCTGCCTTGGCCACTGGTATGGGAGCCTTTAATGTAGAAAGGAAAGGAGATCGATCACTCGAGCCTCCATTTGCTGAGCCTGTGGAAGCGAGACGCGAGGATCGGCTGGGAATGCCTGGAAGCGCCGGCGCGCGGAGCCAGGTGGGAGGTGCGAGGCGGCTGCGTGGGGTTTTAGGACTACCGGCCACCAAAGGTGGGTGGACGCTAGGGCAGCCGGGCCTGGAGGGAGCAGGGAGGGCGGCTCAGGTTTAGTCGCGTGGCCCCAGGTGCGCGGCCTTCGCCCCGCAGCACCCGCAGTGCTGGCCGGGGCCTCGGCTCTGCAGCAGAAGTCGCGGTTGTGGCAACTGGCGCGGGCGCAGCTGCCCCGGGCTGGGGCGTTTCGTCTGCGCGGGCCGGTGGGGCGGGCATCGCCCTGGGCCACGCGCTGATAGTCTCCATCTCTCTCAGAAAAAGTCATGCCGTGGTCTGTAAAGGGTCTGCCCCGAAGTGGTCAAATTGTTCATTTTTAGAAACGGATAGTTTTAGGTCGTAAAGACGTTCTAGAAATTACCTCTACGAGTCCGGCTCTGTCATCTTATGGTAAGGGATACTAATATTGCGTGCGGAGCTGGTGGGAGGAGCTTGGTCTTCTGTCTTAAGCTTAGGGTGGTCTCTTCATCCCGGGAGACCTTGCTCTTCCACGTTTTAGAGATCGCTTTTCCCCTTGCTGAATTCATAAAAATGTTTTTAATTCACACGTGTTTCATCTTGTAGGAAGAAGAAATTGTCTAGACGAATAACATGAGATCATATAGAATCCCACTTTTGGTGCTTTCAAGTCAAGAAAGTAAAAGTAAACCATTGCGATCTTTCACCTTAAATATCCTGTGTTTTATTGCTCAAAACACCCAGTTTTTATAATATTCATGATGTCAGAAGGGAAACCTTCTGACAGAAAAAAGCCTCGTAGAAGCTTATCAATCAGCAAGAGTAAGAAAAAGGCATCTAATTCTATTATTTCGTGTTTTAACAATGCACCACCTGCCAAACTCGCCTGCCCCGTTTGCAGTAAAATGGTGCCTAGATATGACTTAAACCGGCACCTTGATGAAATGTGTGCTAACAATGACGTCGTTCAAGTTGATCCCGGGCAAGTTGGCATAATAAATTCTAGTATGTCTATGGTAGATTTAAGCAGTGTTGCTTTAGAAGATGTAACGCCAGAGAAGTCACTACCACCAAAGACAAATTTAACTGCTGGCCAAAGTGATACAGCGAAAATGGCCATAAAACAGAAGTCCAGTCCCTACTTTAAAAGTAATGATGCCTTGGTGTGTAAAAATCAAGATGAGCTGAGAAATCGTAGTGTGAAAGTCATTTCTTTGGGAAGCCTAGCATCTAAATTGTCCAGAAAATACATAAGGGCTAAAAAATCAATAGATAAGGATGAAGAATTTGCCGGTTCTAGTCCACAGAGTTCCAGATCCACGGTCATTCAGAGCCTGGTTGATAACTCTTCAGAAATTGAGGACAAGGATCAAATTTTGGAGAACAGTTCTCAAAAAGAAAACATGTTTCTATGTGATTCTCTAAAGGAAGAGTGTATTCCCCAACACATGGTAAGAGGAAATAAAATAATGGAAGCCGAAAGCCAAAAGACTACCCAGGAATGTGAGAAATCAGCCCTCACCCCTGGCTTCTCTGATAATGCACTCATGTTATTTTCACCAGATTTCACTCTTGGGAATACATTAAAGTCTACCTCAGAGGACAGTCTTGTAAAGCAAGAGTGTATCACAGGAGTGGTTGGACAACGTGAAGCATGTAGTTGTGAAGAAGTAAAAATGACTGTTGCCTCAGAAGCTAAAATACAGCTGTCAGATTCAGAGGCAAAATCTCAGAGTTCTGCAGATGATGTTTCTGCATGGAGTAACATCCAAGAGGCTTCTCGGCAGGGTGACAGTGGCTTAAGCAGTGATATCTCTCGTAGCATTCCTTTGGAGCAGGGGTCAAGCTGCGATGGTCCTGATCAAACAACCAGTCATCCTTACTACCTTCGGAGTTTCCTTGTGGTGCTGAAAACCGTACTTGAGAATGAAGATGATATGATGCTCTTTGATGAGCAGGAGAAGGGAATTATAACTAAATTTTATCAGTTATCAGGTATCTTAAGCATGTTTTCAAGCTTTCGTTCCCCATTTGCTGCCCTGATTTGGGCACGATGTGATGGGCAGTAATCTAGTGACCACAAGGAGTCACTGTGGTGTAGTGAGTGCTCTGTGGGAGTGTTCATGGGAGTCAGAGCATACTCAGAGGTTTTATTGAGAGGGATGCATGGAAAAGAGACAGTATTTTGGGGCAGCTGATGTTTACTCTTGCTGTAACTTTGGTTACATCGGAAGCAGCTGTTTTTCTTTCATAGGTGTATTTGACAGTTATAAAATAATCTTTTTCAGATTAAAAAAATACACTGTGGCAGTAGAAAAGGATACTTTGTATTTTCAGCACGTAATCAGGCTTCTTGTTAGGTTGTTTTGTTCTTCAAAGATGAAAGAATAAAACACAGGAAAAAACAACAAACCAACCTGAGGCTCATTTTCTTTCTCCCAACAACATTTTAGACTCAGACTGTGCCTTTTAAAGACAGGATTGGAGGAAATGGAAACTTTCAAGCTGAAATTGGTACATTTAAAAATATTAGTCTATGCCTCAAGTCCTTGGCAGCCAGGGGCGGCTCCAAGCCAGCAGTGCAGGTTTGTAGTAAAAAGCCACCCTTGTGTCCTTGCAGTGTTATTACAGGGGGCCATGATGGGTCTGTGGAACTGAGTCCCTGAGGATAGGAAAAAACTTACTTGCTGGCCACACTGTCCTTCAGTAAACTACAGCCATGCCCGACTCTTCAGTAGATAAACGAAAAATCCTGAACGTTACTGTTAATACTTAAGAGAAGGATTTCTGTTTTAAATTTGCATGGTGGAATTATGTATTCCTCATGTTACTTTTTAACAATTGAGCAGTATTTCTTCTCTGGGCACAGCTCTGTGTAGTATCCACTTCCATCTCTGCTTTTGTGTTCTCATCGGAAAATGAACATAATAGCACATTGGCTCTTCTGTCCAAACTAGTCACAGATCTTTGGGTGCTGATTGCATTCATGCGAGTATTTCAGTGATTGGTGGCTCTGTGCTTCCATATAATTGAGAAATATGAACAGTTTTCCTAGTGCAATTTCTGCATATGCTTGTGTCTTATATTCCATGGAGAATCATGTTCAGTCTGTTGGTGTGTAGAAATAATTACTGCTAATTTTTTTTGCCTTTTTATTTTTGTATTTTTAAGTTCTTTTAGAGGCAGGGTTTCTGTCACCCAGGCTGAAGTGCGGTGGCATAATTATAGCTCACTGTAACCTTGAACTCTTGGTCCCAAGTGATCCTCCTGCCTCAGCCTTTCAAAGTGCTGAGATTACAAGCGTGAGCCACAGGCTGGGCGTGGTAAAACCCTGTCTCTACTAAAAATAAAAAAATTTGCTGGGCATGGTGGTGGGTGCCTATAATTCCAGCTACTTGGGAGGCTGAGACAAAAGAATTGCTGGAATCTGGGAGGTAGAAGTTGCAGTTAGCGAAACTCGGTCTCAAAAAAAAAGCGTGAGCCATCATGCTGGGTCAATTTTGCCTTTTTAAAGAAAAAAGAAAAATGTTGGAAGTATTGAAAATACGATTATGCCATTTTAGAGTTGGCTGAAATTTAAAGATAATCTGGGGAATAGAGAGATTGAGGCCAAACACGTTAATTAAGAAGCTTGTCCAAGATTACTGGGTTAGAGATGACTATACTACTAAAGCTGGACGTTTTTTGGGAAAATTATTTTCAGATTATTTCAGTCAAATTAGAATAATGCATATTAAACTAAAAGCAGAGAATTAAATAATTCTGGGTAGGGCCTCTGAGGCAGTAGAAATGTTGATGGCCAGAAAATGGGGAAAGTGATTTTAGAAGTTTTAAAATGACCAATTGTTACCAAATTTTTAAATGTACTTTCAAAATGGTTTATACCATAAAATGATGGCCTTATACATATGGTAAGCATATGTTTATTTCCAAGTAGTACATTTATTCACTTCTGGTTTAAAAGGTAAATGTAGTGTTTTTCACCATTTTTCTTAACTTTATTGCAGCTACTGGTCAGAAGTTATACGTAAGGCTCTTTCAACGTAAATTAAGCTGGATTAAGATGAGTAAATTAGAATACGAAGAGATTGCCTCAGACTTAACACCTGTGATTGAAGAATTGCAGCATGCAGGCTTTCTACAGACAGGTAGGACTAGTAGAAGGAAATGTGAAATGAAAATATGATTCGAAGAGCTGAGCTTCTGCAGAATGGTGGCAGTATTAGTATGGTGCCCTCTCCTGTTAACTTACTGGTTTTTAATTGAATTTTTAATCTTAGAACCACAATTTGTTCATGTGCTGCTAGAGCCATTCTTAGCTTGAGTTAAGAATGAAAGATTGCTGCTGTTTTCTTGACTGTGACAAATTGAGAATGAAAGTCACCTGGGGATAGACATAGGTGTGTGCCACAGAAGAAATAACACCCCTTCTTGGTGCCCTCCTTCCAGCAAGAACTTGACTCATCTTGCGCAGGGTCCTCATCTTTATGATAGAGTAGAGCTGGTTGTCTGAAACCAGTATGGCCTCTAAAAACTTCACCTGCTGCACATGCACACACGTACAGCTCTTTGACGATGCTGACTGCCTTCATCTGCTGCACATGCACACACGTACAGCTCTTTGACGATGCTGACTGCCTGAAGCGTTGTTGAATTGCTTTAAGCCTGTGTGAACACTAAGGAGAATCTGTCTCCTGCAGTGATACCCTTCGTTATCGGTAGCATCCATTAAGTACCTTCCCGTGTATTGGGTACAAAATTGCACTGTATTAGAAAAGGGAAATGTGAGCCTTGGGTTCACGTTGCTGACATTTTAGACCCAAATAAGCAAATCAGCCCGATGGTTTCTTTGGGGCAGTTTGTTGTGGGGAGCAGTAAGTGGGGATGAAGCGAGGGAAGCAGGAAGTATTGAAGGGTGATTGTTAGGGTGGGGCTGGATGGGGCGGGCTGGGGAAAGTTTTGGGGGAGGCATAAAGCTCAGTGAAGGAACTCAGATGTGGATGGTTAGTGGTAGGACAGAGGACATGCTGCAGAGCAGCGCTTCCCACACATCAGTGCCAGCAGGGTCACCTGGGAGCTTGGCTCAGTCCTCGCCTGACTAGGAAAATCTGGTACAGATTCCATAAATTCATATGTATGACAGGCATGCCAGGTGATTCCTGCAGGTGAATCTTGACTTACCTTCAAATGAGCAACAAAACCAGGATCCTAGTGCTCACTGTAGCACTCAGTCAAGTGCAAGTCCTACCCATGCTCCAGCCCCATGAGACCTGGCCCTGGCTGTCCCTGTCACTCTGCCATGGCCACCCATCCCTCAGCATTCTAAACAAGGATGAGCGCATTCCTGTCTCAAAGCCTTCGAGTGACTTTCCCCTCCACCCAGGTCAGTTTCCACCACATAGCCACACGGCATATTCCTCGTTTCCTTCACCTCTGCGTGGTGTTGTTTTGTCCCAGGTTTGTCTGACTGCACTGTGTGAAATACAGCAAACCTCCTGCCAGCTTGTTTGCCTCCCCAAGTTGTGATTTTCTTTAGAGAGGTTTTTACCACCTGATCTATATGCCTCTTCATTTAACTATTATGCTGGGAGGTTAGCTCCTGTGGATGGGATTTCTTTCACTAGCATCGTGCCCGGGGCCTTAGAACGTTACCAGGCACACAGTGTACACCAATAGATATCTGTTGAATGGAGGAAGAAGCTGCTGCCCTAAACTGTGAAGCCCTGACAGTAAAGACCTGCCGGGTCTGACGGAGCTGAATTCCTACATGTAGGTTGGTGTCGGGGCCCCCAGTACAGAACAGGCTCATGAATGCCGAATGAGCAGGAGAGGCTTGTGGGAGAAGAGGGCTGATGATCACTTCATTCTGACCTGGTTTGAGAGGTCCTGTTTTGTAGGGGTTTTGTGACGAGAAAGGCAGGGAGTATATATCCAAACAAGTGTTGGGATCCCAACCATATGGCTATCCATGTGTGTCTTTATTTCCTTCACATTTTAGTGAGAAATTCTATTATTTGATTTTTTTTTTTTTTTTTGAGATAGTGTCTCGCTCTGTTGCCCAGGCTGGAGTGCAGTGGCGCAATCTCAGCTCACCGCAACTCCACCTCCCAGCTTCAAGCAATTCTCCTGCCTCAGCCTCCTGAGTAGCTGGGATTACAGGCACTGCCACCACACCTGGTTAATTTTTGTATTTTTAGTAGAGATGAGGTTTCACCATGTTGGTCAGGCTGGTCTTGATCTCCTGACCTTATGATCCACCTGCCTCTGCTTCCCAAAGTGCTGGGATTGCAGGAGTGAGCTACCATGCCCGTTCTTGGGATCTTTTAAGAGATATGATAGTAGTGTTATGAATATATTAATAATACCATGTTAATAATTCCACATTTAATGACTGATTTGGCCAACTAATTAAAATTTTCTAAGTAGAATTTCATTTTATCTTCATCTAACTGAGGTAAATAAAGCTAGAAAATGGTAAAATTTTAAAAACTTTTTTTTTAATCATTTCAGAATCTCAGTTGCAAGAACTCTCTGAAGTGCTTGAACTCCTTTCTGCTCCTGAACTAAAAGCCCTGGCCAAGACCTTCCACTTGGTGAATCCCAGTGGACAGAAACAGCAGCTGGTGGACAGCTTTCTCAAATTGGCCAAACAGCGTTCAGTCTGCACTTGGGGCAAGAATACGCCTGGAATTGGTGCAGTGATTTTAAAAAGGTTTTGTTGGCCATCATTATAGTAAAAAAAATTTACAATGTTGGTAACACATAATAACTTATAATAGATTGTATACGTGATTGAACTGTAATTGCATGTTTCAGTTGCAATTAGATTGAGAAGGCTGAAAAAGCCTTCATTGTGATAGCCTGGATTCTTTCTTGGGTTACTATACAAAATTTTTGTTATAACACTGTACTTGATTTCTTGATTTCCAGGACCAAGAAAAATCGAAAGGCAATAGGCCTTTGGTAAATTCTAGTATTTTATTTTCCAAGAAAAATACAGTTTTAAGTGATTCTTACAGGATTTTAGACTAAACTCTTCAGTCACATTTTTATTTTAGTAAAGTTTTTGTTTACTAAACAAAGTCTAATCAGGCAGTCTTAATGTGCAAATTTTCCTGAGTTTAAACACAGCAGTTTACCAAAACTGTTGGTGGTTTCTTTTGTCCTTGACAAGCCCTTGAACTAATTTGAAAATTACACAAACTTTTGGAATTGATTTCTTTTGCCCATGTTATTTATGTAATCAAACGATATCAACTTTAGTCTGGGAATTCACTACTCTGGAGTCATTGAGGATGAAATGATAGGATGCTTTTGAAAACATTTTAAAATGAAGTTATTTATTTTATATACTTATTTGGTATAATTCAGTTGTTATGAGCCCATCCTTGTTGGGGAGGTACTATAAGTATGAATCTTTAATCAACAGGGATAGTAAGGCAGACATTAAGAAAAACATCAATACCAACACTTCAAAAGGTTAGATTGTAGACTTTTAAAAAATGCTTTAATTACTTATTTGTGGTTAACTGAATCCTTATCCATGTGATACGTTAAATGTCTTCTAAGTCCTTTGTCTGATTTTGTTTCTTAAGTATTTGATGTTAACCTTATATGTAACATTTTGTGGGCAAGTAAACATTAAAATTAGCAGCTCTCTGATGGGGCATGGTGGCTCATGCCTGTAATCCCAGCACATCGAGAGGCCGAGGCAGGCAGATCATGAGGTCAGGAATTAGAGACCAGCCTGGCCAATATGGTGAAACCCCATCTGTACTAAAAATACAAAAATTAGCCGGGCATGGTGGTGTGCGTCTGTAATCCCAGCTACTCAGGAGACTGAGACAGGGTTGCGATGAGCTGAGATTGCACCTCTGTACTCCAGCCTGACTCCATCTCAAAAAAAAAAAAAAAATTTAGCCCTCTCTTGGTATATGCACTTAGCATAGAACAGATAAAATAAATAAGATGAACATATTTTGTCATTGACTTCGGACTTCTAGGAAAATAGAATCCTTAAGGCAGTTTTAATTTTAGTAAAAACCACTGTCAAGTTTGTCCTTTATTTCTTCATTTTGATGTAAAGCCCAGCAGTGGAATTTCAGAGTCCCTGGCAGCCTCATGTCAGGGCAGTGCCTGGTGCTCTTTCTCTGCTGTTATCATAAAGAAACAAAAAACACACATTATTACAGAAAAAGGCACTTTTTTTTTTTGAGACTGACTTTCGCTCTTGTTACCCAGGCTGGAGTGCAATGGCGCAATCTCAGCTCACTGCAACCTCCACCTCCTGGGTTCAGGCAATTCTCCTGCCTCAGCCTCCTGAGTAGCTGGGATTACAGGCACGCGCCACCATGCCCAGCTAAGTTTTTGTATCTTTAGTAGAGACGGGGTTTCACCATGTTGACCAGGATGGTCTCGATATCTTGACCTCCTGATCCACCTGCCTCAGCCTCCCAAAGTGCTGGGATTACAGCAGGAGTCACTGCTTAGTTTTCTCCATTTCATGCTTCACAACCTCGAGGCTGTGTCCACTGGGGGCATCCCTGGGACTCTGCCTGGAGGTAGATGAAGTGGGCACTTTGGGCACTGTGTAGATGAGTGGCTCTCAGTTCAGTGGTGGTATGATAGGAATCCCACCCCTTCCCCTTCAACTCTGTGGTGGTGGTACTCATCTCTCCCACGCTCTCAGGCATGCAATGCTGCTTTTGGCTTAATAGCTTCTGCACCAGGAGGGTGTGACGTCTTTCACTAGGCCAGTGGTTCTCAACAGGCATCTGGCATCATTTGGAGACATTTTTGGTGGTCAGTACTGGAGGTGGTGATACTAATGGCATCTAGTGAATAGAGGCCAGGGACACCACTGAGCATCCTGTAATTTACAAGACGGCCCCTGACAACCAAGAATTATTTGGCCTAAATGTCAATAGTGCTGAAGCTGAAAAACCCTGCCTTCAATGGTGTCTAAGCTGCTAGAGTCAGAGGGCCCACAGGATCCTGGATTTAATTCAGACCTCCAAGCCCACCTTGCAGATATCAGAGTTGAACTGAATTCACTCCAGTGTTAACCTAGAATAGAGTTGCTGCTGGACTACTCTATACACTAGAGCAGGGGTCTCCAAGACCCAGGCCGCAGACTGGTAACGGCCCATTGCCTGTTAGGAACTGGGTGGCACAGCAGGAGGTGAGCAGTGTGCCAGCAGGCATGACTGCCTGGGCTCCGCCTCCTGTCAGATCAGCAGTGGCATTAGATTCTCATAGGAGCACGAACCCAATCGTGAATTGCGCTTGTGAGGGATCTACGTTGGGCATTCCTTATGAGAATCTGAGGTGGAACGGTTTCAACCCAAAGCACCTCCCCCAACCCAGTCCATGGAAAAATTCTCTTCCATGAAATCACTCTCAGTGCCAAAATCGTTGACTGCTGCACTAGAGAACAGCACCAGACTTTGGCGTATAAGTGTGTACCAAGCCTTGGTACCCAAAATCTGATGTTGTGCCCAGAGCCTATGATGGTGACATTTTAAATAAATACCATTATTTAATCTAAATCATCACTTGAATCAAAAATCGATAATTTTTTAATGTTGACCAGGCAATACTTTTATGAAAGTTCTCCTCGTATTTGAAGTGCTCATGACCAGGGTAAACCCTACCCTACTCTTGGCCGAGGAAGGAAGCACTTTTATGGAGCCGAACCATTTGGAGATGTATATTCATTGACTCTCGTGTATCCCTGGGTGAGCTCTGCGCCCCAGAGCAGTTCAGTAATGCTCCAGTGTTTAAAATAGTGAATGTCATTTCTCTTTATTTTAGATGAAAATAATTTGTAAAATCTGACGTCCAAATGCTTAACAAGCTAAAAGGTAGTCTATATCGTACGTTTTCAGAGCTAATGTAAAATCTGACGTCCAAATGCTTAACAAGCTAAAAGGTATTCTACATTGTACATTTTCAGAGCTAAAGCCTTGACTGGACAGTCCGTACGAATCTGTAAAGGCCCCAGGGCTGTGTTTTCCCGGATCTTGCTGCTGTTTTCATTAACCGACTCGATGGAGGATGAAGATGCCGCTTGTGGAGGTCAGGGGCAGCTTTCAACGGTCCTGTTGGTCAACCTCGGCCGAATGCAGTTTCCTAGTTACACCATCAATCGGAAAACCCAAATCTTCCAAGGCAGAGATGATCTTATTAGGTGAGATGATGTTAGCTCACTATAATAGCTATGTGTGTATTTCACAATTTAGTACAAGCTTTTATTTTTTTCCAGCCAAAATAGAAACATTAACTGCATAGCCAAAACAGTTTTTAATCTTTCTTTGCCCCACTTGTATACATTTCTGTGACTACAGGGAAAATGTAGAAATGTGCCGAGATCATGGTTGCCAAAACCAAGGAATTTTGAGTTGGAATTACCAAAGCTTTCTCTGGTTTACGTTTCCAAGTACCTTTAGCAGGGAGTTGTTTTTTATTTTTATTTTTAATTTGAGACAGGATTTTGCCCAGGCTGGAGTGCAGTGTTATGATCACGGCTCACTGTAGCCTCTACTTCCTGGGCCCAAGTGATCCTTCCACCTCAGCCTCCCAAGTAGCTGGGACCACAGACAAATGCCACCACACTTAGCTAATTTTTGTTGTTGTTGTTGTTTTTTGGTAGAGATGGGGTTTTGCCATGTTGCCCTGGTGGTCTCAAACTCCTGGACTCAAGCAGTCTGCCCACCTTGGCCTCCCAAAGTGCTGGGATTACAAGTGTGAGCCACCACCCTTGGCCTGTATTTTTTTGACACAGACATTTTAACAAACTTGGCTTATGAACATGTTGTTGGCATGAACAAGACTGGAGATGAATGTTTTCCTAGTAATAACACTTTAAGTAAAGCCATTAATAACTTGTATACTGTATATCATACATATGATAATCAGATATCATACAAATGATAAATTAGAAGTTTTCACTAATTTATATTGGCGCATGGATTTAGTGAAAATTTGGTTTGTCCAGTAAAAGTAGTTTTTGAACTAAAAATAGAACTACCATGTGATCCAGCAGTCCCACTACTGGGTATATATCCAAAGGAAAAGAAATGGGTATATTGAAGAGAGATATCTGTACTCCCATGTTTATTGCAGTCTATTCACGATAGGCAAGTCATGGAATCAACCTGAGTGGCCATCAGTGGATGAATGGATAAAGAAAATGTGGTGCATGTACACAATGGAGTACTATTCAGCCATCAAAAAGAGTGACATTCTCTTATGGTGGCGACTTGGTTGAACTTGGAGGACATTGTGTTACGTGAAATAAGCCAGGCACAGAAAGACAAATACTGCGTGTTCTCACTTATATGTGGGAGCTAAAAAGGTGGATCTCACAGAAGTAGAGAATAGAATAGTCGTTCCCGGAGGCTGGGAAGGATGCGGGGACAGGGGACAGGGAAAGGTTGGTTAACAGATACAAAAGCGTGGCTAGATAGAAGGAATAAGTTCTGTTGTTCTGTAATAGTGTCGGATGACTATAATTAACAGTTTATTATGTTTTTTTAAATAGCTAGAAGAATGGATTTGGAATATTCCCAACACAAAGAAATGATAAATGTTTGAGGTGATGCCTGCTACGGCAGCACATGCCTATATTTCTAGCTACTAGGGAGGCTGGGGCAGGAGGGTCACTTGAGCCCAGAAATTTGGGACTAACCTGGGCAACATAGTGAGACCCCATCTCTAAAACATTTTTTTAAAAGTTTGAGGTGCCGGATATGCTAATTACCCTAATTTGATCATTATACGTTGTATGCATGCACTGAAATATCACACTGTGCCTCATAATATGTGCAGTTACATGTCAATTAAAAATAATAGGTGCAAAAGAAATAATGGGATTACAGTATTAAAAAGTAGGTTTTGATAAGAATAGCATAGATCTTAGAGAAAAAAGTTGGATTTCCCTAGAAAAACACCTTTTATAAGAAAAATTAATTTGGATTTCCTAAAATGTCACTTTTGATTCTTGATTTGGATTTCTGACTCAAAATTTTTTTTTTTTTGAGACGGAGTTTCGCCCTTGTTACCCAGGCTGGAGTGCAATGGCGCGATCTCACCGCAACCTCCGTCTCCTGGGTTCAGGCAATTCTCCTGCCTCAGCCTCCTGAGTAGCTGGAATTATAGGCACGCGCCACCATGCCCAGCTAATTTTTTGTATTTTTAGTAGAGACGGAGTTTCACCATGTTGACCAGGATGATCTCGATCTCTTGACCTCGTGATCCACCCGCCTTAGCCTCCCAAAGTGCTGGGATTACAGGCTTGAGCCACGACGCCCGGCAGTTTATCCTTTTTAAAGTGTTCCCATTCATTCAATAAAAATGAGTGTTGAGTACCTATCATGTGCCTCGGTTGCAGCAGGGAACAAGAGAGGGCCTCAGCCATCATGGAGCTATGTTTCCCCAGGGAGAGAGGAAATCAACAATATTTCATGTGTGTGAGAAGTGCTGTGATAATTGAGGGGCAGGCTGAAGAAGTTCTTTATAGACAGAGTGTCAGAGAGAGTGGCCCTGGAGAGGTGACATTTGAAGTGGGACTTGAGGATGAGAATGAGGTACCCTGTGTCAGGGTCTGGGTGCCTGCATCCTGGCCGCCAGGTAGCGTGTGCACAGGCCCCGAGGCAGGAAAGAGCTTGTTGAGTTGGAACTCAGGAGCCCCCTGGCTAAGATGTGGGGGTGGCCAGGACTGGGTTGGTGGCAGTGGAGACAAGTGAATGCATTTGAGACAGTTTGGAAGCAGAAAAGACAAGTCTTGATTGTGATGAGGGCGAGGAGAGGAATGGACCAAGGATGGCTCCGGTGTTTTGCCTTGGGTGGTGGTGCCATCCAGTGAGAAGAGGATTGGGAGAGGTGTTGGTGCTGGAAGCATCAGTGTGTTTGGTTGAAGCTGTCATGTGTGGCATTGGACTTGCTGTCAGGAACTCAGGGATGGGTCCAGCCTGGAAAAAGTCAACATTTTTGAGAGTCACTGGCATATGGACAGTGGAGCTGAATGAGCAGCATATTATAAAACAATTAGATCTAAGAATTTGTGAGCAAATTTTTACATTTGGAGGCAGTTTCTTTACTCTTACTTTATAGTGTTTGTACATCTGTTATTGTCTGCTTTTCTTTTAGATGTGAGACCAAAATACAATGAACATGGACTCAAAGTGTTAACAGAATTTGTTGGTCAAATGTCTGTTTTTGGGTAGCCAAAGGAGCAATGAAAAACTGTCTTTCTTAAGCTGAGTTATGTTGTAACATTTCAGCGTGTTATCTCCCAAAGAGCATCCTTTAGTTATTTTGAACTATTCCAAGTAATTCTCTCAGTGTGGGCAGAATCCCTTTGGCTACCTCTGCTTGTAAATTATTAGATTCTCAGATCTACATCCGACTATAATTCTGACGTGGCTTGCATGTTTGCTGTCGTATTTTTGAATGAGTGAATGGATGAATGAATGGATGAGTGCCAAAATCAGGAATGATGAGCTGATCCATATCATGTTTATATAATGGAGCATGTTATGTGACAATACAGCATACATGTTTTCATCTTTCTAGTTGGGCTTTCTGTATCAGTTCTTCCGGGCCACTCCAGTGATTACTTAAGTGAGATTATTACTAGAAGAAAATTTAAGTGTCCTCATATTTTAGAAAACACACTTTCACCCTTCAGAATTAAATCTGTTGGCTAGAATGTGGTGGCTCTATGGGAATGCTCGTTCACATCTGGAACTTGGATGCCATTTTCCTCCAGATACGCAGCAGCCGTGCACATGCTGAGCGACATTTCTTCCGCAATGGCCAACGGGAACTGGGAAGAAGCTAAGGAGCTCGCTCAGTGTGCAAAAAGGGATTGGGACAGACTGAAAAACCACCCTTCTCTGAGGTGAGAGTTTTTCTAGGTACCTGCCGCAAGTTGTTCCAGACACAGTAGTTTTCTTCCTGAAGAATATACTCCTTTTGCTCTGTGGTTAAACCAGCCGTGGAATTGAATTTTTACCTGCTGTCCCTAGAGTGAAAGTGCTGCGTGAAGTAGAAGGAAATGTCTGAATGTTTAAAGTGAATTTGATAGAACTCAGATTCATGGGCAACACACGTGCCAGTCCCATTCTTGGCTTGTCGAATGCCATTTGTAGGGATGTTGGCCTCCCTGAGGACTGGTGAGCTGAACTGAAAGGTCAGGGAAGCCAGCAGCAGGACGGATGTGGGTAGCATGATAGGTGTGTTCTTCTGAAGGAGATTCAAGTTAGGTGTTAACTGAAAAAGACAGCCCAAGCGAACTTTCAGAGTTCCAAGTACACAGCAAGCGATCTTTTTGTTTGAAAATGTTAGACATCTTCAATATTTGTTAAGACATGTTTTCCTCTGTTGTTACATAGTGATAGAAAAAAATTAGTATTTTCCGACGCCTCTTTCAGAAAACCGTTTAGGATATACAGTTGACCCTTGAATAACGGAGGGGTTTGGGCAGCAACCTCTCAACACAGTGAAGAAACTGTATAATTTTTGACTTTCCCATTACTTAATTAATAATAGCTTACTGCTGACCAGAAGCCCTACTGATTACATAAACAGTCAATTAACACACAGTTCATACGTTTTAAGTATTATATGCTGCATTCTTACAATAGAGTAAGCTAGGGAAAAGAAAGTATTAAGAAAATCATAAGAGGGCTGGGCGTGGTGGCTCATGCCTGTAATCCCAGCACTTTGGGAGATGGAGGCAGGCAGATCACCTAAGCTCGGGAGTTCAAGACCAGCTGACCAACATGGAGAAACTCCATCTCTACTAAAAATATAAAATTAGCTGGGTTTGGTGGCACATGCCTGTAATCCCAGCTACTCAGGAAGCTGAGGCAGGAGAATCGCTTGAACCCAGGAGGTGGAGGTGGCAGTGAGCCGAGATTTCGCCATTGCACTCCAGCCTGGACAACAAGCAAAACTCCATCTCAAAAAATAAAAAAAAGAAAACCATAAGGGACCAGGCGTGGTGGCTCATGCCTGTAATCTCAGCACTTCGGGAGGCCAAGGTAGGTGGATCACTTGAGGTCAAGAGTTCAAGACCAGCCTGACGAACATGGTAAAACCCCATCTCTACTAAAAATACAAAAATTAGCTGGGCATCATGATGGGTGCCTATAATTCCAGATACTGGGGAGGCTGAGGCAGGAGAATCACTTGAACTTGGGAGACAGAGGTTGCAGCGAGCTGAGATCATGCCACTGCACTCCAGCCTGAGTTACAGAGTGAGACTCCATCTCAAAAAAAAAAAAAAAATCGGGCCGGGCGCGGTGGCTCACGGCTGTAATCCCAGCACTTTGGGAGGCCAAGGCGGGCGGCTCACAAGGTCAAGAGATCGAGACCATCCTGGTCAACATGGTGAAACCTCATCTCTACTAAAAATACAAAAAATTAGCTGGGCATTCTGGCGCATGCCTGTAATCCCAGCTACTCAGGAGGCTGAGGCAGGAGAATTGCATGAACCCAGGAGGCGGAGGTTGCGGTGAGCCGAGATCGTGCCATTGCACTCCAGCCTGGGTAACAAAAGCGAAACTCCATCTCAAAAAAAAAAATAAATCATAAGGAAGAGAAAACATGTTGACTGTTCACTAAGTGGGTGGAAGTGGATCATCATGAAACTCTTCATCCTTGTTGTCTTCACGTCGAGTAGGCTGAGGAGAAGGACAATGAGGAGGGCTTGGTCTTGCTGTGTCAGGGGTTGCAGGGGTAGAAGAAAATCCACGGATAACTGGACCCATACAGTTTAAACCCATGTTGTTCAAGGGTCCACTGTATATTTATAAAGAAATAATGTTGATTAAAAATCACGGAAGTTAGATTACCATAAACAAAGGTTGATAAACTTCTGTAAAAGGTCACATAGTGAGTATTTTAGGCTTTGCAGGCCACGTGGTCTCTGGCACCAACTTGACTCAGCTGCTGTAGTGCAAAAGCAGCTACAAGTAGTACGTCCGCAGATGAAGGCGCCTGGCTGTGTTCCACTTAACATCATTTGTGGACACTGCAGTTGGAGTTTCATATCATTTTCACATACCACAGTGTATTATTCTGTTTATTTTAACAATTTAAAAAGGTAAAAACCGGTTGGGTGCGGTGGCTCACGCCTGTAATCCCAACACTTCGGGAGGCTGAGGTGGATGGATCACAGGTCAAGAGATTGAGACCATCCTGGCCAACATGCTGAAACCTTGTTTCTGTTAAAAGTATAAAGTTGCCAGGTGTGGTGGTGGGTGCCTGTAGTCCCAGCTACTCAGGAGGCTGAGACGGGAGAATCATTTGAACCCAGGAGGCAGAGTTTGCAGTGACCCAAGATTGCACACTGCACTCCAGCCTTGCAACAGAGACTCCATCTCAAAAAAAAAAAAAACAAAAAACAAGGTAAAACTATTCTTAGTTTGCAGGACATAAAAAAGCAGGTGGCAGACCCTGGGTTTGGCTTGTGGGCCGGAGTTTGCTGACCTTGGTTTAGGATGACTAGTTCTCATCTTACTCCACTGTCTGAGTGACCTAGGACATAGCAGCTGGCTGTGAGAATGTAGGTTTGTGGTGTAGAAAATTGTACCCAACTGAAAGTATTTATAATATATCTTTTTTTAAAAGATAGGAATTCAGTCTGCTTTGTCACTTTTTATTGTTGTCTTACAACAGATTAACTGAGTTATTAAACTACTGGTGTATATCTTCATTTTAGATGGCACGCAGATTTACCAGTCTTTCTGCGGTGTTTTACTGTTGGATGGATTTATACAAAGATTTTGTCTCGGTCTGTGGAAATACTGCAGAGACTTCACATGTATGAGGTTAGAGCGCAGGTCCCTGCCCCCCCATTACTGATGTGACAGCATTAAATGTGAAGGACAGCGATCGGGCTCTCCGCATTTCCTACTTATTTGGTTAGCACACAGTAATGTAATGGAGGTGTATTTGTTTTGTTCTGTTTTGTTTTGTCTTTTTGAGACAGAGTCTCACTCCGTCACCCAGGCTGGGGTGCAGTGGCACGATTTGGCTCACTGCAGCCTCTGCCTTCCGGGCTGAAGTCATCCTCCTGCCTCAGCCTCCTGAGCAGCTGGGACTACAGGCGTGCACCACCATCCCTAGCTGATTTTTATTTTTGTAGTAGAGACAAGGCTTCACCATGTTGCTCAGGCTGGTCTCGAACTCCTGGACTCAAGTGATTTGCCCACCTTGACCTCTGCTGCTCGGGGGCCTGAAGTGCTGCGATTATACTACTGCACCTGGCCAGTGAAGGCACAATTAATGTAGGCAGCCTGCTGTCTCTCGGATTAGTAGAGAGAAGACAGGTGAAGACAGACAACTGTTCTCTTTGCTTGTGTGTTGATGAATCTGTGTACCAGGACGGCCTGGTAGTGGTGGCTGGCATCCTGCAGGGTCCCCTACAGGTTTGCAGCCTAAGCCTGAGTTTCTTTCAAAACTCCGTGAGACTTGGGAGGTCCCCAGAAATCTCTGAGGGGGAAATCTCATGTTTCCTTATGCTTCCCTGTCAGCTGTCATGGATTGTCTGGAGATAATTTATAATCACAAATCAGAAATTTGTTGTATCCTTATACTAAACTTTGTGAAATTGCTAGGTTTCTTTTGTTTAGTATTTCTATATTGAAAATGTTGTCTCCAGGCCAGGCATGGTCAAAAATATATTTTAAAAAGGCCAGGCGCAGTGGCTCACACTTGTAATTGTAGCACTTTGGGAGGCCAAGGCAGGCGGATCAAAAGGTCAGGAGTTTGAGACCAGCCCGGCTAACAAAGTGAAACCCCATCTGTCCTAAAAATACAAAAATTAGCTGGGCTTGGTGGCAAGCGCCTATAATCCCAGCTACTTGGGAGGCTGAGGCAGGCAGGAGAATCTCTTGAACCCAGGAGACGGAGGTTGCAGTGAGCTGAAATTGCACGACTGCACTCCAGCCTGCGTGACAGAGAGCTAGACTGTCTCAAAAAAGAAAAGAAAAGAAAATGGTATCTGACAAAGAGGATGTGCTAAGCTGGGTTCTTGGCCTGGAGTCTGAATTCCAGGGGATCAATGGG
Source organism: Saguinus oedipus (assembly GCA_031835075.1). NCBI lineage: Eukaryota > Metazoa > Chordata > Mammalia > Primates > Cebidae > Saguinus > Saguinus oedipus. Next base: position 16,380,928 of record CM063174.1, read on the forward strand.
TGGGCTTTGGGGAAGTGTGTGAATCTCAAACTTGCCTGTGTATGGGGGTTTATGCACTTGTCTGGTCTGAGTCATTCCATAGTGCAAAGACATCCATGAGCCACGGAAGATTAACGAATAGAATGACTGAACAGTCTGTACATAAACCTGGACCAGAGTCTCCCTGTCGACTTGGGGTGTTTGCATGAGGACAGCCCTTATTACTTTCCTGCCCACCCAAATCCTTGCAGTTAGTCCTATGACCTGCTGGGTTCCCAGAAGTATGTGGGTTTGCCAGTTCTGACCAGTGCTCAGCTGCCTGGAGCTTGACCCTGAGTGACTCTGCACTGGTTGGTTGGTTTGCAGAGAACAGTCTTCAGCTCTCACAGATGTCTCTACTCCAGGGCCAGCCGGCAGGGACCCAGCTGAAAAGTGGGGATGCCTCAAGGAACTCACGCCCACTCCAGAAGGTTCCTCAGAGTCCCTGTCCTGTCAGTCCAGGGTCCTTGGCCTTATTGTAGAATGGAAAGATGCATATTATAAATAGACTTTACTAATCCTGTGGGCTTGTAAATATCACTACAGCTGGATTGTCTGTGAATCTAATGAGGTTTTTTTTTGTTATTGTTGCAATAGGAAGCCGTCAGGGAACTTGAAAGCCTTTTGTCTCAGAGAATTTATTGTCCTGACAGCAGAGGCCGATGGTGGGATCGACTGGCTCTTAACCTACACCAGCACTTGAAGCGCCTGGAACCGGTACTCAGTAACAGAACATACCTGACCCTCCTTTTTATTTGCAGTCAATTTTTAAACTGTGGCAAACTTAAATGCCTTAAAATCTCCATGTAATTAGAACATGTATTTCTTTTGTTAATTCTTCTTTTGTCTGTGTTCTTCTGACCCCAAAAGGATACCAGGGATGCCAGCACAGCCTCAACATAGAGACCAGAGCTTTTGTCTTCACTGATGAGCGAGATAGGCTGGCTGTGGACTCTGTGCTGGGATTTAGGAATCAGGGTCTAGGAATTAAGGGAGAGGGAGAGTCAGGTGACTCCCCCTTTAGCAGGTACCTTCAGGCAAGGTGTTCTTGTGTTTTGGAAATGCTGACTGTTCATTCGTGGCACAGGGTCTCTAGGTAGAAAGATTGGCAGGAAGGGGTTCCTTGCCTTGTCTTCCTGCAGGGCCTCCATCAGTGACTCTTTGTAAATCTGTGAGGTGTTTTGCTCTGCCATTGGGAAGGGGTTCCTTGCCTTGTCTTCCTGCAGGGCCTCCATCAGTGACTCTTTGTATTTCTGTGAGGTGTTTTGCTCTGCCATTGGGAAGGGGTTCCTTGCCTTGTCTTCCTGCAGGGCCTCCATCGGTGACTCTTTGTATTTCTGTGAGGTGTTTTGCTCTGCCATTGGGAAGCGCTGTTTGACCTTGAGCAGGCACCAGTGCTCCCTGTGGTGGCGAATCTTGAGGGACTTGGAAGCACAGGGATTCTGTGGCTGCCACAGCCAGGCAGGGTGAGGCGGCAGAGGCTGGGCCTCTGGGCTAGGCCCAACAGTGGTTCTTTGTGTGGCCGCCAGCAGGCCCCTCCCTGTCTCTCTTTCAGCCTTGCGTTGGAGTTGAATGGAGAGGACTGTGCCTCTGGGAGCTTTTGATTTTTTCAGTGGTCCATTAAGTGAATCAGGGTGATGTAGAGGTAGAAAGAAATGACCACAGGATAGGAAATATAACATCTTGTTTTCATTGCCATCAGCTGAAAAAGTGCGTTGTTACCTAAAATGTCAAGGAAAGAGCCAGGAAAGCTATTTCCTCTGGTGGAGGAGGGCGTGGGGCTTCCTTACCACTCAGTGTTTCCTGAGGCTGAAATACCAAGAGAAAGCATCTGGTAGCCCAGAACCAAATACAGAAGGAGAAATCTTGTGTTTCTGTGGCTTTCTTTCAATGAAATTAAAGTTCAGGAGAGTACAGGTTTCCCCTTTGTTCCTAGTTCTGCTAGTGGGTAGACAAACCACTGAGCTGATTTTTGAGCTTGGAGCTAAGCCTAGTCCCTCCAAACCTTTTCCCAGAGGTCTTACTGGCCACAGTCCCAGCTCTTGTTATTTCATTAGTGTTCTTTCATCTTTACCTCAGTCTCCAGGGAAGGGATCTTCTAGCTGAGTGCTTGTTCCTGCAAAGTGCCCTGCAGCCAGCCCAGGCCTGGCCAGGGCAGAGGTGGAGCCGGCTGGGCCTCCCTCTCCGAGGTACCATCTTCTGCCGGTGAACAGGGTACACTTCAGTCTCATTCTCCTGTCCTTTCCTTCCGGCCCCTCAACTCCTGATGGCCTGAGCCTTCACTGATTTTCAGTTTCTTCGTTTTTATTTTTTCTTTCACTTTTTATTTTTCTATTGTGGTAAAACAAGTTTAACATCCCTAAAATTTGGCATTTTAGTAATTTTTAGGCATACAGTTCAGTGGCATTAATGGTACTCACAATGTTGTGTGACCACTGCCACTCTCACCACTCCAGACAGAAACTCGGCAACCATTAGGTGACAATGCCCCGTTTCCCATCCCCCGGTCCTGGCCACCTCTCATCTACTTTCTGTGTGTGTAATGTGCCTGATCATTTCATTTAAGTGGAACCCTACGATATGTGTGGTTCTGTGTCTGGCCTATTTTGCTCATCATCATGTTTCCGAGCTTTGCTTGCGTCACAGCACGGGTCAGGACTCTGCTCCTTTCCCAGGCTGAACACACTTCCACTGTAGCACCCACCACATTTTCCTAGGCACTCATCGGTCCCTGGACACGGGTTCCTCCCCGTCGGCCTTTTTGAAGAGTGCTGCATGAACCTCTGCTTTTGTCCCTGCTTTCAGTTCTTTTGGGAATACCTGAGAGTGGAATTGCTGGGTCCTCTGGTGACTCTGCGTGGAGGTCTTTGAGGAGCAGCTGAACTTTCTTCACAGTGTCTACACCAGTTTCACATTCCCACCAGCAGTCTGTGAGGATTCTGGTTTCTCTACCTCCTTGCCAGCACTTATTTTCCATGTTTCTGATTACAGTCATCCTAGTAAGTGTGAAGTGGTATCTCCTTGTGGCTTTCTGTATTTCTGTTTATTTGTCCGACTCTGGATCACCTTGGGAATTACTTGTAACTCCTCAAAACCTTAGGTTCCTGTCCCTGTAAATAAGGAATCTGAAGCCGCTCCACGGTTCCTGACTGCATATGAGATTAACCCGGAGCTCTGATGTGGCCACACACCTGGGCTCCTGCTCTGGAGGTTCTCATTGTGTGGATCTGGGGTGGGACACATGTTTTCTTTCAAAGCTGCCTTGGTGATGTCCTGAGAACCACCGAGCCAAGCTTTCCTGTAAAGTCAGGCATCCCTGAAGTTCACGCCCTTTGTGAGGGGCAGCTGCTGGGATCCGCTGTGCACCTGGATCACGGCCCAGTCACGCTCCAGCACGTTGACTGTGATGGCTATGGTTGCCATGTGCATTGAAAGCATCAGAATGAGATCTAAGGAAACAGCCTGATTCTCTAGAAGTGCTGTTTGCTCATTTGCTAATCAGCAAAATTCAATGATAGTGGGCTTTTCCGTCATAGAACACGTGGAAGCTGCCATGGGGTCTTTCAGGAGCCTGATACGTGACCACACTCTTTGCCAGGCTATCAAATGCATCACAGAGGGGCTGGCAGATCCGGAAGTCAGAACAGGACACCGCCTTTCCCTGTATCAGCGAGCTGTGCGTCTGCGAGAGTCTCCGAGCTGTAAAAAGTACAAACGCCTCTTGCAGCAGCTCCCGGAAATGACTGTGCAAGATGTGAAGCACGTGAGGAAAGAGCCTTTGGGTGCTTTGGACTTAGACGTGTGTACCTGGTGTTTTGTGACTGAAGCAACCTAAGAGCTGTTTTTAGTGTGTGTTTCTTTTAGACTTGGAATAATCTAAAGCTTGTTTTGGATGGCTGTGTGGCCATTGCTCCCAGTCTCCCCCTAATGCCCTCCTCCCTGAGGAGCCCAGGCTGCTTGGTGTGGTCACACCTGGGTTGAGTGAGAAATCTCCTGAATGGGGCCTCTCAGCATCTGCCAGTTTCATTTACTTGTCAGGGCCTTGGAGAGCGGTTCTGGTGGTTGAGGCTCTCCCAGGGTGAGGCCAGTGAGCTGCTGCATCCCCGCAGGCAGGCGAGTGTGAGCCCCACGCTGTGTGCTCTGCTAAGTGACTGGCTTTTTGGTTAGGGAAGTCAATCCTCAGGATGCTACAGGCAGGTTTTCAGGGACTTTCACTGACCTGAGGCTAATAGATGTTACTCTGCTGCTGTTTCAGGTGACCATCACGGGCAGGCTGTGCCCGCAGCGTGGGATGGGCAAGTCTGTGTTTGTGATGGAGGCCGGGGAGACTGCTGACCCCACCACAGTCCTGTGCTCCGTGGAGGAGCTGGCACTGGCCCATTACAGACGCAACGGCTTTGACCAGGGTAACTGAGCAGCCTTTTTCTTGTGACGCCCAACCCCCATGTGGCTGAGCAGCAGCACTGGATGGGCTGTAGTGGGGGTTGCTGTCTTTCTCTGTCTTCTGCGGGCTGGGGGATGTCTTCTTCCCATTCTTCCCTTATCAGCGATAAGGAGTAGGACAGGGATAGTTGTCCTGGCAATAATCTTTTTTATTTCTTAAAAACTCCTTGTTGTGGAAGATACTGCGCAAGTCTGTACAAAAGTCGGGGGGACAGTGTACTCAGCCCCACGACCTACCCACTTCCATCCAGTCTTTCTGCTGTTTTCTCCTGCCCCTTCCCTGGGACTTTAGAAGCTGACTCCAGATGTCCTCTTGGGGCCCTGTTATGCAGCCCCTGCAAGTCACTTCCAGGAACACCCACTGAGCCCTCCTGTCCTCGTGTCTGGGCAGGACTCTTCCCTAGTGCCTGGGCTGTGGGGTTCCCAGTGTTAAAAACACTGATATCTTCAAATGCGTGAAAATCAGGACATGATGTCGGTATTCCCTGAGTGTTCAGGAGATAAACAAGTACTACAGAAAGACAGCTACGAGATAGGAGTTTACAAAGCGCAGGTTTTTCCCATGAGTGTTGCGATTCATCTACATGATATCTTTATTACTTACAGGGAAGGGTGATGCTATTGGGGAAGAAGTGCAAACGTCAGCGAAGACAGAGAGAGACAGTAGGCCTGAACAGGTTAGAAACAGAAGAGTAGAATGCACATTCAAGGCCCCAGATATGTTTCAGGAGACGTAGAAACTGGACACTCGCTGGAGGAGGAAGCAGGCTGGGAGCTAGGAGTCCTACGTGCTTTTGGTTGAGCCATGAGCCTGAAAAACACACAGTTCCTTTCCCAGAATAGAAACGATTTTTCCCTGGTTAAAATCGATGCAGTGAAACTGAGCTGAGCTCTGGCTGCCAGGCTTTATGCCACAGGGAATTCTGTGTCAGAGCAATCTCAGCCTCTCCTGGGAGGTGATTTCTGAATTACTCAGGACTGCACCAAAGATGATTTCACTTATAACAGCATGGACCACTTAGGAGTTAAGGAATGAACCAGGCGTGGTAGGTTACACTTGTAATCCCAGCACTTTGGGAGGCTGAGGCAGGAGGATCACATGAACTCTGAAGGCGGAAGAGGTGGGAGGATCTCTTGACCCCAGATAGTCAAGACTGCGGTGAGCCAAGACTGTGCCACTGCACTCCAGCCTGGGTGACAGAGTGAGACCCTCTCTCAAAACAAAATAGAGAAAGATTAAAAAAGGGGTTCAGAAATGATCTGGCCCCCATATTCCTGCCCGATCATCCGTGTATACATCAGGACCGAAAGCTGGCTGGAAATCAGGTCCTAGCCTAATTCCTGGCTAGGTAAGAGCATGAAGTGTTCTAGGAAAAAATGCCCTCCTAGAAGTCTTGGCTACAGCCAGGAATCCTGAGCGAGTCACTGGCCTTTTGAATCCCTGAGACAGGCTGCAGGGATGAGGGGCTAGAACTGTGAGGAAGACAGGACAGAGAGCAGCACAGCCTTGGGGGTGTAGGACAGAGGTGACCCCGACAGGCATGATGGGCTGTGGCTGCCTGTTTTCTGCTCTCACAGCGCCCTCCAACCCTGCTCACTGGTCTTGTGTGGATGGGCTGGGGCCTGTACATGTCAGGGTGGGACCAGCCAGAGGACCTGGCATGTCAGGATGGGGGTCTGGTGGTCAATACCTTCTCTGGCCAGTTGTAGTCTTGTGGGGAGAGGTGTCCATATGGCCTCCTCCCCTGTCGGGTGTGCTGATGTGCAGAGAAGCACAGGCTTGGAGGGCAGCTGGATGAGCTGGGGCTTGCTCAGGGACACAGGTAGGCCTGTGTTGTGCCAGGGCTGAGCCCTTTATCCCACACCATCCCACACTGCCTCTGACTCTGTGACCATCTCTCAGGTCGTCTTCCAATCAGTAAAAAGTTTGTGTGATGTGAGGAGGAGGACTGAAGTGGGTGGCCTTTTAAGGCCAGAGGTCTCTGTGCAAGCCTTGGCTATTGGACGCACTGGGCTAGGGCAGTGTAGTGCCCGGGGGGATGATGTGCATCAGAGCAGCATCTGCTGAGGCCAGGAATGGAGGAGGCCCTTTTAGGGAAGTGTTTCTTCAGGAGTGGCTCAGGGACCTCCTGTGCTAGGGCCCACACAGGGATTCTGTGCCTGCCCTGCCCTGCTAAGCCCCAACCTCTGGAGCCTGAGGAGGGAATCTGCCTATTTTTCTTTTAAATATGTTTCTTGGGTTATTCACTAAAGTTTGTGAACCACTGCTTTGTGGCTTTGAGATGTTCATTTAAATTTTTCTATGATTACTAAGATTTTTGCCCTTAAGGCACTGTATATAAACAATATACTGCACAAAATGAGCTAGGAATGGCATGAAAACAGCATTTGCTTCTGAATCTAAAGTATTTCTATTACTTTCTTGAAATTGAGTGTGCAGTGGGTTACGGTGGTGTTTTGGAAGAAACAGATTTTTTTTTCACTTGTGTGACCTTGTCTTAGGGATTCATGGTGAAGGCTCTACCTTCAGCACCCTGTATGGCCTCCTCCTGTGGGACATCATCTTCATGGACGGGATTCCGGATGTCTTCAGAAATGCCTGTCAGGTACTCCAGTGCCCCTGCCCCACGAGGAGGTCCTTCTGCACACATCCGTGGCTCTCACCCACCTGGGCACCGTGTGTCCACCGCTAGCAGAAACCATCTCTGTTACGGTCTTTTGGGTTATCCACAGGTCAAGGTGATAACTTTTATTTTAAAAATCCAATTAATAGAATTTAAGATGCAAGTATATGAAGTTCTAAACTTTAATTTAGCCTCCACCTTACATTTACGCCTTGCATATAAAGTGCCTTCAGTGCCAGCCCTCCCAGCCCCTGCCATGTCCCAGGCACTGTGCCAAGGATCTCACAGACATGGGCACATGTGCTTGCTAAGAGGTCCACCCAGTGAAGCAAAAAGCTGTTTTTGCAAATTGTTACTGTAAAAAACACATTTAATAAATTGCTTTAAGATAATTTTTACATGTCTTTTGAAAGAGAATGCATCAGTCAGTTGGCCAGTTTCCTAGTTTTGTAGGTCCTGACTAGTCGTCGGGTTCACTTTTCTGTCTGCGGGCACGGTATGACAGCTTGCTTTCTCTGTGACACAGGCTTTCCCCCTGGACTTGTGCACGGACAGCTTCTTCACAAGCAGAGGCCCGGCCCTTGAGGCCCGGCTGCAGCTGATTCACGATGCCCCCACGGAGAGCCTGCGGGCCTGGGTGGCAGACACGTGGCAGGACCAGGAGGGCAGAGTGGCTTCCCTTGTCAGCTGGGATCGCTTCACGTCTCTTGAGCAAGCTCAGGTAATGGTTCACCTGCACAGCAGGATTTGCTCTGAAAGTAACACCTCCCCAGTGCTGTCTTTTCAGCAGCTTTATCAAATTACATACATATGTGTATATGTAAATACATGTAGGTGTGTGCATGTATATATATAGAATCCCCTCTGCCCCTAGCCCTGATGGCACTGTTAGTAATGGAAACATGCTAGGGTGTTAGAAAAGCCCCAGCTGTGCCTTTGCCATCCCTGAGTTGAAAGCTTTCTTTTGCTTGCCCTGTGGCTGAGGCAGGGAGGATACCAAGTGTGTTCCTTCAACTGCTGGCCTCTATGAGTCTTCGCTGTTGTGATCCTGAGTGGGTCCTCTGCATTCCTCTTCCTCAGCGCTCCCCAGCACAGCCATACTGGCAGGAGCCTGGAAACTGATCACAGGACCAGTCTCCCACCACTTACCGGTGGGATTCCAGCCATGGCTGCAGCCCCGGTACAAGCAGCAGAAGTGCGTGTGATGGGCCTGGGGTCCATGTGCACTCAATTACAGTTTTCTCCGACTTGTGATCCCTGGAGCCTATTTCCGTTCTCTGTCACAAGGGAAGGGACTAACTGTTTCATGTTTTCTATTCAGGATCTCGTCTCCTGCCTGGGGGGCCCTGTCCTCAGTGGTGTGTGCAGGCGCCTGGCTACTGACTTTCGACACTGCCGAGGGGGCCTCCCTGACCTGGTGGTATGGAACACCCCGAGCCGTCGCTGTAAGGTCAGTTGAGCCAGAATGGAAAGTGTGTTGGTAACCTTATCAGCAGCTGACTCAGAGCCCGCAAATAGGCATTTTTTGAGTGGCTGTTGGCAAGACTGTATTCCTTGAGAGCTTTTGGGTTGAGGGCCTGGGTTCCTGTGGGCCTCTCCCCTGAGCCTGGCTTCATCAGAGCAGGTGGGCGAGAGAAGCCCCAGGGTGAGCAAGACAGGGCTCCATCTCTTATGACTTGATGTGGAAGTGACATTCCAGCACTCCTGCTGTATTCTGTGGTTACAAACGAGTCTCTAGTCCAGCCGACACTCAAAGGGATGGGGTGGTCACACAGGGTGTGGACACCAGGAGCTATTTTAGAAGCTTACTGATAATTGTACATTTTAAAATGACTTAAAGAGTAAAATGAATTGTTTGTAACTCAAAGGATAAATGCTTGAGGGGACGGATACCCCATTCCCCTTGATGTGCTTAGTTCAACATTGCATGCCTGTGTCAAAACATTTTATGTACCCCACAAATATATACACCTACTATGTACGCACAAAAATGTTTTTAACAAGCTAACTGAGAGTGAACACTTCCTTGAATGCTGTCCACTAGCCCAGCCTTGCTGCCCATCACTGGGGATTTGTTTTCTCATTATTGAGTTTTGAGATAACAAAATTATATACTCTGAATACAAGTCGTTTATCAGTTACATTTCATCCCATCTGTGGCTTCTCTTTTCATTTTCTTAATAGTGTCTTTTGAAGAGCAGAGGTTTTAAAGTTTGGCAAAATCCAACTTATTTGTTCTCTAGTGGTTCATGCTTTTGATGTCACATGTCATAACTACTTGCCTAATCAAAGGTCACAGAGAATTTCTCCTTTGTTTTCTTCTAGAAGTGTTATAGTTTTAGGGTTTACATTTAGTTTTATGATCATTTGAGATGCTGTTTGTATACAGTGTGAGGCGTGGACTGGAATTCATTCGTGGCATGTGGATATCCACTTGTTCTGCTCCATGTGTGGAGAAGACCACGCTTCCTGAATTGCCTCTGTATCCTTGTCAGAAATCAGGGCACCATATATCCGTGGGTCTGTGTCTGGGACTCTTCAGTTCCACTGTCTTCCTCTGTATTTCTTGGATATTGTGGCTTTACATAAATCTTGGAGTCAGGTAGTATAAGTCTTCTAATGACTCGTTTTTCATAGTTGTTTTGGCTCTTTTGCATTTTTATTCGAATTATAAAATCGAATTTTAAATTTCCAAGAAAAAGCCAGCTATTTTAATTGATTCCTTTGAATCTGCATCAGAGAAGAACTGGTATCTTAACAGTATTAAGTATTTTGATGATTGAACATAGTGTATATCCCCATTTACTGAGATTTTCCTTATTTTGGCAGTGTTTTTGGTTTTCAGTGTAGAGGTCTTGCATCTTTTGTCAGATTGATCCCTAAGTACTTTGTATTTTTTTATGCTAATCAGTATCGTTTTTAGAAGTCCTAATTTCCAGTTGTTTGCTGCTCTGTAGAAATATGGTTGGCTGTGTATATTGATTGATCTTATATTGTGCAAACTTGGTACGCTTACTTATTTGTTCTTGGAGCTTTTTTTGTATATTTCCTTGGATTTGCTACATTAATAATCAGATTGTCTGCTTAGACAATTTTTTACTTCCTTCTTTCCTCCAGGAACGTCCAGGAAAGCATAGGCTGTAAATGGTGAGACTGGACACCTGTGCCTTGTTCCCCATCTGGGGGGGAAAGTAATTAGTTTTCCATTATTGAGTATCATGTTAGATGGGGATGTTCTGCAGATATCTTTTATTATATTAAGGAGCTTCCCTGTACATCCAGGTTTTCTGGGAGTTTTTATCAGGCATTGATGTGGGATTTTGTCAAATACTTTAAAAAATCTAGTAACATGCGATTTTCCTTGAGTACACTTATTAATCATGTGATTCATGCTGGTTTTTGAATCTTAAACCTACCTACCATTTCTCTGGTAAACCTCACTTGGTCATGATGTATTATCCTTTTTCTATGATGTTGGGAGTTGATTTTGTAAAATATTAAGAATTTTTGCAAAGTTCATGAAGGATATTATTTTCTTTTCTTGTAATCTCTTCGTTGGGTTTTGGTTTCAGAGTCATATCAGCCTCAGAATGGGATGGAATCGTTTGTGTGGAATAAGTATTATTCCCTAAACATTTGATAGAATTCCCCAGTGAAGCAGTATGGGGCTGGAGATTTTTAGGGGAGGAAAATTAAAAACTATAAATTTCTTTTTAAACAACATAATGCCGTTCATATTATGCTTCTTCTTGATTGAGCTTTGGTAGTTTGTGTCTTTCAAGGAATTTGTCCATTGAAATATTGGCTTAAAGTTGTTTATATTTTTTTTTTTTTTTTTTTTTTTTTTTTTTTGAGACAGTCTCACTGTCACCCACGCCGGAGTGTAGTAGCCTCACTGCAACCTCCGCCTCCTGGGTTCAAGTGATTCTTGTGCCGTAGACTCCCTAGTAGCTGGGATTACAGCTGTGCACCACCATGCCTGGGTAATTTGTGTGTGTGTGTGTGTGTGTGTGTGTGTGTGTGTGTGTGTGTGTGTGTGTGTGTTTTAGTAGAGATGAGGTTTTGCCATGTTGGCCAGGCTGGTCTTGAACTCCTGGCTTCAGGTGATCCACCTGCCTCAGCATCCCAAAGTGCTGGGATTACAGGGGTGAGCCACCCTGCCCAGCCCTGTATTTGTTTCTTAATGCATTTTAATATCTGTAAAGTCTTTATCTCTATCGTGCTTTTATTCCTGATATTGGTAATTTGTGTCTTTTCTCTTTTTTTCTTGATGAGTCTGGCAGGAGGTTTATCAATTTTTCTGATTTTCTCAAAGAATCAGCTTTTGATTTCATTTGTTCTTTTTTCCCCTAGTTTTTTTAAGGTGGAAGCTATGATTATTGCTGTGAGACCTTCTTTTCTAATAGAGTTTGCTCGTGCTCCAAATTTGCCTGAGAGTGCTGCTTCATCTGAACCTCACAAATTTAATATGTTGTTTTCATTTTCATTGAGTTCACCCCTTTTGATTTCCCTTTGGATTCTTCTTTGATCCTCAGCTTATTTAGAAGTCAGTCATTTACATTTCCAATCTTTCTGCTATTGATTTGTAATTTAACTCCGTTGTAGTCAGAGGACATATTTTGTGTGACTTGAATCGTATTAAATTTATTGAGACTTGTTTTATGGTCCAGAATATGGTTTTTCCTGGTGAATATTCTGTTTGTACTTGAATGTGTTCAGCATTTGTTGTGGGCACTATTTTTAAATGTCAGTTAGGTCAAGTTGCTTGATAGTGTTGTTTTAGTTGTCCGTCCTTACTAATTTCTTACTTGTTCTATAAATTATTGAGAGGAATATTGACAACTCTGATTATAACTGTGGATTTATTTATTTATTTATTTCTATTTTTTGAGACAGAGTCTCATGTCACCTAGGCTGGAGTGTAGTGGTGGTGTGATCTTGGAACACTGCAGCTTTGACCTCCCAGGCTCAAGCAATTCTTCTGCCTCAGCCTCTTGAGTAGCCAGAACTACAGGCATGCACCATCATGCCCAGCTAATTTTTTAAATTTTTTTTTGTAGAGATAGGGTTCCACCATGTTGCCCAGGCTGGTCTCAAACTCCTGGGCTCCACCTTGGCCTCCCACAGTGCTGGGAGCATACTGCGCCTAGCCGATTTGTATTCCTCTCACATTTCTATCAATATTTTATTCATGTATTTTGAAGGTCTATTAGAAGATGCATTAACTTTTAGGACTGGCATGTCCTCTTGATGAGTCCCCCCCTTTTATCATTACGCAGTGACCCCCTATTCCTGATGACCTTTGCTCTGAAATCAACTTTGCCCAATACTGTTAACATGTAGGCACTTCAGCCTCCTCTTGGTTAGTGTTAACATACATTTTCCTATTCTTTTACTTTTGACCTATTTTATCTTATTTTTAACGTGGATTATAGGCATCGTTTTAGGCATCATAGAGTTGGGTCTTACTTTTGAATCCAACTTAACTTGTCTTTTAATGGGGTGTTTGGAACATTTACATTTAATGTGATTATTGATATCCTGAGCTTTAAATCCTGAAACTGCCCTCTGTCTCAAAACTCTTTTGTTCCTTGTCTTTTCCTTGAGTAGCTGGGACCACAGGCACACGCCACCATACCTGGCTAATTTTGTAGTTTTGTATTTTTTAGAGAGAGATGGGATTCCACCATGTTGTCTAGGCTGACCTCAAATTCCTGGGCTCAAGCAGTCCACCTGCCAGGGTCTGTCTAAGTGCTGGGATTGCAGGTGTGAGCCACAGTGCCTGGCATGCCTTATTTTTAAAGACTGCATTCGATAGCTTTGTTGGCTTGTTAACTGTAACTGTTCATTGTGTTTAAGTGGTGGCATTAGTATGTACCGTATATATCTTAAACTTATCTACCCTTCAAGTGATCCACACTTTAATACCTTTCAGTAATATCTTCCCTCCTAGCCTTTGTGGTGTTTTCATATGTTTTACTTCTGTGTGTTAGACATTCTGTAACATATTATTTTTGCTTTCTACAGTTGATTAGTAAGAGTCTATGTAGATAGCATTTCCAGTGCTTTTTTGTGTAGATCCAGATTTCTGTGTGATCTTACTCTCCTGCTTGCAGGATCTCCTTTCATGCCTGTAATCCCAGCACTTTGTGAGTCTGAGGTGGGTAGATGCTTGGGCTCAGAAGTTGGAGAACAGCTTGGGCAACACAGTGAAACCACAGCTCTACAAAATAATAAAGAAATTAGCCAGGTGTGGTGGTGTGCATTGGTAGTCCCAGCTACTTGGGAGGCTGAGGTGGGAGAATTGCTTGAGCCTGGGAGGTCAAGGCTGCAGTGAACTGAGATCATACCACTGTACACAAGCCTGGGCAATAGAGTGAGAACTTGTCTCAAAAAAAAAAAAAAAATTTCCTTTAACATTTCTTGAAGTTCTGCTGGTAATGAATTACAGTAGTTATCCCTCTGTTTCCATGGTTTCTGCTTCTGTATATATAACCACCAACCATGGATTGAAAATAATTGGAAAAAAGAAAAACAATAAAAAGTAACTACAACAATAAATAAAAATACAGCATAACAACTATTTTCATAGCATTTATATTGTATTAGGTATTATAAATAATCTAGAGATGATTTAAAATATATGAAAAGATGTGCATAGAATATGAAAATGCTGTGCCATTTTATACCAGGGACTTGAGCATCTGGATTTTGGATTCAGAGGGGTTCTTTGAATCAGCCCTCCATGGATACTGAGGAATGACTGTATTTAGGTTTTATATGTCTTAGTCTTTATTTCACCTTTGTTTTGGAAAGATATTTTCTCTGGGCAAAGAATTCTATGTTGACATATATTTTTCAGTACTTTAAAAATATTAGTCTACTATCGTCTAACTAGCATGGTTTCCAGTGAAAAAACTTTTTCTTCCCTCTGGCATTAAAAAATTCTGGCTGCTCAAATGGAGAGAAAAAAAAGCAGGATTTGCAATCCTAGTCTCTGATAAAACAGACTTTAAACCAACAGAGAACAAAAAGACAAAGAAGGGTATTACATAATCGTAAAAGGATCAATGCAACAAGAAGAGCTAACGATCCTAAATATATATGCACCCAATACAGAAGCATCCAGATACATAAAGCAAGTTTTTTGTTGTTGTTGTTGTTTTTTTGAGACAGAGTTTCACTGTTGTTACCCAGACTGGAGTGCAATGGCATGATCTTGGCTCACTCCAACCTCCTCCTCCAGGGTTCAGGCAATTCTCCTGCCTCAACCTCCTGAGCAGCTGGGACTATAGGCACGCACCACCATGCCCAGCTAATTTTTGTATTTTTAGTAGAGACGGGGTTTCACCATGTTGACCAGGATGGTCTTGATCTCTTGACCTCGTGATCCACCAGCCTCTGCCTCCCAAAGTGCTGGGATTACAGGCTTGAGTCACCGCGCCTGGCCATAAAGCAAGTTCTTAACGACCTACTGATACTGGGAGACTTTAACACTCCACTGTCAATATTAGACAGATCAATGAGACAAAGAATCAACAAGGATATCCAGGAGTTGAATACAGACATCTACAGAACTCTCCACCCCAGATCCACAGAATATAATTCTTCTCAGCACCACATTGCACTTACTCTAAAACTGACCACATAATTGGAAATAAAGTACTCCTCAGCAAATGCAGAAGAAGAGAAATCATAACAACCAGTCTCTCAGACCACAGTGCAATCAAATTAGAACTCAGGATTAAGAAACTAACTCAGAACCATACAACTAAATGGAAACTGAACTGGCTCCTGAATGATGACTGGATAAACAATGAAATGAAGGCAGAAATAAAGATGTTCTTTGAAAACAATGAGAATGAAGACATAATGTACCACAATCTCTGGGACACATTTAAAGCAGTGTCTAGAGGGAAATTTATAGCACTAAATACCCACGAGAAGCAAGGAAAGATCTAACATCGACACCCTATCATTAAAATTGAAAGAGCTAGAAGAGCAAGATCCAAAAAAGTCAAAAGCAAGCAGAAGACAAGAAATAACTAAGATCAGAGCAGAATGGAAGGAAAAAACCCTACAAGAAAATCAAATCCAAGAACTGGTTTTTTGAAAAGATCAACAAAATAGACTGCTAGCCAGATTAATAAAAAAGAATCAAATAGATACAATAAAAAATGACAAAAGGGGATATCACTATCGATTCCTCAGAAATATAAACTATCATCAGAGACTACTAAAGACAACTCTGTGCACATAAACCAGTACACGTGGAAGAAATGGATAAATTCCTGGACACTTGCACCCTCCCAAGCCTAAACCAGGAAGAAGTTGAAATGCTGAATAGACCAATAACAAGGACTGAAGTTGAGGCAGCAATGAATAGCCTACCAACCAAAAAAAGTCCAGTTTCAGGTGGGCTTATAGCTGAATTCTACCAGACATACAAAGAGGAGCTGGTACCACACCTTCTGAAACTATTCCAAACAATCCAAAAGAGGGAATCCTTCCCAAATCATTTTATGAGACCAACATCATCCTGATACCAAAACCTGGGAGAGACTCAACAAGAAAAGAAAACTTCAGGCCAATATCCATAATGAACATAGCTGCAGAAATCTTCAATAAAATACTGGCAAGCCGATTGCAACAGCACATCAAAAAGTTTATCTACCATGATCAAGTAGGCTTCATCTGGGGGATACAAGGCTGGTTCAACATACACAAGTCTATAAATGCAATCCAGCACATAAACAGAATCAAAGACAAAAACCACATGATTATCTCAATGTATGCACAGAAGGCCTTCAACAAAATTTAACAGCCCTTTATGCTAAAAAGTCTCAATAAACTAGGTATTGATGGAATGTATCTCCAAATAATAAAAGCTATTTACGAGAAGTCCACGGCCAATATCATGCTGAACAGGCAAAAACTGGAAGCATTCCCTTTGAAATCTGGCACTAGACAAGGATGCCCTCTCTCACCAGTCCTATTCAATATAGTATTGGAAGTTCTAGCCAGAGCAATCAGGCAAGAAAGGGTATTCAAACTAGGAAAGGAGAAAGTAAAATTGTCTCTATTTGCAGATGACATGATTGTATATATAGAAGACCCCATCATCTCAGCCCAAAATCTCCTTAAACTGATAAGCAACTTCAGCAAAGTCTCAGGATACAAAATGAATGTGCAGAAATCACAAGCATTCCTATACACCAATAACAGAATAACAGAGAGCCAAATTAAGAGCGAACTGCCATTCACAATTGCTACAAAGAGAATAAAATACCTAGGAATACAACAAACAAAGGATATAAAGGACCTCTTCAAGGAAAACTACAAACCACTGCTCAAGGAAAAAGGAGACAAACAGATGGAAAAACATTCCATGCTCATGTTTAGGAAGAATCAATATTGTGAAAATGGCCATGCTGCCCAAAATAATATATAGATTCAATGCTATCCCCATCAAGCTACCTATGACCCTCTTCACAGAACTGTAAAAAATCACCTTAAACTTCATAGGGAACCAAAAGAGAGCCTGCGTAGCCAAGACAATCCTAAGCAAAAAGAACAAAGCTGGAGGCATCATGCTACCTGACTTCAAACTATACTACAAGGCTACAGTAATCAAAACAGCATAGTACTGGTACCAAAACAGAGATATAGACCAATGGAACAGAACAGAGGCTTTGGAGGCCATGCCACACATCTACAACCATATGATCTTTGACAAACATGACAAAAATAAGCAATGGGGAAAGGATTGGCCGTTTTAGCCATGTGCAGAAAGCTGAAACTGGACCCCTTCCTTACACCTTATACTAAAATTAACTACAGAAGGATTAAAGATGTAAACATAAGACCTAATACCATAAAAACCCTGGAAGAAAACCTGGATAATACCATTCAAGACACAGGCACAGGCAAGGACTTTATGACTAAAATACCAAAAGCCAATGGCAACAAAGGTCAAAATAGACAAATGGGATCTAATTAAATTCCAGAGCTTCTGTACAGCAAAGGAAACAATCATTAGAGTGAACTGGCAACCAACAGAATGGGAAAAATTTTTGTAATCTACCCATCTGACAAAGGGCTAATATCCAGAATTTACAACAGATTTACAAGAAAAAAAAACTCATTCAAAAGTGGGCATAGGATATGAACAGACACTTTCAAAAGAAGACACATATGAGGCCAAGACATATATGAAAAATGCTCATCATCACTACTCTTTAAAGAAATGCAAATCAAAAACTACATTGAGATACCATCTCACGCCAGTTAGAATGGTGATCATTAAAAAGTCTGGAGACAACAGATGCTGGAGAGGATGTGGAGAAATAGGAACGCTTTTACACTGCTGGTAGGAGTGTAAATTAGTTCAACCATTGTGGAAGACAGTGTGGCGAGTCCCCAAGGATCTAGAAGTAGAAATTCCATTTGACTCAGTAATCCCATTACTGAGTATATACCCAAAGGACCATAAATCGTTCTATAAGGACACATGCACACGAATGTTCACTGCAGCACTGTTTACAATAGCAAAGACCTGGAACCAACCCAAATGCCCATTGATAATAGACTGGACAATGAAAAATGTGGCACATATACACCATGGAATACTATGCAGCCATAAAAAACAATTTGCGTCCTTTGTAGGAACATGGATCAAACATGGAACCATCATTCTCAGCAAACTGACAAAAGAACAGAAAACCGAACACCTCATATTCTCACTCATAGGTGGGTGTTGAACAGTGAGAACACATGGATACAGGGAGTGGAACATCACACACTGGGGTATGTTGTGGGGGTTGGGGGCTGGGGGAGGGACGGGGGAGGAACTGCCGGGGGGTGGGGAGGTTGAGGAGGGATAACACTGGGAGAAATGCCTGATGTAGGTGATGGGAGGGGGTGGAGACAGCAACCCACCATGGCATGTGTGTACCTATGCAACAACCCTGCAAGATCTGCACATGTGCCCCAGGACTTAAAAAAGCCCATATGGTAGACCTAAAGTATGTTTAGAAAAATGAAAATAAAAATAAATTCTTGCTGCTTTGACTGTATCCCCTCTATTGCTGATTATACAGGTCTGATATTTCCTAGGGCGCTGTTACATTTGGGGGCTGGGATTCGCTGATTTTCTTGAATCCTTGGGTTTATAGTTTTCTCCAAATCTGGAAAAATTTTGGCCATTTTTTTAAGTGTTTTTTTCTCTTGTTCCTTTGGGGACTCTAATTAAATGTCTGTTAGGCTGCTGATTGCTGTATTTAAAATATGTTTTTTTCTATACTTTAGGATAGTTTTTATTGTCTTCTAGGGGTGTGTAGTGAACAAAACACAATTTCTGCCATTATGAAGATGACATGTACATATTTTTATGTTATGAATGCCATGAAAGAAATGCTTAGGGAGATCTACTTAGAGCTGTGACCTCTCAAGATGAGTTTAAGCTGAGCATTTAAAGGTAAGAAGTCAGGCATGCCAAGAACAGGGAGAAATATCCCAGGCAGTGGGAAGAGCAAGTAGCAAGTGGAAGTGAGGGCCTTGGGTAGGGAAGAGACTGGTCATGGCAAGAAGTTGAGATCTAATTGAAAATGTAACAGATAGCTGGAAGGTTTTAAGTAGCAAAGTAAAACCCAGATGCCTTAAAACAATTTTTCACTTGCTATACTAAGAATGAACTTACTGATCTTCTGTGAAGAACTGTGTAGTTTCTACAGAATAGAAACATTTCTGAATAAATTTCTTAGCTACATACAGGTGGTCCTCAACTTGTGATAGAGATATGCCCTGATAAATCCTACACATCAACTGAAAATTTTAAGTTGAAAATGCGTTTAACATACTTAACCCCACCAAAACCTCATAGCTTAGCTCAGCTTACCTTCAGTGTGCTCAGAATGCATGCATCGGCCTACATCTGGGCAGAATCATCAAGTCCTCTGCACACTGTAGGGTACTGGTTACCCTCATAATCGTGTGGTTGACTGGGAGCTGCGGCTCACTGCTGCTGCCCAGCATCGAGTATCATACTGGGAAAAGATCAAAACTCAGTATGGTTTCTATTGAATGTGTATCACTTTTGCACCATTTTAAATTCAAAAAATCCTAAGGTGAACCATTGTAAGTGAAGGACCATGTGTATATTTGTGTTACATTTACAAACACAGTGAGAAAGCAGAAGAGCCATTTAAATCGTTGTCAGTGACAAGTACAGTAACTTATTTTGGATGGCTTTTCAGTTTCAGTAAGATAATAACTTTTAAAAATTTCTCTTACAGCTGGTGGAAGTTAAAGGCCCCAGTGATCGCCTTTCACATAAGCAGATGATCTGGTTGGACGAACTGCAGAAGCTGGGGGCCGAAGTAGAAGTCTGCCATGTGGTTGCAGTTGGAGCAAAGAGCCAAAGCCTTAGCTAAAAGCTATGGAATTGGGAATATTTGGTCATACACTGATGTAAGATTTTTAGATAAAACATCATGTTTTAATTATATTGTTATTATCCATTATAAACCTGATAGTTTGACTTGTCATCGTACAGTGTCAGTATATCACAAAATAGTGTTTGCTTGAATACACTCATTGATTCCACACATAGTAATGAGCTTTTTTTTTTTCCTCCCGAGACAGAGTCTCACTTTGTTGCCCAGGCTGGAGAGCAGTGGTGTGATCCTGGCTCACTGCAACCTCTGCCTCCTGGGTTCAAGCAATTCTGCTGCCTCAGCCTCCCCAGTAGCTGGGACTACAGGTGTGCGGCACCACACCTGGCTAATTTGTGTGTTTTTAGTAGAGATGGGGTTTTGCCTTGTTGGCCAGGCTGATCTTGAACTTCTGACCTCAAGTGATCCACCCACCTTGGCCTCCCAAAATACTGGGATTACAGGTGTGAGCCACCACACCCAGCCGGTAATGAACTTTTTTAAAGGGAAAAACCTTGTTGACCATTTTTGGAACTGGATGTAGTTGTATGATTAGACATGCAAAAAGCTGGAAAACTCAAAAACAAGTGATGATTTGTATTTTTAGATTTTTTGTAAAAAATAGCATAACCGTTTCCTTCAAGTATGTTAAACTTTGTTTTATGATTATCTAAGGTGGCAGAAAGTTAAATTCCAGTTTCTTTAGGAATTATTTAAAAATTGTCATGAAGCTGTGTTAAATTAAGATACCTAAATGCTTGTTCTACTGATCAGGGCCAGATGATGAAAGGAGTGAAGTCTTTATCAGAGGCAGTCGGCCCTCACTGTCCTGCTTGGGACCATCCCTAACAACTAGATCGGGGTATTTTCTCTGTTGACAGTACAGTCAAATCAGGGTTGCTCATTTGTGGGAGCATCTCAGGCTGGGCAAGGGGTGTGGCAGAAAGGTGCTTTATCTATGTGCCAGGCCCAGGAGTCAGGGAGTGTAATCCCAGTCTCTTGACTTGTTCGGAGGCCTTCTTGGGGGACTATTACTCCTAGTTTTTATATTTATTGAATGGAAGGACCAGTTAGGGCACTGTCCATCAATATCCACATGGCTTTAACTGGAGCCACTTCTGAATTACTGTTAAAGAAAAGTTAGTGATCACTACCTGGCTTTAGAGGGCAAGCAGAAACGTCCCACAGATGACACCGAAGTATGGAAGGGAGAAGACACCTTCACATCTTCCATCGCCGTGTTCCTGTAGATGACTCATACTGACAACGACAAACAGTTGCTGTGGAAATTTTATTAAAATCAAAATTTCCTTCACATTCACAACTTTAAACAAGAAGATCTCATCTTCCTGCTCATCCCACTTGTACTCAAGTCATCAATTTTAGGCACTAAGGTTTAGTTTTCTCTGGAAATAAAGTTTTAACCACCCGAGGTTACTGCTGCTGACGGATGTGAACAGCTTTCACCCCCTTGTTAGTACAAATTAATATCCTTTCCTTAAATAAAGTTAAGACATGTTTCTTTTCAAAATTGGTTTCCATCGTAAAATGACAGCAAGAAACTGTACACCTTTACTTTCAATACTAGAAATTTCATCCAGTGCATCAGCATCTGTGGACGTTCCCCCACATGGGCTCTGCTGGTGGGCGGCAGGGGTGCTGAGCTCTCTAGTGCGCTCTGTGCGGCCACCACGTGTCTCTCTGACGGCGGAAGTGCTGAGCAGCTAGCTTTATTTAGCCTGGCCTGACTGAAGGCTGTCATAGTTGTTTTTCATATTATGCACAATAAACTGTGGCACAATAATCATGATATAACAACTGTCCAGCAAAAATAAAACTCTTTCACTGCATCTGATTATCATAAAAATAGGCATTTTTCTATTTTAAACCATTATTAATAGTACCTAATACTTTTAAACTTGTAAATTAACAGCAATAAAATACTACAGGAGTTAAAATACAGAAATGTGAGGGAAGAAAATTACAGAGGGAAAAATGCTCAGTCCAAACATTTAGTAATAATAAAAAAGCAGCTAAATCAGAAAGGGAGAATTACAGTTACACTGTCAATGGTAGGACACCCTGTGGTGTTATAAGGAGACCGGGTCTGGTTTCCAACCAAGGACTGTAAAAATGTTTAATAATTCTATTTGTATAAACTAAAAATAGCCCTTATTTTCTAGGCAACAAGTTGGCAAAAACCTTGGGTTTACCCATAAAGTAAATTTCTTAAGATATTTTCTAAGAACTCTTGTCCTGTTATATCCAGAGACAACATCAATTTTTAAAAGGCAAATAATTCAAATAGAAACAGCTACTCAGTACATATGAAGATAAAATATAGCTATCTTGAAAAAACTTGTTTTAGAAAAGGAAATAACACTTACTACTATAACGATTTTCCGTATCTTAGGATGGCAGTTTAAGAAACGAACAAATTTGAAAGCGTCCACGTTTTAAGCAGGGAATAAGGAGTGTGGGGGAGGTGGTGCCCCGTTTCACTGCTGTAAGCTTCAGCTTTGACCTCTATGGTGGCGGGCAGGCTCCTGTCACGCAGTTTGGAAATGAGGGAGTTTCAGATCAAGCAAACTGTCCGCTCATTCTCAACTTTGCTGTCAAAAGTTGGAGGATTGGGGAGCACTTCTCTATTTATTCAAATGGCAGTGTTCTGAGAGAATCCATTTTTATTTATCCTGTATTCCTAAGCATTAGGAGCTATGAGAGAAGGAGAATATCTGTGCAGGTGCCCAACTCATGACCTCATTAGTTACTTCCAAGGAGAAGTGCCAGCAATAGTTTACCATGTTAGAAATACTGATGGTCAAGCCCAGCACACCTCCCAGCAAGCCTTGATTTTCAAGGTGCGTTTTGGCATGGATGGCACTCTCCTGTCTACACCACTAACCTCTCAGAGGAATCAGTGTCCCACAGGCCACTCCCCAGTTGCCTTCAGAGGAACAGGACTTTGGGGACTCCTGGTTATAAAGCTTAATATGAAAAACCTATTTCCGATATGCAATGGGATTTTCACACCCCGATTTTAGAAGTCAAATTATAGTTTCTTCTGTAATAATTTGTATCTTAAAGGCACTTCTAAGTTTAATTATCTACAGCAAATGCTTTAAAGTTAACAGTGCATATCATTTTAAAGTTAGCCCTATGAAGTTAAAAGCAAACTCCTGATTTCAAAACACAGTGATCTAAGGTCTCCGAGAAGGTGATCTAAAATAAATTCTAGCCACAAAACACTGAACCTTCATCAGGTGAGTTCAATTAGAGATGACAGAAAGTGACCGGAAAAATATATGAACACTTCCTAAAGCCTGCTGGAGGTTTTATCAGACGTAACAGAAAATGATACAAAACGCGAATTTCTTCTCTTTTCCTGTTTGCTGCTTGGCGTTGCTAACGTGACTATCAGATAGCCTTCAGGAGGCGGCAGGAAAAATGGATGGAGACACAAATGTAGCAGACAGAAAAATGAACAGTTTGATCACAGTTACAAGAGCCAGACCTGTAATGACAGAAAGAGGACAGAAACAAGATTTTATCTGTTTTACAGGAAGTGTGAAAAAAAGCATGATTCAACATGTTTTTAAATATTAGTGCAAATTCCAACTATTATTCTTACATATAAAGTTATCAGAGCTTCAAATGCCTAGGTTAGCAATTTGAATTTGGAGGAAAAAAAGGTTACGGCTTCCCTCAAAACATTCAGAAAACATCCTATTTTAGTCTTCATTTGCTAATGTCTCCGTAGACAACCATATTTTGGCCCCACTTAAAAATTTGCTTAATGGCGTTCCTAAAATGCTTCGTCTGCACAGGTTCCCTACAGGAGAAAATGGAAATGAGGAGGAGAGAAACTCTGGCGTCCCTGAGGTGTCGTTGGGGCCACTGGCTCTGAAGTACATCCTGCTCTGGCCCAGCTCCCCATAGCAGGCCTCTAGGGGGCCACTACGCTGCTGCCGCAGCATCCTGCTCAGCACGTCGACTTCATCGGCCAGGACGGAGAGCTTGTGAAAGGCTGTGATGGAGCCGCCTCGGCTGATCTGGGCCTCGGGAACCCAGCGGAAGTAGCACAGTTTCCACAGTTTTAAGTGTGTTCCAGAGACACGTGGCAGAATAACAGCGTGCAGGTCAACCGGCTTGGAAAACCATTCTCTAAAATACTGCTCCACATCACTGTTCTGGCTGCTGGTGTGCTGAGGCGGGTCTGGCTTTAGTTTTAGTATCAGTGAATTTCTCCTTGGAAGTAGTTCTTGGTCACTGATGATTCCATTCTTTAAGGAAGATGGCATTCCTCTTAGTGTGGAGCTGTAGCTTTTCTATACAGAAGAGATTTTACCATTATGTTCCAGGGTTTCCCTTTTTAGAAAGATTGTAAGGATGCAATGGCAAATATAAACTCAATACTATGAATTTCCACTTCAAAGAACATTTTCCTCCCTTCTTTGCAGTCTGTATTCTAATCCTCCTCCCCTTAAAATTTTTCTTAGGTGTTGACTCTACCTAGGCTATCAGCATCAGCCTGAATAGGGGTAGGGATGAGAGTACCTGCTAGCCACTAATTTACTTCAGGATAAGTTCTAAGACTAGGGTTGGGAAACAAAACCCAGACCTGGCTGATTGTATGAAGAACAGCAGACTGGATGGGTTTCAGTAAACGGGGCTGGCAGGCTCAGAGCCGCAGTCTGCCCACACTCAGGTACTGAGGCTTCGTGGGGCTCAGACACCAAGAAGGAAGTCGGGATACAGTCATCTCAGTTGAAAAGACAATGACCCCTCAGAAACCGGCATTAGCAGTGTGTTACTGTTGGAAGTACCTTTACTTTTAATGCTCTCTGAGACAGATGTGTTTGGTTACATGTGAGCCAACATCAGGTTTTGTTAGCTGTCATTTACCTTTGTCCGTTTAAAAGACTTCATGGAGCCGTTCTGTACACAAGGTGTGCTCTTTCCAATGTAGAAGGGGTTATGGAAAAGGGTGCGGTCCTGTGCTGTAAACTGGAGTGACCAGTCCCAAACGGAGGGGAATTTTAAGCCCTTCTCATCACCCAACTGGATATTTTTGCTTATAGCAAATTCCTGCAAAATAAATAATAAATAAATAAAGTATTTGAACATCTGTGAAAGATGTAAAACTAAAGATTTTCTCATGAATTCCTTTTTTCAGATGAGCATTCATCATTATATAGGTTAAATTTTCTGTACTGCAGCCCTCAAGACCCACCAGAGCGGCACTTTCAAGAGAGGAGGTGCTCCTGGCTCCTGAGCACAGAGAAGCCCAACAGTCCCCATAAACAAGGAGTGTGTTATTCAGGTGCCTTCTGCCTTAGGACCCCGAGGAAGCTGTGCCCTTTGTGCAGTAAGAATGTTATTCGGAGAAATTTCACTAACCTGACACCAGAAAGTCTTAACCACGCTGAAGTGATTCCTGTAGTTACAGTGTTTTCCTTCTATGAGCACATGGTCAGCACATTTGAGCAGATACCTGTTGGTAAGTGGACTAACCAAACCTTCGGATGGAAATCACCACCACCAATTTTATAACTTATTTTCTAAGTGGGGAGCTACACTTCACTGAGTCAGCGATCTCAAATCACAAGTCACAGACTCGGGGCAGGGAGGGAGGAATCAACTCCCCTATAGTCCTAGCAGGTGGCTAAGACCATGGAGACCATTTACACAGGAGACTCCTCTTCACAGGAGTCCACCTCTGGCCTGGACTCTGGGCTGGTACAACCTGGTTATCTGGCTTCTCGCTGCAGTAAACTGAGGCAACACAAGGCTACAGGGTGACAGCCAACCACTTCACTGTGAGGAAGACACGGAGCTCCTCTGGAAGGCAGCCTAGACCATCTCTATGAAGCAGTCACATTTAGCAATGTGGAGAAAGGACTCTCAGCTGAGTGATGGCAGAAGGCTACCACAGCAGCGTATACACAACAGTTCCCTGGAGGACATATCCCCAGAGTCTCTGGATGGTGGGAAATGTTTGATTCTTTTAGTACTCTCCAAATTTTCTACCAAAAAAACCCCAATAATTTATTTGGAAATTATTAAAAAAGCAAAGAATGTTACTAGGAAAAAACATGGCAGTCAGGAGGCCAGGTGGCATTCCCTGCCACAGTGGCGGCCTGGAATCATCAAGAAATGGATACACTGTATAACAGCACAGAGCATTTTTTAAATGTTTACAAATTTTTCTATTTCAAATAAGTAAAAATTCATTAAGAACCAAATACACACATTCTTAAAAATTTTTAGTCACTTGAAATTTCATCATACACGTACATGGATTAAAAACAACCCATGTGCTTTAGACACTGTCAAGAGCTGAAATCTAGAAAAACGTGAACCCGAACCTATTTTAATTGCCCTTCAGTAAGTATACAGAAACTGTCCTCTTGGCTAAGTGTGGTGGCCCATGCCTGTAATCCCATTACTTTGGAAGGCTGAGATGGGTGGACCGCTTGAATTGAATTGTGACGGGAAACTCTGAACTCTTGAAGGACAATAATCTTGTTTTGTACAACTTTTTATCGTCCTGACCTAGGAAATAAACGTCCTGTAACAGGACTTTGGTTTTTACCACCCAATAGCCGAAATGTGAAATATAAATACAAAAGCATGACATTTAAGGTGGTTAATTTACATCTTTAAAGGGGTTTACTACAAAAAATTACCTCAGAGTAAAACATAAAAAATGTTCACTCATAAAAATAATTTCCTAGATTTTTGTCTTTAGTTCATTCAGAAATTTCAGCTGAAAATGGTAGTAAGAGAGTTTTAAATCATAGATTTTAAATAGGCAGTTAATTATACTTCAATTATGCCTTGATAAAGTTGTAAAAACAAAAAAAAACGTAGCCAGGGCCCCAGGGTCACTTACCGTGCTTTGCTTCACTCGCTGGTGAGGGGAGTTGAACAAGAAGGTGCCGAACAGTGAGATCCGGGTGCTGTCGTACAACACTGCCAGGTAGGCTTCTGAGAACTCGAACGCTGCAGGGTATTGTTCTAATAGCTGCCAGGTAGCATCCAAGAATAGCAAAAATAAAGGAGACTGGCAAATACAGAGAAATGGGATCATTTCATGTTACCCTTCAGCCATTCACACTGACTTCAAAATGTACTGCTGATGTTAAGGAAGAGATGAAACATCTGAGCCTAAAACACTCGGCTCCTAAGCTGAGCTAAGGACAGATGACAAACAATCTATCAAACCCAAGGAGTAATGTTCCACCATGATAAACACCACAACCCTCTGCCCAGTAAGTGTGACAACTTGAACTGGCAAAGCACACAGCTGAGTAGGTTGCCACAATATAGAGGAGGAAGAGCAAAATAACGTGTTTAAGTATGACCTAGAAACAATTCTTTAGATTTTATAACAAAACCAAACCATCAACCAACTTCTGTAATTTTTGGTTGATCCTGTAGGCTCACCATGAGAAAACACTTTGCTATCAGCCTAGGTCACATGGTGTGTCCCCAAGTGCAGCAGCTGATGACCATTATTTTTTATGAGACACCACAAGTCAAATGGTGGTCTCTGAAACAATCTTCTAAAAACTGATCTGACTTGCCTGGCCTGTAAGCTATTTGTTAGGCCTTCCACAGTCTAGCTATAAATCCAAGGCAACCACTAACTCCACAGCTGTTACAGAATGGCCCTCTCATCATAACTTCCCATCATAACCCGTGTATCCCATTTTAAGAAAATGTGATATTCCAAAAGTGATTTTTCCAAATAGCTAATGTGCTTGTTATCTGTTTTACAGGATTTTATTCAGAATTTTTTCAGTACTTTTCCAGTAAGACAAATTCAATAGACAACTTTAAACACTTCGTCTCATAGTTACGAGAATCTTTGTAATAAACACACATCAATTTGGACTCGAATCCGTTAGCTAGCTTTGGACTAAGGAAGCTACGTTGTACGAAATACGGTATTTTTTAAAAGGCCATTCATCTTTTAAAGACTGATAAAAAGGCATGAAGATGTTTTTACCTCTTTCTCTGATCTCTTCAGATGGTTGCATCTGTCTAGGAACTGATATCCTGCCATGACCCACTCCTTCTGTATCAGGCTCTGAAATCCAACAATTGTCCTAAAATAGGGATCCAGCATCACTTGAACAAGAGAAGCAACTAAACAGCTCAAGTCTCTTCCTTCCTCCTCTGTCAATAAAATGCAAAGAAGATGATGACAACATACAGGAATGCTGAGAGAGAGGGAAGGAAAGGAAAACCAGATCATTTAGTGTTCTGCGCACCTAGGCTGCCTTCCAGATAATCTGTATAAGGAAATTTTACTGGATTCCAGCAACTGTAAAATATTACAGACTTGTAGATAAACTAAATTAGCACTTAACAGAAGATGGTCTTTTATAATGGCTATTTGCCAGATAATAAAGGCTCATCAGTCACACTTTTTACATTTGAATGACTTGTGGTAGAAAATCGTTCTGGACTCCACTCTACTGCTCTTCTGTCAAGGTATTAAGTCTAAGGTAATCTTTCTACTGACAACTCCACGCAGCAATACTGAGAGGTGAATGGGGAAAGTGGGACCATTCACTACCACCTGGAACTGTGGCCAACAATTCCCTCCTGTCTTTTACAGTTGTCCTTTTCAACGAAGTCCGAATTATCAAAGCCAGGGAAATCAGAAGAAGCCTACTGACCAATATCCTTGTTGATTACAGATGTAAAAATCAATAAAAATATGAGTAAACCAAATTATCCAGGAATGCAAAGTTGGTTTAACATCTGTCAATCATAGTAACATACCACAGTAATCAAATAAAGGACAAACTAACACGATCATCTTATCAGATGTAGAAAAATTCTACATTCATTCCTGTTTAGGAAAAAAAGTGAACTTCTTTAAACTGATCAGAGACATCCACAAAAAAACTACAATTAATGTTATTCTCGGTGGTAAGAGACTGGATACTTTCTCCCTAAGATCAGTAAGACGACAAGGATGTCTGTTCTCTACACATTGCCATCTGATTGTCCTGGAGAATCCAGCCAGAGCAATTAGGCAAGAAAAAGAAAATAAAAGGCATCCAGATCAGAAAGAAAAAGGTAAAAACTGTATTTGCAGACAATATGATCCTTTATGTAAAAACTCCTAGGCAATCCACAAAATAACTACTAGAACTAATAAATGAGGCCCATAAGGTCACAGAAATTCCATACACAACAATCTGAGCACACTATAAACCTGAAAATGAAATTAATAATTATATTCACAGTAATATTACTTAAGAGATTTAACAAAATAAGCATAAGACTTGCACAATAAAACACTGCTGATAAAATGAAAAATCTAAATAAATGGAGAACAGCATAATTCCTAACAGCCACAAAGAAGAAACAACCCAAATGCCAATCAACAGGTAAATGGTAAGCAAAATGCATTCAAATAGTGGAATACAATTCAGAAATAAAAAGGAACAGATTGCTGATACATGCTACATGAAAGAACCTCAAAAATATGTATGTTGAATGAAAGAAACCAGAGGCAAAAGACCACAAATTTTATGATTCCATTTACATGAAATGCTGAGAAAAGGAAAATCTACAGACAGAAAGATTAGTGACTGCCTAGAGACGGGACACAGGTCTTTTTGGGGTGATGAAAAATTTCTAAAACTAAACTCTGTATATTTACTATTATTGAATTACAAATTCAAAAATGAGTGAATTTTATAGTATTTAAATTTTAACTAAACTGTTTAATATAAAAATCTTAGTAAAATGAAGGTTCAGTACTACTTCTGAGGCCTTTTGTATTACAAATGCCTGGAGAAATGGAGGATAAACAGGGTTCTCCAATATGATAACACCCCCCTGGATGAGAGAGAAATTTTGACTATTAGGCTCTGCATGCATTTGTGAGTTAAACACACACTATGGCCGCATCAGTTCAGGATTACTTTATATGACACATTACTATTTTATTTTTTTCCTAAAAGTTTTAAAGATTTTTGCCTCATCAAAGTCAATTAAGTTTGACAGTTGTTAAAAGTACTTTTGCAAGCTTGGCTGGGTGCAGTGGCTCATGCCTATAATCCCAGCACTTAGGGAGGCTGAGGCAGATCACCTAAGGTCAGGAGTTTGAGACCAGGTTGGCCAACATGGGTGAAACCCTTGTCTCTACTAAAAACACAAAAATTAGCCGGGCATGGCACTGCATGCTTGTAATCGGAGCTACTTGGGAGGCTGAAGCAGGAGAATCACTTGAACCCAGGAGGAGAAGGTTGCAGTGAGCCAAGACTGTCCCACTGCACTCCAGCCTAGGTGACAAGAGTGAAACTGGGTTTCAGAAAAAAAAGTGCTTCTTCAAGCTTAAGCAATATTTTGTATTCATAAACTATGCTACATGAATATATAGTCGTCCTCAGTATCCATGAGGAACTCATTCCAGAACCTCCCTTGGATACCGAGATCCACAAATACTTAAGTCCCAGATACAAAATGTAGTATTTGCACAGAACTTATGCACATCCTCCTGTATACTTTAAATCATCTCTAGATCACTTATAATACCTAATCCAATGTGAATGCTATGTAAACAGTTGTTATGCTACACTGTTTAGAGAATAATGACAAGGAAAAAAAGTCTGTTCATGTTCAGTATGGCTGAAATTTTCCCCCCAATATTTTCAATCCTGAGTTGGTTGACAACAGATGGGAAACCCATGGATAAGAAGGGCCTACTGTATTATCAGAAGGTAGTTTTTAGTCTATCTGCAAACTTAGAAATTTTATTAGCTATAAAGTTATTTAATATTATCTTTGCTTAACTGTAACATTTTTTACGTTGCTGTTTATTCCTACCAAATATTACATTACTAGCTATTCAGTTCAGTCTATTTCTTAATATCAAACTATTCCCTTACAGTCATAATTTAGCATGAGCCAGAAGGTATTTGAACTAAAACAAACTTGTATGAATTAGAAAAAGCAAAATTAGAGAGAATGCCCCATCAATATTATCACTAAGTATTAAACCAATAAAGGATGGGACCCACCCTTCCCATAAAATAGGAAGGATAATTTAATAAAGGGTAAAACCTGGACTCCCTTCTAGTCTTCTATTTTCAGTCCTTGTGCCACTGGGTTTTTTTTATTTTTTATTTTTTTTTATTTTTGAGTCAGAGTCTCCCTGTGTTGCCCAGGCTGGAGTGCAGTGGTGTGATCTCTGCTCACTGCAACCTCTGTCTCAGAGGTTCCAATGATTCTCCTGCCTCAGCCTCCCAAGTAGCTGAAACTACAAGTGCACACCACCACACCTGGCTAATGTTTGTATTTTCAGTAGAGATGGGGTTTCGCCTTATTGGCCAGGCTGATCTTGAACTTCGGACCTCAAGTGATCCACCCACCTCGACCTCCCAAAGTGCTGGAATTAGAGGCTTGAGCCACTGTGCTCAGCCCGTGTCACTGTTTTACTCAAACAATGTACAAAATCTGTAATGTATTTGCTGGTACCGTAGTAAATAAGAGTCAGCTAAAACTTGAATGGGACAAGCAGTAAACCACAGTTGGCTGGCATGGTGGTCACGGTGCTTTCAGGAGTTATTTTAGTTACCTTGCAGGACTACAGAGAGATGTCTGCTTTCTAGCATGTATACAAGTTCTGCTGAATGCTTAAGGAATGCCCTGAAGAGAGAAAAGAAAAAATAGTGTTAACAATCAAATTTCCA
Source organism: Saguinus oedipus (assembly GCA_031835075.1). Lineage (NCBI taxonomy): Eukaryota > Metazoa > Chordata > Mammalia > Primates > Cebidae > Saguinus > Saguinus oedipus. The sequence continues at coordinate 16,412,164 of CM063174.1, forward strand.
CTACAAATAAGTATTTAAAGTACTTGAAGTCAAGCAAATCTAATTTCTCTCACTTTATTGATACTCTGACTCACGATGTTCTCATGAGTCATGATCCATGATGACTCAATGGGTTTATCAGGACTATGTCTTAACTTATCATGACTTAAGTCCTGATGAATCCATTGTAAGCTGAAAATATCCTAAAATGAAAATGTGTGGCTGTCTGGCAGCTGTGGCTCCCTGCTGTTGCTCAGCATCACAAGAGAGAATTGGCTGCTTTCTACTGAATGCAGGTAGCTTTCATATTACTGTAAAGTTTCTTCAGTATTTTTATGACTCCTCCAAGGAGTATATTTTGTAATTGTTTTTTCTTTTTAAAAGACAAAATCTCATTTTGTCACCCACAGTAGAGTGCAATGCCATTATCACAGCTTATCGTAACCCTGAATTCCTGGCCTCAAGTGATCCTCCTGCCTCAGCCTCCCGAGCAGCTAGGACCACAGGCACGTGCCACCGTGCCTGGCTAGTTTTAAAATTTTTCTGTGGAGATGGGGAGTCCTACTATGTTGCCCAGGCTGATTGTCAACTTCTGGCCTCAAGTGTTCCTCCTGCCTCAGCCTCTCTAGGAAAACAGACACAAGCCACCATGCCTGGCTACTTTTACATTTTTCTGTGGAGAGAAGGTCTCATGATGTTGCTCAGGCTGGTTGTGAACTCCTGGCCTCAAGTGATCCTCCTCCTTTAGCCTCCCAAAGCTTTGAAATTATAGGCATGAGTTACTGTAACCGGCCCCACTTTGTATTATTTTTTTGAGATGGAGTCTTGCTCTATTGCCCAGGCTGGAGTGCAGTGGCACAATCTCAGCTCACTGCAACCTCTGCCTCCCAGGTTTAATTGACTCTCCTGCCTCAGCCTCCTAAGTAACTGGGACTACACAGGCACAGGTCACCATGCCTGGCTAATTTTTTTTATTTTCAGTAGAGACAAGGTTTCACCATGTTGGCCAGGCTAGTCTCGAACTCCTGACCTCAGGTGATCCACCCGCCCCAGCCTCCCAAAGTGCTGGGATTACAGGCATAAGCCACCAAGCCTGGCCCCATTTTGTAATTTTCATATCAGGGAAATTCATTAACCCTTTATAAAAAGGAAGTGGTTGACTTATGATAAAAACTATAGAGATTGAGATTAGTGGTACCCAACAGACACAGATGGGGATGGGGGTGCACCTATAAGAGCGAGCATGGGGGAGCCTTGCCATGGAACATTTCTGTACCTTCCTGTGGTGGTGGTTACATGAATCTACACGTGATAAAATCGCATCGCTCTGTTAAGTGCATGCACACATACGAGAGCATGTATGAACTGGTGAGTAAGATCTATGCAGTGTGCCAACTGATGTCAGCTTCCTGGTTTGGATGCTGTATTCTAGTTACGAGATGCTTGTTACCACTGGGGGAAGCTGAATGAAGAGTAAGTACATGGCTCTCTGTGCTATTTTTGTACCTCCAGTGAGTCTGTAATTATCTCAAAATAAAAAGTTAAAGGAAAAGAAAGTAAAGAACTGGTACAAACCTTATGTACTCTAACCATCGAGTATTTTCCAGTGAAGATAACCATTTCTCTTCAGTTTCTTCAAAAGGCTCTGTAATACATCATACACATACATTTTTACTTTTTAATTTTATTTTATGTGATCTCTATCAGAGTTAAGCAGTACATCAGTTTCTAATATTTAAAAGCTGGCTTTAAGTAAATATCATGCATTTTCACTTTAATAACATGAAATAAGCATTTAACAAGACATTACAATTCCAGGCCAGGTGCAGTGGCTCACGCCTGTAATCCCAGCACTTTGGGAGGCTGAGGCAGGCAGATCACCAAGTCAAGAGAGGCGGAGGTTGCGGTGAGCCGAGGTCGCACCATTGCACTCCAGCCTGGGTAACAAGAGCGAAACTCAGTCTCAAAAAAACAAAATAAAAAATATATTTTTGGCCGGGCGCGTGGCTCAAGCCTGTAATCCCAGCACTTTGGGAGGCCGAGGCGGGTGGATCACGAGGTCAAGAGATCGAGACCATCCTGGCCAACATGGTGAAACCCTGTCTCTACCAAAAATACAAAAAATTAGCTGGGCATGATGGCAGGTGCCTGGAGTCCCAGCTACTTGGGAGGCTGAGGCAGGAGAATGGCTTGAACCCAGGAGGTGGAGGTTACAGTGAGCCAAGATCACACCACTGCACTCTAGGCTGGTGACAGGGTGAGACTCTGTCTCAAAAAACAAAAAACAAAACAAAAAAAGAACATTTACAATTCTGTAACAAAACAAAACAAAGCATCCCCTGGGGCTCCATCATCTCTCTCTCTCTCTCTCTCTCTCTGAAAAATCTTGGAAAGTCCAACCAACTCTGACTCCCAACAACTAGGAATTCCACCCTTCCCTGCTCAGCCCATGCCTTGATGCGGGCCCTCCTGACCTGTGAGGTCAGGTGCCCAGGCCCTAGCCCTCGGCTTCCTCACTGCAAGCCTTGCCTCCCTGCTTCCCTTCCCTCCCCTGCTGCCAATGCTGCCTTTCTGCATGGCTCGTGTGGCCTGAGGGCTGACCACTGCATGATGAGAGGCACCTTCAATTCCCTGCCCAGAGTGCACACTAGTTTTTTCAACAACTTGCCCTTGCCCGGTTCCTGCAAGGCCCTCCCCCAGGGAAGTGCTCACTCATTGCTCAAGATCTGCTGCAAGGCTACCTTTGCCAACTCCCTTGACGTAGAGGCTCTCTCAAGGAGGACCCGCATTACACCAGAGATGCTGTCAGGTGACTCATCACCCAGGACACATTGAAGCCACCTGATGTTTGCTCAGATATATCAGAACTCGAGGCTACAGATACAACGCAGCTGTTTGATACCCATGTCCAGTCACCTATCTCAAAGTATAACCATATGCATTAAAATCTTAATAAGTTTGTCTGTAAGGTAATATAGTGTTCTACTCAGCAAATGCTTTTATAAAAGTATTGTGCTATAGCTTTCATGATTTGAAGAAAATTTAACATATTGATTTTTCCCTTTCTAAAACAAAAAGTAGTTTAAACTTAATTCCCTAGGAGGTTCTAAAGTTCTCATATGATAATAAATAATTCATACAAATACTTCCATAGACTTCTTAAATATATCTATTTCTATATATTTAAAGGAACATCACTTTTCATGACATACAATTCTGTATCCTGGGTTCATTATATATATGAAATAAGAATGAAATTACCATTAACGCATAGCTGCTTCAGTTTTACAAATGCTGCCTGTACTTCTTGAATATTAGGCAAGGTCTTATCCAAATCTGACTTGTAAACATCACTTCTCTGTGGGTGACTTTTAGTTATTGCATTACAAATCCTAATAAAGACAAAAATCCTTTAGTCATTACTCATTCACTCAGCATGTATTTATTTAACACTCACTACAGGCCAGGGCATTATTCTAACAGCTGGGGATAGAGAGAGGAATGAGATAGGTAAGAAGGTCTCTGTCTTCATGGAGTTCACTGTCTTAATAAAAAAAAAAACAACAACAAAAAAACACAGACCCATTGCTTATTTTTTAGTTTTAGAGACTATTCCCATCAGGTTTCTTTGCATGATTTTTCTGTATCCTGATGAAACTGAGAGCGAAATTGAGAGGAAGACAAGTAAACTTTGTTTTCCCTCTTATCATCCATTCACCTCACCCCCACCCCCACATGCAGTGGACAGAAAGAATTCGATCATTCCCTTATTTCTGATGGGAGAAAACAAGTGCATCCATTGGAACACTTGCCCAGGAAACAGGAACACTGCTGAGTGGGCAGCGTGGCATTTAGATTGAGGAGACCCTTCACTCCCACATCTTTCCACGTGATGTAGACAGAAGGATGGCAAAGCAGACCCACACTCTCCAGCTCTAGAGAATGCAAAGCACCTATCCCCAGTCTTAATGATTTGCTGCCGGATGAACTGCAAGCACAGACATTCCCCAAATTCCTCCCACCCTTCCTCTATTCTTAGGAGAGACCGAGCTGCTATAAATGTGTGCCATGGGGTCTCTAGATGTTTTCAAAGGCAACAGCCAGAACTGGCATTCCCATCTATATTCAAGGGGTAACTTCCACACCACTAAAACAAACAAACAAACAAAAACAAACTGCTATTTTTCTTCCAGAATGAAGTAATATAAATTAGCGTGGAATGTTTAAAAACACCTTAAAAAGATAAAAATAAAATTACTCACAATTTTAAAATTTTGATGTAAATCTTTCTGGATTTCTTTTATATGCACCTTGATGGAACTGAATGTACACATGTATGGAATTTAATGTACAAATGTACACTGTACATTTGTTTGATAAACTGATTTTTAAAAATCAACTAATCAACATAAATATGCTCTCATTTCATTAAAATATGTAATGTTTCATGAATCTGCATGTCATCTTTGTGCAAGGGCCATGCTAATCTTCTCTGTATCATTCCAATTTTAGTTGATGTTCTTGGTGGTGGTGGGGTACACAATAGCAGTAAAATAAATGGGCTGTGGTGAATGCCACGGATGTAATTAATCATGGGATTACAGGCTACTTTAGGTCACACGGTCAAAAAAGGCTGCCCTGTGAAGATGGTACAAAAGCTGAAACCTAATGAATAGAGAAGCAATGCAAAGATCTTGAGGAAGTGATGCTTAAACTGAGATGTGAAGGATGAGTGAGTGAGCTGCACATGGTGGCTCATTCCTGTAACCCCAGCACTTTGGAAGGCTGAGGTGGATCACCTGAGGTCAGAAGTTCAAGACCAGCCTGACCAACATGGTGAAACGCTGTCTCTACTAAAAATATAAAAAACAGCCAGATGTAGTGGTGGGCGCCTGTAATCCCACCTACTCAGGAGGCTAAGGCATGACAATCACTTAAACGCAGGAGCTGAGATCATACCACTGCACTCCAGCATGGGTGACTGCTGTCTCAAAAAAAAATAGAAGTGAGTCCAAGCGGGCAAGCGTGGAGAGTGTTCCCAGATAAGTGCAAAGAAGGAGTCCAGAAGGGAAGGGCACTGGACAACGTCAGGAGGTTGAAAACACCAGGGAAAGTCCCGGTGGAAGGAGGAAATGATGGCACTTGTAACACACAGGCAGAGGTGGAGCTGGGTGGAAGCACACGGGTTTCTCTAAGTTGTCTGAAAAGTGAAGTGACAAAATCTGAGGAGGAACTGGAGATGGGGAAGAGAAAGAAAGAAGAAGGCATCCAGATGACCCTTTGGTTTCTGAAAGCAGGCTGGGGGAGGGCATGGAGGCCATATCCTTGAGTTTGGTTTTAGACATAGTAAGTTTAAAGGCCCTTTGAGACCTCCATGTAGAAGTCAAGTTAGACTGAAGACATAAATGCATTGGCCAGTAAAGCCATATTCTTGGAGGAACTTCTTTAGGAAAGGAATACATAACACGAGGAAGAAGCGGACTTAGAATCTGTGTAATGTCCAGACTGCAGAAGGCACAGAGTGCCAGCAAGGAACAGGAGCTTCGGGACCATGGAGAGGAGCAGAGGCTGAGGATGTAGGCAGCTCTAAGGAGAGTGACCAACAGTACTCCCCACTGCTCTGAGCACAACCGAGAAAGGCCTCCTGCTTTAATGACATGGAGGTTACTGAAGACCACAGCAGAGGATCCCAGACTAGTCTGTGGTGGCTAATTAAAACCACTGTTCTAGCTGCTGCAAATGTGCAGATCTACATAAGACACATCAAACTACAAGAAAACATGGAGCTAACTAATTAAAAGACTATGCGTTTTGCTAACTATTTTCAATCAGTAGGCAACTCACTGTACTTACACATGACAAGTAAAACTATCTAAAGCGATGACCATTTCTTGATTACCTCTGGTCAATCTTCCTCTGCTGCAGCGCGTCTTTGATGAGGGCCATTCGCACGAGAGCACTGCCGTTAGAGTGGCTCCAGCACCAGAGCTAGGGGAGAGGCAGAGTCCTTACTTCACTGAGTAGAAACAATGGATGTCAGCATTCATAAAATCCAACAGAAATCACTTACTGGCATCCTTCTCCCAACAAAAGAATGGGAAAAGATCTTTAGATCTTGGTCTGCTAAAGAACTTGGTACTACAAAGTATTCTGGAAGGCTGGAGAGAAAAAAAAAATTATACATGAGTCCTGTTCTAAAAGCAGGAATAATGTGCTCCTGAAGACCCCATAAATAATTAAGCACATTTATCCCCATTTAATGTGCGTCACCCTAGTAGCCACATGGTAGGCACCATGGGGGCAGTGACAATCCTAGATATCTTAATCTAAAAGGTGCAATATGGTCAATTCTTAAAAACTGAAATTTACAACATGACAAAATTCCAAGGAAGGTATTATAAATATTTTCCAGAATGACTAGTAATCAAACATGTCCATGTTAGCTGAAAAATATATTCACCTTTGTTCTCTTGACAGGCTACGGTTTAAGGAGACGCCAGGAAAACAAAAGGAAATCCCATAAACCTACCATAAGCTTTAACTCTCCTCTTCTTAAGTCCCTCTTCCACCTTTGCTCATCCCTAAAAGGCACAGTCGGACTCTATGACACCGATTAGACAACAATTACCAGTGGGCAAGCTCACTGCACCTGAAGACATCTTCCTTCTTTCTCCGACGTGGCTGGGCAGCCCGTCACGTGTTTCTCAGTACATAACACCAGAGTGCGCTAGCCATGAAGCTTAAATTCCAGGGGAAGCAGAAGACACAAGCTACACGCTGCAAAGAACCTTTCTAGAACTGTCCAAGAAGTTCCTGGTACTGGATTAACTAGTTTTAACAGAGTAGTGTTTTTCTTCTTTCTTCTAAAAAGCTGCTTATTTGCATAAACTAATGAGGACTTCAATGACCTTGAAATAGGCATTCCAGAAAATGCATAATAACTAAATGACATTAAACAAATTAAAGAAACAAATTCCTAGTCACTTACGGAAGATTCCCTAGGGAACCAGCTCACTACTCGGAAAACTGTTAAGTGAAGGAGAAAATGTAGACATTTATATTGCTCTTCTTGTATGAACTGTGCTACAGGGCACTCCAGAGCTGGTGAGAGAAAAGTTCGATAAAAGCAGAAAGATGAAAGGTGAAGAATCTCAATCCTTAGTGAAATAACAGATCTGGGCAATGATTCTCCCTCCCAATGCAAAACTATTTTTGGGAATTAAAACCATGATATAAAAGGGGAACTTTCACTGGATGGATCAGGTTGACAGCCTCTAAGCCCACTGGTCAGTCAGCATTATACAATGAGACAGACACAGCCAGCCAGCCTGAGATGGAATGTGACCCCACAGGACAACACAGCACCACCTAATGAAACACTCTTGCCAAAAGCACTGAGCCAGAGTCCAATTAAGCCTCTGTTGATAACATCTTAAAGAAATACTAGAGACAGAGGAACACATTAAGGGACAGCAAGGGGATAAAACCAGCAATATCTTCAATGTGGAAAATTCCAGGGAACAAATCACCTGGTTTGTCAACAGAAAGTAGGTAAAGAAGAGGTGGGAGGAGACTGTTGTAGATTAAAAGGCCTAAGGGACATATTAAGCAAATTCAATGTGAAGACTTTAGATTCTGATCTGAACAAACCGACTGTAAAAAACCAGTTACGGTGGGGAAAAAAAAAAAAAAAAAAAAAAAAAAAAACAGTTACAAGATACAATGCAATAAACACTGACGAGATTACTGATGACAGTAAGGAATCACTGTCAACTTCTTTTTAAGGGTACTGTAATTCATATTAAGAAGCCCTGATCTTTAAAATAAAATATTCATGAAAACATTATTTTAAAAACAAATATTCCACTAACCACAACTAGAAAGTCATCAGTGACAACAGACTCTGATTATTCTTCATAGGTAAGTGATTTCCAGCTATATGTAACATTGTTAAAATTGGGCTTACCAAGTGGATATCATGTAACCTTCGTTAATAGAACAAACTCTCCACCCGGAAGCAGCTGTCCTCTTGATTTCTCTGTCCCAATCCGAGTAAATTTCAAAGAGTGGAGTTTTCTGGCTGCTGTCAACACCACCTCCATTACTTTCTCCTCCTCCTCCTCCTCCTCCATCTCCTGAGGGAATTCCATTAATTTTGTTGGCTGTAGGAAGAAGCAACATTATGAATTTTAAGTCACATTTTCCCCAGCATTCCCTCTCCTCTTTCTGAGCCTCCTGTCACATGCATACTCTGATGTGCTGTCTCTAATCTGGTTCACCTTCCAAGTCTCTCCACGAACCTTGCTCTTTCCATCTAAAAATAACTTTTTTTTTTTTTTTAGAGGGAGTCTCATTCTGTCGCCCAGGCTGGAGTGCAGTGGCATGATCTTGGCTTGGTGCAGCCTCTTCCTCCTGGGTTCAAGCTATTCTCCTGTCTCAGCCTTCTGAGTAGCTGGGGCTAGTAATAATTTTTGTATTTGGAGATGGGGTTTCACCATGTTAGCCATGCTGGTCTCCAACTCCCACCTCAGGTGATCCAACTGCCTCGGCCTCCCGAAGTGCCTGGGATTACAGGCATGAGCCACTGCACCCGGCCTAAAAATAATTCATTTAGTCTTGTCTTTATCCAGCTCTTTCCCAACTCTTCAAACAGCTTTGATTTTTCTCTCCTTATACTGGCTCTATCTTATTTGCCTTCAAGCGTCAACAGGTCAGTCAACATGATATTGAGAAAACTTTGATCTGATCACACTGGACCACTCTAGCTACTATGCTATACATTTTTCCTCCTTCCTTTTACTGACCACCTTTCCCAAAAATGAAGAATGGCTGCTGCCTGTATTTCCTCTCATTTTCTTGTTAATTTTTAATTGTCTTCCATCCCTACCATTCTAATAGAAATTATTCCTAACCCTTCATCTGCCTGCCACTAACTGTGGGGTAAATCCATGTCATTTGATTATTTTCTCCATATATTTTGCTTGGAAAAATGAAATATCCAACAATCATCTATGTTCTCAAGCCCTTCAAATCTTTAATTTTTCTAATACTAACTTCTCACCTACCTACTCTTTTCTATCTGCTCATTAGAAAATTCTTGGTTTTCTGTATCTACTTGGTTTTCCTTTGAAAAGCTCATAAGGTTTCTTGTGCTTTGCTAAAGTGCTGTTCTCACATGGAGATTAGAGCAGGGCAGGCCTAGAGACCTGCATTTCCTTAGTAAGAAGCCTTCTCTGAGAGAGAAGTAATGCTATCTTCTAGGTATATGCCCACAGCCTCAAGACTGCCTGCAAAGTGATGGCTGAGAAAGAAGCTGTCCCACCACCCAGCCAGATCTATCTTGGCAATATCTGGTGACAGATGGCACAAACCATTCTATAGCCCAGGGTCTTTCTGTTGTGGGTTGCAAATATGGCAAGTCTCCCAGCTGACATCCCCAATGAGATGTTCTGCTGCATTTAAACCAGGCAGCAGCTTACCACAAGACATACTTCCCTAAAAAGATGCATTCATAATGCTAGTCCCCCGCCTTAAACTTTCAATCATGATCATATTTCAATCGAATCAAGTAAACCAAAATGGCTTTTCTTGGCCTTAAAGATCCCTCACATAACTTATCCAATCTTCATTTCCTATTCTCCTCTGCAGCCATGCAATACCCTCCACTGTCCCATGAACCTGTCATGTCCATTCCTATTGATTACTGATTAACTCCTGGTACAAGACAGGTATCTTCTGAGAACTCCCCATGTGCTGATGCCTCAGAGCAAAAAGATGAGTGAGATTTTAACTCTATCTTGAAAGCACTAAGAGGTGCGATAACCACAGAGTACCAGATGTCTGAGTACAATGAGGATGCAGAAGAGAAGGCCCCTAACTCTCACCGGAGAGAGGCTGGGGCAGGAAAAGCTTCATGACTTGACCACATCTAAAGAGAGTTCTAAGGAAAAAGTCAGAAGTTGCCAGGTAGCTGGTGAGGAGAAGGTAGGCATGCTAGACAGAGAAGAACCTAAAAAACATGGTGTAACTGTTTGACATGAAGTAACTAAAGAGAGCTGGGGCATTAGGGATTCAAGAGGTGGTGGAAAAGAGGCTGGGAGATTAAACAGGGCCTAGGCTCTAGGTCTGTGCTTATTGAAAAATAACTTTTACTCACACATGCCCATTTAAATTTAAATTGAAATGAAAAATAAAATCAAAAATTCAATCCCTCAGTTGCACTAGCCACATTTCAAGTGCATAACAGCCACATGTGGCTAGTGGCTGCCCTACTTCCATCACTGGACAGTGCTGCTCCAGATTATGGAGGGGCTTACGTATCATCTTAGGAACTTGGACTCTGCTAAGTGGTATCAGAATTATCCAGTGATTCTGATTCTAACAAAGCTCATTAAAAATTAAAATGCTTGTAATCCCAGCACTTTGGGAGGCCGAGGAGGGCGGATCATGAGGTCAAGAGATCGAGACCATCCTGGTCAACATGGTGAAACCCCGTCTCTACTAAATACAAAAAATTAGCTGGGCATGATGGCACGTGCCTGTAATCCCAGCTGCTCAGGAGGCTGAGGCGGGAGAATTGTCTGAACCCAGGAGGCGGAGGTTGCGGTGAGTAGAGATCGCGCCATTGCACTCCAGCCTGGGTAACAAGAGCAAAACTCCGTCTCAAAAAAAAAAAAAAAAAAATTAAAATGCTAATTCTAAGCTCCTATCCTAGAGTCCTATTCCATCTCAGTGTCTTCTATGGATTAACACAACTGAAAAGCGTGTCTGTGAGGAGGACTTAGGAGCTGTGATCTCTCCAGAACACAAAACCTACATGGAATTTTTGGGCAAAGCCCAGTCTATACAGTGCTCCTGTGTACCAAAACACGAAAGCTATTTAGTATTAGACAATCTAAGTAATTCATCATATGACTAAAGAGGAAAACAACTATATAGCTTAGTAAGTGCAGAAAAACATGAGTTAGATACCTGATTACAAAAAACAAACAAACAAACAAAAACGAAAAACAAAAAACCAACGTTAGCAAATTTGGAATAAAAGGAAATTTCCTTAACCGGAGAGAGGGTGTTTATCAAAAAGTAATAGCTAACAGCATCCTCATTAAAAGGAGGAACTGAAATGATGCCTGCTATTGTTACTGCTATTCAACACTGAACCAGAGGAACTAGCTACACAATAAAAACCACCGAAAAAGAATTATAAAGAACACACTCAAAATTTTAAGAGTTATGTAAAACAGTTTGGTGATTGAGTCTAGCACTGAATACTCTGTAGTGTTTTGGGTTGCAGTGTGTGTAATGTATACTCAATCTGGTTTTATAGTCCAGGAGTTCGAATGCTTTCCAAAGTTCAAAAAACCTGATACCAGTGGCCTGCTCTATGAAAGGATCACTATTAAAAGTTGAACCAACACAGTGACAAGGTGGGTCATCTCAGGCAGACCTGGCTGTTGACTGCTACCTGCCTGAGGTTTCATGACACAGCTCCTCACCAGATCAAGAGTCAAACAGATACTACAGGCTCCTGACCTTGGCTACCTTATGTGATATAGTACAAAAGTCTAATCCTATACTGTTGGGGTTACTTTAGAGAATTTCCACTGAATCGGCCTAATTGATATTTAGAATGGCTTCAAGCAACAGAAAATACAAGTCATCAACATATGAAAAGAAATCTATTACTCTGATGATACTGCAGAAATTAGAAGTCATAAAGGAATAAGGTAAAAAGAGGACTGTGATTATTCATAAGTTCAGAAGCGTGAGTCAACAAAGTGGTTCTTACCTAGAAGATTCTAACCTGTGCTGGAGCCAACATGGCTGCATTTCTAAAGGCTCCTCCAGTGATCCTGATTTATGTAGCTGCCTGGAACCACCAATATTCAAGAGACAATCATTTATAGCAATACTGAGAATCCTGCAAGAACTGACAAGCAACAACCTTAAAAAATTCCTATACTGTTTCAAATCGATTGTGTGCCTTGTGTTTTTCAAATAAGCATTTTAAGGAAAATCTAAAACCAAGATCTATGTTAATTAAATTTCACTGCAAATGTACAATTACAATGTACACTGTATACTGATGTGAAATTTTGTTACAACTTCAGATGTCATCACAGCGTCTGTACGCAGGATGTCTGTTGTGAAGCGGAGCTGCTGACACTAAGGCTGCAGATAACTTCATGAAGCTTTCAATACTTTAGTCCAGAAGCATAATCTGACACTTTATCAATGATGTAAGAAAGATGACTCTGTACTCTTTTTTTTAATTTTTTTTTTTTGAGATGGAGTTTCGCTCTTGTTACCCAGGCTGGAGTGCAATAGCACAATCTCGGCTCACTGCAACCTCCACCTCCTGGGTTCAGGCAATTCTTCTGCCTCAGACTCCTGAGTAGCTGGAATTACAGGCACGCGCCACCATGCCCAGCTAATTTTTTGTATTTTTAGTAGAGATGGGGTTTCACCTCTTTGACAGGATGATCTTGATCTCTTGACCTCGTGATCCACCCGCCTCGGCCTCCCAAAGAGCTGGGATTACAGGCTTGAGCCACCATGCCCGGCCACTTTTTTTTTTTAAGATGACGTTTTGCTCTTGTTGCCCAGGCTGGAGAGCAATGGCCCAATCTCAGCTCACTGTAACTTCCACCTCCTGGGTTCAAGCCATTCTCCTGCCCGTCTCCTGAGGAGCTGGGATTACAGGCGTGCGTCACCACACCCAGCTAATTTTGTGTTTTTAGTAGAGATTGGGTTTCTCCATATTGTCGGTCTGGTCTTGAACTCCTGCCCTCAGGTGATCCGCCCGTCTCAGCCTCCCAAAGTGCTGAGATTACAGGCGTAAGCCACTGTGCCTGGCTGAATCTGTACTTTTTTTTGACATTATTTGCCCAATAATAATCTGACTGATGAGAATCCTCATGGTTTCTTTAAAATTAGAAGAGAAAAAACAGAATCCTTGTTCTTGTCCTGGGGTGTTTGTGCATTGCGAAACACCAAAGCATGGGTGCTACACATCTTACTATACTCGGGAATACTCACAGAAGTACTGGAATGACTGCAGGACCTTTCAGAGATGGCTTTTACTCATGGGATGCTGAATACGAATGAAAACCTGATTGACTAAGGCCAGCTAAAATATAGTTTTCTTAGATAATTGCAAGGGAGCTCCTCCAACTTTGGATCTTATTTGTGGAAACAGCTTTGTCACCTACCTGCCTGCAAAAAGGACTTCTTTAATCCAGCCAATGAATCAAGATGTCATCCAGAAGTTCAAGAGTGGGAGAGTGGACATCTTTCACTCACAAATTAATGAATTCTGACTGCAGTGTGTGGAACTTTCAGGCTCCTTTTGATCTTAAAGATGCAGTGTTTATGCTTCTGTAACAGCATGGAAGGATATTAAAGGATGTTACCCTATGAGGAACCTTAACAAAACTATGGCCAGTGTTATGTTTCTGAAGTACTTGTCAAAGGAGGAGTCTGAAAGATGTAATATAAAACAGTATCCCTATTGTAAGTATTAATCACCAAATTTTACCAATAAGCTATATGAGAAGAAACAAAGGAACCAAATGAAGTAAATTTTAAAATTCCAGTAGTAGAAGACCTATGGGCAGATACACTTCCGTACGATAAACCAGAGATGCCCACAAGGAATGAACAAAGAAAAACATGGAAAGCATTTCCACAGGAGGCACTGCCACGAAGCAGGCAACAGGTTACGAAGCAGGCAACAGGTTACCAATTGTGTAACAAAGTTTACTGTCTTTGCTGAGCCCAAGTCACTACGTTACTGTAGAAGTTATGGATCTATACACCGGAATCAATCATTTCTATCGGAAAAAAATAGCAGCATGAAGAACTAGTCTGTATCATAAAAATTTAAGCAGGAATCAAAGAATCACTCCTGTAACTCTTGCAACTCTAGGTGAGGATCTTAGTGAAGATAACCTCGATCCCTGTTCTGCAGCCTGATCATGATCCCAAGGAGCGTTCACCTGACTAACAGTGCCGGATCTATATTTTCAGACAGTAAGTGAATTTATTTACTATTAAGAAGTAAACTTTAAAAAATAACTGTATTGCTTAAGCCTAAGTTACAATTCTGTATCTCTTGAAAAGAAAAATTAAGTTACAAATACTTTTGCCATACAATTTCTATAAATATAATACCAAATGATAAAAGCTGTTCTGCAAACCATGATTTTCATATATTATCTCTACAGTGTTACGTTTCTTTTTTTCCTTTGTTCCTCTTAGCGCTTAACAGTAAGGTAAGTATCTTTTAAGGTACAGAAAATTTACTTACACACATGCATCTTCAAGTACCATACACTGATACATTTTAATGTGTTTACAATATAGTTATAGTTTTGCTGGAATATACTTTTATTATACCAGTTATTTAAATTACTACCATATGTTTTGTGGTAACGAAATAGAAAATGTCAGTACAATTAACAATTTATTTGTATGGCCCAGACCATGCTGGGTGAATGGATTTTTCATTATAAATACACAGCTGATTCATTTTTCTTAAACAGTAAAAGAACACATGCTTCACTCAGTTAACTGATGTGCAGTCACTAACTGACAAGGAGGCTAACAGGAGACATGGTTCTTTGTTTTTCTCTATCCTTTTAAGAGATTTAAAAAAATGGTTTATTAAAATTACATTTGTATAGAAACAAAATGTACAGAATTGTATGATCATTTGGAATCTTCCTTGGTCATGTCATGACTGTTAAGATACACAGACAAAACTATTTACTTTCACAAAAACTGCCTAGAATATACCTGTCCTTGGAAAAATGCTCATCTTCGTTTCATCAATATTATTTTAAAATTCATTAAAATTATTTTAATGAAGTCCACAAAAAGTTTTTAACCACTTCAACTTTTTCATGAAATCACACCTTGCCAGAAAATATTATGCTTTTAATATATATTTTAGTTTTCTGCCAGTTTTCTTAAAAGGTAAGATTACTTTAACTCAATCTATCAATTAAAAAGGGCAGGTTATATATTCTTCATCACAAAATACAAGTCAATGATAGAGGTTAAATATATGCCATAACTCATAAACTCATATTCACAGCATTACAGGTTCTTCCTGGTAACCTGTGAAGAAATAACCTGACGAACTACTGGCTCTTTAGCATGTAGTGCTTACTTCTGTAAGCTATGAAGCTAGCAATTCATATAGTGCTTACCTCTCTAAGCTATGAAGCTAGTAATTCCACAATCGTTAAAGCTCATGTACTTCAAGGCTTCTGGTAAACATAAGAGTAAAATTTATACATGTAAAATTAGTCACAATATTTAATATTTTCATATTTACCTGAATTGTGGTATTTTTTCCCAATATATTCAAATGCAAAGAGTAGCTGGAGGTCTGTTGGCTGGGAATAATGAGCTATTGCAAGGCATACCTAGGAAAAATTCTACATTTAGAATTTGTTTTTAACACACTTAATTAAATGAAATGTACAATAAGGCCTTGGGTACTCGGAGCATCATCTTGGGGCAGTGATAGATACTATTTACATGTTTTTCTGTTGACCTAGAATATAAAAGAGCTCCTTAAGGCCAGGTATCTCATTCACTGCTGTGCCCCCAAGACGCTGTTTATCTTCAGTTACCACAAGGGAAGTATTCAGTAAGTATTTGCTGAGTTGAATTTTAATTGGAAAGTAATTTTAGTCCAATAAAGAAAACTTGAAACTAAAGAAGCATTCTCCAAAAAGGCAGTGACAACATATTCACTACAAAAAGGAAGAAAAGTTTCATTTTTGGTGGACTCTAAAGGATGGATACAACGTTTATGAGGCATAAAACGTTAAAGTTTATGCCTCATGGATTAAAAAATCTAAATAGAGAAACGTATTTACAAAAAATGAAAATTAGCAAGGAACTCCAAAAATTTAAGGGTGGCTCAAAGACGTTCATAAAAAATAAAAACAAAAAACCACACACGAAAACTGTGTTTAAGTAAACCAGTCTCGGGCTGTGTTCCCTGTGGTGGAAAACGAGCGGGCTTTAGAGTCAAACAGATCGGGGGGGCTTGAATCCCAGCTCTATCAAGCACTTGCTACACCACATGTGTGAAGTCAAATCCTCTCTCCTAGCCTCAGTTTGCTCACTTGTAAAACAAAGTAATACCTAGGCTGTGGTAAGAATTAACAAGCTTAATGCACGCTAGGCCTTCGGAGGAGCTCCATATATGGAAATACGGCTGTTACTATTCTCAACTGCTGCTAGATGGAATGAAGGATGGTGCTCTAGGCTTACAAACCCTGGACTAGAACACGGGAGAAAATGCTCTTCAGTGAGCAAAGATGAAAGAAGAAATCTAAGACATATGCAAGAACACAGCAGAAAAATCTTACTTTAAAAGATTAACTATCATTTACAAGGTAAAGCGTTAAGCCAGAATGGTATACTTTTGACAGGGAGCAAGTAAGAAAAGTTAATTGTTAGTTCAGGGCAAATTAGTGGTGTTTGGGGAGGGGGTTAATGTACATTCCATTAACCAGTAAGCATGTGTCAGCTTGTTTAAACTACATTTTAAAAGTCTTCTATATAATAAATGTTTCCTGTCTTACTAAGTTAAAATATACAAACAAGAGGACAGAATTTGTTATTAGTTTTGACCAAAAAGAAAAAAGAAAACCTTCTTCTTGAAACTTAGGTGGTATTTTGACTTCTTAATACCCATGAGAGCTTTCTACGATGGTCCCACCTGGAAAATTTAGGAGCTGGTTATCTACATTCCATTCCTCATCTTTTCAACAGTTTTCCATAAAGCATCCGAACAGCAAAACTACTGAAAAGTGTACCTGGAAAAAGTCCTCTTCACTTCCTATTCCTTGGGGCACGGTTCAGCTCTGCTGCACTCTTCTCCAGACACTTTCACAGCTGTGCATTTTGCTGCACTGCCACAGCCACGTCCTTAGGCCACACTCACCTTATGAGGGGCCCACCTCTGTGGGCTTCCCTACATTCCAGAAATCCACAGCACTTAAGAATTACCTACTGATGATGTAATTTTGACGAATAAGTATGCTCTTATTAGTCAAATTAATAATCTGCTGTGATTCCCAGACATCTGCGTAACAAATTAAATTTCCTCATTCTCGATTCTTCACAAAACTGGCTCTCCTCATCAGACAACTGTTACCTTCCCAATATCCTCTCAGTCATCTCAGGTCAGAGAAAAACAGGTTTGTACACATTCTGTCTGACTTAGCCCCAGCCATCTCCTCTGTCACACACTTTGCCTGGGAAGTCCTAATCCTTTTAGCCAGCTATGCTAAGAAACTGTCATGTCTGTTCAACACTACTCTCTTCACAAGCCTTCCTAGAAGGAGCCAATTTCAGAGTATTAATTCCAGAAACCTACGACAACAGTTTCAATATAAAGTGTCTCTTTAATTAGTTGTGCTTATGTTGCTTTATTTCCAAGGTATTCACATAATAGTTACGATGTGGATGAAAAGTAGGACATAGGTGGTTCTTTATACTTCTACCATTAAGGTCACTTCCTGAAGGGTAAATGCCACATTTCTCATTCATGTAAGAAA
Organism: Saguinus oedipus; assembly: GCA_031835075.1. Lineage (NCBI taxonomy): Eukaryota > Metazoa > Chordata > Mammalia > Primates > Cebidae > Saguinus > Saguinus oedipus. The sequence goes on from CM063174.1 coordinate 16,429,725, forward strand.
TATTTACTGAGTACCTACAATGTTCTAAGCCCTGGAGATTCAGTGAACAAAACAGACACTAATCCCTGTCCTCAGGAAGCTTACATTCTAGTGGGAACACAGATACTAAACAAGATGAAGGAGAAAAAATACAGGAAGTTAGATAACTATGAAGGCTAAAGGAGAAAAAAAATAGAGCAGGGAAGGGGAATATGAAGTGTTATAGCGAGAGAAGAAGGAAGCAGGTTAAAAAGTAGAGAAGGAGACCAAGAAAGACCTCTCTACACAGACTTAAGACCTGAAGATATCTGCATTTTGTAGCATCATTTCAGTAGCTTTCTCAAGGTACTCTGTGACCAACAGTGGCTACACTAACAATGGCTGACAAAAGTAATTACCAACATATTAAGGAAAATGCTCCAAGCCAATAATAATAATAATGTCTATCACATTATCTAAAACAATTAGAAAACAGTCACATGCTCTGTTTACAGAAAAGAAATTCACAGATCAATGATTATGGACATTATTTTGTGTGGCCATGAGGCAAAAAAGAAACAAAGCCTATTTTCAAGGCAAAATGCAACACTGCGTATTTTTTAAAAGCCCCTTAAAAATAGCACAATATCACATTAGGTTAAGAAACAGGACCCAAAGTGGCTCCGGCCAGATGTCGTGGCGCTTGCAAAGGCGAGGCCAAGAGTTCAAGGCCAACCAACCTCAGCAACCTTACAAGCTCTCATTGATTGGCAAAAAAAAAAAAAAAAAAAAAGAAACAAATGAGTATGTCCAACAGCATCTACATTGAAAGAAGTCTATAGAAAGGTAGAACTGCAGGTCAGTTTAATCACTCACTGCTTTCTTGGGGGGTGGCAGAACTTGAACTAAATTTATTTAGTTTTTCGGTAGTTAATTGCAGGTGGATAACTTATGTTCATATAACCTAAGTAACGGGTATCTTTGGGTACACACACTAAGGCACATACAAACTTGTGCACCTGGATTGTCTTCAGGCTGTTACTGTGGAACACTCCGAGAAGAGAAGGAAGCCAGGGCCCCATTCTTTGTGCTTTTTCATACACACTATTTTAAAAACCTAAGTCCAGATTCCTGCCTTCCATCCTATGAGTTTCTGAAAGATCTGAAATAGTTCATTTGTCCTAGCTACTGTAGGAAATGAAGAAAATGTTGGTATTAAAGACATTAAATTACGGTAAATATTTTTTTGGAGAAAAAGAAGTAAACTACTTTTAAATCAACTTTCGGACCAAAGCTGATAATCTTCTCTGAACAGAAGCCAGAAGCAGCCAGAGTAGATGGTTTCTCTTCTAAGACCACCTGGGGCATAGTACTGAAGAAGCTGAAATCCAGCAAACACTCAAACCTCATTTGCAAACAAGTGGTTTCCTTTATTTCTGTGGCCTGAAAGCCACCAAAAAATAACTATCAGATTCAAGTCAAAAATGACAGTTCATAAAAAGGCCAACTTGTTCTTTAATTAGATGAATGGAATTCACTTCTATAAAGTATGCCTGAACAAGCGGTTCACAAGGAACTAATCAGAGAATACAGTGGAGACAAAGGGCATATACTTCACTTGTCATCATGTATCTAAGTATTTATCTTTATCTACATAGATAGGTAAACAGATAAATCATTAAAAACTTCTCTTTTTTTATCCTTCAGTTTTGAGCAAAGGTTCAAAGTTGCTATGAGGTTAGCGGTCCAATTCTGCATCATCAAATTCCTTCTTTCTTTATATAGACCTTTCCCAAGTATCACTATTTTCCTGTGACCGCTCAAGGATAATGAGGATGAATATAAGTGAGTACAAGGGCAAAAAGCAATCTAATTTTGTCATAATACAAATGAGACAACATCAACAAGACAATCAGAAGGCTTTAGAGCATTTAACAAAATGTAAACCAATTTAGTATTTTCAAATTTCATTTCTGAAAACAAAAATATAAATATATTAGGTATTTCAAAATTAATCAATGGTTTACCCACCAGAGAACTCCAAAAATGCATTTGGTCATTTTAAAGCAACTGATAAAATATCAAAGCATTTTCCAGAGAAAACAGTACTCAAAGCTTCCAGGAAGTAAAAATAAGCCATAACTTCCTAACTGCTACCAAATTTTAGAGGAAAAATTTTTGCTTGAATTTTTGTTTTTAATTCACAAAGTCATCAAGATTCGGTAGCCACATACAACTTAACCATGTGTTTGAAACGCGTAAATCAGAAAACAAAAACAAAAACTCTATATTCTCATCAATCCGGTTTTTTTATTCTGTACCCTCCCTTGCCCTGCAACCCCCATGACTATACAAAAGACAAAGAGCCACATGCTTTTTATCTTTTAGAATACTGGGGAAAAGATTTTTGTCTGACACTGGGTCTTAGGAAAGGACACACGAGGGACTGCGTTGTTTTGTGCAGACGGTTTAGCGAGGCCCTCTCCATGAACCAGCAGCACAACACACAGGCGATATTCAGAATTTCCACAGAACTTACTATGCTCTGTTCATCTGGAAATCAACTGTGTAGAAACAACTTTTATGCAGCCACTTTGTACTATTACTTTTCATTTGTTTCATGCTTTCTCTTCTCCACTAAATTTCTCTATGGCAAGAAACTGCATCTTATCCTTTAAACTTGCAAAATTTAGCATACTGCCTCAACATCAAAAATGACCAACAAGTACTACAGACAGCTCAAGAACTACCAAATAATTATTATTTCTACTCATTAAAATAATGTCAACTTAAAAATACAGTAAAAGAGAGAGAATTAAACTTTCTGAAAGAGATCAGGCCAATTCTATACATGTCTTTAAGAATATGGTATCCTAACTCAATCTGGCAAATTCTGTGATGTCCCTAATCTTGAGATGCTACACATCTGATTTTCATAAGCAGGGCCTTGATGCTTTAATCAATTAAATTACAAGCATAAATAAGCTTGAGGAAGTAACTTGTCTAAAATATTTTATGTACAGTCTAATACATAATGAATTTGGAATTCCTTCTATGTAATAGCCACGTTAAATTAGTAAAATGCCAAAATTTAAAAAGCACAATCGAACAGGTGAAAGAGGCTTTAAGAGTTATCTCGATGAGTTTTCAATAATGCAGCATGCTGAGAGATGGCTGTACATACTTCTTGAAAACTTTTACCCATAGAGGAGCCTACAGCCACTCTACTATGCTAGACAGTCATACATTTTCAGACGTATTTTCAGATATTCATTTCCTGCTTGCATTCCCGTAAAGAAACTGTTGGTTCTTCACCAAATATATGAAGACGGCTGCCTTACAATATTTTTGACAGCCTCGTTTTGTTATCAACAGAAAATATACTGTAGTCAGTTGACTGACCATGGAAAACAAAGGCACTCATTGCTTAGTGGTACAAAGGCTGCCTCCATTCCGAGAAAGACACTTCCTGTTCTACCGAGATCCTGTTGCTCTTTTCTCAATATGCACGAGCAGGCTTCCTACTGGAAAGTCTGTTACTCTGCATTTGTTGCAGCACAGACTAGAACAGAGTCAATTCATAAGCTAGACTTACATTATGTGAGGTTTAGGTAAGTATGTAGTTACAGGAAAGACCTAATAATTATTAGTGGTTTAAAGAAATATTATGAATTGACTTGAGTGACACTTCCAACACGGGCAACTCAAAGCTGGTAGCTTTTTAACTCCCTTATTTCCCCCCGGCCTTCCAGATGTTTTATCACCCTACTTGTAAAGTATGAGTCAAGGCCAAAAAGTTCCTCTTCTTTGATTCCATGTTTTGCTTGGCCAGAAGAGTGAAGCTGGTAGACCTAAGATGCCCCTCCTGTTCTAGTCTGTGCTGCAGCAAATGCAGAGTAACAGACTTTCCAGTAGCAATATACCGTAATTAAGGTTTGTTTAGGCTTTTAAAGTTCTGCATTACTGAATTAAAAGCCTAAACAAACCTTAATTACAGTATATTTCCAACTTTTCAACCTTTTTAACCAAGAAAGAAACTGACAACTAATGACCTTAATGTAAAAAAAAAAAAAAAAAAGCTAATTTCCATATTAAATCAAATGTGAGTCTTTAACATTTTAGAAGCTGATTAAAAATTAGCTTAGAATACTTAAAGTATAGAATACTTTAAAACAGCCATAAAATAATCCAAGGAAATAGCTGTATTAATATTCTTGGCTTTGACTTTTACTTAAGAACGTATGCGATAACTTCTAAAACACATCTGAGCAATTGAGAAATGAAAACTGCCAAACAGAATTGAAATCAGAAAACACAGTGCAGAACCCAGAACGCCATAAAATTTAACAGCATTACCTTTTTAGCACTTTCGGGACCTGATTCATCAAAGCGAAATCGGACAATTCTGAAGTCTTTACAATAAATAATTAACTCTGTTGGATTAAATTTCAGTTTCTGGTTGGGGCCTAGGACTTTCTGCTTCCTCTTGTGGTCATTTACTGAAAAAGAAAAAAAACAAAAAAACTAAAAAATAAAATGCATAACAATTATTTCTTGTTACTCCCCCTATATTACAAATTCTTAGTGAAAATAATTGCAAGGTCACCCATCACTTGAGCTCTGCTTGTCTAGAATATTTCATACTTGTCTAGAACTCCTAAAACTTGGGGGTTGGTTTTAACTTTGCTTTGGAAGATACTTTAAATGATTATTTACATAAAACCACCAGATACATTTAATGATTAAAATTTTAATTAAAAAGAGGACAAAAAACTTAGAAACTATGGAAAGTTACATTTTATATCCTCCTTTTAAAATAATTTATTATGTCTCCCTGTTTCATTAATGTTCCTAGGATTCAAAAAAATGGCAAAAGTAAACTTACAGAAATAAAACTCCAATCCAAGTATGCTGAGAGGTGTCAAGTTATTTTCAAACAATACTTCTAGAGTGGAACTGACGTTTAGAGCATGTACAGAGTAATACATACCTGTGACAATTTGCTCAATACATGTTAAAGGGACATCATGGTCACCAAGAAGAAGGTTTCTGTAATGGAATTTCTGAAATAAAAAATTACATTCATATTAATTATTTCCCCAATAATCTTACAATGGTAATATAAGCCTTAAACTGTGACAACAAACTGTGACAACTATCTCTTTTTTTTTAATTTATTTTTATCTTTTTTATAAAAAAGACAGGGTTTCACCAGGTTGGTCAGGCTGGTCTTGAACTCCCAACCTCAGGTGATCCGCCTGCCTTGGCCTCCAAAGTGCTTGGATTACAGGCGTGAGCCACCACGCCTGGCTGTGACAACTATCTCTACAAAGCATAAAATGCTTTTGTCTAGGTAGCTAAGGCCATTCTAATGTTTATAGAACTTAGGTTAAAATGTACACCACAATCTTAATATCCAAGACAGGGAATATCATCAATCACGTTACCAGCAAATGTCTGCATGTCTGGATCTGGATGAGCTGGCCACAGCATATTAAAGACAAAAGGGCCCTTAGGTCATCAGATTTTAAACGGGTAAAATCATGTTTGATTTTCACAATGAAGATTTTAAAGTGGAAAATAACTATCTTTTTAAAGCACAAAGTCCACTAGAAATAAAAATCTTTAGAAAAAGGTTTTGGCAAACCATAGCTCTTTTTTTTTTTTTAAACTTGTTAACAAACACTTCATACACATTTTCAAACTAAGGACATAGTTAACACTATCAATCTGCTGTCAGTAGGCCATTGGTTTATTTTTTTCCTAACAGTGGTACTGGATTTAAGCTGTTCCAGGTATCTGCTTCTTATTTACAGTGAAATCTGGGGCCAAGGATCATTATGAAGCTAAAAACAAAGAGAAACACCCAAAGCCTACATCCAAATAAGCTACTGTCCCAAAACAGTAGATATCTTTAAGTCCCTTAAATTTAGTCTAAATAATCTGGGCACAGTGGCTCATACCTGTAATCTCAGCACTTTGGGAGCTCAAGGCAGGCGGATCACCTGAGGTCTGGTGTTCAAGACCAGGCTGACCAATATGGAAACCCGTCTCTACTAAAAATACAAAATTAGCCAGGCATGGTGGCACATGCCTGTAATCCCAGCTATTTGGGAGGCTGAGACAGGAGAATCACTTGAACCCAGGAGATGGCAGTTGCAGTGAGCTGAGATCGCACCACTGCACTCCAGCCTGGGCAACAAGAGCAAAAGCTCCGCCTCAAAAAGAGAAAAGAAAAGAAAAGAAACTTTAGTCTAAATATGCCTACACAGGACTGTAATGAACACACAAATATAGAGTACAGTAAATATTTGTGCAGTACGGTAATATAGTAAATAAAGCAAGGTGACTTACAATCCTCTCACTAATTATACTCCTCAAGCAAGTTCCAGCATTCTTCCTAAACTTTAAATTTTAATGTAACTTATCCCAAACTTTACCTAATGATTTTATTATCATTTTTCCATACCTATGTTTTATAATATATACTGCTTAGAGTTGAAAACCTTGATACAATTAAACAGCGTACAAATAAAACACACCTGTAATGGCATTGGGTCATCTGTAATAAAGGAGATTTTGAAGTTACTGCATATCAGCTTTCCCCACAAATCGTACTGGCTTGTGTCTGTGGCGATGCATTTTCTCACAAAATTGACTTCATTTACGACAATTTCTCCTTCAAAAAAAGAAAAATATTGTGTAAGCTACTTTGTCATGAAATACTAATAGTCACTGTGGGACCCAGAAGGAGTGTTTCAAGAGGACACTGATGAGGATAGTAAGAACATTCACCACTGCCCACCAGGTGCTAGGCACTATACATACTTCACCTCCTCAAAAAGTGAACAGTAATGACAAGGCATTGTTCTCTTGTTCTCCAAGGTGTGGAAAGAGGCAAAAACAGCTCAGGGGTCTGAGCTGGTTGAACTAGAAAGGCTGACCTGAGTGTACTTGTACTTTTTTTCCTATGCATACTACCTGTCATTATTTATCAGTTGGAAGACTTTCTGGAGAAGAAATAAACTACACCTTCTCTTTCAGAGTATTTCTTGATGGAACATTTGTGTTCTATTAACACATGACTTGATCTCTCAAACCAATGTCTTTGATCTCTTTTCTAAGGGAGGGGAAACAAAGCTCAGCTTCACTGAATATAAAATGCTTGGTATGTAAAATTCGCATACCAAATCAAGTTCCCTTCTGCACTCAGACTATAATTTAGTAGGCAACAAAACCTTAAAATATAGTTTGAGTTAAAAGGAAAGATTAAAATAAATAAATATAAGAAGCCAATACGAAAGGCATAATATGCTTTTGAAAGAGTAATTTTCTACAATTTAAAGCTTGCCCATCATTAAACCTTAATTTCGGCCTGGCATGGTAGCTCACACCTATAATCCCAGCACTTTAGGAGGCCGAGGCAGGTGGATCACGAGGTCAAGAGATTGAGACCATCCTGGTCAACATGGTGAAACCCTGTCTCTACTAAAAATACAAAAATTAGCTGGGCATGGTGGTGTGCCCCTGTAGTCCCAGCTACTTGGGAGGCTGAGGCAGGAGAATTGCCTGAACCCAGGAGGCAGAGGGTGCGGTGAGCCGAGATCGCGCCATTGTACTCCAGCCTGGGTAAGGAGAGCGAAATCCCATCTCAAAAAAAAAAAACACCTTAATTTCAAGAACTAAAAGTCAACTAGATACAGAACATTTTAGGCCATCTGTCTCCAGGATCAACAGTAGAAAAGTGAGTGTCCTGATCTACTTTGCCTATTTCTATCATTATAAAAACCTTTAGCACTGATGGAATATTTGCCGACAATCCGCAAACACCAATTCATGAAGAATGAAACTACAGCCTCAAAACAATCCTCTCTTTAACAAATATGTTATAACAAATCTGAGTTGCAATAACTTTGATTTGAAGTTCTTAAAAATGTACAAGGCTAGTTTTAGTAACTGCCCCTTGACATTTACTTAAAATCTGCTCATGTCAAATTCAGTGCAAATAGCTTGAGCTAACTTCTATTTTGAAGACAAGCCTCCTCTCGTGGCCTGGGAGCCCTGCACACCCAGCCAGCTACCAGTCTTCCTCACCCTTATTCCTCTGCCTACAGTGGCGGCCTATTAATCCCTGATGGGACAATGCTGCTTCTTCCCGTTTCATGGAATATTCTTTCCTTCTATCTTAGTCCAGCCACTGTTTGGGGAATGCTTTTTTAAAAAAATAAAACCTTCCTATCTAGATTAAATTCACGTATCAAAGCACTATATACTTGTAATTCTACCACTCATCAAAGCTACAATTATATTTATATATTTTTTAATTAATGCCTCATAACCCACAGGATTACATGCTCCATGAGGGTAGAAGATGGACTGATTTTATTCACTGCTGAAACATTAGTGCCTAGAATGGTGTCTGGCACAGGGTAGGTGCCTGTTAAAAGAGTTCTGAATACAAGAATGAATAAAATCACTTCATGACACATGGTTCTGTCCACCACGAGTTGGGCAGTTGTTGTTCTAGTCACAAAGAGAAACTAGTAATTCAATATGGCTAATCAATCAAGCTGGCTGGAAGATAAGGGCTGTTCGGGTAAACGATATATAAGTTAGAGAAAACTCACAGAACTGCCACTGCTTGCCTACATACCCATTAAAGAGCCATAAATAGGACATCTGTCCTGTCTGATTGTTTTAACAGTCTGTAAGGTAAGGAAGGCAGATGGTTTTCTTAACACACAGATAAAGGATTTGGACCCAAAGAAGTTAAATCACTTTCCTAAGATCTTAATAAGCGGTTATAACCAAGTGTTCTGATATCAAATCCAATAGTCTTTCTCTATAATTACATACAATTAAATGTACTGCAGTGACATATAGCAAGTACCAAAACTGTACTAAAGTTGAAATATTGGCCTTAATTAAATTCTAATGAGAAAAAAATTTAGGATGACAAGATGTGTATGTGTGTGTGTAAATAAAATGCACTGAGTAATTCAAATGTATATAATTTAAAGCTTCTCTAGCTCCTTGAACATAAACCTTATCAATTCCCATAGCTGATTATGGGCCACTGAATACTCAACCCTCTCTCATTGCCAGTATATCTTAGATACCAGTTATAAGCAGGCCCTTAATTTAAACAACTAAACTAACCACGCCAGTTCAGACAGGGGACACAGTCCTGTAACACTGACTTTTTAATGGAATCATCAAATACTGTGCCACCTTTCTTAGCAAACTCATCTAAAAAGACTCTTCAAACAATGCTAAAAAAAAATTCATCCAGTTCTAAGACTTATCCATACAAATTTGTTATGCATGTTATACTGAAATAAAAATTCACCCAACAGCTGGGCACAGTGCCTTACATCTGTAATCCCGGCACTGTGGGAAGCCGTGGTGGGAGGATCACCTTAAGTCAGGAGTTCAAGACCAACCTGGTCAACATGGTGAAACCCATCTCTATTAAAAATACAAAAAAAAAAATTTAGCTGGGCATGGTGGTACGTGCCTGTAGTCTCAGATACTCGGGAGGCTGAGGCAGGAGAAACACTTGAACCCAGGAGGTGGAGGTTGCAATGAGCTGAAATTGTGCCACTGCACTCCAGCCTGGTCAACAAGCTCAAAAAAATAAATCACTTAAAAACAAAAAAGAAAACTATCACAGGATTTCAGGTTCCTGAGAAGGGAAGCAGAAGTAATAAAGGGAAGGAAGAGACAGCTTGTGTGACCACACTAGTACCATAAACCAACTGTATTTAGGAAGAGAAAGCTCACAGACAGCCCTTCTTTTCTAGAAACCAGATTCCTTTACTGAGGCACAAATGTTAATGTATCAAGCCCAAGAACTCATTGAGAATGAGACAAAGAAAAGGAGAAGAATATATTTAATGGGTCCAAGGGATGGTAAACCATGGCCCACGGGCCAAATAAAAACCCCTGTTTTTGTAAATAAAATTTTAGTAAGACATTGCCATACTCATTCGTTCATGTACCATCTACGGCTGCTTTCACAAGACAAAGACAGAGGTGAGTACTTGAAACAAACACCTTATGGTCCACAAGGCCTAAAACATTTACGGCACTTCACAGAAAAGGTTGCTGACCCCTGTGTTAGAGACGGTTATTAAAGTGACAACTCTTAAAATTCTCTGAAACAAGGCTTAGAAGATACAACTGGGCATGTACCATGTGAAAGGGGAGAAGTGAAGCACTTGAAAAGCAGGTGTTTTTCACCTGCAATGTTGTAGCCATCTCAGAGAGCTCTGGAGGACCACTGAGAGGCGTGACGAGGACAACCTTCCTGATGCAATGTGTCCATGAGAGTTAAGCCAAAAGATCCCTTTCTCACCAATGAGCTACAGCACTCAGCAAAAAGTAAATATGGAAACCAGGGTTAACTGCTCTACTGCCCACACTCCATCATCAAAAAGTAAACATGGAAACCAGGGTTAACTGCTCTACTGCCCATACTCCATCATCAAAAAGTAAAATGGAAACCAGGGTTAACTGCTCTACTGCCCACACTCCGTCATCAAAAAGTAAAATGGAAACCAGGGTTAACTGCTCTACTGCCCACACTCCGTCATCAAAAAGTAAAATGGAAACCAAGGTTAACTGCTCTACTGCCCACACTCCGTCATCAAAAAGTAAAATGGAAACCAGGGTTAACTGCTCTACTGCCCATACTCCATCATCAAAAAGTAAAATGGAAACCAGGGTTAACTGCTCTACTGCCCACACTCCGTCATCAAAAAGTAAAATGGAAACCAAGGTTAACTGCTCTACTGCCCATACTCCGTCATCAAAAAGTAAAATGGAAACCAAGGTTAACTGCTCTACTGCCCATACTCCGTCATCAAAAAGTAAATATGGAAACCAAGTTTAACTGCTCTACTGCCCATACTCCATCATCAAAAAGTAAAATGGAAACCAGGGTTAACTGCTCTACTGCCCACACTCCATCATCAAAAAGTAAAATGGAAACCAAGGTTAACTGCTCTACTGCCCATACTCCATCATCAAAAAGTAAAATGGAAACCAGGGTTAACTGCTCTACTGCCCACACTCCATTATCAAAAAGTAAAATGGAAACCAGGGTTAACTGCTCTACTGCCCACACTCCATCATCAAAAAGTAAAATGGAAACCAGGGTTAACTGCTCTACTGCCCATACTCCATCATCAAAAAGTAAATATGGAAACCAAGTTTAACTGCTCTACTGCCCATACTCCATCATCAAAAAGTAAAATGGAACAACTACTCTACTGACCATACTCCATCATCAAAAAGTAAAATGGAAACCAAGGTTAACTGCTCTACTGCCCATACTCCATCATCAAAAAGTAAAATGGAAACCAAGGTTAACTGCTCTACTGCCCATACTCCATCATCAAAAAGTAAACATGGAAACCAGGGTTAACTGCTCTACTGCCCATACTCCATCATCAAAAAGTAAACATGGAAACCAGGGTTAACTGCTCTACTGCCCACACTCCGTCATCAAAAAGTAAAATGGAAACCAGGGTTAACTGCTCTACTGCCCACACTCCATCATCAAAAAGTAAAATGGAAACCAAGGTTAACTGCTCTACTGCCCACACTCCATCATCAAAAAGTAAAATGGAAACCAGGGTTAACTGCTCTACTGCCCACACTCCATCATCAAAGAGTAAAATGGAAACCAGGGTTAACTGCTCTACTGCCCACACTCCATCATCAAAAAGTAAAATGGAAACCAAGGTTAACTGCTCTACTGCCCATACTCCATCATCAAAAAGTAAAATGGAAACCACGGTTAACTGCTCTACTGCCCACACTCCATCATCAAAAAGTAAACATGGAAACCAGGGTTAACTGCTCTACTGCCCATACTCCGTCATCAAAAAGTAAAATGGAAACCAAGGTTAACTGCTCTACTGCCCATACTCCGTCATCAAAAAGTAAAATGGAAACCAAGGTTAACTGCTCTACTGCCCATACTCCGTCATCAAAAAGTAAAATGGAAACCAGGGTTAACTGCTCTACTGCCCATACTCCGTCATCAAAAAGTAAAATGGAAACCAGGGTTAACTGCTCTACTGCCCATACTCCGTCATCAAAAAGTAAACATGGAAACCAGGGTTAACTGCTCTACTGCCCACACTCCTTCATCAAAAAGTAAACATGGAAACCAGGGTTAACTGCTCTACTGCCCACACTCCATCATCAAAAAGTAAAATGGAAACCAGGGTTAACTGCTCTACTGCCCACACTCCATCATCAAAAAGTAAATATGGAAACCAGGGTTAACTGCTCTACTGCCCACACTCCATCATCAAAAAGTAAACATCAAAACCAGGGTTAACTGCTCTACTGCCCATACTCCGTCATCAAAAAGCAAAAGCATGAATCTGGGAGTGAACCCCAAGGGGCTAGATTACAACCTGAGATAGCAGAATGAACTTATGCCTGCCTTAATAAACATACGAACAGAGATGCAGTAACAGATGTGTGTACACGTGGGCTGGTACACGTATGTATATTTTCTAGCTCTGCCCTCTGAAAGTTCTCAAGGAAGTGACCCTCCAGCAACAACATGCAAACTCAGCACCCAGATCTTGCTTTTAAAGCACCATTTTCCAATAAAAAGAACCAAGGCTCTTTGGAGAAATGGCTGATTCCCAGGCTGGGGCAGGGGAAACAGAAGACGAATCTGTGGCCTCCGGTAGTGCCAGAATACCAGAAAATAAGGAAATGGGGGTGAAAAAAAAGGAGGGGACAGCATTTCCACAGGATACAAGAGCCAGCATGAAAGAACTCCCAATGGCCAAAGCTGGAACAACCTGAGCAACCAAAGAAATAGCAAAAATGCAGGATTAGAATGTAAATTAAAAAGTATCTGTGAATCCATACTGTTGTAAACAGATGACTGAATAAAAGTTAAATGGAGGAAAAGAGACAAATCTTCCTTACAAAGGAATTCCAATTAATACACATAGGAGAAAAGGGAAACAAAATCAAGATTAGAACATCACAGTCAAGATCAAGAAACTATCAAAGACTCAATGCCACAGACTGAATGGTTGCTGCGTGCAGTGTGCATTGATGAATGCTAAATTCGGTGAGCAAACTTCTAAGGAGAAACAGGTCTGTATAAGCACAAAGGTATCTTCCCCAAAGTATTAACTAATTACTGTGGTGGTTTTAAGGTATGTCCCCAAATCTGTGATTCTCCTCCCTCCAGGACGTGTAGCTTAATTCCCAATCCCGTGAACATGGGCTAGACTTAGTGATTTGCTATTAACTAACAGTATGGAAAAGGAAAAACAGTCACTTTCTAGAGGAGAGACCTGACAGATACTACTTTAACCTGAAGTGATCAAGGTTAACATCACCAATAATCAGTCATGTTGCTGTCTTGTGCCTGCTCACATGACACAAGGGAAAGGGAGACCACCTCTCTGGTGGTCTCCCCCAAAATCCATAACCTCTGCTTAACCAGAAGAAAACATCAGACAAATCCCATCGAAGAGGCATACTACAAGACTCTAACTGAACAACACTCTTCCAAAGTGTCAAGGTTTTTGTTGGGGAATCTGAGGAAAGGGTATCCACAGACTCTTCTGTTATTTGCAGCTTTTCTCTAAGTCTAAAATTATGTCTATATTTTAAAAAATCAATTTAATGACATTTTTAGGGGGTGGTTTATTATAACAGAAATCTAGTAATTATAAAATCCTTCCTTTTGTATTGGTATATTTCTATGTTTAAAAGGCTTTAAATATATATTATTTGAGGTGAAATAAAAACCTAATTCACACGCCTATAATCCTAGCGCTTTGGGAGGCTGAGGAAGGCGGATAACTTGAGGTCAGGAGTTCGAAAGCAGCCTGGTCAACATGGTGAAACCTTGTCCCTACTAAAAATACAAAAATTACCTGGGCATGGTGGCGTGTGCCTATAATCCCAGGTACTTTAAAGAGCAGCCTGTTGAGTAGGCAGGAGAATTGATTGCTCGAACTTGGGAGGTGGAGGTTGCAGTGAGCTGAGACAGCACCACTATACTCCAGCCTGGGTGACAAAGACTCCATCTCAAAAAAAAAAAAAAATCGAATTCAATAGAAAAACAGTCAAGGTCTTGAAAGATGAAATGAAGAAAACTGCAACAGACTGAGACAATGAGAATAAGGAGACATGACAACTAAATGCTATGTAGTATCCTGGATGGGAACCTGAAACAGGTAAAGAACGTTCGTGAGAAAACTAGGCAAATGTGAATAAAACCTACAGTTTAGCTAACAGTGTTGTTAGTTTCTTAGTTGAGTTACATTTACCAAGGTTACATAAGCTATTAACATTAGTGGAAGCTGGCTGAAGAGTTCACATTAACTCTACTTTTTTGTACAATTTTTACAAATTCAAATCCATTCCAAAATAAAACTACTAAAGAAAAAAATGAACAAAGACACATTAACAACAGCCAAAAAAAAAAAAAAAGTGAAAGGAGGACTTTCTGGGCCAGGGTCTTTTAAGTGTCACACAGCTTTTTCTTACGGAATGGAAATGAGCCCTTGGAAGAGAGCAAAGAACAGAAGTACAGCGGGATAGAGGGGAAGAAAAAAGTAAACAAGGGCACTTCTGAGGATATGCTACAACTGGGTCTTCCTATGATGATAATTAAACGAGCGTCAAGTCAGTGACATAAGTTTCATTTGACAACGCTAAATTTTGCTCATGCAGAACCAGTCTTTAAAATATCTGGATCATGTAGAACAGCTGTCTGCTCACGTAAGTTATGTGCTCATAATTTAAAAAAAGAAAAAAAAAAGGAATGCTGAGGAGGTGCTGTCATAAGCTACTGCCATGCACTGAAACACTGTGGGCCAGAAAACTAGCTTTATAGACAAGGAAGAAAAAGAAGACACAAAGTGGCCTCTTTCCAGATAGGATATATAAAGAGAAGGGTACTGAGACTGCTCCTGTTCACGTTAAATTAATGATCTTGAAGAAAAAAATCCTAATAAAACCTTCGAAGCTCTGAGAGATGTGAAGTTTTCAGGGAGACTATACGCTTGTGCTTTTTATGCAGTAAAAGGGTGGTGTGCTAGAGACAGCTGGCTGGCCGGCCTGTGAGAACCCACCTGGCTCATCTCTCCCAGCTCTGTGCTATGCCATCAGGCACGGTGGGATCATTTACACCACCAAGCACTTCCTAGGACACCACAAGGAAGCCTCATGAATATAGAGAAAGGAGGAAATTAGCTTCAGTGTGTGATAAGCAAAAAGCATCACAGAAAAACCTTCTAAATTAGAAGGTTTTTGTGCCTGCTCACATGACACAAGGGCAAGGGATACCATGATGGGCCAAAGGTTTCACCACTACCTGGGAAGAAATTGAGAAATCCACGTTTATTTTCTCAAGACCCTTTCATCTGTAAATATAAACGAGAAGGAAAATATAATTACAGTTAATAAACCTCTACATGATATGGCTGGGAAAGTGCTAACTCCCTGAGGACCACAAACCCATGTTGTATTATCTTTCTTAACATCTTATACATTTAGAAAGTCAGCACATGTTTGATGGGTTGAGACAATACTTCCCATACATTTTAGCTTGGAAAACAGTTTAAGGCAAAGTTTCACCGCACATGGCTAATTAACCTGTAGGACGCGTACAGGCCAAAAGCATAACTTAACTTGGGCTTTTAACAGTAGGGTGACTGCTCCAGTTTGCCCGGGACAAAGGGGTTTCCCTGGGACGTGGCACTTTTAGCACTAAAACCAGGACAGTCTCAGGCAAACTGGGACAAGCTGGTCACCCTAGTTTTAGGTAAATTCAGGAATTAAAGTGGCTCAAAAGTTATTACAGTAAATTGAAACTATGCGGAAGATAAACACAAAATACTTTATGCTGGTACTAACACACAATATAAACAATCAAGCACCATATCCAGTGAGTAGCACCCAGGATGGGGGCAGGAGGAAGGGTATAGTGCAGATCTCAGGAAAAGAGTAGAATGAAATCTTGAAGGAGGAAGAGCACTGAGATAGTAGAGAATGTGTAATAATAACAGTAATGAGTTCCTAAATAAGGAATAAGGCATCCGGAGGAGACCAAGCAGACAGCGTGATTGAAGCAACTATCAATACTGAGAAACAGTGAGAAATGAAGTCATTGAGGTACAGTGTTAGCAAATTACAAATGTTGAAGAATTTGGATTTTATTTATGGAGGCTCATGAACAGTTACTGAGCAGGGGTGGCATGATACCAGTAACAGATAGTGAGGAGGTTGGAGGGGTAACAAAATGTTGGCCTACCGTACTGCAGCAGGAGCCTAAGGAATGGACAGCTCCAAACATTCCTAAGGCTCTAAGGGTTAAGGTACAAAGCTACTGCTAAGAGAGAACCGTTACATTGTTCACTGTTCTAAGGGTGTGTTACAAGTCCTTTGGTTTTTCAAAAGCAATGTATCCACAAATTAAAATACTACAAAAGTCAGTCTACAATTATCTATGAAGCCTACCTACAAAAAGGAATTACATAAAACACCAAAAAGATTAAGTCTTTGCCTTTGGCGGGGCGCGGTGGCTCACGCCTGTAATCCCAGCACTTTGGGAGGCCGAGGAGGGTGGATCGCGAGGTCAACCATCCAGGTCAACATGGTGAAACCCCGTCTCTACTAAAAATACAAAAAGTTAGCTGGGCATGGTGGCGCGTGCCTGTAATCCCAGGTACTCGGGAGGCTGAGACAGGAGAATTGCCTGAACCCAGGAGGCGGAGGTCGCGGTGAGCCGACATCATGCCATTGCACTCCAGCCTGGGTAACAAGAGCAAAACTCCGTCTCAAAAAAAAAAAAAAAGAAAGAAAATAATAAAAAGTCTTTGCCTTTAAGGGATTCACAATCCAACTGAAGAAATAAGATGTATGGTGAGGCAGAAAACAAGAACAGTATGGGCCAGTGCGCATGTCAAAAATAAACAAGACATCTATGCAACAATGGCTATTTTCATTTCCCAGATGGCTGATGGCTGTATGCTTTTCTGATCTGATTACAAAAGACTCTGACAATCAGTGCATTCATTATCTAACAGTTAATCTCAAGAATGAAAGTGCTGTGAGCACTGTAGACGGAACAGGGAAAGAACTGAGCTGACGCACAGCCTTAGCACAGTGAGCCAGGCACAGCAGGAACTCAATATTCAGGGCACGAGCATATGATTCCTGAATCTTTCTCGACACCCCTACCCCACCCTAAATCTGGCTTAGGTGACCTTCCTCTGAGCTCTCATTACCTTTTCCTCTCCTCTACTGAAGCATCTCCCTAGTGAACTGAAACTGCCTAAGAGCAGGACCCATCTCTTCACATTTTACCCTTCTGCCAAACTGCATCAAGCACACGCTCAATACCTGCAGAACAGAGTAATTCATTATTGTTAGTCGTGGCATTTCGTCTCTTCTCCCTTAAAAAGAGCATGCCCTGGGGTGAGAAGACAGCAAAGGCCATCAAGCTCCACTCACTGCAAATCTTAAGTCCTCAACACAAAGCTGCTAGCATTTCACCAGCCTCTGCTTCGGCACAGCCAGCAACAGGAAGTCCACTGCCTCCCCAAGACATTCCATTTTCTGGCAGCTGAAATTCTTTGAAAGTTCTTCCTCATGCTGGGTCAAAATCTGCCACTGTTATGAAAAGGGCAAAGACAAGGACAGAGCTCTTTTTACCTTGCTGGAGAAATCCCTCCAGGCTGACAACCAATCTACTCCCCAACAGTTCCAAAGCACAAATCTGTACCCGAGTGTCACCAGTGCAGCCAGGTGGGCCATACTGCTTAGTGGTTAATGGTACAGTCTGGTAGCCGGACACAGAACTCTGGCTCTGCTAGCTGTGTGACACTGGCAAGTTATTTAACCTCTGCAAACCACAGTTTTCACATCTGTCAAACGGAGATAAACTGGTATGCCAGCTGACAAGGCCGTCATGAGGATTAACCGGTAAACTCCATTAGTTAAGGATCTTAAAATATGTTCAGAAACATACCTGGTAATAGCTTAGCAAAAAGAATAATACAAGGTTTTTGTGTAAGCTCGACTGCAAGGACAATGAAACCGAGGGACTTCAACACATTAGTATACTCCCTTGGGGTTCTTCACTCTTTCGACAGATTTTCTGGAACTGTGGCCACTTGCAGCATTACCAAAGGGGACCCCTTCCCTTAGTACCAATAATATCCAGAGGCAGACCTGCGTTTATGCTTGCAGTCCAGGTGGGTTGTTACCCTTGCTAGCCACACTGGAACCCAAAGTTGGGCAGAGTTAGGACAGAATAATTTGTCAAAAGAGGAAGGATACATTTTTCAGAGGATGGTAGAAGGGGCCAGATGTGGTGGCTCACAGCCTGTAAATCCAACACTTTGGGAGGCCAAGGTGAGCCAATTGCTTGAGCCCAGGACTTTGAGACCAGCCTGAGCAATACAGTTGGACCCCATCTCCACAAAAAATACAAAAATTAGCCGGGTACAGTGGTGCATGTCTGTAGTCCTAGCTACTTGGGAGGCTGAGGTGTGAGGATGGCTTGAGCCCAGGAGGTCGAGGCTGCAGTAAGCTATGATCACACCACTACAGTCCAAACTGGGTGAGAGAGTGAGACCCCGTTTCAAAACACAAACAGAAAAATGGCAGAAGTACTCCTAGGCAGACCAAATAATGTTCTCCATGTGAGTGCTCGCAAATTGTATCTATGGTATTATTATAATCTCATCTAGTGGGTTCAAGTTTACATTCCAAACCAGGCACAGTACCAAACTAATTTAAGGGACCAATACAGAGTTTTTAATCTTTTTGTTAACTTAAAAACTTTTTTAAAGCCATAGCTATTATCACCATTTAACAAAAAAACCTACCTATACCAAGTAAGTTAGAACATAATCTCAGAATAAAAGACAATCTTTTAAATTAAACAAATTTAGCTTTATTAAAGAAAGCTACACTCCTTAATTTTCTCATTTTGACCAGAGGCTGGTAAAAACTTCATCCAACTCTGATGCCAGGCCCTGGCTAGAATCTGGAAACCAGTGATCCAAGTCACAATCTTCTACCTTGTCAACAGGCAGCGTGGAGCTCACCCTGGCCTTGCTGTGACACAGGCACACGACACCTCCAGCACTCTCCCTATCCAGCACAGACCTGGAGATACTCACACCCTCACCGAACCGATCCACCAGTCCAGCAGCTAAAGAGGGCACAATCTGGCATTACATGCTCTTAATAAATATATGCTGGACACACACACTTTATAATTTTCAAGTACTGGAGTGATTTTACACATATACAATATAATCACTGAAAGAACGGGATTCACGTAATGAGAGGAAGATAAAGAGAAAGCCTACACAAAAGCTGACTACTCTGACGGAGTACTCTATTTCAATGCCAGGCTCAGATATAATTCTCGACATGTTTGGCGTAAAATAACACAGTCTTTCCTTTACTCCTAAATCTGAAAGTCAGTCTGTGTGTGTGTGTGCATGGCCAAGGTAACAGTTTAAGCAGGTGGTCTGAGGGGTCCTTTCATTCGGTCACTCAGTAAACATCTAAGTGTCTGTCACATTCTTGGCACTTTGCAAGACATCAGGACCACAGAGCTAAAGTAGGTACAATCTCCATGTCAAAGATTTTTATGAATCAGGAAGCCTGCAAATTACTAACATAAACCACAATCTAAATTAAATTACTAGTCATTTTCTTCTGTTTTCTTTACTTAGTAAAAGATGAGGATCATCTGAATTTAGCCTCACGTTCCGACAGTGCACACGGTGACAGCACACAAATAACTGATTTTGTGTTCTAATTTTCATCTGCTTATTGAATTAAAAGTTCAAACTTGGGGCAACTGAAGTAGGATACCCTTGAACTCAAGGCATTATGCCAAGGCACAGCATGCAATACCGTATCCCTGAACAATTATTTCTTTTTTTAAAAAATTTTACTTTAAGTTCTGGGATACATGTGAAGAACGTGCAGGTCTGTTACAGAGGTATACATATGCCATAGTGGTTTGCTTCACTACCAGCCATCATCTAGGTTTTAAGCCCTGCACGCACTAGGTATTTGCCCTAATGCTCTCCCTCCCCTTGCCCCTCATCCCCCAACAGGCCCCAGTGTGTGATGTTCCCCTTGCCATGTCCATGTTGAACAATAACTTCTGTGTCTCTGTATATAGCCACAGGTGACGTGGCCAAGTTTTCTATTGATTTTGGATAGTAACGAAGACCAGAACTATATTTACTCTTGCTTAGTAAAAGCCCTATCCTGGCCTAGGTCTTTAGATCATCAGTTACTTCAGTTACTTTCCACTTGCCTCCCAGATTTCATGGGTAGAGCAGTAGGCTGGAGGCCAACAAAGAGCAAATGGTGGCAGTGAGAGATGCGACAGGAGAGGTGAAGCGGGAAACAGAGAACACATCAGGGCAACCAGACAGAACAGAGCCAGGATGGGTGCAGGAAGGCCAGAATGAGAGGGTAAGAACAGAAAGGGAGAGGAAGGGGGCAAAAGACATCCTAACTCAGGACCGGCTAAATGTTGGTAAGGATAAGTCAGGTACAAACGGAATGCTGGGTGATAGAGCCATCATGTATGCATGCACAGATTTCAGCTATGATTTGGCCACCAATGCAAAAAAAAATTAACATAGGTCAGAAAACTCCTTAATGGACAAGTAAAAGGCTCAGACTTAGTGTTACAGCTCTTTTAGAATTTGTCTAAAAGCAATTCAGATTTAGCTGCTATTTCTGGGACAAGGAAAGCACAGTCAGAAACTGAGTTTAAAATTTCCCAGAGAACTGACTTTTCAGCAGAAAGGTAAGCATTTAGTAATTTTATAAAATGAATAACCCTTCAGTGAGAAAGTTCTTCAAGCTTAAGCATACTTAGTAATACTTTTTATTAGCATATCTTAAATTTAAACGCTAATTTTAAAGAAGTGGCCAGGCACGTTGGCTCATGCCTGTAATCCCAGCACTTCAGGAGGCTGAGGCAGGCAGATTACCTAAGGTCAGGAGTTTAAGACCAACCTGGCCATCAGGCAGAAACCCTGTCTCTACTAAAAATCCAAAAATTAGCCAGGCATGGTGGCAGGCACCTGTAATCCCAGCTACTCAGGAGGCAGAGGTTGCAGTAAGCTGAGATCATGCCACTGTACTCAAGCCTCAGTGACAAGAGACTATCTCAAATAAATAAATAAATAAATAAATTAATAAGCAAGTACTAGCATTTATAGCTAAGACCACATTGCTTCTGAGTGTGAAATCATAGTATGCAGTGTGGAGGAATCAAAGCCTAAGAACCAGGCCTGTTCAAAGAAAAAGAAGTCAAAATTGAATAGCTCATATGCCCTCATTCAAGATGAGCACTGCTTCCCATCCCTGCATTTTAAATGGTCATAGTGACTAAGACTAAAACACAGGGAGCAAGGGTTACTTAGCAATTCTATTGTTCACTCTGAGGAAAAGTACCAAGAATTAATTAGTACACACAGTTGAGTGAAAAGCACTAACAAAATCAAGGGAAAATATTTATGACTCCCACATAAAAGTTTAAAAAGCACTTTTTAAGAGTTAGCATCTACCATATAGAACCAAAGTTTGGTGTTTTTAGTATTTTGTACCTATATAACATTTAAATGTCTTTTTTTTTTTTTTTTTTTTGAGACAGAGTCTCGCTCTGTCACCCTGGCTGGAGTGCAGTGGCTCAAACTCAGTTTACTTAAATCCCCGTTTCCAGGGTTCAAGATATTCTCCTGCCTCAGCCTCCCCAGTAGCTGGGATTACAGGAGTGCACCACCACACCCAGCAGACTTTTGTGTTTTTAGTAGAAACAAGATTTCACCATGTTGGCCAGGCTGTTCTGGAACTCCTAACCAGAGGCAATCCACCCACCTTAGCTTCCCAAAGTGCTGGGATTACAAGTGTGAGCCACCACGCCTGGCCTATAATATTTAAAATTTTTAAATTTCCATATTTGTTCAATTTTTACCTACAAAGTTGTAATTATTTTACTAGATTTGGCTTTAAGTAGTGACTCAGATTTTACAATGTTGATAGCAGCCACACAAACTAGCATTTGATTTCAGGTTTAAAACAGGGCTTCCTAAGTATCTGGCTACTTCCCCTAACAATCTCATTAAACAACGGACTTTTCCTAATTATTATACAATTGTTATACAATTCAAAATACCAATTAAACAGTATTTTGTAGGCTCTAAAACAAACTCCTCTCTACCACCAATCCCTATGTCTATCTCTAAGGTCACCTACGGTAAATTTTGTTCTAAAGCAGTGATTCTCAACTGTGAGATTTTTGTCCCTCAGAATTGGGGGAGAAAAAAAAAACTGGCAATGACAAGAAGCATTTTGGCTGTGGCAACTAGGTCGCAGCTAGGTGGCGAGGGATAAGGGTACTACTGGCATCTAGTGGGTAGAGGCCATCTTTGCTGCTATACAGAGGAAAGCCTGCCCCTCCAAAAATGAATTATCTGGCCCCAAAGTCAATTAAGTGTTTCTGTCGGGAAAAGTCTGGTTCTAATTGAAACAAGCAAATTTGCAAATACAGCTGACAACTTCAAAAAACAATTGCCCAGTAAGTTATTCAAAGTTACAGAGACATAGTAAAGGCCTTTTTTTATACTATCAAAATGCATTAAAATGCGTTGACTATTAATCATTACTGCAGTAAGCGGCAGACAAACGTGTAGGCAGGGTACTTTTACTACCCAAGCAATTAAACATATACGTCTTTTCAAAAAGAAATACAGGAGATAAAAAAGGAGATGAGGTAATGATATTCTTGACAGTTCTTTTTTCTCCTCTCAGTCACTAGATTTTTAACTGGAGAAAGTTTAATGAGAGAAGGGAAGTTAACCACGTGATACTATCGGCAGAATAAACTTAGACCAAAATACGTTGCTAAAGTATCTGTCAGAATTCTAACTAATGTTTACCTGGCAAAAGGACTGGCTCCAGTTTTTTAATCTTCGGTTCCGAACTGATCTTATCGTCAGTCTGAAATACATCAGCAAAAGCAATCAAAATCTCAATCCTCCCCACCCTCCGTAAAACACTACAGCAAATGCTGTTTTCTAAGTGATGACACGTGAAAGACCCATACCCTCCCCCTCCCCATTTAAATTCTTTCACATATTAACTGAGCTCTTTCTGAGATATGCTCATTATCGACTTGGAAGGCTGATAATAAAAATCAGCCAGCGTCGGTTCCAGGTGTTCACATTTGAATAGCCGCCTCGACCAGTGGCCCCAAGAGTTGCAATCACGCCGGTGGTCACAGGAGGTGCGGTAGACGGGGTGGAAACTAAAAACACCCAGCTCTCAACGCTCCGCTGGGTCTCAACATTTAGCAAAACTACGGAGGACAGGACTTCGGACAGAGAATGGGGGCACAAGAGTTTTACAAGTTTTAGCCGAGCCAGTGGGGGCTCCCGAGAAGGCGCATTTCGCAGCGCAGGGGATTTGACACCCGCGCGGCTGAGGGCAGGGAGGCGCGCGCAGCCTCCCGGGGTCCTTCGGTTCCTAAGGGTCGGCCTGGAGGCTCCACGGAAGCACCCAGGAAAGGGGCGCTCGCGGGAGGTGGGGGGGGGGGGTGTTGTTTACCTGGAGCGGCGGCAAAAGGTATGACCTGAAGGTGGGTCTGGGGGGCTTGAGGGAGAACATGGTGCCGCCGCCTTTTCGCCCAGTTCCCAGCGCCGACGCCTGCCGACGCCTGCCGACGCCTGCCGACGCCTCCCGACGCCTCCCGACGCCTCCCGGAGCAGAACTTTCAGTACGGCCGCCCAGGCCCCTTCTGCGGCCAGCCGAGCCGGGCGAACTGACGGGCGGGGACGCAGCGCAGCGCCCGCCCGAGCGGGGAGGGGCCGGGCACAGCCAGGCCGACGCGGGCGCCGGGGCCCATCCCCGGAAGGGGCCCGGTGCCCCGCCCCGACAGACGGCGTGCGCAGGGCCACGGCTCGCCACAGCGGCCCAAAGCCCGTGCTAGCGCCGGGACGCAGGGGTGGCGCTTAGCGCCCGCCGGCAGGCCCTCAGCCAGGGCGCTCCTGGGAGCGGAGCCCAGCAGCCATCTCGAGAACGCAGCCTCCGGAGGGCGCTCCTACGGCGGCCCGCAAGGGTCAGGCGGCTGGCGGGGGGCTACGGCGGCCTGCGGGGGCCATGGCGGCCGCGGTAGGCGGCCTTGGACGGCGGCGCTGGGTATCCTCTGGGCTGCAGTTTGGGGACAGTTCCCTTGATTTACGCACAGGCAGACTTCGCCCTCCGGGCCGGGCGAGCATTATTTTGAAGCTCTCGAGGAGCCCGGGGTAGGGGAAGGGGACTCGGGTCACGGAGTCAGGCGGTCACCCCCGTCTGCCCCCAGCGTGCTAGGAACCTGCACTGGGAAAGTGGGCCGATGCCGCCAACGACGACCAGGTTCTGACGTCCAGCGCGGTCCTCACGGCCTATGGTAAAAGCCCCTCCAGGCCGGGCGCGGTGGCTCACGCTTGTAATAGCTCCAACACTTTGGAAGGCCGAGGCGGGTGGATCATGAGGTCAAGAGATCGAGACCATCCTGGCTAACATGGTGAAACCCCGTCTATGCTAAAATTACAAAAAATTAGCCGGGCACATTGGCACGCGCCTGTAGTCCCAGCTACTGGGGAAGCTGAGGCAGGAGAATCGCTTGAACCCAGGAGGCAGAGGTTGCAGTGAGCCGAGATGGCACCACTGCCCTCCAGCCTGCTGACAGAACGAGACTTTGTCAAAAAAAAAAAAGGCCCTTCACAGCCTCACGCTTGGGGAAGAGTTTCTTCCATCATCTCTTCTGTTGTCCTTGAACAGAACCTAAGACAGGGATGTCCTCCCACCAGCTGAGCTGAGCATTGATTTCTATGGGATACTGAGCCTTGCAGTGGGGCCTGGACTCATCAATGGAGTTAATTTCTACTGTCCTTATTAATGTGAAAAAAGATACTATGCACGTTGCCTTCCTTTCCTTTCTTGCTCGTCGTCACAAAGATGCTAACGAGCAGAGAAATGATCAAAAGCCCAGCAAGAGGAAGGCCCTATGTGGGGGCTTCAGCGGACTATGAAAGGGAAAAATCTGCCCATTAATTGCAAAGAACAGACGAATTACAGCATATCAAGGACAGGTCACTTCTGAGCTCTTACAGTAATTCTGACTGGAGCCGACTTTGGAGGGAGGGGGCCAGTGGTGTTACATTTTGTTACTTGAGACTAGGTCCTTATAACTTCAAGAATCAAACCCCAATCCAGCATTTTATGATTAATACCACAGGGAAGCTTCCATGGAGCCTTACCAGTCACAATCATA
Source organism: Saguinus oedipus (assembly GCA_031835075.1). NCBI lineage: Eukaryota > Metazoa > Chordata > Mammalia > Primates > Cebidae > Saguinus > Saguinus oedipus. Next base: position 16,455,043 of record CM063174.1, read on the forward strand.
CTGATGAGTGCTACTCACAGGAACATTTAGCAATTTAAATAAAGATTCAGAAAGTTACTCTTTGCCTGAGAATACTTTATCCTGGATTTAGAACCCTGCGATCTTTCAGGTTAACCTGTTTGAATTGCACTCTACCCAGGAACCGTAACTGTAATTATATATTTTTTAAGAGTCAGAGTCTCACACCGTCACCTGGGCTGAAGTGCAGTGGCATGATCAGGGCCCAGTGCTGCTGCCTCGGCCTCCTGGGTTCAAGTGACCCTCCTGTCTCAGCCTCTCAGGTAGGTGGGACTAGGGGCATAAGCCACCGAGCCTGGTCATAATTGTACTTTAAAATGTTAGTTCCACTGAATTAGAAGTGATAAAAACACTGTTGTGCACGCTTTTAAAAAAAATTTTTATGAATATTCTGTTACTCCTTTATACTCAATGGATATTTCCTGTAAATACTCTTCAAGCAATAATTGGCTTTTTCTTTACAGTTAAATGACTCTGTGATGTGGGTTTTTCTGTACAGGTTTTCTTAGGATCTGCAACTCTTAATGTGTGACCTTATAACTGAAAAGTGGAAAAACTCTGATTTCCAGATTTGTTATTGTCTTAACATTTTATGACACTTCCCAGGTCTGGTTGTATTAGTCTGCTCAGGCTGCCAGGACAAAGTACCACAGGTTGGTGACCCAAAGAACAGACATAAATTTCTCCCAATTCTGGAGTCTGGGAAGTCCAAGATCAAGGTGCCAGCAAGGTAGGGTTCTGCCTGCCAGACTTGCAGATGGCTCCCTTCTCACTGTGTCCTCACACTGTGCGGGGAGGGTAAGCTCTCAGGATCTCTAGGTGTCTCTTCTTGTAAGGACACTAATCTTACCAGATTAGGGCCCCACCCTTACCTTATTTCCCCTTAATTACCTCCTAAAATCTCTGTCTCCAAATATAGCCATGCTAGGGGTTAGGTTTCAACATAAACATTTTGAATGAATGTAATTCAGTCCATAGAACTAGTTTTATAACCTCAGATCCTGATGCCCGTGACTACTCTGTATGTTTGCTGTTATTGCCTACCCCCTCCTTTGGGCTCTAATGTCAGTATTTTGTCCTGCTTCACCCATTTTTCTGTTTTTTTTATTTTTTTTGAGATAGAGTCTTGCTCAGTCACCCAGGCTGGAGTGCAGTGGCGCGATCTCGGCTCACTGCAACCTCCGCCTCCCAAGTTCAAGTGATTCTCCTGCCTCAGCCTCCTGAGTAGCTAGGATTACAGGTGCCCGCCACCACACCTGGCTCATTTTTGTATTTTTTAGTAGAGATGAGGTTTCACCATGAGACCACGCTGGTCTCAAACTCCTGACCTCAGGTGAACTGCCAGACTCAGCCTCCCGTCACCCATTTTTCTGACCACACCTCTGTTTCCATTATTGGCTCTTCTATCATTGGGAATGGCAGCATTCTTTAAAGATTACTTCCTTTTCCCTATCAAGAAAAAACAAAGCTAACACTTCTTGAATACTGATTCAGTGCTAGTTACTTTATATATTCATTCAGCGAACTAATGAATTTGTGTTGATTACTAACATTGAGGCAAGCACTGTTCAGGACACTAAGACGATGTTTCTACTTTCATGGCATTTTCATGCTTGGTAAAAAGATTAAAAAAATATATAGCATGTCAGGCGGTAATGTGTGCTGTGAAGAAAAATAAAACATAGGGACAGGCAGGTGGTTCTGTTTTTCAGTGGGGAGTTGGATATGGCCAGGGAAGGACTTTCTGATATATAGTCTTGAGCAGAGACAAAAGGAGTAAGGGAGCAAGCCAGGAAGACACGAAGAGGAAGAGCATTGAGGGAAGAGAAGATTAGCAGTGCAGATGCCTTAAGGTAAATGCTTTGAAGGGGTGTTTGAGGCCTGTGTGGCTGAAGCAGCCTAATGTAGTCAGGGAGGAGGACAGAGGGAAGCAGGCCGGATCACAGAGACCCCAAAAGTTGAGACGATTTTACAAGGTTTTGAGATCTGACTTGTGTTTTAAAATAATCATTTTGACTGCTGTAGTCGTATAGCATGGTGGCCTTCAGAAGACCAGTTGAAGCCTTTTATAACACTTCAGTGACAGAAGGTGATGGTGGCAGCAGTGGAATCGGTTAGAAGTGGTTATATGTAATGTCTACAAAACGAGGCCATTGCTTGAGTACATGGTTTTCTTTTTTTTTGAGATGGAGTTTCACTCTTGTAGCCCAGGCTGGAGTGCAATGGCACAATCGTGGCTCACTGCAACCTCTGCCTCCCAGATTCAAGTGATTCTCCTGCCTCAGCCTTCCCAATAGCTGGGATTACAGGTGCCCGTTACCATGCCCAGCTAATTTTTTTGTGTTATTAGTAGAGACGGGGTTTTACCATATTGGCCAGGCTGGTCTCAAACTCCCGACCTCAGATGATCCACCTGCCTTGGCCTCCCAAAGTGCTGGAATTACAGGCATGAGCCACCACAACCAGCCAAGTAGATGGTCTTTTAAGATGACTACTAAGTAATTTAATAAATCTGCTTTTTTTTTTTTTTTTTGAGACAGAGTTTCGCTCTTGTTACGCAGGCTCAAGTGCAATGGCACGATCTCGGCTCACTGCACCCTCTGCCTCCTGGGTTCAGGCAATTCTCCTGCCTCAGCCTCCTGAGTAGCTGGGATTACAGGCACACGCCACCATGCCCAGCTAATTTTTTGTATTTTTAGAAGAGACGGGGTTTCACCATGTTGACCAGGATGGTCTCGATCTCTTGATCTCGTGATCCACCCTCCTCGGCCTCCCAAAGTGCTGGGATTACAGGCTTGAGCCACCGTGCCCGGCCTTAAATCTGCTTCTTGAGCGAGAACTGTGGAAAGATGTCAACAGCAGCATAGTTTTTTCAATCTCCACATAAAAAACAGAGCAACTATATGGCAAAACCAAAACCCAAGGAGAACATCTATAACAAATCCAAGTGAATTGGTGTAATCTAAGTGTGTGGAACAAACCAATAGCAGTAATATGGCAGAAATAAGGCCCTTGTGGTACCAGCACAGAGGATCAGTGAAACGTCTGGAGAACGCCAAAGCAGCTGAAAGGTGTCCCTGGAAGGTCTAGCCAGTCAAATTGAGAAAAGCAGCAGAAACAGGAAGGGGTATTTGCCTTCTCTGAAAACATGAGAGTGCAGGAGGCTCCTGTAAGGTCTGGAGGGGCTGGAGTAATATAGCTGCAGGAACTCTTGAAACTAATCTACTAGGCTTCCTTCCAGGAAACAGACCTACACTGATGGCAAACCGTTGGGCATGGAAACAAAATTGAGCAAAATAGAGACAATAGAAAGGAAAACGATGTTCCAGATAAAAAAAGGAAGACCAGGAAGTCTCCAAAGTAAGCCAACTCTTAAAATTAAAAAAAAAAAATCCACACCAATACTACACAGTAAAAACAGAGGTTCTCTATGAAGGTAGAAAAACTGTCCTTAAAACAGCCTCCTTCAAAAGTTCAATAAAACCAATTTCACATAAAAATAATCATGTGAATATATGGAAGTCAAATCACACAGAAAATCATTGTCGGCGGGGCGAGGTGGCTCAAGCCTGTAATCCCAGCACTTTGGGAGGCTGAGGCGGGTGGATCACGAGGTCAACAGATCGAGACCATCCTGGTCAACATGGTGAAACCCCGTCTCTACTAAAAATACAATAAACTAGCTGGGCATGGTGTTGCATGCCTGTAATCCCAGCTACTCAGGAGGCTGAGGCAGGAGAATTGCCTGAACCCAGGAGGCGGAGGTCGTGGTGAGCCGAGATCGCGCCATTGCACTCCAGCCTGGGTAACAAGAGCGAAACTCCATCTCAAAAAAAAAAAAAAAAAAAAAAAGAAAATCATCGTCATGAAAGAGAGCAGAATAGCACTCATACTGACAATAAAAGCGCACCAGAAAGGAAGCTCACAAAACAGGTGAAAACTAACATCCACTATTTCAAAACGAGCCAAAAGATACTAAGAAAATGATAGAAACATGAAAAGAACTATAGAAATCAGAACTAGAAACATTCGAAATGAATAACTTGAAAATAGAGGCCGGGTGTGGTGGGTCACGCCTATAATCTCAGCACTTTGGTGGGGCTGAGGTGAGCAGATCACAAGGTCAGGAGCTTAAGACCAGCCTGGCCAGTATGTGAAACCCCATCTCTATTAAAAATACAAAAGTTAGCCAAGCATGGTGGCGGGTGCCTGTAGTTCCAACTTTTCGGGAGGCTGAGGCAGGACAATCACTTGAACCCAGGAGGCAGAGGTTGCAGTGAGCTGAGATCACGTCACTGTACTCCAGCCTGGGTGACAGAGAGAGACTCCGTCTCAAAAAAAAATCAAAATAGCATCAGAAATCAGAATCTGAAATGAAGAATAAGCCAAAAGAAACCCAAGGATGAATAAACACAATTGATTATTCTTTAAAAGAATAGAAGATGAAAATGAGAAAAGTTCTAAAAATCAAAAATCAATGAAGGAAGTTGAACAGATTAGAAAGAAAGTCTAGATACTGAAGATAAGCAAAGGAGAACTAACAAATAGATAATAGGACTCGGGGTGGGGGCAGGAGGGAGGACACAAGGAAACAGAATACTACAAAATGTAATTTAAGGAAACTTACTCTGCTCTAGCCAGAAAAGACCCCTTTCTGCCACCTCTGCTTCTTGTATGTATAGCTGAGTGGTGATGGTGGTGTGGCCTTCAGGGTTCCTAGACAGTGGCCCTTTTTTTTTTTTTTTTTTTTTTTTTGAGATGGAGTCTCTCTGTCACCCAAACTGGAGTCCAGTGGCGCGATCTCAGCTCACTGAAAACTCTGCCTACTGAGTTCAAGCAATTCTCCTGCCTCAGCTTCCCCAGCAGCTGGGATTACAGGCACCTACCACCATGCTTGGCTAATTTTTTTGTATTTTTAGTAGAGACATGATTTCTCCATGTTGGCCAGGTTGGTCTTGAACTCCTGACCTAAGGTGGTCCTCCCACCTTGGCCTCCCAAAGTGCTGGGATTACAGGTGTCAGCCACTGTGCCCGGCCTACAGTAGCCCCTCTTGGAACCCTTGTTCTATTACTCGTGTGGATATTTGTTTGAACTTCAAGTTGAAGCACAACACGTGGTGTTCTCAACTAAGAGTAGTCTCTGTGGTTTGTGAACATATTTCCTTTAGATTTCAGCTACAGCTTTGTACAAAGCATTGTGTAGACAGGTACAATTAATTTGTATTTGCTTTTAAGGACTCTATGACAACAAAAAAATGCATACTGGATACTTTATTTTTGCACATTAACAAAACTCTAGGTCACCCTAAATTATTAGAGTATGATGTTTGATATAATTGTATACTTTTTCCCATTGTGTAATTTAAATCATTAAAACAGAAAAAAAAAGAAAAAAATACCCCATAAAAACATATTTATGGCTCCTTCTTGCTTCTCGCATCTCATAATTTTATTTTTCTTCTTTCTACCCCTCCTGTTTTTCATGCTTGCGTTCTCTTTAGCTTTTCTTTCTACATAAGTGCTTACTCCTTCCTTTTGTTAAAATAGAGATCGAGTATCACGTGTTGCCCAGGCTGGTCTGAAACTCCTAAAGTGATCTTTCTGTCTTGGTCTCCTAAAGTGCTAAGATTACAGGCATGAGCCACTGTGCCCAGCCAGCTGCTTATTTCTTCTGTGACCTAATGGTGACTTCAGTGCTCAAGGTGACTTCAGATGCCTAGGTGACTTCCTAGGCATCTGGTGGCCCTCAGTAATAAAGAGATTGTATAATCTTGCATGCTGATTGGCCAATTTATCTTCATTATAGTACTGTCACTTTCATTTGACTCCACTGAAAAAGCTAAGCCTACTAACACAAGCTAACAAAATACTACTTTTACTACATGAAATTTTAAATCAAGTCTGAATTTCCAAAATTTTTTAAGGAAAATGTTTTCAGAAACTGATGACGTTTAGATGGCCAAGATGACACCCATTAGTGGCTCTGACTGTTGAAAACAAAGAAACAAAACAGACTAGCATGCAGTTTCTGTGGAAGCTTTCTCTTTCTTAACCTTTTCTTCTTCCGCCGTAATTCCAGACAGAATTACTAAGCTACTCACGCTACTGGCATGTCCAGATCTGTCTAACTTTCCCTGAATGGATTTAACGTTCCTAGGATGGCCATGTAAACTCTTTGACCTGAGAGATGGGAATCCCAAAGTTTGATCTGGTTTCACAGACAGTAAGTTTTCTATCCCGTTTCTGTCGGTAACAGTTAGGGATAAGCGAGGGATTCGAGGAATTGCTTCAGCAACACAGTGTTCGTCTTCCATATCTGCAAACTGCTCTTTCTGCTCAGCTTGCACTGCAGCTTCTGACACAATGTAAGGAATATCTGTGCTATGAGAGCGTGTGATCTTTTGAACTTGGCATTTCCATTCCGTCGTCCATTGCTGGTCCATAATTGAACTGTACTCTACATCCTGGTTAACCCCACTGACCAGCTTCCTTCCCCGGGAATACATGACGCTTCTGGACTTCATTGTTTTAAAAGCATTGAACGTTTCATCAGGGTAATAGCGTGTAATTTTGGTTTCTTCCAGGGGATAGGAAACAGTGCCTTCTATATTTGTCGTTTCCACTGTTAGCTGAGTGTTTTGAACATCTGATTTGTCCCGTCCAGGTATCACATCTGTTTTATTTAAACTTGGGGAAATAGTTTCTTTTTTAGAGTCTGCCTGTCTTTCATCATCTTCCCTTGAGATCCAAGTATCTGGACCTAATTTTGACTCTTCAGCATTCTTTAAGTCATCTACAGCAAGGTGACTGCCATCTGGGGTTGCTGATGTGCTGGTGCCCGGTGAAAGGTGAAGGCCGTTCTGACGTTCTGGGACTAAATGTGTTTTTGCATCCTTCTCTTCCTTTATATGGAAGGAACCGGTTTTTTTCCTGACTCCCATCCCCGGTGACATGGAGAGAGAAGTATCCTCAAACAGTAACTCTTCTCCATTAAAGTGATATCGATACAAGCTGTAACCATCAGCGCTGTTGATGCTGCTTTGCCGCAGAAGATACGTCGCCTCACATTCAGAAGAAGCCCGGGACCGTGCCTGGATCAGGTCAGACCTGTCGATTCCCACGAGATTTTCAAGAGCGTTCACCATTCTGTTAGATAATTCTTCTAGCTGAGCAAGTCGAAGGTCAACAGTCTGCAGGGAAGTTTTCATAAAAGTTTCTCTTTCATTGATTTCTTCCAACCTCATCGACATATTTTCAACTCTGGCAAATATAAAGGGATAGATTTATTAAACTGAGATTAAGTAGATATTAAAAATCAAAATACAATGTCATTGCTATGTGACTTTTTAGTCTTTTAATAAATATGGAACTGTTTGAGCATATTTATAAGCTTCATAAACCCTTAACATGACAACTCAAATTACCATGAGGAACCACCAGAAAATAATGGAAATAATAGTGAAAGCATATAGTACTTACTATTCACCAGTCATTGTTCTAAATGCATCATGTATTCACTAACAAGTACTCACTGAAGTTCAATCCTCAGCTTAATCTTCAGAGCAGTCCTTGGAAGTAGGTCTATTAATGTCATCCCCATTTTACAGATGAGGACATTAAGTCATGTAAAGTATAAGCAATTTCCCTAAAGGTATGAAGCAGTGGAGCAGGAATGTGGCCACACACAGCCTCGCTCCAGCACTCACTCCAGTCCTTGTTTCTCAGATGGAACATCACGCTGCCTCCGGCAATCACGGAAGCTACTAGTGCTTAGTTTTTAGGGCTTCGACTATGGCTGTCAGCAGTGAATGGTTATAACACAATAAAGAAAATCCTTATTTGAGGTTCAAGGGATTCAGAAAATAAACCATTAATAATTAAGCTCAGATTATTAGATAGTTTGCTTAAGGGATAGTAGGTGACTTAATTGTCCAGAGAATATCAGTAACTTTAAATTCTTTATATTTAATAATTAGTATTTCCTTAACAAGATTACACACAGAAAAGATCATGGAGATTATAAATGTCCACTGTTAGATACTTTTTGGAAAATTATTGGAAAATCAGGCAACAGCCTATGAAACCGTAATGTGGCCTAGCCTAAAATCCATGGGTGAAGACTTTATTTTATATTTTAATACACATAAGTATGAATTAATTCAACAGGAATTTAACTCTAAGAGGTGAGATACGCCCAGAATTGAGGATGGCTTTCTAAAAGTTGAATTTGTCCCAAGGATGGAGCTGGGAGTCCTGGCCCCTCTATTCTGGCTGATTCATCCCTGTGTGAAGGCAAACACTTAGGCCTGATTCTATTATGCTTTGATTTTCTCCCACCTTCCTTAAAAACAGAGAGAGACTTGGTTTGTGTTGCAGTCTGTATGACCTAAGATCTTTGCTACCTTCTCTGCATATCCTTATACATGTCCTTACTCGTTCTGCTGGCTCTCCTCTCATCCACCCATTTCTTGGGTCTGCCACCCCACTCTTTTTTCTTCTGGGCAGTTTGCCTGCTGCTCTTCGCACTGCAACGTCTGCACTGTGCTTGGTTCTTCTCCTAAACTCTGCCCCCACCCTGCAGCTTCTGTGGCTACCTTGCCCCACCTTCTCCCACAATTTTTTTTTGCTAATACCACTCTTCTGTTGGCCACATTGACAGCTGTGCTCTGCCATGTGTGTGTTTGTATGTGTGGTTCCTTGGCTTCTATTCTTAACTCTTTTCATGGGGCCAGAACTATTTATATGTATGATAGGAAATCACATCATTTGAGCAGGAAGGGTCTGGCTTCCTGGAAGTTTGACACCAGGGAGGACCAAATTCACCACGTATGAGAAGTCCTGGCTTCCTTTTCTTAAAGCCTCTCTATCATAGGCACTATAGATTGTAAGGGTTATCCCTCCTCTTGCATTTCAGAGACCAACAGAAGAATTTCTCACGATTAACTTTTCATTACTTCTGAGTAACACTTGGTGTTCTCCATTAAAAATAATGGCTCCTGGCCAGGCACAGTGGCTCACACCTGTAATCCCAGTACTTTGGGAGGCCCAGGTGGGTGGGTCACCTGAGGTCAGGAGTTTGAGACCAGCCTGGCCGGCATGGTGAAACCCTATCTCTACTAAAAATACACAAATTAGCCAGACACAGTGGCATGTGCCTGTAAACCCAGCTACTTGGGAGGCTGAGGCACGAGAATCATTTGAACCCAGAAGGCAAAGGATGCACTGAGCTGAGATTGTACCACTGCACACCAGCCTGGGCAACAGAGCAAGACTCTGTCTCAAAAAAAAAAAAGAAAAGAAAAGAAAAAGAAAAACCTCCCTACTGCTTTAAATTTATTACCCTAACAACTCCTTTTGTATCAAAAAACCACATTGCCCCAAACTTGAGTTCCTTTACAAACATACACTAAGAGATATTGCAGCTGTGCAAACTTTTCAAAACAAATACAATGGTGAAATGAAGATAAATACCTTTCCTTTCAAATCTTTTATAGTTTTTGTCTATTTTCCCTTTATTACCTAATTCAGATATCAGCATTCTCAGTCACTCATATATGAAAAAGAAACCCCAAAGTCATTGGATTCTTTGGTCTCCCTTATACTCTCTCCCCTCTCCTCTGCATTGAATCAGTTACCAAGCTTCTCTTTTGGTGTCTCAAATCTCCTATCCCCACTGCTCCTCCCTTACTTGAAGCTGTGGAAGAAACAATGCTTAATGATGTGCCTTGGGCTGAGAGAAATTGTCAGTTGCTTGTTTGGACCTTGTGAACAGCTATACTGCAGATACAGCAAATTTTAAACAGCTATGCCAAATGAAGGAAAGTTGTATTGAGTTTTGTAGTGCATACGAAAGAAGAAAGAAAAAAATGAGTTTAAGTTCACTTCCATCTGAAATGATTAACCTAAAAGACAAATGAGGATCTATCTCCTTTGTTAGCCATAGTTGGTGACTTCCATAATTATTTAAAACATGCTTCACAAACCTTGACACCCACACCAAGAGTGGTTTTTATTTCAGATGGAGAAAGGCTGTCTAGGAATCAATCAGACAAGAGCCCTACATTCGTTTACATGTTGAATGGCAGAAAAACACAAGAGACTCCATCATTCATGATAGAGCTCATAGTGAGATATGATTAAACAGCAAAAAGTTATTTATGCAGCTTTCCAAGTCTTAGTCCAGCTTTTCTTTCAGAACATAGTGAAAAATCTTTTTCATCACATCACAGAATACAAAAGCATTCCAGATCCAACTAATTCTCTTGGCTTTTCCTTTAAATAAAGTTGATGCTCTCTTAAAGTTACATTTCTTTCTTTTTTTTTTTTGAGGCAGAGTCTTGTTTTGTCACCCAGGCTAAAGTACAGTGGCACGATCTCTGCTCACTGCAACCTCTGTGTCCAGGTTCAAGCAATTCTCCTGCCTCAGCCTCCTGAGTAGCTGAGACTACAGGCACCTGCTACCACACATGGCTAAGTTTTGTATTTTTAGTAGAGATGGAGTTTTGCCATGTTGGCCAAGCTGGCCTCAAACTCCTGACTTCAGGTGATCCACCTGCCTCAGCCTCCCAAAGTGCTGGGATTACAGGCATGAGCCACCACGCCTGGCGAAGATATATTTCTAATAATGGATGTGCCACAGTACCTGTTGAAGGACATTTGGGTTGTTTCTATTTTTTGACAATTATGAAAAGAGCTGCTGTAAACATTCGTGTACAGGTTTTGTGTGAACATGTTTTCCTTTCTCGAGGATAACTACCTAGGAGTTAAATACCTGGGATTGCTGGTTCATAGGATAAATGTTTAACTTTATAAGGAACTGCCAAACCATTTTTCAGAGTGGCTGAACCGTTTTTTATTCCTACCAGCAGTGTATGCAAATTCCAGTTGCTCAGCATCCTTCTTGGCTACCGGTATTTTTAAACTTTCTATTTTCAGCTCTTGTATTCGGTGTGTATTTCATTTCACTGATAGCTAATGATGTTGAGCAACTTTTTATGTACATATTTAACAATCTTATATCCTCTCTGGTGTGTCTAATCTTTAGCTCATTTTTTTTTTAATTGGGCCATTTTTTCCTTCTTATTAGTTATTAAGGGTTTTAGAGTTCTTTAGACATTTTGTGTAAAAGTCTTTCATCAGATATGTGACTGACGTGATTGTACTTTTGGTGTTGCCTTGAAGAATTCTTTTTCTATTCCCATGAAGATTTTCTCTGTCTTCCTCCAAACATTTTTTAGTTTTGTGTTTTATGCTTAGATCTGTGATCCATTTTTAGTTAATTTTTGTATGTTGAGATCCATGTTTTGTATAAGAATGTCCCAGTGTCCTAACACCATTAGTTGAAAAGATGATCATTCCTTGCTGAATGACTTTTGCACCTTTGGGGAAAGAAATCAATTGTCTCTATTTGGGTAGATCTACTCCAGGAGGTCTTTATTCTGTTCCATTTATGCATGTGTTGGGCCCTTCATCAATACCACATTGCCTTCATTACTATAGTTTCACAGTAAGCCTTAAAACTGGGTAGGGTGATTTCTCTAATGTTATTCTTCTTTTTCAAAATTGTTTTACCTAGTCTAGTTCCTTGGCCTTTCCATTTAACTTTTAAAATCAGTTGACATATCTGGGCACAGTGGCTCATGCCTGTAATCCCAGTGCTTCAGGAGACTGAGGTAGGAGAATTACTTGAGCTCAGGAGTTTGAGACCAGCCTGGAAACACAGGGAGACCTCATCTACAACAACAACAACAAAGTTGACCTATATCTACCCAATATCCTGCTGGGATTTTGATTGGCATTGTGTGAAATCTACAGATAAATCTGGGTGGGGAGAACCGACATCTTACCACATTGAGTCTTCCAATACATGAATATGGTACATCTTCCCATTTATTTAAGTGATCATTGATTTCTTTCATCGGCATTTTGTAGTTCTCTGCATGTAGCTCCCATACATATTTTACGAGATTTATACGTATTTCATTTTTGTTGGAGCTCTGTGAGAATATTGTTTTTAAAATTCCAGTGTTCAATTACATACTGATAGTATATATAGAAATAAGATTAATTTTTGTCTGTTGACTTAGTACTCTGTAGCCTTGTTAAATTCATTACTTCTAGGAGATTTTTGTTTCATTTCATTTTTTAAAGATTTTACGTGATTTTCTACATAATCATGTCATGTATAACAGGAATGGTTTTATGTATTTATGCATTTCTCTCCAAGATGTAAAGCTTTTTTTTTTCCCTTGCCGTACTGCATTGCCTAAGACATCCAGTACATTGTTGAACAACACTGGGGACAGTGGTCATGCTCCCTTGTCCCCAGTTTTAGGGAGAAAGCATTCAGTCTTTTACCATTTTGCTATAGGTTTTATGTAATTGCCATTTGTCAGATTAAGGAGGTTCTCTTCTGTTCCTAGTTTGCTGAGAGGCTTTTAGAAAATGTATTTTTATTATCACGAATGTTGAATTTCATCAAATGCTTTTTCTGCACCAATTGCCAGAAACATATAGCATTTTTTTCCCTACTATTAATATGGTAAATTACATAGATTATTGTCAAATATTGACCCAGCCTTTCATTCCTGGGATAAACTACCTGATGTGGCCAGACTCAATTTGCTAGTATTTTGTTGTGAAATTTTGTGTCTACATTCAGGAGGAATATTGGTCTGTAGTTTTTCTTTTTTTCAGTTGTCTTTGTCTGGTTTGGGCATCATGGTGATGCTGGCCTCAGGGAATGAGTTGGGAAGTGACTGAAGTATTTACTATGGATTTTACAGTGGTTGTTTTAGAGATTACAAATAGTAACATTTCACGGTGTACTTAGTGTCAGTATGTCACCACTTCAATTTGAATGTAGGAACATTACCACCATACAGGTCGCTTTCCCATAGCTCTTTGTGCAGCTGTTATCATATATTGTATCTACATACATTGAAAATTCCACCAGACAATATGACAGTTTTTGCTTTCAACTGTCAAATATAAAGAACTCAGAAAGAGAACATTCATCTTTATGTTTATCAACATATTTACTATTTCTGATGCTCTTCTTTCATTTCTGACGTTCCAAGTTCAATATCATTTCCTTCTGTCTTGAAGAATTTTCTGTAGTAATTTAGAATTGGTCTTCCAGCAATGAATTGTCTGATTTATTTTCACTTTCATTTTTGAAGAATATTTTTGTTGGGTATATAATTCTGGGTTGATTATTCTTTTCTTTCAGCACTTTAAAAACATAATGCAGGGTATGGTGACCTGTGCCTGTGATCTCAGCTTCTCAGGAGGCTGTGAGAGGAGGGTTGCTTGAGCCCAGGTGTTTGAGTTTAGCCTGGCAACATAGGAGACCTGATCTCAAAAAATAAATAAAAATTAAAATGAAAAACATATTGCTACTTCCTCCCAGCCTCCATTGTTTCTGATGAGAAATCTGCCATCATTCAAACCACTGTCCTCCAGTAAGTAATGTGCCATTTTTCTCTGGTCAGTTTTTTCTTTGCTATCATTTTTTTTTTCCTTTCTTTAGTTTTTGGCCCTTCATTTGATATGGATTCATTTGAGTTAGTCCTATATAGCTTTCTCTAAATTTATTTAATCTGTGGGTTTATGCCTTTCATCAAACTTGGGCGGTTTTTAGTTATTTCTTCAAGTAGTTTTTCTGCATCATACTTTTTCTCTTCTTCTAGGACTCATACTACAAATGTTATACCTTTTATTATTGCCTCAGACTTCTCTGAAGCTTTGGCCTTTTTCTTCAGCCCATTTACTCTCTTGTTCAAATTGAGTAATTTTCTATTGAAATACCTTCAAGTTTACTCTCTCCTCTGTAATCCCTGTTTTGCTATTGAGCCTATCCAATGAATTTTTCATTTCACTTACTGTATTTTTTGGTTAAATTTTCTTTGTATCTTCTATTATTTTTCTGAGACTTTCTAGTTTTCTATTCGTTTAAAGAGCCTTTGTAATTTTGTTAAAGCATTTTCATAATAGCTGCTTTAAAACCTTTGTCAGATAGTTTAAATATCTGTGTTATCTTGACATTGACATTTCCTGATCATCTTTTTCTCCCAGGTGAGTTGAGATTTTCTAGATTCTTCATACTTCAAATGATTTTGGACTATAGCCTGACATTTTGAATATTATGCCACATGACGCTAAATCATGTCTAATTTTCATGGAGAATGTTCATTTTTTTTTTTTTTAGCAGGTGATCAACCTGGTTAGTTTTAGGCTGCAACTTGCAGCATGCTTTCTATGGACTGTGATTCCAATTTTGTGTCAGTTCCATTTTCAAAGTCTCTGCGGTGCTATTGAGATCTGACCTATGTGTGTGCAGCCCAGTAGTCAGTCTGGGACCTTGGTGACAGTCTGTTCATTAGTTTAGTTCTTACTGTCTTTGAGATCTTTCTTCTTTTTACATGTGGGCCTTTACAGTTATAAATATCCTTCTGAATACTGCTTTTAGTGTTTTGGTATGTTGTGTTTTCATTTTTTTCACCTTGAAGTATTTTCTAATTTCTCTTGTGATATTTTCTTTGATCTATTGATTATTTAAGAGTGTGTTGTTTGTCACATATTTGTAAATTTTCCAAATTTTCATTTGTTATGATCATTTTATTTTGTCGTGGCTGAGAATACTTTGTTTAATCTTAATCCTTTTAAAACTTATTGAGACTTGCTTTATGGCCTAACAGATGATGTATGTTGGAAAATGTTCTACATGCTTATAAGATGAATATATATTTTGCTGTTGTTGAGTGTTCTGTTGATGTCTGTTACCTTGAGTTGGTGTATAGTATTGGCCAAGGCTTCTATTTTCTTGATGAACTTTTGTCTAGTTCTATTACTAGAGAGTTTAGAACTTTTGTCTAGTTCTATTACTAGAGTTTACAACTATTATTTGAGAACTGTTTCTCCCTTCAATTTTGTCAGTTTTTGCTTCATATCTTATGAGGCTCTGCATATATGTTTACAATTGTTCTATCTTTTTGATATATTGACCTTTTCATTATATCATTCATTATGTCATGTCCTTCTTTGTCTCTAGTAACAATATTTGTGTTAGAGTCTATTTTACCTGATAGGTATAGCCACTACAACTATTTTACTGTTTGCATGAAATATCTTTTTCCATCCTTTTACTTTAAAACTTTAAAAATTTTTGAATCTGAAGTGAGACTCTGTAGACAGCATATAATTACACCATACTTAAAATATTCATTGTGCTAGTCTCTGTCTTAAAAAGTCTAATCTATATACATATAATTACTGGTAAGGAAGAACTTACCTCTACCATACTGCTATTTGTTTTCTATATATCTTTTTTTTTTAAATTTTGTCCCTCAACTCCATTGTTACTGCTTTCTTCTATGGTAAATAGGTATTTTCTAATGTATCATTTTAATTCACTTAATATTTCTTTTCTTTTTTAAGATATGAGGGCCCCACTATGTTTCTCCGGCTGGCCTTGAACCCCTGGCCTGAAGTGATCTCTCTGCTTTAACCTCTTGAGTAGCTGGGACTACAGGCATGCACCACCACACCTGCCCCCTGTTATTTCTTTTCTCATATGTTTTTGAATTATTTTCTTAGTGCTTACTCTGGGAATTATCACTAACATCTTAATTTATAACAGTCTACTTTAGTTTAATGCAATTACTTTTTTTTTTTTGAGATGGAGTCTTTCCCAGGCTGAAGTGCAGTGGCAAGATCTCAACTTACTGCAACCTCCACTTCCCAGGTTCAACTGATTCTCGTGCGTCAGCCTTCCGAGTAGTGGGGACTACAGGCACGTGCCACCACACCAGTTAATTTTTTTATTTTCAGTAGATTTTTTTATCAGTAGAGATTTTCACCATGTTGGCCAGGCTGGTCTTTGACTCCCGACCTCAGGTGATCCACCTGCCTTGGTCTCCCAGAGTGCTGGGATTAGAGGTGTGAACCACTGCACTTGGCCTAATGCCAATTACTTTCAATAATATATACAAACTTTACTCTTATAAAGCTCCATCCTCCCCCCCACCATGTTATGCTGTTATTATCACAAATTACATCTTTGTACATTGTATACCCATCAACATAGATTTGTAATGATTGCTTTATGCAGTTGTCTTATAAATCATAAAGAAGATAAAAAGTAGTTACAAACAAAAAATACATTTATAATGCCTCATATTTACCTAAGTAGTTACATTTACTGGTCCTCTTTATTTCTTCATGTATTTTAGTTATTATCTTATGTTTTTTCATTTCTGCTTGAAAAACTATCTTTAGTATCTCTCATAATAGGTTTGCTATTAATGAATTCTCTCAGTTCTTGGCTATCTGGGAAAATACCTTAATTTATCCTTCAGAGGATAGTTTTGCTGGATATATAAGTTTTAGTGGACAGTCCTTTTCTTTCAGCATATTGACTATGTCATCCCAAGGTCTTCTGGTCTTCCTGGCTTCTGATGAGAGGTCAGCCTTTTTATCTGATTGAGCATCCTTTGCATGTGATAAGTTGCTTCTTTCTTGCTGCTTTCAAGATTCTTTTCCTTTGGCTTTTGACAGTTTGGCTATAATGTTAATTGCTATGGATCTCTTTGAGTTTATCTTACTTGGAGTTTGCAGAGCTTCTTGGATATGTAGATTCATATATTTCATAAAATTTGTAAAATGTTGGCCATTAAATATTATTTCTGCCACTTTTGCTTCTCTCCTTCTATAACTCTCATAATGCCTATGTTGTTATGCTGGATGGTATTCCACGGGTCTCTGACACAGTTCATTTTCTCTTCATTTCCCCCCCGCCGTTCTTAGACTGAGTAATTTTAACTGATTTATCTTCCAGTTTGCTGATTCTTTAATCTGCCTGCTCAAATCTGCTGTTGAGCCTCTGTAGTGAATTTTTCATTTCAGTTATTGTACTTTACAATGTCAAAATTTCCCTTCCTCCCTCCCTCCCTCTCTTCCTTTCTTTCTTCTTTTTGAGACAGTGTCTTACTCTATTGTCCAGGCTGGAATGCAGTGGCAAGATCATAGCTCACTGCAGCCTTGAATTCCTGGGCTCAAGCAATCCTCCCACCTCAGCCTCCCAAGTAGCTAGGACTACTGGCACCACCATACTTGACCAGTTGCCATGGTATGCACCACCATTCTTGTCTAGTTTTAAAAACAATTTTATGTAGGTTAAAACATAGTCTTGCTATGTTTCCCAGGCTGTTCTTGAACTCCTGGCCTCAAGCAATCCTCCCACCTTGGCCTCCCAAAGTTTTGGGATGACAGGCATGAGTCACTGTGCCTGACCTAATTTTTAAAAATATATTTAAAAATATAATTTCTACCTTTTTTTTTTGATACCTCATCTACTATTTGAAATAATTTCTACCTCTTTATTGATAGTATCTATTTGGTGAGAAATCCTTCTCATACTTTCCTTTAGTTCTTTGGAGATGGTTTCCTTTAGGTCTTTAAATCTACTTAAAATAGCTAAAATAATTGAATTAAACTCTTTGCTAAAATATCTAATATCCAGGATTCCTAAGGGATGGTTTTTTAAGATTGTCCTTTTTCCTGTGAGTGGACCATAGTTTCGTATTTCTTTACATGTTTTGTCATTTTTATTTCAAAGTTGACATGTTAAGTATTATAATGTGGCAACTCTAGAAATCAGATTCTCTCCCCTCTCAGGCTTGTCGTTATTGCTTCTTAGCGTAGTTGTTAGTTTGTTTAGTGATTTTTTCTGAAATAATTTTGTAAAGTCTGTATTCTTTGTCTTGTATGGCCACTAAAGTTTGTGTTTTATTAGCTTAGTGGTCAGTTAATACTTAGATATTTCCTTAAACCTGTGGAACAACAAGAAAAAAAAACTAGTCTTTTCTGAGAAGCTGTTTGTGTATATAGGGGCACATCTTCAATACTCAGGCAGTTTACATCTCTGCCTTAGCCTTCACTTCCTGCTTTCACAGAGCCTCAAGGTCAGGTCAGCCAGAAACAAGCTTACAGCTTTCTCAGGTCTTTCCTGAGCCTATGCACAGCCCTAGCATGCACACAGCTTTCTAGATTCCCAGGAATGTGTCAGAGCCTTTCAAAACCCTTATGGACATCTGTTTTTCTCCCTAACTTTTTGGTTATCTATTGTTTGCCCCAGGTGTCATCTGTCACCTCAGAGAGCAAGCACTAAACCCTTTGCCTGGAAATGTTTTTGACAACCCTTCCTCCACCCCTTCTAACTAAAAGCTTTAGTACTGGGCCTGTTCCAGCTCAGGTGAAATAAAGATGAAACTTTCAGCCAGACTTCCAAGGAACTGCCTTGTAATTACAAAACAAGTAATTATAATTCTTTGCATATGAGATTCTTTCTGCTCCTACTGGTACTAGGAATGCAGGTTGTTGTTTTCAAGGTGACCACTAAACTGGAGAGCAGAGGATAGGGCAGGCGTAAGTTAAAATGTCACAAAGCTCAGTTTTTTAAAAACATCAAGATCCAGCCATTTCATTTAAATAAGAATGCCCTAAGTTGCTTAATAAACCATTGCTTAATTCCCAGAGTTCCACAAAATATAGACTGACAGTTTTTGCCAACTTTGTTGTTGCTTTTACGGTGAGGCAGAGTTCCAGAGTTCCTTACTCTACCAGCTTTTGTTCCTGTTGCCCCACTCAATGCCTTTGGTATGCGAATAAGGAGCAGACTCCCCAGCCTTTGACACACACAGTCTGGGGGTGAGTTCATAAATTTATGGCATTACTTTTCCAAGTTCCTCACCTCACTATCTCCCTGATATTTCTAGTTCCTGGGAGCTCCCCTTTGCTATGTTCCAGCCAGAAAGCTGGGGCTCAAATCAATCCTCTGCGTCCTGCACTTCCACAATTGCATTTACTGTCAGGGCCAAATGACAGGAGGACACAGAGAGCAAAGAGCAATGGTTGGTTTCGCCGTCTTGAATTCTGATGCAGTGTGTGGGGACTTCACTAGACTACTGGATTTCCTGCACCTGACTCGAGGTGGGGGGTGAGAGTGGGGCGATGGGACAATAGCGAGAGGAAAAATAACTCTTAGAATAAGCAGATGAGATGAGGTCAAAGAATAATTTCACATATTAAAAGATATATGCCCTTGGCTGGGCATGGTGGCTCATGCCTGTAATCCCAGCACTTTGGGAGGCTGAGGTGGACCTCCTATCTGAGGTCAGGAGTTTGAGAACAGTCTGACCAACATGGTAAAACCCCATCTCTACTAAAAAATAAAAATAACAAGTTAGATGGGCTTGGTGGCACACATCATAATCCCAGCTACTTGGGAGGCTGAGGTAGGAGAATCGCTTGAACCCAGGAGGCGGAGGTTGCAGTGAGCCATGATTGCGCCATTGCACTCCAGCCTGGGTGACAGAGCAAGACTCTGTCAAAAAAAAAAGAAAGAAAAAAGATGTATGACCTCATTTTGTACCCCAAGCTGATAAAGCAAAAAATGTTAGTTACAAGGAATAGCCTCTTTGCCTCCAATGTTTTCTCACTCTAATCCAAAAAGATATCACAGAAACACAACCATGTCAATCTTCGCCTAAAAACAGTAGCAGCCTCCCATCAGGCTTAAGATAAAAACACAATTTCCAGACCGGGCGCAGCGGCTCAAGCCTGAAATCCCAGCACTTTGGGAGGCTGAGGCGGGTGGATCACGAGGTCAACAGATCGAGACCATCCTGGTCAACATGGTGAAACCCCGTCTCTACTAAAAATACAAAAAATTAGCTGGGCACAGTGGCGCGTGCCTGTAATCCCAGCTACTCAGGAGGCTGAGGCAGGAGAATTGCCTGAACCCAGGAGGCGGAGGTTGCGGTGAGCCGAGATCGCGCCATTGCACTCCAGCCTGGGTAACAAGAGCGAAACTCCGTCTCAAAAAAAACAACAACAACAAAACAACAACAACAAAAAAAACCCCACAATTTCCCTGTAGTGTTGGGTACCAAAGAGCATATTAAAGGAAGACCTTACAGTCTCCATTGGCAACCCTATTCTGTGATACAGAGATTGACACTTTCTCGTACTATGTAAAATGCTATGAAAACATAGCTTTAATTCTTCCCTTCCATCCATGGCAGCCCTTAATCTTAACATCCTATAGAGATTTCTGTTCCCCATATACATTCAAAGCCCTTCAGAATCTGCCCTCATCTTCCCATCCTGCCTCATCTTGTTCTTCAACCCCACATTTGCTCAAGGACCCTTTGCAAACATGCCGTCATCATCAAAGTTAAAAAATAAAGTTATCTTAGAACTTGAGAACCCCACATGCCAAGTCATTTGATGACCCCAGCTGTGAGAAAACTGGTCCTAGAACTTTCAGCTACCTCTGATGGCTGTGAAAGAGCTAGATGAACCTCAGCCACTGAATGTAAACATATGTTGCTATGCTGGCTTTAGGCATGATTTAATTAAATTATCATGCCTGTGTTATTTATTATGGGGCTTTCGAAAATTTTCGAAATAATTCTCACTTTACAAAATATGTCAATACCCTCAAATATTTCACATCACAGTCAAATAACTTATCACTATGTTTTTAGTATAACAAGTATTCAGCGCAAACAAATTATTTCTTTGATTACACAAAGTGTGCTTTCTTACACACGGTGACACTGATTTCTGATCAGATTGATTATCTTCCTTTCTCTCCATGTGAAGTGTGTGGTTTCTGTAACTATTTCTGGGTTTGGATCTACTTGTAGATCCTATAAGTAGCTCTACTAGGTTTTTATTTTTCACATTATGGCAGCATTGACTTTACAGGAAAAATTCTGCTTACAAATACTTTTGAAAGGAGCATTGAGGCCATTTTTCTAACCACCAAACACATGATTTCTCAACTGGCAGACCTGAAGAGCAACTCTTAATGGCCACCTTCCATCCTCTGTATCAGAGGAAAGGATAAGCAGTGAAATATACAAACTGTCTGGGCCCCAATTAATCATTCTCCTGACTTTGCATAGAAATTTAAGCCACATTTGATTTATTACAATATTTGCTCTGTTCTTAACTGCATCATATGTACTGCTCCTAAAGTCACGAGGAGCCCAGAACCCCATGTGCGGTCAGGCTGGTCTTGAACCCCTGACCTCAGGTGATCCACCCTCATTGGCCTCCCAATGTGCTAGGATTACAGTCATGAGCCACCACACCTGGCCTTTTTGAATTTTTGAGACACAGTCTCACTTTGTCGCATAGGCTGGAGTGCAGGGGTGCAATCTTGGCTCACTGCAACCTCCGCCTCTGAGGTTCAGGTGATTCTCGTGCCTCAGCCTCCTGAGTAGCTGGGATTACTGGCATGCAGCACTACACCTGGCTAATTTTTGTAATTTTAGTAGATACAGCGTTTCACTGTGTTGGCCAGGCTGGTCTAGAACTCCTGGTCTCAATCAAGTCTTGATTAATAATAGCTGTGTCCCTCTAGGCCCACATTTCTCTTTTGACTCAGAGATTGAATCTTTAGGCTTTTCTGTTAAAAGTATACATCTGAATGCCCTAATCAGTCTCGAAACCTGGCGTGTACACACACACACACACACACACACACACACACTCTCTCTCTCTCTCTCTCGTTTTTTAAATTAAGAAACTGAAAGATTATACCAGATTAACAGCTGACATTACATATCATGACTCTTTTTGTTTAGTTTGGTTCTGAGAAAAAACAAAAGCTGTTTCTGATTAAGATGTGGCCAGTGTCAGGTTCCCTTTGAGATGTGCCCATCCACATTTGCTTTTGGGATGAAGCTACTCCTCCAGCCCCTCTTTAAGTGCTTTTGTCCCTGGGGAGTGATTTATCACACATTAACAACTGTTGCAGCCTGATAGCAACTAAGTTAAATGAACTAAATGAAACTGTGCTCTGTGAACTGCAAATGGTACCCAAGTGTCAAAGGCCATGGCTGTGTGAGTAAGACCCCACTGCACATCTTCTCTACACCTTGCTCTATCTATTATTAAGGATACTTGATTTTGAACATGATGCCACTAAGCCTGAAGGTGGTTAAATGAAAACACACTTTTTGTTAAGTGGTTGTAAATAATGTGTTCTGTTTCATTCAAATGGGTATGACAACATATGAATCTGTGAAACTTTTGTATTCATTTCCAAGAGAATACCAATGTATGGCATAACTTTATTGGACTTTGCATAGACTCTTGCCTATGAAACATAAGGTCCAAATTCATGTCCTTGTGGAAGGACTGAAACATTTGGAGTTCTGTGGTAAGCCAGTTGTTAAAACTTGTTTTATTTTATGCGTTTTTTAATTAATTAATTAATTTTTATTTTATTTTGATTTTGAGATGGAGTTTCACTCTGTGGTCCAGGCTGGAGTGCAGTGGCATGATCTAGGGTCACTACAACCTCTGTTTCCCGAGTTCAAGTGACTCTCTTGCCTCAGCTTCCCAAATAGCTAGGATGCCCATGCCACCACGCCCAGCTAATTTTTGTATTTTTAGTAGAGACAGGGTTTCGCCATGTTGGCCAGGGTGGTCTCGAACTCCTGACCTCAGGTGATCCACCGCCTCAGCCTCCCAAACTGCTGGGATTACAGGCATGAGCCACCGTGCCTGGCCTTTTTAAATTTCTGAGACAGAGTCTCACTTTGTCACCCAGACTGGAGTGCAGGGATGCAATCTTGGCTCACTGCAACCTCTGCCTCCCGGGTTCAAGTGATTCTCCTGCCTCAGCCTCCCGAGTAGTTGTGATTACTGGCATGAGCCACTACACCGGCAAAGTTTTGTAATTTTAGTAGAGATGCTGGCCAGGTTGGCCAGGTTGGTCTCGAACTCCTGGCCTTAAGCGATCCCCCCACCTTAGCCTCCCAAAGTGCTGAGATTACAGGCATGAGCCAGTGCCCCAGGCCTAAAACTTGTTTTGTATGCAGTCATGTTTTTATGGGAAGCAATCACCCTTCACCTGCAAGGATCTTATAAATTATATGAGAACATTTCCTTAATGATAGAGTTAAATGAAGACGTGATGTTAAGGGAGCTAGGTCCAGTTCATACTTGCAGAAACCCGTTTCAAGATCCACTGGTATTCTATACTTGAGTTCTAAAGCTATTCCTACCCTATAATTTAATTCCAGAGCTACTGATCATAAAGTTGTCTTATCCACTCTAAATTTTATATCCAGCCACCTTAATTTCCATCTACTTCTTCACACAGGCTCCCTTTTACATTTAATAATTATAGGAAGAACACCAGGATAGAACCTTGTTGCACTTACTTACAGAGTCTTTATGTGTGAAAGACTAAATTAAAACTAATCATAAAAGAACAAGACTCACCTCTTTCTTTTTTTTGAGATGGAGTCTCACTCTCTCGTCCAGACTGGAGTGCAGTGGTGCGATCTTGGCTCACTGCAACCTCCACCTCTCGGATTCAAGTGATTCTCCTGCCTCAGCCTTCTGAGTGGCTGGGATTACAGATGCCCAGCACCATTCTCAGCTAATTTTTTTTTTTTTTTTTGAGACAGAGTCTTGCTCTGTCACCTGGCTGGAGTGCAATGCTGTGATCTCGGCTTACTGCAACCTCCACTTCCAGAGTTCAAGCAATTCTCCTGCCTCAGCCTCCTGAGTTCCTGGGATTACAGGCATGTGCTACCACGCCCAGCTAATTTTTGTATTTTTAGTGGAGATGGGGTTTCACCATGTTGTCCAGATTGGTCTTGAACTCCTGACCTCGTGATTCACCCACCTTGGCCTCCCAAAGTGCTGGGATTACAGGTGTGAGCCACTGTGCCCGGCCAAGACTCATGTCTTTCTTCTGGCTTTTTCATTCTTTGTAATAAACAGTATATTGAAGAGTTACTAAAAGAATATTAGGCCAGGTGTGGTGGCTCACTCTGTAATCTCAGCACCTTGGGAGGCTGAGGCGGTCAGATCATCTGAGGTCAGGAGTTCAAGACCAGCCTGGCCGACATGGTGAAGCCCCATCTCTACTAAAAATACAGAAAATTAGCTGGGCATGGTGGCACATGCCTATAATCCCAGCTACTCAGGAGGCTGAGGCAGTAGAATCACCTGAACCCGGGAGGCAGAGGTTGCAGTGAGCCCAGATTGTGCCATTGCACTCCAGACTGGCAACAAGAGTGAAAGTCCATCTCAAAAAAAAGATTAAGCTCTCTGGGATTCTAGCTCTCTGCTGCCTCATTGAAATATACCCCAGACTTCCCAGGTTTCTAGAATTCAAGTCATCTAATCGTTAGCCTTCTCTGGTTATGTTCTGTTTTCTATTCAGGCCAGTTTCTGTGGTTGGCCACGAAGTGAACCCATCATTAATTGCCTACGTTCTTTCTCCCTTACCTGCAACACATTAGTGCCAACCCCTACCCTTCACCTATTGCTACCAGGACTCAGGGCTAGGCAGGGAGATTTGGTGCCTGGAGGCAATGTCATATGTTTATACTGCCATGTGCAAACACTAGCTTCTTAGGGGTCTCTCCACAGACTGGTTTTTGAGCGCATGGCCCTCTTCCATGCCCCATGTACAGTTGTCTTTCTGCATCCTTGCCTTTGGGCTATCCAGTGTCCCAACAAAGGTCATGAGAGCCACATGGACCTGGTCCAGTACAAAATCATGGTATCAAATTTCACTTGCATCTTCATTATACCACCAAGCAATCCTGGTTATCTCCCTTCCTACCGTATTTCCTCTAAAAGTGAACTCACTTGACTTGAATTTTTCCTACTGGCTTTAAGTCAGTAATGTTGATTGTCGGGGAGGTACACTTTCTCCATGCCCGGTTTTTCTTTCTATGTGTGTGCACTTTTTGTTAGTAATGCTCTGACCTCACTCCAGGCCTTTTTTCACTTTGGAGGAGGGCTGCTCATCGGGTTGGAGATTGGGGCCCAGGATGCCACATGCTTGCCTCTTTGTCTTGGTCATCTGGTAGGCTTGGCACACAGGCTGACTCTGCCTATGGGGAGGGAGGCCTGTGATGGCTGTTCCTGCCTGTGGCTGAGTGGCTCTTCCTAATTCTGGGTGAGTATTAGGCAAGAATGAAGCCTCACCCTCCAGTACAAATTTTATTACTAATAAAACTGATATTTTTATCTCTATCCTCCTGCAGTCTGCATCTGTCTCTGAATTGGCTTTCAAAGTCAGATCAGGAATAAGGGTGTCATCCACTGGCACACCAAAACTCCAACATTTAATGCCATCCCCTTCCTATTATCCAGGCAAACTTGACCCCTATTAATTTAGAAGATGAAAGCATTCAGACAGGATCCTCCCCGAACATCTTCCCCATCACTGTGTATTTGCCATTCTACAACCTTCTCTACGTTCGAGGAATCCTGCACTTCCTATGTCTGATCTCTCAGTTTCTCTAGTCACTATCTTGTCCTCTTCTCGGTAGGTCTCCATGACCAGCCACTTCTCTTTCTGGTCACATGGGAAGAGGATGCCAAATAAAAAGATTTCAAAGCCACAAATTGCTGATTTCCCATCAAGCCTGCAGGAAATCCAAGACATTAATCCAGGATGGGGCATGATGTCTCATGCCTGTAATCCCAACACTTTGGGAGGCTAAGACAGGAGGACTGGTTGAGGCCAGAGTTCCAGACCAGCCTGAGCAACATAGTGAGATCCTGTATCTACAAATTATACAAACATTAGCTGGGTGTGGTGGTGCATGCCTGTAGTCTCAGCTACTCAGGAGACTAAGGCAGGAAATTTAGTTGAGCCCAGAAATTTGAGGCTGCAGTGAGCTATGATCATGTCACTGTACTCCAGCCTGGGCAACAAAGCAGTACCCTGCCTCTAGAATTAAAACAAAACAAAACACTTCAATCCATATCCACAAATCTGACAAGAAACCACTTAACCCAGAAGTTTTGGGGCAATCAGAAATGCCATTATAGGTTTGGATTATCAAAGACCCATAGCTTTTGACAAGAAACCACTCAACCCAGAAGTTTTGGGGCAATCAGAAATGCCATTATAGGTTTGGTTTATCTAAGACCCATAGCTTTTTAAGTACAAGGCCAACTTGTACTTAAATTTAAAATTTATGACTTACGAGTTATATCCTGCATATTGTGAAATGACAGACATTAATATGCAAATGAAAGTAGGAGATATAAAAAAAGCAATGAGAGGCAATGTGCCCCACGTATTTCAAAATCCTACAGTATAATTTTATAATTTAATATTAAGTTTGGCATTAAGCTTCCTTGAAGCCATGGAAAAAGAGAAACATGCTAGATAACATAATTCTCATTGTTTGAGGAAAGGAAGTTTGATCTCTGACAAAATTTTGTCAGGAAAGATTCTTTCTAGCCTAACTGCTCTTGAACTGTGAACCTACGATAAGGGATGCTGAACCACAAAGAGAACTTCTGCTCCATAGTGGATTTGCAGAAGACACGGATAGCCTCGAATCTCCCAACGATGAGGACTCATGTTGCCAAATATTCTCCTGGCATGATGAGGATAGAACACTTGGGTAGACAAGGTCTACCTTGGCCAGGCTGCCAGAAACTGACCAGACATGGTGGCTGGCCCATGCCTGTAATCCCAGCACTTTGGGAGGCTGAGGCAGGAGGACAGCTTGAGCCCAGGAGTTTGAGACCAGCCTGTGCAACACAGTGAGACCCCGTTTCTACAAATAATAATAAAAAAGAAGTTGTCTACAAAGTGTTGTTATCCCATCCTCTTTGATGTTATCTTTCTGAGCAGAGATGGTGCCAACGCCAGCACTTGTCTTCCCGACTATTACAGGTGGCCTAATGCTTTGGTCTTGAGTCTGCTCCTACCTCCTTATCATAAAACCAATGCCTTGAAACCAGGAGCGCAGTTGGTTTCCTTTTTGAAATTCCAGGAGGGAACTCATCGAGAATGGGATAGAAATTTATATTCAAATCAGGAGACAAACTTTTGAGTCATTCACTCATTCAGAAAAATCTTGAGGCTGAAGCAGGATTGCTGAGGCCAGGAGTTTGAGACTAGCCTGGGCAACACAGTGAGACTTCCTCTCTACTAAAAAAAAAAAAAAAAATTAGCCAGGTGCGGTGCATGCATGTAGTCCCAGCTACTCGTGAGGCTGATGCAGAAGGCTCACTTGAGCCCAGGAGGTTGAGGCTGCAGTTGACCTGATTGTGGCACTGCACTCCAGCCTGGGCAACAGAGAACTTGTCTCAAAAAAAAAAAAAAGTCTCACTCCTACTGTGTGGAGAAATGCAGGCTCTGGGAATATCATGGTAGACAAAAACAGGACTGGCCCTGCCTTCGTGCAGCTTAAGGCCTGAGGGTTCTGATCTAGTCTAAGGTGTGAGGTGGTCAGGGAAGTTTTCCATAAGGAATTGGCATTTGGGCAGAGATTCGAAGAGAAGCAGGGAAGGAGGAAGGTACGAGGTACCCGTCATATATGGAAGTGAAAAATGATGGAAGCAGAAATGGATCCGGAGAGCTCAGGTAGGAATGGAAGTGAAAAATGATGGAAGCTTGTACTAGGTGCATCGGGGTAGGGATGAAAAAATAAACGGACCAGGATTTATTACGAGGGGAAGTAAACAGAACGTGATGATTGTTAATGACGAAGAGGGAGGCGCCACAGTGATTTGCCAGTTTGCTGACTGAGCTTCATGGTGGTGGCATTCACAGAGACTGGAGCACTGGAGATGTCCAAGTTGGGAGGAGAACCCTGGCATCAGGGTCCCTGAGACATCCAAGTGGGCGTGCTCGGTAGAACCTGGGGTTCAGTATCCTGCTGCCACCCAGTGTTGTGTCAATCAATGCTGAATCGTATTGCAAACCTCACTGCAGGACTGAATGTTGGATCTGACAAAATGTTGGAACTTTATGATAAGAATAAACAGTTAAATTGTTAGCATTTTATATGTAACTTTCCAAGCATTAGGAGAGAACCATGAATCATTTTATACATAACTTTCCAAGCATTAGGAGAGAACCATGAATTTGGATTCCGCGCAGAAGCACTAAAAGCACCCCGCATGGAGGAGCATGATCAATGGGTGCCCACCCTGTGTGAACAAGCTTGTAAGACTGAGTCATGAGAATCAGTGGCTCAGCTCTGAAAGACAATAGGGAATCAAGGCAGAGGCTGACATGCTCCCAACCAGACCCTACAAACTGAATGGTGGTGGCGAAGACATCACTGAGAGAAGAGCAGGAAGACCATTAAATGGGAAACGGTGATGCAGAAAATAAAACTAATCTTTTTTTTTTTGGGATGCAGTCTCGCTGTGTCACCCAGGCTGGAGTGGTCATTCAATCTCAGTTAACTGCAACCTCCGCCTCCTGGGTTCAAGCAATTCTCCTGTCTCAGCCTCCTGAGTAGCTGGGATTTCAGGCGCACGCCACCACACATGGCTGATTTTTGTATTTTTAGTAGAGAAGAGGTTTTACCACGTTGGCCAGGCTGGTCTGGATCTCCTGACATCAGGTGATCCACCCACCTCGGCCTCCCAAAGTGTTATTACAGGCGTGAGCCACTGCGCCCGGCCTCAAAACTAATGTTATATGGAAAGAATATTTAAGAACTGGCAGAAATGCCTAAGTACTTCAAGTATGATTTTTAAAGTAGTCACAGGTACCCAAAGCTAGGTACAAATAACTACTTTCAGCTGGCCTAAGAGGGAAGGAAGACTCCCTTTTCCTCAAGCCTCCTCTTTCTGTCTCGGGCATTCACCTGTGAGTCAGCCTAGCCAAGGCCAAGGGAAATGGAGGGGCAGGAATGTGCTCCCATCACTCCTGGGATCTCAGCCGAGGGAAACAGGAAGCAGCATGTTTTTCTGCCCTACACACTTTCATCCCTATTACGTGTGCACGGAGCCCCCAGAGAAAAATGCTATTTGGTAGTGACCTGATAACCACATTCTTGGAGCTTTGGTCCAAGAATGGTAAAAATCCACGGAATGCCAGCGAAGGGAGAGGAGGAGAAGCAGAGCAAAACAAAACACAATCTCCACTGTAAACGACTGGCTAATATTACATTTGAGTTAATGTCTAACTAAAAAGTGGAAATTTTAGATGATGTACAAGGGGTGCCTTATCTTTCTCATGAAGAAATAATTTTGATATTTTGAAAGTTTAGCAATTACTCTTAAAATATCAAACAAGCATTTCAAAGTTTTATTAAAGATTTACCTTAGTAAGGCAGAAGGTGGTGCAGGTTAACCCTGGGGTTTGGCTCGTTGGATCACAAGGTAACTGGGTCTAGAAGGGAATGGGGTCCAGGGACCCATAGTTGCCATCTCCCCTCCTGCACTGGCCTGAACGTGCACCAGGGAGACCTAAGGTGCATCTGTGAATTCCCGTGGCTGGGAACTGCCAGCTGCAGTATCTTTCTGAAGTCCCGCCCCGTTACTATGGCTCTCCATGTGTCTGTGCTCGGAAACTTGAATTCTGTGTACTCAAGGACAGAATGCAGAGCTAGCATCGCGTTAGGCATGGCTCCTCTGAGCTCATCCTTCTGGCCACACTGTTAGCGAAACCCTTTGGAACAGTGTGTTATCAGTCCCAAGATCTTTAGCAAGCTGAAATTGCTTTTAGAAAGTGATACGGGCTCTCCAAACTTACATGATAAAAAGCGCAGAGTGAAGGTCGATTGCTCCTGTCTACCCTTTGCCAGTTGCTCTTTCCCAGCTTAGGGTAGAGCAATACTACAAAGTTTGGAAAATGTCACCATTTCTGTCCCTCCCAGCCTGATTTCGTTTACTTACTCATTGATTCACACATCCTGCATTCATTCACTCTGCATTTGTTAAGCATTACCATGGAGATTAGGCTGGCCTTGCTGGGTACTGAGGATGCCAAGGTGTCTGAAAGACAGACCCTGCCCTAGTTTAGCAGCTCCCACCCTCATGGGGGCAGACACCTCAGCCACACCCTGCACCGCCCGGCTCCAGTTCCCACTCACAGGGGAGCCCCAGGAGGGAGCCTTTCCTCTGCCCTGTGAGGCTGGGAAAGGTGCTGCGGAGGTGCAGCGAACAGCTAGGCAGGATGAGGAGGGCAGCCCCAGGGGAGGACCACGCTGGCAAAAGGAAGTTAGTAGCAAGAGCAGGGAGAAAGATGGCTTTTTGTAGCTTCCAGTAACCTTGTGGAAACGCCCCCACTTTGGGGTAGAGGGTGAAGGTAGGCAAGAATTGTTAGGTTTTTCTTTTGGCCCAGAATATTTGCAATAAATGTCATTCCCTTCTATATCCAATGCACAATCATCACCTAGGAACTTCCTTACTGTTTCGAGGGAATAAAACCTAAAGTTTAAATAAAACATAACTCGGGGTGAATGTTTAAATGGACACTGGCATCCCCCCAGAGTGGGGCGCCCGACTCAGCAAACCCTTGGCCCGCGGGCCCGCGGTGGGGACGCTAAGCTTACCTCTCACAAGTGACGCGGATGCGCTCGTCGCTGGACGACTGCTGCTCGTCCTCCTTCTCCCGGAAGTGCTCCTGCACGCACTGCTCCTCGAACTCGTGCAGCCTCTTCAGCTCCTCATCGCTAAGGAACAGCTCTGTGTGAAGGGAGAGGTGTCGGCCACGCGAAAAACAAGAAGAACGTTTTGTGGCCTCAGTGTGAATTTCACAGCCCCACTTTAATTAAGATTTCTTCAACGCCACTCCTAAGGCAGTTCACCACTACTCCAATTGGTTTGTATCCAAAAAGGGGTTGTCCAGGCGCGGTGGCTCATGCTGGTAATCCCAGCACTTTGGGAGGCCAAGGCGGGCAGATCATGAGGTCAGGAGTTCGAGACCAGTCTGGCTAACACAGTGAAACCCTGTCTCTACTAAAAATACAAAAATTAGCTGGGCGTGGTGGCGGGTGCCTGTAGTCCCAGCTACTTGAGCGGTTGAGGCAGGAGAATCGCTAGAATCTGGAAGGCGGAGGTTGCAGTGAGCCGAGATCGTGCCACTGCACTCCAGCCTGGGCGACAGAGCTAGATTCCATCTCAAAAAAAAAAAGAGAGAATGTGTGGGGGATGGTTGTCATATGCCTCTATCAGTTGGAGCCAAATGGCCTGCTTTTAAACATAAAAATCAAAACTACATCTACTGGGAAAGTAAGGCCAAGTAATATTTCCTGGAAAACTTTTTATAACTATTTTTATGAATAGAGTCAAGCCTATAGCATTATTTTCTCATTTCCTTTAGATGCAACAAATTAAGAGGTTTTGAAAGGAGCCCTGAATTTATATAGAAACTTACAGAGTTATTTGAGAATCAGCTCAACTGATCTCCATGAGCTGGCTTTCCATGATGTTAATAACTAACAAATTAACAAAACTAGAATAAAATGGATACAAAATGAGAAGCCTTTTGCAAAGAGCAGCAGTTGGACTGAGTGTGGTGCTTTTCACACGTGCAATTAGTTGAGTGAGATTTCTGTGAGGATGTTCAATTGGAATACTATTTTGAAATCAGCCCAACCTAGAAATGAAGAGCCCTGCACATACTCAATCCACGATCCCGTTCCTCTTGGTCCCCTTCTCTCTTTTTCCTGCAGCGGGCACTGAGACGCATAATGATGATATAGATGTGGCTTAAAATGATCATCGGTGGGGGCAGGACTGGCCTGTCATGAAATGTCATAATAAGCTGATATCGCTGGAACTTCCACACCTGGTTGGATATTGATTTTACTTCAAAGAAGGTATTGCTTTAAAAAGAAGACATTTTTTACAGTTAGTTATATTACCTTTTATAGTGATTGCCCAGAACAGTCAGTTACTCACATTTAAATGAAAAAACGAAATGGCCTTTTGGTGCCCTTCAGTACTGATTCCTTGATCATCCAGTCTTTTGGTTCATCCATCCGTGTGGATTATCTATGCTTAAGGACATTGTACTCATAAATAGCTAAGTGTAATAAATTGCTATGTACTACTTTCTTGAAAAACCACACCATAATCTACTCATATACTCAGGAAACTTAATTTCCTATATATAGAGGTATAAGCCATTTAAGCATTTTATCATGTTTAAACTTTCCATTAGTCTAACAAGTAAGTGACTACTTTTTTTTTTCAACTGAATTGATTAGTTATTGAGCTTATTTGATTGAAGTTTCATTATTTTGGACGTGGCGTAGGTACAATCTTTGTCTTACTTTAGCTTCCATTGGGAAGCAGTAAATGGATGATTTCATTGCCTACAACACAGACCTTAGGAAAGCCAGTTACCTTCCATGGCTTTAGTTTTCTCATCTCTCAAGCCGGAAGTTTGGACCAGGTTTTCTCCAATGCCTTGTTCAATTCTAAGATTGCATATTTCTGTGAAGGCTTTTTCCCTCTATATTTTCATCTTAGAAGCTAAAATCATTTTTTTCAACATTTATTGAGCATGGTCAACATACTCAACATGCCAAATAGGTTTTATAAGAAACTTGATGTAATGCTTTAAGCCATTTTTTAGGCCATTTTATCTTCTACAAATGATCAGAACAAAATGCTTTACATAGTATTATAGTAATTGTAACAGCTTATAAAACTAATACTGCCTTTTACACATCTACTGATGAAGGAAAAGCATGACATGATCAAATCTTCTGTACCCCAAGAGACTTTCATCTAAGAAAACATTTTCATTAGATTAAGATACATGGTGAAGTGTTAAAATACTAACCATGATTACATTTAAATGTATTTAAGTGTCAGCTCTTAATTTATGAATACATTAAGACGGATTAAGTTTGAACCCAGAGACTGCAAAAATTGGATCTACTTAAAAACCCTAATGAAATTCTCTGCAAATAAATTAGTAGCCTGGGAGATTTCTGAGATGAAATGGCAAAGCTGTACAGTAATAAATACTAAACATGTGGTCACTGGCTGTGACACGCACTTGAACACAGCAATCAGCAGGTTCACCAGCAAGATGTTGGCCACCAGCAGGTAACATGCCATGAGTGCTGGTGTGAGCCAGGCGCCAGGGATACAGGGAGGAAGCCGCTTGCCCTCCTCATCATATAGGTTCTCACCACAAGGAGCTGAAAGAAAAACATTGTTTTGTGTTTGCTTTTTACTTATGATGAAAAGGATAAACATCTCTTACATATGTTTTTCAATGACCTATTTCTTTTTTAATATGATTCTTTCTTATTTCACAAGCAGTATTTTTCCATGGGAAAAAATAAATGCATACAAAGAAAAAGTTCAGAAACTCATATCTGTACTCGGATATAGTCATTCTTCGTCATATTTCTAAACATTTTCCCATTTCTTTATTGTGCCTTTCACATATAAAAGTCTTCATTTTTAAGCAGACAAATGAATCTTCATGTTTTTTTCCCCTTTGTTGTTATCCATTTGAAAGTCATTGTGGTGGCCAGGCACGGTGGCTC
This sequence comes from Saguinus oedipus, assembly GCA_031835075.1. Classification (NCBI taxonomy): domain Eukaryota; kingdom Metazoa; phylum Chordata; class Mammalia; order Primates; family Cebidae; genus Saguinus; species Saguinus oedipus. Next base: position 16,488,381 of record CM063174.1, read on the forward strand.
AAGCCTGTAATTCCAGCACTTAACGGAGGCCAAGGCCAGTGGATCACGAGCTCACGAGATCGAGACCATCCTGGTCAACATGGTGAAACCCCGTCTCTACTAAAAATACAAAAAATTAGCTGGGCATGGTGGTGCGTGCCTGTAATCCCAGCTATCAGGAGGCTGAGGCAGGAGAATTGCCTGAACCCAGGAGGCGGAGGTTGCGGTGAGCCAAGATCGCACCATTGCACTCCAGCCTGGGTAACAAGAGTGAAACTCCATCTCAAAAAAAAAAAAAAAAAAAAAAAAGCCTGTAATTCCAGCACTTAACGGAGGCCAAGGCCGGTGGCTCATTTTGGCTCATTTTGGTGGCCGGGCACAGTGGCTCATGCCTGTAATCCCAGCACTTAACGGAGGCTGAGGCGGGTGGATCACCTGAGGTTGGGTGATTGAGACCAGCCTAACTAACATGGAGAAACCCCATCTATGGAGATTGAATTAAAAAAGAAAGAAAAAAAGAAAGAAACCTTGCCGCTACTAAAAATACAAAAATTAGCTGTGTGTGTTGGTGCATGCCTGTAATTCCAGCTACTCAAGGCTGAGGCAAGAGAACCACTTAAACCTGGGAGGCAGAGATTGTAGTGAGCCGAGATCCACCATGGCACTCCAGCCTGGGCAACACGAGCAAAACTCGGTCTCAAAAAAAAAAAAAAAAAGAAAGTCTCAGTGGCTTCTAATTATTTAACATTAGCTTATGTTGCCTTCTGGTTGCTTTCTTGGTTTCACTGACACATTACATTTGAAAATATTTTTGTTATGTCATATGGGGTAGTGATCCCCTCTACTTCCCAAATCAACTGTTTCGATGTCATGTTTGAAAAATAATCTTTTCTGCCTCTGCTCATTTGAAATGCTACTTTATGTCTAGAAGGTCTATTTCTCCCCTAAAAAAAATAGGGTGATCCCAACAGTGAATTTATGGTTCTCTTTACTTTTCACTTACAGTTTAAAAAGTACTGGCACCAAAAAACAGTTTAAGACTATTAGTAATCAGCTTAGGAAAAGCTAATCAAGAAACACATTCCATAGACTAGAATAATCAATTCCATGTAAACTTACGATTAATTTCCATGGCGTAGACTATATAACGATTGGAAAGCAGGATTTTTGTTGTGTTTTGACAGGAGGGGAGGAAAGAAGATAAGATGATGGTTGAGAGAAAAGTAAAACAAGTGATTTAACAACAGAACTGTTTTGCTGTGAAGAAATGCAAATATTTTAAGCTTGGGAATTATTGATTCACACGTAGAAACAGTCATCTACTTAGAAGAATTAGATACATTATAATTCTAGAAATTATATTTCATGGATATTTATTTTACCATGTCATAAGCAAGAACAAAAGCTCACTAGTTAAAAATACTGTGAAAAAGACATGTTATTGGCAGATGATCATTCTAACTTCCAGGTTAACCAATCACACACTCCCTATATTGCAAGACAAACATCTCATAAGCACAAATAACTACAAGATTATTAGTTAATAGTCAGATAAAGAATTAAAAAAAACCTACATTTAATTATGTTACTGAGAATAGCACAGCCTAAAGTTTACCTCTTTACCTTCTCTCATAACCCAATATAATTTTTAAAGAAAGCCCAACAATAAAAATATTAGTTTATGTGTGGAATCCAGGGACTTCTAACATGTATGTATGGCTATCTAAACTAATATTCTTTGAAACCAAATTAGATTTTTATATTCTGGCTTACCAAGCTACTAAGACATTTCAGTAGTCGACTCTGATACTTGCAATCATGATATGGTCAGAATGACATTATAAAAGTTAGAAAGAAGGTAGTGCATGAGCTGGTTATCATCCAACCTAGAGAAAATAGACACACGGACAGTCCTACATGGTACATGAGAGGAAGATGATAACTTTCTTTTCTCAAATAGCAGAGCTCTGGAAACAGCAGACACGCTATTATAGCTGACGCTTTATGATAAAGTACAATATGCAAATGGAAATGTTGGTCCTGAAATGAAAATGGGACTAAAGTGCCTCCTTCACTGGTGAAACATTTATTTAACTGTCCTGGTGAAACAGGTACAAGAACATTTAAGCTTTATATCCCTTCAACCCAGAACACAGCTCAGCCTGCAGAGGAGCTGGGGCTACGTTCCCCAAAAATCTGTGCAGGATCATAGCCCATTTCCTCTGCTAACATCCAGATTGTTTTTGATAATACAAAATAGCCCTCTGATAGTGAAGACAAAATGGGTAGCTATGTGGAAAATGGGCTCTGATGGCTCGAAGAAGAGGATGGTGGGAAGCATCATTTACTCTGCCATGTCACCAGTTTATTCTACTGGAAAACACTACCTGCCTTATCCTGGGGTGAGGAGATACTGAGGTGAAGAAAAACTAGGCTATCGGCATTGGAACTGCATTCACGTGACAGGATGTCCATCAGATCCAGCTCAAGGGAAGTGAGACTCCTGGAGTTCTAGTGAATTATTTTTAGAATAAAAGAAATGACTGATATCTGAGACCTAGGTACAAAGTTCCATAATTTGTACTTATTTCTTTGTAAAATAATTTGATGCCTATGGTGGAGAGACAAATATTTTTTACTTCCAAATTAATACATGTTCTTCCATTAATTTGGAACTGATCATCTGCCTCAGAAGCAGGGAAGAGAATCTTACTATGGATTCTACTCTTACGGTCTATCTGGTCTGCAAACACCTCTCCATAGATCATCCAGTAGGGCATGTAGAAGATGTTTCGGGCCAGTTTCCAAGAAGGCTTCTCCTCTGGGTGCAGAATGGCTTGACGGGCTACTCCGAAGCTCATGAGCACGACCAGCATGATGACCACAAAGTACAGCATGTCGATCATCTGAGGAGGGAGAGCATTTGTCTGCCACTGTCTTGGCTCAATGGACCACATTCACCCCGGCTCATTAGATTGCTTTCTCCAGTTAAGCATTTTAGGAACCCTTCATTAGGATGAAGAAAGCCTCTTTCCCTGCCTTCCTGTCCATCCATGGGAAGGCTTTTTCCTACTCCATGCAATGCTTTATGTCTAGAATGTCTTCTAGAACATTCCTATCCTCATCTGCTCTTCAGCCTTCTTGCTTCGCCTCTTGTTACCCTTAGTAACTACAACTGCAGATGGAGAAAGGAAAGAATCATGAGAAAAGATGGGAGTTTGTAAGGAATACTAAGGAGTAAGAGGAGGAGATACCTAAGGAAATAAAAGGATAATTAATTGAGAATACAGGCCAACATTTACTCATTTATTACACAAGTGCTGAGCAGCTACAGTGAGCAATGCCATGGTTACTGCGGATCCTAAACTGGTATAATTCCTAATTTTGAACATCCACGAAGATGGAGGCCCTTGCTGGAATTAACTAAAGCATACATCCCTTAGCTGAAAACCACTTGCCCTATAAAGGGCCCTTCCTAAATATAGGCGGCTTACTTTCTTCTTGCACCAGTCCTAACACTGAGGCTCTTTTAGGTCATGTAAGGATGACCTGCTGGTTCGTTTTCAGTTTCATATGCTCTGGCCTGATCTGGAGTAAAAGTCATCATGGTCTGATCATGTTAACTTCCTGTGTTCACTGCAGGCCAGAGTGCACGAGTTGAACATAATCTGGAGTACAGATTGGGGAATGGTCCTGGGCTCTCTTTATCTCTGGCTTCTACCACATAAACAGCTTCTACCCATAAATCAGGTGGGTTTCTTTTTATGGGGTGCCCTATATGCATTCCAAAGTGGATGTAGTCTCATAGAACACCAAATCCATGTCCCTGTACTAAAGAATGCTGAAAATATGTTTCCAGCCAGCAAGAAGTAAATATTTTGAGATGTCTATTTTGTTACTGAATTCCTATTGCATCAAAACTTGATGTTCTCTTATGCCCTGGGAAAGTGAAGTAAGCTGTTATTAAAAAGGAGGCTGTTTTCTTTTATAATGCTGTCAAAATAGACTCAATAACAAAAAATCAAAAGGAATAAAAAAACAAAAGTAGGCTGGGCTCGGTGGCTCATGCCTGTAATCCCAGCACTTTGGGAAGCCGAAGCAGGTGGATCACCTGAGGTTGGGAGTTTGAGACCAGCCGGACCAACATGGAGAAACCCCATCTCTACTAAAAAAATACAAAATTAGCCAGGTGTGGTGGTACATGCCTGTAATCCCAGCTACTCAGGAGGCTGAGGCAGGAGAATGGCTTGAACTTGGGAGGCAAAGGTTGCAGTGAGCCAAGATCATGCTGTTGCACTCCAGCCTGGGCAACAAGAACAAAACTCCATCTCAAAAAAAAAAGGGCTGGGCGTGGTGGCTCACGCCTTTAATCCCAGCACTTTGGGAGGCTGAGGCGGGTGGATCATGAGGTCAAGAGATCGAGACCATCCTGGTCAACATGGTGAAACCCCATCTCTACTAAAAATACAAAAAATTAGCTGGGCATGGTGGCATGTGCCTGTAATCCCAGCTACTCAGGAGGCTGAGGCAGGAGAATTGCCTGAACCCAGGAGGCGGAGGTTGCGGTGAGCCAAAATCACGCCATTGCACTCCAGCCTGGGTAACAAGAGCTAAACTCTGTCTCAAAAAAAAAACAAACAAACAAACAATTAGTTATCCTAGAGTTGAAATATGGACATGTTATGGAAGAAGGAAGACAGTATATATTGAGTGCCTGATATATACTGATATGTGTGTGTATGTGTATATACACATACATACAGTGTAGGTATGTACACTATATATGTACATATGATATATATATATATATACACACACACACAGTAGGCCCTCAACTCATGTTTTTCTATTGGATTTTATGAAGGTATCAACATGTAGGAGAACTGTGTATCTTAAAGCAAAGAACGTTTCCTTTAAAAAGCCAACTCAAAAGAAAAACCAAATGAAATTGAAGAAAGCCATGCCCAAGGCCTGTTCTTATGTCCTAACCACAGCCCAAGTCTCTCTGGTCACCCACAGGGTGTCATTACTAACCATCTTTCCAATCATCATCACATATGGCCCCAGATACTTGTTGACACCAAAGATGTCCAGGACACGGATGTACCAGAAGATGATATCCACACAGTAGATCACCCGGCCGTAGCCCATATAGGGCTGGTTCTGTAGGCGAAGAATTGCTCCAATCATGAAAGTGGAAATGGCCACGAGATCTGTGATGTTCCAGTACTCCTGAAGCCAAACTTTGATTTTCTGGCTGAGTTTGCCTGGTTCTGACATGAGGATCTGAAAACGAACCCCAAAGAACAATACACTGAGATGCCGAATTGTGAGTCTTGTCTTAGAATCTCGGAACAGTAAGACTGGTGAAACATTCCAGGGCATCTGGCCCCTTTCCTGCTCAAAACCTCTTAACACTCTTCTTCTCAGGCACAGAGAGACATCTAGAAAGGGAAATTCCACGGAATCCTCCCTATTCTTAGATTCAGGGTTTTACAAACTCAGGAAATGCCTTCTAAATTATGTCCTTCTGGCTGCAATTAAAGCAGCTGCATTTTGATTTCTTAATTATCTGGACAGGTGCCTGTTAATCCACATTCCACACTCACACAGAACAAAAACTCTAGAGCAGCGATGAGCCCTACATGGCCCGAAAGAGGTTCAGTTCACTCAGTGGAGATGGCAGAATGGGACTAGAAAATGTTTTGATTTGCCAAAATTCCTTTGCAACTTAGACATGAGAAATCAGGCGAAAGTTAGACCAGGTTTTCCCCTATGTGAGATATTATCCTTTCAAAATCACTGCTGCTTAGAGAGACTTCCACAGAGTAAAATGTAAGCTATTTAGCAAGCAGCCCACGTGGGCATGCGCAGAGCCATTCCATTGGCACAGCTGTCTGTGGTGCCGCAGCAGGGTGGAGGGTTGCCGTGCCGGGTGGTTCCCCTTCAGGTGCAGAGGCCTTGGGGATCTCTGTGGTAGGATGGGGCAGTGGCTATCTATCAGCCCACACAGAAGGGATTCACTAGTTTAACAACCTGTGCACACCAGCTGATGGCTACCCGCTCTCTCCTGTAACTGGGGACAGGTTCCTGGACTAAAAAACAGTGTCTCGGTGTATGGTGGACCCTCAGCAAGGTCATGACGGCACAGCAATGGTAAAGAGGCACTCAGGAAATCCCAGTTGCAGCGCCTGCAGAATTTGAATGAAGCCCAGCTAGAAAAGGAGCAGTAAAAGGTGGAATGTATAATCTTAGGTTCAGTGCTCTTTTAGTTTCTCAGGCTCTCATTAGACCGATGCCATCAGATTCCAGAGGGAATCTACCTGGAATAGGTTAGTAATGTTTTTCAGTTCAGTGAGAGGATCAACAGTCATCGCAAAATAGTAGTATTGGTTCTATACCAGTTGGAGAAAGGATATGAGATGGTGCTGGGGGCTTTTTCAGTTCAAGTTGCTTTTTTGCTTGGATATATACTTTCTCTTTATAAGCAAATGTAGTGAATTAAAACTGACACTGGAAAGGGAAGTACCTGGCCCATCTTTCCTCTGCTGTCTGCAGAGATTGCCTTCTAGGAGTTACATTTTCTCTCGAGCCCTCTGGGATAATAAGAGTCATGTGTGAGATGGTATCTGTTCTTTCTCAACACTGAGTTGAAAATCCTGTTCCCTCTGTTTGCAGCAAATGCTCCAGGCCCCTCCCACATGCCCTGGAGCTTTTCCCCAGGTGGGCTTGCCCACCCTACCTGCTGCAGGCACTGCTGTTAGGCCCACCCTTGCTCCCTTCTGGGAGGCTTGCTTTTGGACACTTGGAGTCATGTCTGTGGTGGGTACCAACGACTGATTGAGGTGGGGCCCAAAGGTGAGACGGACTCCACAGTGTCCAGTCCACGCAGAGCCCCCTGCAGGATTAGGCCAAGGCAGGGTCCACCTGAAGCCACACCTCGAGTGGCACCTTTCCCTCCTCACTGGGAGCCCTCCTTTCATCAACCTCTGGCACAGGGAGATAACATTTTTCTCCCTGTAACTTTGGATTTTGGGCCACACTGTGTAAGTGTCTCTTGTAGCTCTGTTTCTTGTTTCCAGTCCCCCCAAAATAAGCTGATACTCGTACCCAGGTGCAGAACTGGGTTATCTCAGGTTGCTGGCAGCATTTGCTGATGTTTTCCTACTGATTCAGACCTGTTTTCATCATTAAATATCATTTATTTTGCCTTGTGTTTTGGTTTTCAAGTTCAGTTGAAGGAGAAGATGATACATATTAAAAAAATGAATGAAATAAACTTGGGATTCTGACACCTCCAAAAAAAGTCCCACAGTGTGTATAGTTAGGTTTTTTGGTTTTGTTCGTTTTTGAAATGGACTCTCACTCTGTCACCCAGGCTGGAGTGCAGTGGCACAATCTTGGCTCACTAACCTTTGCCTCCTGGGTTCAAGTGATCCTCCCACCTCAGCCTCTTGAGGAGCTAAGATTACAGGCACCCGCCACCACAACTGGAAAGTTCTTGTATTTTTAGTAGAGACGGGGTTTTGCCATGTTAGCCAGGCTGGTTTTGAATTCTGACCTCAAGTGAGCCTCCCGCCTCAGCCTCCCTAATAGCCGGGATCACAGGTGTGCAGCATCATGCCCGGCTAGTTTTTGTATTTTTATAGAGATGGGGTTTCACCATACTGGCCAGGCTAGTTTTGAATTCCTGACCTCAAGTGATCCATCCACCTCGGCATCCCAGAGTGCTGGGATTACAGGCGTGAGCCACTGCACCCAACCCAACATGTATAATTTGCATGAAATGTTTTTTCAGTAAGAAGCCATATCTGCATTTGCAGTCAGCGGTTAGTGGGCTGGGGCAGGCCTTTGGGGTGGTCACCTCTCGTATCTTCTCCAACGCCAGGCTCACAATGTAGGAGATGACGATCCACTCCTGGAGGGAGGGCCAGCCGTCCATCCGCACCAGAATAACGTAGTTAAACAGCAGCAGGTACCCCAAGTACGATATCTGAAAGAAAGAGAAGCCGGTAGCCGGGTGTGGGGGAATCACGTTGCAATCAAATTCTGAAACCCTGTTTTCTTTCAGGTTGACAAATCTAAAAACATCTTTGTTTCCAACTGCCCTGACTTATTGGGAGGAAAGCTTCCCTGCAGCTCAACAGTGCAGACAGAGGACCTGGCAGGATGGGAGGCATTTTATGCTTTAGCCCATATGGGCCCTGACTTTTCAGTTTCCACATGGAGACAAATTTGTTGGTGCTGTCATCCTTGTGGGGAAACTACGAAGTTGCAGAAATTACGATAAATGGGAAACTTTTAATAGTTTGCTGGTGTGTCTTCTACATTCCTGGAAATTGGAAAATGTTACTTACTCCTCCCTGCCTCACAAATTTCCTTCCTGATTCTTTCCACAACTGGGAAGTTAGATGAGAAGACTGTGGATGAGCTGACCCTAGAGTCCCCTCAGGTGGCGGTGGCATGTCCAGGATTTGCTGTGGCCGCAGCAGGGCCCCTGTGTCTGGGGCAGGGGAAGAGGAAGAGCTGGAGGTAAGGGTGGGGTGAGGCAAAAGTGGGGAGGGAAGGGGTTGGGGCAGGACGTCTGAAGTCGATCACCTGTCCCCGGTGATTCACTGTGACACCAAGGAAACTTCAGCTTTGGGTCCCTCACTGGCACAGGCCCCTTTCGAAGGATTGGGGGAGGGGTGCTAGAAGTTGAGTATTTGTAATTGGGCAGTTTTTTTTTTTTTTTTTTTTTCCAGATCCCACCTCCCAATTGTGTCAGCTTCACCAGGAGACAGGCAGGCCCCTCCAGATCCACCATCCACTCCTTCAACAAAGATTCGAGCCAGGTTCTCAGACTGCAGGCTGCATCCTAATCCCTGGGAAGCTGTACACTGTGTCATGACTCCACCTCCACCCGATCCAGAGGGTCTGGGGTGAGGCCCAAGGCTGAGAAGCCTTGGCGACTTCCTGGCGCAGTCCCCAGCAGCAGTCTCTGTGGCTGAGTTCTCCTGCAGGCTGGGTGCACCCCAGACCGTCAGATGGTTCTGACCAGAATTGGTGGGCAGCAGTGGCTTCGACTGCATCATCAATCATGGCTGCCACAAGGTTGGATATCCAGGCCCACAGCTGACCCTTAAGGTGGGGCCCCACAGAGAAGTTTGCTCTGCCCCCAGACCACCTTCATTCATCACCCAGACCATGGCCAGGGACCCAAATCCTCATGTCCCACACCCCACTCTCACCTCGTCCCCCGTGCAGGCACAGTGCCCAGGCCTGCCTGGCATGGGCTGTAGCTTGGTGCTTGGGGTTTCATGAGATGTCTCTCTCCTCCCGACAGACATGATTGCACAAGGCACAGTGTGTCTGGCCACCCCCACTGGGACTTCCTGCAGCTCCGCATTTCCCCCAGAAGTGCTCTGATCTGCCCTCCTGCCCTTGTTACCAGAGAGCCACACTGGGAGCTTTGTAGAACCAGGCCTCGGAGGGGGCTGGAGGATGGCTTGCTGGCCAAGTGGGTCAGTTTGGTGAGCACTTCAGAACAGAGAGGCCTTGATTTACTTCCCTATCCCAAGAGTTTACCATTTGGATTTAGCCATGCCCTTGTAATGACCCCACCAGTTTCATGAAAAATGGAGTCTGTGAATTTGCCCTTTAAATCACTGGTCATCTCTGTTCATTTAAAGACAAAATTATAGTTCCCTAAGTTTGTGTTGCTAAAGGCATCAAAATAATTCACCTTAAGCAAACAGCGTATGACGATTTTGTCTTATGAGATGGTACATTTGGGACTAGGATGGCCATGTATCAATATATGACAGGATATCAAGATCCAGTGTTAGCCAGAGATCTCAATTAGTCCCAGTTTTATTTTCATAATTCATTTTAATCCAGTGCATTTTTAGATACCTTTTTAAGCCCTTGAAATTTTTCTTGATTCCGACTTATCAAAGCATTCCAAACATGCTGAACGTCAGCTGTTGAGGCAGCCGACTTACCGTGTAAAACCAGAACTTGACAATGGGTGCATTGTAGAATTCACAGATCTTTGTTCCGATGGGAATACTTTTCTGTCTTTTGTGCTCGTTCTCCTCGTCCCCCTTTCTTGAGCCGGCATCTGCGTTTGCATCCTGGAAAACAGAGCACAGCACATGGCAGGCAAGTTGCTAAGTGGGAAAGGCAAAACACCCGGGCACCACATTCTAAAAATACCCTTAACCTAGGAGATTTCTCATCCACGGTGTGAGGAGTCTTAACAGTTTCGAAAACAGGATCACATTGATACTCTTAGGGTCAAGCGTGTCACTGACCATATTCTCCTCTTCTTTCTCCTTGCCATCTTCGTTTTCCTTGGATGTTTGATACGAGAAATCATCATATGTGCGAAATTCCAAAAACAAGATGGTAGGGGGAAGAAGAATCCCCATGATAACCTATGGGACAGAAATAGATTGTTTTAAGCCATGCCAATTCTAGAAAAATTTCCCAGTATAGTTAAAATTTTTAAATTATGACCTTCAACATTATTCAATGACCTAGGAGCCTGGGAATGTTTATCCCTGCTCTGATGTTCTCTGACTTCTGCTTGGTAGCTTGGTAGAATTGCAGACAGACATTTAAGAGCATACACTAAATTTTTAGATGAATGGCAAGCAGCACTATTGGTAATCCTGACTTTAAAAAGAAAAATCCTGTCTGGCATGGTGGCTCACACCTGTAATCCCAGTACCATGGGAGGCCAATGGGGGTGGCTCATATGAGGCCATGAGTTTGAGATCAGCCAGGCCAACATGGCAAACTCCGTCTCTACTAAAATACAAAAATTAGCTGGGCATGGGTGGTGCACATCTGAAATACAAGCTACGTGGAAGGCTGAGGCACAAGAATTGCTTGAACAGTGGAATATCAGCTATCCGGGAGGCTGAGGCACAAGAATCACTTGAACCCAGGAGGCAGAGGTTGCAGTGAGCTGAGACTGTGCCACTGTACTCCAGCCTGGGTGACAGAGCAAGATCCTGTCTCCAAAAAAAAAAAAAAAAAAAAAGTCCTTACATGAAATTTCTAGGAATGCAAATCTTTAAATTAAAATATAAATAAAATATAATACCTGTAGTGAAGTAGACCAGAAGTATTTTATATAGAAATAACTTTGACATAAATGAGATTATGTGAACTAAGAGTTACAAGATGAATGTGACTCACAAAAGGAGGACTAACTTGGGCTCAGCCTAGACGACAAAAGGATGCCCAGGCTCATAGACAGAAGACGTGCTTCCCTTTTTTTATTTTTTGAGACAAGGTCTTGCTCTGCTGCCCAGGTTGGAGTGCAGTGCTGCAATCACGGCTAACTGCATTCTCGATCTTCTAGGCTCAAGTGGTTCTCCCACCTCCGCCTCCCGAGTAGCTGGGACTACAGTGTGCACATTACCTAGCTAATTAAAAAACTTTTTTATAGAGGTGGGGTCCCACTATGTTGCCCAGGCTGGGCCTGCCCTCCTGGGCTCCAGTGATCCTCCTGCCTTGGCCTCCCAAAGTGCTTGGATTACAGGCATGCACCCCTTTGTGTGGCTGCACTTCCCTTTCTGTAGGTGTTTTCCTGCACTCCACCGATGGCTCCAGATCATTTTAAACTTGAGTTTGAATCATACTGAACTTGACCTTTTATATGAACTTTATTGTTTTTCCTAAAATGTATGGATTCACCTTCTATTTCCTTGCTAAGGATTATACGTTGTTTTGTTTCCCTAAGCCGCATTTCTGACACGTGGTGGCTTCTTGGTCATTCTGTCTCTTCCCTGGAATCATTTCTGTTCTTCTAAGCACTTCCTTTTTGGATCACACAGACTCCTTGGCCTCATTTAATCTGACCGCCTTTCTCCTGGCTGCACAGCTTTTGTATGGCAGTTTAGAAATCTTGGGTCTTGTTTCTTACACTCCACTCCACATTTTTCATTGTAATGTTTACTTTTTTTTTTTTTTTTTTGGCTTAGACTATCTGCTGAACTAATTCTTCTAAATGGGGAGGTCGAAAGTGTATAGTTTGAGTCTTTGCCTGTCTTAAACAGATATTCTTTTCTCATGCTTTTAAACACTTGGCCTGGATTAAAAACAGTCCAGGCTCCAAATGCTTTCCCCCCAGAACTGTGAAGGCCTTACTCCACTGCTGCCTTCCAGGTTTCAGTGTTGTTGATGAAAAGTCTGATGCCAATTCGATGTTCATCTCCACGTAGGTGATCTACTTTAATTTCCTGAAAACCTTAAAGAGCTCTTTATTCTTGGTATGCTGAAAACTGTTTATTAATATCCTAAGCTATGTATAATATCAGCTTAGCATATTACATAGAATTAGACAATTAGGCATAACATTCACATTTCTAAGAAACAAAATGCTATTTGCTGGAACCATACTACACAGCATAACTTGTATAGTCTTTTCTTCAGCCCCATGGAGATCTCTCAGGTAAGTATAATACTGCCATTAGATTGTTGAGTATCTGCAGACTAGAATCTCTTCTCAAGGTATCCCAGTACTTAACAGCAGTAAACCCCAGAGATAGGGTTTGATTGCAATATAGTTTTACCCCCACTATATAGTTTTCAAACCCTTTCATAGCTTCATATTTTTTCTCCCATGTCATGAAAATATCCTCACCAGTTAAAATAATATATAATCTCAGAGTCATAAGGGAATCTAGAAATAAGTTCCAGATCCTGCCCTAATGGTAGGCAGACCACCCATCCAGGTGTGTGTGTGTGTGTGTGCTGAGTTACGGGGGGCTCTGTTAGGAGACTCTGACTGTGGCAGGGATATATGGAGCCAGGGATTTGTGGACTGGTCAGGTGGGGCTCTGGGGTCAGACCACCAGGGTGTGGGTCCCGATCCCATGCTGACCAGCTAAATCCTAGGAATGTCACATCATCTCAAAGCTTCAGGTTCCTCATCTGTTAGACGGGGATTGTCCCGGCATCTCCCTCAGGGTGTTGCTCAAAGGAATAAATGAAATAACCCACAGGAAGTGCTCAGCTCACACTGGCAGGAGCTGCTTGTCACTGTCGCCCCGGACCGCCTCCCAGTACACTGCACGCACCTTCAGGCCAGGGTTCTTACGCATCCGCAGCCTTCCCATCCACATGTCAGTCAGCAGCATCTGGCTGCAGGTGTGAGCAATGAAGTCCCGGTGTTTGGCTGCCACGGCCAGTTTGAGGCAGGTCGAGTTGCTCCAGTTTTTCAGCTCATAGGTCAGGAGTTTCATGGCGATCTGCTCGTCATGCTTATAGGACTGGTCTAATAACTCCAAAGCAAGCTGGCCGAAGTCTCTGGGGGGAAAGAGAAGGGACCAGGGTGAAGCCACAGTGGCCGCAAGATTTCTTTGACAAGCGTATCCACAGGGAATTATGGAGCCATGGGACACAGAATCCTTCACTGGAGGGGCTTTGCGGTTCTCTGCAAGCAAGAATCTCCAGAGATGTGTCCCCAAACGGGGACAGCCAGGGACAGTGGCTGGGAGCTCAGTCTGGAGGTGGGCTGACTGCTACAGCTGCAAATGGAGCTGTAGATGGAGCCCACATCTGCCCCTCAGGCCCCAGCGACATAGAGACAAGAAGACAAAGTTCCTTGCCTCAAGTTGTGCACTGATCAGGGAGGCAGACAGAAAAGACAGCAAAAGCCACTTCAAAAGCAGTACCTGTGGGGTTGGAGGCTACAGTAGCGGGGCTGCCGGTCATGGTAGTGGGGGGAGGTGGACACTGAAAGGGGTCATAGGAGGGCTGGGGGTGCTGACTAGGTTCTTAGTTGATCTAGGTGCTGTGGTGCCGGTGTGTCCCACCTGTGGACTGTCACCAACTGGGCATTTTGGATATACACCTTTCTCTGCGCGTGTAACGCTTCACTATCACAGTGACTACGAGAAGCCAACATTCTCAGTGCTATGACAGAGATGAGGCACAGTTGTCACAGGGCCCAGGCCAGAGGGCACCTAAGGACTGATGGGGGCAGTATTAGAAGTTTGGGGGCATGGAGAAGCTGGCAGAAGCTGAATTTTGAGCACAAAGTTTACTGCCTTCCCCACATGACCCAGATTCAGATATTTGGCGATAACCATAAACATTCCAAGTTCCTTCGACTTTTTTAAAACGGAATAAGATTAAGACGAGATCCCGAAGTGATCACCCTCCTCTGCTTTTGTTTCTCCAGTCTATAGCTTTTATTCCAGTGACGAAGAGGATGAGGAAGGCAGAATCATGTGTGGAAGAATGGCCTTCTCTGTCCTTGAAAAGGAATGCTATCTGCAGTACCTCCCGGCCTTCCTACAGGCTGCGCGGTGATGACATGTCACCACGTGGGACTCTAGGAAGTAAAGGTTGGCATCGACAAACCCATGAGGTAGGTGGACATGGCCCCATTATTAGGGAGTCTTGAATTCCTAATGTTTAGAAACCAGCTAGTAATTTTAGAAATAATTGAGTCCAAAATAAAAGCAGTGAACTTCAGAAAACAAAGGTGTTAGATGTTGGCAGAGCTGCCTGTGCCACCTCAAGTTTAGGCTCCTATAAGGTTGTGCTGGAACCTCTGGTTTCCAGTGTGGTGTGGAAGGAACTTGGAAGTCGCCATCCATCCTAACAAGTAACAAACTAAACAAGCTGAATATCAAATCCTTTTAGCACCACTGGAGAAGTGGGGTCACAGGGCAAACTGCTGTCCCCCAAACTGGAGAGACAGACAGGTGGATACCGGAAACCACAACTTACTGGAGAAGAAACCTCTGCGGGAACCAGCGCAGAGTCAGGAAAATGTGAACTGTGATTGAGTTTCAATTTTAATGCAAAGAGAAGGAAATTGTGTTTCAGTTTTAATGCAAAGAGAAGGCAGTAGACAAAAACAGTAACAGTCTAAAAATACCTCTGACAGACAGACAGAAAAATGCTGATGTGATAGACAAAGTGATTTGTGAACGAGCTTTAACCACCGCTGTCCTTGAGTGAGAAGTACACCAGCCACCCCTCCCTGCAGAGACAAGTACGCAGGATGGTCGTCTCTCCTGGCCTTTAAATCCCCCCTAGATACTAACTTGGAGTTGTTATCCAAGTCCTGCGAGATGTCATCCACCAGATCGCTCTCGGAGGACTCGTGGGCCATGGCCTTGTAGAGCTTGCAGGCCACCAGGGCCTTGGCCATGCTCTCTTCCCCTCGCTGCCAGAGGAACACCGCCATTTTCTGGCGTTTCATCAGCACGGCCCACACCATCAGCTCGTGGAAGGGATACTGGAACCGACTCACGGCGGGGTCATCCACATCGATGTCAATCTCTTCCTCCTTCTTCTTCTTTTTCTTTTTCTTCCCTTTAGCTGGAGGCTCATCATCCTGAGGGGAGAAACATGGATGTCATGGTTTTGCCATAAAAGTGTGCAACAGAGAGTTCCAGAACTCACTGAGAAAGGGACACCTTTCTGTCAGAGGTAATGAAGAGACTTCTGAAGTACACCTTCCATTTCCACTCTGCATACTAATTCTTTTTTTTTTTTTTTTTTTTTTTTGAGATGGAGTTTCGCTCGTTACCCAGGCTGGAGTCCCATGGCACGATCTCGGCTCACCGCAACCTCCACCTCCTGGGTTCAGGCAATTCTCCTGCCTCAGCCTCCTGAGTAGCTGGGATTACAGGCACGCGCCACCATGTCCAGCCAATTTTTTGTATTTTTAGTAGAGACAGGGTTTCACCATGTTGACCAGGATGGTCTCGATCTCTTGACCTCGTGATCCACCCGCCTCGGCCTCCCAAAGTGCTGGGATTACAGGCTTGAGCCACCGCACCCAGCCTGCATATTAATTCTTCTGAAAAGATGCACACGTTTATCATGAGAAGCCATAGTACTGTGCAGATAACCTGCACCGCTGAATCGGCAGTTTTACGTAGAAGCCTTTAGCTGAGGAGATGCTGCAAAAGGAAAACAAGCAAAACCTCCCCCAAAACTAAACAAGATAACATCATGGAAGAGGGGGGTCCACAGTTTATTTCCTTGGGGAAGTCTCCACAGTGTAGCAAAAATAACACTCGTTTGCCAGACATAGCTGAACCAGAAATTAATAAGAAACATGCAAAAGGGGCTAGAGAAAAATGTTTTCAATTTCCCTCCGGTATTTTAAAAAAGCAAACATTCCATTTTGAATGAGCGTCGTCCTTTTCCCCATATGGCGCAAAAGGGAAGGCCAACATTTCCCATTTCCTAAAGGGATTATGGGAACGGTTCTGCAAACGGATCAGGATGCTTAAGAAAGGCAGATCACGACCGGGAAAACTGGCATGAAAAATGTGGGTCTCAGACTATTCCAGGCGAATACTTTAGTATTCCGTGGAATAACAGAAACAGATGTTTGCTCTTTTGCAAACAGCATTCCCATCGGTTATCTTCTTTCATTCTTATGAGGACTCTGAGAGGTTGTGAATTCCTTCCATTTCCTCAGATTAGGAAGTTGTGGCTCAGTCCGAATAATTCAGTAACATTCACACGGTTGGAGTGGGCTGCAGCGTGAGGGGTTATGGGGGAAACCTGTCCCTCCAATTCCTATCTTGAATTGTTCACTACTGACCCAGTTTTTATAATATCATAATGAGCTGTGATAACATTTTAATGGAAACTATAGTATCTTGACTCCAATTTAAATGTCTTTGTTCTAATTTCCTGATTTTGTCACAGTGAAGCTACAATCCAGTGATGTAGGAAAGATTGGTCTGCACAGGTTAAAAATGAACATTGTAGAAATTTTAAGATAAACATAGATTTATTTTCAAGAATATATAAGACAAAATAAGGGCTGGGCATGGTGGCTCATGCCTGTAATTCCAGCATTTTGGGAGCCCGAGGAGGGCAGATCACTTGAGGTCATCTCTACTAAAAATGCAAATTAACTAATGCCTAATGAGATGTTATAAAACAGAAGTCCTTTGAAGCCTACCTTTCAATAACATATATTATTAAATATTAATTGTATGTAAATTTTCTTTAAAAACTGCCAGAGAGAGAATATGAGAAACAAAGAGTTAGTTTTCCTAAAATGCAAAAGTCCATCACAAATCAGTGAGGAAAAGGGAAAGAAACCAATAAAGTAACAAGGAATCCGAACCGGGAGCATAAGGAGAAATTGACATAGTAAAATCACAGTAAGAGTCTAAACACACCTTACTTAGCAGTGAATTTGAAACAAATCACAGGGGATTTCTATACAGGGAATAAAATGTGAAATCCATAACCGTGGGGTAACAACAGCAAAAGTCTGTGTCTGGGAAATTTGAAATACGCTTCTAAATAACTCCTGGATTGTAAAGGAAATAACAAATGCCCTAGAAAGAATGACAAGGAAGGTTCTATTTGCCCAAACCTGTAGAATACCGTGAAACAACGCTCAGAAAAATTTATACCTGTAATGCATTTATAGGAATGCAGGGAAGATAGAAAATGAGTGAATTTTCCTTTCAAACTGAGTTAGCACAAACACAATAACACTAGGGAAAGTATATGGAAGAAATGAATAAAAATAAAAGCAGATATTAATAAAATAGAAACAGAAAAAGGAAGTTGCTTGATAAAGCAAAAATACCAATAAAATATGTAGGAAAGAATGCTTAAGAAAAAAAACAGGAGATACAAATTTTTTAAAAATTGGCATAAGAGGCTGGCTTTGGCTCATGCCTGTAATCCCACCTTGGAAGGCCAAGGTGGGTGGATCACCTGAGGTTAGGAGTTTGAGGCCAGCCTGACCAACATGGTGAAACCCTGTCTCCACTAAAAATACAAAAATTAGCCTGGTGTGGTAGCGTGTGCCTCCATTCCCAGCTACTCAGGAGGCTGAGACAGGAGAATTGCTTGAACTCGGGAGGTGAAGGCTGCAGTGAACCGAGATTGCACCACTGCACTCCAGCCTGGGTGACAGAGTGAGATTTCGACTCAAAAAAAAAAAAAAAAAAAAGGCACAAGAAATGACATATAATTGATGATACTGAGGAGACTGAAAACTGTTAAAAATGTCTATTCCAGTGCCCGCTTCGGCAGCACATATACTAAAATTGGAACGATGCAGAGAAGATCAGCATGGCCCCTGTGCAAGGATTACATACAAATTTGTGAAGCATTCCATATTTAAAAAAAAAAAATTTTTTTTAAGTCTACTCCAGGCTGGGCACAGTGGCTCACGCCTATAATCCCAGCACTTTGGGAGGCCGAGGCAGGTGAATCACGAGGTCAAGAGATTGAGACCATCCTGGTCAACGAGGTGAAATCCCTCTACTAAAAATACAAAAATTAGCTGGGCATGGTGGCGCATGCCTGTAATGCCAGCTACTCGGGAGGCTGAGGCAGGAGAATTGCTTGAACCCAGAAGGCAGCGGTTGCAGTGAGCCGAGATCGCGCCATTGCACTCCAGCCTGGGTAACAACAGCGAAACTCCGTCTCAAAAAAAAAAAAAAAAAAAAAAAAAAGTCTACTCCAGTGAACTTGAAAGTCTAGATGAAATAAATCACTTGGGGAAACTATAAATAACCGAAGGTGACTCTAGAAAATAAAAAGCCCGAATGGACTTATATTTATAATAGCCATTATGCAGCAGTGAAAGGTACACATCTAAGAAATAGGACTGGACCCAGTAATTTTACAGGTGAGTCCACCAAGCCTCATGGAACAAATAAACCCCGACATGGAGAATTTAAGAGAACAGGAGATCATGGAAGCCTCCTAACCCTTCCAGGAGCACCACGTTAAAGGTCAGTCTTAATTGTCAACACAGAATGAAAGCGTCTATGCTGAATCCATGAAGAATCAGGATGCTGTTTAGCGCATACATTTGAAAAGAATCTTTCCATGACTCAATCCTAATATTCCATAACATGGCATTTCTCCCATTCATTTAAATATTTTTAGGTCTGGGACACTGTTCTTAAGGTTTCTGGTAAAAGTAATTTCTGGTACTTTTGTCCTATTGTGAGGGAACTTTAGTTGATTTTCCTGGATGTTCTAACTCCCCCCAAATGTTTTTGCCGATAATAACGTCTCCCCTACTTGCATATTCTTTCTTTAGCATTTATTTTGCCTTGTGGTTCCATTTCCAGAACACTTTTGGCGACAGTGGGAATAATGACTTCTACAGTACTGGGCGTGCTTGTCTCATTCCCGATTTTCATGGACATGACTCCGGGTCTGCATGCTCATCACACATTTCCCTCGCTCTAAGATACATGTGTATTTTAATCATCCCCACAAAGTCTCTTACCATTCTATTCTGAGAAAACTACATACCTTTCAACAAAGGAAGGCATATGTTTTGCACGTTTCAGATTCTTCATTAGCACCTACTGAGAAATGGTCATGTCATACTTTCCTTCTTTGATTTATTGATACAAAGCCGTATATTAAACACTAACACTGCATTCTATTTGCATTCTTGGAGGGCTCTACGTGTCTAGGACTTTGGAAATAGTCTGTTGAGTTATTTTGGTGTTATTTGTGATTTTTGCATACATAAGTGGTGTTATTCTACAGCTTTTTGTCTGTCTATCCTTTTATTTTTGAAACGGTGGATTTGCTAGCTCTAGAAAATGAACTGTGCAGTTTTTACCCCCTTTAAAGAAAATATGTATACTGTCCTTTGATATAATTTGACTAAGACAACTAAGTAAATTTTGGTAAGTGGTATGCTGTATTTGCAAATACAGAACTTAAAGGGCTATGAATATTTGACTAAGATATTATAAAACTTTTGAAAACAAATTCTACTTACTTCCATTCCCAGAAGTTTAAGAGCTTTAGGCTGCATGGTGAAAGGAGAAGAAAAACATCAATTTACTCAGATAAGCAATGTTAGTCATTCATTAGTAGTACTGTTGGTAGTGGACATACTAATTGATTATAAAGCACTTTGTATCATCAACGATTAACGATAATATCCAAGGAAAAGAAGTGCTTTAATATGGAAACTCTTGTTCTGTCAGAAGTTAATTGAGAAGAAAGCATTGCAGACACATGCCCCTTATTACAAGCAGAAGCAGAGAAGTTCCTAGCAGACACCCGGAGAGCTGGGTGGGCTGTAAGGAGTGTGTGTGAGGGGAGGGCGTCATGAAAGATTGGACATTCGATTTGGACTCTTGGTAAGAGTGGGAAAGGCACTCGTAACTGGGAAAGACATGGCAGGTACATGTCTTAGATTTGATCACAGATTTTGGTGCAGGAACTTGGTCTCCCAGGTGGGTTGGGGACAGCTGGCAGAGGGCCTTGCCTGCTGTGATAATGAATTTGGCTATGATTCTCCAAGCAGTGAGGGGCTACGGGAGGTTTGGAGCAGGGAATGCTGGCATGGCCCTTGCTTTGGAAGATTATGGCAGGCACAGTGGTGGGATGGTAGGACAGGCTGGAGCGGGCAGACAGCAGTCCTGGAACCCGTGAGGAGGTCTGCTGTGGATACAGGAGGGCAGATGCAATGGGTGGGCATGATGGCCCCACGTGCTCAGGGGAGCTGGAGAATGCTGGAGGAGGCAGGGCGGGTGTGCTGGGGACGGGAGAAGGGCTTGGCTCTGAACCGGCCATTTGTGAAAAGCAAGCGAGGAAGCACGTGCCACTCCGAGAGCCACAGAACACTACACAGGCACCAAGTTCTACCCTCTTGGGTCCAAACAAGTTGTTGTAAAGGGTGCGAAAGCTCTTCCGAGTGTAGTTGCAGCGGTAGGCTCCTCCCATGAGGTACTCCAGCACGAGCCCGATGTCTATGAGGCTGATGTGGTAATCGGGTGGAAGGTTGCTCTGTAAGAAGGGAAGTCTGTCTCAGGCCCTCTGAGAGTGCGTTCGCAGTGTGGACCTCATCACATGCCTCGGGCGTAAGCGGCTGTCCTGGCCCCCACTTGGGGTACATGGAAGGGGTGGCTGGGTAGGGGATTGAACAACATTCAGGCTGGTAAAAGCATCTATCCCTTGATAACGAGGTGGCAGAAAGGGCCAAGAACAGCGGCTGCAATCAACAGAACACAGAATGACTTGAGGAACCTCCTGCCAGTGCTTCTGGAAAGAGGCACGAGCAGTGGGTGAGAGGTCTCAAAGGAGGGATGGAAGGAGAGGCTGCGTGGACAGACGGCAGTGCTCGGGTCAGCGGCCAGGAATCCCCCTTCCCCAGCCCCACCCAGTGGCCACCCTGGCCTTGTGCTGGCATCAACCAGTAATCCAGCTGTCACCGAGCGTGTCCCTGTCATGAATTCGGATGATCCTGCAACTTAAAAAAGATTATCCTTGGCCGGGTGTGGTGCTCACACCTGTAATCCCAGCACTTTGAGAGGCCGAGGCAGGTGGATCATGAGGTCAGGAGATCAAGACCACCCTGGCCAACATGGTGAAACCTTGTCTCTACTAAAACACAAAAAACTAGCCGGGTGTGGTGGTGCATGCCTGTAGTCCCAGCTACTCAGGAGGCTGAGGCAGGGGAATTGCTTGGATCTGGTAGACGGAGGTTACAGTGAGCCAAGATCGCACCACTGCACTCCAGCCTGTGACTGAGCAAGACTCCATCTCAAAAAAAAAATATATCCTTTTGCTTTATTTTAAATAGACCCTTTTTGAAAGAAGGAATTCATTATTTCCTGTGCCTGAAATAGTAATACATTTTGAAAATTTAAAAATTGCTCTTAAGAAATGTTTCTGTGAAAGATGCCAATAGGTTAGGATTATGAAATAGTAGACTGACCTTTTTCACGTCCCTCACCAGCAGATGAAGTGTGTTTGGCGGACCCAGTCTCTGAAAGAGAAGCATTCATGTTTGTTACATTTATTTTTCTTGGTTGGGCGTGGTGGCTCATGCCTGTAATCCCAGCACTTTGGGAGGCTGAGGTGGGTGGATCACTTGAGGTCAGGAGATTAAGACCATCCTGGCCAACATGGTGAAACCCCTTCACTACTAAAAATACAAAAATTAGCCAGGCGTGGTTGCGCACACCTGTAGTCTCATCTGCTAGGGAGGCTGAGGTGGGAGGATCACTTGAACCTGGGAGGTAGAGGTTGCAGTGAGCCGAGATTGCACCACTGCACTCCAGCCTGGACCATAGAGCGAGACCCCATCTATAAATAAATAAGGTTTTTTCTTGAACTCTTCGAGCAAATTCCTGCCCTACTGTATATGATTAACAAATTGTGAGAGATGGAGTGTAACCCATACCAGCCTTTTTCTTTTACAAAACAGAACTGGTCATGGTTAAAAATTATTCAACAGAAAGTTGTGAAATACTTTCTGTTCCATTTTTTTAAAGAGTATCTTAAGGTACATGATATAGTGTTACAAATTCACCAAGTTGGCCAGGATCAGTGGCTCACACCTATTATCCCCCTACTTTGGGAAGCTGAGGGAGGTGGATCACTTGTGGTTAGGAGTTCGAGACCAGCCTGGGCAACATGCAGGAACCCTGTCTCTACAAAAATTACAAATATTAGCTGGGTGTGGTCATATGCACCTGTAGTCCCAGATACTCAGGAGGCTGGGGTGGGAGGATGGCTTCAGCCTAGGAGGTTGAGGCTGCAGTGAGCTGAGATCATGTCACTGCACCCCAGCCTGGGCAACAAGAGAGACCCAGTCTCAGAAAAAAAAAATTCACCAAGTTTTAGCAAGCAACTGCTGAGGACTATTTCTGCTACTTAAAATCTTACAATAGAGAAGGAAATATAAATTTTCAAAACTTATAATGTAATAACATAAGCCAAGGGAATTTTATTCAAACCCTTCCAGCAGAGCTCCTGGCTGTGAAGCTTGGCTCTGTGTTCTCCCCAAAAGCTCCTTGTGAAGGTCCCAAGGAGCAACTGACTTCTCATCCTTGGTGACATTTCACTCTGCTAATGGCTTGGGGAGCTAGATTCCCTCTTTGTAGAAACAAGTGCTCAGAGCCACCCTCAAACGAGGGACAAGAGTTGATACTGCCCGAGAAAGGAGTGCCTGGTGAGGCAAGGCAGTAGGCGGTGAGAATGCGAACACAGGCTGCGGCCAGCGGCAGGTGAGAAGTCGCTGCCTGCCATTAGATGTGGACCTCCCGGCTGAAGGAGGTCAGATGAGTCTGTGCTCATCTGACCACATTTATGCACAATATGCACCAGTGACAAACACATTCAGGTGGCCGCCTCCCGCTTCTCTCCCTCTTTCTAGAGGACTCACTGTGTTATAAAGCTCCTCCAGCCTCGGAATGGTCAGAAAGTGTTGCATGTTCACTCCGTTTTCAATCAGGAGCTTCACAAAGTCGACTCGATCTAAGACTAAAGCATCCAACATCGCTTGCTCCAAAGCATTTACCTGCAGGGACCAAGAGCCGGGAGCCCGTGAGTGGCCTCTCAGAGGCAGTGGGGAGGCGTCGACCGGAAACATTGAGGAAAGGATATTCCGAGCCCCAGATCCCTGAGCACTCCAACGCGGTTCTCTTTGCTCTTTAGATGGATAAACACCCCCATCTCCCCCTCTCCTTTCTTCTCAATTTGGCCTCTACATGTTCCATCCATGTTTGTAAATGTTTTTTTCCTTTTAAAGATAAATTGAAGAGAATTCAAAATCTCAGCCCTCCTGGCATTGCCCCACCCAGTCTCCACCATGTTTCCTTGACTGAGTTCTGCCAGGCGGAGCTAGCTGGGCAGGCAGCATGACCAGCATCACTTATGCCATGCAGGTGAGTGGCCATGATAATGGCAGGCACATGTCACCGCAGAGGCCTGGTCCCCTGTCTTGCCTGTGTCCTGGTGGCAGCAAGACCGAGAACTGCCATGCAGTGTGTGGCTCCAGCCTCCTGCCCCCAAACTGCTGTTATTCCCCACATACCCAATCATGGGCTCTGTCAAAAAAAGGGATTTTTGCACGAATTGCGTTTATTTGGTGACAACAGGCTTGTATGCCATATTTTCATGCATCAAGCATTGGCATGTCTGCCAAGCAGAGAGCCACTGCTAAGCAGGGTGACTCAGGGCTCCTCTCTGGGTGGCATCATTCCCCCCAATGCAGAAACATTTGGTGTTTCAGACAATCTACAGGGCTCATCACAACGAACGTGCTGTTGTAGTTTGAAATGCTGACACTACCCAGTCAAGCCTTTACCCACCCCTCCTGGGAACAGGGTCCTGGATAGGACCCAAGGGCAAGAACCATCCCTTCCCCTAGGGAAGCATGATGCCAAGCTGGTGATCTCCGTGACCTTCCACATACCCAGTTCAGCAGCTCTATCTTCCGGGGATCAGTTTCTTCCTCCACTTCCTCCTTCACTTTCCCTTTCTTCTTGCCTTTTCCTTTTCCTCTTCCTCCCTTGGTGGTAGCTGTGGGTGGCTTCTTCTCCTTCTCTGTGGCTTTGCTGTCCGCTGGCGGGGCCAGGCTTCCCAGAGGCTGCATTCCACAGCAATCAGAGTTGGGAAAAGGTATTAAGGGTCTTTCTTGTCCCCAAACAAGCTCACTGACCCTCCCACCTCTGTATATGCACACATGCACACCGTCCATGCACACATGTGTACATGTATACGTGTACACACATGCATACAATGTACATGTGCACACATGTGCACACAGGCTCCATCCCATACACCTACACACTCGGTCATCGCAGGCCTGGCTGTCTGAAGGAGGCTGTGATACTGGAAACCTCTGTTACTCATGTGCACAAACACATGCTTGACTTGATGCAGCAGCTTTGCATAAAGTGCCTGACACTTTGATCAATGTGCGCTTTTGCACAAAAGAAAGGGTGCTGAAAGGAGATCAAAGGCCCCAAAGAAATGTGCCCGTGGTCATTTAATGACAGGAGAAAGTGACTGTGAAGGGGTCTGAGACAACGGATGGAACCGAGGATGCCTGCCTGCTTATAAACGTAAACCGGAGCTCGTCGGCGGGTAAAGAAGCTCTCTGGGTATCACTGAGATGCACGCAACGTGGTAATAGACTCAGTCATCAAGGGGAGTGTGGGCTCTCCTCCAAAGAACAGGAAAGAGAGAAGTGGGCTTGGCCCTGTGGCCTTGTCTCCTGGTCCAGTGGAGAATGTGGGAGTGTGTCCTGGTGCAGACAGAGCCAGCACCTACACAACCAGACCCTCCAGCCGGCGTCCTCTCTTGCCGGACCCACCCGCTCCTCCCACCAAATGCTCCTGGTGGGTTGGCTACCCGCGGAGCCTCCATTCCCTCCCTTCCCATCTCTCCTACACACGCCCTGCTGCTTCTTCCCTGTCTGTCCTGAGCTCTGTGTTTGGTTGCTGAGAACTATGCCACTGCCTGCCTTGTGGGCATTTCATGCTGGGTTCTCAATGCATCTGACTCCACTGCCTGCTTCCTCCCAGAGTCTCTTCCCTTGGCTTCTTGGCACCACAAGCTCCCAGCTTTCCTCTTCCCTGTCTGGCCACTGCTTCTCAGTGCAGGTTTAAATGTCAAGGTTCCTCTGGGCTCTGTCCTCAGCCTCCTTCCCTTCCACTCTACTCTCTTCCTTGACAACCTCATTGATGCCGCACCAGCAGTCACCACTGACTCGTGCACAACTTCTCCTTTCTGTCTGCGGACCGCCTCTCTCCCCAGAACTCCTGCTGTCTGTTCAGCATCCCTGCTTGCATGTCTCAAAGACATGCCGCTCCTTACATCCCAAACCACACTCAGGAATGCCCCAACCCAGTCCTCTTCTAGGGTCCCCTATCTCAGGGAAATGGCACCACAGCTTGCCAGTTGTGCAAGCCAGAGAACTGGGGAGCACTCACTGCTGACATTTCAGCCCCTCTAGTGCCCTCAATGATTTATTTACTCCTATGAGCAGCCATGTTTAATGCGAAAGTTTGCTTAATGCTCTTATGCTTGCCCTCTTCTCTGCCTCTGCTCTAGTCCAAGACACCCTCTTTCACCTGAATTATTTCAATAGCCTATTAACAGGACTCTGCACACCTGCCATGGCACCCATGCAGTGCATTTTCTACAGTAAATCCAGAGTGACCTTTAAGTATAAAAATAGAACCCAGTAACTCTCCTGCTTAAAACCCTCAAGTGCAGTTTAGGCAGAGATTACGTTATGTCGGGGGGGGGTGTGCATTTATATAGTTCCCGGTCAGCATACAGATATGCATGAAAAAGTGTTTTGGCTGGCTCCTCATGCAGATAAGACCATTATGGTCCTGAGTGACAGAGTTACACCACATTCAACAAATGGTACTGGGAAAACCGGATATCCTCATGCAAAAGACTGGAGCTGGCCCCTTACCTTACAGCATACACAAGTACTAACTCAAAATAGATCAAAGACCTGAATGTAAAATCTAAAACTACTAATACAAAATGTGGCTGGGCATGGTGGTACTGCTTGTAATCCCAGCACTTTGGGAGGCCGAGGTGGGTGGATCACCTGAGGTCAGGAGTTCGATACCATCCTGGCCAACATGATGAAACCCTGTCTCAACTAAAAACACAGTAATTAGCTAGGCATGGTAGCAGGTCCCTGTAATCCCAGCTACTCAGGAGGCTGAGGCAGGAGAATCGCCTGAACCCGGAGGTGTAGGTTGCAGTGAGCTGAGATTGTGCTGTTGCACTCCAGGCTATGTGACAAAAGTGAACCTCGGCCTCAAAAATAAAATAAAATAAAATAAATAAATAAATAAATAAATTTTAAAAATTAAAATGCTTAGAAGAAAACACAGGGCAAAAGTGTCACTATGTTGGATTTGGGAATTCAATTCTTGAATATGACCCCAAAGGCACAGGCACAAAGGGAAATATTGTTAATAATAAATTTGATGTACTTGATGAAAATTTAAAAGTTTTATGCAGCAAAAGATACCATTAATACAGTAAAGGCAGCTATAGAATGGAGCAATGTATTTGTAAATCATATCTATGATAAGTGGTTCACATCCAGAATATATAGAGAACTCCTAAAATTCAACAACAAGAAAACCCAACCTACTTTACCTATTTACCAAAAATAGGTAAAAGACTTGAATAAACATTTCTCCAAAGAAGATACACAAATGGCCAATAAACACACACAAAAATGCTCAGTCATTAGGGAAATACAAATCAAAACCATCTGAGATACTACCTTATACCCATTAAGATGACTATTATCTTTTTTTATTTTCTTTTTGTTTTGAGACAGAGTTTTGCTCTTGGTGCCCAGGCTGGAGTGCAGTGGTGCGATCTCGGCTCACTGCAACCTTCACCTCCTGGGTTCAAGCGATTCTCCTGCCTCAGGCTTCTGAGTAGCTGGGATTACAGGCACACACCACCACACCTGGCTAATTTTGTTGTATTTTTAGTAGAGATGGGGTTACATCATGTTGGTCAGGCTGGTCTCAAACTCCTGACCTTACGTGATCCACCCTCCTCAGCTTCCCAAAGTGCTGGGATTACAGGTATGAGCCACTATGCCCAGCCGAGATGGCTATTATCTAAACAACAGAAAATGACAAATGTTTGTGAAAATGTGAACAAACTGGAACCCTGTGCACTGTGGGTGGAAATGTAAAATGGTGCAACGGCCATGGGAGGAGTTTGATGATTCCCCCAAAAATTAAAAATAGAATTACTGTATGATCCAACCAATACACTTCTTGACATATACCCAAAAGAACCGAAAGCGAGTCTCGAGGAAGTATGTGTACACCTACATTCATAGCAGCATTATTCTAAAACATGGGAGCAACCCAAGTGTCCACTAACAGATGCTTGGATAAGCAAAATGTGGTCTATCCATACAAAGGACTATTATTCAGCCTTAAAAGGCAGGAAATTCTGACACATGCTATAACACTGATGTACCTTGAGACATTGTTCTGAGTGAAATAAGCCAGCCACAAAAGGGCAAATATTACCAATATTACATGATTTCACTTATATAAGGTACTTAGAATATTCATATTAATGACAACAGAAAGTAGAATGGTGGTTTCCAGGGCACAGGGAAGGGCAGGATGTGGAATTATTGTTTGATGGGCATAGGGTGTCGATTCTGCAAGACAAAAAAGCTCTTGAGGTAAATGTTGGTGATGATTTTCCTTCAAAAATTGTTAATCCAGGAGGGGATCCAAGATGGGCAGTTCCCAGTGAGAACAGTTCCCAGCGAGAACAACGCAGAGGCTGAGTGATCACCGCCACTTCCAAATGTGTTTTTACTGCCCACAGACTAGGAGATTCCTGGGCTGAAAAGTGCCATGAGTTTCCAGCATGGCTGTTTCAGCTGGCGCAGTGTGTCTCTGCACAAAAACTCACACAAATCTGGGTGGCCATTTCAACTGCTGCCTGCAATGTCTGGGAGACAACTGCCCATACAACTGAATAAAAGGGGAATGAAACAGGGAGCCAGGTGATCTGGCTCAACAGGTTCCAACCCCACAAAGACCAGCAATCTGAAATGCTCTGGATTGAGAGTTTCACAGCAAGTGCAGCTGGACCCGGGATGGTCCAGCACTGGGGGAGAAGGGCGTCCGACATTACTGAGGCAGTCCACCATTACCAAGGCAGTCTGCCATTACCGAGGTAGTCCACCATTACTGGGGCGGACCACCATTACCGAGGCAGATCTCACTATACCTCTGTAAACAAAACCGTAAGTTCACACAGTGGCTGGGCAGAGCCCACAGCAGCTCAGCAATGCCTCTGCTGACAGACTGTGACTAGGCTACCTCCTTGCTGGGCAGGGCATCTATGAAAAAAGTCAGTAGCACATTAGGAACTTATAGAGAAAGCCCCACCTTCCCAGTACAGAGCACCTGGGGAAAAGGCAGTTATGAGCTCTGCTGCAGCAGACTTAAATGTACCTCCCTAGCAGATCTGAACGAACAACGGAGCTCACAGCACAGCACTTGAGCTCCTATAAGGGACAGACTGTCTCCTCAAACAGCTACCCAACTCCTATATATCCAAAGAGACACCTCATAAAGGAGAGCTCAGGCTGACATCTGGGAAGTATCCTTCTGGGACGAAGATAACAGAAGAAAGTGGCAGCAACCCTTACTGTTCTGCAGCCACCACAGGGGATCCCCAGGCAAGCAGGGTCTGGAATGGACCTCCAGCAGTCCTACAGCAGAGGGACCTGACTGTTAGAAGGAAAACTAAAAAACAGAAAGAAATAACTTCAACATCAACAAAAAGGACATCCAATCGCAGACCCCATCCGAAGGTCACCAACTACAAAGACCACAGGTAGATAAATCCACAAAGATGGAAAGAAACCAGCGCAAAAAGTATGAAAACACCCAAAACCAGGACATCTCTTCTCCTCCAAGGGATCACAACTCCTCACCAGCAAGGAAACAAAGCTGGATGGAGAATGAGTCTGATGAATTGACAGAAATGGGCTTCAGAAGTGGGTAATAACAAACTTCTCTAAGCTAAAAGAACATGTTCTAACCCAATGCAAAGAAACTAAGAACCTTGAAAAGATGTTTGATGAAATGCTAACGAGATTAAACAGCTTAGAGAATATAAATGACTTGATGGAGCTGAAAAACACAACACGAGAACTTTGAGAAGCATACGTAAGTTTCAATAGCCAAATCAACCAAGCAGAAGAAAGGATATCAGAGGTGGAAGATCAACTCAATGAAATAAAATGAGAAGGCAAGATTAGAGAAAAAAGAGCAGTGGCTCACGCCTGTAATCCAAGCACTTTGGGAGGCCGAGGCGGGTGGATCACGAGGTCAAGAGATCAAGACCATCCTGGGCAACATAGTGAAATCCTGTCTCTACTAAAAATACAAAAAATTAGCTGGGTATGGTGGTGCGTGCCTGTAATCCCAGCTACTTAGGAGGGTGAGGCAGGAGAATTGCCTGAACCCAGGAGGCGGAGGTTGTGGTGAGCCAAGATCGCACCATTGCACTCCAGCCTGGGTAACAAGAGCGAAACTCCGTCTCAAAAAAAAAAAAAAAAAAAGAAAAAGAAATAAAAAGAGTGAAAAGCCTCCAAGAAATATGGGATTGTGAAAAGACATAATCTACATTTGATAGGTGTACCTAAATGTGACAGAGAGAATGAATCCAAGCTGGAAAATACTCTTCAGGATATTATCCAGGAGAACTTCCCCAACCTAGCAGGTCAGGCCAACATTCAAGTCTAGGAAATACAGAGAACACCACAAAGATATTCCTCAAGAAGAGCAATCCCAAGGCACATAATCATCAGATTCACCAGGGTTAAAATGAAGGAAAAAATACTAAGGGCAGCCAGAGAGAAAGGTCGGGTTACCCACAAAGGGAAGCCCATCAGACTCACATCAGGTCTCTTGGCAGAAACCCTACAAGTGAGAAGAGAGTGGGAGCCAATATTCAACATCCTTAAAGAAAAGAACTTTTAATCTAGAATTTCATATCCAGCCAAACTAAGCTTTATAAGCAAAGAAGAAATAAAATCCTTTACAAACAAGCAGTTGCTGAGAGATTTTGTCACCACCAGACCTGCCTTGCAAGAGCTCCGGAAAGAAGCACTAAACATAGAAAGGAAAACCAGTACCAGCCACTCCAAAAATGTACCAAATGGTAACGAGCATCAACGCAATGAAGAAACTGTGTCAACTAATGGGCAAAACAACCAACTAGCATCAAAACGACAGGATCAGATTCACATATAACAATGTTAACCTTAAATGTAAATGGGCTAAATGCCCCAATCAAAAGACACAGACTGGCAAATTGGATAAAAAGCCAAAACCCATTGGTGTGCTGTATCTGGGAAACCTATTTCATGTGCAAGGACACACATAGGCTCAAAATAAAGAGATGGAGGAAGATTTATCAAGCAAATGGAGAGGAAAGAAAAAAGCAGGAGTTGCGGTCCTAGCCTCTGATAAAATAGACTTTAAACCAACAAATATCAAAAGAGACAAAGAAGGGCATTACATAATGGTAAAAGGATCAATGAAACAAGAAGAACTAACAATCCTAAATATATATGGACCCAATACAGGAGCACCCAGATACATAAAGCAAGTTCTTAACTACCTACAAAGAGACTTAGACCTCCCACACAATAATAGTGGGAGACTTTAGCACTCCACTGTCAATATTAGACAGATCAACGAGATAGAAAATTAACAAGGATATCCAGGACTTGAACTCAGATCTGGAACAAGCAAACCTGATAGACATCTACAGAGTTCTCCACCCCAAATCCACAGAATATACATTCTTCTCAGCACCACAGCACACCTACCCTAAAATTGACCATATAATTGGAAGTAAATCACTCCTCAGCAAATGCAAAAGAACAGAAATCATAACAAACAGTCTCTCAGACCACAGTGCAATCAAATTAGAACTCAGGATTAAGAAACTAACTCACACCCGCACAACCTCATGGAAACTGAACAACTGGCTCTTGAATGTTGACTGGATAAATGAAATGAAAGTAGAAATAAAGATGTTTTTCGAAACCAATGAGAACAAAGACACAACATACTAGAATCTCTGGGACACATTTAAAGTAGTGTCTAGAGGGAAATTTATAGCAATAAATGCACATGTGAGAAGCAAGGAAAGATCTAAAACTGACATCCTAACATCAAAACTGAAAGAGCTAGAGGAGCAAGATAAAAAAAAAAAAAAAAAAAAAAGTCAAAAGCTAGCAGAAGATAAGAAATAACTAAGATCAGAACAGAACTGAAGGAGACAGAGACACAAAAAACCCTTCAAAAATCAATAAATCCAGGATCTGGTTTTTTGAAAAGATCAACAAAATAGACCACTAGCCAGATTAAGAAAAAAGAAAAGAGAGGGCCGGGCGCGGTGGCTCAAGCCTGTAATCCCAGCACTTTGGGAGGCGGAGGCGGGTGGATCATGAGGTCAAATGATCAAGACCATCCTGGTCAACATGGTGAAACCCCGTCTCTACTAAAGATACAAAAAAAGAGCTGGGCATGGTGGTGCATGCCTGTAATCCCAGCTACTCAGGAGGCTGAGGCAGGAGAATTGTCTGAACCCAGGAGGCGGAGGTTGCGGTGAGCCGAGATTGCACCATTGCACTCCAGCCTGGGTAACAAGAGCGAAACTCCGTCTCAAAAAAAAAAAAAAAAAAAAAAGAAAGAAAGAAAAACTTCAAAAACTTCAAAAGAAAAGAGAGAAGAATCAAATAGATGCAATAAAAAACGATAAAGGGGATATCACCACCAATTCCACAGAAATGCAAACTACGATCAGAGATTACTACAAACAACTCTATGCACCTAAACCAGTAAACCTGGAAGAAATGGATAAATTCCTGGACACTTGCACCTTCCCAAGCCTAAACCAGGAGGAAGTTGAAACCCTGAATAGACCAATGACAAGGGCTGAAGTTGAGTCAGCAATTAATAGCCTCCAACCAAAAAAAAGTCCAGGTCCAGATGGGTTCACAGCCGAATTCTACCAGACATACAAAGAGGAGCTGGTACCACACCTTCTGAAACTATTCCAAACAATCCAAAACAGGGAATCCTTCCCAAATCATTTTATGAGACCAATCATCCTGATACCAAAACCTGGCAGAGACTCAACAAGAAAACTTAAGGCCAATATCCATGATGAACACAGATGCAAAAATATTCAATAAAATACAGGCAAACCAATTGCAACAGCACATCAAAAAGCTGATCCATCACGATCAAGTAGGTTTCATCCGGGGGATGCAAGGCTGGTTCAACATATGCAAGTCTATAAATGTAATCCTCCACATGAACAAAACCAAAGACAAAAACCACATGATTATCTCAATGTATGCACAGAAGGCCTTCAACAAAATTCAACAGACCTTTATGCTAAAAACTCTCAATAAACTTGGTATTGATGGAATATATCTCAAAATAATAAAAACTATTTATGACAAACCAACAGCCAATATCATACTGAATGGGCAAAAACTGGAAACATTCCCTTTGAAATCTGGCAATAGACAAGTGTGCTCTCTCTCACCACTCCTATTCAGTACAGTATTGGAAGTTCTAGCCAGAGCAATCAGGCAAGAAAAATAAAGAAAGGGTACTCAACTAGGAAAGGAGGAAGTCAAATTGTCTCTATTTGCGGATGACATGATTGTATATTTAGAAGATCCCATTGTCTCAGCCCAAAATCTCCTTAAACTGGTAAGCAACTTCAGCAAAGTCTTGGGATACAAAATCAACGTGCAGAAATCACAAGCATTCCTATACATCAACAACAGACTAAAAGAGGGCCAAATCAAGAATGAACTGCCATTCATACTTGCTACAAAGAGAATAATATACCTAGGAATTCAACTAACAAAGGATATAAAGGACCTCTTCAAGGAGAACTACAAACCACTGCTCAAAGAAATAAGACAGGACACAAACAGATGGAAAAACATTCCACGCTCATGGTTAGGAAGAATCAATATTGTGAAAATGGCCATGCTGCCCAAAGTAATTTATATTCAACTCTATCCCCATCAAGCTACCTATGACCCTCTTCACAGAACTGGAAAAACCCATCTTAAACTTCATATGGAACCAAAAGAGAGCCCACATAGCCAAGACAATTCTAAGCAAAAAGAACAAAGCTGGAGGCATCAGGCTACCTGACTTCAAACCATACTACAAGGCTACAGTAATCAAAACAGCATGGTACTGGTACCAAAACAGAGATATAAACCAATGGAACAGAACAGAGGCTTTGGAGGCAATGCCATACATCTACAACCGTCTGATCTTTGACAAACCTGACAAAAACAAACAATGGGGAAAGGATTCCCTGTTTAATAAATGGTGTTGGGAAAACTGGCTAGCCATGTGGAGAAAGCAGAAACTGGACCCCTTCACCTACACCTTACACTAAAATTAACTCCAGATGGATTAAAGACTTAAACATAAGACCTAACACCATAAAAACCATAGAAGAAAACCTAGGCAAAACCATTCAGGATATAGGCATAGGCAAGGACTTCATGACTAAAACACCAAAAACATTGGCAACAGAAGCCAAAATAGACAAATGGGATCTAAATTAAACTCCAGAGTTTCTGTACAGCCAAAGAAACAATCAGTAGAGTGAACTGGCAACCAACAGAATCGGAAAAAATTTTTGCAACCTACCCATCTGACAAAGGGCTAATACTCAGAATCTACAAAGAACTAAAACAGATTTACAAGAAACAAACAAACAAACCCATTCAAAAGTGGGCAAAGAACATGAACAGACACTTTTCAAAAGAAGACATATATGAGGCCAACAAACATGAAAAAATGCTCATCATCACTGGTCATTAGACAAATGCAAATCAAAACTACATTGAGATACCATCTCATGCCAGTTAGAATGGCGATCATTAAAAAATCTGGAGACAACAGATGCTGGAGAGGATGTGGAGAAATAGGAACACTCTTACACTGTTGGTGTGAGTGTAAATTAGTTCAACCATTGTGGAAGACAGTGTGGCAATTCCTCAAGGACCTAGAAATAGAAATTCCATTTGACCCAGCAATCCCATTACTGGGTATATATCCAAAGGACTATAAATCGTTCTACTACAAGGACACATGCACATGAATGTTCATTGCAGCACTGTTTACAATAGCAAAGACCTGGAACCAACCCAAATGCCCATCGATGATAGACTGGACAGGGAAAATGTGGCACATATACACCATGGAATACTATGCAGCCATAAAAAATGTTGAGTTCATGTCCTTTGTAGGGATATGGATGAATCTGGAAACCATCATTCCCAGCAAACTAACACAAGAACAGAAAATCAAATGCCACATGTTCTCACTCATAGGTGGGTGTTAAACAATGAGAACTCATGGACACAGGGAGGGGAGCATCACACACTGGTCTGTTGAGGGGGGAACAGGAGGGACAGCGCGGGGTGTAGGAAGGCTGGGGAGGGATAACATGGGGAGAAATGCCAGATATAGGTGACAGGTGGACGAAGGCAGCAAACCACATTGCTATGTAATGTACCTATGCAACAATCCTGCACGTTCTGCACATGTACCCCAGAACCTAAAGTGCAATTATATATACATATATATATACACACACACACACATACATACACACATATATATACATACACACACACACACACACACACACACATATATATATATATATATATATATATATATATACACATACATATACACACACATATATATTTCAAAAGGAAAAAAGAAATCACCAGGACATGGCAAATATCTGAATAGTATAGCAGGCTATAGAGTGACAAAGTGGGCTTCCCTCCACCCTAATGTCCTCTCCCTCCAAGGCACCTACTGTTCCCTGTCTCTTTGTGCGCTTACAGATTTCAATAACACATATCAACCGCCACACCTTGCCCTCAACACATTGGAGAAACACCTGTTCTATGCATTCTTTGCTCTATTAATGATAAATCTTGAGAACTTCCCCAGAAAAACAAATTGTTAATCCAAAGGTTTTATGATTCAATATAAATAAATAAATTGCCTTTTTGTTACTTGTATATATCAAACAACTCTCCTTTTCTCTCTCTGTTATGTTTTTTGTTTGTTTTTTGAGATGGAATTTTGCTCTGTCACCCAGGCTGGAGTGTAGTGGCAAGATCTCAGCTCACTGCAACCTCTACCTCCTTGGTTCAAGCAATTCTCTTGCCTCAGCCTCCTAGGTAGTTGGTATTACAGGCATGTGCCACCATACTAAACTAATTTTTGTATTTTTAGTAGAGATGGGTTTTTTCCATGTTGGCCAGGCTGGTCTTGAACTCCTGACCTCAGGTGGTCCTGTCTCTAAAAGTACTGGGATTGCAGGAGTGAGCCACTGTGCCTGGCCTTTTCATTATGTTTAAAAGCATGTTTTAAGGATGTTTTCGGCAAAGCTTTTAATTAATTATTTTAATTAACAAGTGACAAATTATATATATTTATGATATAGGTGATGCTTAAATATAGGTGTACACTGTGGAATGATGAAATCAAGCTAATTAACGTATCCATTACCTCACAGATATAATTTTTGTGATGAGAACATTTAAAATCTACTCTTTCAGCAAATTTCAAGTGCACTATACATTATTATTCATTATAGTCACTATGTTGTACAATAGGTCTCCAGAATTTATCCTTCTTAACTGGAACTTCATACTTTTTAAACCAGTATCTCCCAGTATCTCACATCCTAGCTTCTGATAATCACCATTATACTCTTACGAAGCTTTTATTTTTGCATTTAATAATAGAAAAACATGAAGAATTTTGACTAGCAATATATAACAAATCAGACCTAAGATTGATTTGCTGTGTTGGAATTCTTATGTCCTCCCTACCACAAGTTTTCTATTATATGAAGAATTCTAGCTAGACTATGGATTCACAGGCACACCGTTTCTTGAATGCTTCAACTATTAAAGGAAGACTTTGGAGACCTTACCGCATTGTAGGGAGACAGAGAAGGACTTTTGGCTCCAGGTTGCAGCCTGAGCATGTGTTTCCTGCTTTCTCTCCCTCCCTAAATACTATTTAAATCACAGCGAAGGACTATAAAAAAGAAAAATCTATTTCAGGGGGAAGAGGCAGGCCAGAGAGTTTTTGACAAATTTCTGGAAGCATTGATGGGCCAGTTAAAACTATGGAGAGGAAGCCAAAACCCAAAATGTGTAATGTGGAGATTGCTGTTGAGGTGAGACCAGATTTTCCAAGATACAAAGAAGAGGGCAGGTGGTGGGCAAAAGGCATGGTGACTGGAAGATGGTCTACAGAGCAGGAGGCCACTCATCCCGTCCTGGGCTCCAGGCTGCCACTGTGGTTCATGGGTACAGCGCAAGCAACCGCATTCCTGGGCTTCACTTCTAGGAAAAACTGGGAGGATGTCTGCTAAAGACTAGGGAGGCCCAGAGTCCATCAGCCCTCTCCAGTCTGCCCTCAGCAAAGCAGAGAGGTTCAGGCATCACTCACCTTTCTAAGCAGGGAATTCCTGGGCAGTCCTCCCAGGGAGGAGAAAAACCTGTTGGCAAAATGGGTTTCCATACTAATTAAGCAGTTCTATCCCTCATTCTGCAGTGTGATGGACAGCCAAGGATCTAGAGCATTTGAGAAAATCAACAACACAACAGAAAAACCCTAAATGAGCAAAGAAACAGCCGACCAGGGAGAAAATAGAGATCACCTGGGGAACAGAAGAGAACTTCAAAAATTCTAATTAATATCCTTAGATACTGCATCTGTGAGATGGAAATAGGCTATTAAGAAAATGAAACTCTTAAGGAACAAAAACACTTTCTTAAATATAAAAAGTATGTGTGCCTAAAACTTAAAAAATTGTATAAAAGCTAAAGAAAATGTTGAGATTTCCAAAAACATACATCAAAATGATAGCGAAATAAAAAACTGAAAATGGAGGATCAATCTGGGAGGAGGGGACCAAGAGTTGCTTGACTAATAGAAATTCCAGATGAAGAAAAAGAGAGAAGAAAGAAAGAAATACTCGAAAAAGAGATAGAAGAAAATTTCACGGAGCTGATTCAGGTCTTCAGCATAACGGGACCTTTGACAACCAGAATAATTAAATGCCTACATGTGTGAAATATGGGTGCTTGAGTTTGTATTCTCTATACACTTCTATTTTCATTTGCTTGATATAGAAGCTATATTTTTGTGAAATTTCCAAGCACCAAAAAAAACAAAGAGCAGAGAACAAACAATGGTTCATCTATAATTGAATGAAAATCATAGGACGATCTTGAGCCTCATGTTAGGCAGACTTTTTTCAGACATGTAAAGACACAGAATGGTGACTGATATGGTTTGAGAGTGTCCCCCAAAGTTCATGTGTTGGAAACTGAATTCCCAGTGCCACAGTCCTGAGAGGTGTGACCTTTAAAATGGATTAGATTGTAAGAATTTTGTCCTCACGAATGGATTAGAGCTTTCATAGAGGGAGTGGGTTCATGATTTTGGGGTAGATTTGTTTTAGGAGTTCAGCCCTCTCTCACTCCCTTGAGCTCTCTTACCCTCTTACCTCCTACCATGGGACAATACAGCAAGATGGCCCTGACAAGATACCAGCCCCTTGATCTGGGACTTTCCAGTTTCCAGAATTGTAAGAAATAAATCTCTGTTCTTTATCAGTTACCCCATCTATGGTATTCTGTTACAAAAACACAAAACAGACTAAGACAGTAATCCTCCCACATGCTTTCACGTAAAAGTTACTTGAAGATATACTCTAGCAAAATGAAAAAACAATCTGAGAGGGAGGAAGACATGGGGTCTAGGAGGCAATGGGCAGTCTCAGAGTGCAATGAAGGGATGTCTGATGTAGACAGCTGTACAGCAGGCATTGAGAGAGCATTAGGGAAGATGTGGGTAGGAACTCAAGGGGCTCTGAAAGATACTTCAAGAAGAAATGGGCCAGTAACAAGAGAATAGATATGGCTGCAGCCATAAAAAATAACAAGATTATGTCCTTTGCAGGGACATGGATGGAGCTGGAGGCCATTATCCATAGCAAACTAAAGCAGGAACAGAAAACCGAATACTGCATATTCTCACTTAGAAGTGGGAGCTAAATTATGAGAACACATGGGCACATAGAGGGGAATAACAGACACTGGGGCCTTTTAGAGGGAAGAGGGTGAGAGGAGGAGAGGACCAGGAAAAACATCTGGCAGGTACTGGGCTTAATACCTGGGCGATGAAATAATCTGTACAACAAACCTCCATGACACAAGTTTACCTACACAACAAACATGCACTTGTACCCCTGAACTTGAAGTACAAAACGTATTTTAAATATAAACTATGTATATGCAAATAATAGTACAAAACGGCATTTTAAAGAAACATCTACATGGCCTCAGTTTGGAAACAGTGCAATAATTTTGCCCTCACTCTGTGCTAACGTAGCCTTTGCCACAGTCATGCTTGATATATCCACGTTGCTGACAAGAACCTTGACATGGTTTGGCCTGTGTCGCACCCAAATCCCATCTCCAGTTGTAATCCCCAGGTGTCCAGGGTGGGACCTGGTGGGAGGTGACCGCACGGTGAGGGCAGTTCCCCCATGCTGTTCTCATGCTGGTGAAAGAGTTCTCATGAGAACTGATGGCTTTGAAAGTGTTTGGCAGCCCTGCGTGCTCTTTTCTCTGTCCCGCCTGCTGCCATGTAAGATTCTCTGC
The DNA here is from genome assembly GCA_031835075.1 of Saguinus oedipus. NCBI lineage: Eukaryota > Metazoa > Chordata > Mammalia > Primates > Cebidae > Saguinus > Saguinus oedipus. The sequence continues at coordinate 16,527,430 of CM063174.1, forward strand.
CATGGCTGTAAGTGTTCTGAGGCTTCTCCAGCCATTTGGAGCTGGGAGTCAATTAAATCTCCTTTCTGTATAAATTACTCAATCTCGGAATACTGCTATTCTTTATGGGAGTGAGAAAACAGACTGACATAAGCCTCAACACCAGCAGTGGCAAGTGTACGTAGGCGTGTACCAAACTTTACATCTATCTGTCTGGAACAAACTAAAGTACAGTAAAAATACTTTAAAAAATAGATACAGCAGTGACACCAAGGCAAATGTTTGGAAGAAGAAAGAGAATCAATTAGAAATGTGGAGAAAAGCAAATATCTATTCAAAGAAGTCATGGTCTAAATACGAAGGAAACTAAAATGTCACATAGTTTTAAATAGTTGATGAATGACAGAAACCTTTATGCCTGTCACATTTTCCTTTGCATGAGCCAAAGAAGTGACCCAGGGTTACCTTTCCTTCTCTTTGAGTTCAGTCCTACTTTGCGGAGCAGCAGTGAACAATCTCCGTGTAATCCCAACAGTGTCAAAGCTGCTGGTTTCTCCATGTTTTAGAATCAACACAGAGACCGAGTATGAAAACTGAATGATGATTAAAGAGCAAGAGGTAAGCAGAACCTCAATAATGATTCAAGCACGATATGTCCATGTTCACCACGTCAAGTAGCATGTGAAAGGTAGGAACATGGAACTTGTCAGGAGAGGAAGGGGGAGCATAGAGTGAATTTCCTCATTTCACAAAGTGGGAGTCTGAAGTGGAAGAAGCAAGGAGATGGTTCCACAAACTCTTCACCATCGTATAGGAATTAAACAGGGCCAGGCATGGTGGCTCATGCCTATAATCCCAGCACTTTGAGAGGCCAAGGCAGGCAAATAACTTGAGATCAGAAGTGTGAGACCAGCCTGGCCAACATGGTGAAACCTCGTCTCCACTAAAAATACAAAAAAAGTCAGCTGGGCATGGTGGGCACCTATAGTCCCAGCTACCTGGGAGACTGAGGCAGGAGAATTGCTTGAACCTGGGAAGTGGAGGCTGCAGTGAGTTGAGATTGCACCACTGCACTCCCGCCTGGGCAGCAGAGTGAGACTCCATAAAAAAAATACATATATTAAACAGGCAACTATCAAATGCAGGAGGAACAGGAGCAGTGGAAGCAGAGTGAGAAATCCACTTGCTTCTATTTCCAAGTGGAGAATTGATGGATTCATCTGCATGTGATCAATCAATAAAGAGTGATAAAACATGGTATGGCAAGATGTAGCGGCAACTTCCAGGAGACCTGAACATAGAGGCCGTGAAATGCTTTGGGAGACCTGAACACAGACGCCATGAAACGCTTTGGGAGACCTAAACACAGAGGCAATTAAATAAAATGCATTGTGCAGCAATATGCCATGGATGTTTTGAGAAATGATTTTGCACTGTTTTTCGTTTTATGTTTTAGAGATGGAATCTCACTCTCACCCAGGCTGGAGTGCAGTGGTGTAATCATAGCTCACTCTAACCTCAAATTCCTAGGCTCAAGCAATCCTCCTGCCTTAGCCTCAAGAGTAGCTGGGATTATAGGCATGCACTCCCATGCCTGGCTAATTTTTTAATTTTTTTTGTAGAGACGGGGGTCTCACTATGTTGACCAGGTTGGTCTCGAACTCCTGGCCTCAAGCCGTCCTCCTGTCTTGACCTCCCGAAGTCCTTACAGGTATGGGCCATCACGCCTGGCCAAGGAATGTGGCCATAAACCAACATAAACTCTCTAGGCATTCCTACCACCTTTCGTAAGCAACACAGCCCTTTTTGCAAACACAACTTTATCCTGACTCCTAACCTATAAAATAGATCAAAGAAGCTGCTTTGATGGAAGGAAGAGTAGGTGGCCTGGAGTCCTTTATCATGTAGACTTATGTGTGTTCACACACATGCACACACATGCACACATACACGCACACACGCTCATCCCCATGTCACACACGCACACACACGCTCATCCCCATGTCACACACGCATACACACACATGCTCATTCCCATGTCACACACACGCACACGCAGACACACATGCACACACATGCTCATCCCCATGTCACATGCACACACACGCACACACGCTCATCCCCATGTCACACACACATGCACACACTCATCCCCGTGTCACACGCACATATGCACACACATGCACATGCTCATCCCCATGTCACATGCACGCACACACATGCACACATGCTCATCCACATGTCACACACGCATACACACACATGCTCATTCCCATGTCACACGCGCACACACACGCTCATCCCATGGCACGCACATGCAGACACACATGCACACACATGCTCATCCCCATGTTGCATGCACACACACGCACACACGCTCATCCCCATGTCACACACATGTGCACGCACGCACACACTCATCCCCATGTCACACACACGCACACATGCACACACATGCGCATGCTCATCCCCATGTCGTATGCACGCACACACATGCATACACACTCATCCCCATGTCACACACACGAACACACACACTCATCCCCATGTCACACACACGCACACATGCACACACATGCGCATGCACATGCTCATCCCCATGTCGCATGCACGCACACACATGCATACACACTCATCCCCATGTCACACACACGCACACACACACGCACTCATCCCCGTCACACACACGCACGCATGCACACACATGTGCATGCACATGCTCATCCCCATGTCGCATGCACGCACACACATGCACACACACACTCATCCCCATGTCACACACACACACGCACACACGCACACACGCACACACGCACGCTCATCTCCATGTCACACACATTAGTACTTCTCAACACCCCCCCACACTGCTCATCGCCGATGACACACACCCTCCCAATGACACACACATACATGCATAAACACTATACCACCCAAACCCACACACATTACTCACCTACACATAATCCTACCACACACAGGCACACCACATATCACACACACAGACACCCTACACACCCCCACCCCCACCCCACCCCGACTTCTCTAGGCCTCCAGGTTCATAGAACATAGTCTGAAAAAGCCCTGGATGGAAGCATCACATTTAACTTTAATAAGCTATTTTCTTTCTTTTCCTTTAAAAAGGTGAAAACCCACTTGCACCAGCAACGATAACATATGTGGCGATTCATTTCTTCAGGAGTACAGGTTTGACTCTGGAATCTCTGCTAGTAGCTCTTACTGCTTGCTGGTTCTTTGAAGTCAAACAGTAACGTCTTCTAATGATTCTAATGGATTACACATCCTATCATCAGAAACCCCACATAATTTCCTGAGTTCCATGTCACAAGGGAGAACATACTAATATGTCACTTGTACAAAGTCATGAAAAATGACATGAATTGCAAAAAAAAGTTTCACCGGCCAGTGGGGCCCGAAGACAAAGATCTGGCTCCGTGCTATGTCCACGCGGTTCCAAGCCAGTGCCAAGCTCAGCTGATCTGGAGCAGATACATTTGTTCCTGGAAAGGCAAGAAACCAGAATGATTTTCACTCCACGCCTGGACCGCCAGGGTTTGGCGGGTGCTGGGCAGTGAGTACAGGCATCCCCTGCGCAGCTGGCCTGGAACTAAGCATCGCTGCCTTTACTTTCACCCTGAATGACCACTGAGGTCCCAAACTCAAATCACGTCCCGGGAGGAAGGTGGAGGCAGCCCCTTCTCATGCCAGCTTCTCAGGCATGGTCTCCTTGGGAGGGACAGAAAAGGAACCCAGTGACTCAGGGACCCTCATCTCCAGGAAGGCTGGAACCCTGGGACTGCCAGGCCAGGCCAAGGGACACCAAGAAAAGCAGCCCCCCGGCCCCACAGGGGGATGAGTCCAGTGCTGCATGGTAGCCAGACAGTGACCCCTCTCCTCTCTGTAGTCCCTGTCCCCTCATGGCACCAGGCTAACCCAGAGCCAGACCCCCCTGCCCATCAATGCTAGCTTGAGGCCTATCATTAGAGCCAGGACAGAGAAATTGGACAGAGCACTGTGGAATGTAGTGACTGCAGATGAACCCATCTCATGTTTACACTCTAGGAGCCGAAGCCCTCAGTGAACCAGTTACAAATAGAAACCGTTCTGACCTCAGCCCATCATGGTCCAAGAGCACCCACAGCCCTCTGCCCCACAGAAACCTGCAGCAAGCCTTGTCATTCTGCCACGGCTTCATGCTGAGACTGCCCAAGTGACCTGGCTCAGGACCTAGCACCAGCAGACACGGTCCACAGAGGCGGGGAGGGGAAGGATTGCCGGCCAGGCCAACATCAAAAGCTCACCTTTCAGCAGGGCAGTTAAAATTGCCATCTCGATGTCCTGCTGGCCCTCAGAACCCATTCTGAATACAGTGACCTGAAAATGTGAAAAGACTGAGGTAAAGTCAAGTTGAAAACAAGGAGGAGACACGGGGTGCTATTATAAAATGACCAGAGAGACTGACGCATAATAAAATAATCCTGAGCGCTGAACACTTTCAAACCAAGTGCTGGTGATTTCTTTTTTTTTCTTTTTTAATAGAGTTTCACTCTTGTTGCCCAGGCTGGAGTGCAATGGCGCAATCTCTGCTCACCACCACCTCTGCCTCCTAGGTTCAAGCGGTTCTCCTGCCTCAGCCTCCCGAGTAGCTGGGACTACAGGCACATGCTACCATGCCTGGCTAATTCTTTTGGTATTTTTTAGTAGAGATGGCATTTTGCCATGTTGGCCAGGCTGGTCTCAAACTCCTGACCTCAGGTGATCTGCCTGCCTCAGCCTCCCAAAGTGTTGGGATTACAGGTGTGAGCCACCGTGCCTGGCTGATTTCCAGAAGTGACAGTATTGGTCTGGGGTCCCCGCCTGCCTGATGATTTTATTACTTTCCCCATCCATTTGAGAGGAGAGGAGACACACTCCAAAATCTCAGTTGCCACGGGAGATGCAAAGTCATATCTAATCAGACAGGAGATATTTGTAGGAAATATCTGTGTTTAGAATTTTGAAGAGGCTGTCTTATGTGCACAGGAGTGCCTTTTCCTTATAAATACCACTGAAAGGCCGGGGGTGGTGGCTCATACCTGTAATCCAAGCACTTTGGAGGCCAAGGCGGGCAGATCACCTAAGGTTGGGAGTTCAAGACCAGCCCGACCAACATGGTGAAACCCCGACTTTATTAAAAAATAAATAAATAAAAGAAATTAATGTTTTTAGTATTTTATAATAATGAAAAAAAAATACCACTGAAGAGGGAAGAGTAGGAAATTATTATCACATTTGGAAAATAAAATAACTTTGTAAGCACGTGTGACAGGGTGCTCTGTGGTCCTTTCCCCCAAAACTATCAATCTGAGTAATGTGAGTCTTGGAGGATGTTGTGTGATGTCACGTTGCATTTGCTAATGTTCGAAAGCGCCAGGGGCCCTCCCCTGTGTGGGCATGTTCAGCTTCTGTCATGTGCACACAGCCGCCAATTTGGTATACATTCGTACTGCCTCTCAGAAAAGGCCACACTAAAATATGAATAACCCTGTCATGCACAAATGGGCGGAATTAGAAAACGAAACATAATTCTCTCCATAGAGCTTGTTTGGAAATAAATTCGACACTTACGAGTTCCTTTTTCTTCATGCATTCCATTATAATTGCAAACAGCTGATGCGATTGTGCCTTGTTGTAATTAAATGTTTTCTGAATGGTGACTAGAAGCTGCTCCCTGAGGGACTCATTTATTATTCTGTTCAAAGAAAACGCAAGAGAACAAAACAAGGCAAGTTAAATCTATACATGAATAAGTCAGACATCTCTCTTTGAGACTCTGCTGGGGGAGATATCCTGACGTAGGAGACAAAAAGTGACCATCAAACACCGTATTCTCACTCGTCCTAAATTCCAGCTTCGTTGCCAAGCTTCTAAGGGAAAATGGAGCTGCAAGCGCGGGAGACAGCATTCCGTCAGGAACACCCTGCTCCTGAGTTCCCCTGGATGCTGACCTCAGAAAATGGGGAGAGGAGATCTAGCAAATCTTCTGATTTAAACATGGAACATCCAAGCAGACCACTTCAGATTTTCTCCTTGGCCCAGCAAAGAGGCAGTCACGCACCCGCCCTTCCTCACGCATCAGAAATCCTACCCGCCTTCTTCACAGTACTTGTGCGCAAAGGACAGGATGTCCGAGGCGCGTCCGCTGCCATCGCAAATCACCACGGGGACGGGAGGGTCTTCTCGCAGGTATTCCAAGACGATGGACGCCACGTTAGGGCCCCCCTCCACCACGAGGCCCACGAGGGGCACACCCTGCCCCAGTCCTGCAACACAAACCACATTCACCAGTAGCACCTGGGCCCCGTACCGACGGGCCACTCGTTTAACTCCTGAAGTATGGGGAAGTGTAAAAACATTATGACTTGGGGCATGCTGTGTCTGGCTGAAAGGAACTCAGGCACGTGATAACAATTTTCTTCTTTTTTGGAACATGTCTCACTCTGTCCCTCAAGCTGGAGTACAGTGGCACGAACATGGCTCACTGCAGCGTCAACCTCCCCCAGCTCAGGCAATCCTCCCACCTCAACCTCCTAAGTAGCTGGGACTACAGGTGCACGCCACCACACCCAGGTAATTTTTGTATTTTTGGTAAAGATGAAGTCTCACCATGTTGCCCAGGCTGGTCTCAAACACCTGGGCTCAAGTGATCCACCTGCCTCGCCTCCCAAAATGCTAGGATTACAGGTGTGAGCCACTGTGCCTGGCCTGATTTTTATTCTTGCATTCTGTCACATATTGTGGCCTCATGGGGAAACTTAGAACCTCAAAATCGGGAACTTTCTGACCCAGACATGGTTAAACTTCTGAATAACCCACCCTCCTGATGTTGGGTCTACCTCAAGGTGAGCACTGAGAAATACTGGAAGATATTCCTTGCTGGAAAAATACCTCCCCGGCTGTTTTAGCCCATGGTCTGAAATTCCCACCCTGATGGCTGTCCCTGAAGAATGAGACAATGAAAGGGTATCTGGACCAGCCGGGGAGATTGCAGTTTAATTCCTGACCTCTCCCTTGATATTGGGCCAATCACCAAATCACCAGAAGCCTTAGACACCTGTGAAAGGTAAACAATTACACTGCCTCCCTTACCTCCCGCAGGTGTAAAAATATCAGAACATGTGTTTGGCTATCAAATAATTTTGTAAACATTAAGTAGCATACAAATGTGGTATGCTGTTCTTCAGGAGATTTCTGTCTTCAATGGCGGGAATAAACCACTGATCTTGGAGACAGCCACATGGACCACCAGTAGCCCATCAGTGAATGACCTGTTCCCAGGGTCCTCTGTCTCTATCAGTTAACAGGACTCTTCAAGAACACAGTGGGCACCAGCTAACTTTTGGTGGCAGAGCGTGCAGGGATGGCTCTGGGAGACGGGAGGTGGTGGGAGGATTCCGGGAAGTTGGGATTCTGGAGTGGGAAGGAAATGGGAGTGGAGGCACATTTGCCTGCTTCCCAATTTTACGCCCAACTGGCCTTCATGGATCACACTCTGAGCCTGTTTCACCAGCTGTCCATTAGTTTGTGAGGGGAATGAGTCGATCTACATTAACTAAAGGCAAGTAGAAGAAGTGTTGTTGGTCTCAGCTTTGAAGGGCTTCAGATAAAATCTGCTAGCATTGGTTATGAGAAGATGGGAGACTTTCAAACGAGCTACTTCAGGGTTTCTAATTTGCTTCCTGAGGCATTTCTACAGTCAGGGACTCTTAGACATTTTGAGTGACTCTGCTGTGTCCTACCAGAGTAATTATGGTTAAGTTCATTTCAGCAAACATGCAATAAGGGTCTGCGTTGTGCCACGCCCTGACCAAGAAACACTGGAAAACTGAACCAGGATATCCCAGACTCTGCCTTTGAGATTTCCAACCCAAGCAAGGCTCAGTATTTTCAATCTTCAAGAATATGGTGGCCCAGTCATCTTCTTTTGTAGAAACAGTGTAGAACGGATTCTCCTTGGCTTAGGCTGGAGTCCTTGAAGCTCCATGCTGTAGGAAGTGACAACTGAGCATCCCTTTGCTGTCCCTGCCCTGCTCAGAGCCGTAGGCAAAGGATGACAAAGGGAAACCCACAAGTCACATGGCCAGGCAGAGGAGGGAATAAAGACTTGTAAGTCCAGAAAAATGAGAGATGTGAGATGGGGTGGCATAAAAACTTGTAAGTCCAGAAAAATGAGAGATGTGAGAACAAAAAAAAAAATCAGTCATTGACCAATTTATTCATCGAGACTGATTCCTGGAAACCCACAGTTTTTCCTAGTAGGCCATCCCTGTTCTACCCACTCTGCAGTATCACAGTCCCATACGCGGTGCTTCACAATGACCATTCGCCAGGACTAGATGCTCATCCACAGATATCTTGCCAGTAATGGGAAAAACAAAGTAGGCTTTCAGACTGGTTAACAATTGCCTGATGTTAAGAATTACTGGACTATAAACATGCTCCGAGATTATACCAGTTATTTTAATTCTAACCAGCTGTTACCACTGTTTCATCTGGTTGAGGTTCATTTCTTTCTCTCTAGTTCGACTTCAGCTTTCACCTGAGGGTGGCAGCTCCCGCTCAGGACCAGCCAGGATGACGCCCCTTCAGGAGCAGACGGATCCTGCTGCCCTCTCCAGAGCTGTCCCCATCCAGCCATCTTACTCTACATGAGAGGCCCAGAGTTAGAGAGATACTGAATGATCACATAATACTTAACATCAGATAGAAGGAATCATACTAAGTCTGTTACATTTTTTTTTCTGTTAAAACATTTTTTTTTTTTTTGAGACAGAGTTTTGCTGTTGTTACCCAGGCTGGAGTGCAATGGCACAATCTTGGCTCACTGCAACCTCCGCCTTCTGGGTTCAAGCAATTCTCCTGCCTCAGCCTCCTGAGTAGCTGGGACTGCAGGCGCGCACCACCATGACCAGCTAACTTTTGTATTTTTAGTAGAGACGGGGTTTCACCATGTTGACCAGGATGGTCTCGATCTCTTGACCTCGTGATCCACCCGCCTCAGCCTCCCAAAGTGCTGGGATTCTAGGCGTGAGCCACCGCACCTGGCCTAAAACATTTTTTTAAATAACAACTAACTATAGGGAAAAAGAACACTGGATAACCGTGGTGGGCAAGGCCATCACCATGGCGAGCACTGAGGGTTGTTTCTTGTGCCAACTTGTGAACCTGGGGCAAAGCATCCCCACATAGCCCAGTGGAAGTGATTTGGTGGGTGACTAAGTCAGGTATCTAGGTAAATCATTTTTGATTGACCTAACAAGAATCAAAGTTAATCCTCCAGTCCCCTCGGGCAGTCTCCTTCTCAGGCCGATTTTCTCTGCGACGGCAGCAGCCCAGGAGGAGCGCGTGCCTTCACAGCACTTACTTGTGTTGATCTTCTGCAGGGAGATGTGCTTTTCCAGCAGCCTTCGCAGCTTCACCTCGGCACCGTACTTGCCCAGGGTGCCATTGTCAGCCAGGATGAAGTGGGTGTGGGAGTTGTTGAGCAGAGAGAGCTTACTTAGAGGGTTGGACATGGTCTGGTACACTCTTGTTACCTGAGGAAGTGCACAGCGCAAATCAGACCTGCAGGACTTGGACGTTAAGACCAGCAAGGAAGCAAGCACAGGACACACCGTACACACAGTACACGTGTGCAGAGACCACTGCACTAAAACCTAGTCTCGCCTCTCTACCCTGCCTTTGAAGGTTTGATTTTTGCCACTTGTTACATTAAAATGGAAAGAAAGTTAATTGTTTCAGATCATGACAATCTAGCAATGACACTCCCGGCATTTAGCACAGAGAAATGAAAACTTATGTTAACCTCAAATCGTGCACAGGAATGCTTATGGTGGCTTTATTTGTAACAGCCAAACTGTCCCTCAACAGATCAGTGGTTAAAGAAACTGGCTCATCCATACCACGGGATGCCACTCAGCTATAAAAAGGAATGAAGATGGATACACGTGGGAACCTGGACGCATGTTCAGATAACTATGTGGAGTGAACAAAAGCCAGTCCCCAAAGGTTACAGTACTGTATGATCCCATTTGCAGAATCTTCTTGAAATGCAGTGGAGACGGATGAGTGGTTTCCAGGGGTTAAGGAGGAAGAGGGGTAGGACGGAATGAGGAATTTCACGTGAAAGGGCAACAGGAGACCTTGACCATAGCAATGTCAGTATCCGGGTTGTGATCCTGCATTATGATTTTGCAAGATGTTACCATTGGAGGAACGGGACAGGGTGCAACCGAGCTCTCTTATTACTCTTACAACTGCATCTGAATCTACAGTTACCTCAAAATCCGTAATTAATTTTTTTAAATTGCCAACATTTGCAGAGAAAATACTTACATCCTTTCCCACCAGGTCTTCCTTGTTCTCCACGATGCCCCATGGAGCAATTCCTATAGCACAAACCCGGCCTCTGGACTTGGAGGAGTGGTCTTTCAAGGCGTCCCCCACGTGGCTGATGACACCTGTGAGCAGCCATCAGTCATATTTTAGGCCCTTCTACTTCCCTGCATACCATCATTCATGAACTTAATGGACACCTGCCCTGAGTCCCTACATTCCCTACAGATCGGCAGGGAGACATACTCATCTTTATCATTAAAGTACACTGAAAGTCTGAGCTCATGATAACTAGTAATCTTGCATTAACTCCAAAAACAGTAAAACAAAAACAGAAACCAAAACAGCTGTGCAGGGAGCTCCTTTACAGATGTCTAAGACCTAAGGTTGGAAATAACTGGAGTCTTTCTGGCATTCCGTGGCTGCCTTCAGTCAAAGTCGAGAGCCAGAGTGCCTCCTATGTTCCTTCATGTCTTTGTGCCTCAGTTTCCTCTCCTGTAACAGGAAAAGGATTGTCAAGAGGTCTAATGAAGATGATGCTTGTACAGGGCTCAGATCAAAGAATACTGCCTGTGATGATGGGTGCCCCAGAGATGCTGACCATCATGACAATCATTATTATACTTGCTGGTCCTTTTATTTATTTAAGAATCATACCAAAGTAAAATCACACATTAGGGAATAAAGACTTCACTTTTGCCATGAACGTGATCAGGATGCAATATGTTTTGTTGTCTTTAGTCATCAGAAAGCTCTTTGGGGACCACAATGAGTTCTGGGTGGTACATTTATCATCAGGAGGGGACAGGCCTGCTCTTACCTGTGCTGACGCCCCCGGTGAAGATCCAGGCCCCCGTGGTCATGGCAGCCTTGATCAGGCCCTTCCCAAAGACTTGCTTCAGCTTGGGCTGCATCTCAAAGTTCTGGAGGCCTCCATGCACCGATATTAAGAGCTTGGGGAGTTCCAGCTGCCAGTCTTTCACCATGAGATGCAGCAGCGAGTCTGGCTTGGTGTCATAGGACACACGGATGTACTGTGAAAGAGTGTGTGGCACTCAGCCTCTGTTCTTGGTTTTGCTCCTCAAATCAAAGGGGAGTGAGGCTATGGCTCACGTCCAAACAAGAACTGTCTGGCTTGTCTCTTCCTCAGGGCCCTGGAGCCCTCTGTGAGAGTCTGTGGCCAAGTGACGGAAGGAAACTTTGGGGAAGACTGTCAGGTTTAGAAAATACAAATACAAGATGCCTGGTGCCATGGTCTGAATGTTTGTATCCCCCCAAAATTCATGTGGAAATCTAATTCTCAATGCAGTAGTATCAAGACATGGGGTGTCCTAATCAGGTCATGAGCGTCGATCCCTCATGAGTGGGACTAATGTCCTTATAAAAGAGGACACAGAGGCTGGGCACAGTGGCTCATGCCTGTAATCCCAGCACTTTGGAAGGCTGAGGCAGGCAGATCATGAGGTCAGGAGTTCAAGACCAGCTTGGCCAACATGGTGAAACCCATCTCTACTAAAACCACAAAAATTAGCTGGGCATCCCAGCTACTCAGGAGGCTGAGGCAGGAGAACTGCTTGAACCTGGGAGGTGGAGGTTGCAGTGAGCTGACATAGAGCCACTGCACCCCAGCCTGGGTGACAGAGTAAGACTCCTCAAAAAAAAAAAAAAAAGAAAAAAAAAAGGACGCAGAGAGCTTGTTCTCTGCTTTTGCCATGTGAGGACACAGAAAGAAGGCGCCATCTGTGAAGCAGAGGGTGGGCACTCACCAGACCCCAGACCTGCTGGCACCTTGATCTTAGGCCTCCCAGCCTCTAGAACTGTGAGCAATAAATTTCTGTTTATAAAGTACCCAGCCCAAGGTAATGTGTTATAGCAGCCAAACAGACCAAGACACCCAGGTAAGTCTGAATTTGAGAGGAACAATGAAGAATGTTTTAGTACAACATTTTTATTAAATGCAATAAATCATGCAATATTCGGGACATACTTGTACTGACAATTTATCCATTATATGTCTGAAATTCAAATATAACTGGGTGTCCTGTATTTTATCTGGCAATCCTAACCTTGGAGGAATCCGTTCCAAAGCTGGCTTAGCTAGAACAGTGGCAAGAAGTTGGATGAGGATGTTGTCAAGTAAATGGGAAAGGGGATCGTGGGCCCACATCTGAACTTGACCTTCTCTTCAAAGTGAGGAGAAGGTTAACAATGCTCAGACACCGTGTCTCCTATGACTGCTTCTTTGTGTCCGGGCTAATACGTAGGGTGGTATTCCCGAAGACTGTATATTGCGGCATTTGAAACACAACTGACTTTTATTTGAACAATGATGTTGGGCCAGTGAAATAAAATGAAATTGCAAAAAGCCTGTGACTGGGCACGTGGGAGCATAATTCAGAGTGAGCTGGAACAGATCACAGAGCTGAAGCCTCCTGCCTCTGGCAGGGCTCACTGGAAGGGCAGAGGGCACTCCCTGTTTACATGCAAATGTGAGGGACTTTGGTCTTTCCAGGGCCAGCTGGGTGCAGGCCCAGGGAAGCTGTGGACAGACCTCAAAGGAAAATATTTCCAAAGACTCTCAGCCCATCTAAGGGGGCTGTAGGTCCACAGTTATTAGAAAAAGGAATTTGTCTTTCATTACTGAAGATGGAGCAATGGAATATGGTTGCAGGGCTGGGCCAGAGCCTGGTTTGTGGATTCAGAGCTTTGGTATGGATTTACGGGACACTATACATTCTTTACAGTGGTGTCCAGTTTCCAAGCCTCATGGCTAAAAGCCACGTGCACAGATATATCTCTTGGTTTTTCAATGAAATTATCTAGGAAGATTGAGCCACAGTCATAAAGGAGACCAAGTATCTGCAGTTTGGGGCTGGGAGACTGGCCGCCAGTGACAGCTGTGATCCCAGTGGCACCATGTCTGAATGCCTGTCTCACCATGGCTTTATTGGAGTATCCGCCACCCTGGAATTCAAGAACTCCATAGGAATCCGTTGGGTAGCTCTGGGTGTGCTTGGCGACAGACCATTTCTCAGGCTGAGCCTCCACCTGTTGGTTTTCCTCTTCATTTTTGCTGGGCGTTGCACTGGGCAGAGGGGGGATATGCTGGTTGGTGAACTGGCCACAGCAACACCTGAAAGCAAAGGCAAAGAAGGTGTTTCTACAACGATCTTCCACTTTCCCCTTCGTTAGTAAAGATAAATTAACCTCAACAGAAGTCTACTAGCCCTTTAGTAAGCCAGCTCTATTAGGGACAGAAAGCCCCTTCTGATGGCCTTTGCCAGATAATCAGCGCATATCTCTGTATATGCCAGTTAATTTTAGACACATTGGATGGTTGCCCTTCTTTCTGAAAATATTTTAACTCTTTTTGATATTGTGAAGTGCTGAATATTCCGTGACAAAGTATAGACATGCCCTCCAAACAGAGTTGACCTTCCAGATTTTTCTTTCCCTTGTCTTTCAGGTTGGAGTGCAGTGGTGCTATCACAGCTCACTGCAGCCTGGATCTCCCCAAGCTCAGGTGATTCTCCCACCTCAGCCTCCCGAGTAGCTGGGACCACAGGCATGTACCACCATGCCCAGCTAGTTTTTGTATTTTTAGTAGACAGCATTTTGCTATGTTGCCCAAGCTAGTCTTGAACTCCTGGGCTCAAGCAATTTGCCTGCTTTGGCCTCCCAAAGTTCTCAAATTACTTACTTAGGTGTCAGCCAAATTTTTTCAATAGAGTTGAATTCTTCTGTTCCTTAGCAAAACATTTCTCCACCCAAGTAATGCTAAAAGGCTATTTCGAAAGTGACCAATATGTCTTTCTCTGCCTTGGACGGATGGCCCACTGGGCCAATAACATGCCCCAGCATCAGGGATCTTCTAGTTCTACAGCGTCTCTCCCAAAACCCAGCCCGTCTCTCGTGCCCTCCCTGTGCTCTGGCTTCCGGGCTTCTCTGAACACGTTCCCTGACCCTGTGCCAGCTTTCTTTCCTAGTGTGCCTAGGATTTCATCTGCTTTTCCGTCATTTTAGGCTGCTGTTGTGAGTGGACTGGACCCACCAAAACCTTGAACGGTTACTGCAATAGCTTGGAGTGAGACAATTTAGCTAAATTAATATCTGCTTGCCTGACTTTACAAGGCCTCTGTAGCTTATAACAGATGCACTTTCATGTAGGCGAATAAAATTGTTTGACATTTTGTGTGCAAGCCAAATCCTTTAATAAAGTTATAGCCGGTTCATTCAACCGCTCAGATCTTTCCTGTGATGGAAATTCCTTTTTGTCTAAATACATTATGAAATGCTATTGAAGAAGCCTGGAAAACATCCTGGAAACCTGTTGAAAGCCCTTGGCTCCTTGATCTTGTTAAGACGAAGAGGAATGATGTGGGCCCATCTGGTTATGAGAGTTTGCATTAGGTCGAATGGTGGATAGAAACTCTTTCCTGTGTGTGTGTGTGTGTGCGTGTGCATGTGTGTGTGTGCATGTGTGTGTGTGTGTGCACGGTATGTGTGTGTCTGATGGACATGTGTTGTATGAGTGCAGTGTGTTGTGATGTGTGTGTGCGTGTGTGTGTGTGTGTGGTGTTATGTGTGTGGTATGTGTGGGAAGGAATGATGTGGCCCATCTGGTTATGAGAGTTTGCATTAGGGCGAATGGTGGACAGAAACCCTCTCCTGAATCCCTTTGCATGTCAATGGAGTAACAAGGAGCCTGAATGACTCCTTGGTTAGCGACTCCCATGGGGAATAGACGCTGGCCACCCTTCTGGACTCCTCTTTCTGACTCCCACAAACACTAGAATAGTAGTAGACAAGCATTGGTTTGGAGAATATCATTAATTACGGCTTCCAGTTTACCTGTTAGGGTCTTTCGGGCTAGGAATTACAAAGATGCATTCCCGTTTGCAAAAGGTTTTCTCTATCCAACATTTCTGACCCTGGAAGAGAGAGAAGTGGATATTAGACCAATATATTCCCAAGTCGTCATCAGAGTCCATTCTTACACTTTTAGAAAACAGTATGTCTGCCCACAACATCTGAATAGTCATCTCCAATAATGGTGGATGCAAGTCTTTCAGGATCTTACCTCTAGGGCCTGTTAAGAGAAATGGCTTGAAAGTATGTATTTGATGGTTCTCATTTTGCACCTTAACTCATTCATATCCACCTGTTGAAGTTATTTTTTGTGCACGGTTCTGTGCTGGGAGCTGGGGGGATTTCCAAGGAGATAAACTGCAGTGTAAGTGATCTTCACCATCTGGAAATCGCATGTTAGGGGCGCAGCTCAGGGAGACCACCTGGAGCAGAGGGAGGTGGGAAGGAAATCCCCTGTGGAGGCCCTGCTGGTGCTGGATGCTCAGCGGTCGCTGCTGGCTTTATCCCACATGGTATCTTGTTCTCAGTCACCAGGGACACCTCACACAGAGACTGGGCACTGAGAAGTGAACCGGCCTGCATCTGAAGGGCCCCATTGGGCCTGCCTCCCAGGGTTTGTGGAGTCAGTTGGTGGAGAGAGTTGGGGAGAGCCCTTCCTGCAGGCGGGAGGTAGGTGCAGGCAGGCTGTGGGGCAGGGGCTTCCAGGTTCCCCGGAAAGACATGTGGGAGGCAGGGAGAGAGCCAACTCCCTTTGCTGGATCTCCATGAGGCCTGGCTCAGTGTGTGTTTGTGCTATTTATTGGAGGTACAATGTGTGTGTGGGTGTGCTATGTTTGTGTGTGTCTGATGGACATGTGTTGTATGAGTGCAGTGTGTTGTGATATGTGTGTGTCTGTGATGTGTGTGAGCTGTTATGTGTGTGATATGTATGCAGTGCAGTGTGTGGCCTGTCCATGACTATGATCTGTGTAGAGTGTGTGTGTGCACGTGCGCACGTGTTCGTGTGTCCCCGATGGACATGTATTGTATGAGTGCAATGTGTTGTGATGCGTGCGTGTGTGTGATGAGTCTCTGCGTGTGGGTTTGTGATGTGTGTGTGGTATGTGCAGTGCAGTGTGTGGCCTGTCCATGACTATGATCTGCGTAGTGTGTGTGTCTGTGATGTGTGTGGTATGTGTGCAGTGTAGTGCGTGGCCTGTCCATGACTATGATCTGTGTAGTGTGTGTCTGTGATGTGTGTGTGGTGTTATGTGTGTGGTGTTATGTGTGTGGTATGTGTGCAGTGCAGTGTGTGGCCTGTCCGTGACTATGATCTGTGTAGTGTGTGCGTGTCTGTGATGTGTGTGTGATGTGTGTGGTATGTGTGCAGTGCAGTGTGTGGCCTGTCCATGACTATGATCTGTGTAGTGTGTCTGTGATGTGTGTGTGATGTGTGTGGTATGTGTACAGTGTAGTGCATGGCCTGTTCATGACTATGATCTGTGTAGTGTGTGTGTGTCTGTGATGTGTGTGTGGTATTATGTGTGTGGTATATGTGCAGTGCAGTGTGGCCTGTCCATGACTATGATCTGTGTAGTGTGTGTGTGTCTGTGTGTGTGGTGTTATGTGTGTGGTATATGTGCAGTGCAATGTGTGGCCTGTCCATGACTATGACCTGTGTAGAAAGTGTGTGTGTGTGTGTGTGTCTGTGATGTGTGTGGTATGTGTGCAGTGTAGTGCGTGGCCTGTCTGTGACTATGATCTGTGTAGTGTGTGTCTGTGATGTGTGTGTGGTGTTATGTGTGTGGTATGTGTGCAGTGCAGTGTGTGGCCTGTCCATGACTATGATCTGTGTAGTGTGTCTGTGATGTGTGTGTGATGTGTGTGGTATGTGTGCAGTGTAGTGCGTGGCCTGTTCGTGACTATGATCTGTGTAGTGTGTGTGTGTCTGTGATGTGTGTGTGGTGTTATGTGTGTGGTATATGTGCAGTGCAGTGTGACCTGTCCATGACTATGATCTGTGTAGTGTGTGTGTGGTGTTATGTGTGTGGTATATGTGCAGTGCAGTGTGTGGCCTGTCCATAACTATGACCTGTGTAGAGAGTGTGTGTGTGTGTGTGTGTGTCTGTGGGGAGCTTATAGGGTGGTTGCAGGCATGGGGAAGTGAAGCACTTAGCATGTGACAATCCTGAGTCACATCCTAGAGAAACCGTTGTTGGCTGAACCTCGTGTCCTTGGCCACTTTCCCACAATCGCCATGAGGAGTGCCCCGTGTGCCCGTGACCAGGTGGGACTGAGGTGTCTGTGGGGTGAGGCCTGGCTGGCCTCCCAGCTGTCCCCATCCACCCAGGCAGCAGTGCTGCTCTGGGAGGTCCCTCGTGTCTGGGAAGATCACCTCTGCAGAGGTCTGCAGTGACAACCTCATGTCACAGAGGCCCTCCACAGCACGGTCATGCCAATATCCCATCTGTCATTTCAGGAGAGCCCCAGCCCTAGTCCCAGCTGTGACTAGGGCCTGCAAGTACCCCCCAAACTCAGCCTTTTTGGGGAGATCCAAGTTGGTTTGTTACTTGGCCTTTTGAATAATGGGAATGGTATTAATTCAAATCTTCCCCAGAAGCCTTCAAAAAGCAACACCGTACACTTTTCTCTGTAAATGATTTAATGACTGCTTAAAAACACCACCACTGGCCTCAGAGGTTGGTGTTTTCATGCTAACACAAGGGAGGCAGGCAGTGTGGGCTCGGGGAGAAAGGAGAAAGCACGGAACAGGAGCCTCTGAAGCCCTGCCTACCCTTCTGTTTGCACTTTTCCCTTGTTTTGCACTTCTCCAGTGCAAGACAGTGAAGCCCAGAACGTGCTGCCTGGAAAGAAACTGTGTTTTCCCCTTTGCATCTCATGTCTTACTTCCTGGAAAGGCAGAGAAGCCCTTTTTTTTTTTTTCCGAGATGGAGTTTCGCTCTTGTTACCCAGGCTGGAGTGCAATGGCGCAATCTCGGCTCACCACATCCTCTGCCTCCTGGGTTCAGGCAATTCTCCTGCCTTAGCCTCCTGAGTAGCTGGGATTACAGGCATGCGCCACCATGCCCAGATAATTTTTTGTATTTTTAGTAGAGACGGGGTTTCACCATGTTGACAAGGATGGTCTCGATCTCTTGACCTCATGATCCACCCGCCTTGGCCTCCCAAAGTGCTGGGATTACAGGCTTGAGCCACCGCGCCCGGCCCACCCTTGTTTTTTTATAACACGGGTCGCAGTATTTGGACTCCATGCCAACTAAAGACAAGAACTTTAAACAAAGATTGAACTCCCATGAGCAGGTTACTTTTTCTGAAACGTAAGATAGCAATTCTGAAGCTGCTTTTTATGTCTTCTAGGACTGAACAAAGAGATCAATACATTGTAGATGATTGGAGCTGGGTTTCTCACTGCTGGAGGATGGAGTTACAAATGTGGAAAGTGGGGAAGGTCTCAATGAACCCTGTGGCGCTGAACTAAAATTTAAGTTATGGGTGTGAACTCATGGTTTGTAATATATAGAGACAGGTATAAAAACAGATATAAATGTATGTGTCATCCGTTTCTCTATACACACACACATATATGTAAATATAACTTTTGTATTAATTATCTATTGATTAACATAACAAATTGTCCCAAACTTAGTGGCTTACAGCAACAAACATGTATTATCTTTCAGTTTCTATGGACCAGGAGTTGAATGTGGCTTAGCTGGGTGCTTCTGACTCCGGTCTCTCACAAAGATTTGATGGAGCTATGGGTGGGGGCTGTAGTTTTATGGGAAGGAATGAGACCCAGAAGCATCCATTTCCAAGCTGACTCCCATGATGGCTGGCCCCAGGCCCCCCTTAACTCCTTGTCAGGAGATCCTCTCTCTGGGCAGCTCATGAAGGGGCAGCTGACCTCCCTCTGAGTGAGCAAGTGAAAGAGGGTGTGCAAAATAGAAGCCGGTTCTCTTTACAACACGGTGTCAAAAGTGACAGCCCATGGCTTTTGCCATAGTCCATTCATTAGCATTGAGTTACCCCAGGGTGGGGGCTACACAAAGCATGCATATCAGCAGGCAGGGACCTTGGGGCTGTATGCCCACATACAAAAGCACATACCAAAGCATGTCTGTATACTTACACTCTCATACATTTCCTGGCTCCCTGAACAGGCTCTGCAATAACACCTCAATAGCAGTGAGCATACCTGTGCTCCAATACTGGTTTCCAAATACCATTCTCCACTAAAAGGAATCCAGGGCTACAGCAGGAAGTGTAAGGGCCTGGAACATCTTATTGTACCAGCAAGTGGGAAACTTTGCTTCTGACATGGGAACATGCCAAAAGAACACAGTAGCCACTTGAAGGCGCCCCCAACGGCATGAAAATAAGCGACTACAATGAAGAATTATAACCCTTAGACTTAAAGACCCATGAGTCTACACTGATATATAAACATACGTAAATAAATGCACAGGGCAGAGAGAAAGCTCTCTCTTCTTGGCAAATCCCTATTAAATGTGGAAGGGATGATGAATCAGAAAATCACCATTTGGCAACCATCAAGAATCTCTGATGAATGCTAAAGGTAGTGGGTAAAAGTTTGAAGAATAACAATGTATTTACATAATCTCAGAGTATCTCCCATGGATACTTATTAATTACAAAGGAGAAATTAGTAACTTGACAGTGGAGAATTCTGGGGAGAACCACCTCAAAGTGCACATCGCCTGTCGCGGAACAAATATTCATCATGAGGCTCTGGATGAAATGCACCAAGAGGAACAAAGTGCCCGAAGTGCATCATCTGAACCTGATCTGGAGGTAGCATCATCAGACAGCCCGAACCGAGGGGCATCCTACGAAATAACCCATCTGCACTCCTCAAAAAAACAAGGCCACGAAAGACAAGGAAAGACTAAGGATGATTCCAGAGGCTGGAGACAAGACCTGGCACTGTCCCGCCATAGCGCCAGGCCCGCTTCCAAGCCCTCCCCCATCACCCTCGACCCCGCCCCTTACCCTGCCCGCTGCCCCCTGCCCCCTGCCCCCTCTCAGGGCCCCGCCCTCTCAACTCTGTCCTCCAGGCCCCACCCTATGCTCCGCTCCAGCCCAGCTCCCTCTCACAGCCCCGCCCACCTCCCTGCCCCCTGCTCCATCTCACGGCCCCGCCTTCTCAACCCAGGCCCCGCCCCCAGGCCACACCTCCAGCCTTGCTCCATCTCACGTCCACGCCGCTCATCCTTCCCCACACACCTTCCCTGGCAGCCCCTCTCACCACCCTAGGATAAGAAACTAGCGCTGGGGCCCTGCCCAGAAAACCTGTGCCAGCACAGCGTGGGGAATCAGAGACTAAAAGCCAGGCTCCGAGGCTTAGGCCCCACATTGTGAAAGAGGGAAACACCGTCTACCCTTAATGGACTTAATGCCACCGGCAGATGAGGGAGCAGCAACGTGCCCCTTGCTTGCTTTTGTGGCTAAGTCTGTTCCATCACAGGGGGTGTTTAGATGTCACCTTCACAGCGGGGCTCCCGGTGCCCTTCTTGTGCCAGTACAGGGCATCTGTGACACCTCTGGGGCATCGTCCTTGCATTTTGTCCCCCAAATTCCCAAAAGCAGGGCTTTTCACGGTGCCGAGCGCTAGCACTTGCTGTGGCTCGGCACCAGGGCAAGTGCAGCTGGCACCATGGCCCGAGATGGGCTTAATTCACTCCTTCTGCATCACTGGAAATCCAGTGTTTCCTGATAAAAACACTAGAATGTGACGAACGTACTTTCTCAGGGGATGGGGAGAATGGAAGTGCTTTACTTAGGTATTAACCATTAGTTTTTAAAAAGTTGATATATAAGAAATAGCCTCAGTCCAGCACCGTAAGCTACTGCTGAGTCCCCAGAAATCTAGAACCTACGAGGATAAACAAGAGGAGTGAGAGCCACTTTGCCTGCAGCCTCTCTTGGGAAGCAAGATGAACAAATCCCACCCTCCCTTTGTTCCAGCCTCTGCTCTAATGTGGTCTCTTCACCAGGGCTCCTTGACTCCCCATCTGACTCCAACCCCTGTACCCTGTTCTCCATACACCCTCTCCCCACCTCTCCCCTCTCCCCTTTGGTGCGAAAACTCGCACCAAAGCCACGGAGGCAGCAGCCCCCTTTGGTTCTCTGCTCTACCTCCTGTGCCTCCAGGAGTAGCTGGCAAGAGCTCAACATCTGCTAATGACTCAGCAATTTACTCAGTCTCCCGGAGGAGCAGCGCCATCTGCTCAGCCCTTGCTAATGCCACTACAGCAGCAGAGCCCTGCCACCCACACCTGCTGGCAGGGCACACACGAAGTAAGCCAGGTCACTCCAGGAGAGGCACGGCTCACCCAGGGAGGAGCTGGGTCTCCTGAATCTGTTCAGAGGTAGTGTGCAGGTAAAAGGCAATGGGTGGAGGCCCCTCAGTCAAACTTTCCTCCTCCCCCTCCTGCCACGCTCCAGGGCCGAGCAATGCCAAGGTCATAACCAACAGCCAAACCGCCCTGACTCCTTACAGATTGGTCATGCAAGTTCCAGTGCAGCGATAACCCCACTGCAGGGGAGACCCACCTGTCCTTGTGAAATTAAGGGAGAGGGCAGGGCTTCCTGTGCTTCATTCACAAGCCCTTCAGAACCTCCCCACCCCCATTAGGTGAGATACTGCCCACTCGTGCAAAATAGTCCCATCCATCAGAAATGGTTATTTTGAATGCCTTTGTGCCGAATGATAGGAGTGCTGGCACTGGAGGTTGAAATCCCACTGAGATTTTAAGAGTGCTCGTCTCACTGCGAAGTCTGTCCACCCTGGCTGAGTGAAGGGACAGTGGAGGTCATGCTGGAGGCAGACTGCTGGGGCACCATGCCCCCAACCCCTCTGAGCTGTGACTTTCTCATCTCTGAAAAGGAAATGGGTTTGAGTGGTTTTGAGCCTTAGCTGGGATCATATCTCTACAGTTTGGGAGGTACTAGATTTACATACTATCCCGGTCCACACTTATGAAGAGTAAATCCCTTATTTATTCTTTAAAGAAATACCTGCTACAAACATGGCCAAGGAAACCTTCCTACCACGTGGGCGGTGGCTGCTCAGGTGCACGTTGTTAACGTTATTCCCTGGGCTGCTTAGAGGGAGGAAGTGTGCCCTGCTGAGGACCCAGCAATTTTTCCTCAGCAGCCAGGACCATGTGTCCATGCAGGGCCGTGGGGAGGGCACAGGAAGAAGGTCTAAAAGGTGTGCTGAAGGGCAATGGGAAATGTTCTGCCAGCTCTGTATTTATTTATTTATTTATTTTTTTACATGGAGTTTCACTCTTGTTGCCCAGGCTGGAGTTCAATGACCCAATATTGGCTCACTGCAAACTTCACCTCCCAGGTTCAAGCAATTCTCCTGCCTCAGCCTCCCGAGTAGCTGGGATTACAGGCATATGCCACCACAACAGCTAATTTTGTACTTTTAGTAGAGACAGGGTTTCTCCGTTGGCCAGGCTGGTCTCGAACTCCTGACCTCAGGTGATCCACCCACTTTGGTCTCCCAAAATGTTGGGATTACAGGTGTGAGCCACTGCACCCGGCCCTTATTTATTCTTTAAAGAAAGAAATATCTGCTACAAACATGGCTAAGGAAACCTTTGTACCATCTGGGTGGTGGCTGCTCAGATGTACATTGTTAGGTTATTCTCTGGGCTTTTTAGAGGGGGCCAACGAACTGTGGACAGCAAGTGTCAGCCCCGTGGAGAAGTCTTCCCCTGAAGGGGAGCCCAGAAATGGTGGGAGCTGGAGAGGAATGAAGGGTCACAAGGGGGGGCTTTAACAATCTGACATTCTAGGAGGTGTTTACACACACAGGTGGGGGCGACCTGCAAGGAGGTGTAAAAGAGGGTGCAGGGGCATGCCTTGAGAAGCCTGGACGGAGGCTGCAAAGACAGGGTGTGACTCTGGTCTGGGAAGACGCGGCTCGGGGAAGTGGCTTCTGAGTGTCAGAGCTGGTGTACTGCCAGGCGAGGCTCTGTTTACTCCATGCCCTGTGTCTGGGGCCAGAATTAACAAGCAAACCCCACAGTGAAATGACTGATGTGTGGACTAGGTTATCCAGAAGAAACTGCTTGTTTTGTGTATATATTTAGAGCAGACAATTCAAACTCTCATTCCCACAGCTGCATGTGGGCCACACATGGGCTTGGTTTGACCCTTGTAAAGAAACTACATTTAGCTGCCATTATTAAGCAAAAGGGAGATTATACTTATGGCTTCTCTTGAAAGCCCTCAGGATGTGGGAACGCTGGGTTGAGTCCCTGCACAGCTGCAGGTGGCAGCGGGTTCCCACATCTGCACTGACGGCTCCCTGGGACCTGCCCTTGCCTGGCTCCTGGGGGCACCTCTGGGCCCCACCTGGGTTAGCACCTGCGTGCCTGAAACTCTCCATGCGAGAAAGTCAAACAAGCTTCCCAGCCAAAGCACTGCACAAGCCGCCCGGCCTTATGTGCACAAAGGTTGAAAAGCCACAATCACTCCTTCCTGCTCCACCCTCCCACCCCCTTGCTCCACTGCCACTGAAGGTCCTGGCCTGGGTCCAACAGGCTATTCATTTCTGGGTGTCTCAGCTGAAAGTCGCTCTGGCTTCTCATGGATACTCTCAGGTCTGATGCAGCCTCCTGCCTCTAGCTGCAGAGAGCACAGGTAGGAGGGCCCAGCTGAGGGTCACCTTGGTCCCAACTTGTGGAGCCTCATCTGCAAAATGAGGACAATGATGTCCCTTGTGTCTGCCCCACAGGCTGGTGTGAGAGCTTAGTGACATCATGCTTGGAAGAGCTTTGAAACTCAGTGTCCTCCGCTTCATCATCGCCATCCTCAGGAAGGTGACAGGTGTGGCTTGCAGGAAACGCTGGAGGTGATTGCAGCCGACCCCTCTCCTGGGCCAGGGTTCCCTCTCCCCTGGGTTTCTAGCCCTCTTCTCTCCCAGGGCCTCTCCTCTGGGGACACCGAGAGAACCCCCTCTAGACTAAAGTCCAGGAAACAGAGCTGGATCTTTAAAGAAAGTGACATTTATCTTTTTACTCTTTAAAAAATTGAGATATAATCCACACACCCTAAAATTACCTTTTTAAAGTCTGCAGTTCAGTGTGTTACATATAGTCCCAAGATTGTGAAACCATCACCAACCGTTCTGACCAGAACACTTTGATCACCCCTAAAAAAAGGTCTGTACGCATTATCAGTCACTCCTCCTTCCTCCCTGACCCCGTCCAGCTCCCGGCAACCACAAATCGACTTTCCGTCTCCACGGATTTACCTATTCTGGGCACTTGATATGAATGGAATCATTCAACACGTGGCCTTTCACGTCTGGCTTGTTTTGCTCAGCATGTTTTCAAGGGTCATCCAGGTGGCACAAATCAGGACTTTATTCCTTTCTATGCCTCTGTAATATTCCATGACATGAATTCATCAGTTGATGAATTTGGGTTGTTTCCACTTTTGGCTATTGTGAATAGTGCCATCAGTAAAAACGTTTTTCTAGTTAAAGGGAATATAAAATAAGGCTAGGAAAAAAGGAAGGAAGTTCATTAGCTTGTTCATTTTGGGGTTGTGGGAGGGGTTACAGACTTTTTCTTCAATTTCTTCAATGTCAATTTGTGTCTTTAATTTTCTAAAGACAAACATAGCTTATTTTTAAAAGGAGAAAAAGGAGAATATGCCCAGGGTCACCCAGCCAATACCAGGAGGCCTCAGTCCAGGGTCTCCCCAGCCATGGCCAGTTCCAAGAGTCCAGCCTCAGTTACACCCTTGGAATTTCTGCAGCGACACTAACATTTGCATTTTCCAGTGCACTGCTGCCTGTCTCTCTAGAACATGCGCATATTTAACCTGCAATTGCAAATAATGGAATCATAGGGCGTGTGTCTACTGCTAACAGTTGTCATTAAGAGCCATGAAAAGATCACAAAATAGAAGGAAGCCGTATCAGAATTCAAACAGTGGATTGTGTCAACACTGTCAGGTTTTACTCTGAAAATGTGAGCATGTGCGGGTTTGATTTGGGAGTTTTCACTGGAGTTGTCATGACATGATTTACAGTCCAATCACGTGTGTTGATGTCTTAATTCAAGGTGGCGCTGGCCAGATACCAGGAACACAGTTGCTGTTGCCCCTGCCAGGCCAACCTCGTCGCGGGTAATGGGGTAGCTGACTTTCGGGCAGAATGCTGGGTGTTACTAATGAGCCCTGACCCAGTTAGTGCAAATAGCCAATTAGGAGAACAAACCAAAACAAAAACAGAAGAGCCGCAGTGCAGACCGCCAGTCATCCAGACGGGCCACCGCGCAGACCCCCAGTCATCCAGGCGGGCCGCAGTGCAGACCCCCAGTCATCCAGACGGGCCACTGTGCAGACCCCCAGTCATCCAGGCGGGCCGCAGTGCAGATCCCCAGTCATCCAGGCGGGTCACACAGCAGCCAGAGTCAGGCTTCTGAACCTTTGATATTTGCTTCTCATTTTTGACCACGGACAGAAAAGGTACCCTGGACCCACAGCCACAGGCCCCATAGACTTGGAGAAAAATCCCAGGCCCAGACTGACAGGTGAGCAATGTCCTAGAATGAAGACATGTGGGACTAACTCGTATGGCCACTGCTCTCTGACTGTTCCTGGGAGAGCAAAGGGAAATGGGCTGGGTATTGGAGTATCCAATTCTCCCACCCTTCAGAGCACTACCTTCATACTCGTCACAAACAAGGGCTGTCACAAGCAGATAACTCCAGCTAGGGCATCTGCTGGGCCTGAGGAAAAGGGGTGGACTGCTGGGGAACACCTAGGGGCTATGGGGACAACCATGGGCAATCAGTCCAGGCTGGGAGGAAGGGAGAGGTGGAGAGGGAGGGCAGTGAGGTTGGCCTCTAGCCCCTCAGGCAGAGCAGGCAGAGCAGGGAGCTCCGGCTGGCGTCAGACTCCACTGCTCTCCATTTACGGAGTCACACAGCAATAAGCCAGGCAGGCACTTCTAACACAAGCTGTGCTTTGCAGCTGTGTGTAGCCCCTTCCCCATCACAGAGGGGACCCTCAAGCTTTGTGGCATCATGCTCTTTCAGGGGGTGGTGACC
This sequence comes from Saguinus oedipus, assembly GCA_031835075.1. Taxonomy (NCBI): domain Eukaryota; kingdom Metazoa; phylum Chordata; class Mammalia; order Primates; family Cebidae; genus Saguinus; species Saguinus oedipus. The sequence goes on from CM063174.1 coordinate 16,553,769, forward strand.
AAGGACATGACGTGCCCTGAAAATGAGGAAAGGCCCTGGTTTCTGGGTGCCTGTGGGTGCTCAGGTCAGCATCGCCACCTCTCCCAGCAGGGGCCCCGGGGGCTGAGTGGAGCCAGCACTCCTCCCTGTCTCTGCCCCTCAGGCCCTGCCCCAGGTGGAACATGGCCCAGAAACTTGCTTCTAGAAAGGAGCCCAGAGATCCCGTGCTGGTGTCTTTCAAAGCATTCCTTCCCTGGTCCAAGGGAGGTTGTTAAAAATGCAGATATCTGACAACCTTTACAGTAGGAGGAAATATTTTCACATCATATATCTGATAAGGGATTAATATTCAAAATGTGTTAATATTTAGAATACCCTACAACCCAATAACAACCAACTGATTAAAAAACGGGTGAAGGACTTCACATACTTCTCCAAAGATGATGCATGAATGGCCAAAACACATGAAAAGATGCTCTCCAACACTCATCTTAATTAGGGAAATGACAATTAAAACCACAGTGAGGTACCACTTCACACCCATTAGGAGGGACACTCTGAAAACACAGGAAATAGCAAGTGCCAGTGAGGATGTGGAGAAACTGGAAAACTTACTCATTACTGGCAGGAATGTGAAAGAGTACGGCCACTATGGAAACCAGTATGGCAGTTCCTCAAAAACGAAACACAGGATTATCACATGATCCAGAGTTCTACTGGATCTAAACCCAACAGCACTGAAAGCAGGTCTCAAGAGGGATTTTTATGCTGTGTTCATAGCAGCATTATTCACAACAGCCAAGAGGTAGAGGTAACCCAGGTTTTCAACAACAGATAAGTGGATAATAAAATACGATCTATGTACACAATAGAATATGATTCAGCCTTAAAAGGAAGGGCATCCTGGTTGGACTTGGTGAGTCACACCTGTAATCCCAGCACTTTGGGAGGCCAAGATAGGCGGATCACCTGGGGTCCGGAGTTCGAGACTAGTCTGACCAACATGGAGAAATCCCACCTCTACTAAAACTACAAAATTAGCTAGGCATGGTGGCGCATGCCTATAATCCCAGATACTCAGGAGGCTGAGGCAGGAGAATTGCCTGAACCCAGGAGGTGGAGGTTGCGGTGAGCCAAGATCGCGCCATTGCACTCCAGCCTGGGTAACAAGAGCGAAACTCCGTCTCAAAAAAAAAAAAAAAGTTGGTAAGATGCTACATTTGATGTTATGTGTATTTTACCACAACTAAAATAACCTTGTAAATTAGAAATGCAGACATCCAGACTCCCCTCTCGTCCTTAGACTCAGACTCGGGGACTATGAGTGGCATTTCCCACTAAGCCCCCTTGGGATTTGGGGGCGGTCATGTGAGACTGACCACACATGCTGCACTCAGCTCCTGCCATTTGTTGGGGCCTTCCAAGCCAAGCCCTCAAGAAACCGCAAGTTCATTGTGTTGGGGGGATGCGTCAGAGGGGGGCCCTGATGGCAGTACCGGCACCTGGATGCCCAGTAGGAGGTCAGCATCTGCCCCTCAGAAGTGCGTTTGCAGAAGTGCCTAGAAGCTGACGAGCTGGCCGGATGCCGCTGGGCTCCTGGTGCTTTCTTGGGTGATGGGCAGGGCTAGATTTAGGGAGAGGCAAGTGAGGCACACACCTGGGGGTACCAGAAATCTAGTCATTAGGATAAGTAACATTTAATGCCATATTTAAAACAAAAATAAAAATCAAGGCCTGGCGCAGTGGTTCAAGCCTGTAATCCCAGCACTTTGGGCGGCCAGGGCGGGTGGCCCACCTCAGGTCAGGAGTTCAAGACCAGCTTGACCAACATGGTGAAACCCTGTCTCTACCAAAAATGTAAAAATTAGCTGGGCATGGTGGTGCATGCCTGTAATCCCAGCTACTCGGGAGGCTGAGGCAGAAGAATCGCCTGAACCCAGGAGATAGAAGTTACAATTAGCTGAGATCACGCTATTGCACTCCAGGCTGGGCAACAAAAGTGAAACTCCATCTTGGAAAAATAAATAAAAATAAAAATAAATGCAGAAAACGCATGATGAACACCGTATGGAAACTGAAGACAGGCTGCTGTTTGCCTCATGGTCCTGCATTACTGTGCAACAGGAGTGGTCGTTTCAGGCAGCTCATAATTCCCTGGCCATGCGGCCAGCATGTCCCCGACTGGTGGGATTTCTGAGGGTTGATAATGGTGGGCCAATATGTCAGGCAATGGGAGGCTTTATATATAGTCATGTTTTTTTGGTCTTAGAGCTCTCATTAACTTTTCCCACTTAGTTCAAAATCTGGGAGGGTATTTCGGTAACTGTCCATAAAGTACACATTGTTCCTTCCCCAACAGAATCCAGTAGGGTTTGGCTTGATGCCTATGACAGGTCATTGGTGACCATGGCCCGCTGACCCTCATGCTGGCACACATCGCTGCTGGAGAAGAGTGGGGAGGCCCGTGTGCAATAGCACATTCCTGGGGCCGAGACAGGCCTGAGAGGCATCCTGGGCTCTGTAACTCCAGGAGGCCCAGAGTTCACTGGCTGGGAGAATGTGTAATTAATGAGAAGGGCCCAGGCCCGGCTGCCCTGTGCCCGTTCACTGCATGGTTGAGGAAGCGTCAGCTCCGACACTGGCATGACCTCTCCAAGGCCTGGAGCTTGCTTTAGACTTGTAATAGATGAGTGTCGTTTTCCTCAATATGGTGTCGTACATAAGCTTTTGGGTCCCAGAGCACCACGGAATGCACTCCTGGCTGCCCCTGCGAGGGGACACCTGTGCCATGTGGCTCACAGAGAGCTGATGCCACTTGGGGCAGAGCATCCTGCGCTGGCCTGGAGAACCTGTGGGGGTGGGAAGTAACTAGGGTGTGTGTGTGTGTTTGGTTTTTCTTTCCTTAAAATTAAAAACAAATGAAAAACCCCTAAACCAATACGTGCTCAATGGAAGAAATTAGAAATACACGGCAATATTAAAACAGAAAAGTGATTCTTTTTCCCTCTGCAACCCTAACCTCCAGCAGTAACCCCTGTGATCGGCCTGGTGTGTTCCCATCAGCTACTTCCTCCTGCTTCTCAATGCACATGCTCTTGTAAAGGACTTTTTAAAAGGAAAGTTTAGCAACATTTGTGGGAGCCTTTTTGAGCCCTATGCCCAGAGCTTCCTCACCCTGTAAGCAACTGCATGGTACTCCCCAGTGTGGCTGTTGCTGGCATTCCTGCTTTCTGAGAGTGATTCCATCTGGTATTTTCCACATGAAACTGCACCCTGGAGCTAGGCGCGGCAACTCACGCCTATAATCCCAGCACTTTGGGAAGCTGAGGCAGGCAGATCACCTGAGGTCAGGGGTTTGAGACCAGCCTGGCCAACATGGTGAAACCCCATCTCTACCAAAAATACAAAAATTAGCCAGGTGTGGTGGTGGGTGCCTGTAGTCCCAGTTACTTGGGAGGCTGAGGCAGAAGAATCGCTTGAACCCGTGAGGCAGAGATTGCAGTGACTCAAGATTGTGCTGTTACACTCCAGCCTGGGCAACAGAGTGAGACTCCATCTCAAAAAAACGGAAATTTTACCCTGGAAAAAAATCTTCCCAATAGGCCTGAATGGTGCTGGAAAGCTTTCCTCTTAAGGTCATTTCTTCAGGTTTAAGCTTTGAAAGTGGCTCTTTAAGTAAAAATACGGTAAATAGTGCGGTGGAAGGAGAACTTTGGATTTAGACGTACCTGAGTCAGCTCCAGATCCACCATTTCTTATCTTTATGACATTGGCTGACTGACTTAACTTTCCTCAGTCTTGATGTGCTTGTCCATGACATGGGGTAATGAGGCTGGTTTTCCATGGTTTTTGTAAGGATTAAGTGTGTAAAACTTCAAGCTCAATGTCTGCAGAGATTGTATTCAGTAAACAGTTTTCAAATTTCTTCTTTTTGAGACAGAGTCTTGCTCTATCGCCAGGCTGGAGTGCAGTGGCACGATCTTGGCTCACTGTAACCACTGCCTCGCGGGTTCAAGCTATTTTTCTGCCTCAGACTCCCAAGTAGCTGGGACTACAGGCATACACAACCATACCCAGATAATTTTTGTATTTTTGGTAGAGATGGGGTTTCACCATGTTGGCCAGAATGGTCTTAATCTCTTGACCTTGTGGTCCACCCACCTCAGCTTCCCAAAATGTTGAGATTACAGGCGTGAGCCACTGCAATCAGCCTTCAAGATTCTTAAATAAGCATTAGCTAATTAAAAAAAAAAAAAAAGTGCAACAAGGGTAAGAGTTCTGCTTCTGCTTCTGTTTCAATGCCCGGGATCTGTTGGGTAGGTCGGGTAGACTCATGACATTGTCTGCAATTCCCTCATCCACGGCCAAGGAAGCAGGAGGCCAGTGGAATGGCAGAGCTGAGAGTGAAACCAGGGCCGCACACACTGTGCCGGCGATCAGACACAAGGAGACAGAGACCCTTTACTCCAGAACTCACAGCTCAATCATCAGCCCTCACGGTGCTGGAGATAAATCTTGGTTTGGTTTTGCAAGCCTTTCGCAAGTAGCTGCCCACTCTGCCCTTGTGGACAGAGTCACCATCCACATTCAATGGGCTTCTGGTGCTGCCGGGGGCCAGTGTGCACATGTTAAGTCAATAAGTGCCTCTCAGGCCTCAGCACTACCTGTTTAGCAGATTGGCCAGTTCGCAGCGGTCCTCTGAGGGATGGAGACCCGGGATGGAGATCCAGGATGGGGCAGATCCAAAGGACAGGGAAGGGCACTGAATGGGCACTCCTGAAGGGCTGGGCTTGGGAACAGCAGGGATTGCTTCTGGCAGGCAGGCCGCGTGGGAGTGGCCCTGTAGAGAAGGATGGGGGATGGCTCGTGGTGGCGAGGGCGGGTGGGACCTCCCAAAGGGGTTCACATGTGCGCTGTGTTCCTCTGGGGCTGTCTTGACCCAATGTGGTCTGCAGTGACCAGTGACTCATGCTCAGTGTCTGGGCTGCTCATATGTTTATAGATAAACATTCCCTCATGCCTCACAACTCAGCTTGTAAAACTTCGGAGGGTTATGGGGAAAAAGAACCCATCTTCAAAAGTTCAGTGGGGCCTTTGTAGGCTGGACCACTTCGAATGTCACACAACAGCCAAGCATGCATGTGGCTCACACTGTTAGCTTGCAGGTGTGTCAAGTGGACTCAGCCCCTGCAAGCTCCCAGGTGGGCCCAAGCCCCCACAAAGTAGGCTGAGAGGGGTTAGGATGAGAGAGAAAGGTTTTCTCTCTGGTTGATTGTGGAGGCCCTTGAGGGGTGGGGTGGGGTGGGGCACGGGAGTAGCCCTGAGGGATGAGAGGACTGGTCCCGGCAGGAGCCCTGGAACGTGCTCATGGGAGTGAGAACAGCAGGGGCAAGGCAGAGTGCAGGGTCTCATTTCTTTACTGTGGGGACCACCGTGCCTGTCCCACAGAATGAAGGTGTGGTGTGGGTGCACAGTAAGTCTGCAGGGAACACCAGCTCCCCTGGTTTTACAAATGTAGAAACTAGGGCTACGGAGGACTTAGGGTTTTGGCAGGGGCTCTGGGAGGCAAGTGGCACCAAGAGAGGAGATGGAGCCATCAGCCCAGGCCGGCCACGCGGCCAGGCAGTCAGGCCCGGACCCCCACCCCCAGCCCTGTCCCTCATTACTTAGGGCCTCCTTTGGCAGACTCAAAATGTTTTCTCCAAAATGGGCTTTTGCTTTTGAGCCTCCCCCTTTCAGGAGGACAGAAAACAATTTCTCATTGCCTCAGGAAGTGGAGCAGACACATTCTCCACAGCCCAGCACTTCCACACTGAGGTTTACTCCAAATATACTTGTGCATGTGTGTGTTCCAGGAGACCACATGCGCATGTTCTCAGGAGCACTGTTCAGAAGCACTCAGTGAGAGCCGCCTAGATGCCCTGCCGCGGCAGGACGTGTGAGGACGTGGCTGTGCAGTCCTGCGGGAATACCACACAGCAGCGAGAACAGACAGACTTCAGCTACCGTATGGGTGACTATCCAAGCACAGCACAGAGGAAAGGAAATGAGTCATCAAAGATAGACACAGTGTGATTCCATTAGTATAAAGTTCAAAAGCAGGTAAAGGTAAAGAATGCATTATTTAGGCATATAGACGAAGATCGAAGTAAAATGATAAGAGGCCGGGCACAGTGGCTCATGCCTGCAATCCCAGCACTTTGGGAGGCTGAGGCAGTGGATCACCTGAGGTCAGGAGTTTGAGATCAGCCTGGCCAACATGGTGAAACCCTGTCGCTACTAAAAATACAAAAATTAGTCAGGTGTGGTGGCGCACACCTGTAGTCCCAGCTACTTGGGATAACTGCTTTAACCTGGGAGGCAGAGGTTGCAGTAAGGCGGTATTGCATCACTGCACTCCAGCCTAGCCAACAGAGCGAGACTCCAACTAAAAAAAAAAAAAAAAAAATCCCAAAGAATTCACAAAAAAGCTAGTGCTAATAAACGAGTATGACAGAAGTGCAGGGTGAAAGATCACCACACAAAAATTAGATGTATTTCTGTACAGTGAAAACAATTCCATCTATAATAACATCAAAAATTAGAAAGTATCTGGAAATAAATTTAAACAAGGAGGTGAAAGGCTTATACACTGAAAGTGACAAGAACTTGCTGACTTGCTGAAAGAAATTAAGACATGAATAAATAAATGGAAAGACATCCTGTGTTCATGAATTGCATTGGGCTTAATAGACAAAGCAGTCTTTTTTTTCTTTGAGATGGAGTCTCGCTCTCTCGCCCAGGCTGGAGTACAGTGGCATGATCTCAGCTCACTGCAGTCTCCACCTCCCCGGTTCAAGTGCTTCTTGTGCCACAGCCTCCGCAGTAGCTGGGACTACAGACATATGCCACCATGCCCAGCTAATTTTTTTTATTTTTAGTAGAGTCAGGGTTTCACCATGTTGGCCAGGCTGGCCTCCGACTCCTGACCTTAAGTGATCTGCCCACCTTGGCCTCCCAAAGTGCTGGGATTACAGGTATGAGACACTGCACATGGCTGACAAAGCAATCTTTAAAAAAAGAACAAAGTTAGAGGACTCACATTTTCGGATTTCAAAACTTAAAGAACAATGATACTAGCATAAAAACAGACATGCAGGCCAACGAAATAAGATTGAGATTTCAGAAATAAGTCCATATATCTACAGCCAACTGATTTTTAGCAAAGGTGCTAAGACCATTCAATGGGGGAAAAGACAGTCTTTTCAACCAATAGCGCTTGGAAAATCGGATATCCACATGCAAAAGAATGAATGTTGACCCCTAGTTCACATTAGCTAAAATTAACCCAAAATGGATCAGACTAAACTGTAAGAGCTAAAACCATAAAACTCTTGAAAGAAAATATAGGTGTGAATCTTCATTATCTTCATGACCAGTGGATTTATAGACATGCTACCATAAGCATGAGCAACAAAAGAAAAAGCAGGTAAGCTGAGCTTCATTAAAATAAAAACCTGTTCATCAAATTCATCAAAGGACAAGAAAGTGGAAACCAAAACCCAAAGACCCACGACCTATAGAATGGACACAATATTTGCACATCCAAATCTGACAAGGGTCTAGTATCCAGAATATATAAACGAACTCTTCCAACTCAACCAAAAGTCACCCCGATTAAAACCTGGGCCAAGGGCTTGAACAGACAATTCTCCAATGAAGATACACAAACAGCCAACAAACACATGAGAAGATGTTCAACATCCTTAGTCATTAGGGAAATGCCCATCAAAACCACAGTGAGGTGCCGCTTTACTCCTACTAGGAGGATTCTAATTTTAAAAATCCCAAAATAAAAAATAGTAACAAGTGTTTGCAAGGATGCGGAGAAGTTGGAACCTTCAGACATTGCTGGTAGAAATGTAAAATGGTACAGTCACAGCCGGGCACGGTGGCTCACGCCTGTAATCCCAGCACTTTGGGAGGCCGAGGCAGGTGGATCACGAGGTCGAGAGATTGAGACCATCCTGGTCAACATGGTGAAACCCCATCTCTACTAAAGGTTGCGGTGAGCCGAGATCGCACCATTGCACTCCAGCCTGGGTAACAAGAGCGAAACTCCATCTCAAAAACAAAACAACAGAACAAAAAAATGGTACAGTCACTCTGGAAAATGATTTGGCAGTTCCTCAAAAAGTTAAACGTAGAATTACCATGCGACCTAGCAATTCTACACCTAGATATATACCCAAGAGAAATGAAAACAGAGGCTCAAATCAGCATGCAGCATCGCACTGTTCATGACAGCCAAATGGTGGAAATGGCTCAGATGCTCATCAGTGGAGGGTGGATATACAAATTGTGGTATATGTTATACAAACAAAAGAGTATTATTTACCCGCATAAATGAAGTTCAGAAACATGCCACAGCATGGGTGAACCTTGGAAGTATGATGCTAATTGAAAAAAACAGACATAAAAGGTGACATACGTATGATTCTATTAAGATGAAACATCAGAATAGAAAAATCCATACAGACAACGCACAAACTAGTGATTTCCAGGAGCAAGGCCACGGGGAGGGGAAATGGGGAGGAACTGCTCGATGGGTAGGGGGTTTACTTTGTAATGTCGGAAGTAAGGACAGATAGACACAGTAGTTGCACAACCTTGTGACTGTACCAAACACCACTGAATTGGTCACTTGAAAGTGGTCAATTTTATGTGATACAAATTTCATCTCAATAAATTATTTAAAAATAAAAAAATATGTAAACCCCAAAATGAAACATAAAGAAAAGCCAGGAGTCAGGTGTAGTCGCTCACGCCTGTAATCTGAGCACTTTGGGAGGCTGAGGCAGGTGATCACCAGGGTCAGGAGTTTGACACCAGCCTGGCCAACATGGCGAAACCCTGTCTCTACTAAAAATACAAAAAAATTAGCCAGGCATGGTGGTGCGTGCCCATAATCCCAGCTACTTGAGAGGTTGAGGCAGGGGAATCACTTGAACCCGGGAGGTAGAGGTTGCAGTGAGCTGAGATTGCACCACTGGCCTTCAGCTTGGGCACCAAGAGCAAAACTCTGCCTCAAAAAAAAAAAAAAAAAAAAAATGAAAAGCTCCACAGAAGTCGGGCAGTACTGCCTCTGGGAGGGAAGGAGTGCAGTGGGGAAGGGCCTGTGATAAAACACAAGGATCTGTTTTATCATTCTCTGAACTATGGCAGACATCTTACACACTTTTTAAAATGCTTTATTTAGCAATAAAACATTTTAAAAGAATAAACAAAAAGGGGAGAGAGAAGCAGAATCTTGTAGCTTGGGATCCATGCATGTCCCTATCGTCCTCTCCCGTCTCCAGCTCTACCCTGATTGTCTGGGAACCTGGGGATTCCAGCAAGGATCTTGGGGCCCCTCAACAGCTCCCCTTCCTGTTGAGAAACATTAAGTTCACCCTGCCCCCATGGTTCCTCTGTGGAGGGTACCTTTTAGTTTGTAATTAGTGGTAGGTGGGTAACACCTGCCTACTTGGTATAGTCTTGAGTTATGTGTAAATGTTGAACATCTGTGTACCAATGAGAATCACCTGTCTAAGAGCAACTACGAGGATGACTCGGGGCCTTCAGTGTGGAGAGCTGTCAGCCCCAGAAGCTCTCAGGCTCTTGGTCCCCAGGATAGATCCACTCTGTTGGGCTTTCTGGTGTCTGCCTCTCAATACCTTCAGCCCACCCGGGTGGGGGTCTCCTGACTGAGCTGATTCTCGGTACCTTCCTGCTTTGGCCAACATCACCTGGCCAGCTTACTCAGAAGAGCATAGCAGTTGGGAAGGTGCTGTGTTGAGGGGCTCCCCTATTGCCTGAGTGCCTGGTTTGGTTTTCAGGGGCTAAGCAGGTGCAGCCAGTGCCCACAGGAGAGAGGTGCAGAGGCTCAGGGCCAGCCTCCTGGGCCCACCTGGCTCCCACAAGTATTACCCTCTCCTTTCCAGATGTTCTTTGTCCTTTGCTACTCCTCCAGGTCCCTGCCCTCAAGCTTCCTCTCTTAGGGCTCCCACAGTCCAGGGAAGTACCCCACCAGAGTGCCCAGGCACTAGGCCTGTGAGGTGTGGGCATCTGTGTACCCAAGCCTCCTGGCCCTCAGGGACTGTGATGCGTGCTGGGGCCACCAGGGTGGGGAAATAGTGCACACCAGCAGGAGTGCGGGGTGGGCGGGTGAAACCCTAGACATTCACCACAGCTCAGCATGACGGTGGAGGCTGCCAGCACAGCAATCAGACTGCCGGGCACCCTTGCTGCTCTGCTTTTTCAATGATGACATTTAATGAATGATCCATACTCATGAAAATTAGCCAAACAGCAATTTTACAAATAAAAGAGTTGGGGTCTTTTCTGAGTGTTTTCTGCTGACCTAGACAAGGCATGTGTGGTTAGTTTGTCTGCCTGATCCACGCCAACGCTGCAGTGGGAGCAGGTAGCTGTCACCCACCCAGCCAAGACTACGTTTGCCAAAGGCATTGGTGGAAATTGCCACCCTTCGGGCCATGGAACTGAGCATTTAGGAACTTTGGAGGGTATCAGCCCAACTCTTTGCTTTTACCTCTAAGGAAACGAGGTCCAAACCCCAAGGCCAGTTGGTGGCCAGCTTGGCTGAGAACTGACCTGCCTCTCAGAGCAAAGTGTGCACACCTGTCTTTGACCCAGCACTTCCACTTCTACAGACCTATCACCTGGAACTAGTTTTGCCTGTAAATAGGCAATGTATGGATGTTTGTTGCAGTGTATTTTAAGTTAAGTGAAAAATCGGAAACCTCCACTTTTTTGTTAGTCTACCTTGGGGACTGAATTAAACCAATTAATGATGTACCAAATCATGCAACCATGGAGAAGACGAGCAGATAACTCTAAAGTATAACCATCTCCATTGTGGATTGAGTAAAAAATTGCAGAACAATCCTTCCAGCGTGACCCAGCTCTACAAGAACAAACTTCGCGATGTTCAAGACGTGTGGTAGACCCTGGCTACCTGGGATTGCTGCACACCTGAGATGTGGCCAGGGTGAACCGAGACGTGCTACGAGAGGCCACGCTAGTGTTCACCCTGACACCAGGGCTGAAAACGAGCTGTGTGGCAGTATTTCAGAGACAGAACAACAGAAAGACATAAAATACCTCATCAGGGGCCGGGCAAAGTAGCTCACACCTGCCGTCCTAGTACTCTGGGAGGCCAAGGCAGGAGGATCACGAGGTTAGGCATTTGAAACCAGCCTGGCCAACAAGGTGAAATCCTGTCTCTACTAAAAATACAAAAATTAGCCGGGTGTGGAGACAGGCACCTGTAATCCCAGCTACTCGGGAGGCTGAGGCAGGAGAATCGCTTAAAACTGGAAGGCGGAGGTTGAAGTGAGCTGAGATTGTGCCACTGCACTCCAGTCTGGCAATAGAGTGAGCCTCCGTGTCAAAAAAAAACCAAAAAACAGAAAAACCTCATCAGTATGTTTTTGGTATTGACTACATGTTGAAACAGTATTTTAGATATATTGAGTTAAATGAATTATAGAATTTCACTTATTTGTTTTTACTTTTTTTTAAAAGTGGCTACTACACAGTTTGAAATTATTTCTGTGGTGCATGTGCTATTTCTATTAGGCAGCCGAGGTCTAAAATAATACACATCAGGCCAGGTGCGGTGGCTCATGCCTATAATCCTAGCATTTTGGGAGGCTGAGGCAGACAGATCACCTGAAATCCGAAGTTTGAGAACAGTCTGGTCAACATGGCGGAGCCTCGTCTCTACTAAAAATACAAAAACAAGCTGGGTGTGGTGGTGGGTGCCTGTAATCCCAGTTACTGTGCAGGAAAATTGCTTGAACCTGGGAGATGAAGGTTGCAGTGAGCTGAGATCACGCCATTGCACTCCAGCCTGGGCAACAGAGTAAGACTCTGCCTCAAAAAAAAAAAAAAAAAGAAGAAGAAGAAACATCAAACACTAAGCATGGTCTGCAGCACAGTAGAGTGGGAATCAAGAGGAGTGTGTAAGGAGGACTTCACTCAGCTGTTCTGCGGGGCTTTACAACTTTATATATTCATGTAGTATGCTTTTTAATGATTAACAAACCAAAAAGGGCACTGTGACCGGGATTCCTGAGCAGCAAGCTTTCCACCTCACCAAGTCTTCAGAATTTGCCTGCTCTTGTGCCCTGTCTCCAGGAGATCCAGGGCCACCTGCCATGAGCATTACCCCTACCTTAAGGCATTTCAGGCACTACTCACCCTGGGAGAGCGGACACAGGATGGATAAGCTGTGCTGGAGGAGGAGGATACATGCGCTTGCCACTTTCATGGCGGGGGTAGACTGCAGTGGGTGGTGGGAGGAAGCTGGAAGCTGGAAGCTGGAAGCCGGAAGCCAGGAGCCAGAAGCCAGAAGCGGTGAGGGAGTGTACAAAGTGCACAGCAACAAGAAGGCCTTGGCGGCTGCGGAGGAAACTGCTATGGCCTAATGTTAGCTTGTTTTCTTAAAGTCATCTCTAGCATTGTAAATGCATTTTTCCCCACTTGGCAATTGAAGATACAGTTTCTGAAAAGCAGTGAGATAGATACTAGTAGGTGTTTTCTGTAAGAGGCTGGGAAAATTGCTCCTGGCATGATGGGCATCTGGGGCAATGGCCAATCTGTTTCCTGGACCCTGCCTGCTCCCAATGGATGCTGTAATTCCTTCACCTGTTGCTAAGTCTAACCGTAGAGCTTGCAAAAGAGGAGAATGGCAGGTACTGACCCATCGGATACCTTTGCATATCACTGAAGGCAGCATGTCTCTGGCTACTGTCTGTTTAATGGAAGTTTTAAGACGTTGAATCCCCTTAACCTCTAGGTCATGGAAGGCTTGGGAGTATTAGGTCCTCTTATTCCCCTGGCTGAGGACTTCCATTTTCCCAGGCCCAGCCTTTACGCACATACCACACACACAAATTACAGGACATCTTCCAAACATTTTCAACCAAAGCCAAAGCCAATTTTCTAAAAACATCTACTGCCCCCTATACAAGAATTTTAGGTTGATAGAAAATCTGTTTTGTTTTCACTTCAGAATGAAGATGACTTGCATCTTAAAATGCCTGAGTGTCGTTTCTCGTCTTGCGCTTGTCAACTTGACAAAGTAAATAAATGAGGTTGCACACAGCCAGACCAAACACAACTCCCAACTTCTCCCAGAAAATACCCAATAAAGCAGAAACAGTCATAGCATACACATTTAACATGAGTTGATATTTCCAGTTACATTTTCTCGGGCCTAAAAAAATCCACTGCAGAGAACAGGCAACTTATGCTATAAACATAATTGCAAATGCCATGAATTAAAACTGCTGCTGGACGGTTCAAAACGATGGTGTTTGGAGAACATTACCAAAGACAGTCTTTCCCAAAATCAAACCTGCATTCATCAAGCACACTCAGAGAGGGGCGGTGCTCTGTTCTTAATTCCTCCCTAAATGTCTGGTTCTGACAGAGAAAATGTGTCTCATCGTCCTTCTCCATTCTCGGTTCCTATCCCTTGTCAACCCAAACACAATTCCTGCAAATATTTTCTTTTCTTGAGACAGAGTCTCACTGTGTCGCCAGCCTGGAGCACAGTGGTGCAATCTTGGCTCACTAAAACCTCTGCCTCCCAGGTTCAAGCGATTCTCCTGCCTCAGCCTCCTGAGTAGCTGTAACTACAGGCGTGCGCTACCACGCCCAGGTAATTTTTGTATTTTTAGTAGAGACGATTTCACCATCTTGGCCAGGATGGTCTCTGTCTCTTGACCTCAAGATCTGCCTACCTCGGCCTCCAAAAGTACTGGGATTACAGCCATGAGCCACCACTCCTGGCCCTGCAAATATTTGCATTGCCTTCTTCCTCCCCTATTACTCTTACTAAATTTTGCTATGGTTTTAAAAAACATACACATTGTACACATGCACCAAAATAATCACATGTACCCCAAAATATGTACAACTATGATGGAATAATAAGGGCAAAAGATAGATTTTCTGCGATAAAAGGAAAACTCATTTGTGATAGAAAATGATTAAAGAAGCAGAAAAATGTAGAAATGTACAAAGGAATAAATGAACACCACCCATAAGGCCTCCATCCTAAAACGACTGACATTTCAGTGTATTTCTGGGCTTTTTCTATGACTAGACACGTGTGTGTAACGAAAAACACGATAATTCTGCATGGTTAATATGCCTTTTTCTCTTTCTTTTTAAAAGTGCCTGTATGATGTTTCATCCCATGGACAGATCATGATTTATGTGTCCAGCCCTCTGCTTCTGGGCATTTGGATTGTTCGCTATGCTTCCCGGTAGCAGGCGATGCTGTGTAACTGTTGGCATCCCTTCAGGATTCTCCTGAAGAGGGGTTCCTAGGTGTGGACTTTCGGGGCTTTGCCACGTGTTGCTGCACTGCCTTCCGGAAACCAGTTGGCACTCTTCCGAGCATGAGAGGGAGTAATAATCTCCCCTCCTGATGCTGTTCCGTGTAACCATGGAACACATGGCTGTTCCCTCTCTTCCTCAAGGCTTTCACAGGTAAGATATCAGCTGATAAAGGCTGACAAGTACACGCCGTGTCTCTCCTAGAACTTCAGCATTTTCTGGGGTTCTAAGGAAGGTGCACCTTTTCCCCGAAGCAGTGAGATGCTAAGGAATGACAGGCACGGGGTAGAGCCCTGGAGCTGGGGCTCCTGAGCAGATCCCTGGCACCTGTATTTAGAAGGTGGCCCTCAGGGAGGCTCAGAGGGTTTCAGCCTCTCTGTGACCGGCTGACAGAGTGCTTGTCCCCTCTGTTAATCCACCTGGTGAGTCCCTTCTGCTGAGCGAGCCTCTTGGAACCCAGGCTGAGCACGAGTTCACCAGCTGCTCACATACGATCCTGTCCAGCAGCCTCAGGAGCAGAGGAGCAACAGGCCCCAGAAAGCACACCTGAGCTTGCCTGCACCTGACCTTACTGGAACCAGAGCCTACCTGCACCTGAGGTTACCAGCGCCCGAGCGTACCTGCGTTTGCCCATGCTTGAGTTTCCCCACACCTGAGCTTACCCGTGCCTGACACCTGCACCTGAGCTCACTTGCACTTGTGCTTACCCCCATCTGAGCTTACCTGCCGCAGCAGTGGAACGGAGAGGGCCCAACCCAGGCTCCTCCAGCCTCCTTGTCGGCCAGGGCAGGGAGCTGGGAGAGGAGGGCCCACCCTTTAAGAGGAGCAGTCCCCATGAGGAGCATGTGAGCACTTGGGCCCTCATGATCCTTGTGAGGTGATGGCCCCGTGACCTGGCTCCCAGGCTGTGCTGTGTGGAATCCCACAAAGGCGGCCTTGGGATCTGAGAGGTGGGGGAGCTAGAGCTCTTCCTTTGAAGTGGCCCGGCCACGTCCCCCTCCCACCCAGCCAGCCCTTCCCCAGCTGGAAATGTCAGCATGGTTTGCATAATCGAGACAATTGGACATAATCGTTCTTTCAGAAGCCCCTCATCAGCGTGGCAGTGATCCCGCCCCAGGGAGCCTGGAGAAGGGGGCACATGGCATTAATTACTGCTAATCCTTCTTCAATTCATCTGAGGTTGGGCCTGAGGTCAGGATGAACCCAGCTGCGAATGCAGTGTGAGCCCCACATGACTCTCAGCCCCTTCTGGGTGCTTCTGATCCCTGCTCTCCCCACTTCACCAACAGCGTGGCTGCCTGGCATCCACAGTCACCTGAAAACCACAGTGGTGGGAGCTTTGTTGGATTTGTTGAAACAGTACGCATGGCTATTCCAGCTTCTCATGAGCGTTCTCAGCCCAGTAGGAAAGAAAACACCCAAACCCTGAACTATCCCTCTCTGCATAGGGGCTGGGTCTTCCCCAGCATCTGTGAGGCTCTTGGACATCCGCCACTTTCCCCTTCTCACAGGAGCAGACAGGCTAGACCCAAGGGCAATGAGGGGTGTTCCCATCCTACAGAGGAGGACTCTAAGCCATGCGAGAGGGTGGCTTGCCCAGAGAGCAACTGGGGTGGAGCAGCAGTGCCCAGGTTGTCACGTTCGGCCCATATGTAGAGTCCAGATGCCAGAGGCTGGGCTCACTCCCCCAGCCCCTGCCTGGTGGACACCTGGGGCTCAGGGAGTCTCTGAACTTCTGATGGAAGCACATGTGCCAGGCCATCTTCTGGGTCTGTCTTTGCTTTCATTAGCTTCTCTCAGGATCTGTCCCCACAGAGTGGGCGTGCAGAGAGTCGGATGAGCAGCTCCCACGTGCTTTGCTGGAGTGTGCACAGCCCTGGGGTGCACAGGGTCCACAGCGGCAGCCCTGGCCTCGCTCCTGGGTCTTCTTTCTTGAACTGATGTTGGCTCTTGAGATATGAGAGAGTCTCAGCTTCAGTGGGAGCCCTTCCAGGGGCTGAGGGAGGGTGCAGAATTCTGATGGCACAGTCAGAGCAATCCAGGACATCTGAAATCAGCCTTGGAGCAGTGGGGAAAGGCCACACGAGGAAGTGAGCCGATGGCCAGCACTGCCATGACTGGGAGGTGTGGAGACTCTGTGGTTAGTGCCAATGACCAGCCCCAACCTGGTCGGCTTCCCATCAGTGGTTCTCCAGGCAGTGGGCCCTTCACTAGACAAATAGGCTCTTTTTCAGGTTCAGATAACATGGAAACAATGAGCCCTAATCTTCCCCAAGAGAACACCCCTCCTCCCCAGAGTCAATGCAGTGGGGCCTGCAACTGGGAGCTGAGATGTCCCACATAATGGCCACAAGCCACGCGTGGCTACAGAGCACTGGAAACAGAGCCAGTCGGAATTGAGATGTGCTCTGAAATAAAAGATACATGGGATTGCCAAGACTTGTGGTAATAACTGATTGCACATTGAAATATTTAGAACGGCTGGGCACAGTGGCTCACACCTGTAATCCCAGCACTTTAGGAGGCTGAGGGGGGCTGATCACCTGAGGTTGGGAGTTCAAGACCAGTCCAACCAACATAGAGAAACCCTGTCTCTACTAAAATTACAAAATTAGCCAGGTGGGGTGGCGCATGCCTGTAATCCCAGCTACTTGGGAGGCTGAGGCAGGAGAATTGCTTGAACCCAGGAGGCAGAGGTTGTGGTGAGTCGGGACCATCATGCCATTGTGCTCCAGCCTGGGCAACGAGTGAAACTCCATCTCAAAAAAACAAAAACAAAAGCAAAAAAAAAAAAAAACCAAAATATTTAGAACATATTGGGTTGGACAGAATGTTACTAATTTTTTTAACCTGCTTCTATTTACTTTTCAGAACCGACTACTAGAAAATTTTCAGTCGGCCAGGTGTAGTGGCTCATGTTTGTAATTCCAGCACTTTGAGAGGCTAAGGCGGGCAGATCACCTGAGGTCAGGAGTTCAAGATCATCCTGGTTAACATGGTGAAACCCCCATCTCTACTAAAAATACAAAAGTTAACCAGGTGTGATGGTGCGCACCTGTAATCCCAGCTACTTGGGAGGCTGAGGCAGGAGAATCCTTGAATCCGGGAGGCAGAGGTTGCAGTGAGCTGAGATCATGCCACTGCACTGCAACCTGGCAATAGAGTGAGAGTCTGTCTCCAAAAAAAAAAAAAAGAAAAGAAAAGAAAATTTGAAGTTGCCTCTGCTCTGTGGCTCACAGCTGTGGCTCACCTCGTATTCTGCTGGGTGGCACTGAGCTGCAGGTGTGGGGGAGGGGGCCCACCGTCCAGAGGCATCCTCCCCCATGAAGTCACCTGGATGACCTGGTGCATGGACACCATGTGTGAAGACTGTGGAGAGACGCTGTAAGGGCTGAGACTTATTCTGAGGAAACAAGAACCCCACCATGAAGGGTGAATACTGACCACTCACCCCTCGCCCAGCTGCGGGGGCGGGGTCCTTGTCATGGGTGAGGAATGAGGACACATTCCTCAGAGGGAATAAGAAGCTGGCTGGCAGTCACAGATGGTGAGAGTATGGGGACAGTGACCTGTGTGCTCACCTGTGCGGGGCCCTGAGGAGGTCGTGGGAGGTCCCCAGGCTGGCAGGGGACCCCGAGCTTCCTGGTTGGACTCTGAGACAAGACGGCGATGTTGTTTCTCACGCTCCTTCATTCCCTGCATTTCCTGACCCATAGTTTTGTCTCAAAACGTGCTCCGACTCAAAGAGGACTTTTGCGATGAAACTCTTTGGTGGTGGTGTATCCTCCCGTCCGGAGACATCTCTTTTGCCATGTCATTGAACTGTCTAGGACCAAGTTTGTTAGCTAGATTCGTCCATAAAGAGAAACTTCCCTGGGCAGATTGTGTCACCCTGAGGCACAGTTTGCAGAGGACAGGCAGGAAAAAGGTTTCTGTCTCCAGAGGAATCAGCTGCTTCCCTGGCCTCATTCCAGCGTGACTAATGCATTCCTTTTCTTCAGAGTGTCAGTGTGAATTCATGGATTTGAACATATTTTAAATCTTCGGTGTTGTAAGAGGTAATTTCAAAAGTAAACAAATGGATAACTAGATTAGGTAAAGACACAGAGGTCTATCAGTGCTTTCGGTCACCGTCAACTCTGCTTTCATTTCTCCACTCACTGACAAAAAAATAAAGTAAGTTCCCCACTTAGAGGAAAATAAGATCCTCAAACATTTGGAACATGGGTCCTGGAAACTCCTTTTTCTGGAAGGCAGAGGGTCTTCCTGGTGAGCCTTAAGATCCAAGTTGGCCAGATGTGCTGGCCATTCTCCGTAGGCTGCCCAGCCTTGTCAACAGCTGGACGTTGGCAGCGGCCTTTTCACACCGCTCTTCACCCCGCGGCTCAGGGTTCAGGGAGTGAAGTCCTGAGGCCCCGCTGTTGCTCCTCATCTTCCACTGGAGGACGCAGGCCCGTGAGGACCGGCCATGGAGGTCTAAGCGGCAGGATCGAAATTGGACAATGACTCCCTGTCTGATTGTAAGAACCTTTTCATTTTTTCTTTTTCTTTCCTTCTTTCTCTTTCCTCTTTTCCATTCTCCTTCCTTCCTTTCTCTCCTTCCTTCCTTTTTCTCTCCTTCCTTCCCTTTTTCCTTCCTTCTTCTCTCCCTCCCTCCTTCCTCTCTCCCTCCCTCCCTTATTCCCTCCCTTCCTCCCTCCTTCCTCCCTCCCTCTCTGCTCTGTCCCTCCCTCCCTCCTTTCCTTCCTTCCTTTCTCCCCTTCTCTTCTTCCTTCCTCCCTCCCTCCCTTCTTCCTTCCCTTCCTCCCTCCTTCTCTCCTGTCCCTCCCTCCCTCCTCTCCTTCCTTCCTCCCTCCTCTCCTCCCTCCTTTCCTTCCTTCCTCCCTCCCTTCTCTCCTCCCTTCTCTTCTTCCTTCCTCCCTCCCTCCCTTTCCTCCCTCCCTTCCTCCCCTCCCTCTGTTCCTCCCTCCCTTCCTTCCCTTCCTTCCTCCCTTCCTTCCCTCTGTCCCTTCCTTCTTCCTCCCTCCCTTCCTTCCTTTTCCTTCCTTCCCTTCCTCCCTCCCTCCCTTCCTTCTTTCCTTCCTTCCCTCCCTCCCTCCCTCCCTTTCTTCCTTCCTTCCTGTTCTTTCTGTCCTGTCTGTCTTTTTCTCTGCTCCTCAGTGGGTTGTGTTGCAATGCTGGCCAATGATGTGTGCTAAAATGACAAACACATGGGTTGAAAAAAACCTGCCAAGCATTCAGTGTTTTTCTTTAATCTTCAGAATACCCTCTACAATGAAAATAAAACCAGTGACTTTGTGGTGGAGATAATCCATTGTGTTACAGCCTCTTAGCTGGAAACCCGGTGTGGCTGTGGAGATTGGTCCTGGATCCTGCCGTGAGATGTTGCAGCTGGAGCTTCTGAAGTTCCAAGGGGAGAGCGTTATCTGAGCTGGTTTCCCTTCTCACCAAACTCCTTACATCTCATTAATCCGCAACTCCACCAACTGCCTGCAAGACGCCCCAGTGCCCCAGTGCGTCACTGTGCTGGCATCCCTTCGAGTCTGAGTGTAACGTTCTGCCCTCTGCTGGGACCTGATGGAGGACTTGCAAATCCCAAGCACCATGGCTAATGCTTCTCAAGTCTTTACTCTGGAGTGACTGCAGAACTCCGAAAATGTGGGTCCAATTACATAGAAGTTGATTTGACCTTTTCTTCCTTCAAGATGTCCCTGTTCCTGAGAAGAAATCAGGAATAGTGGCGAGAGATGATTTTCCCTCAACGTGACTTCAAGCTTCTTTTGTTGATAGCAGCAGACTGCACAAGAACGGGATCTGTGGGGGACAAAATGATGCGCCCGAGCCCCATGTAGCCAGCTGTGCCTCCCCACAGTCCACACGGGAAGAGGTCTCAGTGTTTGCAAGAGTTCAACATGCGGCACCCCTCTTGGTCACCTGGCACACAGGGCGTGGTTTCTGCCTCCCGTTGAAATGGGGGAGCTCATAACAGGCTTCAGGTTGACCTCCTGTTAGTCTTGTCTCATCCCTTTTTTTTTTTTTTTTGGAGACAGAGTCTCACTCTCGCTCTGTCACCCAGGCTGGAGTGCAGTGGCACAATCTTGGCTCACTGCAACCTCTGCCTCCTGGGTTCAAGTGACTCTCCTGACTCCGGCCTCCCAAGTATTTTTAGTAGCGACAAGTTTTCACTGTGTTAGCCAGGATGGTCTTGATCTCCTGACCTGGTGGTTTACCCACCTCACCCTCCCAAAGTACTGCGATTACAGGTGTGAGCCACTGTGTCTGGCCTAGTCTCATCTCCTTTAATGCTTTATACCTCCTAAAATCTGAATTTTACCCCATTTGGTTACAATAACTAATGAAAAAAAAAAAAGCACCCACTCCAAAAACAACTGGGTGTACCTAGTAAATCGCAGTGAAACTTTTGTTCTGGGAACATTGTTACCTGAATCTTTTGTTTAAATAAGCAGAAAGACTTTGCATTTTAAGCTTTTGAAAAAAATCTTTGGAAAAGTGGGAAACAGAGGCCAAGGCAAGGCCATTAAGAGAAAGGCAACAAGTGTGGGCACAGAGCTCCCAGGGCAAAGACCGGCGCTGCAAAGTGTGGGCACAGAGAGCTTCCAGGGCAAAGACCGGCGCTGCAAAGTGTGGGCACAGAGAGCTTCCGGGGCAAAGACCGGAGCTGCAGAGTGCGGACACAGAGCTTCCAGGGCAAAGACCGGAGCTGCAGAGTGCGGGCTCAGAGCTTCCAGGGCAAAGAGCAGCGCCGCAGAGTGCGGACACAGAGCTTCCAGGGCAAAGACCGGAGCTGCAGAGTGCGGGCTCAGAGCTTCCAGGGCAAAGAGCAGCGCTGCAGAGTGCGGACACAGAGCTTCCAGGGCAAAGACCGGCGCTGCAGAGTGCGGGCACAGAGCTTCCAGGGCAAAGACCGGCGCTGCAGAGTGCGGGCTCAGAGCTTCCAGGGCAAAGACCGGCGCTGCAGAGTGCGGGCACAGAGCTTCCAGGGCAAAGACCGGCGCTGCAGAGTGCGGGCACAGAGCTTCCAGGGCAAAGACCGGCGCTGCAGAGTGCGGACACAGAGCTTCCAGGGCAAAGACCGGCGCTGCAGAGTGTGGCAACAGAAGAAGGGCAGCAAGTGTGGGCACACAGAACTTTCAGGGCAAAAAAGCAGTGCTGGAGCTGTGACAACAGAAGAAGGAATTGTGGCATTCTACTTCTTAAAGCTCCTTTCTTCTGAGTTGATTCAGAAATTGAGCAAACAACAAACACCCTGGTTAAAGACTGCTAACACAGCAAGAAGAGCTAACGATCCTAACACCCAGATACATAAGACCTGTAAAGAGACTTAGACTCCCTAGACTCCCTCACAATAATGGTGGGAGACTTCAACATCAGTATTAGATAGATCAACGAGACAGAAAATTAATAAGGATACCCAGGACTTGAACTCAGATCCGGAACAAGTAAACTTAATAAACATTTATAGAGCTCTCCACTTTACATACACAAAATATACATTCTTATCAGTACCACATCACACCTACTCACAGGTTTAAATGAAATATTGGTTGGCCATGATTAAGCACAATTATTGGCATAAAAGAGGTTTTCAATATCCATTTTTAGAATAAAGCAGCACTCCCGTTCTCTCTCCCTCTTTCTCTTCCTCTTTCTTCCTCTCCTTCATTCCTTTTTCTTAAAAAAATAAAATAAAAAATAAAAAAAGATTGCTAACAATTAGTCCCAAATCCTCCCCGGTCCTGGGAAACTTTGCTTAGTAGAGGTTTCTCCTTCCCACCATTCCCAGCTCCTTCCTCCCAAGGAACCAATTAAACTTTTTTTTTTTTTTTTGAGACAGTCTTGCTCTCTCACCAGGCTGGAGTGCAGTGGCAAGATCTCGGTTCACTGCAACCTCCGCCTCCTGGGTTCAAGCAATTCTCCTGCCTCAGCCTCCCAAGTAGCTAGGACTATAGGCATGCGCCACCACAGCCAGCTAATTTTTGTATTTTCAGTAGAGATGGGGTTTCACCACGTTGGCCGTGATGAGTTTGATCTCCTGACCTTGTGATCTGCCCACCTCGGCCTCCCAAAGTGCTGGGATTACAGGTGTGAGCCACCGTGCCTGGACACTTTTTTAAGTGGCTGAAATGAAAAGGAGTGGTATCCACTTTGCGGGGTTCCTGGCTCGGAGTGGTTCTTCTTATAGTATTGCATCTGCCCAGGGGCAATATTCTCTAAACTGGACTCCTCGGAGCTCAAGTGTTCTCAACAGAAAGGATTCCGTGTGAACTACATTTGGACAACTCTGCTTCCTACATTTTCCGCTTGGAGATTCACATGCATATTGGGATAGTGACGCTCTGAGAAGAAACCCTTTCCTTTTATGGAAACCGTTTCCCAAACTCGTTTGCCCGTGAGATGTTTTTTCTTCTGAAATACCTCTTAATATTCTGCGTAACCAAAGTATCACCGTGGAGGACTTGGGAAGAATCCGGTTAACACGAGCTCCCCCACCGGAGGTGCTGGTGTTGGCGGTTCTGTGTCAGAGCACGCTGCTTCCTGAAGTCCCATTCAGCGGCTGGAGCAGGTTCCTGACAGCAGGACCCGTGTTGAGGGCTGCTGTCTTGGCTTTGGTGAGATAGGGCCACCTCCCAGTGTGTCTTCTATCTGAATCATCCCATTGAAACTCACCATGGCCCATCTGCTCCAGCTGGGGAATGAAATGGTATCTCACAGGAGCAAGTCTCCCAGCTGAATCAGCAGGAAGGGGAGGACGCCCTGATTCTGCCCGCTCTTCCCTCACTGTCCAGGAAGACTGCTGCCTCCTGAGCCCCACCCTGGGCAAGACTTGGAAAGAGCCAGGGCCACAGAGGACACTCCCATGGCCACAGTGTTCTTTGAAAGGTCACCTGTGCTCAGTCTTCTGTGCAAACTCACCCTCATTGGTTCTACGCCCTCCCTATCAAAGCAGCTGCCTCTGCCCTTTCCCATGCAGAGGTCTTCTATGTGCCCTAGGAATCTACCCTCCTTCCTTCTCCTCGCCTTTGATGTTTGTTAAGCTGGAGCCTGCCTTTCTGTGCCCCGACATGGGGGCAGCATCTCCACCAGGAGGCCTTCCCTGATGCACCCAGCCTGGGGGCCGTGTGTTCCCCGGGCACCCTCAGCACCTTCTGTCCTTGCACCTGCTGCTTTGAGTGGCTCTCTGCCAGGCTGTGACTTCCCTGGGGGCATCATCATGGTGCCGGAGTTCCAGGCCTGAGACTGCTGGGCTCTCTGGAAGTATTCGTTCAATTGTGCCTCATCTGCCCCGTGACTGTGGATGCCCACCCTGTGGTACACCTATGCCCTGAAGCCTGTGTTTGCGCAGCCCCTTTGGGTGACCTGCCTGTTTTTCTTGGCTCTGATTGTGCCTTGGCTTTTCCACATGCTGTATCTGGCTACCAAAGCTCTTCCAAGGTCCCTGCCCCCTGCCACTGCCTCTCCTCCACTGTGGACCACCTGGCTTTCTCAGCCCACCCTCTCCTGCCCCCTGCCACTGCCTCTCCTCCACTGTGGACCACCTGGCTTTCTCAGCCCACCCTCTCCTGCCTCGGGCCCCCATCTCTGCCCCTCCTGGGAGCTGCTGGCACAGGCCTGGGTCTACACTCTAGAAGGTCAACACCTTCCCCCACCTGTGCTTCGCTCAGGCTGCAGGGCAATCTACAACACGCAGACCAAGTGGGGACAGCAGTCCCAATCTGCAGAATAATGTCATCCACCTAAATGACTTGCTCTGGCTTTAAAGAATGCAAATGAAAATTATTATCATTGAGACAGGATCTTGCCCCGTCGACCAGGCTGGAGTGCAGTGGAACCGTCATAGCTCACTGTAACTGTCACAGCTCACTGTAACCTTGAATTTCTGGGCTCAAGGGATCTTCCCACCTCAGCTTCCTAAGTAGCCAGGACTACATGTGCGTGTCACCATGTCTGGCTAATTTGTAATTTTTTAGTAGAGTCCAAGGTCTCACTACACTGCCCGCACTGGTCTTGAACTCCTGGCCTCAAGTGATTCTCCCATCTCGACCTCCCAAAGTGCTGGGATTATAAGCATAAGCCACTGTGCCCAGCCCAAAAATTATTTTTATTTGTAATTAATGTTTGAACAATGCATGTATTCACATGGCTCAGACACTTAAAAAGCGTGAACAGGTTTATGGTGAAGTCTCCCTCTCATAACTGGTAACTGCAGTTTCTACATCTCTAAATCTGGTAATACAGGGATTGGTTTATTTTATTACCATCTAAAGATTTTTCTGTTTGTTCAGAAAATATGACTGCAGGTTCAGCCATGGCAATGCTTCCAAGGGGTCTGCTCTGTTGCTCTAGAAACCACTTCCCTAGTGCCAGGTCATCCTTGGGCATGGTGGGGAAATGGGGAGTTGCCCGATGGCAAAGATTTGAAAAACTTTGGGGGCTGGAATAGACTCTAGCCTGGAAAGAGAGGAGAGGCGGGATGGGGAGAAGCAGGTGGCTTCTCCATGACATGTTCAGACACCCTGAGATTCCTTTACAATGAATTGTGATTGCCTCCTTCTCTTTGTCCCCATCTCATAATATTATTTTTAATACCTTTTTTTTTGAGATGGAGTCTTGCTTTTGTTGCCCAGGCTGGATTGCCTTCATGGGGGAAATGGCGTAATCTCGGCTCACTGCAACCTCCACCTCCCGGGTTCCAGCGATTCCCCTGCCTCAGCGTCCAGAGTAGCTGCGAGTACAGGCATGTGCCACCACGCCCGGTGAATTTTGTATTTTTAGTAGAGACGGGGTTTCACCATGTTGGTCAGGTTGGTCTCTAACTCCCGATCGCAGGTGATCCGCCTGCCTTGGCCTCCCAAAGTGCTGGGATTACAGGCGTGAGCCACTGCACCTGGCTTTTCATAAACACTTTAACTCTTATTTTAAAAATTTTAACCATGATTAAGTGCACAGTCCAGGGCACTGAGTGCATTACATAGCACTGCGTAACCATCACCATCATCCCTTCCCAGGACATCTTTCATTTCAGAAAACTGAAACTATATATTCAGTGTACATCAACTCCTTCCCTTCCTTTTGAAAGGCTTCCTGTGGTTTGAATGTTTTTGTCCTCTCCGAATCTCCTGTTGAGATACAATTCCCAATACAGCAATGTTGGGAGGTGAGGCCTAATGGGAGGTACTTAGGTCATGAGGGCTTCTCTCTCCTGATTGGGTTAATGTCCCCATAAAAAGGGCTTTGGGGGGGGTTCACTCTCTTTCACTCTTCTGTCGTGAATAACAACATCCCTCCCTTCCAGAGGATGCAGCATTCAAGGTGCCATTCAAGACCCATCTCTTACCAGACACAAAATCTACCAGCACCTGGATACCAGATTTCACAGCCTTTGAAACCATGAAAAAATAATTCTCTATTCCTTATAAAGTACCCAGTCTCAGATATTGCAGCGTAAAGTGGACTAAGACAATGGTGAATAATATTCCATCATGCATATACACCACATTTTGTTTATCCATTCATGTCTTAAGGAACATTTTGGTTGTTTCCCCCTTTCG
Source organism: Saguinus oedipus (assembly GCA_031835075.1). Taxonomy (NCBI): domain Eukaryota; kingdom Metazoa; phylum Chordata; class Mammalia; order Primates; family Cebidae; genus Saguinus; species Saguinus oedipus. The sequence goes on from CM063174.1 coordinate 16,579,709, forward strand.
ACTGTTATGAATAACACCACCATGAGCGGCCAGGTGCGGTGGCTCATGCCTGTAATCCCAGCACTTTGGGAGGCCAAGGCAGGTGGATCATGAGGTCAGGAGTTCCAGACCAGCCTGGCCAATATGGTGAAACCCCCCTCTACTAAAAATACAGAAATTAGCCTGGCGTGGTGGTGCACACCTGTAATCCCAGCTACTCAGGAGGCTGAGGCAGGAGAATCGCTTGAACCCAGGAGGCGGAGGTTGCAGTGAGCCAAGATCGTGCTACTGCATTCCAGCCTGAGTGACAGAGCAAGACTCCGTCTAAAAATAAAAATAATAATAATGCCATGAACATTGGTGTCCAAATACCTGTTTAAGTTTCTGCTTTCAGTTCTTTTTTGTATATACCCAAGAGGAGAATTGCTAAATCGTGTAGTAATCATGTAGTAATTCTGTTTAATTATTTTTTTTTTTTTGAGACACAGTTTCGCTCTTGTTACCCAGGCTGGAGTGCAATGGCGCGATCTTGGCTCACTGCAACCTCCGCCTCCTGGGTTCAGGCAATTCTCCTGCCTCAGCCTCCCGAGTAGCTGGGATTACAGGCACGCACCACCATGCCCAGCTAATTTTTTGTGTTTTTAGTAGAGACGGGGTTTCACCATGTTGACCAGGATGGTCTCGATCTCTTGACCTCGTGATCCACCCACCTCGGCCTCCCAAAGTGCTGGGATTACAGGCTTGAGCCACCGTGCCCGGCTGTTTAATTTTTTTGAGAAACTGACAAACTATTTGTCTTAGTCTGTTTTGTGCTGCTATAACAGATACCTGAGACTGGGAAATCTGTAAAGTCCAGGACTGAAGGGCTGTGTCTGGTGAGGGTCTTCTTGCTTCATCAGCACATGGAAGAAGTTGCTGCACAGCAGGAGATGCATGAGGAGAGAAACAGGTGGCTGAACCGGCTTTTCTCACAAACTTACCCTTGAGGTCATGAAACTAACGCCATGGTAATAGCATTCATCTTTCCATGAGAGAAAGTCTTTCATGACCTAATCACCTCTTAAAGGCCTCACCTCTCTGCACTGTGGCATTGAAGATTAAGCTGCCAACACGTGAGCTTTGGGGAGCACATTCAGACCACAGCCCTGTTTTCCACTGTGGCTGCACCATTTTACATCCCCTCAGTTTTGCAGAAATATCCCAATTTCTCCATATCTATGTCAAGGTTTGTTGTTTTGTTTCGTTTTTGTTTTTAAGTAATAGATATCCTAATGGATGTGAAATGGAAATTAACTCTTACTACCCACAGCATTAAAAGGGAAGTACAATAGTTATCTCTCTTTTACACATAAGACGCAGTAAGACATTCTGGGACTGAGCAACTCATTTAAGGTGTCACAGCATAGTCCCACAATGTCTGACTCTCTAGCCATGGTAGGGGACCGCGGTAAACTCACTGTGTTAGGACCTCGAAGAGCTATTCTCTGGGAACACGGACGGGTAAAGCAGCCTGCGCAGGAACTGCAGCTCAGATTAGGGTGATGAGGGTGACCTAGATCATTTCACTTCTTAGCATTGAAATAAGTTCATCCCAGAAGGCTAACGCCTCAAGGAGAAAAAGGAGAAAAATCTGCTCTGGAAGAGAATAACATCATCCTAAGCCTCAAGTTATTTCTACAAATAGTTTTTCAGATACGATATATGGGACACAATTAATAACAACCAGATACTTCGGGGCGCAGAACAGCATGAAAGGGAAGCAGCAGGAACAGTGGAAAGAGGGAAGAGATCTCCAGGGGTTCCATATATTGAAACTGTCAGACACAAACGTTAATGCAACGATACTTATGTTAGCGAGGTTATGGAAGACAAAGCTGAGCATTTTTTGCAGGAAGTGGAAATCTGTAAGTATCTTAACGGCTTTGGGAAACAGCCAACTGTAAATTGCAGAACTGAAAAATCTAATAACTAACATTAAGAACCCAGTGGATTAGACGAACAACAGACCAGCTGTGCAGTCACTGAATTGAAATCACAGTTAGAAGAAATTATCCAGAAGGGAGCAGAAGAGCAAAAAGTAAGAAAAACACAGAAGGGCACGTTTTTAAAAAAGACATACAGAATTCAGTGACAAGGTCTGACAGTGTTTATTTGAAATCCCAAGGGAATAGAGATAAAATGGCTCAGAGACAGTATCTAAAACAATAATGAATGAAAATTTTCCAAAGTGATGAAAAATATTTTTCTTCATACTTTAAAATCGTTTTCATTTTTAAAACTTTTAAGTTCAGAGGTACAAGTGCAGGTTTCTTACGTAGGTAAACTTGTGTCACGGTACTTTGTCATACAGATTATTCCATCACCCAGACTTTTTTTCCATTGCTCAGATTTTAAGCCGAGTATCCCTATTTTTTCTTATCTTTTCCTTCCTCCCACTGACCATCCTCCAAAAGGCCCCAGTGTGTATTGTTCCCCTCTATGTGTCCATGTGTTCTCATCATTTAGCTCCCACTTATAAGTGAAAAGAACATGTGGTATTTGGTTTTCTGTTCCTGTTAGTTTGCTAAGGATAATGCCCTCCAGCTTCATCCACGTCCCTGTAAAGTACATGATCTTGTTCTTTTTTATGGCTGCATAGTATTCCATGGTGTATATGTACCACATCTTTTTATCCAGTCTATCATTGATGGGCATTTAGGTTGATTCCATATCTTGATGAACGATGTTAATCCACAATTTAGAAATCTCAATGGACTCTAAGCGTAATAAACACAAAGAAACGTACACCTAGTCAAACACTAGTGAAATTGCTGAAAACCAAAGATAAAATTTTAAGATGTTGCAAAGGGAAAAGATTATCTTCTACAGAGCAGACAGCTACTAAAAAGGCAGCTGACTTCTCAAAAGCAGCAATGAAAGTCAGAAGGTAACAAAATGATATATTCAGAATGCTAAAAGGAAATAACTGCCAACCTGGAATTTTGTGTCTAGAAAAAAATATTCTTCCACAACAACAGCAACAAAAAAAAAAATGGAGACATTTTTAGACAAACTAACAGAGTTAATTCATAATAGACTTACAAAGAGCTTTCTTCAGACAGGAGTAAAAATATCAAAGATAAAGGCATGGAATACAAAGGAATAAAAAACGATGAAAACAGTAAATATGTGTGTTATCTAAACGGATACCAGTTGTATAGCATGACAGCAATAATACCTTGAGGATTTAAAACATATCTGGAATTAAACACATGACAAAAACTTCTGATTCCTGCTTGGAGGGGTAAAAAAGCCATCATTCATTCTCATGATACAAAAAAAGCTGTTTCGATTGATCAGAGAATCGAGGTTACAGGGGCAAACTGACACTGAAAAATGAAGAGACAGGGAAATACAGAGAATTGCAGCTTCTAGAATTGCAGAAAAACTAGGGCCAGAAATAGGTAGGAAAATTGAAGCTGTCATTGATGAATTTCTGGCTGTGGACCAGCTTAGAAGTTAAAGGTTGCAGAGAGGCCTGGTCTTAGGGTACCCCCCACACTTTCGTAAGTTTTACCTCCAAGCACTCCACCAGATTCTCACAGCGAAGATCCCAGAAACGTCCCCACCTGTTTCCAGCAGGAGGAGAAAAGTAACCATTCTGAGACACACCCAGAGCACTGGCTCTCCTGCCTGCCGTCAAGGGAAACTACCTTCTCAAAGCCTGTCTTTGTCCATTCAGGATGCTGAAACACAAATAGCATGGCTGCCTGGCTTCTAAACAACAAACATTTATTTCTCACAGTTCCGGAGGCTGGGAGGCCAAAATCAGAGCAGGCGGATCTGGGGCCCGGCAAGGGCTGTGTCTACATGTAAGACTCACGTCCAGCTGTGCCTTCACACGGCAGGAGTGAGATAGCTCTGTGGGGCCTCTTTTGTGAGGGCACCAGTCCCATCCCTGAGGACCGCAACTCTTGATCTAATCACCTCCCCAACATCCCATCTCGATACCATCAGATTTGGGGTTGCATTTCAATAATTTGTGGGGGGGAGGGGGACATAAACATTGAAACCATAACGGAGCCAAACCAATATGGGGGAGGAAAAATAAACTCCAGCCCTCTCCAGCCTTCCCGTGTTGGAAGGGAAGTACCGCACTCCAGCCCTCTCCAGCCTTCCCGTGTTGGAAGGGAAGTACCGCACTCCAGCCCTCTCCAGCCTTCCCGGTGTTAGAAGGGAAGTATCACACTCCAGCCCTCCAGCCTTCCTGTTTCACATTAAGTCGGGGGGAAAGCTGAAGCACTTGTGGAAGTCACAGCCCAGGCGCACAGAGTGAGTTCTCACTATAGCATTCTAAAGGGTTTCCCTGCCAGCATGGTGGCTCACATCTGTAATCCTAACCATTTAGGAGGCTGAGGTGGATGAATCACCTGAGGCCAGGAGTTGGAAACCAGCCTGGCTAACATGGCAGAAACCCCAACTCTACTAAAAACACAAAAATTAGCTGAGCATGGTGGCAAGTGCCTGTAATCCTGGCTACTTCAGGGGCTGACGTAAGAGAATCACTTGAACTTGGGAGGCAGAGGTTGCAGTGAGCCGGGATTGAGCCACTGCACTCCAGCTTGGCAACAGAGGGAGACTCTGTCTCAAATAAATAAATAATTGAAATAAGAAAAAAAATTTAATGTGTATGCATCTAATAATATAACTTAAAATACAGAGTATGGCCGGGCATGGTAGCTCATGCCTGTAATCCAGCACTTTGGGAGCCCAAGGCGGGCGGATCACCTGAGGTCAGGAGTTCAAGACCAGCCTGGCCAACATGGTGAAACCCCATCTCTACTAAAAATACAAAAAAATAGCCGATCATGGTGGCACACACCTGTAATCCCAGCTACTTGAGAGGCTGAGGCGGGAGAATCACTTGAAGCCGAGAGGCGGAGGTTGCAGTGAGCTGAGATCAGGCCACTGTACTCCAGCCTGAGCGACACAGTGAAACTTCTTCTCAACAAACAAACAAAAACAACAATTAAAAAAACCAGAGTGAAAATCGGCATAATCACAAGAAATCATAATGAGGAATCTAAACACATCTTTCTTAGTAATTGATAATAAAACAGACAAGACATTCCAGAAGGACACAGATTTGAAGAATGCAATTAACAAAACTGACCAAAGAGCACTTGTAGAACCCTGCAGCCAACAACTGCAGGAGGCGAAACTCACATGGGACGTGCTGCTCTCTCTTCCGGATACCTCCTGTGAGCAATGCACGCGCACACGGAACCCAGGGGTTCAGTAGCTATTCCCCTTCTCCTCCCTACCCTACTCCTCTTCCTTTCAGAACTCTCCCATCCTTGGCAGGGTTAGACATACCTATGGTCCCTTAGAGTGGGTCCAGTATCCGAGGAGGTGGTGGCCAGGAGCTGGGAGGATGGAGCTGATGCTGGCAGTGTAGGCTGAGTGAGTTGCCAGAAGTTTTTTTTCTTAGGCATTTGACAAATGGCTTGCTTTTCAAAGAAAGCACTTTAAAAATGCATTTGCCAACCAGGTGCAGTGGCTCAAGCCTGTAATCCCAGCACTTTGCTAGGCCAAGGCGAGCAGACCACTAGGAAGTTGAGAGTTCAAGACCAGCCTGGCCAACATGGTGAAATCCCATCTCTACTAAAAGAAATACAAGAGTTAACCAGACATGGTGGTGCACGCCTGCAATCCCAGCTACTCAGGAGGCTGAGGCAGGAGAATCGCTTGAACCAGGGAGGTGGAGGTTGAAGTGAGCTGAGATTATGCCACTGCACTGCAGCCTGGATGACCGAGTGAGACCCTGTCCCCCCCCCACAAAAAAAAAAACTGGAAAAGAAATGCATTTGCCTGTGACGTTCACAGCTGTAGAAGTTAATGGAAAGGATGCTATCATCCCCATTTCTCAGCTGGAGAAAGCAAGGTGTTAAGCACTTTGCTTCATGGCGCTGTTTGTGAAGGCCCAGGCTGAACCCCTGAGGTTTCTCATTCCTCTTGGGTTTCTAGGCGATTCCTGATCCTGATTGTGGAGTAAGGGCCACGGCAAAGGGTATCTCGTGGAATCGCCGAGCATGCCCAGTCAGTTTGTGTATGTTTCTGATTCTCTGCTACTCGGGGCCTCCTATGGGTAGCTGCCGTCTGGGTGCAGTTCAGAGTGGCCAAAGGCCTACCATTCCCCAGGGGCAGGTGGTTCTTTGTTTAGCAGAAATGCATCTTAATGGCTGAGTTTCTGCAGAAGGCGGAATTCTGAGAAGGTCTGAGGCAGGAGAAATCAGAACAAAGCCAAGTAACACGGGAGAATTCAAAATTCCATAAGAGAGACATGGGGCGAAAGTGGAAGGTGGCCCTGTGGCAGCCGAGGGTAGCCCAGGACAGCAGGGAGGTGAGGCTAACATTCTGTCTGGGTCCCACAATCGTTCCCAAATCTACACTCCAACTTGACCTCACACAACTTTCGCAGCTAAGTCTTGACTTATGGAGTCACAACGAGTTCAGTTCCCACTTGGGTGGGACGCGGTGGCGAGAAGGCAGAGCTGCAGGAGCTTCAGGAGGCCCTGGGTGGAAGGGGTGGAGGGTGGGCATCGGGATCTCATAGAAACAAGCAGTGGCTGTAAAATGAGGGCAGCCAGGGAGCCCCGGAAATGGGCAGGCACTGGGCTCCCAGAGGAGAGACAAGGACGGAAGCCAATGGGGTTTAAGTGTTAAAGTGACGCCGAGGGGGCTGGAAGAGGATGGGTGGCTAGTGGGGTCCTGCCTGGACTCCAGAAGCAAGCGCTGGGATTCTTTCCCTCAGGCTGAGAGGCAGTGACTTGGCTGCCATCGCGGAGCTGGTCCATGGCGGCGAAGCCAGGGCTGAAAACAGATCTTTATTATCTGGACTGTCATCTGCAGGCCCCAACCTGTGCCCCCTCCCTGCTCTGCTGACCAGTGTGTCAACCATAGCACACAGGGTAAGAGCTCCCCTATTGCCATGAGCTCAGGACTATGACATGAGCTCAGGCTCAGGTGACTGCTTCTGGGGGGAACCGACCTGCTGGTACCCAGGAGCAGTATTTACAGTATTCAACAATCACCATCAATCAACATTCAACCATTAATGATTGTGGGATGAGAACGCCATCTCCCTGTCCTGGGCTGTGCCCGCCAGCTGCCATTGAACTCTGCCCCCCTCCTACCTTCCCTAGCCCACCCACCTCTTTCGCTTGTGGGCTATACTGTCTGTATTTGTTCTGAATTCTCCTCTGTGAGCTCTGCTCCTGACTCATGAAACATAAAGGACGCTGGTCACTGTCACCTGGCCCGGTGACACCTGTGCACACCTGTGGTGCACTCCCCATATCACCAGGAGGGCGCCCAACACCACCCCCGAGCCTCGGGAGCTCTGTGCATTCTTATTTCAGGTGCCACAACCCACTTCCTGCTCACAACTGGGGGAGACGGTGCTAGACGGGGAAGTGCCAGAGATTCTCTGCTTCCAGAGCCGTGAAGGCACCGCATCACTGATGGGCACAGGCAGGCATGCAGAGGCAGCCCGAACCCACCCCATACCACTCCAGACAGGCTCTCCACCCAAGACACATGCCAGGGCTGGCCCCTTAGGTGGGTGACCGAGCCGTGCATGGGGCTCTGCCGTCAGAAACTTGCATTTGGTTTTGCACTTTGCTGTTGCCATCTTGAAATTCTTTCCAATTTTTGAACGGGGGCCAGCATTTTTATTTTGCATGGAACTCAGCAAATTTTGTAGCTAATTCAGATGAAAGCCCCCTGGCTTCCAACCAGAGGTGGCTGCATCACTGCGCTGGTTCAGAGTGCAGCATCAGCATTTCCAGCCAGTGCTGATGACCACGTGCCATTCAGGTGGCAGCCTCCTCGGGAGCTTGCAGGAGGGGAAAGGCAGGCTGCTGGAGGCCTCAGCCACAGAGATCGGCCTTTGGAGCTTCACGTGGCGCTGTTTTTGGACAAGCGCTGTGTCATCTCTCCACTGTGGACTGTGGTCAGGAGGAGCTGGAGCTGGCAGGTCCCTTGCCCTGGATGCTTGGCAGGACCAGACCTGGCAGGTGCCCCCAGCTCAAGTGCTGATGATGCCAGTGCCACAGCACCAGTGCCGATATGTGCTTCCTGTGCAGGTCTGTTTAGCTAAGGGGCCCAGGCTGCCTGGCCCTCTCCACTGTGGGTCATGGTGGGACCCTGTAGGGTCACATCTCTTACAGCTCTGTTGAGAGTCCTCCCTGCCTATGAGCTCCGGTTTCTGCCAACTCAGCTCTCTGCTGCCCCCACCTGGCCACCTCCAGTGTCAACTTCCTAAAAAATACAAGAAATTGCTGCCATCTGACTATGTTTGACCTACAAAGACGGCCATTTTAAGGGGTTCAACATAATACCATTACTTAGAATGGTCTTATAAATGGGAGCAGAGGGACAGACAGGAGTGAAGGGTGTGTGTATTATAGAGAATCCTGGCATACATCTGTAGTGTATGCTCAAGATGGCCCAGATGTTCGTGTCAGCAGTCTGTGGTCACTTTGGGGCCCTCTGACACGTGTGTGTGGTGGCCTCCTTGCCCAAGTATTGCAGAACACTGGACAGTGAGAGCCCGCCCATGGGCCAATGGCCACGGGTTCCGGCAGGCCACCTTGGCAGAGAAGAGAGAAGATGTGAAATTCAGTGGCTGGCTGCGCCAGGGACATTCTGCAGACCCCATAAGCTCTCTAGCTCTCTGGGCCTTAGTTTTCCCATCTGTGATTTGAACCAAAGCACCCACTTCCTCCATGTCCTGGGCAGGGCTGGTCTTCAGCAGGGATGCGCTTCCAGGTGAAAGACATCAGGGTGTCCCACACACATCAGGAAGTAGCCACTGCTCAGAGCTGCCTGCGTGCTGTGGCTCCCCTGAAACCCTCGGATACACTTTCATGACCCGGCAACTGAAGGGCTAATGCCGGGCACATTGGGACGTGCGCCAGTGTCCTACCTGGCATCTGACCTGTGTGCACCACCCCCCGCCCTGCTATTTACAGGGTCAAGGTGAGAAGCAAAAGAGATCATAAAACCACCTGTGCAAAGATTCTGAGGAAATTATGACAGTGAAAGAGACCCAACCCAGCCGACTTCCATCGTGCTTCTAACCTCCAAGCTGTCCTTGTTCATTCCTGGGCAGACTTTGGGAGGAACTTCCAAAGGAACTTCCTTTACAGTTTAACTTTGAAACGAGGATAACAGCCCTTTCCAGAAACAAACCCTCTTCTTGCCTAGGGACCAATCTGCCTTTGTAAGGCTGACAAATTAGCTACAAGTTAAGAAGTGAGGTTCAGGAGCCATGAAGCCAGAGGCCGCAAGCTTCCAAACCTCCTCAAATTGCTTCTGGAAATAACACCAGTAAAAACCTAAGATCAGTGCTTGAGATACTTTGTAGATCCCGCATGCACCAGCTGCCGCCACCCGGGCTGGTGGTAAACAGGCTCATCTGGTCTTGTGGCCCCCACCCAGGAACTGCAGCGTGGGAGGACAGCTTCGGCACTCCATGATTTCATCTCCAGCCCAACCAATCAATGCTCCACACGCCTGGGCCCACTACCCACCAAAGTATCCTTGAAAGACCCCAGTCTCCGAACGTTTGGGGAGACTGATTTGAGCAATAATAAAACTCCCGTCTCCTGTACAGCCAGCTCTGCGTGAATTAAACTCTCTTGATTGCAATTCCCGTCTTGATAAATCTTCTCTGTCTAGGCAGAGGGCAAGAAGAATCCGTTGGGAAATGGTTAAATCAGGCACAGAAAAAAGATGTGCAAATCAATAGTCCCTTCTTATTGGCAGTTTCACTTTCTGGGCGTTATCCAGGGGCAAAGAGAAAACTCCAGGAACAGGTAATTCATAGGTTTTAAATCGCATGCTGCTCTGCCCTGTCCTGTGTATCTGCATTGTTTACACCAACCTTCGGATACTCAGCGTGACTGTCACGGTGGCACAGGGCTTGTGTTCAGGTCACCCTTATTCTACTTAATCACAGCCCCAAAGCACAAAACTAGTGATGCTGGGAATTCAGATATGCCAAAGAGACCAGCACAGCACTTCCTTTCAGTGAAAAGGCAAAAGTCCTCAACTTAAGGGGAAAGAAAAAGCATACGCTTAGTTTGCTAAGATCTACAGTAAAACGAATCTTCTATGTGTGAAATTATGAAGAAGGAAAAAAAATGTGTGCAAGATTTGCTGTCACAATTCAAACTGCCAAAGTTACGGCCACAGTGTGTGATAAGAGCTTAGTTAAGATGGAAAAGGCATTACATCTGTGGGCAGAAGACGTGAACGGCAATGTGTTCTGATTGACGGCCAGGTTCAGTACAAGCTGCCCTTTCAGGCATCCCCTGTGGATGAAGTGGGGGCTGTGTAGTGGCAGAAACATCCTCTGATCACTGGTTAGCCTGGAGGGGTCCAGGAGTGTCCGGAAGATAGTGTGAACCCAAGGGAAGTGACAGTGGGCGGGAGCGGTGAGTGGGGGTCACCGCTGGGGGGTCAGGGCACTTTGGCCCTCCGCTGTTTTCACACCTCCAGCACCAGACTCGCCTCATCCCCCTGCTGACCCCTCTCTGGGCTTTCTGGGAGTGTAGTTCCCACCCCTTTTATTTTTTTCCTCACATACTAAAATGACAGCTTGATTAAAAAGAAAATCGCTGGTGGGGCGTGGTGGCTCACGCCTGTAATCCCAGCACTTTGGGAGGTCGAGGCAGGAGGATCACCTGAGGTCAGGGGTTTGAGACCAGCCTGATCAACATGGTGAAACCCCATCTCTATATTAAAAAAAAAGAAAGAAAATCGCCAAAATGACTCGGGCTCCCAGCATGACCAAAGTGGTGCTCCTGGCTGGGCTTAGCCACCGGGCCTGCTTTCCCGGGATCAAGGGTTTATCCACAGCCATTAATCACATAAAAGCAGATACGGAGCAGCATTAGCCCCAGCCAGCTGCTGCGCCGAGCCCTGGGCCATTACTCGGATTACCCTCCACAGTGCCTTTCCCATGGCCGGATGTCTGAGGTTTGCATGGGCCTATTGGCAGCCAGGTTGACCCCAAGGCTGGGCACAAGCTCTACCTCTCCTGACTCCTCCATGGCCCCAGAAGCAGCTCCAGTACTTGGGCCTACTGATTGAGGGGCATCCATCCCCCTGAGGATGTCCATGGCCCCTTCCCCCCAGGCCCCGCACCCCGAAAGCTCAGGTGCTTGGCTCCTGATTCAGGGCTCCGGCCCCAGCTCCAGTCCACACACACGGACATGGCTGGACAGACCCGTGTCTTTCACTCTCTACCCAAGGGGACCTAGCATTGCAACAGAGCAACCGCTGGTCACCTGGTGAAATGAGGGCTCCAGGTACCTCTGGCTGATGTCTCTTTGGTGAATCACTGATCACTCGTATGAAAAAGCACGTTTGCTTCAGAGAACGCGAGGGAAAGACACAAGGGAAGGAAGCCGTGCCCTGGGGGCTCTGGAGTCTCCTGGGTGAAGACCTCTGGTACCTTTACTCTGAGCACCACCAGTTCCTTGCAGTGGACCAGCGAAATGGTTCAGCTGTGTCCCCACCCAAATCTCATCTTGAACGTGGCTCCCATAATCCCCACATGCCATGGGAAGGAGCCAGAGGGAGGTAGTTGAATCATGGGGCGGTTCCCCATGCTGTTCTCCCGATAGCTGATGGTTTTATAAGGGCAGGTCCCCTGCACGCTCTCTTGCCTGCAGCCATGTAAGACAGCTTTGCTTATCCTTTGCCTTCTGCCACGATTGTGAGGCCTCCCCAGCCACGTGGAACTGTGAGTCCATTAAACCGCCTTCCTTTTAAAATTACCCAGTCTCAGGGGTGTCTTTACTGGCAGTGTGAGAACAGGCTAATGTAGCAAAACTGGAGTGCGGATGCGTTTCCCTCGTTTCGTCACGAATCCTCCTCGGAAAGTCCCTGTGACCCTGAGGACTTTAGAGACACTGACCTTGGGAGTCAGGCTGCAATAAGGAAACACAAGTGACTGGGCGCAGTGACCCACACCTGTAGTCCCAGCACTTTGGGAGGCTGAGGTGAGCGGATCACTTGAGGTCAGGAGTTCAAGATCAGCCTGGCCAACATGGCGAAACCCTGTCTCTGCTAAAAATACAAAAAAATTAGCCATTGGCATGTGCCTGTAATCCCAGCACTTTGGGAGGCTGAGGCAGGCAGATCACTTGAGGTCAGGAGTTTAAGACCAGTCTGGTCAACATGGTGAAACTCCGTCCCTACTAAAAATACAAAAAATTGCCCGGTGGCACATGCCGATAGTCCAGCTAGTCAGGAGGCTGTGCGGGGAGAATTGCTTGAACCCTAGAGGCAGAGGATGCAGTGAGCCGAGATCACACCACTGCACTCCAGCCTGGTTGACAGAGCAAGAGTCTCAAAAAAAAAAAAAAAGGGAAACTGAAGGGAAAGGACAGTCATGAGCACAACAGACAATGGAGAGACCCCACCCAGCATACGCCTTCTCCAGACGAGATCCCCATGGCCCTCAAGACAGCAGATGGAACAGTATTTGTGAGGCTAGGACACAGAGCGAGGCAGAGCCTACCCTCTGGAGCTTTTCCTCAAGTGGACCTGGGGATGTTGAAACAAGCAGGTAATCATCCAGGGCAGTGATAAGGGCTGGGAGGGGAAATAAAGGGAAGGGGAGTCCACGTGAGTGGCTCCTTCAGACGCAGGTGACCCAAGTAATCTAATGAGGAAGTGGCCCTCTAGAATTGCGTGCCACAGCAGTCTGTGCCAAGGCCCCCTCTCTGGACGGGTGGATGGGAGCCGCAGGAGGCCTGTGTGGCTGAAGTGTTGAGAAGGGATGGGAATGGGGCTGGGGCAGGTCAGCCACGTTCAGCAGGTCACCCCTTTCTGGGTTTCAGTTTCCTCCAATGAAGGGAGTGAACTGCTTCTAAGAATCTCAAACATTATCTATGTTCTAAAATGCGGAGAAGCATTTTAGTTATGATGGCGATGGGGTCCAGGACATGCCGACCCAAAATATGACTGCAGGAGACTGGAGTGTCCCACCCCACATATGCCTCTTTGGCATAAGAGTTATTTTAAGCTGGTTATTTGGGGAAACTGCAGGCAAGGGGAAAGTTGAAAACACCATAGAATTTGTCCTTTGCAAGGGAAATTTACATCTATAAAGGAAATCTCCATTTGTAAGGGTGTCTGCCTCTCTGCACCAGGAAAAGGAGAATAAATCACCGGAGACTCTTGGTCAATCCAGAAGGCACCTACTTCAGTCTGCGTAACAAACCTAACCAGTGCTTTTTTGGGCAATCTCACTTTAACCAAGTCTTTCCCCTCATCCCTTCTTCTTGATTTCAGAAAAGGCTGCTATTTAAACCTGAAGTCTAACCACTCTTTGAGATCTGTTAAAGAGATTGACTTGGCCGAGCACCGGGGCTCATGCCTATAATCCCAACACTTTGGGAGGCCAAGGGGGGCGAATCATGAGGTCAGGAGTTCTAGACCAGCCTGGGCAACGTGGTGAAACCCCATCTCTACTAAAAATACAAAAATTAGCTAGACGTGGTGGTGTGTGCCTGTAATCCCAGGTACTTGGGAGGCTGAGGCAGGAGAATTACTTATACCCAGGAGGAGAAGGTTGCAGTGAGCCGAGATCATGCCACTGCACTCCAGCCTGGGTGACAGAGTGAGACTCCATCTCAAAAAAAGAAAATAAAGAAAAAAAAAGAAATTGATATGTATCCTTCCTGTAATCTGGGGGTAATCAGGGAATTGATTATCCTCTGGATTACAGGAAGGATACATATGATTAAACTTTTATTTCTCTTGTTAATCTGCCTTTGGTTACAAAAGTCCCACTAAGAACTCGTGAAGGGTGAAGGAGAAAATTATTTTTCCTCCCCTACAATACCATCTTTAGAAGTAAACACTAAAAAAAAACCTTAGAAATGTGCACACATTCTACACACATACACATTAGTGCATGTTCACTCAGGCAGAGAATTATGGCAGGTTACACACCACCATAGCCAATATGGGCTTCCTAAGAAGAAAGGCGGCCGCCAAATAAAATACACAGCTTATTAAAAGATTTTTGTTTTTGAGACAGAGTCCTGCTCTGTCCCCCAGGCTGGAGTGCAGTGGCACAATCTCAGCTCGCTGCAACCTCCGCCTCCTGGGTTAAAGCGATTCGCCTGTCTTAGCCTCCCAAGTAGCTGGGATTACAGGCTGCACCACCACACCCAGCAAATTTTTGTATTTTTAGTAGAGAGGGGGTTTTGCCATGTTGGCCAGGCTGGTCTTGAACTCCTGATCTCAGATGATCCACCCACCTCGGCCTCCCAGAGTGCTGGTGTTAGAGGGGTGAGCCGCTGTGCCCAGCTTGTTGAAAGATGTCTAAACATCATGTTGAACATAATAAATGCATACAATTTTTGTCAATTAAATAAAATAGATAAAATTTTAAATTAAAAAGAATGATTCATTCTACCCAAGTACATACATATGGATGAAATAATCAGAAATGCAAGATAGAATTAGATCTAGATCTACTACATTTGCAAGGATGCCCATCGCTATCGGGTGGCTATTTGTCCCCAGCAAATCTCATGCTGTAATTTTATCTCCAGTGTTGGAGGTGGGGCCTAGTGGGAGATGTTTGGGTCACGAGGGCAGGCCCCTCAAGAATCTCTCTGTGCCGTCATCCTTGCAGTAATGAGTGAACTCTCACTCTATTGGTTTCGACAAGAGCGTATTGTGAAGAGCCTGGCATCCCCCCGCCTTGCTTCCTCTCTCGCCAGAGGATCTCTGCACACACTAGCTCCTCTTCCCCATCCACCATGAGCAGCAGCAGCCCAAAGCCCTCATGAGAAGCAGATGCTGGCTCCGTGCTTGCTGTCCAGCCTGCAGAACTGTGAGCCAAAGAAACCTCTTTTCTTTATCAATTACCCAGCCTCAGGTATTCCTTTACAGTAATACAAAATGGACAAAGACACTCTTGAAAAAGTAAATGGAGCAGTAATACAGTTGCAGCGATAAGAATTGTGTGATTTTAGTTCACTAAAGACAAGTCTGTCAATAAAGCCCTGAACCTGTCTGTGTGGAACTGTGAGGAAGGCGTGGCCACGGTCCTATTGGCCATCTCCCTGTTATCCCTGGGAGGGTGGAGGAGGGGTGGGAGGAGGTTGCACTGCCTCCTCTGGATGGTGTAGGAAGAGGGAGAGCACCAGATCGGGGCTCCATGGGGTTGCCAAGGCAGCAGGAGGTATCTGGAGGCAGAGACCTCAGCTGTGTTTCCACGTGCCTGGCTCTCCCACACCCGCCCCTGCCATGCTTGCCATCTGAGCATGGGGACTGTTGTCTTTCACCGCAAGGTGCATGTCACAGCATCATTTAAAATAGTGAGGTTGGCCGGACGCGGTGGCTCACACCTGTAATCCTGGCACTTTGGGAGGCCGAGGTGGGTGGATCACCCGAGGTCAGGAGTTCAAGACCAGCCTGGCCGTAATGGTGAAACTCCATCTTTAAAAATAATAATAATAAAAAAATAAAATTGTGAGGCATTTGTTCAAACAAGGGAATGCCATGTGTGGTATATGCAGTTAATTCCCGCTCTGAGGTAACTGATCTGCCATCATCACAGGTTGGGTTAGGCTGCTTCTGAAACAGTGTTGCCATTGTGGGGACCAAGGCCCTAATTGGCCAAATGGGCCACCTTCAGTCTTCAATTGGCATAAGTTTCCTCTGTTTTAATCCTTAACCCGAAGTAACCGGTGTTGGCCAATCAGCTTGCTGTTGTTCCAGCCCTCTGTCCTTGCCTTAATAGGGAAAACAACTTTGAAATGACCGATCTGCTTTTTGGTCTTTGTTTCTGCTTTCTTCAGCCCCTGCCCCCCACTTTTTTATTTTTGCCTGTAAAGCCAACCTCCTCTGCTCAATTCATTGGAACACGAATTCATTGTTATACAATAAAGTATTGCTCAATTCTAGAATTGCAAATAAAGGCAATTGGGATATTTAAACTAAGTTTGCTGTAATTTTGTCTTTTGACACATCTGGCAACCCTGAGACCCCTGCAGGAGCGCAGGAAAGGCCCTGCTCACGCCACCTTCTGGGGGGTTCCCTGTCTTCCTCGTGGAGCCCCGAGAAGTCCCGCTCTCCTTCGCATCCGTGCTTCCTGATACTTTCGGCGTGTGGGGTACCAAGGGTAATGTGTGCTGTGGCAGGGCACACCACCTCCTGGTTTGCGTGTCCGGGGAGTCACTGTGGCAACGAAACTGTCATTTTTAGGGTAACTGATAACAGTGGCAGTAAGTGGTGATTACGGCAGGGGTCCTCGTTGCTTCTCTCTTCTCAATGGTAAGGTCGCAGAGCAAAAGCCATGCTGGCTCTGAGAGACCCAAGAGCCAACATGAGAACGGAATCCCTAATTTCTAAAGATCTGAGTACTCTGCCTTCTGATATGCCTGCCTTCTTCATGGACAAGAGTTACGGCCCCAGAAGCTGCAAATATTCTCAAAAGCGGCAACGTCTTTACTAAAGATAATTCAGAATGACAATGGCCGTTACATGGAATGTTCCAGATGAACACAGAACTGGTTGTCTGAGAAGTGCACTTGAGTCTGAAGCCTCTTGAATTAGTGAGGGAGAATGGGATTCTTATTCTTACAGGCATTCAGAAGTCTCAAAGAGACAAGAGGATTCTAAAATTGCTTTTTAAAAAACGCATTGTGGGCCAGGCACTGTGGCTCAGGCCAAAACACCAGCACTTTGGGAGGCCAAGGTGGGGGGATCATTCTGTCAGGAGTTCGAGAGCAGCCTGGCCAAGGCGGTGAAACCCTGTCTCTACTAAAATTATAAAAATTAGCTGGGCAGAGTGGCGGGCACCTGAGAGAAACTATTTGAAAACTGACAAATGAATACTCTTAATAAAACTATAAGACCTGCTTCTGTCTGTGTATCTGTACGTATTATGTATATGTGATGTTTCTCTACCAAAATATAAGCGTCATAATTAATTGGCTTACGAAGATGATGGCTAACTTTGTGTAACTGGCAATGTAAGCATAGTTGTTAAGAATGAGTAAATTATGTGACTGGCTTTGAAAAACAACAAAAATGGGTAAGTTACATAAGGGACATAAATGGGATACAAGTATGTAAATAGCACTCATAATTTCAAAAATCTTTTCAGTAACGTGATCTTCAAGTCATGTTATGATTAATAGATATGCATAAAATGCCAAGTCATTTCTAAGTTAAGACACTGAAACTTAACTGCTGAGTGTAAGTTTAAGGTTGAAACGCTTTGTACTATACGTTGGGTATCTGGCCCTCCAAACCTCATGTTGAAATCTGATTCTCAATGTTGGAAGTGGGTCCTGCCGGGAGGTGTTTGGGTCTGGGATGGGATCCCCCGTGAATGGCTTGCCTCCATCCTCGTGGTGATGAGTGAACTCTTGCTTCATTCATACTGGATGACCTTTACC
Organism: Saguinus oedipus; assembly: GCA_031835075.1. Lineage (NCBI taxonomy): Eukaryota > Metazoa > Chordata > Mammalia > Primates > Cebidae > Saguinus > Saguinus oedipus. The sequence goes on from CM063174.1 coordinate 16,597,168, forward strand.
TTCCTCCATGGGTGGAAGCAAGCTGAAGCTCTCACCAGCAGATGCTGGCATCATGCTTTTCATAGTCTGCACCAAACAAACCTCCTTTCTTTATAAATTACTCAGCCTTGTGGACTCCTTTATGGCAACAATGAACAGAATAAGACATTTTCTTTTCCTTTTTTTTTTTTTTTTTTTTTGAGATGGAGTTTCACTCGTTACCCAGGCTGGAGTGCAATGGGGCGATCTTGGCTCACTGCAACCTCTGCATCCTGGGTTCAGGCAATTCTCCTGCCTCAGCCTCCCGAGTAGCTGGGATGACAGGCACGCGCCACCATGCCCAGCTAATTTTTTGTATTTTTTAGTAGAGATGGGGTTTCACCATGTTGACCAGAATGGTCTCAATCTCTTGACCTCGTGATCCACCTGCCTCGGCCTCCCAAAGTGCTGGGATTACAGGCGTGAGCCACCACGCCCGGCCAAGACATTTTCTAATCTTTGAGACAGAGTCTTGATCTGTTGCCCAGGCTGGAGTGCTGTGGTGCCATCTCAGCTCTCACTGCAACATCCGACTCCTGGGTTCAAATGATTCTCCTGCCCCAGCCTCCCGAGTTGCTGGGCTCACAGGTGTGCACCACCACAACCAGCTATTTTTTTTTGTATTTTTAGTAGAGACGGGATTTTACCAAGTTGGCCAGGCTAGTCTAGAATTCCTAGCCTCAAGTGATCCACCCACCTTGGCCTCCCAAAGTGCTGGGATTACAGGCATGAGACACCATGCCCGGCCTCTAATCCTGTTTTTATATGGTATGGAGAAGCTAAATATGTTTGGGTCTGTTAGTAAACATTAAACATTGTTCTATGAGGAATCACGTATTTCTAGAAATTATAACAGGCATGTTTATAAAATGTTGGTATCTGACAGTTCAAATTGTATTTCCTAGGTTTTCACTGGAAATTAAGGTTGCTAAATATTAAAAGTTTTAAGTAATATGGGTAATTCTGTACACAAAGTGTATTTTAAAAAGTGTGTGTTTGGTGAGAAAATTGTAAAAGGACATGAGGATATACCTTTGTTGAAGAAAAGAGTAATTTTATCTAAGTTGGAGGTTATTTAAAGCATGTCTCAAAATATGGACTAAGGGAGAAAATAGAAACAAGGCAGACAAACTAGGAAGTAGGAGAAAGTGGTGCAAAAAAAATCTATAAATATGAGTGTCTATTTTTGATAGAAAAAAAGTTGAAAGTAATTTTTTTTTGTATGAAAGAGAATTTTGTGTGATTGTAATGACAGGGAAGAAAAGTATATATTTGTCCTTAGTTAGGGTGGCTGGGTTTTCTAATATGAAGAAAGAAATTTAGGACAAAACCGAAGGTGGAAGCAAGCTGTAGAAGATTTGTGGCTCTTATGAAAGAAATTTTGTATGTGATCAAATTGGTTAAAATTGGTTGTGAGGGATATCAAATTGAGCTCTATTAATGAGTCCAGGAATAGAATGCCTTCTTTGCCCTATTTATTCAAGGGCTGTGCCCTGAAGTCAATTATCTCATTAAGAAACAGGTTAAGTTGGCCCTGAGTGGTTGCTCATGCCTGTAATCCCAGCACTTTGAGAGGCCAAGGCAGGTGGATCACCTGAGGTCGGGTGTTTGAGACCAGCCTGACCAACATGGAGAAACTCTGTCTCTACTAAAAATACAAAATTAGCTGGGCATAGTGGCACATGCCTGTAATCCTAGCTACTCTGGAGGCTGAGGCAGGAGAATCACTTGAACCCGGGAGGTGGAGGTTGCAGTGAGCCAAGATCGCACCATTGCACTCCAGACTGGGCAACAAGAGCAAAACTTCATCTCAAAAAAAAAAAAAAAAAGAAAGAAAGAAAAACACAGGTTAAGTTGAAAAGACCAGACTGGGTGCAGTGGCTCACACCTGTAATCCCAGCACTTTGGGAGTCCGAGGCAGGAGGATCTCTTGAGCCCAGGGGTTCAGGGCCAGCCCAGGCAATTTAGGGGGACCTCATCTCTATTTATAAGTGAATAAATAACGACAATTTTTTTTAAAAAAAGAAAAGATTATGTATCAACTAAGTGATTTCCAAAACACAATTTCTTGGCACTTAGCTGGCTGTTTTTGATGTCCTTTGTAAAAGAAATTCTATTTTTAAGGGTGTCTCCCTCTCTGCATCTAAAGCATTAGGAACTTTTACAATGGGGAAGACACTGGTTTGAAGTTTACACGACAAACCTTACCTTTGTATAGATTTTTCTAAAAAGTAATATTTACTATAAAAAAAATACACTGATGCAAAACTGAAATCTGATTTAAAAACAACAAATGTAAAAGCATTGCTTGCTCTTAAGTATATTATTGTGCGATTTTTGTATACAATTGGCCTAGAAAACAACACTTCTGTTTAATCAAAATGGTTTCCTATGCTTCACATTTTCTCTACCATTAGGTCATCGATCACTTAGGAAAACAGACACTCATCTCGATTAAAGAGTAAAGTTTTTGACAATTATGTTACTTCCTGTATTTGCTTCTGAAGTATTTTAATTATCACTCTGGCTAAATGAATGGCTATCATTTCACAGATAGTCACTTAGTTTTGACCAAGTGTTTTGAACTTTAATTTTTGACAAACTTCCCCAAATCCAATTCAAAATTAATTTTTGACCTCCAACTAACTTTCGGACATTACAGGAGGCCCCTGAAAGTTTAAAAGAGAAACATTAAACTAACCAGGCTTGTTTAGTATGCTAAGTCGTGTGGAAAACATTGTCATATAAGAACCGTTACATTTTCTTTGAGTTATATTTGTATACATTACTAAGGTGTTCCAAAATTGCATGAGATTTCTAGAAAGCTGATGTTAAGTTCATAAAGTCAGTTATGGTGTTAAAATGGTGTACACTGCAGAAATAACCAAATTTTCTTGTCCATTGTATCCTTTGTGGAATAGACTCTCATCAGGCTTTTAACTGTGGCCACTTTTAAGTCTTGCTGTCTAGTTAAGTGCTTTATTCTGATGCCTTTCTGAAAGCTGCTTGCAGGCAATGATAATTCTAAAGCATGGTGTCCTCAAGGAGTTTCACAGAAAGAATGGAAAGAACTCTCACAAGTACAGGTTTCCCATAACTTTGAGGTACTATCAGACTGAGTAAGAAAGTCTGGCCGGGCGCGGTGGCTCATGCCTGTAATCCCAGTACTTTAGGAGGCCAAGGCAGGTGGATCACGAGGTCAAGAGATCGAGACTATCCTAGTCAACATGGTGAAACCCCATCTCTACTAAAAATACAAAAAATTAGCTGGGCATGGTGGCATGTGCCTGTAGTCCCAGCTACTCAGGAGGCTGAGGCAGGAGAATTGCCTGAACCCAGGAGGCGGAGGTCGTGGTGAGCCGAGATCGCGCCATTGCACTCCAGCCTGGGTAACAAGAGTGAAACTCGGTCTCAAAAAGCAAACAAACAAACAAACAAAAAAAGTCTAAAACTCAGTCAAAGAAACTGATGGGTTTGTGAAACTGCTAACTGAGATCAAACAGAACAGAATTAATTACATGAAGCTGAATAAACTGATGAAGAAGAATTATGAGTTTTTATAGCTTTTTAATTTGAAGCATTGTTTGTTCCTTTAATATTTTGTTTTCCAGGTTTTTTGTTTTGTTTGAAACAGAGTCTCCCTCTGTTGCCCAGGCTGGAGTGCAGTGGTGCTATCTCAGCTCCCTACAACCTCCGCCTTCTAGGTTCAAGTGATTCTCCTGCCTCAGCCTCCTGAGTAGCTAGGACTACAGATGCGCCACCACGCCCGGCTATTTTTTCTATTTTTAGTAGAGATGGGCTTCACCATGTTGGCAAGGCTGGTCTTGTACTCCTGACCTCAAGTGATCCACCCACCTCGGCCTCCCAAAGTGCTGGGATTATAGACATGAGCCATTGCACCTGGCCCATTTTCCAGTTTTAAGGAAAGTTTTTTTCTTTTAAGCTATCTATAGCTTACAGCAATTTTGTAAAGCATACTCTTGTAAACAAAAATTAGAACATTTGCTTTTCCTCCCTACCTGACCTTTCCAAAATTCAGAAGCCATTTGTGAATATTCTTATTTTTATGGTAATATGGTTATTTGCATAACTCCAATAATAATTTGCTCTCTTTACAACAGGATACAATTAGAAACACTACCAAGGCTTTGACTGGAATGTCACATTTGAGAATGTGCATAGAATGTTAGGCTTCAGGAGTTCTGAGCCTTACAGTGAATGAGTAAAAGTCATCATTTCCAGTAGGTGCAGGAAATTCAATATATTAGACACTGCAGGAAAAGTGTGATGTCTGCCTTGGTTTGGCTTCCTAGTGTCCAGGTTTTTCAAAGTCCGATCTGAGGCCAGGTGCAGGGGTTCACACCTGTCATCCTACCACTTTGGGAGGCTGAGATGAGCAGATCACTTGAACCCAGGAGCTCAAGACGAGCCTGGGCAACATGGCGAAACCCTGTCTCTACAAAAATACAAAAATTAGCCAGCATGGTGACACTTGCCTATAGTCCAGCTACTCAGGATGCTAAGGTGGGAGGATCACTTCAGCTGGGGAGTTCAAGGCTGCAAGGAGCAAAGACCACACCACTGTACTCCAGCCTGAGTGAGACAGTAAGACTCCGTCTCTAAATGAAGAAATAAATAGGCCGGGCATGGTGGTGGATGCCTGTAATCCCACTTTGGGAGGCCGAGGTGGGTGGATCACAAGGTCAGGAGTTCAAGACCAGCCTTGCCAACACAGTGAAACCCCATCTCTATATATATATAAAAAAAATTAATGTTATAGCAACAGAAAATGGACTTAAGACAAAAAATAAAATAAAAATATATATATATATATTGAATCTGAGATTATTTGTCAAAATATTCAATAATGCAAATTTAAAAGGAGACTATGTGGTTACTCTTGCTGTACTTATGTAAATAATTTACATAATTACACTAATGCTAACGATAGCTGATGCACAAAAAAAAAAAAAAATTGAAAAAAAATCTCATAACTTTTCAAGCAAGTTTACCACTTTGTGTTGGCCCAAGCTTTGAATGTGACATTCAAGGCTGTGCTGGGCCGTGGGTTGAATACACTTGGTTTATGAGGACGCTGGCTAAGAAGCACACTCCATACTCAGTATTAACCTCCTCAGTCATAGTCATCGTCTCCTTGGTGCACTGTATCCTCTCAAAAAATTTTAAATGTTTGCGTGACATCCACCAAATGTCAAATGGTCCCTTTTCAGCTGGAATGACAAAAAAAAAGCTCAAAGAAATGCTCGATCGTGAGGACATCACAAGCTATGAATGATGTGTTGAGACTGGAAACAGAAAGATGGCGTCTGAGAGGAGCGTTCACACTCTTAGCTCCAGTCACTCTCTTATCTAGGTGACAGCCCGACCAAAAGGGGAGAATCGTTAAATAAAAATTAAAAGAGGCCATTGCTTTGAACTAAGTTCCTGCTCTAGGCCCCCAGAGACCAGACTAAAAATCATGCTTAAGTTCCACGTCACCAAATAAAAACTGCATTGTTACCTGGCCTTCTGGGAAATCAGGAGAGAGAGATAACAGCCTGATTTACCATTTTCAGTCTTCAATCGGCATAATGAAGTTCCCCCCACTTTAATCCTTAATTCCAGATAACCTGATGTTAACCAACCCATTCATTTTCTATTTGTCTGTTTTCCTGTCCCTGCATTACAAGTAAACTTGGAAATGACCAATTCAGACTGGGTGCAGTGGCGCATGCCTGTAATTCTAGCACTTTGGGAGGCTGAGCCGGGCGGATGACCTGAGATCGGAAGTTCGAGACCAGCCTGACCAACGTGGAGAAACACCGTCTCTACTAAAAACACAAAAGTAGCCGGGTATGGTGGCACATGTCTGTAATCCCAGCTACTTGGGAGGCTGAGGCAGGAGAATCACTTGAACCCGGGAGGCGGAGCTTACAGTGAGCCGAGATTGTGCCATTGTACTCCAGCCTGGGCAACAAGAGTGAAACTCCATCTCAAACAGAAACAAAAAAAGAAATGCCCAGTTTGATGTGTTCCTTGTTTCTGTTGTCTTCAACCCTTTTTCTGCCTATGAATACAATCTCCTTTGCTCGGCTCATTGGAAAACTTATTCTTTTTTTATAGAATAAAGTATCGCCTGATTCCAGAATTGCAAATAAAGCCAATTGAGGCCTTTAAACTACATCTGTTGTCATTTGGTCTTTTCACAGCCATCACTGGCTCCCCAGCTCCAAGAACACTGCCCAGCACGCAGCTGTGCTGTGTGCACACATCATCCTTACTAAAGCACCTTAGCGGACTCGCAGAGAAAAAGAACACAGAACCAGCCTGAATTTCCATAAACATCTTCCTAGCGGATAACAAGATTGTGCCCACCTTTCAGTTGGTGTTCTAAAATTAAATCTGACTTGTTACAAGTCAGATTTTAATGGTATAAAATATGTAGAAAGCAAGGAATTTCCTAGCGAAGGGGCGCATGCCACATGATTACGCTTCCCAGATGTGAAAACTCAGGCCCAGAGAGGCCTAACAGCTGTCCTGTGGCCACACATCTGAACCGGGATTTGGACTAAGGATTCCCAGTGGCTTTTTCGCACCACTCCCAGGTTAGCTGCTCCTGCAGTCCCCAGGCCGGGAACTCAGGTGTAAGCGAGCCCTGTGTATGGAAAGTGCAGCTGGATGGTGCCACTCAGGGTCACTTGGGTCTTCTCTAGACATTTGCTTATGTTCATTTGGGGGAGCATTTCCAAGGACACAAATAGACTGACGTGGAAAAAAGCCTGTAACTTTTCTTAGTAGCTAAGACAACCCTGGGGATGGAGCTGCTTTGAATGGGACTGGGGGCCAGGGTCCCAGTCCCCAGGGAGGTGGGCGGCTGCTGAGCCACCTGCCAGTGATGGTGGCTTTGGTTTCTGGTTCTGATCTGCTGAGTACTGAAATCTCGCCTGGGGCTGGTGTGCCTGTGGAATTGCTGGGACCGATTAAAAACCAAAACAAATAAACAACATCAGCAGAGGCTGGGAAGAGAGAGATCAAGGAGGGACAGCAGGGAGGCACAGAGACGGCGCAGTTTGTCTACTGTGTCCTCAGCCTTCCCCAAGATTTCTATAACAACATGTCCTTGCAGGGAGCGGGGCAGCCCAGGCTGACCCAAGGGTCTAACAAAGGGAGAAAGCCATGAGACAACTTTTCTGAGTCAAAGACCCTCAAATGAAATGGATCTAAATGGGGGGTGTGAGGACAGCAGGTCCCTGGCTCCTTGATCTTGGGAAATGTATTAATGAGCTGGGGGTCAGCAAGGAGTAAAGGGGGTTGGAGGGCTGGGGGCCTTTGGGTGGCCTGGCTCTGGCACAGCTGCACCCTGGTTGTGTAGGAGAACGCTCCATCCTGATTACGTAAATCAAAGTCCAACCGTCAACATTATGCGCTAGCAAAGAATTCTCCTGTGATGGTGTGAATTTCAATAAAGCTTTAAGGCCTCCCTCAGTGGAGCAGTGACTTTGTTCTGTGAAAGGAGAAAAGGTAAACTCTTCATCAAAAAAGCTCGCACGCCTCACCAGGGAGAATGAAGAGGCAGAAAAGCAGCTAGTGAGTGCCGTGCACCTGTCAATTTCAGCAGCCTGTCATCCGCACAGATAAGAACTCTCCTCCGCTTGGTACTGTAAGGGATGCTAGTCACCTTACCCCCCAGCAAACGTGGAATCCACGCAGAAACCTGTGGGGAGCAGGAAGTGGCTGGCTGGTTCCTGCCAGTGCACAGACACCTCTCCAGGGTAGCCTCAGTTCTGTAAGATGGCTGGGTGGTGTGATGGTCCCCTAGGCATGCTGGGAGTCAGGCAGCCAGGCTGGGCACCAGGTCTCCTGCCTCCTCTCCCTGAAGACCTGGGCAGCCTGCTGATGCCCTGCAGAGCACACACTGCGACAGTGCAACCCACCTGTGTCCCTCCAAGCTGCAGTGGAAGAATGACCCCACAGGTCTGAGAGTAGCTGGTTCATGTAAGTTGCCATGACCAACCTTTCCAAGGCGGAAAACACTCAGGTAGCCTAATAGCCAACATCCCAGTTCTGCTTGGAAGAGAACTGAGGGCTGCAGAGGCCAGGGAAGAAACAAATCCAGGAAGGGCTGTGTTCATTCCTACAGGGGAAGGAAGCACAAAGAGGGGGAGGAAGGGTGGAGCCAGAGGGGTGCTGGAAGAAAGACTGCCTGCCAGGGGCTTGGGCCCCCCCGGAGGACACAGAAGCTTCCAGGTTGTCACTGTGTAGGGTGCAGCCAGGACTCCCAGCAACTAGGGGTGTTCTGGGCTATGTTGGGAAATCTGTGAATGGCCAGAGGGAGACCCTACTGGCTTTGGAGTGGCAGGCAGGCAGAAGGTAGCTCTCAGGGCCCCCGCCAGCCATGAGACTTACTCTGGTCTCTGAGGAGCCACTGCTGGCTATTGCTCCAAGAAAAGAACACCCTGGCTTAGATGAGGGGCGGGTGTGTATGTTCTCTGGCTGTGCTTAAGAGACCAAATTTTTTCAAGTATTTCAGCAATTACAAAGAGCTCTGTTGAATGCAGCATGCATAGGAGCAAAAGGCTGTCCCCCTGAGCCTTTGAGGATAAACTGAGAGCTGCCTGGGCCCTTGGGGTATATGACCGCTATGGCTTGTCATGTGCATCTTTAAAATGCCCTTCCATCTTAACATTCTGCCAATTTCTTCAATTCTGAAACTTGAAGATACTCTGTTGGTGAGCATTAACGATTTGGTTGTGACTTTAGGCAGGAAGCTCTTTTTCTTTTTAAACATCCTGTGCTTGCTGCATCCCCCTGCCTGGAGAGCAGGAGGAGGAGCCCCATTCTCCAGCAGTGCAGGAAGTCAGGGGCAAAGCCCATTCTCCGTCTCCATTAGCAACCTCAGGAGCTAACTCTTAATCTTGTGCTGCCGGCAGCCCTAAGTGTTCTTAGGTGTCCTCAGCCTGGTGTTTCCTGCCGTGGGCTCCAGAATGGTGATGTGATGTATTTTGCATGGAAAGGGTTTCTTCTACAGGTGACTGTGTGAAATGGAGGTTTATTTCCTGTGGGACTTATCGGAGCCTTTAGTGTGTTGATGTGCATTATGGATGTCTATCAGAGGACTCTGTAGTCCCTTTGGTTTGGAGCTGGGCATGCCCTGGGGCTGGTGTTCCCAGGTGCTTTTGGTGTTAGGCTATGGAGGGACCTCTTGAGAGGAGAAAGGAAGAAACTGGTCAGGCAGGCAGTTACGGTGGGTCCTTAGTTGAATTCTTTCGAACAAAAGAACAGCCAGCAGGCACAGATAAGTATTTTACCCTAAAATGTATTTCATCCACCTATTTTGAAATGGTCCTTCAAAGCTATCTTTTGTAGGGGAAAATCTACATTCTGTTGAGAATCTCTTTCCCTTTCCAGGTATTTTCCCTAATACAGGAAAGCATTAACTAAGAGTCTGATAAGAAACATTTACAGTCTATTCTCTCTGAAGCTCTCTAACTAGATGCTTCATCTGCATAACAAGAACCTTGCTCTCCCAACTCTTATCTTAACCCAGACACTCCCTTCTATGGATTCCAGGTCTTTATTTTTATTTATTTATTTATTTGAGTCTCACTTTGCCACCCAGGCTGGAGTGCAGTGGTGTGATCTTGGCTCTCTGCAGCCTCTCTACCTCCCAGGTTCAAGCAATTCTCCTGCCTCAGCCTCCTGAGTAGCTGGGATTACAGGCACGTGCCACCATGCCCAGCTAATATTTTGTATTTTTAGTAGAGAGGGGGTTTCACCATGTTGACCAGGATGGTCTCAATCTCTTCGTGATCCACCCGCCTCAGCCTCCCAAAGTGCTGGGATGACAGGATGACTGCGCCCAATTTTTGCATTTTTAATAGAGATAGTGTTTCACCATGTTGGCCAGGCTGGTCTCAAAATCCTGACCTCAGGTGATCCACCTGCCTCTGCCTCCCAAAGTGTTGCCATTACAGGTGTGAGCCACTGCGCCTGCCCAGATTCTAGGTCTTTAGATGAACTCTTTCAACCAATCAGCAGTCAGAAAACCTGTGAATTCACTTAGGATCGGGAAGCCTCCCCACTCCGCCCTTCAAGATTTCCTGCTTTTCCTGACTGAACCAATGTGCACCTGCTGTCAGGGCCTCCTGAGTCTGTGTCACAGGCGTGTTATTGGAAACACGGACAAGTTTCAATCAATTTGAGACTTGAGATAACTATCTGAGATAAGTCTCAATCAATACAGACAGCTTTTGGTTCACAGGCCCCTTGGATAAGGCTCCCACCTCCAAGAATCTTTTCCAGTTGGAGAGGGTACCAGAGTCCTGCTTCCCAGGACTGGGGAAAGGACTGAATGGGATGAACAGAGTCTCTTGGATCCTAGTACTCAAAGTGTGCTCCATGCACGGGCTGCAAGCTGTGGGCTACCGGCCACGCCCAGAGCTTCAGATGTGATCGCCTGCATTCACACCTCCATTTAGCAGTTTAAAGGAATCAGTGACTGTCTGGAATTTAATAATTAAAAAATGAGAAGGGCTTGAATTTTGTATGTCATTTAAAATTTCATTTTTTGGCAATTCATTTTTGTTGCATTGTATGAAAGTTCATGTTGGAAATGGGATAATAATGTCAGGAAAGGCCGGGCGCGGTGGCTCAAGCCTGTAATCCCAGCACTTTGGGAGGCCGAAGCGGGTGGATCACGAGGTCAAGAGATCGAGACCATCCTGGTCAACATGGTGAAACCCTGTCTCTACTAAAAATACAAAAATTAGCTGGGCGTGGTGGCGCACGCCTGTAATCCCAGCTATTGGGGAGGCTGAGACAGAATCGCTTGAACCCAGGAGGCAGAGGTTGCAGTGAGCCGAGATGGCACCATTGCACTCCAGCCAGGGTAACAACAGCGAAACTCAGTCTCAAAAAAAAATAAAAATAATAATAATAATAATAATAACAACAACGTCAGGAAAAGTCCACACTGAGACAACAGATCAGTCAGCAAGGCTAGTTTACTTCCCTCAGGAAGAGGGCAGCTCACCAGCAGTCCTGCCAGGAGAGCACACCTGAACAAAGGAGACAGGGACATTTATAACTTCATAACCTGACGCGATTGCTCTGCGGCTGTGTCCAGTTTCCATTGGCCAGAGCGGGACCTCACATTCTATGCTTGACCAAATTGGTTAAAAACTTGGAAATTTCCTGAATAGATAAGGGGGAAAGAAGACAAGGAAGGAGAGGAAGCTAGTCAGGAGAAGGTCAGGAGGATTTCCAAATACGAAAGGGCATGCTCCAGGGTTTGCAGCTTGCCCAGTTCTGTTCAGACATGTCCCAGCGAGTCAAGGTAGCTGATTTAAGAGGTGGCTGATTTAGAGAATATATATACATAGTTATATGTTTATGCTAATAGTGGATAATGACCATGAGCGAGAGATTGTAACTCCTTATAATGTAGTCTAAGATCTAAACTTGGAAGAAAAACTTTCCCATGTCTCACAGCACAGGTCTTCAGTGGATTGAAAATTTAGCAAGACAGCAATGAGCCCTTCATCAGAGATGGATTTTTGGTTTTATTCCTTGTATGATGTGAAGCCATACGGAGATGGGTGAGGGTGGCATGGGGTGTTACCTTCAAGGCCTTTGATGAGGACTGGGGAACCCAGGGGTTTTCTGGGTCTCCTCCTTCTGTGAGACAGGAATTATTTGAATCTGAAACTGCCTTTGCAAAATTATGACTGAGGCAGTGAAAGAAATCTAACTTAATCGACTCCATCTTGCTTCTAACCTCCAAGCTGTCCTTGTTTATTCCTGGATGTAGGCTGAACTAACTTTGGGGGAAATTTGGTTTAAAATTTATAGTTTAAACAAAGACTGTAACACCCTTTCCCAAGGCAGATCTCCTGCTTGCCTGGGGACTAGGCTGCCTTTGTAGGACTCTCATTAGCCACAGGATTAGAGATTATGCTTTAGGAGTTATGCAGCTGGAGGCCACAAGAGTCTGACCCTCCATAAACTGCTCCTAAGATCAGTGCTTGAGATGTTTTCTAGACCCTGCACTAGATGGATCAGCTGGGACCACCCAGATCAATAAACTGGCTCATCTGATCTTGTGGCCCCCACCTGGGAACTATCTCAGTGCCAGAAGACATCTGACTCGCTATGATTTCATCCCTGACCAATCAGCACTCCTGGCTCACTGGCTTTCCCCCACCCACCAAATTATCCTCAAATAATGTGTGGTGGCTCACACCTGTAATCCCAGCACTTTGGGAAGCTGAGGTGGGTGGATCAAACTCCTGAGGTCGGGAACTTGAGACCAGCCTGACCAACATAGTGAAACCCCATCTCTACTAAAAATACAAAATTAGGCAGGCATGATGACGCATGCCAGTAATCCCAGCTACTTGGGAAGCCGAGGCAGGAGAATCACTTGAACCACGGAGGTGGAAGTTGCAGTGAGCGAAGATTGCACCACTGCACTCCAGTCTGGGCAATAAGCGCAAAACTCTGTAAAAAAAAAACCAAAACTCTGCTCCCTGAATGCTGGGAACTGATTTGAGTAATAATCTGCATGAATTATTCTTTCTCTATTGTGATTCACCTGTCTTGAAGAATAGCCTCTGTCTAGGCAGCGGGCAAGGTGAACCCCTTGGGTGGTTACAAACTTACATATGGAATTCTGCATCCAAGCAGATTCCAAACACAGCCTATGTGAGTGTACGTGAGAATTCCCCAGTTCCAGCAACACTCTCTGGGAAGTGGGGGTGCTGTGGCCTCAAAGGGAGTCAAGCATGGTGCGAGTCAAGCATATGCGAGCCTGGAGCCTGAAAGTCTGAAGTCCTGCTTGCCTCCACCGATCGTCTCCCACCCCTCCCTGCCTTCACCATTGTCCCTAATCGCCCAGTGGAGCTTCCCGGGACAAGCCCCTCACCCACCCTGCCATCTCAGCTATTATGATAATACGACTACTCCTCACCCACCCTCCCATCTTAACTACTCTTATCCCACTGGCCAGTTGTAACTAACCCTATAGTCATGTACACTCTTTGCCCCGACCCCCACCGCTGTAAAACTTTCCACTGCCCACCCCAAACATGTAAAACCAACTCCTATCCCACTGCCGTTTGCTAACGCCCTATTCAGCCTTAGCCCAACTGCACGCAGGTGAATCAACAGCCATGTTGCTCACACAAAGCCTGTTTGGGGGGTCTCTTCATTCAAACCGCACATTTTTAACATTTGGTGCTGGAAACCTGGGACGGGGAACTCCTGCGGGAGACCAAACCCCCGTCCCTGTTCTTGTGCTTCCTCCATGAAGAGATCTACCCACCGACCTGGTCCTCAGACCAGCCCACAGACCACACCGCCGGCTATCTCGGTGAGCAGTTTCTTTTCTGCTTTCCCATCCTTTCGTCTTTTCCTTTCCATTTCCTTCCCCTTTTGGTTTCATCCTTTTTCCACCACAAAGACAAGGAAAATCAGGCAGACAAAGTTCTTCCATGAGGTTCATGACCGGAAAAACCCTACATAGGTCACGGATCCGGGGACCCAGGTTTCCCCAGAGGTTGGACAGTCATGGAGACGCTCACCCTAGTCACTCACCCACCAGGCTCACGGTGGATATTGGTGGCAGGTCAACGTAGAGGACACTCTTTGACCGCTCACCAATGACGAGCTTCATCCCAGGCTCAACTAGGGACACCTGTTGAGCGGCTGGGTTGCGGGCCTGTTCTCCTTGTCTCTGCTGCCTTTCCAGAACCTTGGGCAATCACCGTCCTCTGTCCCGCCCTCCTCTCTGCTGGCCTGTGTTCTAAAGAACCGCAAGCCTCTTCAACTGTCTCCTGACCTAAAACCCAAATGTCTCATCTTCTTCCGTAACACTGCATGGCCACAATACAAGTTAAACAACGGCTCCAACTGGCCAAAAAATGGCACTTTCAACCTCTGTTTTATAAAATTTAGACAATTTTTGTTGCAACACAGGTAAAGGGTCTGAAATTCCCTACGTCCAGGCATTTTTACACACCAATCCCTCCCTAATCTCTACTCCTTCTCTTCCCTTCCATCTGCCCCTCCTCCCTCTGCCGGCAAACCAGAATCTTCCTTGTCCATCAACCCTTCCAACCATTCTCCTCCCCACCTGCCCAACCAGGCCCTAATCCAGAAAACCTAATTCCAGCCCCCAGAGCCTTCCTCCCTCTTCCTCTGCCCACAGCCCACCTCTGATGCCCCTCCTGTCGCCTCCCCACCTCATACGTGGCCCAGTTTAGAGTTTAGTCCCGTGGCTACCTCCTCTGCCCTCCTCAACAATTCCCCCTTCCAGAGGTGGCTGGAGCCAAAGGCACACATTCCTTTCCCTTTATCCAACCCTTCCAAATTGGCCACCGGTTAGGCTCCTTTTCTTTTCTTTTTTTTTTTGAGATAGAGTTTCCCTCTTGTTACCCAGGCTGGAGTGCAATGGCGAGATCTCGGCTCACCGCAACCTCCGCCTCCTGGGTTCAGGCAATTCTCCAGCTTCAGCCTCCTGAGTAGCTGGGACTACAGGCACGCACCACCATGCCCAGCTAATTTTTTTGTATTTTTAGTAGAGACGGGGTTTCACCATGTTGACCAGGATGGTCTCGATCTCTTGACCTCGTGATCCACCTGCCTCGGCCTCCCAAAGTGCTGGGATTACAGGCGTGAGCCACCGCGCCCGGCCAGGTTCCTTTTCGTCAAATCCTCCAGTACTCAACCCAGTCCTATAATCTCGCCTGGAATAATATAGTGTCATCGTTACTTCCACTCTCACCCCTAAAAAACGCTTAATATGCATTTCATCACCCAATCAACCCCAATATTACAAAAAGGTACAGAAATTAAAATCTGGTCCTCAAACCCTGTAACAGGAATGAAGCAAGCTCACCTTCAAGGTGTTCAATATTAGGGAGAAATCTGCCTCGCAGCCGCGCACCTCAAAACTAAACATGCTGCCTCCTCCGTAAGACAAACCCCAGCCACACCTCCGACCGAGTCACAAAGACTTTAAAGTGCCCAGACTCAGCGCGTCCAGCCACCCGGCCAGGACCTTGCTTTAGGTGTCAGAAACCTGGCCATTGGGCCAAGAAATGCCCGCAGCCCGGGATTCCTCCCAAGCCCTGCCCCGTCTATGCGGGGCCCCCACAGAAAGTCGACTGTCTGACTCACCTCGCTGCTCCCAGAGCTCCTGAAGCTCCATTCCTCAGCTTGGCGGCTAAAGACGAACGCTGCCCAAGCATCTCAGAAGCACCCTGGACCATCACAGATGCCAAACTTCTGGTAACTCTTACGTGGAGGATAAGTCCATCCCCTTCTTAATCACCTCGAAGGCCACACACCCCGCACTGCCTTCTTTTCGAGGACCTGTCTCCTTGGCCTCCATAACTGGTGGGAATTGACGGCAAGGTCTCCGGGCCTCTCACAACTCCCCACGTCTCCTGTCAATCAGGCCAGCACTCCCTTCCACGTTCTTTCCTAATCATCCCCACGTGTCCGGTTCCCCTGTTAGGCCGGGATATCCTAGCGAAATTGTCTGCCTCCTTGACTATTCCTGGGCTACAGCCACGCCTCATTGCCGCCCTCCTCCCCAAACCCGTTCCTCCCTCAATAGCGCCCCTTATGTTCCCCAACCTTAACCCTAGGGTGTGAAACACCGCCTTCCCATCCGTTGCTACAAGTCACTCATCCCTCATCATCCCCTTAAAACCTAAACACCCTTACCCTCCCAGCCCCGTACCCCATCCCACACGGGCTTTAACAGTAAAGCCTGTTATCACCCTCTACTGCAACATGGCCTTTTAATTCACCCTCCTGCTTCTGCAGCATCTGTACTCAAAGGGGTATCATGTATCCCCTTCCAAAGCCCAAATTTCGTCCCCATCTGTTACAATCTTTGACCAGCATACACGCGCTCTCCCTGCCAACCGTATCCAGTTAATTTCTCCAACCCCAACCGGATCCATCAAACCACAGCTTCTCTCCTTCCTGGGTGTGGTTGCTGCTTTCACGTGGGGATACCAGGTGTCGCTATTCTAACTAAGCCATCGTATACACTCACTAAAGAAATCTTATCCAACTCTATCAATCCTAAATCCTTTCCTCACTCTTCCTTTGCCACATTTTGAAATGGCCCTTTTCTGCAGCTGTAAAGAGTCTCTATTAACATAGTAGGCTTTCCCCTTCCAGCCCCTCCCAGTCCCGGGGAGATTAGCCGAGGGACTAGCACCTGTTAAAGACCTGAACAGGAAACACCTGCCATCTATTGTCTCTAAGGGCGGTCACTCTGAGACCTCATCCAGGTAATCAGAACCCTGAACTTCACAACTCCTTCACCCAGACACTTCTTTCCACTGGTTCCAGGTTTTGGATAAGAACTCTTTCCAACCAACCAGAAAACCTTCGTATCTACCTATGACCTGTAAACCACCTTCCCCACAAGGTGTCCCCATTTCCAGACAGAACCAATGAATACCTCACATGTATTGACTGGTCTTGTACGCCTCCCTGAAATGTGTGGAACCAAGCTCTGACCCGTTGCCTTGGGCACATGTTCTCCAGACTTTTGAGAGTGTGCCTTGGGCTGTGGTCACTCAGATTTGGCTCAGAATAAACCTCCTTAGATGTTTCACAGAGTTTGACTATTTCTGTCAACATTTAGAGATACAACTAACCCCCTCCACTTTGAAGAGATATATGTATTTATTTTGGATTTTTCTGTAAATAGTGTGCTTTCATTTTTTTTTTTTTTTTGAGATAGGATCTCACTCTGTTGCCCAGGCTAGAGTGCAGCTCACTGCAGCCTTGACCTCCTTGGCTCAAGTGGCCATCCTACCTGAGCCTCCCAAGTAGCTGGGACTACAGACACACCAGGCCTGGCTAAGTTTTTGTATTTTTCATAGAGATGGGGCTTCACCATCTTGCCCAGGCTGGTCTCAAACTCATGGACTCAAGCAATCTGCCTATTTTGGCCTCCCAAACTGCTGGGATTACAAGCATGAGCCAAGAGGCCTGGCCAGGGTCTTATTTTGTAATTCAGCAGTATGTTCTGAAGTTTATCCTTCGTAGACGTGGCCTGGTTCATCTGTTTTGAGCGCTGTGTAGTATTCCACTGTGTGAATAAACAAAAGCTTATCCATGCCCTTTTGAAGGAACTATTTGTCACTCCTGGTTTTCTATAGCATGTAATGCAAACATGAGCACTTTGCACATTTCCTTGTACACATGTACTAGAATTTGTCTAAAGCAGATGGACACAATTGCGGGGCTGAACCATTGCTAATCGTATCTAGGATCTTGAACTTTGACTCTTGACTTTATCTGTGTCTTTTAGCAACAACAAAAAAATGTAGACAGGGATGAAAATACCAGGTGTGGCCTGGCTGCATAGCTCACCCTTGTAATCCCAGCACGCTGGGAGGCCAAGGCGGGTGGATCACCTGAGGTCAGGAGTTCGAGACCAGCCTGATCAACAGGGTGAAACCCGAACCCTACCAAAAAAAGGAAAAAATTAGTTGGGCATGGCGGCAGGCGCCTGTAGTCCCAGCTACTCTGGAGGCTGAGGCAGAAGAATCACTTGAACCCAGGAGGTGAAGGTTGCAGTGAACTGAGATTGCGCCATTGCACTCCAGACTGGGCGACAGAGTGAGACTCTGTCTCAAAAAAAAAAAAAAAAAAAAAAAAAAAGTCGGCTGGGCTCGGTGGCTCACGCCTATAATCCCAGCACTTTGGGAGGCCAAGGCGGGTGGATCACGAGGTCAAGAGATCGAGACCATCCTGGTCAACATGGTGAAACCCCGTCTCTACTAAAAATACAAAAATTAGCTGGGCATGGTGGCACGTGCCTGTAATCCCAGCTACTCAGGAGGCTGAGGCAGGAGAATTGCTTGAACCCAGGAGGCGGAGGTTGCAGTGAGCCGAGATCACGCCATTGCACTCCAGTCTGGGTAACAACAGCGAAACTCCGTCTCAAAAAAAAAAAAGAAAGAAAGTGCCAGGCAGAATCACATTTTTCATCTCTTGCATAAATATTTGGAGGCTGTTCCTGGAAGACGGACTGTTTTTGCCAGTGGGTCCTCCCAACAGCAGGCTGCCGAGGGATGGCGCTCGAGAGTCCCAGGGTCCCCAGGGATTTGCTCACTGCCTCAGGAGTCCATGCTGTGCATCCCTGTTGGTCTAAGACCAAAGGAAGAGCTGACCAGCCAAGGACAAAGGGTCAGATCTGCCTTGTACAGATAGAAGGCCAGGAGAGATGACCCTGGAAGACTTGTGCATGGTGTAGTTTCTGTTCGTTTTTCCCACAGGGCAGCTGGTGTGTTGCAGCAAATACAGGGCAGAGGGGTGCTGCTTTCGGTCAGGAAACCAGGTACCAGCACCGAGCTACTGAGTCCGTGGAGGGCCAAGAATGCAAGAACACAGGATGAAAACAGTCCACTGTGTACCCGTGTGGTTTCACGGCTGCTTCCTAGCACTTCCTTCAAGAATGGCTTCCTTAAAGCTATAGCTGTTGTCTTTCATTCTGCCATCATAATTTTACGTTTTTTTTTTTTTTTCAAGATGAGGTTTCACCATGTTGGTCAGGCTGGTCTTGAACTCCCGACCTCAGGAGATCCACCCGCCTTGGCCTCCAAAGTGCTTGGATTACAGGCGTGAACCACCATGCCCGGCCTGTTTTGTTTTTTCTTTTTTAGATGGAGTATCTTATTGCCCAGGCTGGAGTGCAGTGGTGCGATCTCAGCTCACTGCAACCTCTGCCTCCCAGGTTCAAGTGATTCTCCTGCCTCAGCCTCCCCAGTAGCTGGGATTACAGGCAAGTGCCACCATACCCAGCTAATTTTGTATTTTTAGTAGAGACGGTGTTTCTCTATGTTGATCAGGCTGGTCTTGAACTCCTGACCTCAGATGATCCACCCGCCTCTGCCTCCCAAAGTGCTTGGATTACAGGCATGAGCCACTGCGCCCATAATTTTACTTCTTAAGTGAGGGCTTTTATAAATAGGCCTTAGGGCAAACTGTGCCATCTAGGCTCTCAATTCTTACAAGCTTTTGTAGGGGTTTGGCATGCACCAAACTCTTACAGGGCAGGGGTCCAGAACCCAAGAGAGGGTGCTTAGATCTCATGCAAGAAAGAATTCAGGGTGAGTTCGCAGTGCAAAGTAAAAGCAAGGTTATTCAGAAAGTGAAGTGGTGAAGGAACAGCTGCTTTACAGGCAGAGTAGGACACACCTGAAGCAAGAGGAGGAGCGCACCCACCCTAGGTGCGATCCTCAGACATACGGGGAAATGTGCTCAGCTACAGGGGTTTGTGATAAAGGATTAATTTTCCTAGTTACTATATTTTGCAAGAATCAATATTATGATCTTTAAAGCAAACTTAGAAATGCCTTTGTTTCCCAGACATTGGGGCTTCTGGGCACTCCCAAGTCTGGGTCTGTTTAGTAAACATGATTCATTGGTTCCCTTCACCCTAGACGTCCAGAGGTGAGGAAGGCCTGACTTTCTGAGGATGCAGCCCAGCAAGCCCCAGCCTCATTTTCCAGCCCTCGCTCAAAATGGAGTCGCTCTGGTTTGAAAACCTCTGACACCACCACAGCGTGGGATCACCTCACATGGCGGGGTCGGCTTTGTCCTTGGGCTTGAAGTAATGCACAGTGTGAGGTCCTGTAGGAATGGCTGTGAGTATGCGGGTGTAAAGGAGGTGGTTTTTCAATCTGGACCAAAATCAAAGCCTCCCCTTTTGCTGAATTTCCTGCTCCCAGACCCTACCCACTGCAAGTTCAGGGCACCACACATACAGCAGTACGCTGGGCACAGGTGAATAGGCGACATCAAATTCAAGAACAACAAAAACCCTGTTCCTTTTCAGAGCTTATCAGCAAGAACAATGTGGGCCAGCTTTGTGCTGGGGAGGAGGTCACGTGGAGTCATCACTGCTCGGTGAATGACAAGCCTCTTGTTCCTGCCAAACGCAGCAGTGCATTTGTGAATGTTCAGTCACAAAAGAACGCGGGTGTGTGCCATCTCTAAAAATAATGCTGGAATACTATGCAGCCATAAAAAAAGATGAGTTCGTGTCCTTCCTAGGGACAAGGATGAATCTGGAAACCATCATTCTCAGCAAACTGACACAAGAACAGAAAATCAACCACCACATGGTATCATGCATAGGCTGATGTTGAACAATTAGAACATGTGGACACAGGGAGGGGAGCATCACACACTGCAGTCAGTTGGAGGGGACTAGGGGAGGGACAGCGGAGGATGGGAAGGGTGGGGAGGGATAGCATGGGGAGAAATACCAGATATAGGTGATGGGGGGAAGGAGGCAGCAAACCACACTGCCACGTATGTGCCTATGCAAACCCTGCATGATCTGCACGTGTTCCACAGGACCTAAAGTGCAATAAAAAATGCTGACTCACACATGCACACAAAAGCAGATATATGTGCCTACCCCCGACTGAGCCCCAAGGATGGATCTTTCCTATTTTGCAATAAAGGCAAGTTTTAACTCTTTATTTTTGTGTTTTTTTTTTTTGAGACAGTCTTGCCCTGTCGCCCAGGCTGGAGTGTAGTGGCGTGGTCTCGGTTCACTGCAACCTCTGCCTCCCAGGTTCAAGCTCCTGCCTGAGCCTTCTGAGTAGCTTGGATTATAGGTGTGCACCACTATACCCAGCTAATTTTTGTATTTTTGGTAGAGACAGGGTTTCACCATGTTGGTCAGGCTGGTCTCAAACTCTTGACCTCGTGATCCACCCACCTGGGCCTCCCAAAGTGCTGGGATTACAGGTGTGAGCCACCACGCCCGGCCTATTGTTATTTTTTAAAGAGCCTTTTATTTTTTCCATTTGCATTTTTCAGGTTCATGGGATGTCAGACACTTGCGAACACCTGGTTTGACATCTGCCTGTGCCCTGTTTTATGCACGGGGAGACTGCAGCCTGGTGAGCTGAGTGTGGATGGGAAGCAGTTCCTGCCTGGGGCTCTGTTTTCAGCCCAGATAAATAACCTCTCTAAGTGTGGTCACCTGGCTCACACTGCTTCAGTGGTCCGTCCCAGCTCTGAAGCACTGGTGGGCAAGTCGCAGGTGCTCAGTAAGTGCCAGCTGGGGGACTGCACCCTCCCCAGCCCACCCAAGCCCCATACCCACTGCTGCTCTGCTGGCTCCTCTGCTGCCTCCCCCCACCCTTTTTGTACCGTGGACAGCGCCCTGAAAGAAGCAGAGATCTCCACTGAGCCCTCAGAGCTTGCAAGGGGTGTCCAGAGACCTCCGGTGTGGTCCAGGCGGGCCCCCCACTCCATGCTAGGGGCACTCAGGGAGTTAGGGTGAGGCTGTGGCCTGCCCAGTCCCTCAGGGCTGAAATTGCCGTTTAAGGCAGCCCTGGGTGTCCCGGGCCACGGTTCCCAGGCTGGTTTAGAGTCACCTAACAAAAGCACACCTAAGATTCAAATCAGCATGTGCCGAGCAAAGTCCTGTCTGGGGTTCCTGGGAGAGGCGGTTTCCCGCAGCTGGCAGAGTCCTGGGAGCCTCTTGCCCTCCCAGGTTCTCACTTAGGGCCCCTCTGGCTCTGGCCCTCCCTCCTGTTGGATGCTGCTGTCAGCTTTCCTCTGCCGGACCGTTCCCTGAGGGTCAGGCCCATGACTGAGTCATCCCTGGCTCCTCTGGAGCCCACATAAGCATCTGATGCATAACAATGGGTGAGCTTGAGTCCAGCAGAGAGAGCTAAGGGGCACCACCCTCTCAGGGAAAGCAAGAGATGCACAACGGCTGACTCCAGATGGCGAAAAGATCTGTGCCGCCCAGATGCCTCCTGGGGGTGCCACAACCACTCGAGGGTGGGAGCAACCAAGACCATACAGTGGCAGGAAATGTAGGGCCACCTTCCGAGAAGGGACCCTGATGTCAGAGTTCTGAACACCCCATGCCCCATGCCCACCCAGCACAGTTTGGGAGGACAGGGCCCGCTGGCCCAGCACTCTGAGATGACAGAGCTGGAGACCAGCGTCCGTCTGCCCTTCCGCCCAGCTGCCTGCAGGCCGCCGGCAAAGCTCACTCACCTTCTGGGACCCCGACGTGGAGCTCTTGAGCGAGCCCCTCTTGAAGGAGCTCATCTCTCGGAGCCCATGAGCTGCCTGCTAACTTGCTCTGGTGACCAGGCCAGTGGCACGGGGCTGCCCTCTCTGGGTGGGCAGAAGCGGAGCTACACCCTCCAAGCAGCCGCACTGCACTGGGCGAGGGGACCGAGATCCTGGGGCGAGGCCGGCCGCAGGCTGGGTCAGCCCAGGAGGAGCATGTGTTGGCTTTTGGCAGCCCCTCCTGCCTGACCCCTGCCACCATCCCCAACATCTGTAATCAGGCTTAATCCCTCCATCCCTAAAAGGTTTAGAGGGAAGAGATTTAGCAAATGGCGATTGAAAGTAAATCTACTTTGAGAAAGCGGTGGCTGCAAAGGGCGCCGGCTGCACATGGGAAGGATTTGGGTATCCAGAAAGGCACGTTGCGAGGTCACAGAGCCCCTGCTGCTGCCATCTGAGGCCCCTTGGAGGGTGGTGTCCAGATCCCAGAGGCCCGGAGCCCACCTGGCCGACTGCCTGAGTCTCAGAGCAGAATTCGCCTCCGGGCCCGGGCGGTGGGTCTCAGCTCTCTCCGAGCTGCCAGAGTCCATTTTCTCCAGGTTATTCTGGCAGCGACACAGTGAGCCTTCTTCTGAAGAGCCTGTGGCCAGTGGCCCGCCTGTTTCGTGTGTGGGGCTGTCTGTGTCATTTCCAATTTCAGGGGAGCCTGTCTTGCCCTTCTTAAAGGCAGGTGGGCTCATGGGTCTTTGCAGCCCCAGCCTGGCTGAGGCGTGCCTCATTGCTGCCAACCCTCCTCTGTCTCCGACAGGCACATGTGTGCCACCTCCCATGTGCGAGGGCACAGACTGGAGCTCAGAGAAGACAGGCCATGTATTCCTGTCTTCGTAGGTAGATTGTGTTTAACGAGCGACAAGCTGAAAATAAAATAATAGAAAGCTGTGGAACCCTCATTGGGGTGGGACCAGGACCCGCCACCTCCTCTGGGAGGCCTGTTGGCTGAGGAAGGCTGGAGGGTGGAGCCACGACCTCTCCCTCTTGCAGGTCTGGCTTACCACCAACCCATCTCTTATGGGGCGGGGCGGGCCTTCTGCTTCCTCCTCTCTCAGCACCCCTGAAACGAATTCAACTGATATATATTGAGTTTGTACTGGGCACGGTGCGGTGGCTCACGCCTGTAATCCCAGCACTTTCGGAGGCCAAGGCGGGTGGGTCACGAGGTCAAGAGATTGGGACCATCCTGGTCAACATGGTGAAACCCCATCTCTACTAAAAATACAAAAATTAGCTGGGCATGGTGGCGCATGCCTGTAATCCCAGCTACTCAGGAGGCTGAGGCAGGACAATTGCCTGAACCAAAAAGGCGGAGGTTGCGGTGAGCTGAGATTGCACCATTGCACTCCAGCCTGGGTAACAAGAGTGAAACTCCGTCTCAAAAAAAAAAAAAAGAAAAAGAGTTTGTACTGTGGGCAACATATTGAATACATCAGGTGCTGGGACACATTGAGGAACAGCAGGTGAGTGTCCCTGCCCTCCTGAAGTTGACCTTATCACCGGGAGGAAGATGTTCAAGCAGTAAATGACAGAGCATGCCAGAGGGTGTGAGAGCCAGGCAGGGAAAGACAGCAGAGAGAAAGGTCAGGCTGGAGCAGCCGCAATTTTAAATAGGAAAGGTCTCTAAGTAGACGGCTTTTGAACAAAGATTGATGGCAGGTGGATGGTGAAGGAACCCACTGGGCAGGGATGTGGGAGGATGTCCAGACAGTGACAACAGCCAAAGGTCTTGACTATGGGGCTTGGCTGACATGTTCAAGGAAGACCAAAAAGGCCCAGGCGGCTGGGAGAGGAAATGCAGGGAGAGGAGATGCAGGGAGAGGGGATGCAGGGAGAAGAGATGCTGGGAGAGGGGATGCAAGGAGAGGGGATGCAGGGAGAGGAGATGCTGGGAGAGGGGATGCAGAGAGAGGGGATGCAGGGAGAGAAGATGCTGCGAGAGGGGATGCAGGGAGAGGGGATGCATGGAGAGGGGATCCTGGGAGAGGGGATGCAGGGTGAGGGGATGTTCGGAGAGGGGATGCAGGGAGAGGGCATGCAGGGAGTGGGGATGCAGGGAGAGGAGATCCTGGGAGAGTGGATGCAGGGAGAGGGGATGTTTGGAGAGGGGATGCAGGGAGAGGGGATGCAGGAAGAGAACAGGCAGGGAGAGGGGGTGCTGGGAGAGGGGATGGAGGGGGAGGGGATGCTGGGAGAGGGGATGCAGAAACAGAACACGCAGGGAGAGGGGAGGCAGGGAGAGGGGATGCACGGAGAGGGGATGCAGGGAAAGAACACGCAGGGAGAGGGGAGGCAGGGAAAGGGGATGCAGGGAGAGAACACGCAGGGAGAGGGAATGCAGGGAGAGGGGATGCAGGGAGAGAACACGCAGGGAGAGGTGATGCAGGGAGAGGGGATGCAGGGAGAGAACATGCTGGGAGGGGGGATGCAGGGAGAAAACATGCAGGGAGAGGGGATGCAGGCAGAGGGTATGCAGGGGGAGGGGATGCAGGGAGAGGGGATGTTGAGAGAGCGGATGCCGGGAGAGAGGGGATGCTGGGAGAGGGGATGCTGCAATAAGGGATTCAGGGAGAGGAGATGCAGGGAGAGGAAATGCAGGGAGAGGAGATCCAGGGAGAGGGAATGCAGGGAGAGGAGATGTAGGGAGAGAGGATGCTGGGAGAGAAGATGCAGTGAGAGGAGATGCTGGGAGAGCGGATGCAGAAAGAGGAGATGTTGCGGGAGGGGATGCAGGGAGAAGGGATGCAGGGAGAGGCGATGCTGAGAGAGGGGATGCTAAGAGAGGGGATGCAGGAATAGGGGATGCTGGGAGAGGGGATGCAGGGAGAGGAGATGCTGGGAGAGGGGATGCAGGAAGAGGAGATGCTGCCAGAGGGGATGCAGGGAGAGGGGATGCAGAGAGAAAGGATGCAGGGAGAGGGGATGCTGGGAGAGAGGATGCAGGGGGAGAGGGGATGAAGGGAGAGAGGATGTAGGGAGAGGGGATGTAGGGAGATGGGATGCAATAAGAGGGGACGCAGGGAGAGGAGATGCTGGGAGAGGGGATGCAACAAGAGCGAATGCAGGAAGAGAGAGGATGCAGGGAGAGGAGATGCTGGGAGAGGGGATGCAAGGAGAGCGGATGCAGGGAGAGGAGATGCAAAGAGAGGGGATGCAGGGAGAGGGGATGCAGGGAGAGGGGATGCAGGGAGAGGGGATGCAGGGAGAGGAGATGCAGGGAGAGGAGATGCTGGGAGAGGAGATGCAGGGAGAGGGGATGCAGGGAGAGGAGATGCAGGGAGAGGAGATGCAGGGAGAGAACACGCAGGGAGAGGGGATGCAGGGAGAGGGGATGCAGGGAGAGAACACGCAGGGAGAGGGGATGCAGGGAGAGGGGATGCAGGGAGAGAACACGTAGGGAGAGGGGATGCAGGGAGAGAACAGGCAGGGAGAGGGGATGCAGGCAGAGGGTATGCAGGGGGAGGGGATGCAGGGAGAGGGGATACTAGGAGAGGGGATGCAGGGAGAGCGGATGTATGGAGAGAACAGGCGGGAGAGGGGATGCAGGGAGAAGGGATGCTCGGAGAAAGGATGCAGGGATAGGAGATGCAGGGAGAGAACACGCAGGGAGGGGGATGCAGGGAGAGGGGATGCAGAAAGAGGAGATGCAGGGAGAGAAGTTGCAGGGAGAGGGGATGCTGGGAGAGAGGATGCAGTGGGAGAGGGGATGAAGGGAGGGAGGATGTAGGGAGAGGAGATGTAGGGAGAGGGGATGCAGAAAGAGGGGATGCAGGGAGAGGAGATGCTGGGAGAGGAAATGCAAGAAGAGCGAATGCAGGAAGAGACAGGATGCAGGGAGAGGGAATGCACGGAGAAGGGATGCAGGGAGAGAAGATGCAAGGAGAGGGGATGCAGGGGAAGAGGGGATGCAGGGAGAAGAGATACAAAGAGAGGGGATGCAGGGAGAGGGGATGCAGGGAGAGGGGATGCAGGCAGAGGAGATGCAGGGAGAGAACACGCAGGGAGAGGAGAGGCAGGGAGAGGAGATGCAGGGAGAGAACACGCAGGGAGAGGAGATGCAGGGAGAGAACACGCAGGGAGAGGGGATGTAGGGAGAGGGGATGTAGGGAGAGAACACGCAGGGAGGGGGATGCTGGGAGAGGGGATGCTGGGAGAGAACACGCAGGGAGAGGGGATGCAGGGAGAGAACACGCAGGGAGAGGGGATGCTGGGAGAGGGGATGCTGGGAGAGAACACGCAGGGAGAGGGGATGCAGGGAGAGGGGATGCAGGGAGAGGAGATGCAGGGAGAGGAGATGCAGGGAGAGGAGATGCAGGGAGAGGAGATGCAGGGAGAGAACACGCAGGGAGAGGGAATGCTGGGAGAGGAGATGCAGGGGGAGGAGATGCAGGGGGAGGGAATGCTGGGAGAGGGGATGCTAGGGGACGGGATGCAGGGAGAGGGGATGCACGGACACGGGATGCAGGGAGAGAACACGCAGGTAGAGGGGAAGCAGGGAGAGGGGATGCAGGGAGAGAACAGGCACGGAGAGGGGATGCTGGGAGAGGGGATGCAGGGAGAGCGGATGCAGGGAGAGAACACGCAAGGAGAAAGGATGCAGGGAGAGGGCGTGCAGAGAGAGGAAATACTAGGAGAGCAAATGCAGGGGGAGAGGGGATGCTGTGAGAGGGGATGCTGCGAGATGGGATGCAGGGATAGGGGATGCTGGGAGAGGGGATGCAGGGAGAGGAGATGCTGGGAGAGGGGATGCAGGAAGAGGAGATGCTGCCAGAGGGGATGCAGGGAGAGGGGATGCAGGGAGAAAGGATGCAGGGAGAGGGGATGCTGGGAGAGAGGATGCAGGGGGAGAGGGGATGAAGGGAGAGAGGATGTAGGGAGAGGGGATGTAGGGAGATGGGATGCAATAAGAGGGGACGCAGGGAGAGGAGATGCTGGGAGAGGGGATGCAACAAGAGCGAATGCAGGAAGAGAGAGGATGCAGGGAGAGGAGATGCTGGGAGAGGGGATGCAAGGAGAGCGGATGCAGGGAGAGGAGATGCAAAGAGAGGGGATGCAGGGAGAGGGGATGCAGGGAGAGGGGATGCAGGGAGAGGGGATGCAGGGAGAGGGGATGCAGGGAGAGGGGATGCAGGGAGAGGAGATGCAGGGAGAGGAGATGCTGGGAGAGGAGATGCGGGGAGAGGGGATGCGGGGAGAGGAGATGCGGGGAGAGGGGATGCGGGGAGAGGAGATGCGGGGAGAGGAGATGCGGGGAGAGGAGATGCGGGGAGAGGAGATGCGGGGAGAGGAGATGCGGGGAGAGGAGATGCGGGGAGAGGAGATGCGGGGAGAGGAGATGCGGGGAGAGGAGATGCAGGGAGAGGAGATCCGGGGAGAGGAGATCCGGGGAGAGGAGATCCGGGGAGAGGAGATCCAGGGAGAGGAGATCCAGGGAGAGGGGATGCAGGGAGAGGGGATGCAGGGAGAGGAGATGCAGGGAGAGGAGATGCAGGGAGAGGAGATGCAGGGAGAGGAGATCCAGGGAGAGGGGATGCAGGGAGAGGGGATGCAGGGAGAGGGGATGCACGGACAGGGGATGCAGGGGGAAGAGATGCAGGGGGAGGGAATGCTGGGAGAGGGGATGCTAGGGGACGGGATGCAGGGAGAGGGGATTCAGGGAGAGGGGATGCAGGGAGAGGGGATGCACGGACAGGGGATGCAGGGAGAGAACACGCAGGTAGAGGGGAGGCAGGGAGAGAGGATGCAGGGAGAGAACACGCAGGAAGAGGGAATGCAGGGAGAGGGGATGCAGGGAGAGGAACACGCAGGGAGAGCGGATGCAAGGAGAGAACACGCAGGGCGAGGGGATGCAGGGAGAAAACACGAAGGGAGAGGGGATGCAGGCAGAGGGGATTCAGGGAGCGAACATGCAGCGAGAGGGGATGCAGGGAGAGAACACGCAGGGAGAGGGCATGCTGGGATAGGGGATGCAGGGGGAGGGGATGCAGGGGGAGGGGATGCAGGGAGAGGTGATGCTCGGAGAGGGGATGCAGGGATAGGAGATGCAGGGAGAGAACACGCAGGGAGGGGGTTGCTGGGAGAGGGGATGCAGGGAGAGGGGATTCAGGGAGAGAAGAGGCAGGGAGAGAAGAGGCAGGGAGAGGGGATGCTGGGAGAGGGGATGCAGGGAGAGGGGATGCAGGGAGAGAACAGGCACGGAGAGGGGATGCTGGGAGAGGGGATGCAGGGAGAGCGGATGCAGGGAGAGAACAAGCAGGGAGAAAGGATGCAGGGAGAGGGCGTGCAGAGAGAGGAAATACTAGGAGAGCAAATGGAGGGGGAGAGGGGATGCTGCGAGAGGGGATGCAGGGAGAGGAGATGCTGGGAGAGGGGATGCAGGAAGAGGAGATGCTGCCAGAGGGGATGCAGGGAGAGGGGATGCAGGGAGAAAGGATGCAGGGAGAGGGGATGCTGGGAGAGAGGATGCAGGGGGAGAGGGGATGAAGGGAGAGAGGATGTAGGGAGAGGGGATGTAGGGAGATGGGATGCAGAAAGAGGGGACACAGGGAGAGGAGATGCTGGGAGAGGGGATGCAACAAGAGTGAATGCAGGAAGAGAGAGGATGCAGGGAGAGGAGATGCTGGGAGAGGGGATGCAGGGAGAGGAGATGCTGGGAGAGGGGATGCAGGGAGAGGAGATGCTGGGAGAGGGGATGCAAGGAGAGCGGATGCAGGGAGAGGAGATGCTGGGAGAGGGGATGCAAGGAGAGCGGATGCAGGGAGAGGAGATGCAAAGAGAGGGGATGCAGGGAGAGGGGATGCAGGGAGAGGGGATGCAGGGAGAGGGGATGCAGGGAGAGGGGTTGCAGGGAGAGGAGATGCAGGGAGAGGGGATGCAGGGAGAGGGGATGCAGGGAGAGGGGATGCAGGGAGAGGGGATGCAGGGAGAGGAGATGCAGGGAGAGGGGATGCAGGGAGAGGGGATGCAGGGAGAGGGGATGCAGGGAGAGAACACGCAGGGAGAGAACACGCAGGGAGAGGGGATGCTGGGAGAGGAGATGCAGGGGGAGGAGATGCAGGGGGAGGGAATGCTGGGAGAGGGGATGCTAGGGGACGGGATGCAGGGAGGGGATTCAGGGAGAGGGGATGCAGGGAGAGGGGATGCAGGGAGAGGGGATGCACGGACAGGGGATGCAGGGAGAGAACACGCAGGTAGAGGGGAGGCAGGGAGAGGGGATGCAGGGAGAGAACACGCAGGGAGAGGGAATGCAGGGAGAGGGGATGCAGTGAGAGGAACACGCAGGGAGAGGGGATGCAAGGAGAGAACATGCAGGGCGAGGGGATGCAGGGAGAAAACACGCAGGGAGAGGGGATGCAAGCAGAGGGGATTCAGGGAGCGAACATGCAGCGAGAAGGGATGCAGGGAGAGAACACGCAGGGAGAGGGCATGCTGGGAGAGGGGATGCAGGGGGAGGGGATGCAGGGGGAGGGGATGCAGGGGGAGGGGATGCAGGGAGAGGGGATGCAGGGAGAGTGGATGTAGGGAGAGAACAGGCAGGGAGAGGTGATGCAGGGAGAGGGGATGCAGGGAGAGGGGATGCACGGATAGGAGATGCAGGGAGAGAACACACAGGGAGGGGGATGCTGGGAGAGGGGATGCAGGGAGAGGGGATTCAGGGAGAGAACAGGCAGGGAGAGGGGAGGCTGGGAGAGGGGATGCAGTGAGAGGGGATGCAGGGAGAGGGGATGCAGGGAGAGAACAGGCACGGAGAGGGGATGCTGGGAGAGGGGATGCAGGGAGAGCGGATGCAGGGAGAGAACACGCAGGGAGAAAGGATGCAGGGAGAGGGCCTGCAGAGAGAGGAAATACTAGGAGAGCAAATGCAGGGGGAGAGGGGATGCTGCGAGAGGGGATGCTGCGAGATGGGATGCAGGGATAGGGGTTGCTGGGAGAGGGGATACAGGGAGAGGAGATGCTGGGAGAGGGGATGCAGGGAGGGGATGCAGGGAGAGGAGATGCAGGGAGAGGGGATGCAGAAAGAGGAGATGCAGGGAGAGAAGTTGCAGGGAGAGGGGATGCTGGGAGAGAGGATGCAGGGGGAGAGGGGATGAAGGGAGAGAGGATGTAGGGAGAGGGGATATAGGGAGATGGGATGCAGAAAGAGGGGACGCAGGGAGAGGAGATGCTGGGAGAGGGGATGCAACAAGGGCGAATGCAGGAAGAGAGAGGATGCAGGGAGAGGAGATGCTGGGAGAGGGGATACAAGGAGAACGGATGCAGGGAGAGGAGATGCTGGGAGAGGGGATGCAAGGAGAGCGGATGCAGGGAGAGGAGATGCAAAGAGAGGGGATGCAGGGAGAGGGGATGCAGGGAGAGGGGTTGCAGGGAGAGTGGATGCAGGGAGAGGGGATGCAGGGAGAGGGGATGCAGGGAGAGGGGATGCAGGGAGAGGAGCTGCAGGGAGAGGAGATGCAGGGAGAGGGGATGTAGGGAGAGGGGATGCAGGGAGAGGGGATGCAGGGAGAGGGGATGCAGGGAGAGGAGATGCAGGGAGAGGAGATCCAGGGAGAGGAGATCCAGGGAGAGGGGATGCAGGGAGAGGGGATGCAGGGAGAGGGGATGCAGGGAGAGGGGATGCAGGGAGAGGGGATGCAGGGAGAGGAGATGCAGGGAGAGGAGATGCAGGGAGAGTGGATGCAGGGAGAGGGGATGCAGGGAGAGGGGATGCAGGGAGAGGGGATGCAGGGAGAGGAGATGCAGGGAGAGGGGATGCAGGGAGAGGGGATGCAGGGAGAGGGGATGCAGGGAGAGGGGATGCAGGGAGAGGAGATGCAGGGAGAGGAGATCCAGGGAGAGGAGATCCAGGGAGAGGGGATGCAGGGAGAGGGGATGCAGGGAGAGGGGATGCAGGGAGAGGGGATGCAGGGAGAGGGGATGCAGGGAGAGGGAATGCAGGGAGAGGGGATGCAGGGAGAGGGGATGCAGGGAGAGGAGATGCAGGGAGAGGGGATGCAGGGAGAGGAGATGCAGGGAGAGGAGATGCAGGGAGAGGAGATGCAGGGAGAGGAGATGCAGGGAGAGGAGATGCAGGGAGAGGAGATTCAGGGAGAGAACACGCAGGGAGAGGAGATGCAGGGAGAGGAGATGCAGGGAGAGGGGATGCAGGGAGAGGGGATGTTCGGAGAGGGGATGCAAGGAGTGGGGATGCAGTGAGAGGAGATCCTGGGAGAGTAGATGCAGGGAGAGGGGATGTTAGGAGAGGGGATGCAGGGAGAGGGGATGCAGGGAGTGGGGATGCATGGAGAGGAGATGCACGGAGAGAACACGCAGGGAGGGGGATGCTGGGAGAGGAGATGCAGGGGGAGGAGATGCAGGGGGAGGGAATGCTGGGAGAGGGGATGCTAGGGGACGGGATGCAGGGAGAGGGGATTCAGGGTGAGGGGATGCAGAGAGAGGGGATGCAGAGAGAGGGGATGCACGGCCAGGGGATGCAGGGCGAGAACACGCAGGTAGAGGGGAGGCAGGGAGAGGGGATGCAGGGAGAGAACACGCAGGGAGAGGGAATGCAGGGAGAGGGAATGCAGGGAGAGGAACACGCAGGGAGTGGGGATGCAAGGAGAGAACACGCAGGGCGAGGGGATGCAGGGAGAAAACACGCAGGGAGAGGGGATGCAGGCAGAGGGGATTCAGGGAGCGAACATGCAGCCAGAGGGGATGCAGGGAGAGAACACGCAGGGAGAGGGCATGCTGGGATAGGGGATGCAGGGGGAGGGGATGCAGGGAGAGGGGATGCAGGGAGAGCGGATGTAGGGAGAGAACAGGCAGGGAGAGGCGATGCAGGGAGAGGGGATGCAGGGATAGGAGATGCAGGGAGAGAACACGCAGGGAGGGGGATGCTGGGAGAGGGGATGCAGGGAGAGGGGTTGCAGGGAGAGGAGATGCAGGGAGGGGGATGCAGGGAGAGGAGATGCAGGGAGAGGAGATGCAGGGAGAGGGGATGCAGGGAGAGGGGATGCAGGGAGAGGGGATGCAGGGAGAGGAGATGCAGGGAGAGGGGATGCAGGGAGAGGGGATGCAGGGAGAGGGGATGCAGGGAGAGGGGATGCAGGGAGAGGGGATGCAGGGAGAGGGGATGCAGGGAGAGGGGATGCAGGGAGAGGAGATCCAGGGAGAGGGGATGCAGGGAGAGGGGATGCAGGGAGAGGGGATGCAGGGAGAGGGGATGCAGGGAGAGGGGATGCAGGGAGAGGGGATGCAGGGAGAGGGGATGCAGGGAGAGGAGATCCAGGGAGAGGGGATGCAGGGAGAGGGGATGCAGGGAGAGGGGATGCAGGGAGAGGAGATGCAGGGAGAGGAGATGCAGGGAGAGGAGATGCAGGGAGAGGAGATGCAGGGAGAGGTGATGCAGGGAGAGGAGAAGCAGGGAGAGGAGATTCAGGGAGAGGAGATTCAGGGAGAGAACACGCAGGGAGAGGAGATGCAGGGAAAGGGGATGCAGGGAGAGGGGATGCAGGGAGAGGGGATGCAGGGAGAGGAGATGCTGGGAGAGAAGATGCTGGGAGAGGACATGCTGGGAGAGGACATGCTGAGAGAGGGGATGCAGGGATAGGGGATGCTGGGAGAGGAGATGCAGGGAGAGGGGATGCAGGGAGAGGGGATGCTGGGAGAGGGGATGCAGGGAGAGGGGATGCAGGGAGAGGAGATGCAGGGAGAGGAGATGCAGGGAGAGGAGATGCAGGGAGAGGAGATGCAGGGAGAGGGGATGCAGGGAGAGGGGATGCAGGGA
The DNA here is from genome assembly GCA_031835075.1 of Saguinus oedipus. Lineage (NCBI taxonomy): Eukaryota > Metazoa > Chordata > Mammalia > Primates > Cebidae > Saguinus > Saguinus oedipus. The sequence goes on from CM063174.1 coordinate 16,630,082, forward strand.
GAGGGGATGCAGGGAGAGGGGATGCAGGGAGAGGGGATGCAGGGAGAGGGGATGCAGGGAGAGGGGATGCAGGGAGAGGGGATGCAGGGAGAGGGGATGCAGGGAGAGGGGATGCAGGGAGAGGGGATGCAGGAAGAAGGGATGCAGAGAGAGGATATGCAGGGAGAGGAGATGCAGGGAGAGGGGATGCAGGGAGAGAACAAGCAGGTAGAGGGGATGCAGAAAGAGGGGATGCTGAAAGAGTGGATGCAGGGGGAGAGAGGATGCAGGGAGAGTGGATGCAGGGAGAGGAGATCCTCGGAGAGGGGATCAAGGGAGAGGGGATTCCGGGAGAGGAGATCCTCGGAGAGGATGCAGGGAGAGGGGATGCAGGGAGAGGAGATCCTCGGAGAGGACTTGCAGGGAGAGGGGATGAAGCGAGAGGGGATGCTCGGAGAGGAGATGCAAGGAGAGGGGATGCAGGGAGAGGGAATGCAGGGAGAGGGGATGCAGGGAGGGGGATGCAGGGAGAGGAGATGCTGGGAGAGAGGATGCAAGAAGAGCGGATGCAGGGGGAGAGGGGATGCAGAGAGAGGGGCTGCAGGGAGAGGGGATGCAGGGAGAGAAGATGTAAGGAGAGGGGATGCAGGGCCAGGAGATGCTGGGAGAGGGGATGCAAGGATAGAGGATGCAGGGAGAGGAGATGCTGGGAGAGGGGATGCTGGTACAGGAGATGCTGGGAGAGGGGATGCAGGGATGAGGGCAACTGCAGGGGCGAGAGTGCTGACCTGGGAGCTATTCTAAGCACCTTGGGGTTCGTTTCTTATTATGATCCAATGTTCAGTTTGAAAAAACCACTGTAATTTTTTTTTTTTTTTTGGACAGGCTGGAATGCAGCAGTGGCACAATCTTGGCTCACTGCAATCTCTGGCTCCTGGGTTCAAGCGATTCTTCTTCCCTAGCCTCCCAAGTACCTGGGGTTACAGGTCTGAGCCGGGACACCCGGCCTGTGGTTCTTAAGGTGGACTAGCCATCGGGACCAGGGCTGCAGCAGGAACCATGACATCCTGAAACAGGGTGGGGGAAGGAGCGTGATGGGTGGGGGTCTAACCATAGAGAGGAGGAACAGATGTGGGATGTGTGGGGAGGACAGACATCGGGAAGCTGCAAGGCTTCGGTCCAGGACTGCCTGAAAGATGGGGTCACCTCAGGCAACATGAAGAAGGCTGTGGGTGTGGTGAGCTTGGGGAAGGGGAGCCGCCTTCTGTGCTGCTAAACATAATAGCTTTTCCAGTCCTCATTTTCTGAGGCCTCACAGAGGATTGGTGCTGCTGTGTCCTCAGGCTGGCCCAGTTTGCCTCCCTGTCCTCAGGCAAATGCTCAATGCCCTGCATGGTCTGACACCTTGCATCTAACTGGAATTACTACGTTTCTTAAGGCTCTGTGCAAGCCCTCCTCTCCTCTCACTGGACCCTGCATGACCTCCCACTCCGCCTAAGCTCTGTTACTGTGGGATAATTCCCCAACAGTACCTTCCTGCCTTGACTGCCCCTCCGGGGCTCTCTGCACCTCATATGGGGCTTCCAAGCGGGCTCCCATTGAAGACACGCATGTCAAGTGCCGCACTTCCCCACCACTCAGGGTCCACCTCCCTGACCTGGTCTTCCTCCAGGTTTCCTGTCTCAGTGATGGGTACCACATCAGCAAGACAGAAGGCTTCATGCTCTGGGACCCCATGACCTAGCCACCTCTGTACTGCGGTCTCCCCGACAGCTGTCTACGCCTATGCAAAAAAGGGTAACTTTAAAAAATACAGGTCTGGTCACGTAATGTTCCTACTCAAAGTTCCTCAGAGCTCAGGACTGACTCCGATCCTCACCTGCCTCTAAGATGCTGCCTTTGTCCACCACCATATTCCTTGGGAAGCACAGCGTTTTCTTGTCCTCAGCAGTACTGAGGTGCTGGCCACGGCATGTGTGTATAAGGTTACTTGGCTAACCTGTGCCTCCTTCTCTGGGCCTCCTGGTACCTGTCCTGGATTATCATTTGTCCAGTTCTAACATTTCTTTTAGTTTCAGAGCATAGCAAAAGTATGGAAATGCTCCAAACTTATCTTAAGAAGCTAGCACAATCCTAACACCGAAACCAGACCAGGAGAGGTCTGGGTTTCACTGGGGAAAATAGACACAAAACTTAGAAAGGATACGGTAACGGCCTGGTACAATGGCTCATGCCTGTAATCCCAACACTTTGGGAGGCCAAGGCAAGGGGATCACTTGAGGTCAGGAGCTCGAGACCAGCCAACATGGACAAACCCCGTCTCTACAGAAAATACAAAAAAATAAATACAAAAAAATTTTAAAAAAATGCTGCATGCCTGTAATCCCAGCTTCTCCAGAGGCTGAGGCAGGAGAGCTGCTTAAACTCAGGAGGCAGAGGTTGCAGTGAGCTGAGATCGTGCCACTGCACTCCAGCCTGGGTGACAAAGTGAAACTCCATCTCAAAAAAAAAAAAAAAAAAAAGAATATGGTAACGAGTTGAATGTACTGCAGTTCTAAAAGAACAATACCACATAATCGGCACAGGCACACCTTATCCTCAGGAATGCAAGGGTGAGTCAACACTAGAAAATCCATTCATGTAATTAAACATGTTAACAGATTGCAGAGAAATGCCCTGTGATCACCTCAACAGCTGCCAAAACCATATGGTCCATCTCAGTAGGGCCAAAAAATCAAATCAAATCAAAACAAACAAACGAACAACAACAAAAAAAAAAAAAAAGAAAAAGAAAGAAAAGAAAAGAAAAGAAAAATAAACGTCAACTAAACAAAACTCAAAAACATTTGGCAACATTTAGTAACAATTGCTTATTAAAAGAGAAACAAAGAAAAACTCTCAGCAACTTAAGACTACAAGGAACCTTCTGTAACGCAACTGGCAGATACTTCCAAGGCACCCTGCAGGCATCCACAACAATTGGTGAAATATTAGAAATAGTTTCATAAAGGTAAGTACAGGATAATGATGCCTGCTGTCTCTATAATTATTCAATGTTTTCCTGAAGGTTTTTTTTTCTTTTTGAGACAAAGTCTTGCTCTGCTGCCCAGGTTGGAGTGCAATGGCACTGTCTCCACTCACTGCAACCTCCGCCTCCCGGATTCAAGCCATTCTCCTGCCACCTATAACATAACTCTGAATATTGTCAAGTTGGTGAGACACGCATTCCATTTTCTTGGAAACAACCTGCTTCTATCTGATTGCTCTCTCAATTGCCTGCAAAGCTGCAGCACGAGCACTCGTCTTCACTGCCTTCCTGAAATTCCTCCTTACCTCCTTCTCTTTTCTCTGCATCCCCCATGTCCTCCTCCTTCTTGGTTTGCCTCCTCACTTGTCACTTGTACTAGTCAGGGTTCTCTTAGAGGGACAGAACTAAAAGGATACATATATAAAGGGGAGGTTATTAAGTGTTAACTTACATGATCACAGGGTCCCACAACAGTCTCTCTGCAAGCTGAGGAGCAAGGAGAGCCAGTCCAAGTCCAAGTCTCAAAACTGAAGAACTTGGGAGTCTGATGTTTGAGGGCAGGAATCGTCCAGTACGGGAGAAAGATGTAGGCTGGGAGGCTAGGCCCTCCTCTCCTTTTCACATTTTTCTACCTGGTTTATATTTGCTGGTGGCTGATTAGATAGTGTCCGCCTGAGGATCACACGCAGGATCAATGTTGCATCCTTCAATCCAGTCAAGTTGACACTCAGTATTAAATATCATAGCACTCAATATTTTTTTGATAAAGAAAAAATGGGAAGTAATTTTTTTGAGATACGGCACATCTGAAAAATGTTATTTTACTTTCATATAAGATGGATAGTTTGGCTGGATATAACATTTCGGGCGGGAAATCATTTTTCTCAAAATACTGAAGGAATGGCTCCATTAAATTTAGCTCTCAATGTTCTGTTGAGAAGTGCCACGCCATTCCGATTTATAATCTTTTTAATGTAATTAATTTTTCTCTCTCTGGAAATTATTACTCTCTCGGGTACTAAAATTTCAATATGATGTACCTTAATGTTTAAAAAATCTACTGTGCTCAGTTCTTGAGGCGTGCTTTAACTTCGGAGAATCATGTTATTCCGTTCTAGGACATATTATTCTGTTATTTCTTGGGTCCCTCCCCTTTTGTTTTCCAGTTTCCTCTGCTTTTTCTTTCTGGAACTCCTATTCTTCTTCAGATGTTGCGCCTCCTAAATTGTTGCTCTTGATATTCAAAAATCTTTTCTCTTTTAACTTCCTTTGCTTCATCTTCGATTACGTCTTCTGGGTCCTACCTTAGCTTCTCCTGCTGTTCCTTAGATTGCATTTGGCTAATTAGTTAGAAATTTCCAGGAGTTATTGTTTTGCACTCCAGATTTTCTTTTTAAATAGTATCTGACCGTGTATCATACAGGTAATAGCCTTCTCATCTCTCTAAAGGTATTAGTTATAGATTTTTTAATGTTTCTTCTGCTTTCTGCCTTGTTTTTGTTTGAGTTCTTTTCCACTTGATTTGCTTTGGCCTGCTTTTCCTGTTGGGGGATTTTGTCAAATTTTCTTTTATTTAAGAGTAGAAACTCTCCGAGTGTTCCTGACTGGCAAGTTCAGTGAAGAGGGGCCCTGCCAGTATCTATGTATCTTGTCTATAAAGTAGTTCCTGCAGAGAAGAATCCTCCTGCCTCTTCCATGGGAGAAGAAAATCTGACTGTTAAAGTTCCCAAAGCTATGTAAGGAACAGGTCTACGCATCTCACATCCACTTATGCCTGTGTTCAGAAAGGCACTTGTAACCCTGGCTGTGTGTGCCCCACCCCAGACCTACAATTCAATCTCTACAGACAATGAACTCTGTCGTCTATCAGGATAGTGAAGGGAAGCCACTTGGGGGGTGGGTGAGGAAGGGAACATGGAGACTTAACTGTCTTTTAGGCTGACTTGCAACTGCTCCTGTTTTTACATTTTCCCAAGGGATATTGGATGGCCCCAGATATTGACCTCTGGGATCATCTCAGGAAAGTCAGCTTGTGTGTTATCAGCTGCTCTCTGAAGGCAGTTAGGGCTCAACTCTTCCTACTCTGCCGCTCTGCCTGCTTTCCAGGTTCCTCAGTGTCACGGGCATTTCTCAAGGACTGTCTAGTGCTCTACTGATCCCCTTGTCCTTCAGGGATAATGCTTTTGCCATCCATTTGCTGACATTTTAGTGGGGCTTTGGGAGAAAGCAGAGGTTCATGTATATTTTTGATCCACTATGTTTAACTAGAAGCCCATATAGATTATAAGATTAGTGCTTGAGGGAGGTGAGGTTTTGAAGGAAAAGACATGAGTTCAAAAGAAAAATGTCTGAATTTAGAAAGGTGTTTTAATCTTTTTTAATGCATGCATGGCATGTCAATCACTGTAAATCTCTGTGTGTGTGTGTGTGTTGTGTGTGTGTGCACGCACGTCTGCTTTACAAAATGTGAGAAAACGTAGTCACAAAAATGGCAATAAATTTATCTCAGGGTGGTGAGATTTTAAGCGCTACTCATTTTCTTTTTCAAAATTTTGTGAAGAAAAGAAAAAATTAAATGGACAAATACTTGCCCACTGATAAAGATGGCAAGCGGCTACATGTACGAGAAGTCAAAATGCACTTTTTCCTCACCTACCTCTGAGAGAGGCACTGACCTTGGGGCGGGGGCAGGAGGGCTGAGTCAGAAAGAATGAGCCCTAATGACACCTGCTGCAGAAACACCAGCTCAGTTTCACTTTGAAAGACAGGATTCCGGCCGGCAAGGAGCTCACCTTCTGCCGGGGGACAGCACGTGAACACTGACCAGGAAGGACAAAATGACTGCTCTGGAGGTAGCTGCCGGGTGCACAGTTGTGGCTGCCAGGTGCACAGTTGTACCTGCCGGGTGCACAGCTGTGGCTGCCTGGTGCTCTGTGGGAAAGACACTGAGGCCGACTGGGAACAGCAGATGAGGAGCTCTAATGGGTCAGCTCCAACTGCCGCGGGCCAGACGAGGTGGCTCAGGCTGTGCAGTCATCACACTCGCCATGTCTGGTGAGTAGCAGGGGCCACTGATTCTCACTAAGGGCATCATTTTGGCAACAGATCCCTGTGCCTAAACCTCTTCCCGTCTGTTTCTTCCCCTGTGTCTCTCTACTGCTCTCTCTGCCTGTCCGTGTCTGTGTCTCTCCTCCCTCCTCCCACTTCATGTTGCCCTGTAGTTCTCTCCTTAAAAATTTGTAAATTGTGTGTGTGTGTGTGGGGGGGTAGTTGGGGCCCCCCGGCCTGGCCTGGCTCGGCCCCAGTGCGCTGCTCACCGGGAAAAAGAAAAAAAAACACACACACACACACACAGATACACAAAAACAAACCAACAAAACCGTGTACATTGGTTTGTCAGGGAACAAAAAGTGTTTGGTGGTTTGAGAGCAGTGAAAAGCAGAGCCCCCTGGTAGCAGCACCCAGAGAAAAGCCCGGGCTGGAGAGCTCGGCGGGAGGGTTCTCTGGGTTGGGGCCAGGCTGCTTCTCAACGTGGATGGCCTTGGAGCCGTCTGCAAAAACAGAGACCGAGGGAGCTCGTGTCAGTAAATGTGCCATTAGAAATCTCCAGACCCCAAAGAGTGGAAAGAATTCACTTCCCATTAAGCCCAAACGTTATTATTCTCGCTCCATCCCCCAGGCTTAGCCGCCTGCATTTTGGAGCAACCTAAATCAGGATTAAAAGTGAGCATTCGGGGGCCAGGCCAGAGCTGAGCCCCTGAACAGAGCGGGGGAGCGGCCGAGGCTGCCCTGTGGTGTCGGGGTGGGGGGTGACCGCTCATCTCTGTGGCCCATCTGGCTGCCCACCTGCCCTCGTGTCACCGGACGTGAGATGTGTGGCCCTCCTCTGAGTCTGCTCTGTGCTAGGAAGGGAGCTGGGCTCCGAGCAGATGCTGCTGTGCAGAGCGGCGGGGCTTTGGGCACGTGGGCTTTCCTTGCCCCTAGCCGTAAAAGCCCCACGTAGCCCTTTGTTTTGATAAGAGGTCCTAAGACACGGGGGAGCCCTTTGTAAACTGTACAAAGCTTCCTAATTTAAGGCTTAAGGTATTGCTGCTATGATCAAGGCTTGAGACTAGCCGACTTGCCGCCTTTATTGTGACAAATTTGGGCATGGACATCCATAGACACAGGTAGCTTCATCCTAACGTTTTTAACATTTATTAGCCGAGTGTCTGGTATTTGGACAGGATGGAATTTATTGCTAAGGCTCAGGAAGGCTGCAGGGGCAGCGGAGTCTCATCACCGTGTGTCCCACGTCACACAGTTGAGAGACCCCAAATCACTCCATCCTGGGTTTTATAAAGTACGAGTGACTGGGATCACTAAGCACAAGGGACTTGGGACGTCCTGTTATTGGAGGGACGAGAACGTTGGCCAGGCTGTTCCGGGCAGCAACTCTTTATCTCAGAAGGGTGTATGCTCAGTACATTCTACTGTGATTCTCAGATCCATGAGCAGGTGGGGAAGAGCTGGGTTGGCCAAGGCCAGCCAGAGATCTGTCTTCCTGAGGTACAACTCTGTCCCTTCCCTGTCCTCTAGCTTCCTCCAGGACCCTGCTGCTCTATGTCACATCTGGTATCTTCGCCCTGGGTCACTGTCCTCTTCCCTCCCTCCTTCTAGGGCCAGGGTAGGTCCAGAGACTGGGGACCATGCTTGACAAGCTCAGTGGACAGGGTGTCATGTGCATATCATTTCTCTTCTGTGAGACTAGACCCTTGATGTTCCTACTACACCCCAGGACCAAAGAGGATGTGTGCATGGAAGGGGCTCCCACCAACACAGCTCCCAGGGGCTGCCTGAGGACCACCGGGCTCTGCCCAAGCTCCCAGGTGCAGCTTAGTGCACCATGAAGCTGCCAGGGTTCATTCTCGAGAGCGTGCAGACCTGCCCCCAGAGGAGCATGTCTCTCCCAGAGCAAAAATTGGAGGCAGACTAGGTTTCAGTGTGAGGTTCTGGGGGCTCATGTTGAGAGGAAGGCATCCCACCTGGTCATTGTAACCACGTGCTAGGACTAGGAGCAAACATCTGCAAATATGAAAAACGCACTTTCCCTAGAGAGCTCCATGAATGGTCAAGGGCAGAGTGAGCAGGGAGGTCTGGATTCATGTCTCTGGCTCCTAGGGGCTCAAGGGCGTAGTTACCATGTCTTGAGTGAGGAAAGGGGGTCAGTACTTAGGGAATTGTTGGTTCATTTGGCGTCAAGAGGTGCCACATCTCCACGGTGTGGACCTTGGCTCCCTGGACCCCAGCCTCCCCCAACCCATTCTCCCATGTCTCAGAGGAGAGGGGAGCTGAGGGAAGTGTGTCCCCTGTAGGCCTCAGCGCCCACTTCTGGCTCTGCACCCAGACCGGTCCAGCCCCTACCCTGGGATCACCTCCAGTGCTGGTCAAGCACCGCCCCAGTGAGCAGACACTGGGCTGCAGGTCACCCCAGCTTTGGCAGGACCACTTTTGTGCACAGAATAATTGTATGTGCACATACAATAACACCACAAAGATATTCTACAAGAAGAGCAACCCCAAGGCACATAATCGTTAGATTCACCAGGGTTGAAACGAAGGAGAAAATACTAAGGGCAGCCAGAGAGAAAGGTCAGGTTACCCACAAAGGGAAGCCTATCAGACTTACAGCAGATCTCTCAGCAGAAACCCTACAAGCCAGAAGAGAGTGGGGGCCGATATTTAACATCCTTAAAGAACAGAACTTTCAGCCCAGAATTTCATATCCTGCCAAACTAAGCTTCACAACTGAAGGAAAAATAAAATCTTCTATGAACAAGCAAGTACTCAGAGATTTTATTACCACCAGGCCGGCTTTACAAGAGCTTCTGAAAGAAGCATTATACACAGAAAGGAACAACCAGTATTAGCCTTTCTAAAAATATACCAAAAAGCAAAGAGCATCAACATAAAGAAGAATTTACATCAACAAATGGATAAAATAGTTAACATCAAATGGCAGTAATCCTAAATTTAAATTGACTAAATCCCCCAATCAAAAGATACAGCCAAAACCTAACGGTATACTACATCCAGACCCATTTTATATCCAAAGATACACAAAGAGTCAAAACAAAGGGTTGGAGAAAGATTTACCAACCAAATAGAGAGCAAAAATAAATAAATAAACAAAAAGCAGGAGTTGCAATTCACATATTTGATAAAACAGATTTCAAAGCAACAAAGATAGAGTGGTAAAAGGATCAATGCATCCTAACACCCAGATACATAAGACCCATAAAGAGATTTAGACTCAACAAGACAGAAAATTAATAAGGATATCCAGAACTTGAACTCAGATCCGGAACAAGTAAACTTAATAAATATTTATAGAGCTCTCCATTTTAAATACACAAAATATATATTCTCCACTTTAAATACACAAAATATTGATCGGCCATTATTAATACCAATTCATAGAATAAAGCAATATTCCTATTCTCTCTCCCTCTTTTTCTTTCTCTCTTTTCCTCTCCTTCTTTCCTTTTTTTCAAAAACAAAAAAAAGGTGTGTGGTCATCTCATAATCTGTCCCCAACTTACACCCCAGCCCTCCAGCACCTTAGGCCTTCAGCCTGGAATGCTGTCAGCCCCCGAGCCTCTCAGTTTGGAAGCCTGCTGGCCCCACTGCTTGACCCTCTCATTTCCTTCAGTGCTGCCTGGGTGGCAATCTCTACGGCCGAGCTGGTTCTCAGTAATTCTACGTAATCAGATCCATGAAAATAATAATAATAATAATAATAATAATAATAATTTGTATGTGTGCCATTCAATGCTATGTCTGAGGTTTTCGAAAGCCAGGAGGAAAATGGATGAGAAATTGTGGTTTTATATGGAGAATATGACGCTAAGTCCTTCTCCTGAAAAGGAAAGCACATGCCCTGGAAGGGGGCACTGCCCCTGGGGGTCCTAGCAAGTAGATACTATCAGGGACTTGTTCCCTGTCCACCCCGCAGGCCTGTTCCTGACACCAGGTACAAAATCCGTGCCCGCTAGGGTGTGGCCCAGCTCCGTGGGTGAGAAAGCCAGGCTCAGCGGCCTTGGGCCCCTCGGGGCTGCCTGGGTCCCACTCAGCCGCTGGTCACAGCTGTGCCTATCCTCCCTTCTCCTCCAGGCTGTGCCCAGCACCCATGCCCAGACAGTGCCCTCTCTCCCTGACCCCAGGAAGGGATGGGCCTTCATTTTCCTGAGGCAAATGCAGCTCAGACTTGGTGTGTAACCCCAGCTCTGCCAAGGCCTTACATCTAAGATGGGAAAACCCACCTCTGTGTGCTCACAGGGGCTGGGGGCTCTGGTGGCTGCCAGGACCGGGCGAATTTGATGCCGTGCATACATGCGCTTGATATTGTTTTGACAAATGGTAACCGAGCCTCATACTCCTCTATCATGGGTGTCTGTAATAGGCCCGCACACCATTAGTGCTGCAGAATGGACAGAGGGGTCTGAAAGGTGGTCCCTGTCTCTGAGGGGTCTCTCTGGAGCCAGTGAAGGAAGAAGCAGCTGAGGGTCCTATGGAGTCAGGAAGCACGGGGTCCGCTTGCTGCCTCGTGACACTTGCAGTGACCAGTCGTGGCTCAGTCATCTCTCCCTGCTTCTGCTTTTTCTTGAGACTTGCATAGTTAAAAATATAATAAAACCACACTTTTTGTATGCAAACCACAAAATACCCACCTTTAACTCTGACAGAATTTAGTAATCGTGTTCTCCCCGTAAGAAGAGAGTGGAAGGGCTGGGTGTGGTGGCTCAAGCCTGTAATCCCAGCACTTTGGGAGGCCGAGGCAGGTGGATCACGAGGTCAAGAGATCGAGACCATCCTGATCAACATGGTGAAACCCCGTTTCTACTAAAAATACAAAAAATTAGCTGGGCACGGTGGCGCATGCCTGTAATCCTAGCTACTCAGGAGGCTGAGGCAGGAGAATCGCCTGAACCCAGGAGGCGGAGGTTGCGGTGAGCCGAGATCGTGCCATTGCACTCCAGCCTGGGTAACAAGAGCGAAACTCCGTCTAAAAAAAAAAAAGAAGGAAAAAGAAGAGAGTGGAAGAGCTCATTTTAAAGACATGGCATAATTTGAGTGAATTTTGAAAATCTGATTGTTGAAACATTTCCCATTGTTCTTCATTAGATGTGAAAATAAAATCCTGGAAGAGTTCTTGAGAAATGAGCATTTTAGAGAAGAAACGACCCTAGCAGACTCGTTTTGCTTAATGTATCCGAGAACTCAGACATGGCTGTAAATCCCATAAAATCCGAAACTCAGAGCTCCGGAAGTGTCATCAAATCTTCAAAAGCATGAAACCCAGAGAGGAAGACTGAAAAGAAACTCCACCATAGGTGGCTAAGAGCAGAGCCGCTGCTTGGGCGTCCCAAGGAGTGACCAAAGTGACCTCTTAATCTCCCCTCCACAGCAGCAGGGATCAGCCTTGGGTTGGAGGCAGGTTCCGTCCTGGCCCCTGTCCAGCAGGCCCTACCTCTCATGCCTGAGTGGCACAGCCAGGCCTGGAGGAACTGCTGGGATACTTCCCTGTCTGCTAAGCCTGGAGAAGCTCGCTGAGGAGGCTGTAGATCTTGGCACCAAGGTTTAATCATTGCCCCTGCCTCACTGCCAGTGCCCTGGGCAGAGCTGGCTCTCACCTGTCCTGGGCTCTTCTTGCTCCAACAGGACCCTGGGTTGCAGCCAGCACAAGGATTGCGAGGTCCCGTTTCTGAGTGGGGTCCCTCACTCAGAGCATCAAGGCCTCACTGGCAGTGACTTTGAGGAGCAAGAGGAAGAAGATCTGGGTTCTGAAATCAATCTCAATCTCAATCTCTCTCTCTCTCTCTCTCTCTCTCTCTCTCTCTCTCTCTCTCTCTCTCTCTCTCTCTCTCTCTTCGTCTCTCTTTTTTGTTGTTGTTGTTGAGATGGAATATCTCTCTGTCTCCCAGGCTGGAGTACAGTGGTGCAATCTCGGCTAACTGCAACCTCTGCCCCCCGGGTTCAAGTGATTCTCTTGCCTCAGCCTCCCGAGTAGCTGGAATTACAGGCATGTGCCACCGTGCCTGGCTAATTTTTGTATTTTTAGTAGAAACAGGATTTCGCCATGTTGGCCAGGCTGGTCTTGAACTCCTGATCTCAGGTGATCTACCCACCTCAGCCTCCCAAAGTTCTAGGATTACAGGCATGAGCCACTGCACCTGGCCACTGAAATCTTAGTGTTCGTCAATAAGACCCAGAGATCTTTCCACCCTGGCATTGGGACTGTTCCAGAAAGCAGGCTTTGGTTACGGTCTCAGCCAATATAACCCTGGACAATGGCCCAGCTATGCGACACACTGTACCACACACCCAGCTCACTCAGCAGGTTACATAAAAGGCGAAGAAGGCAAATACACTCAAGAGTGTACAGAGAAGCACCAATTGTTTTGTTACTGAATTATTAATCCTTTTATTTCTAATCATGAATTTAAAATGTGATTAGGGTAAAATAGCACAGAATTGGCATGCTGTGTTCTCAGAATTCACCCCACTCCTGTGGGCCTTCATCACCACCCACAGTGACCCCCTCTTGTGTACACTTACTTCTTGTACATACTGTGTACACTCTGCCTGTAGCCCACCATCAACAAACACTTTTTTTTTTTTTGAGACGGAGTTTCGCTCTTGTTACCCAGGCTGGAGTGCAATGGCGCGATCTCAGCTCACCGCAACCTCCGCCTCCTGGGTTTAGGCAATTCTCCTGCCTCAGCCTCCTGAGTAGCTGGGATTACAGGCACACACCACCATGCCCAGCTAATTTTTATATCTTTAGTAGAAACAGGGTTTCACCATTTCGACCAGGATGGTCTTGATCTCTTGACCTCATGATCCACCTGCCTCGGCCTCCCAAAGTGCTGGGATTACAGGCTTGAGCCACTGTGCCCAGCCCAACAAACACCTTACTGTCTACACCTACTACTACCTGCATCTAATGTGTATACTTTTTTTTTTTTTTTGAGATGGAGTCTTGCTCTGTCACCCAGGCTGGAGGGCAGTGGCGTAATCTCCGCTCACTGCAACGTCCACCTCCTGGGTTCTGTCTCAGCCTCCTGAGTAGCTGGGATTACAGGTGCACGCCGCCATGCCCAGCAGGTTTTTGTATTTTAGTAGAGATGGGCTATCATGTGCACTAGGAAATGCCACATGGACTGCAAATGACCCTGATCCTTCACACTCAGGGATACTGATCTCAGCTTAATTTGGGACTTAATGAAAATAGTGAATTACAGCCGGGTGCGGTGGCTCACGCCTGTAATCCCAGCACTTTGGGAGGCTGAGGCGGGTGGATCACGAGGTCAAGAGATCGAGACCATCCTGGTCAACATGGTGAAACCCTGTCTCTACTAAAAATACAAAAAATTAGCTGGGCATGGTGGTGCGTGCCTGTAATCCCAGCTACTCAGGAGGCTGAGGCAGGAGAATTGCCTGAACCCAGGAGGCGGAGGTTGCGGTGAGCCGAGATCATGCCATTGCACTCCAGCCTGGCTAACAAAAGCGAAACTCTGTCTCAAAACAAAAAAGAAAGAAAAGAAAAGAAAAGAAAATTACTTGAGAGTAGTAAAAATGTACTCCGTGGATAAAAAATACTTAATTACAGCTGTAACTTAAAAACTGCATAGAGCAAAAGAGAGGGCAGTAATTTGCCAAGCACCACCTACGTGCTGGAACTTTCTCTATTTTCCCTCTCAGTCCTGCAAAGGCCCTGGCAGAATGGCTCACTGCTGCTGTGCAAACATAAGCCACAGGCAGTGCAGGTCCACCAAGAAGCCGATGAGTTTCCACTCAGGGACCCTCCCCTGCCCACGACCTTTCCACCCTGGAAATGGCCCTAGCAACATGCTGGGACTGTTTTGTTTAATGTGTTTGCAAAAGTAGGATTTTTTTCTTAAAGAGTGTCCCAGTTATTCTGGCTGTGTAACAAATTGCCCCCTAATTTAGTGGCTTCAAACCATAATAATCAGAGCTAAACTTTCTGTCTAGACAAGACAGTTTAAACTCATCTCCTCTTGCTTCTCCCAACTAGATATACCCGGAAATAACACAGAACACAGCCAAAGGAGCACTGGGAAAGGCTGCAAGACAGAGGCGAACTGCTTCAGCCACAGAACCGGACAAACTACACCGAGGCGGGCACCTTGCGACTCCTTCCCAGACAGAAAATGATGACCTAGGCTTAGTGCTTCCTGCCAGCAGGAGAGTGTGGCCGAGGTGGGCTCATTTCTCCCCTAGTGGGATCTGGAGTCCCACTGACACCATCAGGCAAGCGCAGCAGAACTGGCAAGGGAGATCCGTCAGGAGCCCAGCGGGCACTCAGCTGCCAGGGGAAGTGCTCTCCTTCCCCGCCAGGTTGGAGACTCCCTTCCTCAGCTGCAAAAACCATGCAGCTTGGGGGTCGGGGGATCGGCAAAGAGGATCCCACTGTAACAAGCCCCCAGCCTGGAAAACTTCTTTGTCTCTGCAAGACTGTGACTCCCTTGCCTCCTTGAGACTGACGCTGAGATAAATATACCAGGCAATGGGTGGCATTATCGAGGAGGAAGTGCCCTCACCACAGGCACCTAGCCTAGGAAGCACTCTTCCCCTCTGTGGCTGGAGACACACTTCCTTCACCTAGGAAGCACCAGACCGCATGTCTGAGGAAATTCCTTCTGCTCCCTCCATCAGCACCTGCAGGGACCAGTAGGAGTGCCCAGGCTTATGAGAAAAATCAAGCAAACTAAAAAAGTACAGCAAAGTCTCTGAAAATTAGACGTTATTGTAACCACAGCCCACAAAAGTAGGTCACACCTGCATTGCTAAACCTAAGCAGGGTCGTTGCCTACTAAAATAAAAATTTTAAATAAGACCTAGAGTTTCCTAACGTAAGACCCAAAATTCCAGGCCACAATACAAAGTCGTCTGTCATACCAAGAACCAGAAAAATTACCACTTAAATGAGAAATGCAATCAACTGATACCCACAGTGAGATGAATCAGATGTTGGAATTATTCAACAAAAATTTTATTTTATATTTTAGTTCTTTTGAGACAGAGTCTCACTCTGTTGCCCAGGCTAGAGTGCAGTGTCATAATCTCGGCTCACTACAAACTCTGCTTCCAGGATTCAAACAATTCTCCTGCCTCAGCCTCCCAAGTAGCTGGGATTACAGGTGCCTGCCACCATGCCCAGGTAATTATTGTATTTTTAGTAGAGACGGGGTTTCACCATATTGGCCAGACTGGTCTCAAACTCCTGACGTCAAGTGATCTGCCTGCCTCGGCCTCCCAAAGTGCTGGGATTGCGAGTATGAGCCACTGCGCCTGACCAATTTGACGTAACTTTAAAGACAATCATAAAAGCGATTCAATGATTAACTACAAACTCTCTTAAAATAAATGAAAAAATAGAAAAACTTAGCAAAGAAATAGAAGTTATATAAAAAAAGAACTAATTATAGAACCGAAAAACACAACAAAAGAAATAAAAATTCACTGAATGGACTAAACAGTGAAGTGAACACAACAGAGGACGAGGACGAATCAATAGAGTTTACCAATCCGATCAACAGAGAGAAAATGAACAAATGGGCAGTAGGCTGGGCATGGTGGCTTATGTCTGTAATCTCAGCATTTTGGGAGGCAGAAGTGGGCAGATCACTAGGTCAGGAGTTTGAGACCAGCCTGGCCAGCATGGTGAAATACCATCTCTACTAAAAATACAATACTTATCTGGGCACAGTGGTGGCACCTGTAATCCCAGCTACTTGGGAGGCTGAGGCAGGGGAATTTCCTGAACCTGGGAGGCGGAGGTTGCAGTGAAATTAGATCATGCCACTGCACTCCAGCCTGGATGACAGAGCAAGACTCTGTCTCAAGAAAAGGAAAGAAAGAAAGAAATAGGCACGTTTATAGTTGTAGCTAAAGACTCACACCTGCCTGTCAGCAACCGGAAGAACTACTAGACAGAAAACAAGCAAGAATATGGACGATCTTAAAAAAGTGATTTGCCAACAGGATCTAATGACTGTATATAGAACACTCTACCCTAAAATAGTACAGTAATTTTTTCTCAAGCACCCATGGACCATTCAACAGGAGTGACTGTATCCTGGGCCATAAAACAGATATCAACCAAAAACAAATTTCTTTAGACAGAGTCCCTCTGTTGTCCAGGCTGAACTATAACCTCAAAGTCGCAGACCCAAGCATTCTTCCCACCTCAGTCTCCCAAGTAGTTAGGACTATAGGTGTGCGGCACCATGCCTGGCTAATTTTAAAAAGGTTTTTTTTTTATAGAGACAGGTCTTGCCATACTGTCTAGACTGATCTTGAACTCCTGGCCTCCAGCAATCTTCCCACCTCTGTCTCCCAAAGTGCTGGGATGAGAGGTGTGAGCCACTGCTTCAGAACAATAAATTTTTAAACATTGAAATAATGCAAAGTGTGTTCTCTGACTACAATTGAAATAGACTAAAAATCAATTACAGTTACATAACAAGAAAATCTCTAAGCACTTGGAAATTAAACAAACATTTAAATAATCTACGAGAAAAAGGAAGTCTCAAAGGAAAAAATACATAGAACTTAATAAAAATCAAAACAGAATATATGGCATTTATGGACTGCATATAAAGCAACGTTGAGAATGAAATGTAAACCATTAAATGATTGCAGTAGAAAATAGGAAAAGTTTCAACGTAATACTCTGAGATCTTTCTTCAAAAATGTACAGAGAAAAGAGCAAGATAAAACCAAAGCAAGCAGAAGAAACAAGTGCAGAAATCAATAAATTGAAATCAAAAAATAAAATCAATAAAAAACTTGCTCTTAAAAAAAATCAACAGCGTTGATAAACTGCTAGCAAAACCGATAAATATAAAAAGAATGAAGGCACAAATCACCAATAACAGGAATGAATAGAAGATATCGCTGTATCATGCACACTTCTTTCAGCTAAAAAAATAAATAGAAAATACTGCTACACATCCTGGGCCCATTAAAATAATAAGGAAATATTACAAACAACTTTATGTTCACAAATTTAGCAACTTAGAAAAGATAGACGAATTATTTGAAATTCACAAACTACTACTCTCGATATGATGGAAGAGATAATCTGAATAGTCCTATAACCATTAAATAAATTGAATTTGTAATTCAAAAACACTCAGAAAAGAAATCTCGGCCGGGCGCGGTGGCTCACGCCTATAATCCCAGCACTTTGGGAGGCCGAGGCGGGTGGATCACGAGGTCAAGAGATTGAGACCATCCTGGTCAACATGGTGAAACCCCATCTCTACTAAAAATACAAAAATTAGCTGGGCATGGTGGCGCGTGCCTGTAATCCCAGCTACTCAGGAGGCTGAGGCAGGAGAATTACTTGAACGCAAGAGGCGGAGGTTGCGGTGAGCCGAGACCGCGCCATTGCACTCCAGTCTGGGTAACAAGAGCGAAACTCCGTCTCAAAAAAAAAAAAAAAAAAAAAAAAAGAAATCTCTAGGTCCAACGGTCTTAATGGAGTATCTTACCAAGCATTTAAAAAAATCAACACTAGTTTTACTATATATACATAGTAAAATATGTATACTATATGTGTGTGTGTGTGTGTGTGTGTGTGTGTGTGTGTGTGTATGGTAGAGAGTGAGAATATATATATTTGGTAGAAATGGAGCCTCACTGTGTTACCCAGACTGATCTCAAACTCCTGCTTTCAAGCAATCCTTGGCCTCAGCTTCCCAAAGTGCTGGAATTACAGAAGTGAGCCAACATGCCAGAATTACCTTGAAGGCAAAGCTAGACAAAGATGATACAAAGAAACAAGACTGCATTAACCCGTTCTCACATGATATAAAGACGTACCTGAGACGGCGTAAATTATAAAGAAAAGGTTAATTGGCTTACAGGTCTGTGGGCTGTACAGGCTTCTACTGAAGAGGCTTAGAAAACTTACGGCGGAAGGTGAGGTAGAAAAAGACTCATCTTCACGCGGCCAGCGGGAGAAAGAGCAGGTGGAGGGGAGAGTGCTAACACACTTTCAAACAATCAGATCTCATCAGAACTCTAATCACGAGACAGCACTAGGGCGCTGGTGTTGCCCATTAGAAACCAACTCTCTGAGTTAATCACCTCCCACCAGGCCCCTCTTTTAACACTGGGATCACAATTCAGCGTGAGATTTCGGTTGGAACACGGAGCCAAACAATATCAAAGATCATGGGCCAACACCTCGCATGAATTTAGATGCAAAAATCTTCTAAAAAATTAGAAAATGAAATCCAACCAAGTATAAAAGTAATTACCGTCACCAAGTGGGATTTAATCCAGGCTTGCAAGCCCGATTCGACATTTGAAATCAATCAATGTAATCTGTAAAAGCCCTACAGCTGACATCCTGCTTAACGTGGATAAACTGAATGCTTCCCCCACCAAGACTGGGAAGAAGGCATGTAGACTGTGGTCACCTGGAGGATCTGGCCACTTCAATAAGGCAAGAGGCGAGAACATGCAGTACAAGGCAGACGCAGGGAAAGGAGAGAAAGAAAAACCACTCCTATTTGCAAATGATGTGATTGTGTATGTAAAAGTCTCAAGTTATTAAAAACAACTACCAGAACTAAGACGTGAATTCAGCTGGTTTTCAGGATTCAAGATCAAAACACAAAAAACAATCCCATTCCTTTCTTTCTTTGAGACAGAGTTTCACTGCTGCTGCCTTGTTGCCCAGACTGGAGAGCAAGGGCGCAATCTCGGCTCACCGCAACCTCCACCTCCCAGGTTCAAGCCATTCTCCTGCCGCAGCCTCCGAGTAGCTGGGACTACAGGTATAAGCCACCATGCCCGGCTAATTTTGTATTTTTAGTAGAGACGGGGTTTCTCCATGTTGGTCAGGCTGGTCTTGAACTCCTGACCTCAGGTGATCCTCCTGCCTCAGCCTCCTGAGTAGCTGGGATTACAGGTGTGAGCCACCACGCCTGGCCAACCAATCCCATTTCTCTATGCTAATATGTAGAAACCAAAATGAGAAGCACAATACCATTTACAACAAAAGTGAAATACTTGGGCATAAATTTAACAAAATATGTACAGAATCTCTAGGTTTAAATTCATAAAATGTTGATGAAATAAATTAAAGAAAACCTAAGTCAGTAAAGAGACGCTGTGTTTATGGATTGGAGGACTCCACATAGCAAAGATGTCAATTTTCTCCAAAGTTATCTATTAGGTTGGTGCAAATGTAATTGCGGTTTTTATCATTAAAAGTGATGGCAAAACTGCAGTTACACTTCCACCAACCAAGTCGAATGCAATTTCTATAAAAATTCCAAAAAAAGTTTTTTTAACAGATAGACAAATTAATTCTAAAAGTTATATGAAAAAACACAGGCAGGCCAAATACGGTAGATCACGCCAATAATCCTAGTGCTTCCGGAGGCTGAGATGGGAGGATTTCTTGAGGACAGGAGTTCAAGACAAGCCTGGGCAACATAGTGAGACCTTGTCTCTATGAAATAAATAAATAAATAATTAGTGGTGGTACACGCCTGTAGTCTCAGCTACCCGAGAGGCTGACGGGGGAGGAGGTTTTTTTTTTTTTTTTTTTTTGAGACGGAGTTTTGCTCTTGTTGCCCAGGCTGGAGTGCAATGGAGGGGCCCTTGCTGAAGTCCCTGACTGGGGGCTGCCTCAGGGAGCAAGGGTGGTAGAAACTCCCTCCACTGTCGTGGAGAGATGGCCAGGAAGTAAGTCTCCACCTGAGGACCTGAGGAAACCAACCAAGCCCCGCCCGTGCCCCACGCTGTACAATTTTCTATTGCGGCACAGCAGACCACCACAATTTCATGACGAAGGCCAGACAACTTTATTATCCCAGAAATTCTGTGAGTCGGGAGTCCAAGCACAGCTTAAGAAGACTCTCTGCTTGGGGTCTCCCCAGGCTATAATCATTTGGAGCTCCATGTTCTCTCCAAGCTCCTTCAGGTTGCTGGCAAAATTCAGTTTGCAAGTTCCAAGATTCAGTTATATCCGGCAGTTCCAAGACTGGGGTCCCCACTTTCTTGCTGGCTGTAGGCTACCCTGGGACTTGTCTCAGCTTCTGGAGACCATGCTTGGTGCTGGCCACATGGACTGTGTGTTAATCTACTCTCACACTGCTATAAAGAAATATCAGAGGCTGAGTCATTTATAAGGAAAGGTGTTTAATTGGCTCATGGTACCACAGTCTGTACAGGAAGCATGATGCTGGCATCTGCTCTGCTTTGGGGAGGCCTCAGGAAACTTACAATCAGGGCAGAAGGTGGAGGGGAAGCATCATGTCTTAATGGCTAGAGCAGCGGTAAGAGGTGAGCCGGGAGGTGCTATTCACTTTTTTTTTTCCTTGAGACATTCTCACTCTTTCACCTAGGCTGGAGTGCAGTGGCATGATCTCGGCTCACTGCAACCTCCACCTCCCAGGTTCAAGTGATTCTCCTGCCTCAGCCTCCTGAGTACCTGGGATTACAGGCATGCACCACCATGACTTGCTAATTCTTGTGTTTTTAATAGAGACAGGGTTTCACCATGTTTGTCAGGCTGGTCTCGAATTTTTTTTTTTTTTTTTTTTTTTTGAGACGGAGTTTCGCTCTTGTTACCCAGGCTGGAGTGCAATGGCACGATCTCGGCTCACGGCAACCTCCGCCTCCTGGGTTCAGGCAATTCTCCTGCCTCAGCCTCCCGAGCAGCTGGGATTACAGGCACGTGCCACCATGCCCAGCTAACTTTTTGTATTTTTAGTAGAGACGGGGTTTCACCTCGTTGACCAGGATGGTCTCGATCTCTTGACCTGGTGATCCACCCACCTCGGCCTCCCAAAGTGCTGGGATTACAGGTGTGAGCCACCGCGCCCGGCCCTGGTCTCAAATTTTTATCCTCGTGATCTGCCAACCTCGGCCTCCCAAAGTGCTGGGGTTACAGGTGTGAGCTGCTGCGCCCGGCTGCTATCCACTTTTAAACAGCCAGATCTCCTGAGGACCCAATATGGTGAAGACAGCAACAAGGAGATGGTGTTAAACCATGAGAAACTGCCCCCATGATTCAATCACCTCCCACCAGGCCCCACCTCCAATTACAATTCCACTTGCGGTTTGGGTGGGACACAGATCCAAACCATATCAGACCCCACAAACATTCTACAACTCGACAGTCTGCTGTCTTCTGGGCCACGTCTCCACGAAGCTTCACCTCCTTTTAAAGGCTTCCCTGTGGGCCAGACCCACCCAGGATAACCTGGATAGTCTCCCTCTTGATTAACCCAACGTCAACTGAATCGTGACAATCACAGGAGTCACATCCTATCATAGTCACTGAGTCTGCACACATTAAATAGGAAGGAATTGTATAGGGACTTTACACTGGGGGCAGGATTCTTGGGGCCATGTTAGAATCCTGCTTGCCATGTACGGGTTTGGAGTCTGAATTTACACCTGTCTTGAGTTGTGGAAACCTCCATGACTAATATCCATTTGGTCCCAGGCAGAAGATAGCTTTGCAGTGCATGACAGAGCAAATAAAAAAATTCTCACAGAAAATCAGAAACAAAAATCTATCATCCTTGAAGATAACATCACAATAAAAAAATTAAACAAACACATGGAAACGTTCCCTGCGTAAGCAAGTCAGCAGGCAAACGAACAGGAACATCGGCACCCACCGCAGGAGCTGCAGACCATCCACCGCAGTGCAGCCCTCTCCTCCTCTGTTCCTCTATAGGGTGTATAATACCGTTTCCCTCCTGTGTACTTGGCTGTTGAGCTAGATATTGCTGTAAAAGGACAGTGAGATTGAGTGAAAACCACCACCCACAAAGGTGATGAACATTTTCATTATGAAATCAAAGTTTTAAAATATTTTGCAGCCAGGTGCGGTGGCTCACACCTGTAATCCCAGCTACTCGGGAGGCTGAGGCAGGAGGATCGCTTGAACCAGGGAACGGAGGTTGCAGTGAGCTGAGATTGCACCACTGCACTCCAGCCTGGTGACAGGGTGAGACTCCATCTCAAAAAACAAAACAAAACACAATAAAATATTTTGCAGTGCTTTCCACACAAATGAAACTTTATCATATGTGACCCACGGTACTATTTGATCATATTATGTACAATTTTTGATGGATTTCCAAACCTAAATATTGCCTGAAGAGTTTGAGTAATGAGGCCAGGTACAGTGGCTCACGTCTGTAATCCCAGCACTTTGGGAGGCCGAGGTGGAAGGATCACTTGAGGCCAGGATTCAAGACCAGCCTCGCCAACATGGTGAAATCCCGTTTCAACTGAAAATACAAAAATTAGCCGGGCGTGGTGGCACACTCCTGTAATCCCAGCTACTCAGGGCTGAGGTGGGAGAATTGCTTGAACTCAGTAGTCAGAGGTTGCAGTGAGCCGAGATCACACCACTGCACTCCAGGCTAGGCAACAGCCTGGAGACTCCATCTTAAAAAAAAAAAGAATTTGAGTAATGATTCCAGTGATTACCACCTCAGCAGAGCAAAGCTTCTCCAAATTGAATTTTAAAATATAATATATATACATAAGACAACTATTTTGATGATTCAAGAAAAGTCTAACTTGGCTTTCCTATCATTTGAACATAAATCTGTGAAATCTCATTATCTCAATATAATTAGTGGTAAAGCGAAGGCAGGAAAATAAATTTTGCAGAATAAATAACAGTTTATGAATTATGACTTTATAATTCATGCAAACCACGCCAACCCATCAACACCACACCCAAACGTGAACAATCATTAAATTCAGCCATCAATGATATTTTGCCAAGTTGCAATCATATAAAAACTATGGTTTTATACGTATTAGCTTGATTTATTGCCTTTGCTTTTTAGACATGTGGTCTCAGGGCCCTGGACACTGTCTCTCTAAGAGGGTCGCTGGGAGAAAACGCTAAGCCTGGGGATCACAGCAGAGGACACCCCTGGCACAGCTGGGTCTGAGGGAGTGGGCTCCCCTCCGGGTCGCGGTGCCCCTGCGGGGAGGGCCAGGTCAGCAGCAGACAAGCCCCACACAGCTTCGGCTTTTGTTGGACCGGGAGTCAATGGCGCCACCACGTGGCAGCATGGAGCAATGTCGGGAACCTGCTCTCCCCTTAGCAAGGAAACTGCCACCAAATTGTTTATGGCCACTTTCCTGCTACAATAGCAAATATGAGTAGTTAATACATAGGCTTGGTCCCCAAAGCCTGAAATATTGGCTGTTTGGTCTTTACAGAAGAAGTTTACTGACCCCTGTGCCAAATAAATTACCTTTTATATGTTGTATAGAAAATATGACCAAAAAAACCTGTTGTATAAAGATATGACTAATGAGTTTGTAGCCAAAAATGTAAGAAAACACCTATTATATAATTATGTCAGGCAGTTAACTAAAAGAAGAGGTTACGTTATAGTTCTGTATTTTATGAAGTTTGTGATGGTTTTTAGCTCTTTAAAATTGGTAAGAATTTATTTTCTCATTCTAAATATTTGCTTTTGTACCTGATATTGCTTTCAAAATTTTTAATTCTTAAAGGAATCTGATGACTGCATAATCTTCAGATCTCACAAAACTTGGATCCACACCTAGCCACTGAGACCTGACATAGTACATTCACATTTTAGAGAAAATTCCTATACTGCATACAAGAAATTAGTATATTACAATTTAACTTGCTTGCAAAGACTTTAGAGTCTTATTATTGCACAAACAACAGTATCTGAGAGAATAAAAGTCAGCGAAACCTTAAAGGAGTTGATCAAGTGACTGTATGAATGACAGTAAAGTCACAACAGGGTGTGGCTGCTCAGACCAAAGCAATGGGGTCCATGGGACTGTAAAAACTGCCCTAGTGTCTATTATAAAAAGCCCCTCCCTTTGTTAATTACAAAATGAGCAGCTTGCCCTGCCCTCTCTTGTTCCCATTGCAATGGGCATGGCAATGCCAAGGGGATATCCTCCCTCACATTTGTTCAGGGCAAGAACCAAATTCTCTTATTCTTGGAGCTCCAGAACCCCAAACAGTGAGGGGCCTATAAGATACCCCCAGCATATATAAAACTCAGTCAAGACAGTTGCAAGTGGGTAAAGAAAAAAAGAAAAGACACCCCCTGCATAGTCCCTTCCCGTGGACCTCAGAGGAAAAACGTGACCCTCTCTGCCAGGATGCCATTGACTGCAAGCCACAGAATGTCTGGTGATCAATGGCGTCTGTGATAATGACTCTGAAGGACGCCCCTTTGCCAAGGCTCAGCAATGCTCCCTTGGGCTGCAGAGCCTGTTCAGCACGTCTGGGATTGGGGGTGTCTCCCTCATAAATCACAGACGGCCACTCCCACACTCAGCATCTCACACTGCACAGGCACAGGGCCCTAGCAGGAGGGGAGGTATGTTTTTTTTTTTTTTTTTTGAGCCAGAGGCTTGCTCTGTCACCCAGGTTGGAGTGCAGTGGTGCGATCTCAGCTCACTGCAACCTTCACCTCCTGGGTTCAAGTGATTCTCCTGCCTCAGCCTCCCCAGTAGCTGAGACTACAGGCGCACACCACCACGCCTGGCTAATTTTTTGTGTTTTTAGTAGAGACAGGTTTCACCGTGTTAGCCAGGATGGTCTCGATCTCCTGACCTCGTGATCCACCTGCCTCAGCCTCCTAGAGTGTTGGGATTACAGGTGTGAGCCACCGGCCGAAGGTGTGCCTCTTCCTCACCACCAGGAAAGCCTCTCACTGAAACAGTCTTCTTCCTGCTCACTGCATCACATGCCCACTCTTGAGCCAATCACAAGAAAACCCAACACCATGCCAACCCAGACTCCCTCCCCAGGCATCCTGGGCACACATCAATAAACATTAAAGAAAAAGGCAACGGTGTGGAAACAGGCAACCCTCAGTGTCATGTTTTGTAGGCTCCAGGTGTAAACCACTCCCGTGGAAGGACTAAGCTTCTGCAAAGGATTCAGCCCAGTCAGTGAAACCCCGGGGAATCTTGAAAATACCTCAAGATGGTCCATAGGACACTGAGGTCACTGCCCCAGCTCTGGGTGGGTTTCTGAGTGTGGACCTAGATGGCTGCCCCAGGCTCTCTGGGGATGCTCAGATAGTATCTCCAGCAGCATCTGTGAGTCAGCCGAAGGAGAGGGAGTTTCTAGAATCATATAGACCTAGACGTTAAGATCAAGGCCTGGACCACAGAAGACCTACCATAGCAGAGAGTGGCACTGTTTAGATCTTGTGACCTGCACTGTCTGTTGAATGACAGGAGAGGCTAGCTGCTGATGCCTGGGAAATTTATCAATAGAAAAGGTAGGCTTGTCCTAGGAAGCCCGGGGCAGAACCACAGAATCTTGGTGCCAAAGGAACCTTCAGAATTAACTAATCCAGGGTTTGTCAAGCTTTTTTGATGACAAAGAAATAGATTGCATTGTGCTACAGTTTGAATGTCCCCTCCAAACTCATGCTGAAATTTCACTGCCATTGTAACAGTATTAAGAGGTGGGATCACCGAGGGGGTGATTAGGTCATGAGGACTTTGCTCTTACGAATGGATTAAATGCCACAGAAAGGGGGAGTTCAATGCCCCCCCATTCTGGCTCTCTCTCTGCCCTTCCTCTAGGGGGCGATGCAGCAAGAAGCCCCTTACCAGATGTCAGCCCTTTGACCTTGGACTTCCCAGCCTCCAGAATCATGAGACAATTAAATTTTTGTTCATTATAAATTACTCCACCAGGCTGAGACAGTGGCTCATGCCTGTAATCCCAGCACTTTCGGAGGCCAAGGCAGGCAGATCACCTGAGATCAGGAGTTCGAAACCAGCCTGACCAACATAGTTAAACCCTGTCTCTAGTAAAAATACAAAATTAGCCAGGCGTGGTGGCAGGTGCCTGTTGTCCCAGCTACTCAGGAGGCTGAGACAGGAGAATCACTTGAACCTGGGAGGTAGAGGTTGCACTGAGCCAAGATTGTGCCATTGCACACCAGCCTGGGTGACAGAGCAAGACTCTGTCTTGAAATAAATAAATTAAGGCTGGGCACGGTAACTCACGCCTGTAATCCCAGCACTTTGGGAGGCCGAGGCAGGTGGATCACCTGAGGTCAGGAGTTCGAGACCAGCCTGAACAACATGGAGAAACCCGTCTCTTAAAAAAAAAAAAAAAAAAAAAAAATTGGCCGGGCGTGGTGGCTCAAGCCTGTAATCCCAGCACTTTGGAAGGCTGAGGCAGGTGGATCACGAGGTCAAGAGATCGAGACCATCCTGGTCAACATGGTGAAACCCCGTCTCTACTAAAGATAGAAAAAATTAGCTGGGCATGGTGGCGCGTGCCTGTAATCCCAGCTACTCAGGAGGCTGAGGCAGGAGAATTGCCTGAACCCAGGAGGCGGAGGTTGCGGTGAGCCGAGATCGTGCCATTGCACTCCAGCCCGGGTAACAAGAGCAAAACTCCAAAAAAAAAAAAATTCAAAAACTTAGCTGGGTATGGTGGCGCAAGCCTGTAATTCCAGCTACTCAGGAGGCTGAGGCAGGAGAATCGCTTGAACCCGGGAGGCAGAGATTGCAGTGAGCCGATTAAACCTGCATTGAAATATGATAGGTCCTCTAGGTTTAATTACCTAAAGATATCAGGAAATAGAGACAGAGGAACATGTTAAACAGAAATGGGGGTGCAAACAACACAATCCAGAATGTGGGGCATTTTCAGGAAAAACAGCCTAGTTTCTTAAATAAAGTAGCATAACATTAAAGAGAGAGAGACGGCTGAGTGTGGTGGTCATGCCTGTAATCCCAGCACTTTGGGAGCCTGAGGCAGGCAGATCCCCTGAGGTCAGGAGTTTGAGACCAACCTGGCTAACATGGCAAAAACCTGTCTCTAGTAAAAAATATGAAAATTAGCTGAACGTGGTGGTGGTGGTGCACACCTGTAATCCCAACACTTTGGGAGGCTGAGGCAGGCAGATCACCTGAGGTCAGGAGTTCGAGACCAGCATGGCCAATAAAAAATATAAAAATTAGCTGGACGTGGTGGTGTATGCCTGTAGTTCCAGCTACTCGGGAGGCTGAGGCAGGAGAACTGCTTGAACCCAGGAGGTAGAGGTTGCAGTGAGCTGAGATTGCACCATTGCACTCCAGCCTAGGCAACAAAGCAAGACTCTATCTCAAAAACAATAAAATAAAATAAAGTAGGGCTGGGCATAGTGGCTCACACCTATAATCCCAGCACTTTGGGAGGCCGAGGCTGGTGGATCACAAGGTCAAGAGATCGAGACCATCCTGGTCAACAAGATGAAACCCCCGTCTCTACTAAAAATACAAAAATTAGCTGGGCATGGTGGTGCATGCCTGTAATCCCAGCTACTCAGGAGGCTGAGGCAGGAGAATTGCTTGAATCCAGAAGGCGGAGGTTGTGGTGAGCCGAGATCACGCCATTCCACTCCGTCCCAAAAAATATATATATATCTATATATATACGTGTGTATACATATATATATATATATTTATTTACAAATATATTTATATACACGTATACACACACACACACACACACACACACACACACACAAATATATATATAAAATAAAATAAAGTAAATATATAGAGAGAACTGAGAATCTGTAAAGAGACTTAAGGGACATATCCAAATGTGGTGTGTGTGTTTATCTGAACCCTGATTCAAACAACTATAAAACAGTAACCACAAAACAGGAACATTTATCAAGGAAATGTAAACACCAAGTAGATACTGTCAATATTTAAAGACTTATAGTTAATTTTGTAAACTGTGATAATGGAATTGTGGTTATGTTTTTAAAAAGGGTATCTGGGAGAGAGTCCTTCTATGTTAGAAACATAGTCTCATGATGCACTGCTACAGTAGTGGGTAATGTCCCCCAGTGGATTAATCCTCATTTGTATGCCCTTGTGTTTCTCCTTCCCACATTAATACGGGGCTTGGTTGCGTGACTTGTTTTGGCTAATGGGACATTAGCAAACACGATGCAGGCAGAGACTTGAAAAGTGCTTGCACATTGGGGCTTGCCCTCTCTTGGGAATTTGCCACCATGAAAGCATGCCGAAGCTAGCCTGCTGGAGAGACCATGTGGAGAACTGAGGCACTTTAGCCAACTGCCAGACATGTGAGTGAGGCCATCAAAGACTGTCCAGCTCCAACCAAGTCACCAGGTGACTGGCAGAGCCCAGACAAAAGCAACAGAAGAACCATCCAGCTGATCCCAGCCCAAACTGTTGACCCACAGAATTACGATCTAATAAATGATTGCTATTTCAAGCCACTAGACAAAGGCACTAGATAAGAAATGTAATCCTGTAATAGGTACTAATGAAACTACAGATGCCTGGGGATTTGCTTCAAATAAAGCCAGGCGTGCAGTGAGTGCAAATACACACCAAACAAGATGGATTATATGCTGATGATTATGGAAGCTGGTGAGGAACAGGTGAGAGCTAATTTTACTACTCTCTCTGCCTTTGGTTTTGTTTGAGAGGAAAAATTTCCATAATAAAAAGATAAAAGAGGCCGGGCTTGGTGGCTCATGCCTGTAATCCCAGCACTTTAGGAGGCTGAGGTGGTGGATCACAAGGTCAAGAGATTGAGACCATCCTGGCCAACATGGTGAAACCCCCCGTTTCTACTAAAAATACAAAAATTAGCTAGGTGTGGTGGCACACGTGTGTAATGCCAGCTACTTGAGAGGCTGAGGCAGGAGAGTCACTTGAAACCGGGAGGCGGAGGTTGCACCAAGCCGAGATGACACCACTGCACTCCAGCCTGGTGACAGAGCAAGAGTCTGTCCCAAAAAGAAAAAAGATAAAAGAGGCCAAGTGTGGTGGCTCATGCCTGCACTAAGCACTTTGGGAGACCAAGGCAGGCAGATCACTTGAGGGCAGGAGTCTGAGACCAGCCTGGCCAATATGGCAAAAAGTAGAGACAGCTCTACTAAAAATACAAAAAAATTAGCTGGGCATGGTGGTGCACGCCTGTAGCTACTCGAGTGGCTGAGTTGGGAAGATCGCTTGAGCCCTGGAGGTTGAGGCTGCAGTGAGCTGTGATTGCACCACTGTACTCTAGCCTGGGTGACAGAGAAAGAGCTTGTCAAGAAAGAGAAGAATGAAAAGAAAAGAAAAGGAAGAGGGGAGAGAAAGGGAAAAGGAGTCACTCTTCTGTCTACTAACAGATAAAGCAATCGAAACCCAAAGGAAATCGAGTTCTACGATGTAACACAGCCAAGGCATAGCAGAGTTCATGGCTGAACTAGAGCTTCCCCGGCTCCTGGGCCAAGCCCTTGCTATCCTCCCATGTGCTCAGAGGCAGGAAACTTCCAAAAGAGAAGCAGTACGAGTAGGAATAATTTTTTCTGTTGCTTGAGAAAAGCCTGGTACGATGAGACCTTTGATGACAAACGATTGTCATTTGTGGGATATACTGTTTATCCCGTGTTTGGGGAAGGAATATTTGTTCAGCCATGTATGTGCATTACATTACATCAAAGACAGGCAGGGAATTCGTCCCTCCCACACCCTGCCCCATTTGGCACCAAACGCCTGTTCTGTTTTGAAAGGTTCGCAGATAACCAATCAGAGCCGTGCTACAGTGTGTCAGGACAGCAATACTCAAAAGCCGTTAAAGTTGTCTCTTTCCCACACACACAAAATGAGCAAAGCTTTCATTATTCATCAAATGAAAAAATTAAGCACTGCAATTATCTGTCTATGGCCCCAGGATAGGCTGGGCATCACTTAATCAGACGTTGCTACGTGAAGCCGCAGACTACGTCTGGCCATGAACAGACATAAAAGAAGGGCTAGTTGATGAAAAAAAAACAACCAACTTCCAGGTCTTAATATCCAGTGTTGCTTTCCCTGAGAACTTCTGAGCCTTAAAACTCAGCTGGAGTTTACAAGGAGGAAGGGAGATTCCAGAAGGCGATAACTGGGCCGGTGACACAAAAGCCAAATACAACAAAGCTAATGAAATCTCTCTCATAACCAAATTGGCGGCCCGCGCCTTGCTTTCCTTGAGAGGATCCATAGTGCTCTGTGTTTATGTTTGAGGATTTGTCTGAAATCCTGGAGGCTTAGAGCTGGCGGGCAGAGCTTGGTGAGGTCGGGGTGTTGCCAAGGGCAGGAACTGGCACTGCTTGCTTTAGCCCAAATCCAGTCCTGCAGGGAAGTGTGACGTGGAGGTATCTGAGGGGGACCCCCAGTCCTCCCTTATTTTGAGGGACCTCCACGACCCTTGCCCAACTCCCTGAGGGTCCTGAGTTTCTGAGGGTCACACTCAAAAGTCGCAGATTATTCTGATTTAATCGCCATTTATTTAATACATAAAGTTTCATTTTTTTGTTGTTTTTTTCAGACAGAGTCTCGCTGTGTCACCAGGCTGGAGTGCAATGGCACGATCTCGGCTCACTGCAACCTCCGCCTCCTGGGTTCAGGCAATTCTCCTGCCTCAGCCTCCGGAGTAGCTGGGACTACAGGCATGTGCCACCACGCCCAGCTAATTTAAGTGCCTGGCTCGTGATACAAGAGGCGCTTCTCTCCCAGGTGCTGGAAAAGGTCGTTTTGTTTTGTTTTTTAAACGGATTTCCCCCTTCTCCCTATTCCCTCCTTCCCGCATCTGTAGGAGGCTTGCAGGTGTCCAACTGTCCATCTGTACTAGACACATGGTGGTCTCAGGAGCTACCAGCCCTTCTACAAGCCGGGGGACACCAACACTGGCCAGTCAATGAAGCGCCATTCATCTGGGTTCAGAGAAACTCAGAGAGCACCCCAGGCCATCAACTGTGGTCTTGTGCAGCTACTGCTGCCCACACATGAGGACACGCAGGAAGGGTGCACATTTGACACAGGCTTCCCATGGAAATACCTTCTCAAACGTGGAGCGGGGTAAGAATGTGGCAGCTCTGGGCCCCTCCTGGGTCAGAAGCTGGCTCAGCCCAGCGTTCAGAGGCCAGCCTCCCAGAGCCCCAGAAGGGGCCTGCGCCAGACGTGGGCGCTGCAGGATGCAAACTGCAACAGGAGCCAAGGGATGGAGATGCGTTCTGGAGAGACCTGGGGAGAGTCCGGAACAAGGCGAAACGTTCATCAGGTGACCCAGGGAAAAGGCTGTCCAGCAAGGAGGCCCAGTTCCAGCAGGAGCCAGAGTCCCCTAGCAGGGGGGCGTTGGGGAATCGGGTCCCCCAGAGGTGTCAGAAAAATGCTCCCAGGAGAAGACTCCAGCTGCTGAGGCCTGTGGCTGACACCAGGGGGCAGGGAGGGGCAGGGCGGGGCGGCGGCGACCGCGTCCGGAGGAGGGAGCCGCCCAGACCGAGCCCGGGGGCGGACGAAAGCGGGCGTGGTGGGTGCCTGCGGGCTCCGGCTCGCGCTGTGGGGCCGTGGGGACGTCGCTCGGAGGGAGGAGATCCCCGGCGGCCCCGTGCCGTGGCCGGGAAGGGGGACTCAGCCCACGCGTGCGGCGCCCGACGGCCTCTGCCCGCGCGCCCGCGCCCCTTTGTGCCTGGCATGTTACGCGAGGGCGCTCCTGCCGCCGCGCCGGGGAGAGGCGTCCGGCGCCCTGGGCCCCTTTCCAAGCACAGCAGCGGCCCCGCGGCGGCCCCGCGCTGACCCACTTTCTCTCCCGCCTGCTCAGCCCGAGGCCGAGAATCCTGCGGCCACCGCCAAGCAGGTGCGAGCCGTCGGGCGGGGCGCGCGGGCGGCGGAGAGGACCGGCCCACGAACGCCCCGCGCGCCCCGCCTCTGCCTCCCACAGCGAGCTCGGTTTCCGGGGCGGGGGCCGCGAGAAGGAGGAGGAGGAGGAGGAGGAGGAGGGCGCGGCGGGGAACTGGAGGGAGAGGACGAGGGAGGACAGGGGCGGGGGGGAAGGGGAGCAGAGAGATGAGGGAGAAAGAAAGGAGGGGTGCGGGAGAGGAGGAGTAAAAGGAACTGGGGAGGAGGAGGGGGGTGCGAGAGGAGAGGAAGGAGGGAGGAGGAGGGGGGAAGGAGCGGAGGGGTGGGGGAGGAGAGGTAGGAGCGGAGAGGGGGGAGGAGGAGGGATGGGGGAGGAGAGGAAGGAGCGGAGCGGGGGCGGGGGAGGAGGAGGAGGGGTGCGGGAGAGAAGGGCTGAGGGGGAGGCGGAGGGAAACCGCACCCTGCCTCTTTGCTGGGCCAAGGCCAGCCCGGGAGGAAATGTTGAAACGGACGAAGTGCACATCCGTCCCCAGGCCCGAGGGGTCTAAGGCTCAGGCCGCGCCGACCACGCCCTCCCCAGCCCTTCTGGCCTGACCTCTGCCTGGGACGCGAAAGCCCGGTTGCTGGGAGGCGGTTCTCGAGGGAGCCTGGACTCTTCCCCCCAGTTCAGCCCGGCGACACCTGTGCACTTTCAGATGAGAGCGCTTGTTCACCGAATGACCGTGCCTACTTGGGGGACATCTAGCCCCAGAACCTGGAGGAGCAGAATAACTAATGCTGAGTGCCGTAGCCTGGCACTGGGAAGCGCGGGTCCTCCGTCCCTCTCCCTGCCCCTGGCACCCCGGGGCCCTTGGGGAGTTCTTACACTGCCTGAGGCAGACCTGGAAGAGTACCCTGTGCCAGGGCCGGGGCTTTGCCTACTTCGCGTCCTTGTTCACCCTTGTGCGTAGCTACCACCTAGTACCTACCCACCTGCCCACAAGTGTCAGTGCCTGATATAGGAAGTTATAGCAATTCACAAAGAAATCTATCACAAAGGACATGGATACTCACACTCCCTTCCTACTCCCACTTCCAGGCAGCCATTGTTCATGAGTACGTGTGTACGGTTCTGCACACATCCCGCCATGCACGGATGCGCGTTAACATGCTTTGTAGAGAAGAAATGGGGTCAGAATATCATAAACTGAGCTAATGGGTAATGAGTATTCATCAAATGCCAAGCTCTTGGTCTGAGCACTTTGCATATATTAATTTAATCCTTGCAAACCTTAAATAGTAAGGTTTGTTACTATGACTCATTTTTCATGAGAAGCCTGTGGCACAGAGAGGTTAAGCAGCCTACTCAGGATCACACAGCTACTAGGTCAGATTTGAGCCTGGCTCCGGAGCTCGTGAGGTAACTACGAGGCCTCCCGGTTTTCCATGCGTATTGTTCCACGAATTGCTGTTTCCACTAAGAATATGTTCTTTTCTGCCAGCAATGGAAGATTCCTAGAAGGGGAACTGCTGGCTCTGAGATTTCTAGAGACATTGGTAAACCCTCCATACCGTGGGGACCTTACACCGGCCTGCAGGTTCAAGCTCGGTACTGGACCTCTACCCCAACCCAGCCCCCAGAAAGGTAGCTGAGATTCCAGGCGTCTTCCGCCCCTTTAGGTCATCGAGTGAGGAAGAGGGAAACCTAGACAGGCCCATGTGGCCCTGGTAATGGGCACGGTGACATGTGGGCAGAGAACCCCAGGGCCCTGCATATGCAGACCTGGGACCAGCAGAGGATGCCCAATGGGGGTGCTAGTGGCATTGCCTGGCCACGGCTCTGTCCAGCTGTGGCATCATATCCCGCGGCCAAAGTGTCTGAGCAAGGCTGCTTCCGCCATTGACCTAGGGAGGGCTCTTGACGCCTGCTTATTTTCCAAGCCTGTCCTCCTGCATCCTCAAGATTCTGAGTGCCCTCCAAAATAAGATCTTTTTCTGTAGTTGTTACTGTGGGTAAAGAACCCTCCTGTCTGATTGCAGACTTCTAATTTTTGCCAATCTGATAAGCAAGAAAAAAAGTGGGGGGGATTATTTCATGGATTTAGTTTCCATTTCCTTTTTAATAGGGAAGTTGGGTGGAGACTCCTTGCTTTAAATAAAGTCCATTCTTGGCCAGACACAGTGGCTTACGCCTGTAATCCCAGCACTTTGGGAGGCTGAGGTGGGAAGATCCCTTGAGCTCAAGAGTTCAAGACCAACCTAGGCAACATAGCAAGACCTCATCTCTACTAAAGAAAAAAAAAAAGGAAAACTCAATTCATTTTTATTTTCTTCCAGCCCAACAGATCTGGGGCTGGGCAGCAGATGCTGAGCTTCACCACATTTCCAGCCTGCTTTGCAGATAGGCTTGTCCACAGGACCAAGTTCTCAGCTACAGAGTAAGAGGAGGCCTGTGATAGGAGCCTCTTCTGGGTCTCCAGGCTGCTTAGAATCAGGCTGGGGCAGTGCCCTCGGGGAGGCGAGCAGCAGGAGAGAAGGGTTCTTGGGGCTCTCGGGGACCAGCAGGAGAAGTGCTGCTCAGCTGAGACCCATAACCTGAGAAACAGTGATGGCTCCTTTTATGTGTTAAATATGTGGCCACATCGCTCAGATATTTGATGAGACACTATTCTAGATGTTTTTATGAAGGTTATTTATTTAGAGACAGCATCTCACTCCGTTGCGCAGGCTGAAGTGCAGTGGCATGATCTTGCGTCACTTAAACCTCCGCCTCCCAGGTTCAAGCAATTCTTGTGCTTCAGCCTCCCGAGTACCTGGAATTACAAGCACCTGCCACCACGCCAGGCTAACTTTGGTTTTTTGGTTTTTTTTTTTTTGAGACCGAGTTTCGCTCGTTACCCAGGCTGGAGTGCAATGGCGCCATCTCGGCTCACCGAAACCTCCGCCTCCTGGGTTCAGGCAATTCTCCTGCCTCAGCCTCCTGAGTAGCTGGGATTACAGGCACGCGCCACCATGCCCAGCTAATTTTTTGTATTTTTAATAGAGACGGGGTTTCACCATGTTGACCAGGATGGTCTCGATCTCTTGACCTTGTGATCCACTCGCCTCGGCCTCCCAAAGTGCTGGGATTACAGGCTTGAGCCACCGCGCCTGGCCTAACTTTTGTATTTTTAGTAGAGACTGGGGTTTCACCTTGTTGGCCAGGCTTGTCTCGAGCTCCTGTCAAGCGATCCGCCTGCCTCGGCCTCCCAAAGTGCTGGGGTTGCAGGTGTGAGACACCGCACCCGGCAAACGTATTTTTAAGATAAGACGAACATTTAAATCAGAAGACTTTGAGTAAAGCAGATTACTTGCCACCATGTGGGCAGACCTCATCCCATCCGTTGAAGGCCTTAAGAGAAAAGAGGCTGAGCTGCTCCGAGTGAGGAGGAATTCATACTGCTTGTGAACTCCAGCTCGCAGTATTGGTCTCCAGCCTACTGGCTTACTCTGCAGATTTTGGATTCACCAAGGCTCCACAAGAAGCCAATTGCTTAAAATAAATCCCTTAAAATAGTTCCCTAAAATAAATTCTTCAAAATTCCTTAAAATAAATGTGTGTGGCTGTGTGTGTGTATATATATCTCCTATGTAATGTCTGATATAGACATATATGTTAGATAAACAAATATACACATTTATTTATCATATACATGTGTGTGTATATTTCTCCTGTTGGTTCTGTTCCCTGGAGAACCTAATACAGAAACAGATCTGTTGACTCTTCTAGCCTCTGTATCACCGGGTCGCCTTGTTAGAGCAGGTGAGCCTCGCTCCAATCAGAGGTTGATTCATTTCCATGCCTGTAGCTACTTCTTGTTTATTTTCTATTACCTGCCTGTATTTTAAGGTTCTTTGTCTTCATAAGACTCCAGGAATTTTATATATTAAGCATATTGCACTTTTGACTCTTACATGTGTTGCAAACATCTTCTTGTAGTCGGTCACTTGTGTCTTTATTTGGAGTGGCTTTCAACATAGAGCAGGGGTCCCCAAACCCGGGGCCACAGACTGGTCCCTGTCTGTGGTCTGTTAAGAACCAAGGCTCCTGGCAGAAGATGAGTGGCGGGCGCGGGAGCATGACCGCCCGAGCTCCACCTCCTGTCACATCAGCAGCGGCATTACTCGTAGGAGTGCAAGCCCTGTTGTGAGCTGCACATGGGAGGGATCCAGGCTGCGCACTCATTATGAGGCTCTAACGCCTGGTGAGCGGAGGTGGAACAGGTTCACCCAGAAACCGTCCCCCCACACCCCGGGCCTGGAAAAACTGTCTTCCCTGAAACCGGTCCCTGGTGTCAAAAAAGCTGGGGACTGTGGACCTAGAAGATACGTTAGTTTTGACTCTCGGTGCATACTTGTGACAGAAATCTCACTCAACCTAGTAGAATGCAGAGGACAGTTCACTGAGCAACGCAGATAATTGCCACCTTTATAATATTGAAGCTTCCCATGGGAAACATACATCTCTTAACTTATGTCCTTTAATACAATTAAAAATTTTTCTTCATGTAGGTTCTCCAGGATTGAGGTTATGCCTTATTTATGATTGTTGTTGCAAATGCCCGCTCTTATTGGTCATTTAATGGTATATGTGGGAAGTGTTGATTTTTGTGTATTTACATTTTATTGAACTTTTCTGCTGATTTAAGTGTCTTCCTCTGATTCCTGCATTATTATCCTGTTTTCTTCTTCTGCAGGCTGTTGATTTCCTTCAGATGTCTGGGGACACTTGCTTGTCTGATCCCATTTGTAAATGAGTGTCCAGGCGGTGGTTCTCAAAGTGGAATCCATGGACCCCCTAAGGGTTCTTAAGACTCTTTCTGGGTGTCTGCAAAGTCAACACTAGTTAATAGGAATAAAAACGACTTTTTCAAATGCTCACTTTGGCAGCACATATACAAATGGGGGTTCAGTGGGTTTTCCAGAGTCTACGTGATATGTGTTGTCACTATAGCTTGAAAGCAGAAGGAGATATGAAAATCCAGCTGTTGGCCAGGCCCGGTGGCTCATGCCTATAATCCCAGCACTTTGAGAGGCTGAAGAGGACAGATTACTTGAGGTCAGGAGTTTAAGACCCACCTGGCCAACATGGTGAAACCCCATCTCTACTAAAAATTAAAAAAAAAAAAAATCAGTGATGATGCATGCCCTGGGGACAGGCAGGACACTGGCTCAGCCACCTGGGTCCTTTGTGTAATCACCGAGTCCAAGCTCCATGACTCATTCCTTCTCCACTGCCCTCGCCCACCCCATTTCCAGACTTGAGGGTTTTAAGACGGTCAGTCACCTGCACGGCCTTGGCCCTGTTGCATTTCACCATTCATCTGGTATCTCTGCTTCATATCTTACAGAAATTCTCCAATGGTCTGGTCCATTGGTGGCATTTTTCCTGGTTTGCAGGGACTTCTAAGTGTTGGTTTTTCTATTTATCCTACTACATCAGAGGACAGGGGAGACAGGTCAGAGAGGTGCAGTTGAGCCTTGAGCAATGTGGGGGTTGGAGTGCCACCCCTCGAGCAGTTGAGAACCCATGCATAACTTCAGGCTCCCTCGAAACTTAACTAATAAAAAGCCTGCTGTTAACTGGAAGTCTTACTGATAACATTAACCAATTGTGGGGCCCAGTGGCTCACACCTGTGATCCCAGCTCTTTGGGAGGCGAGGTGGGTGGATCACCTGAGGTCTGGAGCTCGTGACCAGCCTGACCAACACGGAGAAACCCCGTCTCTACTAAAAAATACACAATTAGCCGGGCGTGGTGGCACATGCCTGTAATCCCAGCTACTCAAGAGGCTGATGCAGGAGTTTATTGTATTCTTACAATAAACTAAGCTAGGGGAAATACAATGTCATTAAGAATATTGTAAGATAAAGTATTTACTACATGGAAGTGGATCATCATAACCGTGGAGTGGCCAAGGAGGAGGGGCTGGTCTTGCTGCCTCAGGGTGGCAGACAGGAAGAGGTGGAGGAGGTGGGAGGGGAGACAGGAGAGGCAGGGACACTCGGGTAACTCTGACTGAAAAAGATCGCTGTGAGTGGACCCGCGGTTTGAACCCGCGTTGTTCAAGGGTCCACCGTGCTTGAAAGCGTTTAGTTGGCAGTCCTGAACAAAACGGATCGAATGAATGAGCAAGAGAGAGTAAGAGTGGGGAGGTTGCTGTCGGCAAAGACCTTCCTCCCAGACAGGGCTGTTTCGAGGGGCAAATGCTGACTGACCGTCCACAAGGAAGCCCAACAGTGTGAGGACACCTGTCACCAGGAGGGGTCCCGGTGCGGCCTGTCATCCGCTGCTGTCGCCTGGAGCTCAGCAATGGAAGTCCTAGGGGGACAAAACACACCGCTTAGCAGCAGACGCCCCTCCCTTTGGGCCTAATTTAGGGGATGTGAGTTTAATTTAGCCACAGGGGCGTAACTGCTAGAAGAAAAGAGAAGAAAAAATGATGCCCTCGCCGCCTTCCAGTCCTGACTCTTCAGGAAAAGCCTGGCTCTCAGACATCTCTGGAGCGCCAGGCCACGTGTGAGAAGTGGGGGTGGTGGTGGCTGCAGGATGCTCCCCAGAGGCGGAGAGGGGTGGGTGGAGGGTGCCGCCCTTCCTCCTGCCTTGGGCCCGACCGGGTGGAT
This sequence comes from Saguinus oedipus, assembly GCA_031835075.1. NCBI lineage: Eukaryota > Metazoa > Chordata > Mammalia > Primates > Cebidae > Saguinus > Saguinus oedipus. The sequence continues at coordinate 16,668,456 of CM063174.1, forward strand.
ACTGTCGAGTCTGTTGCGGTCCCCTACTTAGGAAAAGCACACAGAACCCTTTAAAGATGTTGACCCGACAGGAGCGGGGGGCCCGGGGACCACGAAGCAAATCAGGGAAAGGAAACTCAGGTCGCCACACATTTGATTTAAAAGAAAATAACTTCCCTCCTGAAGCAGGGGCTGGGCTAGTCGCCCTGGCACAGGCACAAAACCCAAGCGAACGTCGGGCCACACCCTCCGGATATGGGAAAGGCTTTCTTCTCTGTTTCAAATGACCCTGTTTCGCCTTTTTTAGATGCAAATGTTTATTTGGTCTGATTCTGAAAACCCTCAGTGCAGCTGAAATAATTGAAGGCAGCCCTGTAAGAAGCAGCACTTCCCGACTTTCTCACCGGCAAACCTTCTGCTGGGGCCCCCAAAAGCCCCCGAGGGATCCCTGAGGATCTCTCAGAGGCTCCTCCCTCCCTGGCCCCTCCCTCCCTGGCCCATGCTGGCTGAGCCTCAGCTGGTTACCCGCAGGAGGACCTCGGGGTTGCCGTGCTGACCAGCACCTTGGCAGGGAAGTGATGGCAGCTGCCATGGGGGACCTGACACCCAGGCCACTGGCTCTGGGAGAGGGCTGAGGAGCTGTGGGGTTCACCTTTCAGAGATTAGCTTGTGCGATTTGACTTGTTCCCCCAAATCCTACAGGTACGGAGGATGTGCAGAAATCTGGGGGAGAAACAACCTTCCACAGCTCGTTGTTGTGGGATTAAACTAGTAAGACACCTGGAAAAGACGATTCAGGAGCGTGGGTGCGTGTGACTTGTAGTGAGTGGGCTCCACTCCCTACCCTCCCTCTGCACCTGTCAGAGGCATTTGAACCAGAGCAACTCTATCTTGAATAGGGGCTGGTAGAGTAAGGCTGAGACCTACTGGGCTGCGTTCCCAGGCGGTTAAGGCATTCTAAGTCACAGGATGAGATAGGAGGTTGGGACAAGATCAGGTCATAAAGACCTTGCTGATAAAACAGGCTGCAGTAGAGAAGCTGCCAAAACCCCAAATGGCAAGAACACGCGTCCTCTGGTTGTCCTCTCTGCTACGCGGGCCCACCAGCACCACGACACTTTACAAATGCCACGGCAACGTCAGAGGTTCCCCTACATGGTCTGAAAGGGGGAGGTATGAATGATCCACCTCTTGTTTAGGGAATAATCGAGAAATAACCATAAAAATGCACAGACAGAAGCCCTTGGGGCTGCGCTGTCTATGGAGTAGCTGTTCTTTTACCCCTTCACTTTCCTAATAAACTTCCTTTCACTTTGCTCTGTGGACTCGCCCTGAATTCTTTCTTGTGAAGATCCAAGAACTGCCTCTCGGGGTCTGTATCGAGACGCCTTTCCTGTAACACACCCACTGAAGAGTGCTTGCTGATTTGACGGTTTGCAGTGTCAGGGGCTGCCATAGTGTCACCCCATTTTATGGATGAGAAAACAGCATCAGAATTTTTTTTTTTTTTTTTTGAGACGGAGTTTCGCTCTTGTTACCCAGGCTGGAGTGCAATGGCGCGATCCCGGCTCACCGCAATTTCCGCCTCCTGGGTTCAGGCAATTCTCCTGCCTCAGCCTCCTGAGTAGCTGGGATTACAGGCACGCGCCACCATGCCCAGCTAATTTTTTGTATTTTTAGTAGAGATGGGGTTTCACCATGTTGACCAGGATGGTCTCGATCTCTTGACTTCGTGATCCACCCGCCTCGGCCTCCCAAAGTGCTGGGATTACAGGCTTGAGCCACCGTGCCCGGCCCAGCATCAGAATTTTTAAGGGCTCAGAGCCTGAGCCCGTTCGACAGGTCCCAGGTCCTGGCCATTCCCTGGGTCCGCCAGCTCTCCCTCTCTGGGTGTGGGGTGGGGGGTGGTTGCATTCTTGGCCTGCACTGTGGCTGCCATCGAGTGTGCAGGGGCGTCCTCTCTTCTGCTTGGTTTTGCCTGGGACCTGGTGCCCTCTGTGCTGAGTCCTGGTCTCAGCAGTAGATCTGCTGGGCTTGGTTTTCGGCGTCCTGAGTCCTGCCGGGGATCCTTTAGCACGTGCCGTCACCTTTCCTCCTGGGTCCTGGCTGGCCCTGACTCTTGGCCGGGGCTCAGGCTGAATTCTCTAGACTCTAGATCCCTGCTCCATCTTAGGGTTTAGTCTAGAGAATCCAGCATCACAGCAATGTGCGCAGTGGGCTGTTTGCTCACCGTCATTATCCCATCCCAGCCCATGGCAGCTTCTGGCACAAAGTAGCAGCTCATATGTGAACGGTGGTGTCCCGGGGGAGATGGAGAAAGGGGGCTGGCAAGGCTGGGGGCACAAAGCTGGAGTGGCCTCGCTTTCGCTTCTCATGGTGCCAAGGGTCCTTCCTCTTCCGGTGTGAGCAGCTGGAAGCTGGCCTGCACCCTGTTCCCAGCTCTGAGACCATCGTGCTTGTGATGGGAGGGAGGGGAACTGTGTTTAGGGGACAATTCCACTCAGGGGCACAGCGGCCTGACCATGGGGTGCAAAGCTGGGGGCCAGACACCCTTCCAGGTGGTGACTTTTACTCTATTGGGGATGTGGCTTCATGGAGCCAGGCTGGCCCACTCCCTCCAGAGGGGGCCTGAGGCATCAAAGATGGAAACCAAAAAAATACCGGAAGAAAATGATTCTTAAAAAAACAACAACTGTTGGCCCGGTGGCTCACGCTTGTAATCCCAGCACTTTGGGAGGCCAAGGCGGTCAGATTATTTGAGGTCAGGAGTTTGAGACCAGCCCGACCAACATGGTGAAACCCCAACCCTACTAAAAATACAAAAGTCAGCCGGGTGCGGTGGCATGCTTGTAGTCCTAGCTACTCCAGAGGCTGAGGCAGGAGGATTGCTTGAACCCAGGCGGTGCAGGCTGCAGTGAGCCAAAATTGTGCCACTGCACTTCAGCCTGGGTGACACAACAAGACTTGTCTCAAAGAAAGCCACACAAACACACACACACACACACACACAAAACCCCTGTAGTCTTGAAAAAGGGTGAACTCTTTAATGATCTTGCAAAACTCTGTGGCCATAAGCATCATAATTGATTGATTCCACCAGATAAGAAAAAAACATATCTGCATGGCAGAAAACATCCTGCTTAAAGTTAAAAAAAATAAAAAAAGATAAATAGAAATAAATCCCTGGGTGCAGTGGCTCACACCTGTAATCCCAGCACTTTGGGAGGTCAAGGTGGAAGGATCACCTGAGATCAGAAGTTCGAGACCAGCCTGACCGATACGGAGAAACCCTGTCTCTACTAAAAATATAAAATTAGCCAGGCATGGTGGTGCATGCCTGTAATCCCAGCTACTTGGGAGATTGAGGCAGGAGAATCACTTGAACTCAGGAGGCAGAGGTTGTGGTCAGCCAAGATCATGCCATTGCCCTCCAGCCTGGGCAACAGGGCAAGACTCCATCTCAAAAAGAAAAAAAAAATTGTGGCACATCCGTAAGATAGAATTTACCGTGCAGTCATGAGAAAGAATACAGTATACTTATGTCCATGGGAAAATAGAATCATATGCTTAATGATACATGCAACTTAAGTCACAGTCAAAGGGGCTGCTATAAATCAAAGAAAGAAATCCAACAACTGAATTGGAAAATGGGCAATGGGAAGAAATCCTTCCCAGAAAAGAAAAATGCCTTGAAACATCTGAAAACATGCATACTATCGTCACAATAAGAGAAATGTGAACTGAAATATCAGTGAGATCCTCCTTTCCACTATCAGATCAGCAAGTTTCAAACTTTGACAATCACCGTTCGAGTGAGCTGGAGGGCTATGCTCCGTGGGGAAGTCTAGTCTCATTTGCCAGAACTGCACACGTAGGAGCTCTGGCCCAGCAAGCCCCCTTCAGAGTCTCGTCAAGACACGTGATACAGAGGCTCACCAAAGCATTGCAGTGATCGGAAAAGCATAGGAATGACTTAAGCACTGTCAAGATTAACTGCATCGAATCCCTACGTCTGCGTTTCCATGAAGTCATGGTAGGTGATTACAGACATGAGCCACTGTGCCTTGCCACCACCAAAGAAGCAGGTGGCAGGGCGCAGTGGCTCATGTCTGTAATCCCAGCACTTTTGGAGGCCAAGGTGGGTGGATCACTTGAAGTGAGGAGTTCAAGACCAGCCTGGTCAACATGATGAAACCCCATCTGTACTAAAAACACAAAAATTAGCCGAGCATTGTGGCAGGTACCTGTAATCCTGGTTACTTGGGAGGCTGAGGCAGGAGAACCGCTTGGACCCAGAAGGCGGAAGTTGCAGTGAGTTGAGATCGCGCCACTGTACTCCAGCCTAGGCAACAAGAGTGAAACTCCATCTAAAAAAAAAAAAAAGGAAGTATATTTAAGTCTACGAAATGCAGCAATCTTCAGAGTATATTGTTTCATGAAAAAGAGGAAGCTGGAGGGTCTGTGTATAGAATTATCTCATTTGTGCAAATGAGTGTGTGAGTGTGTGCGTGTGCACACAGAAATTCCTGGTAGGGTGCCTAAAACATGGGCATTAGCGTGTTTTCTCTGGTGCTATGGACTGAATGTTTGTGTATTCCTCCCCCACATTTGTGTGTAGAAATTTTCAGCCCCAGAGTGATGGCACTAGGAGGGGGTCAAGAGGATGGAGACCCCCTGAAGCCCTCATAACGGGAGGCCACAGAGCTCTCTTCCTCTCTCTCTGCCATGTGGCCATCTGCATCCTGAAGAGAGCCCACCCCAGGATTTGTCCATGCCGGCACCTTGACCTGAGACTTCCAGTCTCCAGAACTATGAGAAATAAATGCCTGCTTTTTGTAAGCCACCAGTCTATGATTCTTTGTCACAGCGGCCTGAGCTGACTGAGACCACCAGGTAAGAGACCTGGGACCTGGGGTAGACAGCATTTTCATGGTCTCCTTCATTCTGCTTGAATGTTTCACTCCAAGCATGAAGGATATTTTTAGTTTGTTTATTTGTTTTTCTTTTTGCCCAGGGGAGTGCTATGGCTCCATCTCAGCTCACTGCAACCTCCGCCTCCCAGATTCAAGCCATTCTCTTGCCTCAGCCTCCCTAGTAGCTGGGATCACAGGCATGTGCTACCATGCCTGGCTCATTTTTATATTTTTAGTAGAGATGGGGTTTCAGCATATTGGCCAGGCTGGTCTCGAACTCCTGACCTCAAGTGATCTGCCTGCCTTGGCCTCCTAGGGTGTGTATTTTCCTAAACAGATACCTGACAGTGCTTAGGTCATCCACTGAAATTCCCCAGCATTTGCTGGCTTCCCTGAATTCAGCTGAATTACGTGTGCCCGCTGCTGCTGTGTAACCTATGGCGGGCACAGCCAGGGATAAAGCAGGCAGTGTGCACGCATTCCACTGCACAGTCTGTGGCCTGGCCAAGCCCCTGGGCATGTGAGGCTCTGGGTAGGGGCAGGAGGTGGGTGAGCCCGGATAGCAGCAGCACACATGGCTCCCTGAGTTTCATGTCACCTGTGCCCCCCTCTACCAGGAGCCTGCAACAGTGGAAAGGAGACCCCTCTCCTTTCAAGGGTTAAACCCCCAGCGGCACAGAGCAATCTATCTGCCCTTGCCTGGTGAACTCCCCCATCTTTATCACGTCAGTAATTCTTACTAAAAGCAGATGTAACTTTGAAGGTGGGTAAAAGTAACTTGAAAAGTCAGTGGGCAGATGGCAGAGAGCCTGCTCATCCTTCTTTCAAACTGTCACCAGCCGCACAGTTTCCAGCTGCCATCCTAGACTATTATTATTGCTATTTTGCCTGTGTGCACACCTCTTTCCATGGGTGTGGAGGAGGGGACTGAGCAAAGCCTCGGGCAGGTCACATACATTCTCAGTGCCATGCTTGGCTGGTGACTGGCCATGCACCGTTGCCAGGCCCTGGAGCACGTGCAGGAAGCAAGTTTCCAGCTCTGCACGCTCAGCACGTGCGTTTCATCTTGCCACCTGGCTGGCTCCTCTTTTTGGGTCTGTGTGAGCGGAACAGAACGCACGCTGGGGACAGAGCTTACCTGAGGGGCTGCCCAGGTTATTTCCATCTCAGCAGTGATGACATCACCCTGAGCTCATTTTTTTCTTCACGGGAATCCCAGGAGGTGGGAATCACCATTATCCCCATTTTCCTGATAGCTAGGCTGAGAAATGAGCGTGGGGAGCAGACAGGGCGAAGCGAGGACCCGAGGAAGGTGAAGGCAAGGAGGGAGGGCGCTGTCGATAATCAGGGGCATTCGTTTGGTCCGACCCAGAAGCCTGGGCAAGTGGAGGACAAACCAGGGGGCTTGATCCACTCTCCGGCTGGGAAGCCAGTGAGATCCCAGCATGCCTCAGACAGTCCTGGAGGTTTGTTCTTTGGGGAAATTGCAGAGAGGTGGCTCTAGGGTCGGGGACTGAGGGGCAGCAGAAGGCAGGGGTGGGGTTCTGGACTAAAAAGGGGTTGAGGTATAAGAAGAAAGACTTCACCTACACCGAGGAGCCCCAAGACCCCCTCCGGACTCCACTCCCAGGAAGCTGGCAGCGTGGCCCATATGCCCCAGGCAGGGCTCTTGTCCTTAGAGAGGAGACCTAAACGTGCTTACAGGTGAGGGTTGCCCAACAAGGAATCTGCTACAGCCACCAGTCTCAAGCCGTCCCCTGCCAGCAAGAAGTCTTCAATGAGCTCTTCAGGGCTGGGCTCCTGGAGAGGAACCGACTGCCCACGGTCATTGAACACAGGAGTGAGGCGGCCAACACGGAGCATAACCAGCAGCGCACAGGGAAGAGGCACTCGGAGGAAGCGGAGGGAAGGGGCAGGGCACGAGCTCCATGTGAAGCCCCTGTCAGTCGCATTCTCGAGAGCTGACAGAGGAGATTGCATACAGGAAACAAGATCGAGTGCGGTGGCTCATGCCTGTAATCCCAGCACTTTGGGAGGCCGAGGCGGGCAGATCACCTGAGGTCAGGAGTTCGAGAACTTCCTGGCAAACATGGTGAAGCCCCATCTCTACTAAGAATCCAAAATTAGCTGGGTATGGTGGCACACGCCTGTAGTCCAGCTACTCGGGAGGTTGAGGCAGGAGAATCCCTTGAACCCAGGAGGTGGCGGTTGCAGTGAGCCGCTGTACTCCAACCTGGGTGATAGAAGAAGACCACGAAGAAAAAGAAAAAGATAGGCATTCTAGGAGGAAGGGCTCATCAGAGCACAAGAGGACATTTAATAAATAGGAGAGAAGGTGGAGCCAAGAAAATTGCTAGAAAAAAAGACAAAGAGATGATAATAAGAAAACTATCACATCAGTCAGATGATTTGGGCTTCCACTAACCAGAGTTAACAAAAGGTGAGCCCAGAGACAGGGGGAGACATTTTCAAATAAATAATACAAGAAAATCACCAAGTGAAGGAGGAGCCTCTGAATGGAAAGAGCCTGTTAAGGGTCACTATTTTAGAATTCTGCATCAAGGTATGTAGAATAGAATCTGAAAGCATTCAGGACGAAGAGAAAACCTTGCAAGTCGGAGGCTGGAGGGGAGAGCAATTCACACAAAGATTTAAGGATGAAATGACATTAGACTTCACAGTGGCAGCACTGGGAGACAGGAGACGATGGAAAAATGCCTTTGAAACTTTGATGGAAAATTACTTTCCAACTAAATTTCTATGTCTGTCCAAATTATTTTTCAAAATAGTGTGACTGCATTTCTACGCATTCATCTTTAAAACCTTTGCCTTCTGTGTACCCTTTCTCAGGAGATATGGAGGATGCATCCCACCCAAACAAGCAAGTAAACCAAGAGAAAGGACCTGGGGTGCAGGAAGCAGGACCTAACCCAACAGGGAGGCCAGGAGAGGCCCCGAGGTGACAGTCTGTAGCAACAGAACAGGAAGTCAGAGGGTCCTCCATGGAAGGGGGAACTGCCTCCCTATGGGATGTGTTAGATTTGTAGCAGTTGTTGATAGGTGTTTGGCAGAAGTAGGGAAGTATCCGGGGAAAGTTAGACTTGAGGACATTAACAACTAAGTGGACGACAGAAGGAAGCGTTTCCTCTAGTGCAGGCGGCAGGAGCGGGTGATGAGGAAGGAACACTTCTGGGCTCTGCAGTGCACACAATTTGATAGTCCTAGTAATGGAAACACTGATTATTCACTTAACCAAAAATTATGATTTTTACGGCCGGGCGCGGTGGCTCACGCCTGTAATCCCAGTACTTTGGGAGGCCGAGGCGGGTGGATCACAAGGTCAATAGATCGAGACTATCCTGGTCAACAAGGTGAAACCCCGTCTCTACTAAAAATACAAAAATTAGCTGGGCGTGGTGGCGCGTGCCTGTAATCCCAGCTACTCAGGAGGCTGAGGCAGGAGAATTGCCTGAGCCCAGGAGGTGGAGGCTGCGGTGAGCCGAGATCGCGCCATTGCACTCCAGCTTGGGTAACAACAGCGAAACTCCATCTCAAAAAAAAAATATATATATATATGATTTGAAGATATATTGAGACGGTGGGGGAGGAAAGCAGGAATACAGTGGACAGCAAGTGTCAAATCACCACTATTACTGTAGAAAGTCAACAAATAATGTCAAAATATAATAAAAATAGCTGTATCTCCTTATGTTTTCAGAAGCAGATTTTAAAAAGGAAAGTGGTGGCCCCTGGACTATGGAATGAGAGAGGCAGGGAGAGAACGCTGCACAATTGCTTGGACTGTATACCACGTATGTGCATCGCTTTTCTAAAAATACAAAATGAATGAGGAAAGGAAGCGGAAGCCGTGCCAGTTGCTGGGTGCCATTGTGAGCCCGCTGGAGGGCGGGATGTGGGTGCAGGGGTGAGGACAGTCGGCAGCAGCAGGGCTGGGAGACTCTGGGGAGTTTGTCTTTAAGGACTGGAAGAAGTTTCTGTCCAGTGGGCAACTGGAGGCAGATATCCTGGGTGTGAGAAGCCTTTCCAGTGGGGCCTTTCCCTCTTCTGCAGGAACTCCTGCCAAGCTGTGGCAGCTGGATTTGTTGGGCGAAATGGCCCCAGAAGAATCCAGCCACCAGTGCTGAGCTGCATGGGAGGGACCATGGTGGGACTAGGCGAGGGATGGTCCCTAGGCAGCCTGGAGGAAGTAAGTGGTGGCATGGCTCCTTTGTGGTGGGATTGGAAGGATGGAGGGAGAGGAGGCTGGGCGTGGGCCTCTGCCTCTGGGGAAATGGGGCTGAGCCAGTGTGGTGGGAGCAAGGTCAAGGTTTCATCTCAGGCCGGGAGACAGAGCCATGAGTCCCCTGATTTCAAGGACCAGGTTAGCTCCTGGTTCTTGTGGCCCTGCCCTTTCCTATGTCAGGGTCTGTGCTGGCCCCTGTCAGTGGTCCTTGCTGAGGAAAGGATAGAGGGGTGGTCTGCAAGGGAGGGAGGAAGTGGGAACCAGGGAAGTGGGAGGCAGAAATGGGGCATGACTGCTGGAGGTTGCTGTGGGGGAGCCTGAGCCCCTAGCCCTGACTCAGCAGAGCCAGGAGGCAGAGATGTGTGTGGGTGGTGTACTAGTTATCTATTGCTGTATAACAAGTAGCCCCAGAACTTAACAGCTTAAAACAACACACATGTATATCTCACATCGTTTCTGAGGGTCAGAGATTTGGGAGCAGCTTAGCTCGTTATCCTGAGTGTCGAGGACACGTGTGAGATTATAGTTGAGCTGTTGACTGGGGCAGTAGTCTCTGAAGACTGGACTGGGGTGGAAAAACTTGCTTAAGTGACTGTGGGCTGGAGTCCTCTGTTCCTCTCCACATGGGCCTCCCCAGATGGCTGCTCAGGAGGTGGCTTCTCCTGGAGCAAGTGATCATACAGAGATAAATAGAGAGACAGAGAATCGCAGAGAAGATAACCAAGAGAGAAGCCACGGTGCCTTTCACCACCCAGCCTTGGAAGCGGCATGCCATCACGTCTGTATTCTGTCGCTCCTGGATGCAGCGTGGGAGGATTCCACAGAAGGCTGTGAAGGCCAGGAAGTGAGATTGCTGGGTGTCATGCTGGGGGTCATCTTGAAGGCTGGCTGAGCGGAACTCATCAGTTGGGCACTTACAGTGTGAGAGACTCTGAGCTTCAGGCTGTGGCTGGGATAGGGCCTTGAAGAAACCCCTGCTCCCAAGGAACTTAGGCTCTCAGTGGAATTCCAGTTCTCCTGTCTACCCCTCACTCCAGTCCTTTTTTTTTTTTTTTTTAAGTTTTTGTTTGTTTGCTTTTGAGGCAGGATCTCGCTCTTTCGCCAGGCGCCAGGCTGGGGTGCAGTGACGCAATCTCAGCTCTCTGCGACCTCCGCCTCCCGGTTTCAAGCAATTCTTCTGCCTCAGCCTCCTGAGTAGCTGGGACTACAGATTCGCACCACCACGCCCAGCTGATTTTTTGTATTTTAGTAGAGATGGGTTTCACCATGTTGGCCAGGATGGTCTTGATCTCTTGACCTCATGATCTGCCCACCTCAGCCTCCCAAAGTGCTGGGATTATAGGCGTGAGCCACAGTGCCTGGCCTTTTTTTAAAAAACTTTTTAAAATTGTTATTTATGTATTTATTCTATTTTATTTTATTTTATTTTCGAGACAGGGTCTCACTCTGTCACCTAGGCTGGAGTGCAGTGGTGACATCGTAGCCTTAGCCTTCTGGGCTCAAGCGATCCTCCCACCTTAGCCTCCCGAGTAGCTGGGACTCCCGGCTCATGCCACCACGCCTGGCAAATTTTTGTATTTTTGGTATTGACGGGGTTTCACCATGTTGCCCAGGCTGGTCTCGAACTTCTGAGATCAAGCAATCCGCCTACCTCAGCCTCTCAAAGTGGGATGAGGTTACAGGTGTGAGCCATCGCGCCTGGCTTTCAATCCTGATTTTAAGAATAGAATCGTTGGCTCCTATCAGCTTCCCTTTTCAGTCTTATCACATTCATGTGAATCTTATTAATTTTGTGCTACCTCTTTGCTGTAAGTTGGGCATAATTTTATTCATTCCATTCATCAGATGGGAAAACTGAAATCACAGAGACAGGCCCAATATTGGCCAAAGGCTTGACGAGTGCAGTGAGCCCAAGGGTGGGAGGACCGGGAAGAGAGCTGGAGGCTGCAGGTTCCTTAGATGCCCACCTCCAGCCGTGGCTTCCCATTCATTCCTACATTTCAGATGTCTCTGTGCTAGGCACTGGGGACACATCATGAACAAAACAGCTCCAGCCCCTTCCCTGCAGAGCTTATGGCCCAGGAGTGGGACAGGCATTGGTCCAAGTATCTCACAGATAAGTACATAATTACAAATGGAAAACACCGATTTGAAAGCAGGAGCTGGGTGAGATGAGATTGCAGGGAGCCTGACTTGGCTCAGGGCCCGGGAAGCACCTCTGAGGAGGAGGCCAGAGCCGCCGGTCATTCCTGCCTGACACTCGCATCAGAGAACAAAGAGACCCGAACCCTGCAGTCACCCTCAGGCTAACATCAGTGTGAGAGACACGTGAATGATTTACTTTTTCTCAACAAATGTTGTTAATACATAAGGGTAAAAAGGGAAAGATTGAGCCTCCAATGAAAAACTAAAGACAACCTTCAATGATGTATTTCTGCACCAGGCAAGGTGTCTTCTCATGGGAACAGCAGAATCACCCAGAAACAAGCGTCTAATTATAGCCGTGCCATCTGCGGCCCTAAAATAAGAATGATTATCAACACTATCTTTCAGGTTTTTCACTAAGTCAGAACAATTTGCTAAAAATAATCTGTACTGTATCTGCAACGCCCCCAAACAATGTGTGCTTTCCCGTCACCGCGGCTGCCAGCTCCCCAAAGGCCGGGCCAGGAGGCTGAGGGGGCTATTCAGGCCCGCTGGCAGCCTTGTCCCCTGTTGGCTGGCTTTCATTGTGAGCGTTGTCACTGAGGCGGTGGGAGATGGGTGGAGGGAAAGGCTGGCTTCCAGCCAGCTTGGGAGAGCCGCGCAGACACCAGCTTGCTTGATTGAAGAAGGCTGGGTGCATTTCCCAAGAGCCTCTGGGGGTTTCAGGGCCCATGGCCAGATCATCAGTTCCTGGAATCCTGCTTGGTCCAGGGGGAATGAGTCATACTCCCAACCCCCAGCATAAGTGATGAAAGTACAGAAGCCAGACACGAGTTCCCTTGTGCTTTATGGGGAGGTTTCCTTCTAGGTTGGAATACTTAGGTCCCCAGTACAGGGCACCCTTCCTGAAGTCAGAATTGCAGTGAAGTCTGCAGGGTCACGAAGTAAGCACAGGGACTGAGCTGGAAAGGCGGGTGGAGTGATAATGACATTTCATGCTGCTGTTTTTTTGAGACGGAGTCTCACTCTTGTCCAAGCTGGTGTGCAGTGGCGCAATCTCAGCTCACTGCCTCACAACTTCCATCTCCCGAGTTCAAGCAGTTCTCCTGTATCAGCCTCCTGAGTAGCTGGGACTATAGGTGCATGCCACCATGCCAGTTAATTTTTTTATTTTAAGTAGAGATGAGGTTTCACCATATGGCCAGGCTGGTCTTGAACTCCTGACCTTGGGTGATCCACCCACCTTGGCCTCCCAAAGTGCTGGGATTACAGGCGTGAGACACTGCGTCTGGCCCAGATGTAGTTTTGAATCCTGTAACAAATCTCTTCCTAGCCTCTCCTTCCCCCTACCCTTCTCAGCCTCCAATATCCTCTGTTCTACTCTTTACTTCCACGAAATCAACTTTTTTAAGTGTCCACATATGAGGGAGAGCATGCGGTATGTGTCTTCCTGTACCTGGCTTATTTCACTTAACAACGTGTCCTCCAGTTCTATCCATGTTACCGTGAATGACAGGGTTTCCTCCTTTTTTATGGCTGAATAGTATTCTGTTTTGTGTATATACCACATTTTCCTCATCTATTCATCTACTGTTGGACAGATAGGTTGACTCCATACCTTGGCGGTTGTGAATAGTGCTGCAGTAAGCATTGGGGTGCTGATGTGCCTTCAGTATGCTGATTTCCTTTCCTTTGGGTAAATGCCCAGTAGTGGAATTGCTGGCTATTTGGTAGTGCTGTTTGTAGTTTCTGCGGAACTCCATACTGTTCTCTACGGTGGCTGTACGCACTAGCTAACCTTCCCATGGGTTTCCTTTTCTCCACAACCTCACCAGTGTTTGCTATAAAAATATTATCTTTAAAGCTCCAAAGAACTAGCAAGATAATGAAGAACTGCCAGGCCGGCCTCTGGGGAAAGCATGCATTAAGAGAGATAAGAATACTGGGGCCTTTGAAGCCCCTTTGGCCCTAAGGGACAGAGTGGAGGCTCAGGGGCCACCCAAGGTGGGGAGTCAGGGTGGAGGCCCTTCCCACACTGAAGGCCAACACCCTTGGGGTAAGGGAGAAGCAGCAGGCAGCCACCCCAGGCAGCAGTCAGGGGCACCTGCACCAGGTACTTCCATCAAAGGTGACTGAAGATAGGGAAGGGAAGGAAGGTTTCAGAAGCTGAATTTTCTACCCAGGGAAGGGTGTTTTCAAGAATGAGGACAGTAAAAAGACTGAGGGAGCTCATCACCAGCTGACTCCTCCTGAAGGGATTTCTGAAAGATGCATTTCAGTGAGAAGAAAAGTGATCACAGCGGAAGGTTTGAGGAGGAAGAAGGAGTGAAGGACAGGAGGTACTGAGAGGGTGAATAAAAAAAAAAAACAGCCATCGATTGCATAAAGCAGTGTCTTCGTCCGTTTTCTACTGCTTAGAACAGAATACTTGAAAGTAGGTAATTTATGTAGAGAAGTAATTTATTCCTTTCAACTGTGGAGGCTGAAAAGTCCAAGGTTGGGGGCTGCACCTGGTGAAGGTCTTCTTGCTGGTGGGGACCCTTGGCAGAGTCCCAAGGCAGCTCGGGACATCACGTGGAGAGGGGACTAAGCATGATAGCTCAGGTCTCTCTTCCTCTTACAAAGCCACCAGTCCCACCCCCCGGATAACCCATTAATCCATTCATTCACGAGGAGACTGATTCTTTCATCGGAGCAGAATCCACATGACCCAATCACCTTTTACAGGCCCTACCTCTGCATACTGCCACATTGGGGATTAAATTCTAACATGGATTTTGGAGGGGACAAGTATTTAAACCATAGCAAGCAGTATTACTAATGTCTAGTGGAATGAAGAAAACCAAAACAGAATGAAAGTTCTAGACAAGAAAGCATATATGCCAAGCACAAGTTACATGGAGTTCATGGGTTCCAAGGTCCTTCTGCTATCTGAGTGGAAGGTAAAAAGATACTGCGTTCAGAATCTTACATACTAAGAATTTGTAGTGTATGTTTAATACATTATTGTAATTCTTAATTTTATGTTTGGAATTCTAGGGTGTTTACTAAAAGATTGGAGCAAGGGTGTGGAGAAGGGAAAACCATAAGTGGATTAAGAAGGGAGAAAGGGGGCCGGGCGTGGTGGCTCACGTCTGTAATCCCAGCACTTTGGGAGGCGGAGGTGGGTGGATCACAAGGTCAAGAGATCGAGACCATCCTGGTCAACATGGGGAAACCCCGTCCCTACTAAAAATACAAAAAATTAGCTGGGCATGGTGGTGCATGCGTGTAATCCCAGCTACTCAGGAGGCTAAGGCAGGAGAATTGCCTGAACCCAGGAGGCGGAGGTTGCGGTGAGCCGAGATCGCGCCATTGCACTCCAGCCTGGGTAACAAGAGCGAAACTCCATCTCCAAAAAAAAAGCAAGAAGGGAGAAAGGATAAGGAAACAAAGCAAGTATAAAATCACAGTTTAGATTAAACTCCAAATATGTAAACAATTGCTTTGTATATATGGCCTGAATATTCTAGCTGAAAGACTAAGATTATCAAACTAGATTTTTTTTTTTTTTTTTTGAGACACAGTCTCACTCTGTCACCAGGCACCAGGCTGGAGTGCAGTGGCACAATCTCAGCTCGCTGCAACCTCTGCCTCTCAGGTTCAAGCAATTCTCCTGCCTCAGCCTCCCAAGTAGCTGGGACTGCAGGCATGCGCCACCATGCCCAGCTCAAACTAGATTTTTTTAATTTTTTTTTTTTTTTGAGAAAGAGTTTCACTCTTATTACCCAAGCTGGAGTGCAATGGCGCGATCTCGGCTCACCGCAACCTCCGCCTCCTGGGTTCAGGCAATTCTCCTGCTTCAGCCTCCAGAGTAGCTGGGATTACAGGCACGCGCCACCATGCCCAGCTAATTTTTTGTATTTTTAGTAGAGATGGGGTTTCACTATGTTGACCAGGATGGTCTGGATCTCTTGACCTCATGATCCACCCACCTCGGCCTCCCAAAGTGCTGGGATTATAGGCGTGAGCCACCGCGCCCAGCCTAGATTTTTTTAAATTACAGCTGTACACTTTTTTTTTTTTTTTTTTTTTTTTTGAGAAAGGGCCTCACTCTCCCAGGCTGGAGTGCAGTGGCATAATCTTGGCTCACTGCAACCTCCACGTACCAGGTCCAAGCGATTCTCCCACCTCAGCCTCCCACACAGCTGGGACTTCAGGCGTATGCCATCACGCCCAGCTACTTTTTGTATTTTTAGTGGAAACGGGGTTTCACCATGTTGACCAGGCTGGTCTTGAACTCCTGACCTCAAGTGATCCTTCTGTGTTGGCCTCCCAAAGTGCTGGGATTTCAGGCGTGAGTCACCTTGCCTGGCCAGCTATACATGCTTTGTGAGAGACTTGTAAAACACAAGATTACAGACAGTTGAACACGAAAATTTGGAAAAAACATAAATGGGTTCAAAGAAAGGGGATGTCATTACATTCATATTAGACAAAAGAATATTTTGGCATAAGCATTTTATTAGAGGCAAAGAGCATCAAGTAATGACAATAAAAAACCCTGTTAAAATGGAGGCTCAGACAGGCATGGCCCCCACCATGGCTCCGTCCTCCGTTGTACTAACGCTCTGGTGGCAAATGCAGAAGAGAACTGTCATCTACTGGCCAAGTAATCTTGTCCGTTTGAATACTTACTGCCTCTCCTGGGTGGATGCAGAGATCCTCATGCCCCGTGCCCACCCTCATACATCTATCCACCGCCTCTTCCTGGGGCCTTTCTGTCCTTGAATTTCTGATCTCCTCCCAGGCTCCTGACCAGTAAGCCCAGCCACTCCCCACTGCCGATCCATCCATGGATGCTCTTACCTCAAGCCTGGGACACACGAAGTGAATGACAGGTGCACCGCAGAACGCTCTGCCCGTTAGGAAAATGTTCATCGCCAGCAGATGGTGACTACTGCAGCAGCCCTGCATGGGGCTGTGGGGAAGGTGCTGTCCGTCTCTGTCTTGCCCTGACACACTGGGTTGATCCATCCGTGAACCCAACTCAGGCTTTTTCCTCCTCTGTGAACTGGTCATGAAAAACCCCATGAGGTGTGAGGCGTGAAGTGTGAAGTGAGGGAAGAGACGGCCACACCCAGAGCTGGATGATGGATCTGGAGCCTGCCTGTGGTGCATCTGACCCAAGAATCAAAGCTGCCTGCAGAGCCCCTTCTGGGTTTGGGAGCCACTCAGAACTAGCCCAAACCAGCAAACTTCCGTGTCAATTGATAAATGGGTCAGAGCAGCTCCCACATGTGGAGCATTATGCCTCCAAAACCAAACTAGTACTCATTTTTTTTTTTTGAGACAGAGTCTTACTCCGTCGCCAGGCTGGGATGCAGTGGTGCAATCTCCACTCACTGCAAACTCCGCCTCCCAGGTTCAAGCGAGTCCCCTGCCTCAGTTTCCCAAGTAGCTGAGACAACAGGTGCCCGCCATCATGCCTGGCTAATTTTTGTATTTTTAGTAGAGACGGAGTTTCACTATGTTGTCCAAGATGGTCTCAATCTCCCGACCTCCTGATCTGCCCACCTTGGTCTCCCAAAGTGCTGGGATTACAGGCTTGAGCCACCACACCCAGCTCTTTTTTTCTTCTTAGACTTAGAAGTCCAAGGTGGAACAACTCACCCTTTATTTGGAAGGGTCACCTATCCTGCCCTAGACTACTAAGCTCCTAGAAACACTACAAATGGGACAGGCCCCTGAATCCCTCCAGGGTTTACATCCCACCCTCCAGAGAACGCGTCTTCCGCGGCATCAAGAGTACTTGCCATTCCTGCTCTTCACGTCTGCTTACCTACCATGGTGTCACCAACGCAATGGACCAGTGAGCTACTCTGCAGAAAGTTCACACAGTCCCATCCCCTTTCTGAAGACCGTATTGTATCAGAGGACAGGAGAACCGGCCTACCCCAGGGCGAGGCTGATTGCTTGCTTTTGTCTATCACACATGAATGCAAGCTGCTTCTGACTCTCCTTCTGACGGGAATGGAACAGATGACATTCACCAGACCGACAGCTACATGCCTGTACCAAAGTCTGTGTTCATCTGCTCTCATGAGAAGCTTCACGTGGCTTGGAGTGCGGAGGCAGGCCATCCCTGCAGACTTCCTACAGCAGGGGGTCCAAGAATTTGCTATGTGGGGCTTCCAGATCCAACCTCTTTGCTTTGGGGGGCAGATGAAGTCAGCCAGGCATCGGCATGTGGAAGCAGCCTTGGACCAGAGCTCTGTACTAGGTCCGTAGACATGTCTCTTCAGGTCAGTAGAATGAAGCACAGCCTCAACAAAATGGCCCAAAAGAGTGCTGAGTTACTGCACAGTCCATGCTCCCCTGAGAAGAGGAGTCAGACCCACAGCAGCCTCTTCGTGTCCCTCATTCCTGGATGCTGCTCGGCTGGTTTTTCTGGGGAGGGATCATGTCTCCAAAACATACCAACTTGCTCCAGACAATATGGTCACTATAGCTGATCATTTTGCTCTGAGCTCCCTGGCATCCATGGCAACAATGGAAACGCAGTGACTCATGTAGCTGGGATAATCAGGCGACAAACTTTGCTGGTGCATGTATTAGTTTACTAGAGCTTCCATAACAAAATCCCACAGACTGGGGGGCTTGAACAATAGAAATGTATTTTCTCGTGGTTCTGGAGGCTGGACCCTGAGAACAGGATGCTGGCAGAGTTGGTTTCTGGGGAGGTCTCTCTCCATGGCTTGCAGATGGTCGTCTTCTGCCTGTGTCTGCACATGGTGTTTGCTGTGTGCCAGCATGCCCCCTGTGTTTCTCTGTGAGTCATAACCTCTTTTTCTTCTACACATACCCATCGGATTGGATTAAGGCCCCACTCTAACAATCTTATTTTAACTACCTCTTTAAAGGCCCCATCTCCCAATACAGTCAAGTTCTGAGATTCTAGGGGTTATGGCTCAGCCATGCAGCCTTGCCTGGGAGCAGCCTGCAGACCTTGGAGGTGCTCAGTGCAATGGACAAGCAGGTCTGTCGTCCAACGTTCTCCACAGGAGGGTAAAATCAGGCTTCGTGGGTTACCGGAGGGTCAAGCCTCTCCAGCAGGGACTTGCCCAAGGAGCTGTGAGTGAACTGCACGTCCTGACAGGCGGCTTCCTGCACATTTCCACTTTGCAGCAGCACCCTGCCTTACAGAGCCTGCTTCAGAGCAAGCCCCGAGACCCAGAGCTGGCTCCAGAGGAACAGGGCTGCCAGGACTTATTAGAGCCCTAATAGTATATCCTGCCACTGATATACCACTCCCCTTCCAGAAAGAACTTGAAGATCCCCAAAGACTGGGTGCCCAGAAATCATGGGTTAAAATTGATTTAAGTTTGATTCTGAGCCTGGAGCACCCAGTCCTGAGCTGAGCATTCTTCTTAAAGCTGGGCCTCTGATCCTGTGTGCTCCACGTGCACTCTGAAAGGTGGCTTCCAGAGTGTTCCAAGCCACCAGGGCTTGAGCAGGGCCATGTGACCACATTGATTTGAATGTATCTCCAAGTAGTGACAGATCGTGGTAAAGGGTGCCTCTGGCTTCAGCCTGGGGTGATGCTTTTAATCCCAGGAGCAGCTGAATTCTTCCCCCAGATCCGAAATTTTGGTCATGTCCCCAGAAGGCAGCCAAGTTGGGGGAAATGATGAAGGTGGAGGCTGGCTTCCTGTGGGGTCACAAGAACCTGCAGGTGATGGGGAGCAGGTCTCCTCCAGCCTGCTCTTGCATCGGTTGCATTATATACAAAGAGGCTTCTCCAGCAAATAGGTGTCTCTGGACTGGCTCAGTTTAAACTCAGCCAAGACCAGCTCTCTGCACATACTTGCCTCAGTCTATTTCTCCACAACCCTGGCATGGAGGTAATGGTACAGGTGGGGAAACTGAGGCTCCGAGACATGAAGTGGTGAGGCAGGGATTTGACTCCAAAGCCCACATTCTTGACTCAGTTGCTATCTACCTCCCTGCTGAGTTGAGCAACTGGTCCTGTGACAGATACAGCAGCATCATCTCCAAACCACACGAGAGAGACTGAGCCCAGGGAATAAGTGAATCTTCTAGGATCACAGGGCTTATTAGTGACGGATCAGGACCCAGCAGCTGTTAGCTGGCCGCGCGTTTGGTCCCCCATCCCCACTGCGATGGTTTTAAAATAGTCCACAAATGCTTTGCTGTTCCTCCCATCAGGTCTCCTCTCCATGAGTGTGGGCTGCACTTAGTGACTCACTTCTAATGAATAGCATGTGGAGAAATGATAGTGGGGAAAAAATAGTTACTTACGTTCAGGGATTGTTCTCTCACACAACGTGCATCTATCTGCAAATAACTCGGTGCTCCTGGAGGACAGTCATCTCGTCATAGTCAGTTCTTTTATTCCCAGTACCTTGCACGATGCCTAGCACATAATAGCTGCTGGATAATTATTTTAATACACAACTGAATGAAAGAGGTCATGCAAAATGTTGTCATCGTCATTTCTCCAAAGATATTTATGGGTTCAGATACATCCGTGGCTAAGAAATGTTAAAGCTTAGATTTCACCAAGAGAAATCCTTAGCAACTCTACCATGGTGGGTTCAAAGCTCTAGCTTTTCTACCTAAAGCTGTAAAGATTCCAGATGCTATCTTAAGCCAGATTTTTTTTTTTTTTCAGAAAAATCAGAAGAGTTTTCGACTCACAAATACTAAGAACTCAGAGTAAGATAACTTTCCTATGAAGAGCTATTCAAAACTTTTTTTTAGATTGAATTTTGCCCTTGTCACCCAGGCTGGATGCAACGATGTGATGCTGGGCTCACTGAAACCTCTGACTCCTGGGTTCAAGCGATTCTCCTGTCTCAGCCTCCTGAGTAGCTGGGATCACAGGTGTGCACCACCACACCCAGCTAATTTTTGCATTTTTAGTAGAGATAGAGTTTGGCCATGTTAGCCAAGCTGGCCTCAAACTCCTGACTTCAGGTGATCTGTCCACCTCAGCCTCCCAAAGTGCTGGAATTACAAGTGTGAGCTACCACGCCCAGCGTTTCTATGTGTGTGTGGTGGTGGGTGATGGGGTCTCATTATGTTGCCCAGGCTGTTCTCAAACTTCTGACTTCCACCTCAGCCTCCCAAAGCGTTGGGATTATAGGCATGAGCCACTGCACCTAGCCTCAAACATTTTAATAAATAATAAAGCATTTAGGCCGGGCACAGTGGCTCACTCCTGTAATCCCAGCACTTTGTGAGGCTGAGGTGGGCAGATCACAAGGTCAGGAGTTGAAGAAAAGCCTGGCCAGCATGGTGAAAACCTTTTTTCTACTAAAAACACAAAAATTGGCCAGGCATGGTGGCTCACACCTGTAGTCTCAGCTACTAAGGGATGCTGAGGCAGGAGAATCACTTGAATCTGGGAGGTGGAGGTTGCCGTGAGCCAAGATCATGCAACTGCACTCCAGTCTGAGTGACAGAGTGAAACTGTCTCAAAATCAATCAATCAATCAATAAATAAAACATTTACTAAAATGCTCTTTTAGGGAGGTATTTCTTTTGCCATTTGCCAATGAGTGCTATATATTAAATATTTTAAGCAGGCATACTAACTTTAAAATTGTATATAATAAAATATATATTTTGTGTGTTTTTTATTTTGTAAAATTGTATATAATAAAAATATATATTTATATATTTAATAACTTTAAAATTATATATAATAAAATTATATGAATCCCAAAACTTCTTATACAAAGCCTGAAAACTAATTATTATAATTAATGCACAATAATATATTTAGCTATATTTTGCGTTCATTAAACAAAATGAATCATTATAGTACTTTCATACTGTACATTATGTTACATTATGTGGAGAATATATTATATATACATCATATATACATAATATGTGTGTGTCACTGATCCTTCATTGAAATGGAATTAACTCAGGCAGAAAATTCACTATAAAGTTGGTATGAGTGACACAACACAAATTTTGTTGTGATATATTATTTATAAACAACAAAGTTAAATAAAACAACTTTTAAAAAAAGAATGTGGCAGAAGTGACTGCATGTGACTCTGGAAACCAGTCCTGAAAGGCACTGTGGCTCCCTCCCCACTTGCCCTCTCTTGCCTCTCTTGCTCTAGAGGAAGCCAGCTGCCATGTCTTGAGTGTGCTCAATGGCCCATGGAGACCTCCAGCCAATGGCCACCCTGGTAAACTTGGAAGCAGCCGACCTCCAGCCCCAGTCAAGCCTTCGGATGCCTGCAGCCCTGCCTGGTGTCCAGACAGCAACTTCATGCAATGCTGAGACTGAATCACAGAGCTGAGTAACTCCCAAATTCTTGACCCTCAGAAACGGCATGAGATAATAAACGTTTGTTATTTCAGCTGCGAGGCTTGGGAGTAACTGGTTACACAGCAGCAAATAGCTAAAAACCCATTGCATTTTCCCTTTTTATGATCTTCTGTCATCATGTGCTAGGCACCACTCCCACCCAACCCCAGAGAAGGTCCATTCCATGAAAACGTGAGGATCTTTTTGGACGTTCTTTTGCACAATAGCACTGCTTGAGCAGTTTCTGGAGTATTTACCAAGAAAAACACCTTCTTCCAAAGGACAAAGAGATCCCAAGACTCCTCCAGGCCACAGCCTAGAGCTGTTCCTGATCTTTTTCATCCCAGAGGGCACCTGTAGGCTCTAAACTAAGGCAGTGAGTCATAGATGAGAGGGAGCCATGCCCAGGAGGGCTGCTTGTCCCTCTGGCTTGCTGCCCAGGGCACAGGAGCCCCCTGTGAAGAGCAAGAGCAGCACCTCCAGCCCCTGAAAACGTGGATGAAGAGCAATAATGTGTGCCCCAGGCTGGGCAGAGCAGAACAGTGACAGCCACCATACCAGGCTTATCTACGGGAGGAGCAGGGGCAGCCAGAAGCATTCACAGCCCTCCTGGAAGCCTCCGTCTTGGGTGACAAGCAGTGCCTCATTTCTGAGAAGAAACCCATGCTGCTACTGACAGCAATTGCCTCTGGGGAAGAGGACCGGGTGACTGGCTAGGAAGGAAGACACATTTTTTTCCCGTATACCTGAGTGTCTATTGAATGCTGTTCTATGTGCATGTGTTACGTCTTCAAAGATAGATCAATTACATATATTTAAAGTCACAGCTAATCAATTACTAAACCCTGCTTAGGTGTTTCTAAAAAGGAGTTTGTGGTTCCATAAGTTTGGGGAACTCAGCTAATGAACCCGCCTCCTGGAGTGTCACCTTTGTGTATTCAGGAGCTAAGAAATTCCGTAGTAGAGAATCATGTTTAATCTGCTTAAGCCTGAATTTTCCAAGTTTGCCCTACCACATAACTATTTTTTCATAAACTCCGTATAAATAGCTCTGACTAAGGCCAGGCATGGTGGCTCATGCCTATAATCCTATCACTTTGGGGGGCCGAGGTGGGCAGATCACTTGAGGTCGGGAGTTAGAGACCAGCCTGGCCAACATGGTGAAACCTTGTCTCTACCAAAAATACAAAGATTAGCCAGGTGTGGTGGCAGACACCTGTAATTCCAGCTACTCAGGAGGAAGGCAGGAGAATTGCTTGAACCTGGGAGGCGGAGGTTGCAGTGAGCTGAGATGGCGTCGCTGCACTCCAGCCTGGGCAACAGGGGTGAAACTCTGTCTCAATAAATAAATAAATAGTCCTGACTATAAATAGCTGGTTGTGTGTTTTATGCCACAAAGCTCGGGTCTGGGCCTTAGGTAACATAGTTGCAGTTACACACTGTGGACAGCAGGTGCAGGTCCAGAAGGAAGGACCTGAGGGACGGTGGTGTGGCCCGATGTCAGGATGGGGACTTGAAGCAATAGAGAAATTGGGAGCGTGGAAAGGGGATCTCCAGAGAGAAAAGCCCCCAGCCTACTCCACAATTTTCCCAAGGGCAGGCCTGTCATATATTCATTCCTTCTTTTTTTTTTTTTAAGACTGAGTTTTCATGCTGCTGCCCAGGCTGGAGTACAGTGGTGTAATCTCTGCTCACTGCAACCTCCACTTCCTGGGTTCAAGCAATTCTCCCACCTCAGCTTCCCGAGCATCTGGGACTACAGGCACCCACTACTACGCCTGGCTAATTTTTTGTGTTTTTAATACAGGCAGGATTTTACCACGTTGACCAAGCTGGTCTCGAACTCCTGACCTCAAGTGATCTGCCTGCCTCAGCCTCCCAAAGTGCTGGGATTTACAGGCACGAGTTACATGCTATACATTCTTTGTTCTTCTTGTTTTTTGTTTGTTTGTTTGTTTGTTTGTTTTGAGACTGAGTCTTGCTCTGTTGCCCAGGCTGGAGTGCAATGCGACAGTCCCGGGTCACTGCAGCCTCTGTCTCTCAGGTTCAAGCAATTCTCCTGCCTCAGCCTCCTGAGTACCTGGAACTACAGGCACATGCCACCACACCTGGGTAATTTTTGTATTTTTAGTAGAGACGGGGCTTCACGATGTTGGCTAGGCTGGTCTTGAACTCCTGACCTCGTGATCAGCCCGCCTTGGCCTCCCAAAATGCTGGATTGCAGGTGTGAGCCACTGTGTCCAGCATTCCTTCTTTCTTAATTAACTCACTCATTCAACATACACTGTGTTTATGGCCTGGACCTAAATAAGATTTGCTGTTTGCCCTCAGGAAACTCACCCCTAGTGAGGAAGATGTGCAGAAAAGCAGCAGGTGAAGACAGTGCAGCCCCTGTGGGCTTAGGAAAGCCTCTTCAGACATGGCCTATGTTCGAGCTGCACTCAGTCGAGGGGAGAAGTGCGGAGGGCGTGCCAGCCACCCTGGGGAGTCTGGGGCTTCAAGGAGCCTAGAGCAGGCAAATGGGGCTGGAGCTTGGTGGGGCTGTGCTGGTGGCTGCTGGAGTCCCTGCCCATACCCACCCTCTGTGATCTGTTCTGGGGCCCCAGCGTTTCTGTGCATGCCAGGCATCTCACCCGCTGGCTTCTGGTTAGGTCCTGTGGCAGCACCTAACATAGGAAGCCTGGCAGGAACTGCAAAGGCAGGGGGAAGAGAGAAGCATCCATATCACAGGATGGCAGTTGCAGCAGCAGGGGCTGGGCGATTATGAACCCCAGGATCCCGAGCACAGGCGGCATCTTTATCAGCAGCCGCAGCCCTGGCCAAGAAGCCGCCTTCTCCTCGATACAGAACAGCAGTGCCAGCTTCTCCCAGCCCCGGCTTCTCCACCTGCTCAGCAGGTGCGGACTCTGGGTTCTAGCCAGGGGTGCAGTGGGTTGATTTTGTGTTCCTCCCAAATTCATATATTGAAATCCTAACGCCTGTGGTGATGGTGTTGGGAGGGGAAGCCTTTGCAGGGGGTGGTTAGGCCCTGAGAGTGGAGCCCTCAGGAAGGGGACGAGTGCCCTTATGCAAAAGGCCCAAGAGCGACCCTTGTCCCTTCTACTAGGTAAAGACACAGCAAGAAGTCACCGACTGCGAGCCAGAAGCCCTCATCAGACATTGATTCTGCTGGGACCTGGATTTTGGGCTTCCCAGCCTCCAAAACTGTGAGAAATAATTCCTATTGTTCATAGGCCACCCAGTTTACGGTATTTTGCTCTAACAGCCAGAATGAACCAAGACAAAGGGCACTGGTGATTCTTATCTGTGGATTCTTCCCCTTCGTCCTCTTGTTCTCTGATCCACTCCTCCCTTCTGCTCCTTCATCCTTCCAACACCTTTGTAATCGGTGAGAGGGAGGGAGGGAGGGAGGGAGGGAAAGAAGGAAGGAAGGAAGGAAAGAAGGAAGCAGGAAAGAAAAAAGAGAAAGAAAAGAAGAAAGAGAAAAAGAAAGGAAGGGAGGAAGAAAAGAGGGAGGGAGAGAAGGAGGGAGGGAAGGAGGGAGGGAAGGAGGGAGAGAAGGAGGAAGAGAAGGAAGGAGGGAGGGAAAGAAGGAGGGAAGGAGGGAAGGAAGGAGGGAAGGAAGGAAGGAGGGAGGGAAGGAAGGAAGGAGGGAGGGAAGGAGGGAGGGAAGGAAGGAAAGAAGGAGGAGGGGAGAGACAGAGAGAGAGAGAGAGAAAGAAAGAGAATGCAGTGCCACCACCCACCCACCAGAAAGGCTAAAATGTAAAAGACTGAATCCCAAACATAGCTAAGGACGGGGAGAAACCAGATTGCAGTGGGGAGAGTAGCTTGGCTTTATCATGTTGGAAGACAGGTGTAAGCTGAACACGTGCATGACTACGACCTGGCAATTCCACCCCTAGGAATACAGCCAACAGAAATACGTGTGTGTGTGTGTGTGTGTTCACCAAAAGATAGGTCCTAGAATGATCAAAGCAGGCCGGGCGCAGTGGCTCACGCCTGTAATCCCAGCACTTTGGGAGGCCGAGGTGGGTGGATCACCTGAGGTTGGAAGTTCTGACCAACATGGAGAAACCCCGTCTCTACTAAAAACACAAAATTAGCTGGGCATGGTGGCACAGGCCTGTAATCCCAGCTACTCGGGATTCTGAGGCAGGAGAGTAGCTTGAACCCAGGAGGCAGAGGTTTCTGTGAGCCAAGATCATGGCACTGCACTCCAGCCTGGGCCATGAGAGCAAAACTCCATCTCAAAAAGACCAAAACAGTAGAATAGACAAATAATTGCTTGTATCTTCATACATGAAACCTTCACAGCTAAGAGCATCAAGCATGCACAACCACACAGAACCACAGAGATGACTCTTGGACACAGTTGAGTGAAAGAAGCCAGGTTCTAGTGCAGACTATATGTGTCCATTCATACAAAGTTCAAATAGGCAGAACTGCTGCATGGCGTTAGGATCAGGGTGATGGCCACTCTAGAGGGTGGAGGGTGGGCCTTGGAGAGCCCAGGGGACGCTCTGGGGTGCCGGCCACATGGTTTTGGCCTGGATGCTCTTACACAGGTGTCTGCTTTATGCCTGGTTGTACATTCACAATTTGTGTACTTTTTCTTTACAGCAGAGTCTTGCTCTGTCACCCAGACTGGAGTGCAGTGGCGCAATCTCGGATCACTGCAGCCTCTGCCTCCCAGGCTCAGGTAATTCTTGTGCCTCAGCCTCCTGAGTAGCAGGGGCTACAGGTGCATACCACCATGCCTGGCTATTTTTTTTTTTTTTGTATTTTTAGTAGATGGGGTCTTACTATGTTGTCCAGGCTGGTCTTGAACTCCTGGCCTCAAGTGATCCTCCCACCTCAGCCTCCCAAAGCCCTGGAATGACAGGTATTAGCCACGGAGCCCAGCCCCATAAGTAGTCCTGAGACCTGTTGGCACTTACTTCCTGTGCCCTCCAGCTAGTGCGGCTCTCCTTTGCCCTCTGCCTGCATCTCAGCTAGTCGGGGCTCTTTACTTGGTGGGATCATCGAGGCTTCATTTGGGCAAGGTCTGTCTCCTGCCTTTGGCTGTTGCTGCTCTTCCTCACTGGCCTCTATGACTGGACAGCAGATACTTGTAGGTGCCCCAGAGACTCCCCCTGGCTTCTAGACAGTCCTCCTGCCCTGGTCGACAGCAGCACCCAGCTTCCCCTTGGCAAGCAGGATGAACCACCCGGACGTTAAAGGGCCCCCCTTTTTGCCTCATGAGCCTCTCAAGATGGCCAAGCGTCAGCCTCAACTTCCAGTTCAGGGGAACACTGGTTGTGCACTGGTGGAGCCGTCCCTCCCTGAGGACTTTGACCTTCAAACCAATACAGCTCCAAGTTGCAGAGGTGGGAAGCAAAAGCTGGGCAAGGGTGCTATCAGATGTTACAATGAGAGGAGCCCCTCCCATACACACCCTTGACTCCCGGAGCTGTGTATTCAGCCATGGGAAAAGCACCATCTGCCTCTCGCTGGTTCAGAGAGCGCTGCCCCCGCAGATACAATAAACGACCGAACTGTATTGTTTGGAGGCTGGAAGTCGGAGATGAAGGTGCTGGCAGGGCTGGTTTCTGGTGAGGCCTCTCTCCCTCCGGCCTTTCCTCTGTGTGTGCGGGTCCCCTAGTTCCCTGCGTGTCCTAATCTCCTCCTCTTTTTTTTTTTCCTTTTTATTGCTTTTTAAGTTTTGGGGTACCTATGCAGGACATGCAAGATAGTTGCATAGGTACACACATGGCAGTGTGATTTGCTGTCTTCCTCCCTTTCTCTTTTAAGGACAACCAGTCAAATTGGAGTTAGACCCACTCTAGAGAGCTTATTTTAG
Source organism: Saguinus oedipus (assembly GCA_031835075.1). NCBI lineage: Eukaryota > Metazoa > Chordata > Mammalia > Primates > Cebidae > Saguinus > Saguinus oedipus. Next base: position 16,695,911 of record CM063174.1, read on the forward strand.
CTTAGTTAGCTCCTTAAAGATTTTATCTCCAAATACAGGCACATTCTGGAGACATGGGGGCTTAGGATTTCAGCACACCAGTTTTGGGAGGAGACACTCAGCCCTTAACAGTCCGTTTGGCCCACCAGCGGCCTAAAGACCATGGTGGCCAGGAAAGCACAGGACATAGACGGGACAGTGCAGGGCGTGGCTGGTAAAGCACAGGGCATAGCCTGGGCTGCAGAGGAGGACAGTACAGATGGGAAGAGGGTGCAGGCCCCTGGAGGCAAGAGGAAGTACAGTCTCTAGGGGAGGCCATAGCCCACAAGGTGGAGAATCGGAGACTGCACTCAAGGCAGCAGAAACAGCATGATTCAGGCTATGGAGCAGCAAAAGGCATACATCTTTGGGGTGAGTCGGTGGAGCTGTAAGATGGAGCTTTGCGAGCAACAGCACCTGTGGCTGGCAGGGATCCAACCTCCCAGCTGTTGTTTGATTGGCAGTGGGTCCCTCTCAGGAGGGACAGGTGAGAACTCACCATGTTTTGTCAAAGATGCATGGATGGGAGATGGGGCCTGGGATTCGTGTCCTCTGCCCACCACTGGCAATCCACACTCCTTTGCTGCAGAGTGAGGGCTTTGGAACCACAGGGATCTGGTCTAAACTTCCTGCTCCGCCAAAGCAGTTGTGTGAACTTGGGGACATGACTGAGCTCAGACTCCAGATTATTCAAGTGTAAAGACACAGGTTGGCCTGGCACAGTGGCTCACGCCTGTAATCTCAACACTTTGGGAGGCCGAGGTGGACAGATCACCTGAGTCCAGGAGTTCGAGACCAGCCTGGCCAACATGGCGAAACCCCATCTCTACTAAAAATACAAAAATTAGCTGGGCGTGGTGGCACACACCTGAAATCCCAGCTAATCGGGAGGCTGAGGCAGGAGAATCACTTGAACCTGGGAGGCAGAAGTTGCAGTGAGCTGAGATCACCCCATTTGCACTCCAGCCTGGAGGACAAGAGCAAGACTTTGTCTAAAAAAAAAAAAGACACAGGTTATTGTGGGGATTAATAAGACAATGTAAGTGACACATGGCAGAGTAGGCGTGGTTTGCCTCGGCGTCCTTTGGCGTATCTGGAACTTGTTTCCTCTGTAAAATGACAGAGGGGTTCTTTACTTGGTGGGATCATTGAGGCTTCATTTGTGTAGTCACATAGATGGCCTGAGGGGTGCAAGAGGACTTGGATGGGCCAGTCCAGCAGTGGGGAACCATGGGCTGGCTGTGGTCTGAGGGGCTGCCCACAAGAGTCCAGGCAGAGGTGGGTCTGGAGGTGGGGACTGCTGGAGCCCTGAGCCAGCCCCATGGGGGCACCTTCACCAGCTCGTCCCCATGCATATCCCAAAGCAGGCATTTCTGATTTCCGGGCTCTGCCTCCTGGTGCTCAAGGTCTTTGCAGACCCCAGAGAGGCTCACCCTGGGACTCGGGAGAGGCATGCTGTGGAGAGGAAGGAGGCAGAGGCAGACTGGGAGAGGAGAAAAACCCAGCATTGGGGTGTGAAGATCTGTTTATTTTTCAAACTGGTTCCAAAGATTTGTTCAGGAATTACTCCAGGGGAGGAGTGCCCCTGTCTTTGGGGATGTCTCTGGCATGTTAAGAGTTTCAGTAGGATTTTGCTTGGGGAAAAAAGTTCTGCTATGAACACACACACACACACACACACACACACACACACATACTACGCACACCACACACACACACACACACACACACACACACCCCACACATGCAAAGACAACCAGGGGCAAGTTAATATCTAAGCTCTCTTACTACTGCACATAACAGTGGCCTATCACCAGTTCCTGCTGGATCCAGGGTAATCCCTTATGGGCAGTGACCTGATTTTACATTGCACGCTCAGCCTGGTGTGGCGGGCAAGGCCTGGATGACTGTTTACTGTCCAAGCTGAACACCTGAGGGGCCTGTAGTGTGCTACAGGCCAGGCTTGGAGACATCGGACAGAGATCAAGAAGCTTCTGTGGCCCTAAATCTCTTGCTGTCCACCCATCTCACACGTACCACACGCCACACTGAGATTCTGGAAGGCACACACACAGCCATATGCCATCTTCCCTGGGGAGAGTAACTCAGGTTCTGGGGTGCCTATGCATGAACCCCACACCTTCAGCGCCTCTCAGCACTTTCCTAGGGTCTGCTCTTTCTGATCCAGATGGGGACATTTTTACAATGTGATGTTGCCCTAGCCATGTTGAATTAGCCCAGGGATGTGCACCTGAGCCAAGCCAGGCCAAGCAAAGCGCCCTCAGGAGTGAGGAACTGGCCCCAGGAGATCCTAGCTCACTTTACAGAGACGTACTTGAGGGGGTTTGGGGCAGTCATTTTCCATGGGAGGGTCTGGGCAGCACGGGGCACCTGTATGTAGAGGAAGGAGCTCCCAGCGCTTGCAGAGGGTTTGAAGCGATTCTGCCTCACCCTCCCCCTGGGCTCCGTGGAGCTTCAGCATGGCTTCAGCGTGGCTTCCTTGTCCCAAGTTCCCCATTTGGAGCAAAGTCGGCTGGAACTTGTGACTTACAAAAGACCTGTGTCATGCATTGACTTTTTTGCAGGCCTTCTCTTGCTCTAGAGAATCTGGCCTAAGCACGCAGACCCTGGAAACTGTGAAAATGCTTTATCTCCCAGCAGAGGCATAGTTTTCGATGAGTCATTTACCCAGTGAGGCTGGACCTGGAATTGGACTTCAAGCTGTAAAGGTGCCTGTCCCGGCCGGGCGAGTTGGCTCACACCTGTAATCCCAGCACTTTGGGAGGCTGAGGTGGGTGGATCACAAGGTCAGGAGTTCGAGACCAGCCTGGCCAACATGGTGAAACCCTGTTTCTACTAAAAATACAAAAACCAGCTGGGCATGGTGGCAGGCGCCTGTAATCCCAGCTACTCAGGAGGCTGAGGCAGGAGAATTGCATGAACCCAGGAGGTGGAGGTTGCGGTGAGCGAGCCGAGATCGGGTACACTACACTCCAGCCTGGGGGCGACAGAGTGAGACTCTGTCTCAAAAAAAAAGAAGTGCCTGTCCTTTCCAGGTTTTAACTATGTCCCACCTCTCTTGACTTGAGCTGGGAAGTTCCCTATTGCACTTGGCCTCTACAGTTCAGCTCAAAGGCCCTGATGTCATGCCCCCTGAAAGCCAGGGCAATCCCACCTGCCCAGTGCTGCCGCGGCCACCATGCCATCTTCCTGAACCTTTGCTCTCAGCTTGTCTCTCCCCAGCTCTGGACTTGGAAGGGTTCTACTGAGCACGATGCCTGCTCCAGCTATCTGTCTTGCCCTTGGCCGTGTGCCAGCCACACTCTAGCCAGGCCTGGCCTGTCCTGCTCACGCCCTGTTTCCTCCCTGGCTGATTGGAACTCCCCTCCCCACTCCCACCCAGCGGACCTCTGGGAGCTGCTTCTTCAGGGACCAGCCCCACTGTGTCTGGTCTGACAGCCACGTGCTCCTGCGGCGGCCCTCTCCTGGGTGACCCGTCTGCTCAGAGCAGAAGCTGGGCGGGCAGGCCTGTGCCACCTTCCCCTTGGCGCCTTTCCAGTGCTGAGTGCCGTGCCTGGCACAAAGGCAGGGTTCCGCAAACGCTGCTCAAACCAAAACCCGCTGTGGTTGCGGGTTCCTGAGCTGGGCTTTCTTCTCATTCCCATGCCGAGCTCCCAGCCTCGAACTGGGGGCCGTGTCTGTAACCAGGCCCCTCTCCTGTGGCCCAGAGGGTGTCTTCCAGCCGGGGGTGCTGCTGCCGGGGCTTTGCCAGCCTGCTCTGAGCAGCTGGCCCGCCTTCCTTGGCAGTCAGGAAGGACTTCCTGTGTCTGCTTCTGAAATGGACTGCCAGCTCCAGGGTGCGGTGGGGCACCAGCCTCAACACCCCTGCCGTCCATCTGTATGGCACCTAGGCTGCCCAGCAGCCCCTCCCTCACTCCTCTTCTTGTGTCTCCTGCTATGAGCAGCCTTCGGGAAACGTGCATTTAGTAGGCTGAGGCCTAAACTCAGCTATGGGCTTCGGGTCCGGAGGAGGAACCCTGAGAAGCAGCACCCAGACCTTTTGGCTTTGAGAAGGAGGGGCATGAGGGGCAGGGGGCAGGGGCAGCTGTGAGATCCTGGGCTTGGGGACCCTAGGAAAGGGGTGGGGCAGCTTTAGGGACCCCATACGAAGGTCCCCAGGCCTCACACAAACCCTCCACAGCACCCCCAATGGCACCACCTCTCCATCCTGGACTCAGTACTGGGAGGGGGCTGCTGGGAGGAGAAGCCCTGCTGTGGGTCATGGGGCAGCCGGGAGTGTCAAAGGGGCACAGAGAGAAGGGACTTCAGGAAGACCTTCACCAGGGCTGGCCACAAACAACCCGAATATGGACTCCACTCCAGGGGTTCCCACCTGCAGACCTGTCCCTACCTCCTGTCCTTCCCTGTGCAGCCTCTGAGCCAGCTAGGACGACCGAGGGAGGGTGACAGGGGGCTTCTGGATGTGGATCCATGGGGAGCTGGTGGGCTGTGGCATCCCTTAGCAGGGAGCCCCACTGCCCAGACTGCTGGGCTCCAGGGAGTCGGGGGGTGGCCAGAGGACACCCGCCCCCACTTCTGCACTTGGTGGTCCTAGGGTTCCTGGTCTTCAGGGTCCACTGGGGCAGCAGCCAGGAAAACGTCTGGCTCCAAGGGTCAGGCCCGTCCCAGAGGCTTAGGGCAGCGGCTCGTTTTCCTTCTCTAGTGAGAGGTCTGGGTAGGCAGCTGTGCAAATTCAGTCTGCTATTTGAGGGCCTTCTGGGGGCCTCCCTCCTGGTGTGGCGCTCTAGACACTGGGCCACCACCGAGGGGTGAGGAAGGCCAAGGCCTTGCCCGCTGTGACCCTGCTGGTGTCAGGGAAGCAACAGATTCCCCAGCCAACCTGGATTAGGGTCTCAGGCCACCCAAGCCGTGAGCGAGCCTGGGAGAGTGAATGGGGCTGTGAAAATGAACTTGGACCATGGCTGCCGAACCACACTCAGGAGCGGGTGGATATTGGGATGTTGGAGGGCCCTCCACAGTGAGGACTCTTGGTGGCTGCGGCCAAACAGGGCAGGGTCTGGTGGGGGTGGGGCGGGAGCATCAGGGCCCTGGAGACAAGCATGGGACGGCCTGTCTGGGTGGAAGCTCCAGGGAGTCCCCGGGAAGGACCCAAGCCCCAGGGTCAGGATCCCTTCTAGGCTGTGGGGGCCCCCACACCAGGGTGTAGGAGCTTGCATGGGTCAGCTGGGGACCCCACAGGTGTGAAGGAAGCCCTTTGATGCACCTTGGTGGTGCAAGGAAAGAGCTGGGTGGCCTGGCCAGGCTGGGGCTCCAGCCCCACGTCACAGCTTTGCTGCTGCCCTCCAGGGACCCCTTGCCTCTTGGAAGTGAGGTTACACGTGGCAAACACCTGGCTCCAGCAGGGACTCCCCGGGTAGCCCTCAGAGGAGGCCTCAGGGTCATGGAGGACATGGAGGGATGAGACAGGAGAGAAACTGGGATGGGCTGACTTCCAGGAAGCTGGGACATCATGGGGCCCGCTCAGCCTGGCCCGGCTGTCAACGGGGCTGCTGGTTCAGAGCCTTGGCTTTCTCCAGCCGAGATGCCAGTGCCGGGCGACTGGTGATAAACATGGCCCCTGTCCCAGAGCACTGCCCGCGGCCTTGGGCCCTGGCTGCGTCCTAATCTTATTAGAACACTCCGGGCCGGCCTCCCCTCCACCCAGCACCTCTGGGGAACACTGGGGCTTCCTAATGAGTTAATTGTCTCCAAAGGAGCCCGGGGAACCCAGAGGCAGGCACAGAGCAGCACCCCACCCCACCCCCGCCCCCTCCCCTGATGGCACTGTTGACACCTCAGGGAGAGGCCTGCTCAGTGACTCCTTTTACCAAGAAACGAAACATTGCCTAACCCCAGGGAGAAACCACAGAAAGCCAAAAACACGCAATGTCGCTGCAGCTGGCCCTGAGGGCTCAGCCCGGATCCCGCTGTCTGCAAGGCGGGTGAGCTGTTGTGTTGTTGTGTTAAAGGCAAGAAAGACCAGGTTTGCAGGGTGGGATCGTGTTCAGTCCCCGAAAGACCCCCTTTGCCAGAGGACGAGTGACATTAGTTTAGGGGCCGTTCTCTGTCACTGAGTTCCACTTTCCGAGCAGCCCTGACCTGGGGTCCCCACCGGTTCAGAGCTGGGGCTCGAGGAGCAGTGTGTCCCTGTGCCCCGGCACGCCTCCCGCCCCCTGCACCCCCTACCAGGGACACTGCTGTGTTGCCAAAGGACTCTCAGGGGCACTGGGACCTGAAGCTGCTGCTCCGAGCAGCCCCCACAGGTGTCAGGGCAGAGCGGGACAGTGAGGTCAACAGAGTGAAGAGCCAAGGTGGGTGGCAGGGCAGAGGCTGCTGCAGAAATCAGGAGGGCTGGGAAAAGCTGCTCTCATCCTGCAGAGGAGCCTGTCATGAGTTTGCAGCTCAGGCTGGAGTCCAGCATCCTTTATCTTTTGTCCAGGTCCCCCACGGGTGTCCAGGGCCGGGGCTACTGACCGGAGGCCCTGCTCTGGCTCCCCTCCTTCCAGAAGGTGCTCTCGTCAGGCTGCCCACTCCCATCCCCAGCCCAGGCTCAGATCTGCCTGTTCTCCTCAGAAGGCCAAGTTTTGGGGACTTAGGGCCACTCATGGGTTAGGGGCTGTGTTGGGGGCTAGAGGCATGCTCAGCGCGCAGCCTCCATGGCAGGGCCAGGCAGTCAGCCCCAGCCATCACTGGGGCAGGAGCCAGGTGCCTCCCAGCAAAGCCACAGCCCCAGGGGCTCCTCCTGTCCCCTGATGCCCTCTCAGGGGCTGCCAGATCAGCTGTCCCACTCCCATGCCTGCTGCCTGCCTGCAAATCTCTTTTCTAGGTCCCGCCCACACCCGAGTGTTGGAGCCCACCTGCCACGCAGAAGCTGCACTGCAAACACACACACACACACACACACAAATACACACATGCACACACGAATGCACATGTGCACACACCCACACCAGAAGCTCCCTCCCTGAAGCCTCCCATTTACATGGTCTCATTCTGCTTATGCCAGCAAAGTCTTTTAAGGCCACACCTTAGTGGTATATTCTGTGTCCCTGAGGGTGGTGGCCCTGTGGTTCCTGGCTCCAGTCTGCCCTGACAGACCCCCTGCCCTCTGCTGTCTTCAACACTTGGAACCTTAAGGCTGAAGGCCCATGTGGAGACAGCAGCAGCCCGTCCACCCAGATAAGGATAGGCTTTGAGACTGGCTGCTGTCCCTGTGGTCCTAATCTCAACACACGCCCCCAGTCACAGATGCGGGGAACAACGCCGGCGCAGCAGGAGAACGTCACCAAATGCCTGCTTCATGACAGAGGAGGTCCTGAGGGGCTGAGTGACATCCTGAAAGGTTTTATCTCACCACCAGGTGAGATAAAATGGCATTGCTTTATGTATCACTAATCCTTGGAGAGGCTCCCTAAAGATGGGAGAGGCGAGGGGATGTAAACACGGCCTGGGCCGCCCGGGCCGCACTGGGATGCACCCTGGTGGGAAGGAGGGTGAGATGCCAGTGCTGGCCTCTTGCCTCTCCAAGATCAGCAAAGCTGGGCACTCATTAAAGGAGTGAGGAAAGACTTTGTTGAGCAAGAACGACTGCAATCGGGATGAGAGGCCAGCGTCAACTTCCCCTAAACAGAAGGCAGGGGCCAGCTAAAGGCTGGGTACGCTCAGAAGGCACTCGGGATGTTGAGGAGGGTTGGTCCATGACACTCGGTCACCTGGGCGTGATAACTGGTGCCATCCGGAAGAAAAGCAAACTCCTTGTGTCTTTAATATGTTCATGACGATGGTGCTAGCGCCAAGTCAGCCTCGTTGCCTCCCGCAGAGGCTGGGAGCAAAGCCAGAGTGAGAGTCTCCGGAGGTTTGCATTGTACAGACAGCTCCCAGGTCCTTGTGGAAACAGTTCTGGGTGGTGGCAGATTTACATTCTCGAGGGACAGCGAAGGATTCACAGTTGCAAGCTTTCCGAAGTGACGGCTCAACGAGAGGGTCCAGGGGCCTGTCCACCCATCACCAGGCAGCACTGCTATCTCGGGCAGGACCCTGAGGGTGACTGGGGGCATCATCCTAGAGACACAGCCGTTAACAGATAGGCTGGTATTTTTCTAAGTCTCTTAGTGACAGGTGTAGGGTGCAGGGAGACAAAGTCATTCGTGCTGAGAGTCTGCAGTTTTTATAGACCAAAGGTAATGCTGAGTGGAGAAGGGGCTCAGTGCAGGCTGGTTGGTTTAGTCAAGGAGAGACTGCCAGCTCCTGCTGCTGCTGTGTCTGTAGGCTCCTCCCCATCAGGGGACATCACCTCAGCTCTGCTAGTCACCTTCTGGGCACTGCTGTTCCCAATCAGGCATTCTTAACATGCACAGGAGCCCATGGTGGTCAAGGGAGAGCTAAGAGAACGTGTCCTGGGCACATGCATTGGACAAGCCCCGATACTGGGTCATGGTTGAGAAGTCCTGAACCCTTTCACCGTTTTGCTGAAGCCCTGCCCTCTCCTTCAGCTCCGCAGGGCATACAGACCCATGTTTCCACACCGTGTAAGAAGTCAAATTGCCTTGAGGCTGCCATGCTGTGAGGAAGCCCAAGCTAACCACATAGAAAGGTGATGTGGAGGACCACCAAGGCACTAGGCAGGCAAGAGAAGCCTTTCGGGACCTTCCAACACAGCCCGGTAGCCAAGTGAACATGACAAAAATTGTGACTCTAGCCAATGCCATGTGACAATACTGGCCAACAGAATCATGAGAAATAATAGATCACTGTTTGGGGTAGTGCAGCAGTGTGTCCTCTGAACCCCAGTGAATGTCATCTTCCAGAGTATGCTGTCATTAATGAGGATGATGTGGCAGTTTTCGGGACCACACCGTGATCTTGTTGCTTGGATATTATCACCAAAAATAAGCTGTGAGGGAGAAGAGTGAGCTGGGGAAAGAGAACGAGAGTGAGCAGGGGAATGGAAGTAGGGTTCCCTAGAAGCTAGGGCCCCCAGCTCCTATGGAAAACAATTGGAATGGCAGCAGCTCACTCCATATAGAAGCCAAGAGAATCTTGGGGTCCACAGGATGCTGGAAAGGTGTAAACATGGAGGCCCCAGGCCCAGAATGGTTCAGGGAAACTGTCCGAGAAGGTTCTGAAGCATTGTGTGTTCCTCCCCACTGACCAGGACCCCCAGGCTGGAAGGAGTCTGTCTTCAAGAAGGGCAAAGGTGGGCTAGGGGAAACCGATTCCAACTGGGGTGAGAGGGGAGGGCTTTGGGGGCAAGTCCAGGTGGGATGGAAAGAGGAAAGGCCCAGGATACGGTGGCCCTGGAACAGCCAGGGCAGTGCTGGTTTAATGCCCACACCTGGAAGCATCAATTTGGCAACCAACTCTATTACCAGTTAATTTCTAGCCAGGAAAACAGAAACCACCCCAGGCATTTTAAGCAGAGAATATTTAGTGTTGGAATTGACGACAAAGACCTTGTAAAAGCAGAAGGAGCAAATGGGCCAAGAGGGTGTCACACAGAGGTCTGTGGCTGCTCTGGCTCTGCGCCTGTATTGAGCTTCTGCAGACACCACCTGTGTCCCAGAGAAGGGGCACCCTGATGCCCAGCCTCTTATCCCCATTGCCTCTGTTACTAGTGCTGCTGGGGCCGCTGCCACCGTCACTGCAGGACTGTCACCCCACTGCCACCACTGGAGCTACAGCCAGGAGCAAAGTGGCCTCCTCCTATCTCCCACCTTGCCACTTCCCATTGGCAGCACTTAACCGGAAACCAGTTGCAATGGAGCCTGGGAAAGGTAGTTTTCAGGCTTGTAGCCCCTTGAGTACTGAGGAGATCAGGAGGGGCAGGCACCAAGCTGAGGGCCAACAGCGCACTCTAGCACAGAAGCTGCCAACTTAACTCAATGGCTCTTATTTTTCTTTTCCCATCCTTCCAGCAGGACAAGCCATTTGTGGCTGCATCCCCTGTGAATTCCCACAGCAGAATTCACATAGTCAGAACCAGCCAGGGGGACCCTGGAAAGCACAAGTGTGAGTCTAAGCTCTGTGACCTCGCAGGGACTTCTTCCCCATCTGGGCTCCCACGTGATGGTGGGGTGAAGCTCTAAGGTGGATATTGACCAACTCCTTGTGGGGTTGGGGTCCAATGTGGGGAGGCAGGAAGCTGGTTTACCCCTCCTCAGAAGACACTCAGACCAGTTAAGTCTTGGGAGTTGATGTTCAGAGATGCAGCCAGATTTAAGAACGCTGCAGATTTAAGAGCCCCTTAGGATAGCAGGCTCCAGAGAAAATGGACTTACGACTTGGGCAAGGCTGGGGCACGGTTCAGGCTAAAGTTCAGTGTAGGGGCCAAAGGTGACCTCAGAAAGCACCCAGCAGCCAGAATTTGAGGCATCCCCCTGGGCAGAGCTGGTGCTGAGGCTCAGGCCATGGAGTCGTGAAAGGGATGCAGGAAAGAAGGTTCTAGACCAGGGTTTGATGCTTCACTCGCTGGGGCCACACGGACTGAGGCCTGGGTGTGCGCCCCTGGTGCTGATCTGCCCTATGGATATTAAGGTGCCTACTGTGTGCTGGCTGTGGCATCTGCTGTGGGAGGTGATGGTGTCTTCTTGGGAGCCCCATGCTCTGCACTCTGCCCAGTGGCTCTGCCTCTGCCACGTGGAGGCCTTCAGCTCCTAACAGGAATGGAGGACACAGCTACCCATCTCTGCCTCCCCAGCCCCAGCCCAGTGTCTGGCAGGGAGTGGCGAACAGAGGCATGCTGACCCCTGTTTGTAAAGCTTGGTCAGGAGGCCCAAGTGGAATCTGGGCCAGCCTGGGACAAAGGGACATGATGGACACCTCAGGGGATCCTAGGCCACTGGAAAGGCTCCGGGTGGCCCAAGGCTTCAATCCCAGCTCCAGCCTTTTTGGTTTTGGCATCAAAAACCTCAACTGCAAAACGGAACTACTAAAAACACCAAGCCCAGGCTGGAGGATGAAATGGCATATGGCCCTGGTGGGACTCCACGGGGGGAGGCGTGGCCCGAAAGGCTTGGGTCACGTCAGTGATTCCCCTTCTGTTTGCAGGAGCCTGGCATGAGCAGCAGTTCTGAACCCGCTGGGCCGTGCGGTGGAGGAGCAGGTGGGCTTTCCACACAGAGCCTGGCCAGCATGGAGTGGGGGAAGGGAGACTCAAGCTCGTCATTCCGGGGGCTGCAGGTGACGGGTTTGGCGGAGGCCAGGCAGGCCCAGATGGAAGGAGATCTGGCTGCCGGGCTGAGGAGTTTGGACTTGGAAATTTAAACGCCCTTCAGGAAGCCTCTACAGAAGACTGGCCTGTCATTGGCAATTAAAAGAAAACAATGGACCACAGTGCAAGGCAAGGAATGGCCCTTGCAGAATTCAGGTCGGGTGGCTGGGCTCAGGCACAGGCCGGCCCCGATCCCGTGTATCCTGCTCGTGGCCTCCTACCTCCTTGCCCTCGACACCCGCCTCACCCTGGTAGTTTCCAAAGAAGCCCCAAGGACGCTGCCGTGGCCCTGCCCCGCAGGTGGAGGAGCTTTGGGCCTCCTGTGGGAGATGGAGCTTTGCCTGGGCCCGGGAACCTGCACCCGTGCAGGATATGGGCCATGCTGCTCTGCCCTAAGTGGGGAGGCTATTTTGGGTTCAGAACCAGGCTGGATGAATTCTGTTCTTCTGCTGGCAGCCCTGGGAGCTCCACCTGCTCTGGAGAACAGGTTGAGAGCTTCATCAGCTGGTCCTTAAAACCCAGGCCCTCTGCAGAGGCTTGAGCCCGAGCCACTTCCGACCACGTCCTCCAGCTGGAATTGGAGACCCCAGCCCTTCTCTGGCCTGGGCCGGCCACTCAGAAAGTGCCTCCTGACTCCTGCACAGTGGCCAACACCAAGCCAAGAGCTTCACCTTTGTTACCTGGCTTCATCTTCACAAAACCCTGGCGGCAGTAGGCATGATTTCAATCCCATCTTACAAATCTGGAAATTTCCATTTACAGAAGTGACATGATCCTCTCAGGGGTGAGGCCAGCAGGCAGCGGAACAGGGATTGGGACATGAGCTGCGACCCCAGACCCAGTGTGGTTGACCAGGCTGCCATCTGGAGCGTCTGTGGGGCCAGGAGCTGCCTCTCAGACCTGCTCGGATTCAGATATGCACCAATGCACACTTCGGAGGAGAGGTGAGCAAAGGGGGACTCCCTCAACCCTGAAGCCTGCAGTCTCAAAGGGAAAGAGCCCTCCACCCACGTGTACCCACACATGGCGGGCCTGAGTGAGGCTCCCTTCTCTGTTGCAAGCGCTCCCCACACCAGCCACGTGTTGCACTTCTGTCTTTTGTGCAGCCTCAAAGCCTCTGCAACTCTCCTAAGGACCCTAATTTCGCCCCCAGGGCCATCCAGGCCGGGGAGCCTCTTGACAGAAACCTCGAGTGTGTGCAGCATCCCCCACCCACCCAGGCTTCCTCCTCCTTCTGCACAGAGCCTGTTCTCAGAGCTGCTCAGGCACATGGATGACCTGGGATCTACTCTCCCGGATGTGACCCATTGCGCATCTTAAGTGTCTGGGACGTGGTCAAGAAAACAGCGTGGCTTAGCCTCCTAAACCTTTTGGAGAAATAAACTTCACACAAGCACATAGAAGGGCAACAGCTGATGTTGCGGAAACATGGCTCTATTTGTTCTCATAATCTGTATTCAAAATTTCAGTAAAGCCTCCTTTGAAAACAAACAGCAGAATGGTGTGCCGGGCACGCACGACGCACAGTCGAGGGGTGCGAGAACCCGGAGTCCTCCACTTGCAGGGCAGCTGTGAAGGGCTTCGGACCTGCCCCCATTCACCCCTGCTGGGTGTCCCTTGGTTCCTGGTGTCTGTGAGGCTCCAGCAGACCCTAACCCAGCCTTGAGCATGTGAGGCCCTTTCTGAGTGCCCCCACGGGCCTCATCGCAAGCCTATGTGCAGGTGATGGAGAGGTGACCCCGACCATGGTGAGCCAGACCTGAGACCTGGTCCCTCATGCTCCTCCCCACCAGGGGGCTGTGGAGATACTGGGACCTCCACTCATCAGTGTCAACTCAGACCCTGCGTCCAGCAGTCCCGCAAATTTCTGGATGTCTCCCTTTCCCCTGTGCACGGAGATGCGGAAGGACTGCTCCTTCCTTCAGGCAGACTCCAGCCAGGGGCCCACAGGAAGCAGGTGGGCACATGTGGGAGGGGCACTCCTCCCCAGGCACCTCCCATCTTGAGGGGCGTCTCCTGAGCTCCCAGAGCAGCCGGAGAAGGGGACGATGCATCTGTCTGGGAGGGTGGAGGAGCTTGTCCATCATCGGCCTCGTTACCCGCACTTTTCAGAGACCGTGAGGCCTAGAGGTGGCGACTGGTGGTTGTAGATGCAGGGAGAACGGACTCAGGCCTCTGCCTGCTGGCCAGTTCATGGGGTCACAGGCTCCTTCCCTGCTCCGGGTTGGTTCCCAAGGGAAAAAGTGGAAGCATTTTTATTATCCTGCTATCTGGCTCTGGAATTCCCCTTTGGAAGGAGCAATGGCGGGGTGAGCCCCCAGGGTGGAAGGAGGACCCCAGGGGCCTGGGTGGAACCCACTGAGCCGCTGGAAGAGTAGAATGAAGGACAGGATTGAGCCCGGGGAGGAGAGCCCACCTGCGTGTCAGAGGGTGTGCAGCCAGCCCATGCACAGCATCTGCTCCACTTGCGGACATCACACAAGGGTCTGTGGAGGAGAGGGGCAGCGGCTCCTGCCTGGACACTCACAGGGCAGAAGGCAGAGCTGGGCTGGCTGGAGAGGGGCTGAGGAATGCAAGCCGCAGGGTCAGTTGCAGGCTCCAGGCCATATCCAGGGTGCCTGTCGGCTCTTGGGTGCTTGACACAGGCTCTGGGTGCTGCTGTGCAGGTTGAGTCCCACCCAGAGTCCTGGGCTTGGGACCTGGGCTCTGCCAACTATGAGGCAGAGGCCATTTCTGATTGAATCACACAGAGTGGCCACATGGGCTGTGGGAGCTCTGCCAGGCAATCGTGTGCGACACTTCACTACCCAAGCCTGTCTTGGAGACCCTCCAGCACCTGCCCAGTTGCTCCCCAAAGTGATCCCATCCCCTAGGCCCTTAACAATGCCTGCCACACTCCCCATCAGACATAAGTCCCACCAGCTCTGGGTGCCCTGTCCTCTGACATGCATGGTGACATTCACTAGCACCCCTTCCTTTGCCAGGTCCTCCTGTCCCTGACTCTGGGGAACGGGCCTGCTGGCCCCTTCGCCCCTCTGCTGGCTCCCACCATGACCATGGCCTGAATGATTTTTATGTCATTTTTTGGACTTGCCAAAGAACCGCCACATTAGCGTGTGGTGAGCCTGGAGGACAAGCCATCTGCGAGTAGAATCCAGTAGACATGAATCGTCCATTCATGGAATGAGCAGATGGTCTGGGCTCCCCTGGATAAAAGTGTGCTGTTGTCCACACAACAGGAATACGAACTGCTCTGGTCCCTTCTTACAGGATGGAAAGGATGACAAGCGCAGATGGGCGGGTGCCGGCCACCCTCCTGAGCTGTGTTCGTCTGCTCTACCCTTGACACTGCCTCTCATGCCTCAGCTGCGATGGGCTGTCCCTGCTTCAGTTTGGATGGTCCACTGTCACTGACACCATGTATCTGGTTTTTGTAGGAACTGGGCTTGTAAGTTAACTGGGGACATGACTGGGACCACCATCCCTGACCTACTGAATTTTTTGAGGGTGGCACTAATCTCTGCCACTTCCCCCTGCCATGTGATCATTTTTGCTTTGCTGTCCTGGCCAGGGGAGCGGGGAGTATCAGAGGTTTCCTCTTGGCCCTCCCTGCTCTAATGGATCTTCTCCCACAGGTCAAGGAACCCATGTGGGTTCTGCTGACTGCTGGGAATCTCCATCCCAAGCATATGTGCAGGTGGTGGAGAGGTGACCTCTGGCCATGGTGAGCCAGACATGAGACCGGGTCCCTATACTCCTCCCCACCAAGGGGCCGTGGAGATACTGCGACCTCCACTCATCAGTGTCAACTTAGATCCTGCATCCAGCAGTCTGCAAATTTCTGGATGTTTCCCTTTCCCCTGTGCATGGAGATGCAAGTCCATGGCTAAGGATCCCCTTGGGGAAAGCCTGGAGGAGTCACCACCGCCCACACTCGCCATGGGTTTGCAGGTCAGTCCTCACAGATCTGGTATCTCCTTCAGTTTGGGTTCTGGGTCTAAGGACTGGCTTGGGGTCAGAAACCAGCCAAGGGATTGTGATTTGGGGGTGGGAGGTGGCTGCCCTCAGCCTGCTGGTCGTCCGTCCTGGGTACTGTTGGTCGCACCATTAAGCCATGCCTTTGTTAACTGCCTACCCAGCCTGCCTCTGCGGACTGCGGGTTCGAGGAACCACCTCTGCGGCTCTCTGCACAGCAGGCCCCAGCTGCTACTCGGAGTGGCCACCCGCTGAGATAATTGCATCCACCTTGCTTCTGAAGGTTAAGCAGCACCAGCTGTCCTCTATCCCATCGAGACCTTGTCATCATCCCTGTTGCTATTAAGGCCCCTCTAGAAGCCTCTACTGTCAACCCAACCCTCAGAGGAAGCACCACTGAGCTTTTCAACTATGCACCACACCCTCCCCAGTTCTCTGTCACATTGCTGTACGGGGGTCCTTCAGCCCTCCTGGGTTTTCCAGCCTCACTCAGGGCCTTTGGTCCCAGGCTGTCCTCTGGGTGTTCCAAGAATCATTCTAGCACATGGCAGCACTATCTCCTGGGGTCCTGGCTGGGCTATGAAGTTCTCCATCAGGGGTCTCCTGGGGTCCTGGCCGGCCATGAAATTCTGCCTCCGGGTGGGTGTGCCCACAGTGACGGGCTCTCCCTCCTCCTGTGCACATTCTCCCGGTCTTCCGGGTCCAGCCTGGGGCTGCAACTTCTTTGGCATAAAAGCCTTCCCTGCCCATGACCCAACTTGGATGAACCTTGAGGACATTACGTGGAGTGAGATAAGCCAGTAGCAAAAGGGTAAGTCCTGTATGAATCCACTGACATAAGGAGCCCAGAGCAGGCAAATCCACAGAGCCAGTGACACGGTGGCTGCCAGGGCTGGTGGGGAGGGGGCCGTGAGGACTTAGTGATGAATGGGGACAGAGTTTCAATTTGGGAAGATGAAACGTTCTGGAGATGAATGTGGTGACGGGTGTCAATGGCCTCACTGCCATGGAGCTCTACACCCAGAAATGAGAGCTTTCATGGCACGTGTATTTCACCCAATTCTTTTAAAAAGCAAAACCAGGCCTCCACTCCCCTAGCCCCCTAGCACTGGGGTTCGGCCCTTCCCATCAGTCTGGCTGCCTGGAGGGATCGTGGAGGTGGGTCTGAAGGAAGCACCATCTTGTCAGCTGCCGACAGCTTGTGCAGTCTTCAAGCTGGCTGGGGAAAGGGCCACTATTGCCTAAGGGGAAGTGGCCACTTACGCAGGCCCCGCATACACATAGATTTGAATCGAAGCTCTAGGTCCTCACCTGCACCTCCCCAGACTCCCGTCCCAGGTCTCAGGGCTCCTTCCCTTCGCTTCTGAGGTCCTGACCTAGCTTGGGACGCCCCTGGGGGCTGAGAGCCCCACCACGCCCAGCAGTAACTTCTGAGCCGCGTACTCCACACGATCCACCTCTCGCTTCCACCCCCCCAAGTCCCCCAAATGCCAGAGTAGATTATTCGAAAGCTCCAGGGAGGCCGTCCGGCTTTCCCATTTTGATTTCACTGATTGTCACTATCTGTCATCTTGTGAGTGGTGCTCAGAGCAGCCCGGTCCTCCAGCTCCAGGTCCCTCACCCACCAGGATGCTGCGTGGGCTGGTGGGACACCTCCCCTGGGTAGAGTCCCCCAGGCTCACCACCCATGCTCTGCACTGAGGAGGGCAGGACGGGGTGCAGAGAGAGACAGACTCACGGTGCCCTCGCTCCCTAAAGGGGCTAGGCCTCTGCACCAGCGACACTGGTGGTTTATTGTCCCACTGCTGGCGGCATTGTCTCAGGAGGCGCTTCTGAGTCAGAGGACAATTCCTGGGGAGGGACATGCTCTGAACCAGTCTCTGCCCAGCGGGTGGAGTGGGCACCAGGCCTCTGAGGAGGGTGTGGGGCGGAGCGCCCGGTGTCCACTCCTCCCCTCCTTTCAGCAGCCCTGGCTGCCTCCCCTCTCCTCTGCACTGCCTGGGGTGAAGGCCTGTCCCAAACTTCCGGCCCTGCAGTGGTACCCCGCCCCTCCATAGCCCCCACTCCACTGTGTTCTGTAAGTGAAGATGATGGGACAATGGAGCGTCCCCCAAGGCCCCTTCTCCTGCTTCCTTCCCGCCTTCTGGTAGGCATTCTGGGTTGCCCCCTGCCCTGCCTCGGGCCCAGGCTGTCCTGCACAGGCCCTCCTCAGATGGGACAGAGCCCTGGGCACCTGGGAGGTCTGCATGTGCCTCATAGGGATCCCTGAGCCCAGGACTGATATTAAATTGCAGAGAAAAGCACCCCTCCTGCTTTCTGAACACGGGGCCCACACTTTAATTTGCTGCCTGCCCTGCTTTCAGAGTGTTTTCTCAGCAGACAAACCAGGAGGGCCTGCAAGCTGCCAACTGTGGCCTGCACTTCCCACATGCTGATCCCCAAATCTCACCTTCCTTCCCTATCTCCCTTCGTCAGGAAGAGGCCCAGCCCCCCTCTCCCTGCCCAAACCTACGGACTCCAGGGCCCAGTCCTATTAACCTGGGGAGGGTGGGAGTGTTGAACTTGAGCTCACCAGGGATTTCTGTGGTTTTCCAAGATTGCCTGTATGACAGACTTGGGAAAGCTTGCCGGGAGCACAAGCCACGTCCTGCCCGCAGGCCCGGGTTCCACCGCGCCTATGGTGAGCAGGTTGGCATCGACATGCCCATGCCGCTGCCCTGTCCTGGGCCAGACATGTTGTCACGGCCTTGGGTGCCAGGCTAGATGAGGTCTGTCACCTGTCCCCTGCTCATGGAGCCGAGTGTTTGAAGTTCATTTACTGTGTTTTTTCCCCTCAGGGTGTGACAAGTGAGCCCTAGCTCCAGACAACAGTGCCAGAAATCCAAAGAGGGCTGGGCCCTATCCCACTTGCCTGGGGCTCAGGGAGTCCCTCGGCTGTCCCCACCACCCACTCCTCATGTCCCACCCCCCAGCACATGGAGCTGGAGCTGGGAGCTCTCAGGCCCCTGGGGACCCATGTGTGCTGTTTGTTTGGGTGAGAGCTGTGTATCGACAGCAGCCCTCGGAAGAGAGGAGGCGGTGCCAAGTGGGTATCAAGCAACGGTTGGGCACACGCTCCAGATGACACACTCAGGGGTGGGGGCGCAGCCCTCCCCTACCCTGGGGGAGCCACCTCCTGATAATCCCTCCCGTGGCTCCCTGGGGAGGGACGGGAGAACACAGGATGATTGTCACAGATCATGTGCTGGGAGGAGAGCCACACAGACCTGAGGCCGGGAAAGGGGGCGATGAAAACAGCCCTTTGTCCAGGGCCTCGTCTGCCACACACTGGGCTTGTGTTTCTTGCTTTATGACAATTGGGCGAAACATTAGACTGGGACATCAATTATTCAGATTTCACTGTGAGGTCAGAACACAGCAGCTCCGTCCTGTCCCCACCCAGAGAGAATGAGAAGGCAGTGGGAGTCCGTTCCAGGCTGTGAGGATTTAGACAGACTCCTGGGTGGGGCGCCTGAGCCCCCTGCCCCCACACTTGCACCCTCAGGTCTCAGCTGCCCAACCCCCACCAGGTCTAACCCTCCTCTGCCCGCACTGACCAAACTGCTTTCCAGGTATTTGGGTAGCACTGAACACCAGAAGGCATTTAACCATTTTCAGGCAGAAAGTGCAATTGAAGGAATTCTCTGGTGCTTGGTAACCTTCCACCCAACCCTGAAACACACACACACACACACACACACACACACACGTGTGTGTGTGTGCAAAAGGCACTGACACTTCTCTGGCTCTGTTCGCTTGGGCCCCTGAGCCTGATCCCTTACCTGGCCAGCTGCCCCTCATGTGCTGTCCTGAAGCCCCTCCCAAAGCATCATTTGAGCACTGCTGTGGTCCTGGCTGCCATTCACCTTTCTCCTTTCTAATATGTGTTCCAAGCCACACACTGCCCTCCAAGCACTGTTTAACTGTATTCAGAGATTTTGACAGGTTGTGTTTTCACTACCATTCAGTTCGAAAGACTTTTCTAATTCTTCTTGTTATTTCTGCTTTGACCCATGGAATTTTTACAAGTATTCTGTTTGACTTCCACATATTTGGGGGATATCCAGACATCTTTATGTGATTTATTTAGACTTTGATTCCACGGCAGTCAGAGGATATTCTTGGTATAATTTCCAGCCATTTCTAATGTATTGAGACTTGTTTTATGATCCAGCATATGGTCTGTGCATGGAAATAATCTGTTGTCTGCAGTGGGAGATGAAATATTGTGTAAATGTCAATTTGTTCAGGCTGGTTAATGTTGTTCAAGTCTTCTGGATCCTTGCTGATTTTCTGTCTATTGGGTGTTGAAATCTCCCAGTGTAATAGTGGATTTGTCTGTTTCTCCTTTCAGTTCTAACCGTTCTTGCCTCATGTATTTTAAAGCTCTCTTACTATGTGTACGCACACTTCACATGGTGTCTTAGCTTGCTCTGGCCACCATAATAAAATCCCGTAGGCCGGGTGGCTTAAATAACAGAAATGTATTCTCACGGTTCTGGAGGCTGGATGTCCAAGATCAGGGTGGCAGCATGGTTGGGTCCTGGTGAGGGCTCTCTTCCTGGCTTGCAGACGGCTGCCTTCTCACTGTGTGTTCACGTGGCCTCTCTTCAGCGCACGCATGCACAGATAAGGAGAGTCCCTCTTCCTCTTCTTTTTTTTTTTTTGAGACAAAGTCTCACTTTGTTGCTCAGGCTGGAATACAATGCCGTGATCTCTGCTCACTGCAACCATCTCCTGGGTCCAAGCAATTCTCCTGCCTCGGCCTCCCGAGTATCTGGAACTAGAGTCGTGCACCACCATGCCCAGCTAATTTTCATATTTTTAGCAGAGACAGGGTTTCACCATCTTGGCCAGGCTCGCTTTGAAGTCCTGACCTCAGTGATCCTCCCGCCTCGGCCTCCCAAAGTGCTGGGCATCTCTTCCTCTTCTTACAAAGACGTGACTCCCTTCAGATCAGGGCCCCATTTTTGCAACCTCATTTAACTTTAATTAATTCCTGAAGGCCCTTCAGATACAGTCGCCTTAGGGGTTAGGGCTTCAACATATAAATTTGTGGGGGACACAGTTCAATCCATAGCAGATAGTTACACCTTTTGGATGAGCGGACAGTTTTACTAATATGAATACTCCTCTTCATTCCTGGAAGTGTTCCTTTTTCTAAAGCCTACTTTATTTGATATAAATGAAGCAATTCTTACTATGATTAGTGTTCACATTATATATATTTTTCTATCCTTTTATTGTTTATCTCCCTGAGATTTATACTAAAAGTATATTTCTTACAGATAACATGTCTTGGGGAGGTTTTTTTAAACTTGATATGACCATTGCTGCTTTTTAGTTTAGTTTTTTTTTTTTTTTTTGAGACGGAGTTTCCCTCTTGTTGCCCAGGCTGGAGTGCAATGGTGCGATCTCGGCTCACCGCAACCTCCGCCTCCTGGGTTCAGGCAATTCTCCTGCCTCAGCCTCCTGAGTAGCTGGGATTACAGGCACGCGCCACCATGCCCAGCTAATTTTTTGTATTTTTAGTGGAGACGGGGTTTCACCATGTTGACCAGGATGGTCTCAATCTCTTGACCTCGTGATCCATGCGTCTTGGCCTCCCAAAGTGCTGGAATTATAGGCGTGAGCCACCGCGCCCGGCCTAATTCTTTTCTAGATATTGAAATAGTTGGCTTTGAATTCACCATCTTGCTATTTGTCTACCTGTTGTCCATCTGTTCCTTTTTCTTTTTGTTTTTTTGAATCGTGTATTTTAAACACTCCATTTTATTTCCTCCATTGGCTTATTAGCTCTATCTATTACCTTTATTCTTTACTAGTTGATCTAGAGTTTACGATACCTGTCATTCACTAATCAAATAATAGTATACTTGCTTATGTAAGGTGGAAAATCTTAAAGTGATACACTTTCATTTCTTTCACCCTTTGTTTTCCCATTGTTAGCCTTCCATCCCACTGCTATTGGATATGCTGTGTCTACATATGTAATAATTCCACAGCATATTATTATTGTTGTTGTAAATAGTCCACTGCTTCTGAAGACATTTTCTTTTAATGAGAAAAGTTAACAGGGTTTCTTCCACAGCCCTTGAAATATATCCACTTGACTGTCTCTTGCATCTTTTCTGATGGTCATTGTTATTTTTGTTCCCTATACATAAGGTAGTTTTTTTAAAAAGAGGCTTTTGGGGTTCACAGCAAAACGGAGTGAAAGGCACAGATTTCCCAGAGACACCCTGCCTTTACATACTTATCACCTCCTCCCATATACACCCCTGCTACAGCGGTGCCTGTGTTAAAACTGATCAACCTACGTTGACATGTCACTATCAGCCAGTCTACAGTTTACATTAGTTTTTATTCTTGGCATCATTCATTCTCTAAATGATACATTTAGACAAATGCATAATGGCATTTTTTTTTTTTTGAGACGGAGTTTCACTCGTTGCCCAGGCTGGAGTGCAATGGCACGATCTCGGCTCACCGCAACCTCTGTCTCCTGGGTTCAGGCAATTCTCCTGCCTCAGCCTCCTGAGGAGCTGGGATTACAGGCACGCGCCACCATGCCCAGCTAATTTTTTGTATTTTTAGTAGAGATAGGGTTTCACCATGTTGACCAGGATGGTCTCGATCTCTTGACCTCGTGATCCACCCACCTCGGCCTCCCAAAGTGCTGGGATTACAGGCTTGAGCCACCGCGCCCAGCTTGTATAATGGCATTTATCCACCATGATAGTATCACTCAGAGTAGTTTCACTGCCCTGAAAACATCAGCTATACCTGTCTACCCCTCCCTCCCTGAAACCCTTGACCACCACTGACCTTTTCACTGTTTCCATAGTTTTGCTTTTCCAGTGTCATATAACTGGAGTCACAGTCGATAGCCTTTCGCATCAGCTTCTTTCACTTGGTAACATGCATTTAAGCTTCTTCCCTGTCTTTTCATGGCTTGATATCTCATTGCTTTTCATCACCGAATAATATTTCATTGTTGGGATATATGGTATTTTATTTACTCATTTGCCTAGCGAAGAGCATCACGATTGCTCCTAAGAATAAAGCTGTTACAAACACCCATATGCAGGTATTTCACACACAGATGAACGTCCAGTGGACCAAAGTTTTCAATTCCTTTGGGTAAACACCAAGGAGCACATTGCTGTGTTGTATGGCAAGCGTATGGCTAGTTTTGTAAGAAACCACAAACTGGGCTGGGCGCGGTGGCTCACGCCTGTAATTCTGGCACTTTGGGAGGCTGAGGCGGGTGAATCACCTGAGGTCAGGTGTTTGAGACCAGTCTAGCCAACATGGTGAAACTCTGTCTCTGCTAAAAATACAAAAATTATCCAGGTGTTGTGGCAGGCACCTGTAATCCCAGCTACTTAGAAGGCTGAGGCAGGAGAATTGCTTGACCCCAGGAGGCAAAAGTTGCAGTGAGCCAAGATCATGCCCTTGCACTCCAGCCTGAATTACAGAGCAAGACTCCATCTCAAAAAAAGAAAGAAACCACAAACAGTCTTCCAAAATGGCTGTAACATTTTGCATTCCCACCAACAATGAATGAGAGTTCCTGTTGCTCCCCGTCTTCATCAGCATTTGGTGGTTTCGGGGTTCTGGATTTTGGCCGTTCTGATAGGTGTGCAGTGGTATCTCACTGTTGTTACAATTTGCATTTCCTGATGACATGTGGTGTGGAGCATCTTTTCATGTGCTTATTTCCCACCTGCACCTCATCTTTGGCGAGGGACATAGTGTATCTTTTATTGCTGGCTGATTTTGAGATCTTCTCTTTATCACAGATTTTTAGCATTTGAATATAATGATCTTGGCCATGATGCTTTTTGTGTTAATTCTTCTTAGGTTTCAATGCATTCTTCAGAATAGTGTGTTCATATTTTTCATCAAATGTGGAATGTTTTCAGTTATTGTTTCTTTATACATTTTCTCTGCCCTTGACTTCCTCTAGGACTGCGATTAAAGTTATGTCCCTTGATATTGTTCGTTTTTTAGAGACGTTACACCTCTTGACAAGTTCATTTTTTTACCAGCCATTTTTCTCTCTGTGCTTTAGTTTGAATACTTCTAGCACCTTGTCGTCCATTTTACTGCCTTTTCTTCTGTCATGTCACATCTTCTGTTAAGCCCATCTCGTACTTTTTCAGACTTACATTATTATTTTTTTTAAATTTACGTAGAGTACAATAAACTTTTATTTTATTTTGCTTTTTGGTGTACCATCAAAATTGACAAGCTGGTTCTAAAATTCATAGGAAGATATAAGCAACCCAAAAGAGCCAAAGCATTCTTGATAAGAACAAATTTGGGGGTTCACAATTCCCAGCTTCAAAACTTACTATAAAGTCAATGGTATCAACACCATGTGAGTGTAAAATAGCAATAGGCATAGAGATCAATGTAATAGAATTGAGAGTCCACAAATAAACCATATATTTATGGGCAACTGATTTTCAACAAGCTTGCCAAAACATTTCAATGAAGGAAATAATAGTTTCTTCAATACGTGTCACTGGACAACTGGATACCCACATGGCATAAGAATGAAAATGGAACCTTAGCTCATACTATTTACAAAAATTAACTAAAAATGTTTCAAGAACCTAAATATAAGAGCTAAAACTATAATACTTTAGAAAAAACCATAGGCATGAATCTCCATCGTCTTGAATGAGGTTTCTTAGATATGACACCTAAAACATAAAAAAAAAAGATAAATTGTCATCAAAATTTAAAACCTGCATGTTTTAAGGGACACTGTCACAAAGAAAAAACAGCCCAATGTGATGGGAGAAAATACTTGTAAATAATATATTTGACAAGGGTCAAATATCCAGGAAGATCATGTATATATACAACTCTCACAGCACAGCATGCAAAAAACTAAATTGTGAGCAAAATTTGAACAGATATCTCAAAGAAAACATACGAATAATCAGTAAGAACATGAAAGCGTTCTGTGTCATTACCCATCAGGAGAAATGCAAATAAAACTGGTGAGATAGGGCTGGGCGCGGTGGCTCACGCCTGTAATCCCAGCACTTTGGGAGGCCGAGGCGGGTGGATCACGAGGTCAAGAGATCGAGACCATCCTGGTCAACATAGTGAAACCCCGTCTCTACTAAGAATACAAAAAATTAGCTGGGCGTGGTGGCACGTGCCTGTAATCCCAGCTACTCAGGGGGCTGAGGCAGGAGAATTGCCTGAACCCGGGAGGCGGAGGTTGCGGTGAGCCGAGATCGCGCCATTGCCCTCCAGCCTGGGTAACAAGAGTGAAACTCCGTCTCAAAAAAAAAAAAAAAAAAAAAAGATGAGATAACAGTTCACACCTACCAAGGTGGCTATCATCAAATATCTCAGACTGATAAGAGCAAGCGGTAGCAAGAATGTGGAGGCATTAGCACTTTCATACATTGCTATTGGGGATGTAAAATGGTACAGCTGCTTTAGAAAACAGGCCAGCAGTTCCCTAAACAGTTAAATATAGAGTTACCACAGGACCCAGTAATTCCACTCCTAGGTATGGTCCCAAGAGAAAGGAAAACATATGGCCACACAAAAACTTGTACACAAATGTTCCTGGTAGCATTATTCAAATAGTCAGAAGTGGAAAGAACTCATGAATGGATAAACAAAATGTGGTATATCCTTACAACGAAAAATTCTGCAGCCACAAAAGAAAGTACTGAAACATGACAACATGGCCGAGCCTTGATACTATTTAGCGAAGTGATCTCACAACCAGACACAGAAAGCCGCATATTACATGATTCCACTAGTACAAAATGTTCGGAATAGATGAATCCCCACAGACAGAAAGCGAATTGGTGGTTTCCAAAGCCTAGAGGAAGGGACAAGGGAGAGTCACTGCTAATGAATACAGGTTGTTGTGTTTTTTAATCTTAGGAATGATGGAAATGGTCTGGAACTGGGCAGTGATGATGTTTGCATATCTTCTGGATATGTTAAAAACAACCGAACTGTATACTTTAGAATAGTTTTATGCTGTGGGAATTATATCTCAATTTTTTAAATGTTAAAAAAAAATCAATTGGCCATATTCATGTGAGTCTATTTCTGACTCTAATCTATTTCCCTATGTTCCATGTCTTCACCAATATCATACTGTCTTCTTTGTTGTATCTATAATACACAGTAAGTCTTAAAATTGGGTAGTCTGAATCTTTTGTCTTTGTTCTTCTTTTCTAAAATTGTTTAATGTTCAAACACCTTTTGCTTTCAATATAAATTGTAGAGTTATTTTGTCTATGTATGTAAGTATTGCTGGGATTTTAAGAATTTTTTAATGTTTAATTTTTATGGGTACATAGTAGGCATAGATAGGTATGGGGTACATGAGATATTTTGATGCAGGCATATAATCCGTGATAATTACATCAGAGTAAATGAAGTATCTATCATCTCAGGTATTTATCATTTCTTTCTTCTATAAACAATCAAATTATACTTTTAGTTATTTTAAATGTACAATAAATTATTTTTGACTGCAGTCACTCTGTTGTGCTATCAGATACTAGGTCTTATTCATTCTAACTATGTTTTTGTACCCATTAACCATCCCCATTGCTGGGCTTTTGATTGAAATTGTGTTGAGCAGGGGCTGGGCACGGTGGCTCACACCTGTAATCCCAGCACTTTGGGAGGCCCAGGCGGGTGGATCACGAGGTCAAGAGATCGAGACCATCCTAGTCAACATGGTGAAACCCCATCTCTACTAAAAATACAAAGATTAGCTGGGCATGGTGGCGTGTGCCTGTAATCCCAGCTCCTCAGGAGGCTGAGGCAGGAGAATTGCCTGAACCCAGGAGGCGGAGGTTGCGGTGAGCCGAGATCGCGCCATTGCACTCCAGCCTGGGTAACAAGAGCGAAACTCTGTCTCAAAAAAAAAAAAAAAAGAAATTGTGTTGAGTCTAGAGATCAATCTGGGAGAAAACTGACATATCAAATATAGTGAGTCTTCCAATCTGTGAACATAGCATGTTTCTTTATTTATTTAGGGCTTCTTTTATTTCTTTCATCAATGTTTTGTAGTTTTCAGCATATAGATCTCAACCATGTTTTGTTGTATTTATAGTAAATGTTTCATTTTTGGAACTACTATATGTAATTTTTTTAAATTTGTGTTTAAACAATTTTTTAGAGTTCAGTTTTGTTTATTTGTTTTTCATGTGTTTCAGTCATTCACAGGATCCAAAATTCTAAATGTACAAAAGAAATATGTACACTGAATTCTTTCTTTCTTCCCAATCTCTCCATCACCCGGTTTCTCCACAAGCAACAGTGTTAGCGTTTTCTTGGACAAACCCGTACATATATTTTATGCATATCTCGTGTTCTTCTATCTACCTTATTTCTCTAAGAGTTCACTGTATTCACTGTGATATCTCAGAGTAGTTAAAATGTTATCTCTCATTATGAATAAGATTGATTATAGTTTCTGATCCTTTAAGAGACATTTGGCCGGGCGCGGTGGCTCACACCTGTAATCCCAGCACTTTGGGAGGCCGAGGCGGGTGGATCACGAGGTCAAGAGATCGAGACCATCCTTGTCAACATGGTGAAAACCCATCTCTACTAAAAATACAAAAAATTAGCTGGGCATGGTGGCGCCTGCCTGTAATCCCAGCTACTCAGGAGGCTGAGGCAGGAGAATTGCCTGAACCCAGGAGGTGGAGGTTGTGGTGAACCGAGATTGCGCCATTGCCCTCCAGCCTGGGTAACAAGAGCGAAACTCCATCTCAAAAAAAAAAAGAGAGACATTTGTATTAAATTTTGTTTTCTAAATATACATTGCTGAGCCTCAAAAATATTTAGCTAAGTGAAAGCAACCAGACAGAGAAAGCCATATATTATATGATTCCATTTAGACAAAATATTCAGAACAGGTGAATCCCCACAGACAGAAAGCAACTGAGTGGTTCCCAAGGGCTTCACATACAATAGAAACGCAATTGACTTTTGTGTGTTGGCCTTTTATCCTGAAACCCTGCAAGACTCATAGTTAATTCCAAAATCTTTCGTGTAGATTCATTAGGATTTTCCTCATAGACCACTACCAGTGAATAGGAACAGCGCATTTTTCTTATACAATTAATGTACTTTTATTTCTTTTTCTTGCCTAATTGAACTTGACAATACTTCCAATATAATATTAAATATGGGTGACGAGACCAGACATCTTTGCTTTGTTCCTGATCTCAGAGAATGCATTTATCATCACAGATGCCCTTGATTATATTGGGGAATTCTCCATTTCTAGTTTGTGCAAAGATTTTTTAAAATTATGAATGAATGTTGAAAATTTTCAATATTTTCTGCATGAATTGACATTATAATATGGTTTTTCTTCTTTAGCATGCTAACATTGTGAATTATATTGATTAACTTTCAAATATTGAACCAGCCTTGCATTCATGGGATAAACCCCATTTAGGTGTGAGGTATTTTTTTTTTTTTTTTATACAGAGTCTTGCTCTATCACCAGACTGGAGTGCAGTGGCACGATCCGGGCTCACTGCAACTTCCATTTTCCGATTTCAAGTAATTCTCCTGCCTCAGCCTCCCAAGTAGCTGGGACAACAGGCACATACCACCACGCCCGGCTAATTTTTTGCACTTTTAGTAGAGATGGGGTTTCACCATGTTGGCCAGGATGGTCTCGATATCTTGACCTTGTGATCCGCCCGCCTCGGCCTCCCAAAGTGCTGGGATTACAGGCGTGAGCCACCGCACCTGGCTGGTGTGAGGTATTTTTAAAAATATATTTCTGGATTGTATTTGAGTATATTTTGTTGAGGTTGTTTGTGTCTCTGTTCATGTGGGATACTGGTTTGTAGTCTTCTTTTCCTACACTGTTCCCTGGTTTTAGTATCAGAGTAGTGATGGCCTCATAAGTTGAGTTGAGAAGTGTTTCCTCCTATTTTATTTTTCTGGAAGAGATTTTGTCAAATTGGTGTTATTTCTTCTGTGTTTGGTGGAATTCACCAATAAGCCTAGAAATTTCTGTTCCCAAATAATTTTAACGGCAAACTTAATTTCTTCAAATGACATAGGGCCACTCGGCTTGTCTGTTTCTTCTTGCATGCTTTTGGTAGTTTATAGCTTTTAAAGAGTTGTTTCATCTAAAATTTAAAATATAGGTACGTACAGTTGTACATGGTACAACATACATTGTAATCCACAGTGCAGCTATGTGAATCTGCTCTGCCTCTGCTTTCTCCATGGGCTTGTCTGGGACCTGAGGTTGTGGTCTACCATTAAGCTCAATTCTCAAAGCCTGTGGTGTGCTGTGAGGGACAGATTCATGGAAATGCAGCTCAGAAGTGAGCCTGGAAATTCATACACAGCTCGATGGGATTACTCGCTTGCGATCTTCTCTTTCTGTGATCTCCAGCTCTATGAACTTCCCTTTCTCATCCTGTGGCCAGAAAGCCTGGGCTTTGGTTTCTCACTCTGCTGCACACTTCCACAACTGTGGCTGCATCCAGGGTCGATCTGTGGGAGGGTACAGGGAGAGAGAAACAATGACGCTTTGTCTCACACCCCTGGTACCGCGGCGCTTCTGGTCAGAGAAGGATTCCTGTCCATTAGAGTTCCTTCCAACAGCCACTGCCATTGTCGCCCCTGGTGCTGCGGGATTGCTTCAGGCTGGGAGGGAGAGGACGGAAAAATAACCAGGGTATTCCCCGAACTCTCTGACTGTCAGGAGTCCCCTCTCCTGCTCTTCAGAGCAGAAAGAGAGGGCTTCTCTTGGAGTGTTCCTTGTCAACACCCATTGTGCCCTCCCAGGTTTTGGGGGAAGGGGCTTTGAGTCCAGGCTGGGTACTACTGGAGGAAAAGTAAATGGGAACTACACCACTAGTTGGTGGCCCCGCAGGTTTCTGCATTTTCAGAGTCCTCGGGTGGCTGCCCAACGCCTTCTGTCCAGGAAGCATCGTTTCACTCAGTGGAAAAGCAGGTGAAAGTTGCTTATTTCATCTCGCCCAGATCAGGAACCTACCCCCATCTAGTAAATTTTTAATTTCAGATAGGGTATTTTTCCAGATCTAGAGTTTCCTTTTTTTTTTCTTTTTCTTTTTGTGATTTCAAACCTCGTCTTGTTATGTTAGCTTTTTTGGGGGACGGAGTTCACTCTTGTTGCCCAGGCTGGAGTGCACTGGCATAATCTCGGCTCATCGTAACCTCCGCCTCCTGGGTTCAAGCAATTCTCCTGCCTCAGCCTCCTGAGTAGCTGGGTTTAGAGGCATGCACCACCACACCCGGCTAATTTTGCATTTTTTAGTAGAGGCGGGGTTTCTCCATGTTGGTCAGGCTGGTCTCAAACTCCTGACCTCAGGTGTTCCACCCACCTCGGACTCCTAAAGTGCTCGGATTACAGGCATGAGCCACCTTGCCCAGCCTATATTTGCATAAAAAAAAAAATCTTCGAATGTATCTGTAATAGTTTTTTTAAAGTCTATGATACTAATTCTATCACCTCTGCTTTTTCTTGGTCTGTTACTACTGATTCATTTTTTTTTTTTTTTTTTTTTTTTTTGGTTTTGGGTTACATGTTCCTGCCTTTCTGCATGTCTAATAATTTTTATGGAATGCTGGACTTGAAAAATTATACTGTTGATTATCTGGATTTTGTTGTCTTCCTTTAGAAAGTGTTGCATTTTGTTCTGATAGGCACTAAATTCCTTCATGAATCAACCTGAAACTTTCAAGACTTGTTTTAAAACTTCATTAGGGCTTTATCTAGGGTCATTTCTTTCTGTGTTCTCTATTGAACTACAGGCACATGCCACTATAGAGAGGGGATACATTCTGAGAAATGTATGTTAGGCAATTGTGTTGTGCAAACAACACAGAGTGTTGAGTGCTCTTACACAAACCTAGATGGGATAGCTTGCTACACACTACAGGCATGCAGCACCATGCCCAGCTAATTTTTGTAGTTTTAGTAGAGACAGGGTTTTGTCACGTTGGCCAGGCTGGTCTTGAACTCCTGACCTCAAGAGATCCACCCACCTTGGCCTCTCGGAGTGTTGGGATTAGGCATGAGCCACCACGCCTGACCTATGAACTCCTTTTTCTGCCTCCCCAAACTCCAGTTGCTGTTTCCTCAGCTCAGCAAGACTACTGTTCTCTGCTGGATTCCCTCTCTGCACAAGGGTTGGGAAATGCCCGCAGGCAAGGAGCCAGGTGGCCTGTAGGGCTCGTGCTCTCTGCCTAGCTGCTCTGAGGGGTCACGTGCCTGCACTGCCTGTTGTTTGCAAATAGTCCTTTCATATATTTTGTCTGGTTTCCTTGTTCGCAGCAGAAAGGCTCGTCTGATGCCAGTACTCTGTCTTAACTAGAAGTGAAAGTCTGCTTATTTTAACCAGAATTACTGAATTATTGGACTGCTTTGACGTCATGCAGACAAAGCTCTAAGGAGCTTTTTAAATATGTTACCCGGTGGAGCATGATGGCTCTACCTGTAATCCCAGCACTGTGGAAGGCTGAGCAGGGAGGTTCTCTTGAGCCCAGGAGTTCAAGGTTAGAGTGAGCTTTGATTGCACCACTGCACTCCAGCCTGGGGGACAGAGTGAGACCCTGTCTCTAAAAAGGGCCGAAAATTAAAGTGTTATCTGACAAAAGAGAGAGCCTCAGAAATTCAATTGAAGTAAATATTGTGCAGCCTGATCTCATTTTTAGGTAAATTTCTGACACACTCCCATGAAAGCATCTTAGGGAGAGCCAGTGACTGTTTCTGAGAAAAGGACTGTCATACTCTAAGAAACGGCTGTATAATCATATTTGCAAAGGAATTAAACACAAACCTGCACTCTTGTTACTGCAAAAGTAACATCATTGAAAGTTTAGAATGTAATGGCGAGTCCTCCAAAAGCATCACCCACAGTCCCCATCGGTTAGAGCTTGTCACTATTGTACCAGCTAAACATGTGCACTCTGTTATCACTATATCCACACAAATATTCTTGTATGAAAATTAACTCATAATGTATGACTTCTACAAATGCTGTATTTGAATCTCCCTAGCAGGGTGGGTCTGATGGAAGGATTATGGTGGTTGTTAATGACGGAAATTTGCAAGCCAGTTATTTGCTGCACTGACCTGAAGTGGGCGTGTGCCGCTTGCAGATGGCGGCAGGATGGGTGTGGAATGGACGGGTTGACTGAGAAGCTACTGAGGGCTGTGACTGCCGGGATGGTAGGGGAGTGTCGAATTTCCCCTGGGCGTGCAGTGAGGCACAGGGAAAATCCATGCACAGGGAGAGCCGATCCACGATCTGACCAGCCCTGCCCCTCCTTCCCCCAGGAGAGAGGATGGCAGACAGAGACACTTATGGACCATCTGTCCCAATAGTCCATAGAAGCCTTCTGGAGTCACAAATTTGCTGTAAGTTTATCTTCATTTTATTTAAAAAAATAATGTTGTGAACCAGAATTAAATAAAAGACATCAATTCAAGAAAGTTATATTGTGGAAATAATTCTTTTTAAAGACAAGTTATAAAAAGACAGGATCATTGGACTAAGAAACTTAAGACAAAGGCTTGTTGCTGTGAAAACGCTTAATTATTTAAATTTGACCTTCTTGGCAGTCAAGGCAAAAAAAAAAAAAAAAAAAAAAGGCAGGGAGGTGGGGGAATGAGGAGCATTACAAAGCACTTGCTATCTAGCACAGTTCCGCGACTCCTTATCAGAAACCCTTGGGGATGGATGCTTTTGATTGAGAACACTTGGAGTTTAGACCAGTAGTAAAGCGCATATGTACGTTAAGTAACACCCCAACGGGATCAGGGTGGCAACTCATGACCAAGCGAAAACTCATACATCTTTGCAGCGAAATGTGCAAATATTCACATTAAGACTTTACCTATCCTCATATCTGACCAGGTCAGGTTTTGCCACCAAATGAGTTTACCATGAACTTAAGGAAAAAATCTTGTTTTTCAGGAATATTTAGAATTTGGAACTGTGCATTAGAGACTGCAGACCTGTAATAGAAGCTGCTAATTAATCTCTAGGGAGGGAGAAATGTTTTCCTACTTCAGAAATCTAATACCATGTGGACTTCAAAGATATTGCACAACAAAATGAGCAGGTTCAGCAGTGGATGTTCTACCAAAAAAAAAAATGCATTGTGTCAACAAACCCTACTGAACTCTACTGGACGGGCACGTGGCCTGCACCAGGACGCCAGGAGGGGCAGGAGAGGGCAGCATGCAGCCCTGGATGCGGGATGGCCTTTGCCCTTCAGGTACACATTGGGGGGTGGTGTGCTGCCTCGGGAGCTGGAGCACAAAGACGGCAGGGACTGAGTCTTGGGAGGAGGCCAGGGACTGAATCAGAGGAGGCTCTGCAGGGCAGCACCAGGTGTAGGGTGTTTGTTTGGCTGCAAGTGACAAAGTCCCAGGCTCAAGCTGGAGGAGAAACAGGGACTGAGGGTCTCGTAGCAGGAAGTGCAGAGGCAGGGTGGCAGTGGGTACCCTGTGCCAGGCTGCAGGGTGTCTCCTTGGGTGTAGCCCTCCTCAGGGTGTGACCCCACCCTCGGCTGGTAAAAGATGTGATATCCTGACAATGGCAAGTCCAGTGGAACATGCTAGACTATTTCTTCCTGTGGGTCTTTTTTTATCAGAGAGGAAACCTTAGCCAGGAACTCCCAGCCGACTTTTGTTTATGTCTCATCAGCCGGACAGGGTCCTCAGCCTCCCAGCAAGTGGGGAGAGAGTCAAACAGCTGGTAGTGGTCAGCCAGGATGGTTCCCACATCACTGGCAGGGAAGGGGGGCACATCAAGGTGGGCCTCAAACAGCGGGGAAAAGGGGTCACGGCCAATGGGCCAGCCACCATTGCGCCCACTGGGGTTGGGGAGAAAAGTATGGGGGGACAAGACAGGTTTGAGGGAGGTCAACCCTAAAACCCTGGGGTAGGGCTGACAACCCAGAGAAGTCCTGCGCCTGGAGCTAGTAGGCAAAGGGGCAAAAAGGGGCTGGGTGAGTCTGGTCGGAGCTGCTCCTTCAGCGTGGAGAGCCTTGGGAAAGCAGTGGGTTTGGGGCTGGCAGGAGTGAGGGGCCAGGCCCCAGCTCAGGCAGTGATGTGGGGCCAGGTCAAGGCAGCCTTCAGGGCTGCAGGGCCGAGTGCATCCCAAAGCCCGCCTACTCCACACCTGTGCAGGGAGGGCAGGTGCGTCTGCTGTACCTGTGCACCACTGCAGTCTCTGGAAGTGACGGTTGCTTCCCCCACACCAAGCAATGCAGTTCTCCAGTTCTCTGCAGACACCAAACAGATGTCCTACAATGAAACTCAATTCTGACTCCATCTACCTAGATGGCATCAGACCCCACAGGTTAAGGGCTGGGGTCAGTCCCACAGGGCTGCCCCGCGCCATCGGATGCTCACCGAAGGTCCAGGTTGTCACCTGTGCTTCTGACCAACAGACTGTAAATCAGGGGTTCCCACCTCCCTGGGTTCAAGCATTTACTAGAACATCTCAAAAAACTCAGGGAAATGCTTTACTTACGCTTACCGGTTTATTTTAAAGGACTTTCTAAGAGATACAGGTAAACCGCCAGATGGAAGACAAGCACGGGCAGGCAAAGGGGTCGGAGCTTCCAGGCCTCTCTGCGCGCCACCCTCCAAGCCCCTTTGTGATCTCCCAACCTGTGGTTTTGGGTTTTTATGGAGGCTCCATTACATAGACCGATTGACTATATTATTGGCCATTGGTGATCAGCTTGACCTTCAGCCCTTCTCCCTCTCCAAAGGGGTGTATGGAGCTGAAATTCCAACCCTCCAATTACTGGTTGGTTCCCCTGGCAATGAGCCCGCTCCTGAGTCTACCCAGGAGTCCCCAGCCACCAGTCCCGCTCAAGAGCACACAAAAAGACACTGATGGCTTTAGAAACTGTGTGCCAGGAAAGAGGGTGTGGAATCTACAAAGACCAAATGCATATCCCTCATGATAGCACAGCATCGCAATGCCGAAGTGCAGGAAAGTGTTCAGCCTTCTGCACTGCTGATCGGGTACCTTCGACACATCTACCTCCACAGCTACGTCTTCACAGTGACCGGAAGGCCAGGGTCAAGTGTAGGATCCTGGGATCCATTCTGCACAGAACTGTGGCCCCGGCTCCTGCTTCTTGCCCATCCCGCAGCCCTGCTAGCAGCCCAGCCAGCCCAGCACAGCCCATGTGGGGATTATCACTGCAAGCAGCTGCACCTTGTGGCGCAAGGCCCACAGCTCTGCACCCGAATCAGGACGAGACCCGGGGAGGCCCACGAGGCCCAGGTGGAGGTGTCTGGGGGGAATTCTAGGCCCAGGGCCAGCTGTGTGGTGTAGAAGGGTCACAGGTCTGGATGGGCACATCTCCTGGGCCCACAGACTCCTAGCCTGTGAGGAGGGCACTGCTGGAGGAAGGCCTGGAAGAGGGGCTCCGACAGTGGCACTGACTCCTTACAGGGGTGCCAGGGGAATGCAGGGAAGGAGGGGAGGGAGGCCTCTAGAGGGACACTGCAGCACCTGGCCTGGGCCAGGAGGAGCGTGGTGCCCCCTTCACCAAGATGGGGCCTTCCAGGGAAATAGCCGGGCACACATTCTTTCCACGTTAGTGTGGAGTCTTGGTCTTTTTTTAATGGCATAATATTCCACAGAGCAGATGATGCCCCATCATGCCCGGGCATCCCGTCACCCCAGAGTGCAGGCCGTGCTGTTCCGAGGTTTAGGAAGGAGGGAACCCAAGGTTACACTCCAAATAACACTCAGGCCAGGGAGGGCTCTCTCTTCTCCATTTGGGGTATTTCTAGTTGGCTTGTTTTCTTGTTTGTGGGAGGCTTGAGCAGGACTGGGGGCTGCAGGAAGGCATAGGCAGCATGGGCAGAGCAGTCTTGCCCTCTTCCTGGTGTGAAAGCTACGCCCCTGGAGGCAGACCTCCTGGTGGCTGGAGGCCCTGGGTCAGGGGCTCCCTTTTCTTCCTGCAGCCGAGGTGGCCCGGGCTGAGGCTCTAAGTCAGAGCCATCCATCCATCAACTGCAAGAGAAAGGAGAGCGTGGGGGCCCTGGGCTGCAGCAGAGACAGAGGGACCAGGCTCTGGGTGAAGCTGTGGCCTGGGTGCTGGCCGTCCCTGGTAGGAGTGCAGTTGGGGGCCCCTGCATGATAGCCCTCCTCCAGGACACTATGACGACAACTTGGCATTAGTCTGTGCCCCACCGGCCCCAGACCACGCCTGGCCTGGCTTCTGCTATGTGGGGTTAGATGCGAGGATGCTGGGCCCCTACCGGGAGGAAGGAGGTGGGGCACACCCGCCCAGCCCACCACCCACCCTCTGTTGTCACGTGTCTGCCCGCCAGCAGGAGGCCCACAATGCGGCTGTGTGCAGCAGCTGGCTCTGAACACACGCAGAGTGTCTGGGGCAGTCCTGGCCAGCAGTGCCAGCCCTGGAAGCCAGAGATGCCAGGCCGGGGAGGGAGGATCCACCCTGCCCAGCACCTCCAGGGCCTGGGGCCAGGCGCTCTCCAGGAAACACCTGGGCTGGCCAGGCTGCTTCAGGGGACACCCAGGACCCCTGGGGGCTGTGTCTGACGAACAGGAAACTTTCAGCAGAGGCCTGGCTGTCAGTCCCTAACTAGCAGAGCCTGTGCGGTACCCTGGGACTGCCTGGCCACCAGCTGGACCAACTCAGCCTGCCTTGGGATTCCTATCAGAGCTCCCTGGTTCCGAGTGAAATGAGAAAAAAAGAGGACAGCTTTGCTAATGTCTGTCATGCTGAATGTTTCTATTATTTTTAATGTGGGTTTTTTCAAATGTTAAAACACCCTTTTTAAATGAAATGAGTACGGTACACAGAGATTGTTTTTATGACGACATTCTTAATCAGCAAAATTGAAAGTCACCAACTCTATTTTCAGCCTTTATAAAAATGTGGCTCCTGAAGCCCCCCCAGTGTTGACCCTTGGTGCTGGCTGGGCTGGCTGGGTGCCTCGTGCAGGCGCAGCTGGGCAGCCTCGAGGAACAGTTGGCGGGCGGCAGCCGGGAAGGCATGTCTGGAGGTCCCCGTGTGGGAAGCCTCAGAGTTTGTCCGAGCTGGATGGGGGTGGGGGCTCCCCTGAGCTGGGACCTTCTCCCCTCTGGACCAGGGATGGCACTGACTCTCCGTTCCCGGGCCCTCCCCAGCCCCACTGCCTTTGTCCACCTTGAGAACACCTGTGCGGCCCTGCACAGCTCCCCTGCAGCCTGTGTGGGGCAGGGCAGGGCCCTTGTGTCCAGCCCGGCTCTCAGGAACACCCTTGGCGATGCTCTTCCCTTGGCAGACGAGGGTGGCATCGGTGGGCTCTCTACAGAGTCCATCCTCTGCGGGCTGCCCTAGCTTTGCTACAAACAGAGCATTGAAAAACTGCCTTCCGTCAGCCATCGGGGACCAGCCCCTGCCTCGTGGGGGTGGCCGCTGTGTGTGGGCAGGCAGAAACAGCCCATCTGCCAGGGCTGCCCAGTGGCGAGGTCCCTTGGGGACCCTGCAGAGAAATGAGTGGGGGGCCTCACCATGGCCAGCCCACCAGGAGATGTCATCTGGCCTGGAGCAGGTCCCCGGGGATTAGGCCATCTGGAGTGAGGGGCCAGCAGGGAAATGGCTTCTCCTTCACATAAATGTTTAAGAAGCAAATCCAGGGAAGGCCTGTTTTGGTTATTTTTTTGAATGACACAGTAACGTGTCAAACTTAATTTAAGAAACACCCTCAGATATTTTTATTTCCTTTTCGCATTGGATTTGCGTTGAGGTTGTTGTTGTTTTAATTTTTTTATAAAGACAGGTTTCACAATATTGGTCGGGCTGGTCTTGAACTCCTGACCTCAGGTGATCCGCCCACCTTGGCCTCCAAAGTGTTTGGATTAGAGGTGTGAGCCACCACGACCAGCCTGCATTGAGGTTTTTTAAAAATGCAAAAAGGTCTTTCTACTGGGTCTGAATCTTGCAAGGTTTTTAACCCATTTTAGTCCTGTGAATAATTAGGTGCAATTAGTTGCTGAGGTGGCCTTCCCCACACCGGTGGAGAAAGGCCCAGCCCTGAGGGGCTCTGGGACTCAGGAGACAGCATCTTACGGGAACCCCCTCTCAGGGAGGGATCGGTGAAGAGATGCTCTGGGCTCAGAACATTCCCCGCCATCTGGCCTTTCTGTATGCATGGGGCGGGGACCAGTGGGAACTGGGGACAGAGGGAAGTCTGCACACCCGCCCTGGACACCCTGAGGCCCATCTTGGGTCCCCTAAGTCCAGACCAACCTCCCAAGAAGCTCAGAGTCTGGTAGGAAGCCCAGGAGGCAAACAAACAGAAACAGCCCTAAATAACTGCACAGTGCTCAGCTGCCAGGAGAGTATGTGGGCAGAGAAGGCTCCCCGAGCAGAAAAAGGATGTCCAGGGATGTACTCCAGGCCAGGGAGCAGCGTGTAGGGGTGCCGGGAGCGGCACGTTCTGCAAAACGCAGCATGCCATCTGGCGGGAGGGCCACTCCGCACTCCCTGGCCATGAGTCAAGTCGCCCAGGGATGAGCTTCTGTAGAGCAGGAGTCCCTGGCTCTTCGGCTGAGGGAGGACCTGCAGGCTGGGGAAGAGGGCGTGAGGGCGGCAGTTGGAAGTGGCTGGGGAAGCAGGCGCAGGTCGCCTCTCCAAGGCAGTTGTCTCTTCTGTGAATCGAGAGCAGTGCGGGAGACAAAGTAACAAGCACTGCCAATGCGGTGATCCTTGGGGAAATCGAGCCACTGGAATCTTCTGTAGGAATGGGGGTGCTGCTGGGATGGGGCCACTGCCAGGCACAAGGGGCTGAGGCACACAGCAGGACAGGCTCCAGACCATCCTCAGATGGCCTGAAGGTGACCTTGGCCCCTCAGCTGCCCTGTGTGTGTCCCTCTGGCCTTGGCCCAGAAAGGAGATGGTGCATGCCTGTTTCTAGATCTCGTTGCTGTGGGGTCCCTGAGCTGTGTCTGCCAGGGACAAGCGGGGGGCACCTTGCTCGCTTTACAATTCCCACTGTCCAGTGAGAATTGGAGCTCGCTGGGTGCCACACGCCATTAGGACCTGGGTGGGTGATGGGGGTGTGGAGGAGGGGAGGGGGACCGTGGAGGGGAAGGGGACCGTGGAGAACTGGATGAAATTTCCCGAGGCTGGCTGGACATGCCGAGTCATGAGTGTCTCACTGAGACGGGGCCATGGGGGCCTGGTGAGGCCCAACGATTATCCCCAGAGCCTCAGAGTGCCTGCAGGGCAGTGAGAGGCAGCACTGAAGGTGAAGGGAGTGTCATCTCTAAGCGAGTTTAACCTAAAATAGAGCCTAATAGCTAAATGACAGACGCTTAATTTCTCACAATATTTCTGTCATTTTGCTGGGACAGATATTCTTGGTTTGTTCAAGAACAAGGTCTTTTTTTTTTTTTTTTTTGAGTCATTATACAGCATGAAAGAGACCACACCCCAAACAAGACTGGGGCAGTGCCAGGCCCCTCAGCCAAGCCAAGAGGCATCACGCTACCCACGCAGCCTCTCATCCCAGAGCCCTGAGCCACGCCCAGGCCTGCCTGGCTGGAAGAGGGGCTGCAGGGGCTGAGTCCACCTGCGAGTGGGTGAGGGGAGGCAATCTCAGGCTCCTTTAAAGCCTTGCCTCCCAACTCCTCACTCCCAAATCCCTCCAAAGGAGATCAAATGACTCCTATAAAGATTAAAGATCACACACCAGCACGAATGCATGTGAAAAGTGACAGGAACACAAATTCACGCAATGAGGTCCCAGACTTTTGTCCAACCACCCACCCACCACCAACAGAGTGATAAGGCCCAAGAGGGCGCCCTGCCCACATGACGTATTGCTCTGCCTTAAAACGTCACAAATGGAGTGTGGGACACAGCGGACTCCTGCATTTGCTTTCACTGGTTTTTAAAAGGCGTTTCCAAGCACTCACCACTGCCTATGGAGTGTGGCTCACCCTCTCCGCTCACCCCAGAACACAGTTTAAGAACTAAGCTATTGAAGATGGACCCTTCCCCAAGCCCCAAGCCTAGCTCCTTTCCATTTCTAGCCCAGCTAAGGGATATGACCACAGCCCACAGCAGTAGTATGAGTGGGAGCCTGGAGCCAGCCTGACCTGCACCCCACTCCCCAGCCAGGCACAGGCTGGAGTGGGAGGGCACTGCCTGAGAACCTTCAAAAGGAAGGCCATTGGGGAGGTCTCCAGAAACTGGCAGACAAGCAAATAATGGCTTTTCCCCTCAGTGAGGCCCTGAATGGCTTTGCCAGTTCCTGCTCCTGGTATAGCCTACAAGGCCAGTCTCACCAGGGAAAATGGGATGCTGCATCCCAGGTCCCATGGGGATGGAGAAGGGCTGCCCACGGGGCCTGGCTGGGCTGGCCAGGGTGGCTGTACCCAGCGGTCAGAGTTCATCTTCAGCCTGTTTCTGCAGGGTCAGGCCTGGGAGGCGCTTGCCACCAAGGTCATAGTCCAACCAGCTCAGCCAGCGATGTCCAGCATGAGGTTGGCTTCATGCCATGGGACGAGGCCAGTGGTCAGGGTGGTGCCTTCCTGGGAAACTGCTCTCTGTAGGAGAGAGAGCCATGGTAGAATGACTGCAAACAGTTTGCAAGCTGGAAGGGCTTGGTGGGGTTGGGGTGGAGGTAGGGGCAAGGGCGCTTAGAAAGCAATCAACAGCACCTGGAGGGGACCCACACCCATGTTCATGCAGAGGGCACCTGTGGGCAGCTTGGCCAAATTCTCCCAAGAGGCCAAGTAGCGTTCCTGCCCAGTGAAATGCAATCCACCTTCTTCCTCTCCTCTAGTCATTATTTATTTATCTGAAAGATGCTTTTATGACAATAATTCATAGGCAAATAGGTGTCCCTAACGAGGCCATTCAGGAGCAGAGAAGGGGACCAGGCTTCCCTGCTGGTGTGCTGTGGGAGGGTGACAGCCGTCTGCTTGCTTCAAATGCTTTGGAGAGCCCTCCTCCTGCTTCAAAACTCCTCCCAGCCTTTCTGTTTCTGCTCCAAGGCATCACAGTGCAGCGGCGTTCGGATCACATCCTACTTTTACAGGTGAGGTGGCTGAGGCCTCCACTTCCCAGGTTACAGGGCACCTGCCTGGAGGCAGCCCTGCAGCCAGGCCTGCATCCGCTCCCTGGGCTCTGGCACAGCTGACCGTCTGAAAATTACAACTCCCTGTTGTTGCTATGGTGACTGGCTGTGTTATTCTATCCTGCAGAGCTGTGTGCCCTACCTTGCCCAAGACGGTCTGTTTTTGCAGGAGAAAGTCTCTGTCTCCAACTCTATCTCCAAGTGTGTGTGTGTGTGTGTGTGTGTGTGTGTGTGTGTGTGTGTGTGTGTGTGAGAGAGAGAGAGAGAGAGAGAGAGAGAGAGAGAGAGAGAGATGGGCCCTGTACACCGCCCTTCCTGCTGCCCCCTACCTTTTCCCTGGGCCCAGTGGACCTTCTGTAACTGTCCAGCAGGCTGCCAGGGTCCCTGAGATACTGGGCCCTATTCCTTTCATAGGACACTGACTCTGGGCCACAGGCACTGGCTGTGCAGGGGGCTCTCCCTCGTGGCACCTTGTGAGGTCAGATCCCTGCCTCAGTGCACAAAACGCACCCGGTTCTTGTTTGGTCTGCAGACTACCCCGTGACATGGAAGGACGGACCATAATTATTTAACCAGGCTCTCTAGGTGGAGAGTTGGGCTGTTTCCGATCTCTGCTTGTCACAAACAAATCCGAAAAATAACCTTGAATATATGTCATTTTGCACGTGTGGGAATAGTTGTAGAATAAACTCCCAGAAGTAACATTATTGGGAAATTAGTGCATGCATTTCTAAGTTTGGAAATTTTTTCAAATTGCTGTCCGTTGATATCATGCATTGTGAGCCTAGAACAACTGAACTCAACATTTTACCTGGATTATTTTATTTCATCTCACCGTGGCCCTAAAATGGAGGTTATTCCGATCCTGGCTTTACAGATAGGCACACAGATGCTCCGATAAACTCAGCCACATGCCAAATCGCCATCTGGGCTGGTGGGGTGGGGCCAGGATGGACCCTGAGTCTCCAGGCCCTTCAGGCCCTTTCCTGAGGGCATGCAGGCCCAGCCCTGAGGCACCTGCCCTGCCCAGAGGGCCTGGACCCTTGGCCTGTTGTCCAAGTCCCATTCAAGCATTCAAGCCTTGTGTGCCAGGAGCCCGAGGCTGGGCCCTCTGCACACCAGCCAGGCTCTCCTGGAACCAGTCACTGGCTACCCGACGTGGGGCCTTGCGATGCACAGTCCTTCTGCCTCCCAGGCTCTGTCCCATGAGCCACTGTCCTTAGCCGGGCTGGCAGTTTGGCTCGCTGTGAGGGGCCTCCTTGCTCAGCCCTCTCCCAGCTCCCTGGTCTTCTTCCAGGCCAGCTGCACACTTTGGGGTGATGCCCTCTGGTTTCCGCATCTTTCCCGGGGTCTGGTCAACTCCTGGTCAGACTGTGAGTTCCGAGAGTCAGGGCCCGATTCCCGGGCCCAGCGTGATGCTCACCAAGCTGGAGGCAGGAGAGGACAATGGGGGAGGCAGGGCCGGACAGGGGAAGCTTGGAGCCACCGCCTTTCCCAGGAGGGCCCTGGCTTCCTCTGAATCACAGCATGGTTAGCATGCAGGGAAGCGCGCCGGTGCCCCCGCCTGCATTTGCATGACAAAAGCGCCTGCCCAACGGCTCTCGGCGGCTTTGTTGAGAGCTGCAACCCTGCTCAGGCTGAGCCTTGGGAATTGTTCCCCGACACTGGTTGTTCCTGAGCTCCACAGCCACCCCAGCCGACAAAAGCCACATTGTGGGGCTGATGGCAGCTGCCGGCACCTGCTCCCTGCACGGCCGATGACTCGAGGCTCCTCGAGGCGCCTGATGCCTTTGCTAGGGACACAGCCGAGGGCAGCCCCCAAGGCCCCAGAACACATTGTCGGGGGTGGGGTGGGCAGTGGGGGAAACCTGCCTGGTTCCCAAAGGGCCTGGGGAGATGGCCTGGGCAGTGGTGAGGTGAGGACTCCAAGGTCACCAGTGGCTAATGGTGTCCTAGGCTGGAAGAGGGAAGAAAAGCACAAACCCCAAGTGTGGCACCCACGCTGCAGCACTGCATTATTTGTTGCTTTGCTCACAACAGGTGTTTTTCTTACTCTTCAGGTGGGGAAACAGGCTCAGAGAAGTTCACCAGCCAGCCCAGCATCACACAGCAGAGTCCAGGTTTGTAAAGCCCAGCCCCTCGGGGTGCGCTTCTCACACCAGCCCAAGAGTTTCCCCTGGCCCTTTCCCCTTTCCCTTTTGAGCTTCTCAGTCCTTTCTCTCCCTCCTCAAAGGCCTTGACACAGCATCCAGCTGCCTTGGTGGCCAGCACAGGGCCCCCTGCCCTCACTGCACCCCGGGGGTACCTGCCATCAGCGGCCTCCCCTTCCTTGTCGAGCACTGCCCTCTTCCTCGCTGGTCCTGGGGGTGTGTCTTCACACACCACTCCGTGTGTCCTTTATGGATCCACAAACTCTGTTAGCCCACCGAGCCCTGTGCACCCCTCCCCTTCCCCAGAAGCCCTCCTGAGTCCGGCTGCCTTCTCTCCATGCATGATCCTGTGTCCTGGCTATGAGCGCTTCTGCATTTTGGCACCTGGTACCTAGCCCAGAAGCTCCACCTTAGTGCCTGTAATGAGCTAAATGAACTTTGCAACTGTATTCCAAATGCAAATGTTGTGGCTACTCTGACTTAAGGAGGAAAGGCTCAACTAGTACTTGTCTCTGGCTCCCCTGAAGGGGCTAGGGCAGTGCCAGCCGTAGAAGCGAAGGCCTCTGCACACCCGCAGGTAGTGGCCCTTCCTGAGGACCTGACAGTGACAGGAACGGGGCAGGGAAAGCTGTGGTGAGGGCCATCCCCTCCAGATACACGAGCAGGGAAGGGGCCATTACCACTGAGCCACCCAGGGCGGGAAGGCTGTGCCGCAAACCCGGGAACAGCATGAGGAGAGGGCCCCAAGAAGCCAGCGCGCCCGTGAGGGACACGGCATGCCTGCTGTGGGGCACGGTCCCTCCTCCTCTCTCCCAGTCTCCTG
This sequence comes from Saguinus oedipus, assembly GCA_031835075.1. NCBI lineage: Eukaryota > Metazoa > Chordata > Mammalia > Primates > Cebidae > Saguinus > Saguinus oedipus. The sequence goes on from CM063174.1 coordinate 16,739,329, forward strand.
CTGGGACTCCCCGAAGTCCAACACCAGCAGAGGGAGGCCAAACGAGTCTAGGATGTGCCCTGAGGACTAAGGTGGAGGCGTCCCCTGAGGACCCCAGAGCACAGCACCTGGGGGAGAGCTCGGCCCAGCTGGAGGTGACACCGTGACTGGGAGACAGGGCCGAGGGAAGAGTCAGAAGCCAGCGCTCGGGAGGAGAAAGGCCCCACAGCCTCGAAAGAAAGGGAGGTGTGGGGAAGACCCCAGGAGACACTGTGGGTGGCTGGGGCCAGCAGGACAGCCACGGGCGGGACCTAGTGTCATGGCCCAGGAGGAGCTGAGCATTTGCCTGCCGCCCCCCAACTGCCTGCACCCCTGCTGCACAGCCATTCAGCCTGTGGGGCAAGACAGAGCCCACTGCAGAGCTTCAGGGAGAATGATGGTGCTTGCCCTCCCTTTAGGTCCCAGGGACTCCCACATCGCACCTGACAGGAAGCTCCTGGGGGTCAGAGCCGCCTTGAGCAAGCTCACAGTGAGCTTGAAAACCCTCACACACAGGCTAACAGCCCTCACCAGCAAGACCCTGGGAGGTCAGACAGAGGCAGAAGGGAGATGTGGAACTAAAAACGTTTCATCTTCTGCTTCCCCATTACTAGGAAAGCAAAACCCCACCCCTCAGAGCATGCTCATCTGCTAGCTATCCAATTAAACCTTCAAGGGCACTTGGAATTTGAATGAGTTCCCCAAACTGTCTCATGGTATCCAACTGAATCAGAACGCAGGGTCTGTAATAAGACCTCGGGGGTGGCCCACACTGGATGAGCGGACCCAGTACGTGTGCCCAGCCCCTCTCCCGTGCCTCCTCCCCTACAAGAGCAGCCAGGTCAGAGCCTTCTTCCCCTATCTCCCCCATTGCTGGCAGGGCCAGGCACCCTGTGGCCAGTAAAGTGAAGCAGAAGTCTTCTGGAAAAGCAGCTTCTTCGTACAGAGGGCACAGGTCGCTGGCTTCTACCAGCCTCCCTGATTCTGACTCCAGACCTGCAGCAGTGGCCAGTGTCTCTAGAGCAGAAAGCCAACACTTTAAAGGTGGTAGAGGAGCCACTTCCCTGGCCCTGGGAAGCCCACCTTCCAACCTCTTATGACGGGAGGCCTTTGTTTAACTGGCTGTTGGCCGATCCAAGTGATCAGCAGGTTCCCACGCAGGCCCCGGGCGTGGCTTTGTGTGGCCCGCTGTGTCTCTCGCAGCAGGTCTCCCTCTTGCACAGTGGGCGATTCCTGCATCGTGGAGTGTTTTCTCAGCTCAGGAGGCAATCACAAAATAGCACAGACTGGGTGGCTTATTTCTCATGGTTCTGGAGGCTGGGAAGTCCAAGATCCAGATGCCAGTAGCAGGCTTTCTCCCTGGCATGGAGATGGCCATCTTCCTTCTATAGTTGTTTTTTTTAATGGAGTTTCACTCTTGTTGCCCAGGCTGGAATGCAGTGGCACCATCTTGGCTCATTGCAACCTCCACCTCCTGGGTTTAAGCAATTCTCCTGCCTCAGCCTCCAGAGTAGCTGGGATTTCAGGCACCCACCACAATGCCCAGATAATTTTTTATATTTTTAGTAGGGACGGGGTTTCACCATGTTGGCCAGGCTGGTCTTGAACTCCTGACCTCAAGATCCACCCACCTCAGCCTCCCAAAGTGCCAGGATTACAGGTGTGAGCCACCACACCTGCCTTATAGCTTATTTTTTTAAAAGTCTCTATTCTCATAAAGAAGTTTGGTTTCCTGAAAGGAGGTGGGGAGACTGGGTGTACTGTCTCAGGCTTCCACAGAGTCTTTATGAACTGCAGGAGAATCAGACACCACCAAACATCAGCATGAAGAGGGCTCAGCCCTGTCAGATCTCTGTGGCAGACTGTGCTTCCTAAAGAATGCCACGCTGCTGTCTCCAGTTCCACAGGCTCTTCTAGAACCTTGTAATTCCTCCACCGAGAGGTGGAATCTACATCACCATTCCCTCATTCCCTTGAGCCTAGGCGGGTCACTGTAACTGCCTAACCCATGTGACTTCTGAATGCCAGGTTGTAAAAATGTCATGCAATTCTACCTTGATCTCTTGAGACACCCACTCTTAGAACACAGCCTGCCATGCTGTGAGGAAGCCCAAGCAGCCTCTCTAGAGGTGAAGAACCAAGTGCCCAAGCTCACAGCTGTGACTGAGCTCCCATTAAATAATTAGGACCAATGTAAACCCAACATTGTGGAAGTGGGTCTTCCTGCCCCAGCTGAGCCACCCCAACCGACTGTGCATGGAACCAAGATGAGCCATCCTCTCTAAGCCTTTTCCAAATATCAAAGCTGTGAGTAAAATAAATGGCAGTTGTAGCCAGGTGCAGTGGCTGACATGTATAATTCCAGCGCTTTGAGGCCAAGGAAGGAGGATCACTTGAGTCTGGGAAGCTGAGGCTCCAGTCAGCTGTGACTGTGCCACTGCCCTCCAGCCTGGGCAACAGAACAAGGCCCTGTTTCAAAAAAAATAAAACTAAAAATAAAAGTAGGCTAGGTATGGTGGCTCATGCCTGTTGTCCCAGTACTTTGGGAGGTTGAGGTGGGTGGATCACTTGAGCCCAGGAGTTTGAGACTAGCCTAGGCAACATAGTGTGACCCCACCCCTAGTTTTTAAAAAGTGAAAAAAAAATAAATAAATGGCGGTTGTTGTTTTAGGCCATTAAGTGTGGGGTGACTTTACGCAGCAATGGTAAGCCATTTCCAGTGAGGAAACTGAGCTGTGGAAAGCAGAGGTGATGGGCAGCATTTCCACAGAGGGGTGGTAGTAGAGACATGGCTCCAGGACCCCAGACTGTCCTTCTGATGCCCCAGGATGGCCAGGCAGGAGAGAGATACGTATTCTGGCTGCTGGTGGAGGGGACTAAGCAGTAGCTATGTATTCTGGCTGATGGTAGAGGGGACCAAAGACCACCTAACTCTTCTGCAGATCAGCCCTCAGAGATCAGGCACCCACCACAACGCCCAGCTAATTTTTTGTATTTTTAGTAGAGACGGGGTTTCACCACGTCTGGGTAGGTGTGGTAGGTGTGGTATGTCAATGAAAGTGTCCTGGTCTGCTAACCACCTAAGGGTCCTCCAGGACAGGCCTAGACTTTTCCCCAAATAACAAATTTGGAGTATCAAGAAATGTCAGTCCCTCACCCCCCTCAATAAAAGTAGTTCAGTGTTAGGCAGTCCAAGCAAGCTATGGGAAGCTCCATGATGTCACCAGGGACCCAGCCTTCATCCAGTTTTCCCTTTGATTTTTAGCATATAATTTCTAGTCTCCGAGTTGCCTCATATTCATAAAATGGCTGCTGGAGTACCAGCTATCACATGTGCATTCCAAACAGCCAGTAACAGGAAGAGGCAAAGGGCACATTTTAGCTACTTGATCCCATTCTAAAAAAGCTTTTGGCAACCCTTACCTAACAACTTCTGTTTATATCTCAGGAACCACCAATTCTTTCAAGGGAGGCTGGGAAATGTAGTTTTTTAGCCAGGTACCTTGCTGCTTAGAATACAGTTACAGAAGGAAGGGAGTAACAGATACTGGGTAGGTGTGGTGGTTTTGAAACATGTCTCCAAATGTTTGGAAGTTTCTCCTTTGAAAAGGCATAGCTGAATTTCCTTCCCTTTGAATCTGGGCCAGACTTAGTAACTCAGAAGAGTCAATGAATAAATAGGGTAAAAGTGATGCTCTGTGATGTCTGAAGCTAGGCCATGAAAAGAACAGCTGTCCCCTGGCTCTCCCTCTGGATCACTTGCTCTAGGTCAGGAAAGCCAGCTGCCATGTCCTAAGGATACTCAAGCAGCTCTGTGGGAAGGAACTGAAGTTTCCCACTAACAGCCAATGCCAACTTTCCAGCCACGTGAGTTACTGTCATGGAAGCAGATTCTCCAACCCCAGTCTAGGGCAACTGCAGCTCCAGTCAGTGTCATGACTATAAGCTCATCAGAGAGAACCCAAGCCAGCATCCCCTGATTTAGCCACTCCCAAATCCATAGAAACTAAAAGCATGGTAGTAAATGTTTATTGTTACTTTGAGTCACTAAGTTTTGGGGTATTTTTTAACGCAGCAATAGCTGCCTAACAGTAAACAATTAGCAGTGGCCATCATAATGTATAAAAATAGAAAAGTAGTCCATTGATGGCAGAAAAGAAGGGAAAACATGGTTCTTTCCTGAAGAAAGTAAAGGTTATCAGCAATGTTTTACTTACTAAGCTTTAACGTATTTTTCCATTTAAATAACGACACAGTAAGGAAGGTACTGAAGCATGAGACTGTGGAGACTCAGGAGGGCCAGAGCTCAGATGGCCATTGTCCCTGAGGAGGCGGCTGCACTGCAAGGATCCCACATGGACAGTGGCCAGATGGGCGCTCCTCCTCCCTTCAGAGGAAGCTGGCTGTGAGGAAGTACAGAGCTCACCAACGGGGACCCACTGGGCAGCCGCAAGTACTTAGAAGTCTTTAGTCATTCCCCAAGTCAAATATGGTATAGGTCAAATGTCCCCGAAAATGCCTTAGCCAACCATCGAGTGCAGATGTCAGACCTAACGCTGGCAGCACCAGTTATCCCCCCAGGGTTGAAACGGATCCTTTTCTTGTGATTGATCATAGAGCCAGTAGTTTCTTGGTTTACAGAAACTATAACCAAGTTGTTTGTTCCAGTTACTGCTGCTGTGTAACAAGCCCAAATGTAATGGCCTAAAGCAATAACCATTGCTTCTGTGGGTCAAGAATTTGGCCCAGCAGGGATGATCTGTTTCTGCTCCTCCCATTTGGGGCCTCAGCTGGGAGGTCTGGTAGGCTGGGTGATTCCAACGGATCAGGGCTGGAACACCCAGGCCTGGAAGGCTGAGGACCTGCTGTCCCATGCACACACCAGGCACTGTGTCAGAGATGGAGGGAAATCTGGGCCCAGCTGGCCCGCCCCCAGACACCCACCAGACTGAGTAATTGGACTTCTTACATGAAGCTCAGTGCCCCAAGTGGAGGTATGTGTGAGTGCCCGTGCCCAGGGAACCAGGAGAAAGCTGCCCCACCTTTCATGACACAGCCTTAGAAGTCACAAGGCTGCCCTTCCTGGCTGAAGTAGTCACAGCAGCCCAGACTCAATGGCAAGAGCATTAAAAATGTGTGGCCATTTTTTTTTAAGATGGAGTCTCACTTCGTGGCTCAGACTGGAATGCAGTGGTGCGACATTGACTCACTGCAACCTCCGTCTCCCATGTTCAAGTGATTCTCCTGCCTCAGCTTCCTGAGTAGCTGGGATTACAGGCATGCACCACTATCCTTAGCTAATTTTTTTTTTTTTTTTTTTTTTGGTACTTTTGGTAGAGACAGGGTTTCACTATGTTGGCCAGGCTGGTCTCGAATCCTGACCTCAGGTGATCCGCCCACCTCAGCCTCTCAAAGTGCTGGGATTACAGGTGTGAGCCACTGCCTGGCCTGGCCATTTTTTAAGAAACTGCAACAACACTGTGTGAACAGTCTCTGCCTTGAAGCAGAGGGTTCCTTCAGCTCAGCAGGGCTGCGAGCAGAGCTGAGGCTCAGGAGATCTCTGGGCCCTCCTTGCTTGCACTGAAGGTCTCTCTGAGGCCAGGAGCAGCCCCTGCCCCAGCTGGTCCTCTCTGTGTCGTGGGCACACAGTGGAGCTGCTGCAGGTAGAATTGTGTGTACACCACTGGGGTGGTTACAGCCGTGGGCAGTTCTTCTGGATGTCTCACTGTCAGTGGGCCCAGGAGTGCGGGCTGGCGTCCCTGAACTGAGCTCTCTCAGTCCAGGATTACTGCTTTATAATGACACCTGGGCAGATAAAGGTCTTCGAGGAGATATTTCAATGAGACCACAGATGTGGCTGGAGAATTCCCCCACTGAGTGGGCACCTACTTCCTCAGTGGCTGCTCACCCAAGGCACAAGGCACTGAGGGAAGACAGCTGGTGACTAACCCCAGAACTGGCTGAGAGCCATGGACAGTCTCACCCCATTGGAGAGGAGCTGTTCGAGGATCTACCTTGTATTCACCCACCAGACCCAGTGCAGACCCCTCAAAGGGTCCCAGTCAGTGGCTTCCAGTGGGAATGACTCCTGGACTTTCAGGAAATGACTTCAGGTTGGAGAAGGCAGCCTGGTGGCTGCTGTCGAGTTTCCTAAAATATGATTAAATCTGATTTTCAACTTCTTTCTCTTTCACTGGGGGAAAGCATTCTTTTTCCCTTGGAATATTAACATCCCTCTTTGTGTCATTCTCTGCTCTACATAGGAAACGAGTCACACCTCATACCAAATCAGAAAGCTCCAGTTCAAGAGGCTTGGAGAGAAAGAACTACTCAGACCTACATTCTGTAAATGTTTTAAATCAACGTGTTGAGCTATAAAAACAGGTCTAAGAGCTCTGGACTCTTCAATGTTCCATCCCGCAAAGAAAGCCCAGAGCCCATAAAACTGAACACATGAAGAATATGGTAGATTGAGGATTCACTGCCTGCTGCCCCCGGGTTAACAACAGACCATGTGTGCCCACTGCTGAGCTCAACCTGACCACGAGTGGCCTCGCAGTTCATTTCCAGCTCCACTTTCTGGGATTTGATGGTGCCTAGATGCTACTAACTGGTACTCACTTTTCTTTAATAAAAAGAAAAATGGCTTCATGTGTATCTGAATGGCTAACCCTTGCCATTTTTCAGTTCTAGCTGCAAACAGCCCAGAATTCAAGGCAGTGACAGCCTACATTGTTCATGATAAACCCTCCCAATCCCCTTGATGAGAACACTCATTAGACAGGATTCCCGTGACAGCCCAGAACGAACCAGCCTGGCTCTCCCTGAATTGATTTGGTAAGTCCCTGTGATGACTGGCGAGCTTCCTGCAGGCTGGTGGGGGGCACCACTGGGAGGCAAAAGGACTCAAGGCCGAGAGCCTGGGCTCTGCATCTTGCTACATGTGGCTCTGGGAGTCTCTCGACCTGACTGAGGCTCAGTTTTCTCACCTGCAAATGGAAATGAACGGCACCTTCTGTGTAGAGTTCCTGTGTGTGTCAATGTGCCTGGTGAGCGCTGATGGGTGGGGGCTGACTGCTACTGACCAGAGGCTTGGCAGGAACCTCAGAGTCAATGGGATAAAATGCAGCATTTGACCCTGAGACCCAACTGAGGAAAGGATCACCAGTTATGAATGGCAGACCACCAAGGAGTGACAGTGGGAGGGGAAAGAACGGACAATTGTCATGAAGGCTGGAGATCTTCCCAGATCATGACAGAGGGCAGGGATCCCATGTCAGTGGTCATGTTTAGGAGTGGGAGCCATCTGCTCTGGCAAGCCTAGAAGGGCTCAGCCATCACTTTAACATGCTTCCCTTGTACCTTTGTTGCAGACACTGTAAATATGTCTCCCGTGTCTAGATGGCTCGGTTTCAGAAGCATTGCTGGTTTTAATCTTTCCCCATGTAAATGTGCACCAGATGCAAAGTTGGCTTTCATCCTTTAGAACTTGATGAATTATTTTGCACTCTAGACTACTGGGAGACAGGGCATGAAAACAGAGTTTTCTCCCCCAACCAACCCCATGTCACATGACAGAAAATGGCTTGTTCGCTGTAAAACACCAAACCATCAGTGACGGGGATGAGGGTTTTGATCAGAAGTTCCTCATCCAACAACCACACTCTGAAATTGTCAGCCTTGAGGACTGCAAAAAGTTTGGGGTCAAAGCCCTCTTTGGATGGAAGGATTCCTTGGTGACACTATGAGTACATGTGTAGACAGGTCAAAAGCAGGTAGGGGGGTATGTGGGGGGCTTGAATGCTTATACATGATTCCTGGGCTGAGGAGAACATTGCCTGCTCTCTGAGTTGGGGGCACTAAGCGCTGACATTATGAGATATCCTGGATAAACCAAGCCACCCTCAGCTCCAGGGTAGGGTCTGTGAGCAGAAGCAGGGCTTGCAGGCAATGGCTGACCTGGGAAGGAGGGAGGACAGTGCCCAGAGTGGCCATCTCGCAGCCAGGAAGCCAACCCTAGAGAGCAACACTCTAGAAAAAAGTCCAGCCCTATTCCATCTGGTACCTATTGTCTTTCTTCCCTGCCCCATTTCTACCTTGATTAAGGTAGGCTAAGTCCTGGTAACAGGCAGGCCCCAATATATACTGTGGCTCAGACACAGTGATGGCTCAGGAGCATGTTCTTGGCCAGAAGACTTTTGGGTCCCAGGCTCGTTCCATTTGGTGACTCTTTCATCCCTTAGAGCTTTGTCACCGTAAGTATGCAGATGGCAGGAAGGAAAAGGAAGCTACGGGATGGAGACCTGCTCTCTTAAAAGCCCCAGTGCAAAGGCAGCCACTCCATTTTCACTCCCATGTTAAGAATTAGTCACCTGGTGACATCTAACTGCAAAGGTGTCTGGGAAGGTCAGGTGCGGTGGCTCACGCCTGTAATCCCAACACTTTGGGAGGCCGAGGTGGGCGGACCACCTGATGTCAGAAGTTCAAGACCAGCCTGGCCAACGCAGTGAAAACCCATCTCTACTAAAAATATAAAAATTAGCTGGGTGTGGTGGCATGCACTTGTACTCAGGAGGCTGAGGCAGGAGAATCTCTTGAACCCAGGAGGCAGAGGCTGCAGTGAGCAGAGATGGTGCCACTCCACTCCAGCCTGAGCAACAGAGTGAGACTCCATCTCAAAAAAAAAAAAAAAAGGGCCGGGCGAGGTGGCTCATGCCTATAATCCCAGCACTTTGGGAGGCCGAGGCGGGTGGATCACAAGGTCAAGAGATTAAGACTATCCTGGTCAACATGGTGAAACCCCGTCTCTACTAAAAATACAAAAAATTAGCTGGGTATGGTGGTGCATGCCTGTAGTCCCAGCTACTCGGGAGGCTGAGGCAGGAGAATTGCTTGAACCCAGGAGACGGAGGTTGCGGTGAGCCGAGATTGTGCCATTGCACTCCAGCCTGGGTAACAAGAGCAAAACTCCATCTCAAAAAAAAAAAAAAAAAAGGTTTCTGGGAAATGAACTGGGTCCAGCTATGGGAAGAGAGGAGAGAGCTGGGCAGCTAGTCTCTGACCTCAGACCTCTGATGTTCTGATGTTCGTTTTTCCTTATATCTAAGTTAAACATGCACATCACTTGAAGAGTCACAGTTCTACCAGGTTAGGAAACACGGCAGTCCTTCCATCCTTTCCTCCCCTTTCCCTCCCCAGAAGCAATCTCTTTTTCCTCTTTTACCTGATTATTTCCATGACTCAAACAGCAGGGTATTCGTTTTCCACTGCTTCATAACAACCAAGCTTAGAGGCTGGAGACAGCACCATTTATCATCTCGAGGTTCTGTGAGCAGAAGCCTGGGCGTGGTGCAGCTGGGTGTTCTGCTCAGGGTCTCAGGAAGCTAAAATCAAGGTATTGCCCAGGCTGTGTTCTCTGGAGCTTGGGTCCTTGTGCAAGCTCATGTGGTAGGAGTCTTCTTTGTGGTTACAGGGCTGAGGTCTCCATTTCAGTTGACTGCCATCCGGGGGCCACTGCCAAACTACGAGAGGCTGCCTGTGTTCCTTGCCACGTGGCCCATTTGTCTTTAAAGCCAGCAGCAGAGACTGTTTCTCATCTGAAGTCCCTGTTTTGCTTCTATTCTCTCTGAGCTCCCTGTCTCTGACCTTTGACCCAGATTGAAAGGGCTCATGGGATTAGCACAGGCCCACCAGACACTGTCTCCCTATCTTCCAGTCAACTGATTTGGAACCTTGATCACATCTGCAAAACCCCTTCACAGAATCACTGAGCGAAAGAAACACTGGGAGAAAGAAGGTGAGTACAGACCCCAGGGAGGATGCGGGGGGCGTTTTGGATTTCTGCCAGCCACAGCAGCACTGCATTGCTGCTTCTCAGTTCTCCAGCTTGGAGCACTGTCTGTTGATTTCCCATTATGCAGACGGGGACTTCCCTCCCACCCCTCTGCCATGTGTACACCTGAGTGCCCCATTCCCCTACCAGACCCACGCAGAAAAGCTAGTTAGATCAGAGTTCCGTATTTTTATTACCGTTATGACAACACTGTTTGCAACTGTGCCAAGTAGTCAAGTACGTGGACTTTCCTTTTGTTTTCTTTGGAGCTCTTTATTGTCTTCTCTGTTCATTTAGTTTCCCATCTACTCATTATTTCAATCTCAAACCCTTCACCAGTTTTCTCAATCTTCTCAAGATAGGAGAAACTCTTAGTGTGTCCCTGAATAGCTCAGTTCCTTGCCTTCTGGGGACATCATGAGTCTATTCCTAGCTCCCTGTGGACAGGACAGTGTCTTAGTCTGTCCATGCTGCTATTACAAAATAACCATAAACTGGGTGGCTTATGAACAACAAAAATTTATGTCTCCCAGTTCTAGAGGTGGGAAAGTCCAAGATCGAGGAACTGGCAGGGGCCTGTGTCTGGTAAAGGCCTGCCTTCTGCTTTACAGAGGGCCATCTCCTTTCCATAACCTCACATGGTGGAAGGGGCCAGGGAGTACTCTGGGGTCTCTTTTCTTTTCTTTTTCCTCTTTTTTTTTCTTTTTTTGAGACAGTCTTCCTCTGTCACCAAGGCTGGAGTGCAGTGTCACGATCTCAGTTAACTGCAGTCACCGCCTCCTGCGTTCTCCTACCTCAGCCTCTTAAGTAGCTGGGATTACAGGTTCGCACCAACACACCTGGAAAATTTTTGTATTTTTTTTAGTGAGGCGGGATTTCACCGTGTTGGCCAGGCTGGTCTCGAACTCCTGACCTCAAGTGCTGCGCTGGCCTCAGCATTCCAAAGTGCTGGGATTACAGGCATGAGCCACCACGCTCACCTGGGGTCTCTTTTCTAAGGGCACTAATTCCACTCATGAGGGCTCCACTCTCATAACCTAATTACCTCTCAAAGATCTCCCCTCCAAATATCATTACATTGGGGTTAGGATTTCAACATATGAATCCTGGGGAAACACAAACCTTCAGCCTTTAGCAGACAATCCATGTGACCAGTGATAAGCAGAAATGACGTGTCACTTCTGGGCCAATGCAAGACCTTACAGAAAGTCTTTTTTTCTTCTGCCACGGTGACTGTCAGAGAGTGGCTGCTTTGTTGATCTGAGTGCTGGGGTGAGCATCATAGTAACACAAGCAAAATCCCCAGCCAAGTCTCAGTGTACTGAGAATTTGGCTTTTCTTATTTTCAGCCACTGAGTTTCAGGAACTATTTGTTACTGTAGCATAAGTTAGCAGATCCTGACTGATCCACAGAATAGTAACCAGGAATCGGGTGCTGCTGCAACAGAAGCCAAGATATGTGGCTGATCAGGCAGTGGGAAAACGGATTCCAAGGGCGGGAAGCATGGCCATCGAAGCACTGAATGGCGTAATATTTGGTAAACTGTCACCCCGGATCACTTAGAAGGTTCAGGGAAAAGAGAGTAAGGGTGTTACTCTACCATCAAAGGCAGGCTCAGAGGACCTGCAATCGAGTTGAGAGGCATGTCTTGAAAAGTACGGTGAGCGGATACTGACAGTGAAACCAAGTGGAAGCATACAGACTAGGTAAGATGGTGACTACATTTTTGAGAAACTAGAAGTGCCCCAAACTAGGATTAATACAATCTGTGGCTGGAACTTAAAATAACTCTCGGTCTCCAACTTTCTATAGGCAGAAAATGGACTGAGAAAACTGCTCAGCCCGAAAAAGCAAAAGGATATATTTCCCCCATATCCACTTCCTGTGCAGCTGAGGAGGGTAACTGCAAAAGGAAAACTGCCCCAGGGTGGAGCAAAACCCCTGGCTGCCCCATCCCCAAAGCCCCCATCGAGCAGATTTGAGGCTATTCAAGGACTAGTCTCATTTTAGGTTAGGGGGCAGTATCTGCCCAGCACGGTTTCAGGATTGCTATGGGTATTATCTACCAAATGTCTTCCCCTCCTCCCCTTTCTGAGTTAGGCTGTTTGTTGTGTTATTCTGTCTCTTTGCACTTCTGGCATTGGGTGTGGGTATGAGCAGTGGGGACCGAGAGAATTCATCTTTAGGCCAGAGAACGGTAACCAGGAATCGGGTGCTGCTGCTACAGAAGCCAAGATATGTGGCTGATGAGGCAGTGGGAAAACGGATTCCAAGGGCGGGAAGCATGGCCATCAAAGCACTGAATGGCGTAATATTTGGTAAACTGTCACCTCCGATCACTCAGAAGGTTCAGGGAAAAAGAGAGTAAGGGTGTTACTCTACTCTTTAGGCTGTAGGTCTTTAGACCAAGAGGAACCACATGAAGAAGCCTCTGTGCCTCCCACAGGGGTCCTGGGCTTTGGCTGGATGCCACAGAATGTCCCTCACCTCAAATTCCTGTTATCCGGTCTCTGGCCTCTAGACTTGGACTAAAAGGCGTTAGATGAGTCAGGCTCACCCAGGGACGGGGAAAATGTATTTCGTATGTGGGAAAGAAGGGATGGGTAACACCCTTGGGTCCATGCTCTCCCTTGCCCTCTGCGGTGGCAAAGAGCACATTCTAGACAGAGGCTGCTCCATCAACCTGCTGTCCCCAGGTGCTTTCCTAAGAACACACAGCATGGCCAGAAATAAACCTTTGAGCTTTGCAGTGTGGCCCAGCCTCTCCTGACTAATACAGCGACTCTGTCCATCCTATGTCTTGAAGTGTTTCTGGAGCTGCCGATCTCCTCCAGCCTGGGCTGCTGACCTTCTGCATCTGGCTGGTCAGCTATCACCTAGGACTTCCTTTCTCTTCCATCCTGCAGTGACTTCTCTGCTTTCTGGATTACATGTCTCCCGCTTTCTTGGTTTATATCTTCGTTTTGATGAAGTGTAATCTCTGGTGGCTTCCTCCTATGAGAAAGGACGCATGGGAGATAAATTTTTTGAAACCTTATGCATCTAAAAATACTTTATAGTTTGACCGGGTGAAGGCTGGAAAATAATTTTCTTTCACATTTATTTCCCAAGGCTTTGTTCCCTTCCAACTTCAACTGGTTGTTGTGGAGAGGCCCACGGTCATTCTGATCTCTGATTATCTGTATGTGACGTTTTAATGTCAGGAGACTTTTGTCCCCTGCATTCTGAAACTCAGCAACGCTACGCCTTGGTGTAGGGCTATTTTTCCTCCTGTGTTGGGCTCTCTCCCTTTTGGCACATGTCATGAAGACTTCTCTTGAATTAATTCATTGATGATTTTCTCTCTTGTGTTTTCTCTGATCATGTGGGGTCCCTATTGGTTAATCAATGAATTTTTTGGTTGGTCCACTAATTTAACTTTTCTTTCCTATTTTCCATTTTGTTGTTGTCGTTGTTCTACTTTCAGGGAGGTTTTTTCTTTTACATTTCTGCTACCTAGTGAACATCTCAAGAACACTTTTTGTTTTTCCTGAATGTTTCTTTATCTATGTTCTCCCTTGACAGATTGTGATGTCTTTTAAAATTTACCTAATGACATTATTGATGGTTTTGTTGATGTTTACTTCTCTCTGCATAGTATCTTTCTTCCAACTTGCTTTTTGATAATCTATTGTAACTCTGTATTTGGGGTGCTGGGTCAGCTCTGGCTGCCTGCTTGCACTTGCCTGGGAGGGACTGAGAGGCCGATGAGAACCTCTGTGAACATGAGTGGCAGTGTTCACTGTGGCCTTCCCTCTAGGGTGAGCTGCCTGTTTAGTTGGGCACCACAGACGTCAGAAGGTCTGGGTGTTTCCCCTTGGCATGGTTGGCTCCGCCAGGAAAGACCCTTCTAGTCTCCTGGCTGCTTGTATTCTAAAGTCCCAGAAAGGCGCTTGTGGGTCTCAGCATCCAATATCCATGTGTGCATTGAATCCCCTGATCCTATTACTGTACCTCTGTCCTTAATTATGCCTGGTGTCCACCCACCCAAGATGCTGCTTTTTACTTTTTTCAGGTCATAAATATCCAGCCTTTTGGCAGAACAAGGAAGGGGCAGTTGTCAGGCTGTATGAAATCGGGGTGCAGATATGGGTATCTGAGTGCTCCTCAAGCAGATGTTCAGCCAGTCGATCTTATTTTCACCCCCCTTTACTCTCACATACAGTGGTACATAGTGCCACCCATTCATGAACCTTTTGGGGATTCCATGGAGTATGTTCTTAGCTCTCCTTCCTAGCTACTATCTCAGGGTTTCATTTTCTTGGATCTGCTAAGTATTTTAGCTTCAAAACAGTGTTAACTTCCTCTCGTTCTCCCTGTCTTTGTGGATTTCTGCCTTCTAACAAATGTTTCAGGGGTTCCAGAAAGAAGTTAATGTCAACACATACTACCCATCCACCACCTTTACCCAGGAACTCAACAACCCTTTCAGCCTTTAGTCTCTATACTCCCCAGACGCACCTGCTCTACTTTTCTGTTGCTTCCATTTGAAATTAGATGGCCCCACCCTCACATATACATAGGCCATCTCTGTTAAAATCTTACTTAGCAAAGAAAGCATGGAGTCTCAGCTAAGGGGACATTTTCTCTGGGGAAGAGAACTGTGTCTATTTGGAAGACACTTCCATGAGGGTTCGGGATCAAGTCAGTGAATTCCACAACAATAATCAAATGCTTGATCAGTGGATTATAGAGAAAGCAGCCAAGGGACTGAGTTTGGTCTCCAGAGTGCCATCGGGCACAGTCAAAATCCTTTGGGACCCACATTCCTAGGAAACTCTTGGAGGGCGTGCATCAGCACAGAGGAACCTTGACCACACCGGGCATCCCCTTACCCAAGGAAGCACTGTTTTGTTCATGGCTGTAGTAGCCCAATATCTAGAATAGTGCCGACTCTAGGAGGCCCACCATTGTGCATGCCGGCTGCGGTGACCCAGTGGAGAGACGTGGAACCTTGAAGATTGGGGAGAATTCTGATGGCTGGAAGGGGGCCAGGAGGGTATGGGTGTCTGATAAGCCGGCGTAGGACCACTCCTTCCTTAAGAAGTGACTGATTGTGACACGTGGTGGGAATGAAGGAACATTCCGAATCATTACTTGGTCAGGACACACGTCTCTTAAATGTCATCAACACAATCTGCCTAGAAGAAGCACGATTACTTTCTGCCAAGCCCAGACCCTCCTAGGGGGACCTGACCCAGCCCAGCACCTTTAGTCTCCCAGAGGCCAGCAACTCAGTGAGACCGCATTTTAGGGTTTTAGTTAAGACACTGAGGGTGCTCAAACATCCATGCAGTTAGTTGCTCGCCATAAAATGCATACTCAGAATGGCTGTTTCCGTCCCTCACCGGTTATCTGAAAAGCAGTCTTAATGGGTCCCAACTCCAAATTTAGTGAGAACTTGAGCAGAATGACACCCAATCCACTGCTGGGGTCCACTGAGGATGAGTGCCCGGGCTCCTACATTCTCCGGGCTCCTCTCAGAACACAGCAGGGGTGGCTGACTGCTTCCCAGTCCATTAAGTACAATGCACCGGGCCGAAGCCACAGGGGGTTTGCTGAGCCCGATTACGAGGCGGTGGGAAGTTATTCACCGGCGTCTCTGGGTATGGCCTAGGCATGGAGAATGGCTGGGGCCGCGGGCGGGGGTGGGGGGGTTACCGGTGAGAGTCAAGGGCAAGTTGATCAGGCCTGGGGCAGGAGGCGGGGGCTGGGCGCAGCCGAGCACTTCCTCCCGGAGGCCCAGACAGCGGGTGGGGCGCGGTGGGCGGGGTCCTCGCAGCTGGCGGCGTTTGAAGCCCCCCCAACCACGGTGGGAGAGGGGCAGCCTAGAGGAGTTGGCAGCGGGCCTGGGGCGGGAGAGGGAGGAAGGGGCCCCGCGTTCCCTCAGCAGCGGCGCCGGCCGCCCTGGCACGTAGTTCGCTTTTGGAGGCACAGGCCGCGGTGGGCGCGCCACCCGGGCTGCCAGGCTCACCGCCAGCCGAGGCCAGTCCTGTTCCGGCTGACACGAGCTCAAGGGCAAAGCGGCCGCACCCCGGAACCCGGCCTCCAGGAACCAGCTCGAGAAGACCCGTCCCTCCCACGGGAGCTGCCCCGCCCGGACTCCAGCAGCTCCGCAGGACAAGGGCGTGGGGCAGGCAAGCGGCAAGAAACTCTAGGCGCGACCACCAGGGAAGCCAGCGGCGGAGGGCGCGGCGCGAGTGCGTTCCGCCCTCAGGCAGCCCCGCGCCCAGCCCAGGCAGACACGCCTCCCCGCCGGCGCCCCTCGCGGGAGGGCGGGTGGGACAAATGGCGCCCTCCAGAGAGCGCGCCTCTCCACGCCGGAGACCAAGGCTGTCACTACACAAAAGCTCCGGCAGGGAAGTGCCCCCAGTGTCCCCGCCGCGGGAGGTACGGTCTGCAGCTCCGCGCGACAACTCCCCATGCCCGCCGCCCTCGGACGTAGTGCGTCAGCGCGCCCAGCTCGTTTCCGCCCCTCCTCCCGCCGGCCTAGGGGGCACGCCCACTGGCGCGCGCAGGCCCAGGGATCGGGCACGCCCCTCTAACGGCCGGGATTGGCCTGGCCGTGCACTCACGGGCCAATGGGGTCCGTACTGGCCCTCGGCCACGCCCCCTTCCCAGGCGCGGGCACGCGACCGCTCCGGTCCGCCGGTGCGCGCTCTGGACTCCCCGCCCCCTCAGCCCGCGCAGCTCCCCGCGGCCGCCGCCGCCGCCTGTAACCTGCGCCGCCAGGATGTGGCTGGGGGCTGACGTCGGGTCCAGATGTGGCCCCGGCCCCGCCCACCCCCGGGGCCGGGCCGCCCACACCGAGCCGCGGCGCGCACGGCAGCTGTCCCGCCTGCCACAATGCGCGGCGAAGCTGCGACCGCGACTTAGCGCGGTGGTCCCTAACGTCGCCGTTGGCATCCTTAGAACCCGCAGCCCCTGACGCCGCGCGGGGACCCCACTCGCCCGCGCAACCCATGCGCTCAATTTTCGGTGCCCGGCCGGGCCGGCGCCTCGCAGACGCGGAGCCGCGCGGGTGACGGCAGAGGCGGCTGCGCGCCCAGCCCAGCCCAGCCCGAGGAGAGGGCGCGCCGCGCCCCCGCCCCCCGCCCGTTCTCCCGAGGCCGTGGGTGCGGATGCGCCGCTGACGCCTCGCAGGGAGAGCACCGCCGCCGGCCCCAGCCCGCAGCATGGCAGCCACCGCCTATGTGGACCACTTCGCCGCCGAGTGCCTCGTGTCCATGTCGAGCCGCGCGGTCGTGCACGGGCCGCGGGAGGGGCCGGAGTCCCGGCCCGAGGGCGCGGCCGTGGCCGCCACCCCCACGCTGCCCCGCGTCGAGGACCGCCGCGACGGCAAGGACAGCGCCTCGCTCTTCGTGGTGGCGCGGATCCTAGCGGACCTCAACCAGCAAGCGCCAGCGCCGGCCGCGGCGGAGCGCAGAGAGGGCGCCGCGGCCCGGAAGGCGAGGACCCCCTGCCGCCTGCCGCCCGCGCCGCCGCCTGCCCCCGAACCCGTCTCCCCCGGCGCCGAAGGCGCGGCGGCCGCGCCCCCCAGCCCGGCGTGGAGCGAACCGGAGACAGAGGTGGGGCTGGAGCCCGAGCAGGAGCCGGGGCCCGCGGGGAGCAGCGAGCCCGGCCTCAGACAAAGGGGCCGGCGGGGCCGGAGTCGCGCGGACCTCGAGTCCCCGCAGAGGAAGCACAAGTGCCACTACGCGGGCTGCGAGAAAGTTTACGGGAAATCCTCGCACCTCAAGGCGCACCTGAGAACTCACACAGGTCAGTGAGGCGGCGCGGGCGCCCAGAGTGCGAGGACAGGGCCGGCGCGAGGTGCCCGACCACGCCCCCGGAGCCGCCGGCCAGGCGCGAGGTGGGGACCCGGCAGGCCGGGACGTCCAGGGCCTCGCCCCTTCCCGGGTTGCTCCGACCCGCGGCCGGTCCCGCGCGCCGCGCCAGGCGGGTCCCGGCTTTCGGAGCCGGCGCCCGCCCGGCGACCGCGCCCCCGCCGGGCACGCCCCCTCCCAGGGCGCGCTCGGGTGGGGCCGCGGGGGCGGCTGTAGTCTTTTGGGCCGGGGGAGGGGACGGGGATTCTGCCTCGCCCGGGGGCGGCGCGGGCAGGTGCGGGCGGCCTGGGTGGGGATCGCAGGCGGCGCTCGTGACGGTGGGGCGCCCGGGGGCGGGGGCGGGAGCGGGGGCCGGGGCCGCTCTCCCGGGTCCCTCCTTCTCCGCCCGGGCGCGCGCTCAGGAGGGGAGGGGCCGGCCCCGGCGCGCGGCGGGCGAAGTTCACGCGGGGACAAGGCTCTCTTAGCCACTCGGCACATTCTTCGCTCTCTTCTTCCTGTAATTTTTCCAGCTCTCTAAGGTTTAATTTGTCATAACCAGAGTCCGCGGCGGCGCTGGGCTACGCGGGGGGCGGTCCCGGGTCCCGATCCTCGCCTGCGGCTTAGTGGGAGCCCCCGCCCATCCTGCTGGTGGGGGCGGGCCGGGCCCCAGGGCTCCTCTGCTTCGCGACTCTCTCCCGAAAGGAGCGCCCTGGCCGCTGCCGGTCTTCGGTGCTGTCCTCTCGCCTACCCAATTCTCACCTGCCCTGGGCCAGTGCCGGCGGGCGGCACCTGCGCGAGGGCGGGCACTGAGCCTCCAACTTGGGGACCACCGTCCGCCCCCGCCAGCCCCGAGGCAGCAGTTCCCACGCACGGCCGGGTACTTTGTGGTTGATTCATCTGCGGCTGTTTCCTCCCCTCCCCTTTTTTGTTTCGTTTTTAACACAAAGATGAACACGTTTTAATGGATGGCTATCGTCCTCCCCCATTTTGGTATAAAGAATTGTCTGCTTCCCCTGAGCTCTTGTGAGTTCTTCTGTGACACCTCTTTTACCTGGGGGACAGGCTCAAAACCGGTGTACTGAATACTGTTACCTTGTGACCAAGGGTGGTGGTCTCTTATTTGTAAAATAGTTTATATAGTGATTAAAAGGCATAAAAAGAAGCTGCAGCCTTGGAGACCCTAGAGTTGAAGGCCACCTTTTTCCGGTACCTTTGGAGCTGAAAGCACCCGAGGTCTGCCGTTGAGGCTTTCGGATCTCGAACTAACTCCCTTCCCCCCTGCCTCACTCCTCCGCCCTAGGCTGTACCCGGGCTCCTAACCCTGTGCTGTGGCCGCCCCAAACCACGTGGCAGGTGATGGGGTAGAGGGTAAGGGCGGAGCCATTTCTAGGCATTATGCGTCAGTTAAGGGTGTGGGGGTTTAGGTTGTTAATGGGGGTCTGTGTGGGCTCAGAGTTCAGCCCGGGGCGCAGCTGCAGGGTGGGTGTGGCCCTGGGGGAGGGGCCAGGCTAGGCTCGGATCCTGGGGGACCCTGAGTATCGGGTGGGGGCAGCACTTGGGGAGTGGCTGGGGTTGAGAACCACTTTGGGTGATGATGCCTGTGCTAGGCGGCATACTTAATGTTTGGGAACTCTTTCTACAGCCCCTGTCAGGATGGCCTTCCACCAGGCAGCACCGGTAGCTGGAAATTGAGGAGGGGGTGGCTGAGGGAAGGGGCTCACGTTGTGGTCAGGGCTGGCTCGGCAGGGCCCCTGCCTTGGGATGTCTTCCTGATGGGTTCACCTTCCGCTTCAGGCTCTGGTCCCGCGCAAGCCCCTTGACTACAAGATTGGCAGGGGCCCTGGAGTCCCCGGCCTCCCGTTGTGGGCGGGGCCAGTTTCCTCCGAGCATCTAGAAACACAAGGCAGGCAAAAGAGAATGGAACCAACTCTGAGTGCCTGCATGTTCTACAACACCTATTCCTGGAGCAAAGAAACTGCTCCACCCCTTCACGTGTGCAGAGATCAGAAGTCCTACCTCCAGGGTGGATGCCGGCCTCCGAGTTGGGAGTGCACAAGGCTCCGGCAGCGGGTCGGCGGGGAGTTGGGAGGAATGCAGATTTCCAGGCCCCTGATGCTGCTCTAGTACATACAGTTCCAGTCTGCACCTGGGAATGCATTTTAACCGGTACCCCAGATGACTCATTATGAGGGCTGCACGGCCCAGGAACTTGCCTCTGGAGGGAGTCTGGTTCAGTATCTGGTGGAGGCACCCCTGGGAAGCCCATTTCCAGCCCCTGACCAGGTGTCCAGAGCATAGGTAACTGGTGTTCTTCAAGGGAGAAAGGGAGCATCTCACAGAAGGGAGAAACCCAGGCTGGCCTTAGGAATGACTAAGACAGGCCACGAGGGGATGGCTTTGCTACAGCCGCGGGCTCTGAGGTGGGCTCTGTGGTTTGTAGGCCTCTAGCAGCATTGTGGGGTCTCGGACTTCAGTGACGGAGGTCACGCCCAGCTCTGTACTCCATTAGATGTGGGAAGGTGCCTCTGACCCCCTCCCCCGAGTACTTGTGGTCCCTCGGCTGCTGCTGTGCTCTCATCTCCCACCCCCAGCCCTGAACACCTGCTGGCTAAGAGCCTTCTGTCCTGGTTAGCCGTGTGACAGTGTGCACTCCCAGTCCCACATCCCAGAAGGCATCCTGTGGACACGTTGGCCTCTGTCACATTTAGGTAATTGTTGATGTTATAACAAATGCATGATAACACAAAACCAAGAAAAGCATCTTTGCGGCTCGTGCTACTTTATTATTTGGCCAATCAGAACTTCCCAGCCCAGGCCTGGAAAGTTTGCTAAGAGGAGCTTGGGGGACAGCAAGACCAGGAGCAGACTTTCTCGGAGCCTGAGGTGCTTCGATGCAGAAATTCCAGGACTTACCTCCAGATAGTCCAGGCTGGGGCACTTCTGAGGGCAAACTTCTTCCCCAGATCCTGCCTCTGGAGAGTCCTGCTTGTTGTCCTGCCTGGGGAGACTTGGCAGGCCCCTAGCAGAATGGCCACTTGGTCTTTCCTGGCAAAGAAACCCTGAATACATTCCTACCTATTTGTTCCCACAAAGAATTGTTTTCAAAACTGCTCTGTGCCCTGTTTTCCCTTCAGTGCTGGAGCCAAAACATCTCTCCGCATGCTGGGCCATCTCTGTGCTCTGGGGGCCCCATAGAAAGGTGGGCACAGTGCCTTGCACAACCCGCCCTCCCACAGAGCCTGAGGCATGTTCCTGGTCATCTGGCTCTGTTGGGGGTGGAAGCGGGAAGCAGAGTAAGATCACATTCTCTCAGCCATTTCCTGAGATAATTTGGGTGGGGTTCACCTAAAATTTATCTTTACCCACAGAAGCAGGATTTGATCCTGACAGATGATCCCTCCTCCAACACACGCTCTGGCTTTAGAGCCTTGTTTCCAAGCTCGCTGCTCCCTGGCCACCTGCAGGTACTCCCTGATGCTGCTGCCTGGCAGAGCAGCGGGCATCTGGATGGGATCTCCTTTACCCAGGGCAAAGCCATGCTTGTTGGTGGCCCGTGCTTTGTGCAGAGACACATGCAGGCCAGTGGCTTAGCGCTCCCGCCCCTCCCTCTTACACCCTCAGGTTGCCAGTGGCGCTAGTTGTGAAACTCCTCAAACAGTGCAGAAGTGTATGCGGCATGAGAGGTGCCAGCCTGCACCGCCACCAAACCACTGTTACCCCATGTTGGTGCATTTCTTTACAGACCTTTTAGAGGGATTTGCACGTATGCATCCATGTGTATCCACATAGACATCTTGAAACGTACGGAAATAGGATCCTAGCAAACACCCCGCTCCTGGCGTTTTGTTCTGTGTATTGCTTAAATGAGGCATCTTCATTCTTCTTCACAGCTGCATGGTATTCCAGGATGTGGTTACGCGGCTGCACCATAACTTCCTTAGCCCCTCACCTATTGAAAGGACAGCTTCATTGCCTTTTCTGTTTTTTGCCATTAGCAGTGTGTAGCAGTGGACCGTGACGTGTGTGTGTCTTGGTGCAGGGGAGCTGGCATTTCTGTAGGACTGAGACCTGGTGGTGGTATTGATGGAGTTGGTAAGTGCTGGTTACATGTAGAGTTACATGTTAACCTGAAAGACATTATGTTTCTAAAGGAAACAGAACACAGTTGTTGGTGCCCCGTGCTGAGGGAGAGACCTCTTGTGTCGCCACTCCACCTTCCTGAAAATGTTTACTTCTCCCAGTTCTCCTTTTGCATGTGTGAGAACATTGAGAACATTTAAAACAGTACCAGCAAAACCACTGTCACTCCCGCACCCTGGTGGCCGGCTCTCCTGGCCATCTTCAGTTCTGGTTTTCCAGAGATTGGAGAGTGTTCGGTGGGGGCTGGTGTGGCGACATCTCCCCTCCCTCCCTGCTGAAAGAGGGCTGGAGGCTGTGCTGCCTGAGCCAAAGGATAGGCCACAGGTATTTAACCTGTAGCCTGTGGGGCTTCACATGTCTGGAACACAGCAGAGGTGGGGGCCGATCCTTCTGAGTAGGTGCCGTGAAGCCCACTTCTCAAACCCGACCGCCTCCTGCCCTTAGGTCTGCGTGTTCCCACTTTACACATAGCTTTAATTCTGTTGGTTACTGAGGAAGGGCGAAAGACATGGATAGCATCTAAAGGCAGGGAGGAAACAAACCAGCAGGCTGCTGACGTACGCATGTGTCAGTGTGTGTGTTTACATGGGTAATGAAGAAGCCCTAGCGTCAAACACTGCTGGAACAAGCGTGGGGCCATTTGTGGTGGAGGGTCATGGAGGCCTGCACGAGAGACCCTAGAATAGCTAACACTCTAGCAGGGATCTTGAGATACCAAGGCATTGCGAAGTGTGTTCAGTTTGTGCTTTCAGGAAGCAGTTAAAATCGTTTTAAAAATAAAAACTTCTAGAATGGTACACTCGGCTCTCACAGTCCTAAGACTTCCAGGCTGTTTGCTCTGGGGTCCAGGCCTTGTTCTTTCTGTATTAGTTTACATCAAGCTATCTCATCTTCACAAGGACCCTGTGAAGTAGGCGCTGTTATGATTACTGAATTTCAAATGAGGAAGCCGAGGCTCCGATGGGTCAGGAATCATGCCCAAGGTCACACAGTAAGTGAGGGTGGAACAGGGACAGGAGCTGGGGCTTGCGCCTGGGCAGCTGCTCCTGAGCTGGGTGTCCCCATTGTGCCCTACTGCTGCTCCTGTCTGGACCTGTGATCCAGGTGACTGCAGGTGGGCAGGGCCCCATGATAGTAGAAGCCTGAATGTCCCCAGCACATGGCTCTTCCCACACAGATTTATCTTGCTTCTGAACGGTTGAGGAAGTAGTGCACCGAACACTCTATGCTCTTCCCATAGCGCCATTGGGTAATGTTTTACCACATTTTTCTCCTTTCCTCCTTCCCTTTTTCTATCTAAATAAATAAAAAATATATTTTTTAATCTATATTTTCCTCCCTTTTCTGCCTCTCCTGTCTCTTTAAATATTATCTGACACACAGTCCATATTCAGTTCCCTTGGCGATTCCTGAAATGTCCAGTGTAGGACTCGGGATCCGGTGAATGACACGCTGCCTGTGGTTGTCCTGTCTGTTCCTTAGTGTAGGAGAGTTTCTTGCCTTCGGGTTTTCTGTCGTATGACGCTGGCATTTGAAGGCCCGAGGCCACTTCTCTCGTAGAACATCTCACAGTCTGGATTGGCCTGATTGTTTCTCATGATCAGGTCTGGTTTAAACAAATCTTGATCCAAAAGATGGCACAGGAAATGTTAGGCACTTGCATTGCATCGTGTCGGGGGGCGGGCATGGGAGATCAGCCGTCCCATGGCAGGATCACATGGTTGAGGTGGGCAGCCAGGCTCAGCCCCTTCTGTCCACCTGGTGGGTTGCTACTCCATCTTCCAACTTCCTTGACTGGACAGAGGAGGGGTTGGGTTCAGCTATCGAAGTCAAAGGACCACCTGGAGGAGGCTTAGGTGCTCCTTTCCCCAAACAGACAAGACACCCTGTTTTTCTTTGGAATGAAAATGGCTCAAGGTGGTTTTAGTAGCCAGCTCAAGGTAGCTGAGTGTGTTCTTGGTCAGCCCAAATGCCGGCCCTGTGGCCACAGGCTGCCTGTCTCCCAGGACTGGGGAGGGCCTACGGTGGGTGACACCTTCGAAGTCCTGGTGAGTCTTCATGTGCTTTCAAGAAAAAGCAAAAATTGTTCTAGGTCCACACACCTGAGCCTGTTATTCTTTCCTTTCAAAGCCCCAGATGGGATTATTTTCTTGAGAAGTCAACTTCCTGTCAAGATGGGAGTACACTTCTCTCTAGCTTGGCAGTTCAGAAGCAGCTGCTGTGCTTGTGTGGCTGGGGTTGAGGTCACAGAGACAGACACTAGCGCAGCCCTCAGGGCAGGAGGTGCTGAGTTCGGAGGGCTTTGGCCACTGTTCTGGGCCAGTGCAGCGGACACTTGAACTTCTTTTACTCTTGGTGGCATCTGTTGGGCACTAGGCACAGAAGAAATTGTCACCCAACCAAAAGCTCTGCCATTTGGCCCTGAACACACATGTATGCCTCCATATACAGGTGCGTGTGTGTAAACACATACGAGGTGTGTGTGAGGGGACGTGGCACCCCGTTCATGCTCGTGGCCGAACGGAGCAGCATCCACACCTGGAACACGGTGGCTGTGTGGAGTCTCTGATTTCTGGTTCAGTTTTACATATGAGGTCCATCTTCACTCCCAGCAAATGTGAATCAGCTGTTTGTGAGTCAGGCTCTTGGGGACACATGGAGTTTGCTCAGTTGAAACTAGGGCTATGGTGAAGGGGCTGTGCCTTCGTACCATGCCGCCGCACCCAGCAGAGTGACTGGGCTCCTGTGTTCCCCACGCTGCCCCCCTCCTGATACAGGGTCGGGCTATGATCGCCATTTGCTATTGGGCATGGTTTGTGGCAGGGGGTAGGGCACAGCATGGCACTGAGCACCAGAAACACAGCCTTGACCAGCCCCTGGTTTTTGCCAACATCGTTCTGGACAAACAGGACAGAGTACACTCTTGTCAGGAGGAGGAGTCTGTTTATTGTTCTCCATTTTGAAGTTCATCACATAGAAACACTTGCTAACCAGAGACTTGGCTACACTCCGTGGCCATTGGCCAGTCTGTCCCAAGGTGACCTGTTTGGAGAAGCACTGAGGCCTGATGCCTCAGATTAAATGTCCTTGTGCTGGTGCCACAGGGGTGTGGCCTACTCTGCATGGATGGGTGACCCTGGGTCCCCAGGCACAGGGCACAGGCTGGTCTCCTTGGAGCTGGGGCCCAGGCTGCATCATGAAAGAGCTCTGCAAGGATCGAAGGCCCAAAGCAAAAATCACTCGCCAAAGAGCAGGTGGCTCCGAGCCTGCCTCGGGCTCCTGTCTCAGGAGGAGCTTCTAAAGGTGGAGTTGTGGTGGGTGTCTGTCTCCTGTAAGCACGGGCCAGGTGGAAGGAAGCTTGGGAGTGGGGAGACGATGACATGGGCTTCAAGGAGCCATGGGCTTCTCCCCCCTAACCCGGCATCCACTGGACACACATGGGAGGTGAGGTGATGGCCGAGGCCCTGGTTGGGGCCTCCTCACCCTTTTATGGAGCTCTGGCAGCTAATCCTGGGGGCTCCACTGTCCTCTCCTGGTCCAGCCTCGTTGGACACCTCTGCCTTCCTCCTGAAGTAAGGAGAGCCTGTGAACAAAGCAGTGACCCCAAGGCCTATGGTCACTGGGGGTGGCAGGGGCTTTGTGCTTCCGTATGTGGGTCCAAGCTGTGGATGGGGAGTCCTTGTGTCCTGGCATGTGGGGCGTGGTCAGGTGCTCCCTGTAGGTCTAACAGGTATGCATGGGTTAGCGAGACCTGACTTCCGTCTTGGGCCACACCCAGGCATGTGCAGAGCCTGTGGTGCAGCCAGAATTTCCTCCTCTGATCAGTTCCTTCTCTGAGCCTTTCCTCTTGTCTTTAACTCTTTTATTGTCCAAAAAAGAAAAAGAATAAAGGGAACTTGCTTTGGGGCCACTGGTAGAAGTTAAAGTTGATGGCGGGGCATGAACGGGGTGTCTGCAAGGAATTGCTGGAAAGGAGGTTTGGAAATGGAGCAAAGGCGTATGTCAGTCTCAGAACCTGACTCATTTGTCAACTGGGAGTCGGGCAGAAGGCATGGGTCCAGCAGGTCACTGGTCTTGGGTTACCAGAAGGGTTAAGGCTATTCACCTGGGCCACTGGCTGAGTGGGCTACTCAAAGCCAAGATCTGGGAGCTGGGGTCAGCACCCTGGGTGCACCCAGGCATCCGGCCGACAACAAACCCCAACACATTTTCATGGACCAGGGCTGATAAATGGGAGTTAATGACGTGGTTGCCACATATCCAGATCGGGATGTGTAAATGTGATGCAGTGTCTGGGCGTATGGCGGGCTCTTGATGGTCTTGCTTTGTACATATTGGCCCGTCTGCTCCTCCACACTTACTGCCCGTTGTCCTCACCTGCATGACTGGCCATGTCTGGTTTGCTCACTGGTCACCGAAGGCATCCATGGGGTTGCCGTCTGCCCCCATGTCCCTCTCCCACGAGGCATGCTGAGTGGCCCGCAGTAGGGCAGGCAGGGACTCAGATTCCCTCCATCCCGTCGCTGAGGTCTCATTGCCGCCAAGGATTCTCCTGTGCTTGTCCCCCAGTTGTCGTTTTTGTCTCCCGGCATGGCTGGTGTGGCGGGAGGAGGCCTCACAGCAGCGTGTGAGGACCCACAGGGTCTCTGGCCCCTCGCTGCTGTGCACTCTGAGGGACGGTGCCCAAGGTTTTGTTACTTTTCCAGAGTGCCTTTTTATTTTCTGCTTGCATGGCAGGCCCTTTCTAAAATTACAGTCATAGATTGCTTAATGACAGGGATGCATTCAGAGAAATGTGTCGGTAGGCAGTTTCGTCCTTATGTGAATGTCATGGAACGCACTTCCGCACGCCTAGATGTCATGGCCGACTGCACACCTAGGCTCTGTGGTGTAGCCTGTTGCTCCCGGGATACCAGCCTGTACTGTAGGGTATGTCCTGAATGCTGTGGGCAGCTGTCACACAATGGTAAGCGTTTTGTATCCAAATATAGACAAGGTACAATTAAAATGGAGTGTCATTTTATGAGGCCAGCCTCATCCCACGTGGACTGTCATTGTCTGAAACGTTATTATGTGGTGCATGGCTGAACTTTGCTGCTTGAGCTACGGTGCCAGAGCATTCTCTGGGTGAGCCTGAGGGGCTTTGCAGGGTTCCATCTTTTATCAAGGTTGAAATTCGTTTTAGCACTTTCCACCGTGTCCCCTTTTCAGCTGACAGAGCAAGAGCCCTTCAGTGTCTAGTGTCACAGGCATAGAGCTGCTGTGTTGGCGAGCAGGTAGGTGGTTGTCCTGAATTACTGTCAGACCTTAGAGTCTTGCAGGAAATACAGCCTTGGCTACTTAGAGGTTGTGATTTGACGCTTCCCTGATGATGGGCTGGGTAGAACACTTCAGCAATCTGCTTTGGACAAATCGTATCATTCTTAAGTTCACTGGCTTTAGCCTTTGAGAAACTTCAAAGTTTATTTCCCTGATCTTCCTGGTTGCCCTGGACTATGAGCCAAGCATTTGAATTTCTTTGCACATCTAGCACTGCACATGGCCTAGGAAGATGGGTATTTATGTGCGTGTGTGTGTCTGTGCCCGTATTTACGTGCAGTTGAGTGTGTGCTTGTGTATACACGTGCACACATGATCAGCCGTGTAGCCAAGTCTCAGAACAATCGTTCCACTGGAAGTAACCCAGTCTTGAGGCATCTGGCCAGGTGGTGTGGGCTGCAGAATGATGCTTGTTTCTCCCAGCTCCATGAACCCCAGTGGGGCTGTATCACTTAAAGGCCGGTCTCTGCAAGAGCAGGGTAGGAAGCAGCAGTGTGTGCCCAGCCGTGGCTGTGTAGGCAGAAGCAGGCTTCAGGATGGAGGGCGAGACCCTGGAGCCAAGCCAGAGGGTGTGTACTTTTGGTCCCTGATGGTGTACTCCATCTTGGGCCATTCTACCCCCTGGTCTCTCTGCTCCTCCTCTGCAAACGAGGGGACCCAGAAGCCTGCTGGGATCCTGGCCCTGGCCGGGTTAATGGATGGGAACCAAGCTCCTTGGCTGCCCAGCTGAGGTTCAGTCTGGCCCCATTCTCACTTCAGTTAGTAGAATCCCTTGCAGTCTGGGATCCGAGCATTTCTTTAACAGCCTTTAGGGGTTTCCAGCCCTCAGGACAAGCAGCAGGTGGGTGTGCTGGGGACCAGCCCCCAGGGGACTGAGGAGGGAGGGTGAAGGCACCACTCCTTCGGGCTGTCTGTAGCTGCTCTGCCTGGGAGACACTGCGGGGGAGGCTGTGGCTTCCTCCTTCCGCCCTCTGGGGATGCCCTGGCGGCTTGTCCCGTGGGGTGTTGGGAGGAGGTGGCTTGGCTGACTGTCCCTGCTCACGGTCAGGGTCCTCCTACACAGCAGAACTGGAGGTAAACACTAGGTTGCCTTGGCAACTGGGCTACGCCAAGGCTCCAAATGCTCCTGGCTAGAGAAGTTCCCATTGTCTCAAGTTTCTAGGATGGGT
Organism: Saguinus oedipus; assembly: GCA_031835075.1. Taxonomy (NCBI): domain Eukaryota; kingdom Metazoa; phylum Chordata; class Mammalia; order Primates; family Cebidae; genus Saguinus; species Saguinus oedipus. The sequence continues at coordinate 16,767,652 of CM063174.1, forward strand.
TTCTATTTTGATTTTTTTTTTTTTTTTTTTTTTTTTTTAATTAGCAAGAATGACTAAGACACCAAAATGTCTGACCTGCTTCCTATAATTTCTTAATAAACATTTGCCTTCCCTTTATAGGAGGAATGTTTTAGTGATTCATTGACTTCTCTTTTAGACGGTGACAAGGCTCTGGTGAGGCAGTACGGGGGCAGCAAAGAGGGTCCCCACTGCCGACAGCTGGCACGGGAGGCCAGGACAGCACTGGCCACGAGCCAGGGACCAGGAGTGCTTACGTAAACACCACACCAGGATTTTATTGGCTTTGAGGCTAATTAAATTCCATGGAAAATTTTGGGGAGATGGCTCTCTCCTTTTGGGTGGTCACATACCCATAACTGGCGCTTCCAGAAGCTGTCTGAAGGCTGATGAGTCTGACTGAGCCCCGGGGGCGCCCTTCCACCCAGTGCTGGACTCTCCCACCAGAGGCCCGGCCCCTCCCTGCAGGTCAGGGCCTGCGCTTGTTTATACTTTGTTGGTATTTGCTGTTAAATTCTAACTGCTCACGTAGGTAGCCTGGGCTGGCTGCGCCCAGTGGATGTCCTCCCGCCCGTTGTGGGAGTGCCCAGGTGGCTCTTTGTAGGAGATGAGGCAGCAGGCTCTCTCTCGCAGGCCCAACCCTTCACCTTGGATTTCACTGGGCTTCCCTGCCCTACCCACCCATGGATTATCTTGTACTGAGTCACCCACCCCATGGAGGAGCCAGGTGAGGAGCTAGGGAAGCGGCTTCGTTTATTTCACCGTCAGTAGGGGTGACCCAGGTCGCCCTGGTGGGTGGTGTGTCCCTTGAGCCTCTCTACTTCTAGACCAGTTTCCAGGGTCTTGTCTTCATCATAGGTGTGCAGGGCTATTTGGGTCCCTTCCCACGACTCAGCAGGTGGAAGATGTATGGAGTTGGGCCCTGCCCCCACTGCCCTCAGGGCCAACCGGGGTGGGAACCTGCCTGCAAAGCCTCTCCCTGCAGCAGCTGCTGTGGCAGTCGCCCTGGGAGCTGGGCCTACCAACTCAGCATGAAAAAAAGGTTCAGATTTGCTGCATTTGTTTCAGAATGAGTCCCTGGGGTTGCTTGTGCACACCCCGGGCCTCCTGGCCTTTCCAGGGTTCCTTGTTGAACAAACAGGCAGCTCTCCTGTGGTTGGGTGGCACGGGGCGGTGGCGAGGGCCCCAGCATCCCTCCTCACCTGGGTGCCCAGCTCCTTTCCTGTTACCTTTTCTCTCTTTGTAAAGCAGAAACAGTCCTGCTAACATCACCCCTTTCAAGGATGTATGTGAAATTTTTTCTTTCTGAAAAATATACTTTTCATAGTGGTTAAGGAAATGTTGGGCACAGTAGCTCGTGCCTGTAATCCCAGCACTGTAGGAAGCTGAGACAGGAGAATTACTTGAACCCAGGTTTGAGACCGGCCTGGGCAACATAGTGAGACTCCACTGGGCATGGTGGTACACACACCTGTAGTCCTAGCTGCTTGGGAGCCTGCAGCAGGAGGATCCCTTAAGCTCAGGAGGATCACTGGAGCCCGCGAGGTGGCAGCTGCAGTGAGCTGCGATCTTGGCACTGTACTCTAGCCTGGGCGACGGGGAGATCCTGTCTTTAAAAAAAAGAGAAAGGGCCGGGCTCGGTGGATCATGAGGTCAAGAGATTGAGACCATCCTGGTCAACAAGGTGAAACACCGTCTCTACTAAAAATACAAAATTAGCTGGGCATGGTGGCGCGTGCCTGTAGTCCCAGCTACTCAGGAGGCTGAGTCAGGAGAATTGCTTGAACCCAGGAGGCGGAGGTTGTGGTGAGCCGAGATCGCACCATTGTACTCCAGCCTGTGTAACGAGCGAAACTCCATCTCAAAGAAAAGAAAAAGAAAAAGAAAAAGAAACCTCTGAAGGTAAAAACCTTGAAGGTATTGAAATAATACTAGAAAGTGTTAAAGGGCCGGGTGCGGTGGCTCACTGCTGTAATCCCAGCACTTTGGGAGGCTGAGGCGGGTGGATCACGAGGTCAAGAGATCGAGACCATCCTGGTCAACATGGTGAAACCTCGTCTCTAATAAAAATACAAAAAATTAGCTGGGCATGGTGGCACGTGCCTGGAATCCCAGCTACTCAGGAGGCTGAGGCAGGAGAATTGCCTGAATCCAGGAGGCGGAGGCTGCGGTGAGCTGAGATTGCGCCATTGCACTCCAGGCTGGGTAACGAGCGAAACTCCGTCTCAAAAAAAAAAGAAAGTGTTAAAGGAGTCCAAAACCTGAGTACTCGTGGGGGACCCCGTGCCCCTGTGCCCTGCGTTCATCCTGAGAATTTGGGCTCTGAACCTGGAGCCCTGAGTCATGGCTGTCTCTTACTGGACGGCCTCATGGAGGTTTGACTCCACAGATGGTTATGTCCGCATGCCCTTCCTTGGGAGCCTCTCAGTGCTGTTTTTCATCGGAGAAAGGCCTTCTTATCTGATAGTTTTTTGTTGTCTAAACAGAGACACTGTGGCGTAGTGGGTGTGAGCCCTGGCCTCGGAGTTGAGCAGGCTGAGCCTAGCTCTGGGTTTTCATGGTAAAGTGGGTCTGGTCATGCTGCCTCTAGGAGCAGAGGCACAGAACGTTGCTCGCGGGCACCTGAATGAACACACAGGTTTGCTGTCTTAAAAGAGGCAGACTCACACACAATTCAGAACTTTTTTTTTTTTTGAGGGCTAGGTCATAGTTTGTCACCTAGGCTGGAGTGTAGTGGTGCAGTCATGGCTCACCACAGCCTCAAACTCCTGGGCTCACACCATCCTCCCACCTCAGCCTGGGAATGTGCTGGGACTCCAGGTGTGAGCCACCACACCCAGCCCAGAAGTACTGTTTTAAAGCAGGTGCTGGGTCACTTTACAGGATCCTCACAGCCTGCCCTGAGCCCCCTGGCCAGAGTTACCCTGTGGCACAAGATGTGGGGTGATGCTCCCAGCATCGCGGCCTCAGGTGCGTCCAACCTCAGCTTCTGTGTCTGTATCTTCCCGGATAAACCCTGACCTGCAGCAGAAGGTGATACAGTCTGTGAGCTTCTATGAGTATCCTGTTGTTGCTATGGAGACCATGTTGCTAGGCATCGGGCATGCTCAGACTAGGGAGTGGCGACCTGATCTCAGGTGAGCCTCACATGTTACCAGGTAACGAAGCCCTCTGAGGTACTGGCCAGACTATTAGCAGAAGTAGCTGAACTGAAACTTCAGCCTCACGGTGAAAGATTCAGTCACCAGTCATCAGAACATTTCTGGACAAGTCCACCTGTTGGAGATGGCTTGAAGGTTGCCCTGCACCCTATAGTCAGTAGTCTTGGGCAGGCTCACAGGGGAGACTTTTCCTGCAGGTGGTTATGCTAGTCTTGCCAAGTGACCCCATCTCAAGGGAAGGACTTTCTGAGACCAGGCGTTCTCTGAGCGAGACTTCCCATACCAGGCAGTCCTGGGTGGGGATGTGGCCGTTCCCCTGGGGACGCAGCGCCATGCTGGGTGCCCTGCCTCCCCTCCCGAGGCCCAGGCGCCATCAGAGGTTTCTTAACTGACAGCTCTTCTTCAGTGGAGAACAGTAGAAATCCTGTTTGCAACCAGACTTTGCCTCAGTCGTCCACTTTGTAACAGCTCTTTCAAGGGGCGCTCATCGCTGCTGGCGGCGTCTCAGCCATCAGCAGCCCGGGGAATCCCACTCAGGACTTGGGTTTGCTATTTTTGTGTCTCGCCTGGGCTTCGCTCGTTTCCACAGGCATTCCTCTTCTTGTTTACGGGAGTAATTGCCTTCATGAGCTTTGGGCCATCTGCGGATATATGTGTTTTTTTCTTTATTTTCTTTCTTTTTTGGGGCAGCAGTTCTATGTTTGCAAATATGAGGATTGTTTCCTAAAGGGAAGCACGGAGGCCTTGTCAAGGCTGGCCTCTCGGCTGCCTTTATTCCTGCTTTATTTCTGCCTTCTTGTGAGTGGACTTGGTACGGAAATGCTTCCTGTGGTTGGTCAGAGGTGAACATTTGGAGTGACTGTGAGACCGTGGCCTTGCTCTCCTGGCATCTGATTGCTCTGCGGACACTTGTGCGTTTCCCCCCAGGCAGGGCCTGCTTGCTGGAGAGGGTCTGGGCTGCTCCTGGGTATGGGGTTTCTGCATCCCCCCGCTGGCCAGGCTCCTGTGCTTGGGCAGAGGAGGACACCGAGGCACACATGTTGTCTCCGTGCTCTGCTCTTGTGGTCATGAGTGGCCCCCCGAGTGACTGGGTATGGAGTGGACCCTGAGCTGGGGACTGTCCTGCACCTTTGCACAGGGCCTGCCGGCTCAGGCGTGCAGCAGGCCCCATCCTGGGGGAAACAAAGGAAGGGTCCAGGGTGGCAACATTTGAATGTTCTGCAGAGGCGGATGTCTTTGGGACTTCAGACTTGTCCCTGGCCCTAAGGTGGGGTTGCAGTGCCTGCACCCAGGCTGGGTCACACAGCCTGTTACACAGCCCCCTTCGGTCTCAAGTCTGTACACCTACCACCAGGCATCGGTCCCCAGCTTCCAGCTGCTCACCTGCAGGGAGAAGGCAAGGAGGCATGAGGGGCACATCCAGCCTCCAGTGTAACCACAGTGGCCTGGGTGCTGATGGGCCCTGGCAGAGGTTGTGTGCCCACCTGTGCTGTCAGCCTCCTGAACCACTAGAACAAGAACTAGGTTTCATATTAGGAGACAATTTCCAACTTCAAGAAATGACCTGGAAAAGTTTTCTACTTAAATTGCCTGTTGTTCTTAAGAACTGGCCAGCTCTGGCTTTCCAGCAGTACACGCAGCCCTCAGGCGAAGCTGGGTCCTGGTGTGGGGATGTTCCCACTGACTGCAGGTCACCATGACTCCTGCGCCACCCATACTTTTGGTCATTCGTCATTGTTTGTATAATGTGTTCAGTGTCGCTCCTTATGAGACTGTGGCAGAGACAGGAGAGCCACACACACATTGCAAGTGGCCTGTGCCTGGTGGCTGCTGTAAATACTACTGTGCACAGATGGCTGGCTGTCAGGGGTGACTTTGGCCTTGGGGGATGCTCTCCACCCCCTTGGAGCAAACACCTGCCATTACTTTCAGCTACCTTTTGCTAGCGCTGGGCACCCACGCCACCTTGGTCCTGTCACTCCAGCTCCAGAGGTGGGGCTCTCCCCTCACCTGTACCCATCTCTGTGCAGATGAGGCACCCCAGATCTGCCCCTCCAGCCTGTGTCAGGAGGGCAGCAGGCACCTGGGCTTGCCTTTCTTTGTGGCAGGACTGGAGGAGTGTCAGCAGAGAGTGGCCTCCTTCACCTGCCTTTTAAGCCAGGGCACACTCTGAAAACATGCCACGGCTGGACATTTTCATGTTTCCGGCTGGCAGGGGCTCCAGGGGAGGTGGCAGGGGTGCCAGGCACCAAGGCCAGGAGTCCCCACACCCAGACATTTGCCAAGCTTGGCTCCTCAGTGCCTTGGCTGGTGGCCTTTGGGGGTGACTTCACCCCCTGTTGTGGCTGGCCCATGGCAAAAGGGGTCACCTGTTGCTTAGGAGCTAAGGCTGGGCTGGGCCAGGCTGAGGGCCCTGTTTCTCTTCTAGATTGGGGAAATTTGGGCCAGTGGGGAGGGGGAGCCCCCCCCCCCACCATGGGACTATTATAGAATTTGCTGTAAGAATGTGGAGAAGGAGTTCTGCTCTTTGGATTTACAGATTTTTTTTTTTTTTTTTTGAGACGGAGTTTCGCTTTTGTTACCCAGGCTGGAGTGCAATGGCGCGATCTCGGCTCACCGCAACCTCCGCCTCCTGGGTTCAGACAATTCTCCTGCCTCAGCCTCCTGAGTAGCTGGGATTACAGGCACAAGCCACCGTGCCCAGCTAATTTTTTTTTTTTTTTTGTATTCTTAGTAGAGACGGGGTTTCACCATGTTGACCAGGATGGTCTCCATCTGTTGACCTCGTGATCCACCCGCCTCGGCCTCCCAAAGTGCTGGGATTACAGGCTTGAGCCAACGCGCCCGGCCCAGATTTTTATTCTAAACATAATAGAACCTTTCTTTTAACAAAATCTCCTGGAATCCAGTGCAGAAAAGAGCTGGGGAGGATTGCTGGGTGGGGCAGGATGAGGGTGGGAGGGGTTTTGACTTTGTCCTGAGGCTGTGCAGGATCCTCCCTTGGTACCCAAAGAAACTCCTGAGAGTGGGGAGGGAGGGGCCACAAGTAACCCAGAGCAGGCCAAGATCCCAGGGTTCAGCCCAGGACAGCCAGGCTAGGTACAAGCGGACCCTGGGAGCTGGCCAGGGAGCGTGAGCTGCTGCAGTTTGGGGCAGGTGCCTTTCGGACCATGTGAGTCAGGTTCCTCTCCCGGTCCTTCTGACGGTGCCACCCTGGCCTGCGGCCTTTGAGCAGGTGGGGGTTGGGTCTGGGCTCCATGGGGCTGGGCAGGAGGAGGCAGCTGTGAGATTCTGGCCAGAGCCAGGAGAGGAGCAGGGCAGATGGTGGGCAGGCACGCTGAATCGGGCTGGGATTGCCTGTGTCAGTGGATGGGTGGGTGGGGGCTTGGGCATTCCTCACCCATTGCCTGAGTGTCATGAGGGGCCTGGCTCTGGCTGGTGCTTCTGTCCGTTGAGGGTGTGGTGTCTGAGGGTAGGGCCTGTGGCCCCACCCTGTGTGCTACTCTGGGGCCTGGAGGCCTGTGCCCCCACCCCGGCCTGCCTCTTGCCCCTTTGGGTGCCTGCCTGGAGAGCACTGGGATGGGGACAGATCCTGCCAGGACCGCGGCATGCCCGGCAGCAAGCAGCAGGGGATCTCCAGGAGTGTGGTAGAGTCCCATCTGAAACTGAGAGGAAGGCAGTGAGTGTGAGGAGCTGGTGGGTGGAGAAAGCCCGGGAGGTGCTCCGTGCCTTTGGCCTCCAGCCCCCTCACCAGGGAACCCTGCCCTGCTCTCCATCTCCGATGGCCTCACATGGGCAGCATCCTCCCTGGCTGTCGAAGTTGTGAGGCCGCAGCCTGAGGCCGACCACGATGGTGCTTAACATGCTTAGTCTCAGCCCAGGCATCTGCCCCGCCAGCCTGGTGTAAAGTCGTCAGGTGCTGTGCGCCACATGATATGTCAGATTTGTACCATCAATTAACGGGGGGCAAAGGACCTGCTGGGGAGGGCTGCAGCTGCTCCCCACTTCTCACCGCTGGTTGCCACTGTTGCCCACAGAGTACCGTTTATAGGCATTGATGGGGGTTATGGTTCTAGAGGAAGAGTGTCTGAGCTCAGAGGGAGTGCAGCTCCACAAGTGTGCCCCTGTGTGCCAGCATCGGGCACAGGTGCCTGCGAGCCCCTCTCTACAGATGCCTGCCTCATGCTTAGATGCTCACGGCCCGGGCCTATCTCTTAGGAGCCCCCAGGAACCCTGACAGGAACCCAGAGCTGTTCTGCACAGAACACCAGGTCAATGATCTTGACTGTTTCTGGGAAGATTACCCATCTGTGGCTTCCAGAAAGCACCTCTTCCTTTTTCTGAAACTCACAGTTTTCTCCCCCGACCACCTGTCCTGTGTTTTTCTCTGAGCCAAGAAGGAGAGATTTCCACACGGGCCCCTCGCCCTGGCTACAGGCCTGAGCTCCTACACAGCAGCTGCTGTCCTTTGCCTCCTGGACTGGTCCGCTCTAACCTGACCCATCCCCTTTGGTAAAGAGTGTGATGGACCCCGCCGCTGTTACCAGTATTCAGCCAGCCACACGGCTGCGGAGAGACCCCGGGCCACAGCCGGGCAAGAGCTCCTCTCTGGGCTCACTTCATCCTCTTCAGGGGCGTCCAGGTCAGAGCCCCAAGGCTTCATGCTGCCCCTTGCCCCAGCTTTCTCAGGACATGGGGCATTCCCCTCCTTGTGGGGCCTAGGGTGTGGCTCTTCGTTGCAGCGCTGCTCATGAGGGACACTGGAGTCCTGTGGCAGGCCTTTGGCCAGCAGAGCTTTAAGGCAGGGGAGAGGCAGGCAGTGTGACTTGGGAAGCCCAGGCAAGAAATGGCTAAAGGAGAAGTGGGTGGTGCAGTGGCTGGGGCCATTGTGTGGCAGCAGCTCGAGGGGGCCCAAGCTCTTGCCTCTGCCCTCCCACCCTTCAGCCTCTGGGGCCCTGGGATAGTGTGTAGGCTGCACGGTGGAGCTGTCTCTGTCGTGGCTGCGGCGTTGGTGGAACAGCTCGTGGCTGCGGTGTTGGTGGAACAGGAAGGTGTATTGTTGGCTTCTCCTGGACCACAGCCCCTGAGAATGATGCCCTCCCAGCACAAGGGGAGCTGCGCTTCTCAGTGCATTCCAGATCTCAGCCTCCAGTGTCTCCAGCCTGGCCTTGGCCACTCTATGTGGGTCTGCCGCAGCGTGGAGGTGTCTTCCTGCACTTTATGGGTGCTTCATTTCTGAAGGTGGAAGGTAGGACCTGAACCCCAAGTGTTCTTGCTGGTAGAGGAAAGTGGAAAACACGCAGGCTTCATGGGAAGACAAAACACCGTTCCTCCCCCCAGGGATTGTGTCTGGAGCTGGGATGGGAAGCTTGCGGATCTTGTCATGACTGCAGGAGAGTGACTGGAGAGTGACATCTGGAAGAAAGAGCAGTACACAGGAGCGTAGGCGCCCCTCTTCAAGTTGGTTTTGCCCTAAAGGACTAGCAGAACCCAGAGGGGTCTGACTGTGTCATCCCAGCTCCCAGTGCCTTCCAAAAGGAAAAACCGTGCATGCTATGTAGGCACACACGCATGCATGTGCACACATGCACGACTCCCCACATGCTTTGTATTGAAGCGTACATGTGCTACAGACCACTTAAGTGCAGCAAAGTTAAAAGAAATTAAGTGGCACCCACAGTTTTACTTCCCAGACAGGACTGTCACTTGGCCCTGTTCTCACTGAAAACCTGCAGATGTGGAGCCCAGGAATCCCCTCCTGTCAGCCGTGGGTGTGGCCCTGCAGTCACTGCAGCCTGCTGCTCTGGCCACCCATGGCTGCACTGTGAAGAACCTGGGCCCTGACTACATCTTGGGCTGCAGTGCCCTGGGCTCCAGCAGTGTCTCAGTGATGGCAGTGGAGAGTTGAAGCGCCGCCCGGGACCGCGGAGGAGGCCCAGTGTACGTCTGTGACAGAAACACTGGAGACGGGTGGCGGACAAACAGCACATTTATTTTCATAGTTCTGGAGGCTGGACGTCCGAGGTGAAGGCGCTGGGAGATTCTGTATCTGGTGAAGACCCTCTTCTTGCTTCATACGCCAATGTCTTCTTACTATAACGTTTTCACATGGTAGAAGGCCGAGGGGATTCTCTGGGGTCTCCTTTCTAAGGGTACTAATCCTGCAAGGAGGCTCTGCCCTCATGACCTCATCACCTTCCAAAGGCCCCACTTCCTAGGACCATCCATCGCCCTGGGGGTTGGGGCTTCAGGGTGTGGGTTTTCAGGGGACAAAGCGTTCTCGCCTAACTACGGAGTGCAGATGGCAAGGTAGGGTGAGGTACTGTATCCCCTGCAGGCCTACTCCCCCCTACTCATGGCAGCTTTTTTGTCCCTTAACTTTGTAGGGCCATAGCCTGTGACTGTCACCCTTTCAGGGGAGTCTCAGGACCCGAGGAAAGGCTGCTGCTGCCCATTTAGGAAGGGGAGGCTGACACTGCTTTCCCGTGAGCCACCTGTGCAGGTTGTGATGTGTTTCCTCAGAGCCTGGCACTGACTGACGCCGACTGGGCCACGTGGGAGGCCAGTGTCCTGTCAGGCAGCAGTGGTACAGCAGCGCTCTCCTCGATCGAACAGCTGCCGTGCTGAGGACCTGGGGATCTGGAGGGCGCTTGTTCTGCACTGACCCTCCACGTAAGTCTCTGGGACCCAGTCTGCTCCAGCTGGTGCCAGCCTGTATAGTTAGTCACCTCGCCTCTGATACTGCTCCGGCCGCATGAGCGCAAAGCAGTGCTCTGCTCCTAGTGCCTAGCATGCAGTGGGGAGGAACTAGGCTGGGGTCTGCAGGAGAAACCGCCCATGTGGGGTGGGTTTGGGCCAGGCCTGTGCCATTGTGCCTGTGACCCAGGCTGGGAGCAGGGAGCTTCAGGTCTTTGGGCTGCTTTAAGCCTGTTTTTCCTGGGCCCGGAGGGCTTCCTAGAGGAGGAAGAGGTTCACTTCCAGAGCCCCTCCTGCCAGTGTGAACTTGGGTGTGAATTAATGAAAAGCAGATGGGCCCAGATGTCCCTGGAATTCCACATAAAGTTGAATGGTAGAATGTTACCAGCCACGTGTTCTTGGCGGAACCAAAGGTACTCAGAGTGTTGCTGAAGCTGCCAAGTCCTCGGAGTAGCCTTTGCCGAATTTGTGATTCATGGGATGAGGTGCTTTTCTCCACCAAGTGAAGCCCCGGAGAGAATGGCCTGTAACCCTCAGCCATTCCAGACTTGGACCGTGGTACAGCAGCCCCTGTTTTTAAGCCAATATGCCCATTTCAGGGCAGGAAGGGGCCAGGGTCTGGCCCAGTCGTGGTGGGAAATTGGCCACCCTGGACCCAGGGATCCTGGACAGAAAGATGAAGCTTTGGGACTGGGGAGGGAGGGGATGGGCCGAGCAGGCCCCACAGGGTGCAGGGCACCTGGATGCCCACCACATCGGCCCCTTGTTCAGAACCTCGCCCTAGCTCTCCTCTGCCTGGGCCTAATGAGAACGATGGTCTCTCAGCTGGGCAGGTGGACATCTGTGAACTTCATCTCATTACAGCTCTCAAAGGAGGCAGAGTATACATGCTCCCCTTAGCGTCTGTCTTCACCAAACTCTTAAAATGTGGAGTGTAGGAAATTCTTCCCCTGCAGGGTTCAGGGTAAAGGAATTGACACCCAAGGCTTGGTTCTTTGTACCTGTTCCAGCACAGGGTATTTAGAGAAGCAGCTTGGCACGTAGGTGGTCTCTGGCCCAACTTCACCCCCTTTTTTGGTGAGATCTGGAACTTGCACAAGGACTCTTTGGCTCAGCTTTCAGACCTTGGAGGATCCACAAGAAAGCTTCGGTCTGGGTACAGCCCTCGACAAGGGCCTTAGAGGTAGCCAGCCCAGCGGGGAAGGTGAGGCTTAGCAAACTCTTGAGGTGTTCTCATGGCCGGGCCAGAACATAGGCCTGGCACTCTTTACCCAGGGGCCTTCTGGGCAGCAGCAGTTTGGAGTAATTCAGGAGCCTAATGTTTAGCGACCTCTGTGTAAGAACATGATAATGACGGTGACAGCAGGTACGCTAGGAGGGAGTGTGGATGGACATCTGAGTAAGAGTCCCCAGTGTCTCCAGGAACCACTTGCTGTGTAAGATGACACATATCCACCGTTGCTGGACCTGGTGCAGATTCTGAGTTGGGTCAGAGCCTGAGGAACTGAGTTGGACAATCTTTGCTCAGCTCATGTCACGGACTTGCTTTTGGTGCCCTGGGCTGGGGTCAGACGTAAGTGCTCCTGTTCTTGCGAGAAGTTGCCTTGCCACAGGACCACCATTTGAGAGCCTGGCATTCATGTTTATTTCTACTTCTGAAAGTTGAACAGGTTAATTAAGGATGATTTGGGAAATGGGAAAGTATCAAGAAAAATTACCAAGGAGGAACATCAACGACTCTAATTCCACCGCTCACAGGTCTCCACGGTTAAAACCTGGGATCGTCTCACACAGACCATTTGCTGTCCTGCTTTAACGTCCTATCAGGCTCACGATCCCAAGGCACTGACTGCTTTCTAACCTGGCCTGAATGGTGGCCTGGTGTGCCCTTGTCTTGCGCTGAGAGCGCCAGTGACTGGCTGTCCTGGGACAGCACCAGGACAGTGTCCACCTCATTATTTTAAGGGCAGGTTGCTTCTTTTCAGAAAGGAAGAATGAGTCTCCTCATCCACAAGCAAGGCACGAGAGCGTCCAGGTGCGCACCCTGGCAGGGTGGGTGGGTGAGTGGCTGCTGGATGTCTAAAAGGGTTTTGCAGTGAACAGAAGTCACTGTTTAAGTAGAGTTGACACAACAGAGGGTCCCCAGGCTGCTCTGCACCAGGGAGCTTCAGACTCTTCCGAATAGGCCTCCCCTTGACCCTCAGATCTTGGAGGGTTTGTGGTCCAGCCTCAGACACCAGGGTCCTGAGATCTTGTATTCCGGGGAAAGGTGAGATTGTTTCACTGCAGAGGCCTGGCCTGCTGCAGGCCACGCTCAGGGGTTTCTACGTCCCTCGGTCCCCGTGTCTGCCCTGCAGGCTCTCTGGTGTCCTGCTCAGAATGCACAGACCTGATGGCACCAGTGAGAAAGGACAGGCTGTGTGAGCTCTGCCTGGCCTAGGCGTGCACTGGCCATGGGCTCCATGCCTGCCTTCTCCATGGGCCACGAGGTCAGCCAGCAGCCTCAGCAGCTGCTGAGATTAGCGCCTGTGTGTGGTGCTACTTGGTGTGCCTCTGGCTTCTGGCCCTGTGCTGGCCCCATGGAAGGGCCCGTCAGCACTATCTCCTGGGGACAGGAGCACCATCCCCAGGGCTGGGTCTGCCGACTCGCTTTGCACATTTCCAGTCTCCTGTATGCTTCCCAGCTCTGAATTATGACCACTGGGCTGATTTATTTCTTCTGACCTTTGCAAACGGTTAGGTGGCAGAGATCAATGAAGAGAAACTTAATAAAAGGCTGTATTAAATCCCACACATACAAGGCTGAGCCAGGTTCCCTTAGGACTGAGCTTCCCCAGATAGAACTCACAGACCACTGACACTGAGACCTCCAGGGTGGCTACTTGGAGTTTTTGTAGGGAGGTCAGTTTCTTGACGGTGGAGCATGACGAGGCCGGACCCTCCTCCCTGTCTGTCTGCAGCCCCCACACAGCCCACTGGGGCTGTGAGCTCTGTTGGTGCCACCTTGGAGTGTGTGGTTTGCCCTGGGCCTTCCAGGGAGGAGGGACGGGGAGGGGACCCTGGGCCAGGGGGCTGGGCTTAAGGGTGGCTCCACATCTGCTGACTTTGTGGCTTGATTTCTTGGTCTGTCACTTAGCGAGTTTTACTGGGGCCTGGTAAAGGGTGAGTGCCTGGAGGTGTCAAAACAGGGGCTTGTGGGCCTGGTCATCCAGTCGTTAGTGGGGATGTTTACAGCCACCTGTGCTGGGCCTTCACTGGAGAGGAAGTCACGCCCACGTTAAGTGCTTGGGAAACCTGCCCCCGGCATTCTGTGACCCATAGCTGCAGGTGCTCTGGGTGTTGCCTCCCGCCTGTAGAAGGCCCCCTTGTGAAGAGGGGAGCCCCAGGTGGGGGCGCCTGGGCCAGGCAAAGTCCCTGCCATCTGGCCTGCCCACCTGGGCCTGGCGGTGTTGGGCCTGGTCCCAGCAGGGCTTGGGCTGCTTCCAGATCTGTTTTCATTTTCAATTCCCTTTATTGTTAAAACCACCTCGGGCCCAGAGAACAAACTGTTGTCCTCAGCTGACCTCGGATTCCTGGCCTCAATTGTTTGCCTTTTGCTAATTTTAGCTTCTGATCATTTCCACCCTTATCCTCCCCCTAAAGGGAGACACAGACCAAGAATAGCTGCTGGGAAGCGGGGCTGTGGTGGCTGTGGCCAGAGTTCCAACAGTGAGCTGGCTGGGCTGTGGGGTGGCTTGTGGCCAGGTCTGGGGCAGGGGGCTCTCGGCCGGCAGTCCCCCACACCCTTCCCCTCTAAGGACCCTGTACTGCAGGCCTGGGCCTCAGAGGAAAAGAGGATGTCTCTGTTTCTTCTTTTAAGCAGAAACCAGGCTGCTTCTGGGGAAACCTGCACCCCCACAACCTTGCCTAGCTTCAAGACCCCTGGGAGTCCCTCACTCCTCTGAGCCCTTCAGACGCCAGGACCCAGGTTGTAGTCTGGGGTCAGACGTGGCGCTTGACTGCAGCCACGTCCTGGAGACAGCGTCAGTGCGGAGGCCTCAGCCTGTCCAGTCCCTACCCAGCTTGGCCCCGGAGCCTGGCTCAGCTCTGCCTTCCCAGCGAGTGCCAGTCTGCAGTTGACTGACAGCAATGGGACAGTCCAGGACATCAGCCCAGGCCTGCAGGACGGGACCTTGCCTGCCAGAGGCAGGCAGCGAATCAGCTAATCAAACCCCAACTGTGGTGTGGTAGGGAGCAGGCCTGGGGAGAGCCTGAGGAGGAATGGGCTGAAAGCCAGTGACTAGGAGTGGCCTCTGGGTGGGGCCTGGGGTTGCAATCCCTGTCCAGATAGTAATAGTTGGGGTTTTTTTGTTTTTGTTTTTGTTTTGAGACAGAATTTTGCTCTTGTTGCCTAGGCTGGAGTGCAATGGTGTGATCTCGGCTTACTGCAGCCTCTGCCTCCTGGGTTCAGACAGTTCTCTTGCCTCAGCCTTACATGCACCCACCACTATGCCCAACTAAATTTTTGTATTTTTAGAAGAGATAGGATTTTACCATGTTGGCCAGGCTGGTCTCGAACTCCTAACCTCAAGTGATCCGCCCACCTTGGCCTCCCAAAGTGCTGGGATTGTAGGCGTGAGGCACCATGCCTGGCTGTATGAGTAGTTCTGTTTGGACAACTTCAGACAGACGCCCACATGCTAGCCCCCTGCAGTCTTATCTGTCCCTCCCCTACCCTGTCCCCTCCAGTTGTTTTGAAGGAAATCCCAGGTGCAGTATCTTTGTCCGTAAATATTTTAATGCTTTACATCTTCGAATGAAAGCCTGATACGTCTAATTTTACTAGTGGGCTAATAGTAAGTGTAGAGCGAAGAATCCAAAGCCTGAAGTCACCCCACATGACTTGGTGTTGGGAATTGTGTGGGTCCAACCCTAAAGCCCCAAGGTTGAGGTTGGAGCCACCATTTAACGAAGTGATGGAGCGTATCTCGCCATCCTCAGCTTCAAGTTATAACTAGTTGTAAGTAAAAAGAAGGCAAGAAGGACACAGGCGTTTATGAGATCAAAAGCAACAACAACAGAAACGATCAGCAGTGCTACTGAGGTAACACAGATAGGGGAGGAAGAGGCCGGGCGCTCAGCGCCTTTTATGGATGGTCCCACACCTCCCCTGAGCAGAGGGGCAGGGTGTCATCTCCGCACAGAAGATGGCTTCTGAAGATGAGCCACTAGGAGAAGAAAGTGACACTCTAAGGAAAGGCTAGGCTGCAAGAACGCTACACCCAACCCATTTTGTAAATGATGTTAAAAATTGTATTGGAATAGTGCATGTGGTAATACACACAGCTTAAAGAGCCCATCATTCTGTACATTTATTATGATAAGCAGGTCACCCCCCCACCCACTGCCAGCTTCTTCAGCTACTTTGTCATTCACCTGCCCAGCTCGATAGTGTGCTCATAGGGGCTCGTAGAAGGCAAGGCGTTACCTCCTGACTTCCCATCATGGCACATGAGTGCCTACAGGCTGGCACCCTTCCCCCCCACCCGTGTGATAATTGGATATTTAGGATGGAGTCAGCAGGCAGTATTTTGGGGATCATGACAGTAAATGCTAGTTGCAGGTCACCCATACTTTACACATGTTAATTTCCCTTAGACTCAATAGTCGCCGTTGCTGCTCGGCCTTCCCAGTGTTGTTCCACACTCCCGCCCACCCGAGTGTAGCCTGCTCACTGTGGCCTGTGCAGCCAGTGAGGGTTGGCTGTCATCCTGGGACCCCTCCCTACCATCTAGGCCCCGCTTCCTGGAGCTCCTGCTGCATAGCCTCCTGGAAGGGGTGCACTAGACGCCATTTTTCCTTTCCTTCTAACTTTTATTTTAGGTTCGGGGGTACATGTGCAGGTTTGTTACGTGGGTGAACTGCATGTCATGGGGTTTGGTGTTTTCATTATTTCTTCACCCAGGTAATAAGCAGAGCACCCGATAGGTAGCCTTTTCAGGTTTCACCTCCTCCCACCGTGCTCAAGTAGGCCCTGGTGTCTGTTGTTCTCTTGTGTCCGCGTTTACTCAGTGTGTCACTCCCACTTGTAAGTGAGAACGTGCAGGGTTTGCTTTTCTGTTCCTGCATTAATTCACTTACGAGAATGGGAGGCCATTGTTTCAAGGCTCACATGTCTGAAAACGTCTTGATCCTAGTCTGAGGTTGGTTCATGTTTGTCTGGGTTGAATTGTAGGTGGGACCGGTTTCCTTATGGGGTTGGAAGGCTTTGCTGCAGTCTCTGACGTCTGACGTTGCTGTGGTGAAGACGGAAGCGGTTCTGGTTCCGACTGTGTGTACCTGCTGTCTGCATCTCAAGGCCTTTTGGGCTCGTGTCTTTACCCAGGGCTTGGAGATGCACACGTGTGTGGAGGTGCTTGGCCACACTCTGCCCTGCAGTGGGCCCTTTGGGTGGCATCTGGAAGACACTCTTGCCCTTTCTTCCCAGGCACCTTACCCCCCGTGCTCTCAGGGCCGCCTGCGGTGCCCCCCGTGCTCTCAGGGCCGCCCGCGGTGCCCCCCGTGCTCTCAGGGCTGCCTGCAGCCCCTTTCATTTGGAGCAGTTGGTCTGACGCTTCCATTTGTGTATTTTTTTCTCTCTCATCCATTTGCATTTTTGCTGTTTTCTGTGAAATTCTCTCAGTGTTCTAACCCCGCTATTGGGATTTTTATTTCTGCCACATTTTTCCTTCTTCCCTTTCAGACTGGGTTTCTGGGCCTCCCTTTGTAAAGACACATGCGGTTGTTGCTTCCGCAGGTCCATCTGTGGTGGGGATGTTAGTGACGGCTCTGGCAGTCTTCCGCTTACGTGGCCTGTGCTCCCTCCACATTGCCCGTCCCTGCACCGTGGTCTGGGTCTCGCGCCCACCCAAGCCAGGCTTCTGCATTGTCTGATGATCCTTGATGTCTGGTGGTGGCACAGAGAGCTTGACCTGGGTGGGGGTCCTGGGCGCCCTGTGTGCTCAGCCACAGTGGCCTCCTGTGGGTGGTCTACAGGGCCATCTCCTTCAGGGGTGCCCCCCCAAGAAGATTGTTCTGTTCCTGCCTGGGGTGGGGGACCAGTGGTCCTGTTGCTGCACTGGGAGAGAAGCTGGGAGGCAGCACTCAGTCAGCGGCCCTTCCCCACACCCCTGTTCTGGAGGCTGCCCTACTCCGAGCTGTGTCTGGAGTCCTTGGTCCAGAGCTCTCTCCTGTGTGGACATTCCCAGTCAGCCAGCCTCTGGTCCCTGGTAGGTACATGAAGGGCAGGCAGCCATCTGTAAGGCGGGGAAAGACCTTGTGTCCACAGGTGCTTTATCTGATGTCCAGGTGTCCCCCCACCCACTGCACTCCCACCCCCACTAGAGACTCCTGAGCCTTTGTGGGGTAACGTGGATTGCTTTCTTGCTTTCTCTGCTGTCTTTCTAATGTCTTGCTTCCAGATTATTATTATTATTCTCTTTCCCTTTTGCTTTGTCTGTTAAAATCCACTTCCTTTCATTGGAGTGGGATCTGGGGCCGGAAGGGTGGTGAGTGCCTGCGCCTCATCTGCCATCTTTACCCAGAGCTCTGTGAAGCTTTGGTCCAGTGCTGGAGTGTGGGGAGAGATGAGAGGTAGGTTGGTACTAGGCAGGGGTGGCTGAGTTGTCCAGCTGACGGGCAGCCAGCATCTCCTTTCTTCTTGCCCAACAATCTTATCCAGGAGTTTGCCAGAGATACACCCAGCAATATTCTGGAAGCAACTAAAGGCAGCTCACAAAAACACAGTTGTGCAGAGGAAGGAGAAGGTCCAGACCTAAGGTTGGCAGGTTAACTGTATTGTCTGCATTCTTCTAGCTTCCAGCAAAGCACGTTTTCCCAGGTGGCTGGTCAGCTCCCCTGTGGTTAACATTCTTGCAGCAATGGACGAGAGTTCCAGCTGCTCTGCTGGCATTCAGGACTGTCATTGCGTTGGATTCTAACCATTCTCGTAAATGTGTATAGTGATATCTCATTGTTAATTTGAATTTCCGTAATAACAAATGACACTGAGCACCTTTTCACACAGTTGTTTAGCGTCTGTTTATCTTTGGTTGAGTGTTCAGGTCTTTTGTTCATTTTATGAATTGGGCGTTTGCTTGTTGTTGACATTGAGTTCTTTATGTACTTTAGGTACAAGTTGCCTTTACTTCCATCAGCCTCAAATAAAAGCATTTTTTTTTTTTTTTTGAGATGGAGTTTCACTCTTGTTACCCAGGCTGGAGTGCAATGGCGTGATCTCGGCTCACCGCAACCTCTGCCTTCCGGGTTCAGGAAATTCTCCTGCCTCAGCCTCCTGAGTAGCTGGGATTACAGGCACGTGCCACCGTGCCCAGATAATTTTTTGTATTTTTAGTAGAGACGGGGTTTCACCATGTTGACCAGGATGGTCTCGATCTCTTCACCTCATGATCCACCCGCCTCGGCCTCCCAAAGTGCTGGGATTACAGGTGTGAGCCACCGCGCCCGGCCCCATTTTTATCAGCTAAAGAAACCTGGCTCTAATTGTGGATTCCAGCCTTGTGTTCCTGTCTTGCCTTGGTGTTTCAGAGACTCTCTGAAGAGGTGGACAGGAATGTCATCCCTGGGCCATCACTGCCATTGGGGCTGTGTTAGCGTCCAGCAGCCACGCTGCCTCTGATGCCCACGACAAGGCTCCCGGAGCCAGAGGACAGTCCCTTCAAGATGGCAGAGGAAAGGCGGGGGCAGGGGTCAGCTGGACATGCATCACCCGCCGGGCTCAGGGAAGATGCTCCTGTCTTCTCCTGGGAGGCAGTTAGTGATGAGGCCCTCACAATGGAAAGGAAATGGAAATGTGTGTTATTTGAGTTCAGTTCACACGAGTCCACAGGTAACACCGTTCATCTGGAGAAGGCCTTTGCTTGCAGCAGTCCACGGTCTGGAAGCTTTCTGGGGCAAGGGGCAGATACACCTTTCCCTGCATATCCCTTCGGGAGCAACAGGGGTTGTGACTTGGGGGTGTGCGTGAAGGAAAGAAGCTCCAGAGCCCTTGTCTCAGGTGGCTTCTGGGCTTCTGTTGGCAGAAACCATGAGTATTCTGTTATTGCTGTTTTTCAAAGGGACCTTGAGAACGGAAATTTTCAAATGTGTTTTGTAACCCTTAGCCAAAGGAGAGCAAACACCTTTATGAAACTCTGGCGTGTGGTCCTTTTAACCTTTCCAGGCAGTGTGCTGGTGCATGCGAACTGGTGTTGTTCCCTTCTGGGGTCAGGGGTGCTGGGTTCTGTGGAAGCAGTCCCAGTTGTGAGCTGGAGCTTGGGTGAAAGGTGTGTGGGTGTATACATATACCACTTTGTTATATAGTGTTACTGCATTACTTCTGTCTGTCCAAAGCGATTCATTTGATGAAGACAGAAATGCAGAAAGGGCAGTCACACACAAATCCCGTCTTCCTGAGGTAACCTCTGTTTCCTTCCTGCAATTTCGTGTGTGCATTTGAGGGTGGGGCTCAGCCACTTGGTAGTCTGTTTTCTTCCCTGTCCACGTACCTGGGGCTGTTTATGAGCAGCCCACGTTGTAACATTCGAGATGGCGGGCCCACTCCGTGTGCTTACTCTCCCTGTCTAGCCCACCCAGCAGATGAAGCCTGGTTCCAGCGACCTTGGGGATGACACCAAGAAGCACCGAGCCCCCCAACCCCCATGTTGTGGTCCTGGGGGCGAGAGGTAGGCAGGACACAGGACAGGGCTCCTGCCCCAGTGGCTCCTCCCAGTTCTTGCCAGCCTTCCCTTGCCATCAGGCAGACCCAGGTAGCCTCGGGTTTTAGAGTCCCGTACAGAGCTGTTGCATAGGGGGTCACTCCAACCTTAAAGCTTCTGGGGGCCTAGCCATGGGATAGTACAGAGTGTGGCACTGCTTTTCCTCCTGGCTGGTGTCCCTGGGGTCAGCTCCCTTAAGGTTAGGGACCTGTTCGAGGCTAGGACAGGGAAGGGCATAGGAAACAGGGCCAGCAGGATACAGGGAAGAAGGGAGGGCGCGGACACGCATTGGGCAGGCCTGTGCCCAGAAGAGAGTGGGCTTTGTCTCCCGAGTAGAGGTGGCCCCACCCCAGAGCACTGGTATCTCCACACGGCAGGCAGCGAGGCTCTGTTTCAGGGAGGTCCCCTCTCCAGTGCTCTTAGGCTGGGACCAGCCTGAGCAGGATGCAGGGGCTGCTGACCTGTAGGCAGGCTGAGGGACAGGGCCTGGAGCTGCCAGGCTACCAAGAGGGATTCGGAACACAAGGGCTTTCCCAAAAGATAGGGGGTTGATACCTTGCTCCTAGTGGACAAGACAGAGAGCCCCAGGTGGGCCGGCGGGCCTGGGCTGCTGCAGGAGAGGCCCAGGGGGCTTTCTAGCTCCTCCCTGGGGGTCTGGAAGTTCCTAGAAGTCCCTGGCACTGTTGAGCTATTCCAGAAAAGACAGATCATCGTCTGATGTGGTGGTTTTGCCTCGGCTTCCTCAAAACCCAAAGGTGTTTTAGGCTTGTCGTGCAGATGACAAGCTCATTTTAATTCGGATGTATTTGCTTTATGAAACCAACTCTGAAGAGTATATTGTTTTTATATTCTGCTGGAAACCTTGCCACATTTTTCCTGAGAAAACCGAACCTGCTGTGCACCTGGAGCTGGCCAGGTGGCAGGTGCTGGGCCTGGAGGGGGAGCCCTCCGAGGCTCCTCCGGCGTTCTGAGCTCCAGTGTTTTGAGTGCACTGCCTGGTGGCCCTCACCCTTCCCAGGGAACTGCCCGGCTCCTTCATCAGCTGCAGGGGAGCTGGGGAACAACTGTGGAGGTCCCCCACAGGTCCTCGGGCCCACATGCCGCAACCTGGGCAAGCCTGCAGTGAAATAGGCGCAGTGCAGCCTGGCTGTGGGAGCAGCGGGGACCGGGGTGCAGAGGATAGCCTCACCATGCCACGGGCGGGTGCCCCTGCTCGCTCCTCCGGGGACGTGAACGTGGGCAGCAGTGTTCCTACTCTACCTGGGGAGGGGCTGTGACAGTCTTTCTTCCAGGTGGAGCCTGGCCTCAGGCCCCACCCCTCTGGGTGTGTCACCTTGGTGAGGTCACTTGGTTCCTCACCTCTGACATGGGTTTCACGTCAACACTTTCCTGTCTCTCGGGGGTTGGTGGTCACATGAGCCCAGTGCAGGCCAAAAGTAAAAGCTGTAAAGAGTGTACGTGCAGCTGTCGGTTCCATTGAGCGCCTATAGCAGAGCCTAGCAGGGTGGGGTCCCTACCAGCAAGGCCCACCCAGGAGACCCTGAAGGAGAGGGCAGGGGAAGGAAATGAAGGCTGGGGGAGGGGAGACACAGGAAGAGGAAGTGGGCCACCATGGTTGCAGAGGCTTTGCAGAGAGGGCCCCTCCCTCTGTGGCCTGGAGAGCTGGGGCTGAAGCAGGGCCCGGGGTGCAGAGCTGGGTTGGCTGTGCAGGTGCTTGTTGGTGTCAAGGGCCAGTGGGACTTCTCTCCTGTGTCATCTCCCCTGTGACTGTCAAGGCTGGTGCTCCCACCAGGCGTCACAGCCAGAGGCGGGCCCAAGAGGCTTTTTCAAACCGTGCCTCTTCCCCTACCCCACACACACGGTCTGCCCTCTTCCTCCCCTCCCTCCTTCCTTTTCTTTTTGATGCAGGAGAAAACCCTTTCCCAGTAGTCCACAGATTCCGGGGTTTCCACTCCTCACCAGCCCCTACAGTGGCACTTGGGGTCTGCATCCTAGTGGCTGGATGGACTTGGCTCTTCTTGCTGCCAGCACCTGCCCCTTTACCTGGGTCAATTATCAGGCCCCAGTGGTGTCAGTGCACAGAGGGGTGGTCTTTTGGCAGGAGTGTGGCATTCAGGAGGCTGCAGGGGGCTTCTGACGTGTAATACAACCCTGGGACTGCTGCTGTTTCAGTGCTGAATGTTTGTGACCCATAGCCTTTTAAGTCTGACCGTTCTAAACTGCTGGGCCTGTCAAATCATTGATCAGGAAGCGCCCTCCTCCAATAGGACAGTTAGCGACGGGACCCAAGGGCGCTGGGACCCTGAACCCTGCCCCGAGAGCAGCCCTACAAAGCTAGATTGCACCTGATGGTTATCTTTGAGTTTCTCATCCTGGAAGCCGCTGCCCAGCATGTTCTGAGGAGAATCTGCCTGGGCAACCATTGTTATTTTAAGAGAGCTCTTGGGGTAATCTGAGGAAACGTGCTTTGAAATAGGGAATACAGAAGGGGGCCAGTAATGTGAGAGTGTGGAATGTCTGGTTGTTAATTGGCATTATTGATGGCTAGCATTTTCTAGTTTGCTATGGATTTTTTTGTTTTTAATTTAACTTTTTGAATAGGAAATGCATTTGTGTGTTTCAGAATCTAAAAGATTTAAGGAGTTTCCCCAGGGAAAATTCTGTCAACCTTCGGTGTCCTCCATCTGTTCAGTGTTCCCCTGGGTGATGTCTGTTCCTGCTTTCCTAGGGACCCTCTCTCTGCACAGACCGGCCAAGGCACACGTACATCCTTGCTGGTCATCTGTCCTCAACCTTATTTTCCTCACTCAGCTTGGAGATCTTTCCAAAGCACTTTTAATACTTTTTTCCTTAGTATTTTGTTGCCTTGGCGTTCCATAATTTATTGACAGGCCCCAGTGGAAGGTCATGAGTTGTTTTCAGGTTCCTGGTGCGTTGAATTACCAGGATCATGTCCCGTGTTGAAGGTGTGCATGTGTGTTTGTGGGCTAGGATGCCAGAAGTTGAGATGTGCGGCGGAAGGGTGTGCGTGTTTCTGGTGTTAATAGGTATTGCCAGTCAGTTTGCCCTCCATCAGCAAGGACTGTCTGCTCACCCACAGCCTCACCGAGGCGCTGGCTTCAAGGCTGCACTTCTGGGCTTTCATTTGTTGTTCGCGCCTGCTGGGCGAGGTGGAGCCTCTGTGGTTCCTTTTTTATGAATTGCCTTTGCCCATTTTTCTGTTGGATATTTTTCTTTTTTGAATTTCTGTGAGCTCTTTCTGTATTAGAGATTAGCCCTTTGTGGTAGGAGCTGCAAATATTTTTTCTCTCAGTCTGTCTTGCCGTTGTTTATGATGTCTTTGTTCACAGAGGAGTAGAGTATACCTTTTGGTGCAGTCAAATTTATTAATTTATTTTTTGTGAAGGAGTCTCGCTCAGTTGCCCAGGCTGGAATGCAGTGGTGCGATCTCGGCTCACTGCAGCTTCTGCCTCCCCCGCCCAAGTGATTCTCCTGCTTCAGCTTCCTGAGTAGCTGGTGGCATCAGCCACCATGCCTGGCTGATTTTTGCATTTTTGGTAGAAATGAGGTTTCACCATTTTGGCCAGGTTGGTCTTGAACTCCTGACCTCAGGTGATCCTCCTGCCTCAGCCTCCCAAAGTGGTGGGATTATAGGCATGAGCTACCGCGCCCAGCCTTCAGTCTTTTCTTTCATGGTCTGTGCACTTTGATTCATAGAAGGAACTTCTATCTTACAGTTTTCTCCTAGAATGTTTGTGGTTATTTTTTACTTTTGAATTTTTGACCCATTTAGAATTTATCCTGGTGTAGCGGGGAGGAATGGATCTAACCTTGCTCCCGAAGTGTCCTGATACACCTATTGAGTGTCCCCCGCCGCAGGGTTCAAGGTGTCACTCCATCCTGTGCACAGTTACCACTACCTTCAGTTCTGATTCTGCCATTCCTGCTGGGCCTCACTCGCCGCGTAGCAGCTCCCGGAACTGTCGAATCCTGGTGGGCTCGTTTCCCCACATCGTTTTGCAGAATTCTTTTCTGGCTATTCCTGTCTGTTTCTCTGTATGAATTTTTAGGATCAAGTTAACCTATTTGAAAACAAAGCAAAGCAACCAGAAAAATGCCTACTTTTAAAAAAATACCTTTGCATGCATTGTAGAAATGTGGAGACACACGTTTGTCCAAGAAGGATTCTTCCAACACTGTGTGTGGCAGTCTTTAGCCAGGCTTCAGCACCCTGCCAGCTCTTGCACATGAAGGGTGGATAGTAGTATGTGGTCAGTGGCACCAGACCAGAGCGCCCTGGGATGGGGCACGCCTGCCTCCCATGACCCTTTTACTACCGGGCAGCTCATGACCATGCGGCCCGGAGCCCCTTGGCACACAGGTGATGACAGTGTTATCTCCTCCAGACACCACTGTGCAGCAGGCGTGTGCCCCGCACATCCTCCCACTTAACCCTCAGTGACTGAGACGGTGGCTGGATGACAATCCCCGAGGTATCAACAGAGGAGTGGGGGTGGGGCAGGCTGCTTCTTTGCCACAGGCAGGCCCCAGCTGTGGCTCTAGCTCTGCCGCCAGCTGGCTGAGTGGCCGCTCACTCTCTCCTCTTGAGCCTCACTTCCCTTACCTGCTCAGTGGGTGAGTAAGAGCTTCAACCTGGACTTCCTGGGAGACCGTGTGCATGTCAGCTTCATGTGGCTTAACAAAGCACTAGCATTTCTAGTGATGAGCAGGGAAGCCAAATGGCCTCCTAAGGAATTAGGAACTCCACCCCCCACCACAGAGCCGGGAGGCCTTTCTGCCACCCGAGGCTATGTGCCTGAGTTTCATTGGAGGCCAGCAGTTGATCAGCCCCCATGTTTGGCCGTGTACCGAGGTGCCCCAGAGCAGGAGGGCGAACAGGCTTCCCTGGAGTGGAAAACATGGCAGTCTTGAGGTTGGAAGCTGGAAGTGGCCCCAAGCTGGTGCCCTCAGAGCAAGGTTGTCCATCGGTGAATGATAGCCCACTCACTGGTCAGGAATAGCCAGGGACTGGGGGCAGTGGCCTGGGAGCCCGAGGAGAAGCAGTTTCTCTTTGGGAGGCTTTCCCTGTGCCTCCCTTTGAGTCTGACCAGTCCTGTCCCTGCCATTGCCCCTGTGGATCCTTGTGCTGCAGAGGTCTGCTGTTGTATCCAAGACAGGATGGGTCACCTGCCTTTCCAGGACCTGCCGGTAGGAGTTGCATCTCTGTCTCTCCCTTCCATGAAGGGGAGCTCACAGGCTTCCCAGAGAAGACCCAGCAGGAGGCGAGCAGAAGAGGCCCTCGCAGCACACGCTCTTCTGGCCCCAGCTTGGTGCATTGGGAATGTTGAAAAAATGACCCACAACAGGCTTCCCACAGGAGGTTCACAGAAAGATGTGCAGTGTCGTTTACACAGATGCAGTTGGGCCAGGAGGGGCCCACTCACCTGTGGGATGGTGGGTAGCAGT
Organism: Saguinus oedipus; assembly: GCA_031835075.1. Lineage (NCBI taxonomy): Eukaryota > Metazoa > Chordata > Mammalia > Primates > Cebidae > Saguinus > Saguinus oedipus. The sequence goes on from CM063174.1 coordinate 16,792,727, forward strand.
TTGGTGAAGGCTGGATGGCAGGAGGTAACTTGGACCGTGCCCTCTGCGCAGGAGGGCAGAGCAGAGTAGAGTTCACGCCACAGCCCAAGTCTGAGCCAGGCTTTGAGCTGGAGCATGGACGCTCCTGAGCTGGCCGCACTTGCACGTGGCTGCTGTTGGGGAGCGGGGAGGGCCTGGGGCGCGGGTGCTGAGGCGATGGGGGGCTTGGATGGAGGAGAGAGAGCCCTGCGCTGCGCTCCGCTCCTGGCTGGCTCTCTGAGGAAACAGGCTGTCCCGCCCGGGCCTGCGGCTTGGGCAGGAGCAGCTTGTGGGACACTGTGTTCCCTGATAAGATGAGGCAACTGCTCTCACTCTCGGCGCTGCTCCACTCGTGGCCTCACTGTGGCGCCAGGGAACATTTATGTAACTCACAGCCCTAAGCAGCTGCCCCACCCAACCCCAGTCCCCAACACCCCCACTCTCCCCACAACTCTGCGAGGCCCCCCACCCTGCATCGCTGGCCACGTAGCTTGACACCTGAAGAGTCCCTCGCTGCCTGGCACCCACAGGACCCCCAAGCCCCAGCCTGGCCTGGCCCCTCCCCCAGCTTCCCAATGTCCCCCCAGCACTCCTGCAGCCTCCCTTCCAGGTTCCTGGGCACCTAGCCCCTCTCCAGGCTTAACCGCAGCCCCCTTCCTCTCACCCGGTCTCCTCCTCACAAGGCCTAATCCCGCCTTGTCCCAGGGCCCCCACCCTATGCACAGGAGCAGGCACACAGCCAGGACCCTGGAGACCCCCACCTGGGGAGCTGGAGTGGCTCCGGGATCCAGCTGGAAGGCTGGGAGCTACTCTGCAGGGGTCTGGGAGCTACTCTGCAGGGGTCTGGAATCTCCTACGGGTTCTAGAGGGAGCCCTGTCCTTGTGAGTCCCTGTCATACTGTCTCCATATTACATGCCTGGGAGGAGGCAGATGCAGGGTTTGAGCCCAGCATGGAGGGTGCTTGGTTTGTTGAGTCCGATGGGCTCCCTTTGCCTTAAAATGGGAGTTGGGCTCACTCTCTGAAGGGCGGGCCTGGCTGCCCCCCACCTCACTGGGTGCCCTGCTGGGCTCGCTGCTGGGCTGCACAGCCCCCGGAGTGTGTCCCTGGAACAGGTTTTAGAGTGAATCTGGAGGCCACATGTGGGGCCTTGAGCTCAAAACTGTTTTCATGACAGTAGCACTGTTGGCCTCTTGCTCCCAGAGAGTGCAGTAGGATATTGCAGGTGCTACAGGGAGGTGTGAGACATGTTGTCCCTCTCAGAGCGACTGGAATGTGGCTGGGTGGAAGACCTTGTTTTGTTTTGATTTTGAATTTCGAGTATGATGACTAGCAGGGGCTCTCGCCCACATACACGAAAGCTCCTGGGGCTCCTTGCGGACCGCGTGGGTAAAAGCGCCCTGGCGTGCTGCTCCCTGTTCACGCCCCTACCTGTTCCCCTCTCTGGGCTGCTCCTTGTCAGCCTCCTGGGTGCTGCCTGAGTGTCACTGCCAGGAGACCCAGCCGGACCCAGTGCTGGTCTTGCCAGTTTGAGCCGTAACTCGAGTTTGGGGGCCAGTTCATTGGCCGAAAGAGCAGAGGATGAAGCTGCCCTGGGGGCCGCGTCTGCCTGGGTCAAGACCATGTCTCTGGGCCAGGCACCCATATGTGCCCTGTTCTGTCAAAGCACAGAGCTCCTGATGTTCAGGGAGGCTGAGCGCTGTGCTGGTGAGTGGCTGCACTGGACACCACCTGCCTCCACTCCAGGCTGCCTGGCACCAGCGTCCCATCCGTGGATGCTGCAGTTCTCTGCGGCATCATGTGGCCCACCTGTAGCTGTGCGCACCTCACATGCTTCCCCGGCCTGCAGGCAGAAGGAGCTAAAGGACAAGGCTCCTCACAAGGGCTATTAGGAAGCAAGGCTCAGTCTGAATTCGGGTTGGCCGCTCCCCTCCCAACAGGCCCAAATATGGGGAGACACATTTGACAGGGCAAATGACTAAGCACAACAGTAACAGCGGAGATTTCAGGACTGCACATTTGGAATGTGCCATGCACTGGGTTGAGGCGCGCCTGTGTCCCCCAGGAGGATGGGGCCGCGTGGTTACTTTCTGCGGCTGCTGTCACACATTGCCACAAACTGGGTGGCTGAAAAGCAACTCACTCTCTCGCAGTTCCAGAAGCGAGGATCCTGAAATCAAGGTGTTGGCTGGGTTAGTTTCTTCCAGAGGCTCTGAGGGAGAATCTGCTCCCTGCCTAGTCTTCCTTCCCCTGCCCACTTCCTCCCCCTTCTCTCTTGCTCCCTTTACCCTCTCACTCGCTCCCTCCCCTCGTCCCTACCTTCCACACTTGGGAGCTCCTGTCCAGATCCTTACCTGATGACATCCGCAAAGACCTTTCTCCAAATGAGGTCACATGCACAGGTTCTGGGGGTCATGACTTGGCTGTATCTTTTTGGGGATCATTATCTGCCCTACTGCAGGCAGCAAGGGGTTTGTTTGGGCCATACTGTCACAACTCAGTGCAAACGGTGTCTGAACCTCATCTGTCAGACCTGACATGGCTAACACTGAACCATTTATTTAATGCTGGGCTTCCCCAGGCTTTTAATGACAGTCTGCATTGTGAGTCTCCAAGAGTGGAATTACCATGCAACGTTTTCACTCTGGTTGACGAAACTTTATTCCGGAACTGATGAAGCCTTATACGATGATAATGTTTCTTTGAACATGTTCTGGGAAATACTGGATTAGATATATAAAGAATTAAATATTTCTTTTTATTGTTATGAAAGAAACAAATATGTATTTTTTTCAAAGACCCAAGTCAGACATGTGGCTCACGCTTGTAATCCCAGCACTTCGGGAGGCTGAGGAGGATGCATCACTTGAGGTCAGAAGTTCAAGACCAGCCTGGCCAACATGGTGAAACCCTGTCTCTACTAAAAATACAAAAATTAGGCAAGCACAGATGGGCACCTGTAATCCCAGCTTACTCAGGAGGCTGAGGCAAGAAAATTGCCTGAACCCAGGAGGCAAAGGTTGCAGTGAGCCGAGATCACACCACTGCGCTCCAGCCTGGGTGACAGAGCGAGACTGCCTCAGATTAGATAGGTAGGCAGGTGGGTAGGTAGGTAGGTGCATACATAGGTAGATACATACCCATAACACAGAGAGCTTGCAACAAAACACATGGTCTCACCAGTCCAGCCCCGCTCCCTAGAGAGCAGCCCTTCTTTTCTGATTTTAGTTGTCTTGCTGGTTACGTCCATAAATGAACTGTATTCTATTGCTGTTTCTTGATTTATCAAATGTAGGTATTCTCTGTTATCCTCCTGCCATGAAATCTAAGGATCTACCTCCTATCCCTCCCCTTCAACTCTTCCTCAATTGACGGATGTGTTATTTTACTTATTTTGTTGAGTGTCCTTGTAATTTGAAACCTCTGTGTTTCACTTAGACATGTCCTTTGTACTCTGAGTGCATTCCCACTTTTCTCTTAAATCCATGTTCTCTTCTGGGCCCACAGGTCCGTTGTGTGGCCTTTGTTTATAGGATTGGTTCTAAAACACTGACAGCTGCAGGGCCTGTGCTGGGGTTACATTTCCTGCACTACCTTGTAGACTTATTGTGAAGGATAAGTAATAGAGCATCGGAAAAACCCCTAGACTGAACTTGGCTTGGAGCTCTTGACTCATAATCATGTGGCATTTTAGTTTACATCTAATTTGAACCACGTTTTTTTTGTATGTCTTCTATTTTTCCTGGAGTTTCTAATTGCCTCTCTTTTTTCTTTTAAACAAAGAGTAATAATGTGCCTTTACTGTGTCCTGAAGTTTATCCAGCCTTATGGATATGGGGGGGTGAGAAGGGATGAGGCCAGGTAGGAAGGGCAGCCCTGTGGCCACCCCTAATGCCAGAAGGGCTGCTTTCTGGGGTGCCAGAGCCCCCCACCCTGGTTCTTCCTGAGCAGTTGATGTCATTTTTGTGGTTGAGAGTTTGCCAGGGTAAACACTGCTCCCAGGGTAAACGCTGGCCTGTCTCCTGCTCTGAGTGAGGGATGGGAAGGAGGGAGCAGTGTCCTGACTGTAGCCCACCTTTGTCATCTCCCACCCCACTGTGTTCCGCCGCCTCCCCACCTGCACAGGCCCCTGATGGGGTGCTCTGCGCTGCTGTCTGTCACCACGCTTGGGTCTGCGCGAACCTGTCTCGTTCTCCTGCTCTGCCAGCCAACCCTGGTTGGCCACTTTGGGACTTGCATGAGAGAGGGAGCGGCAGACTGGTTGTAGAATTCCAGGCCCTGGAGATCCCTGAGGCTGACCCTTTCATGTTACAGACTAGATGGAGAATTGTCTTCCTGCCCTACAGAGGTCCAGGGTGTGGCTCCCGTGAGCAGCACGGTGATCACAGTGCCTGGACGCCGGGAGGCCTGTGAAGCCAGGGCCTGGGCCTGTCATCCCCATGTGTTGGGGACCGCTGGCCCTGCCTGGTGTGCGGTGCTTCCTGCTTTGTGGGGTACTTAGCGGGTCCACGGCCAGGAGCCTAGGCCCTGCTCCTACCCCGCCACGGGCCCTGCAGTTCAGCACCTGCAGTGCTGTTTTATCCTAGGCCCTGTCCTCTTCCTCCATCCCAGGCGTGGGCGGGAGGGCAGGGGCCCACCTTCATCTCTGCTCTGACGGATTTGTCACAGAAGCTCTTGGAGGTGGGGCATGTGGGAGGGGCGATGAGAGACTGGGGTGTCGGGCGTCTCGGGCCCTTTCCCAGAGAGGGTGTGCAGGCGGGGACAGGCCAAATACTGACGCTCTGCCCCTGTGCCCACAGGTGAGAGGCCCTTCGCCTGCAGCTGGCAGGACTGCAACAAGAAGTTCGCGCGTTCCGACGAGCTGGCGCGGCACTACCGCACGCACACGGGCGAGAAGAAGTTCAGCTGCCCCATCTGCGAGAAGCGCTTCATGCGCAGCGACCACCTGACGAAGCACGCGCGCCGCCACGCCAACTTCCACCCGGGCATGCTGCAGCGGCGCGGCGGGGGCTCGCGGACCGGCTCCCTCAGCGACTACAGCCGCTCCGACGCCAGCAGCCCCACCATCAGCCCGGCCAGCTCGCCCTGAGCCCGCCGCAGCCATGAGCAGCCGCTCCCGCCCCCTCGTGAGTCCCTGGCCTTTCCTTTTGTAATAAGAAGAGAGAGAACTCGATGCGAAGTCCACGAGAAAAGAATTTTCTTCACCTCAGGTGTCAAAAGTAAATTTGTCTAAAAAAAACCCACAAAAATTTAAAAAAACACCACCCACCAATTGCACAATAGATAGACCCACAAAGTTGAGATTCAGCGGTGTTGAACCCCCTTTCTCAGGGATGGACGCGTTCCGCGAGGTCAGTGAGGACACCCCTTCCTGCCGCCTTACTCTGTACATAGATTTGCACTCTGGAGTTTTCTGTTAGGTTCGGGGACACACTGGGGACAGAGCAGGCCAGCCAGTCTGGAGCTCAGCGTCTGGCTGGCTGGCCAGCCTGTGGGTCTGTTGGGAGCAGACGTGGTCACTGATGTTCGTGCTTCCGCAGCAGATTCCTAAGCAGCGGGCCTGAGCTGTCCCTGCCCGCCCTACCCAGCCTCTGGCCTCTGCCCCACAGGCCTGGCCGGACTTGCAGCGCAGCTGATTCTGAGGGACAGGCCCCTGCAAAGGGAAGCCTTAAAGCTGTGCCGGGCCGGAGGAGCACTCCACCTTGATGACTGTGGAGTGGGCTTTCAGCCCTCTGCGCCCTGCCTGCCTCCCTCCTCGCCTCCAGGAGCCCTCTCCTAGGGCGCTTGGGAGCACTGGAAGCAGAGGTGCGAGCCCCGGCTGAAGGCAGCGCTGCACCATCCGGCCTCCTTCAAGGCAGGGGCCGGGTCACACCTGCCGGGACTCCACTTCTTTGTGTCCCTACGCAAGGCACGCCGGGACCCCGTCACTATCATACCTGGGCCTCCGATGAGGAATTCTGGGCTTCTAAAAAGATGTCAGAAATTCCTGGTGGCACATCCAGTTCCGGAGTCCTCCCACATGGGCAGCTTTGTTGGAAACGGTGGGCGGGTCCTGGGGCCTCCTCATCAGAGGGTCTGTGTGCGCGGCTGCACAAGTGGCAGTGCACCGTGCTTCACAGAGAACATTCGGTAGCAAGAGACCGGAACATTGTGACTTGGACCTTTTCAGGAGTGGTGCGGATGTTACAGGAAATGCTGTTGGAGAGTGTGCATTCTGCTTCCTCCCCAGGGAACGCCAGATGGAAAGTTGTGGGAGACGCTTTTCTCAGACCCACCACATCCCCAACTCAGACTTAGCAAACCTCCAGCGTCTCCGTGTCCCCTGGACTCTTCCTCCCTTTTCTTCCTGCTTTTCCCTGCCCTGCCTGGAGGCCCCAGGCCACACCCAGCTGGTGTGGCTGCTCTGGTGCCCCATCACCGGCCTTCTCCTGGCAGGAGAGAAGGAGCGGAGAGCCGGGGCCTGGTTTTGAGCCCTGGGCAGGTCAGTCAAGCTGTGGTCCAGCAAGCTCCTCTGCAGATGGCTGGAGTGTTGACCCCAGGCTTGTGGCCCAGGTACCGCCCTCCCTTCTTCCTCAGAGTTGGGGCCTGTAAATGCAAGGGCCCAGGACTGTGTGTGTGTGTGTGTGTGTGTGTGCGCATCTGTGTGTGTGTGTGCGTGCATGTACGTATCTGTGTGCGTGAGTGCATGCATGTGTGCACGTGCGCACACACGTGTGTTGGGGGTGGGGGGATTGGGGTGGACCCGGTATCTTGCCAGAGATACCCATTTTGATGAGTACCTATTTTGATGCAAAGGAATGGCCCTGGGACCTCAGAGGGCCACAGGTGGGCTTCCTGGGCCCAGTGTGCCTTGGTTGTGGCCGTCCTGCTTCTACCTGGCCCCGCCACAGTGTAAGGTGCAGCACAAACCTGGGACCCAGGCCCAGCCGCTGGCCACTGTTTGGGCTGGCTCCCGAGTGGACGAGTGCCCTCTGTCACAGCAGCTACGCAGGCACACTATGGCATCAGGTGCCCGTTTCTCACTACTGTGTCAGCTGTGCCCGCAGCATGGTAGTAGCTTCCAGGTAGCACGATGGACCCTAAGTTGGGCAGCAGCATTATTCCTGCTGCGGTGGGAACGGGCGGGGAGAGGGCCACCCCCACTCTGGTTGGATGCAGAGCTGGCCACTCTGGCTGCCGTGCTGTGTTTGGGCTCCCTGACAGCCCTGCTTGCATCAGGTCTGGAAGACAGAGTGGAATATTCGTTAGGGACCTTGACAGAAGAGAGCCCTGGGTGCTTGGGGTGCAAAGATCTTCATGCCCAGTTCCAAAGTGAGGTCCCTCCCAAAGTTGTTTTCGTGTGAGGCAGAGAAAGCCACACTCTGAATACATTTCATGTCTCAGGAATTCACATTCCAGGTTCAGGAATTTTATTCCAAAGTCCTTTGGTGCACTCACCATCCACCGTTCCCAAAGGCAGGGAGAGGGAGCAGCCTATCCCTGGGAGGCCGGCAAAGTGCTCTCCAGGGAGGGGCCAGTCGTCCTTGTCATCTGCCCAGGGTGTCATGGCAGGAGATTTTCTAGCTTCACGTCCGTCTGCACATAGGAAGGAAAAGACAGGACTCTAAACCTAGTCATCTTGGAATAAAAAGAAGAGCTGGTTTGTTTTAGAGCAGGGTGGGGGGTGGGGGAGGGAAGTGGGTGTTGGCTGTTTCCAAAGAGAGCACTTAATTTAATTTTTCCTTTAGATGACCCAGGGCTGTTCCGTCTGATAGATGGAAGGGTAACATTGCCTTAAAACAGAAATATGCAGGCGTTGGCTATTTTTGGCGTAAGAGTGTGTCTTCATTCCCAAAGTGGTTCTCATTTAATGGCAGGGTACAGTCCTTAGGCCCCGGCCTGGACTGGGAAATGGTGGGAGGGCACCAGGAGAGGAATCCCGAGGGATCCTCCTGGCCAGACCCTCCCGAATCATCTGGAGCTTAAACTCATCTCACCTGAAGGGCGGGGAGAAATCCATGAATCTCAGGAGCAGTTCACCGGGGTCTCATGGGCAGATTTCCATCTCATCATGAAGTGAGGGATGCCCGTAGAAGAGGGTGGTGGGCATTGGAACACTGCCTCCACTGAAGCGGGCACACAGGGCGGCCCTCCTGAAACAGCCTTCATTTTCTTCAAACATGCAGAATGTTTTCTTCCCAGCCTGCGTCTATTTCAGCGTCTTCCATTTTTGTGGTTTATGGCCATGCTTGCCAGTTTTGATGGGGTTAAGGACTCATAGAAATAATACTGAAAAACTCAAACCCTTATTTTGGGACTTCAGTTCTGGTGGTCCATAGGGGCAGAGATCTCAAAATGAAGGTTGCCTGAATGAAGGGAGAGTTTCCCTATAAAAAGCCTAAATTGACTTCAGGCTCAGCCATCAGGGGCTGGTATTGCTCTTGTCCCAGATAAGAAAGCCCCTCTTTACATCAGCCATATTAGGGGAATGGTTATCAGCTCCCCAAAGGCCTACTGGATCCTACAGCCATACAGGAAAACAGACGGACACAGCCCTTTTCCTCAAAGAGCCCTGGGGTCCTGTCCTGCAGGTGCTACGTAGGAACATACAGAGATGTCCTGGATGGAAACATGGTCCCGGAGGAGCCCTACCTGCATTCTGCTGCACCGCCACCCAGGACTCTTGAGTGCAAGATCCCCTCACTCCCAACCCTGACTTGTTTCCCAGGCCCTACACCGAGGCAGGTGCAGGATTCGCCATGGTGCAGCCTCCAGGTACAAACATCTGAGGCCTGGCGACCCCAGGCCCTGCTGTACCCAGAGCACAGCTCAGACCAGTGAGGGGGTCATTCAAAGGTGGGGATGGGCAGCAAGGGCTGGCCACTCTGCCTCAAGTTTTCTGTCTCCCTGCACGGTGCGTCCAGAAAACCAGCCTCTTTCTTGCCAGAAGCAGGTGCTAAGATGGACTGCACAGGATCCTGGTGCTCCCGAGGGACCCATTCAGGATCTCAGCCGGGCAGGGATGATCTGAGATCACCAGGAAGATGTGGTCTGAGCAGTAGTGTGGCCTTGTTTCTCTGCTACTGGTTGTGGCTGTGTTTGCAGGGCTACCTGACCATTTTGACTTCTGACAGATGTCACTGATTTTTTCCCCCCATTTAAAATGGTCATTTAGTCAAAGACTCAGTGCTAGAAGGTTAAAGGGTATGTGATGTGTTGATCATGTCGCAGCCAGTAAGAACTGCTTTGTAGGTTATCTGCATCTTTTGCTGTTTCCGTATACAATTCTGGTCACCGTATTTTCCAAAGCTAAAATCTGAGGTGTAGGCTGATGGTTCTTGAAATCAGGATTAACCCAGGGAGAACCAGGTCCTATGACTAATTTTCCTGATTCTGAGGCTCTGAAGGCTTGTCTGAGACATTCCAGAGACCTTTGTACCAGAACGCGGATGCATGGTCCAGCTTACTACTGACACGCCTGAGCACCCTTTAGGGCGAGGCGCCACCTCCCGCCTGCTGTTGTTTCCCTCAGCATCAGAAGAGTTGAATTCGGCAGGAGACAGGAGCCCGGTCCACGAGGGAAGAGGAGCCAGACTTGGTTTCTACTCACTCCCATGAAGATTTCGGACTTGCAGTGCGGCTGCCTGGCCCTGCCCTGCCTCTCTCTTTCTCATACAGCTTTAAAAACTTTACTACTTTTATTTAAAAAGGAACTGGATGGGAGAGAAGTAGTGTCCCCAACCCTACCAGTCACATTCCGGGGCGGGGGTGGGTGGCTGGGGTGGCAAGGGAACTGCTTTCTTCCAGGCCTCAGGGTCCTTGTTCCCTGGCCTCTTCCTAGAGGGCCCATGGACAGGCCACATTGTGTGCTCATTTGGAAAGCAGTTGTGTGAGCTGAATGACCGAGGCTACACTCTGTGCAGGAGCCACTGTACCTGGCTACCTTGAGAGGAGTGAGGGGCCACCTCCCATGTGGCTCTAGACACCATGTGGGCTCATCAGCTCCAGCGTCTGTGCCAGGTCCAGGTGCCTGCCTCTGGGTGTGTGAGTGGGAGACTTTGCTCCCTGGGTGCCTGGCCTCACTCGGGAGGGGCCCCTGGTGCCGAGTGCTGGGGCCCCGGGCTGGTCAGCCTCAGCAGGAGGGAGGCTCTCCTGAGCAACTATGCATTGCCATTGTCGGGTTTGGGGTTTGCAGTGGTTCCTTGGTGACTAGGAATTGCTCGTGTGCATGTGTTGGGTGCATGCTTCTGGGTCTCAGCTGCCCCAGGCCCACACAGGCAACCCCTTCCCATCCAAAGCCATTGGTGGAGCTTCTCTGGAATCCTTTGCCAAAAGCCCAAGGCAGAATCCAAGGGTCCAAGACCATTTCCGTGGAGCTCATGTTTTTCTTTTCTGTAGGAACTTTTTTTTTAACCAGCACCCACCATAATTCCGAAGGCCATGTTTCATCTTTTCTGGATCACTACAGTGAAGTATTACAGTTGTATAGTTCCCAGTCTGGCCTTGGCTTGCTCGGATTAAACTTTGTATGTATTTTGTATGGCATAGATTCTATATTGTAATGATGTCCTATGCAAAAAGAAAAATTAACGAAATTGTAAATTTTATTGTTTTAACGTGTATGCATGTTTAGTGACGTTTACATTTTGAAATAAAATTTATGATTCATTATTTTATTTGCTGGAGCTAGTTTCTTTGAAGGGCATGTCTTACAGAGGCTCTGAGGGGAAGGGAACGGAAATGAACAAACTCAAGCAGTTGCAGTTGACTGAGGGACTGAAGCTCTCCTGGAACTTAGCCGGTCCTATTCTGGAAGGAAGGCTTTGCAGAAGAGCTCTTGAAGAGAGTGGATGCTACTTCTGGCTTCCCCTCCTGCCCATGAGAGGCTATTTCAGCTCATCACATTCCACCCCTCCGTACATCCCAAAGAGCATGGAGGAGAAAGGGATGTGGTGATGACAGATTCCCTCAAAGGGCACAGCACCTTTCCCTCAGAGTCCCACAGAAACACCTGGACTTCCTTTTCCTCGATCAAAGCCACCGCTTTGAACCCCGTATACCCTGCTTGCCTCACCCTTCAGCCTACAGTCTAGAAAACACGCCTGTTCTAGCTACCAAAATTCCTCCAACTTACCACAGGCACTGAACCCAAAGTGTACTGTGCTGGGGACAGGTCCCCGGGTCCTGGGGAGTAGGAAAGCAGGTGTTGGTAGCAGAGCCCGTTTAAGTCCCCAGTGAACACTGGCTGCCCCCAGGGCAGGTGATGTCCTCTTCAGAGGCAATGGGAAGCCTGCAGCTGTTGGAGGAGGTGGCTGCTGGGGTGGGGGTCTGGCCCAAACCCTGTGCTAGCCACAGCATGTGGAAAGGAGGGGCCACAGTGCAAGCTCATTTGAAAATGAGGTGGTGTAGCCACATCTCAGCCTCACCCAGGGGTAGACTAGTGCTGCATCTGGGCTGTACACTTCCTATGTGATTGCCCATTTTGTTTTGCTTTTTGAGATGGAGTCTCTTACTCTGTAGCCCAGTTCAGTCACCCAGGCTAGAGTGCAGTGGCACGATCTCAGTTCACTGCAACCTCTGCCCCCCAGGTTCAAGCAATTCTCCTGCCTCAGCTTCCTGAGTAGCTGGGACTACAGATGTCTGCCACCACACCCAGCTAATTTTTGTATTTTTAGTAGAGACGGGGTTTTACCATGTTGGCAAGGCTGATCTCAAACTTTTTTTTTGAGACAGTCTCGCTCTGTTGCCAGGCGCCAGGCTGGGAGTGCAGTGGCGTGATCTCTGCTCACTGCAACCTCCACTTCCCGGGTTCAAACAATTCTTCTGCCTCAGCCTCCCGAGTAGCTGGGACCACAGGTGCCCGCCACCACGTCCAGCTAATTTTTTTGTATTTATTAGTAGAGACGGGGTTTCACCAGGGTCTCGATCTCTTGACCTCGTGATCTGCCCGCCTTAGCCTCCCAAAGTGCTGGGATTACAGGCTTGAGCCACTGCGCCCGGCTTCAAACTCTTGACCTCAGGTGATCCACCCGCTCAGCCTCCCAAAGTGCTGGGATTACAGGAGTGAGCCACCTCACCCAGCCTGTGATTACCTGTTCATAGGGTAAATGAAAATCACCAGGAAATGTAAAGTATTACTAACAAATACAGGCATTGCAGTTGATCAGACATGGTTTTTCCTGAAGCTACCCCGACACCAGCTGGCATTTCCTGATGCACATTTGTTTTCTGTATTATAGATTGGGGGAGGGAGGCGTGAAATGAATGCACCCAGGCACGTACTGAACAGTCATAAGAACAAGCACACATTTTCAAACAAAAGTCTTTTTGGTACCGAGACATTTGGAGCCCATTCTCGGTTGGAGTATTTTCCCAGGGCAGCCACTGTTCCGCCTTCTCAGAGCCATTTATTGCTCAGGAACTTCCCCAGATAGCAGCAACTGCAGGGTGGATCTGCTTCCATAAATAGTTGTGTGTCGAGAGGATCCCAGATGCTTAAAAAATATTGACAGGAAAAAAAAAAAGCCTGTCAGTTATGATGTCACTGCTGAGATTTGAAACCCCTACTGGGGTTTCTTTCCAGAAGACTGGGGTGCCCACCATTCATGGAAGCCCCAATCTCAGGAAGTAGGGGGTCTCCTAGGCCTTCAGAGAACCCCCGTAATAAAAGAGGATGGAAAAAAAGCAAGCAATAGATTTCCTGGTGTTTCAAGAACAAATGTCTGAGTGTGTGTGGCATGTGCATAGCATGTTTTCTTCTCACATCTTCTTTTCGGACCAGGTGACAAAGCAGTTCTGGATAGCGGGGAGGGTCTGTGTTGAGCAGGCATGACAGTGTCCTGGAGACAGGGCTGAGGGGTCAGCCTCAGGACACTCCTGGGCCCGAGTCCTTTTGCATTTTCCCCAGGACTGGGATTAGAAGTCAGGTTTGTGGTGGTTAGGTGAAGCACTGTGTCTGGCTGTGTAGTGGCCAGGAGAGGAGAAGCATCTGGTGAAGGGCGGGAGTGCACTTCCCAAGAGGACGGTGCCTGGTGAAGCTCACAACGACACCTGCCTCTCTAAAGAAGGACTTCCAGCCAGGTGTGGTGGCTCACGCTTGTAATCCCAGCACTTTGGGCGGCCAAAGTAGGTGGATCGCCTGAGGTCAGGAGTTCCAGACCAGCCTGGCCAAGGTGGTGAAACTCCGTCTCTACTAAAAATATAAAATTAGCTGGGTATGGTGGCGCGCGCCTGAAGTCCCAGCTACTTGGGAGGCTAAGGCAGGAGAATCACTTGAACCCGAGAGGTGGAGTTTACACAGGCCGAGATCATGCCACTGCACTCCAGCCTGGGCAACAAAAGTGAAACTCCGTCTAAAAAATAAATAAATAAAGCACCCATCCCTTGGTGCCAGCCTGTAGGCAGTGAGCACCCTGTTGCTGGAGGCATTCAAGCAGGGGCTAAAACACTGCTTGCCAGGAATGCCATGCAGGGACTGGTGTTCTGGAAGGGAACCCCGTTAGCATTCAGAGGATGGGCCACAGTATTTTCCAAGGGGACTCATTGGGGTGTAATCATCGAGACCCCCTGACACTCTCCTAGCCTTGTCAGTCATGGCGGGGTGTGGACTGGCCTTTTTTGGATTGTGTTTGGCTGCAGAAGGTCTTGAATAACATGTTAGGTAACATGTAGTTTATTCTGGGGCTCAGTCAGCCCCAATCAAACCTCATCCAGACCACGATAAAATTCCTGCCATTAGCACCACTCCTAAAAGGTTGTCTACATGGAAAGCAGTAAAGACGTGGCTACTCCTGGCAGGACTGCTATCTCTGCACCAACTTTCCTCCACCGTTACGTATCAGAGACCAGTATTCCAGTGGTACATAGGACAGGCAGGTTTGGATGGAAGACGGTGTTGGAAGCACAGGACCTGTATTAATTGCCAATTGTTGGCAGGGCATGGTGGCTTATGCCTATAACCCCGGCACTTTGGGAGACCAAGGTGGGTGGATCACCTGGCTAACATGGTAAAACCCCATCTCTACATAAGATACAAAAATTAGCCGGGCATAGTGGTGCACACTTGTAATGGCAGCTACCAAGGAGGCTGAGGCAGGAGAACTGCTTGAACCCAGTAGGTGGAGATTGCAGTGAGGGGAGATCATGCCACTGCACTCCAGCCTGGGTGACAGAGCAAGACTCTGTCTTGAAAAAAAAAAAAGAAATGCCTATTGCTGCTGTAACAAATTACCATAAGCAGCGGCTTAAAGCAGCACAAGTTTATTCTTTTACTCTCATATCGCTCTGGAGGTCAGAAGTACAAAACAAGTCTTCCAGGGCTAAAATCCAGGTGTCACCAGAGCTGCTTCCTTCTAGAGTCTGTTTTCCTTTCCAGCTTGTAGAGTCTACCTACATTCCTTGGCTGTGGCCTCCTCCACTATCAAGTCCTGCAGAGTAGCATCTCCTCTCTGACCTCCTAACCTCCTTCTTATAAGGACTCCTGTGATTACCCTGTGAAGCTGAGATGTGGCTGCACATCAGGCTGTCCCTCACCCCCAACTAGTCCAGGATGAGCCCACCATCTGTCCAGCCTTCATGTCTTTCCTGCACTTCTCTGGGCTGTGGGGAGGAGAGTGGAAGCTCAGGCTACAGGGCTTGATGAACTCCTGCATGGTGGAAGGAACCTGCATCCCACTCTCCATGGCCGCAGCAAGGGCCACAAAACAGCTGGATTAAACTGGACTGAGCATCTCTTCCACCTGTGTTTTGTCATCCTTCATAGTATTCCCCTTCAACTATTCAGCTTTAAAAAGTAGGAGTAATAATAAAAATAATTGTCACTGCATTACAGTCCTGAAAAGCGGATCAATTCTTGACGACCTGCACCCCGGTTCACCTGCCACTGCCTGCACAGTCCTTCCTCTGGTCAGTGGCCACACGGTGTTGGAGAAAGGTCTGGTATCTCCATGCCAGACTCAGTGGGGCCTTCAGCTATGAGCAGCCTGCCATGCAGCTGTGGAAAGAAGTCCTTCCCTAAGCCTTGCCCTCTTCACCTGGGAAGCAAGCTTGGCATGGTCTGTGTGGGGTCAAGGTGAAGTTCACAGTGGGGTATGAGACGTCAATGCTGGGAACTGTGCCCCTGCCAGATACCCAGCCACAGCCAGGCCTCCACTCCCAAATGCCACTGGGAAGTTATCCCCGTGGACAGAGACTGGGACCGACCTGGGACACTGAGGAAGGCTGCCCCAGGCTGCACTCCCTGTCCCAGAGGCCTGCCGGGCAGCAGCCACTCGGTGGGTCCTGGACCAGGAGCTTGCTTGCTGAGCTGTGTCCTCTGAGCACTCTGAGAGGGAAGTGTGAGTAGTCCCAACTTAGGGCTGCAGAGCGTACAAGCCTCAGAGTGGTAAAGTGGCCTTCTCAAGGTCAAATAGCTGGCAAAAGTTGAGGGACCCTGGTCTGATTGGACCACTGACCACAGCTGCCTTTTAAGCTCTAGGTTAATTAAATAATGGCTTCTAACTTGTCTAGGGGTAGCTTTGTCTATTCTCTGGCATTGGGGGACTGGCCCAGAAGGCTGGCGGGCCCTAGGACACAGGGCTGGCCACTTAGCATTTTTCTGGCTGCTGCATTTCCGGGGCCTGAACACTGGCCAGTCTGTGAGCCTGCACCTGGCAGCCAAGTATGTCCAATGCAATGTCTTCTAAGATGATGAGCAAGCTGCGCTCAAGGGGAGCCAGTCCCAGGCACTGTGAGGTTCAGACCTCCCTTTAAGGCCCGCCAAGCAGCCAGGCAAAGCCCTTTCCCCTGCATAGCTGTGACTCCCTGTGCCCAGGCTGCAAATATGTCTAGCTGCTGCATCCACTCACTCAGACCTCCTGAACTCAGAGCCAGATGGTACAAAGTGGTGATGGGCGTTGTCCTCACTAACAAGCACATGATAGGCCTGAGGAGCTCAGTCTGGGTGTCCTGACCTCAGCTCCAGGGCTCATTCTTAACCCCTGCCCCATCATCATGTTTTCCATTCCCAGCCTCACAATTGGGTAATCATTTACTTAGGAATTTGCCAGGGGACCAGGGAGAATCAACAGTATATATCAAGATGACCTGCATAATCAGCAGACTCCCCTGCACCTCCTAAGAGGAGTCCTCATCTCAACACTAGCGACACAAGGCTCCCGGATCAACTGTGTTTTGGGAAAGTGGTTATTGCATGCTTGCCCCGATAAACACAGCTACTCCCTCTCTCTTGTCTGTCTCCTGCTCTTATAACCATAAACACACTGCGGTGGGTTTTCTGAGATTGACTCTTGGTCTGTGGGGGCCGGACATGCTTGGAGCAGGGAGGATGGCCTCCTTCCTGGCCTCTGCAGTGCTCTCCCAATGGTCCAGTGAACTTTGCACATGAACCTTACACTCTGGGAAGACGAGCTGCTAGTTGGTGGAACCTGGATTACAATGGAAACACAAACTCCAAGTCCAAGAGGACAGGTGCCTCTGCAGTGAGGGTCTCAGGGCCAGGAGAAGCACAGAGAGGAGTGTCAGCAATGATGACAGGCTCATGCTGAGGGCAGGGCTGCACTCATACTTGCATTACATATGTTCTTGTGAATGCAGCAAATATCACATAAGAACAACATTAAAAGAAAGTTAATCTGTTAAAAATCTCAAGATGTCTCAAGTAGCTTAAATGTCCAGGAACAGGAGACTAATTCAATGAACCACATAACCTCCATTATCACCAATACCCAGGATATTATTAAGTGAAAAAGATAGGTTGCAGAACAGTACAAAAATATAATCATGATCTATGAAAACATTTTTCTCTATAGCTATATTGTGTTTACATTCTCCTACCTCAGCACCTCCCTATTCCCTAAGACACAATATTGAAATTAGGCCAGTTAACCCTACAATTGCCTCTAAGTGTTCAAGTGAAAGGACAAGTCACAGGTCTCTCACTTAAATCAAAAGTTAGAAATACTTAAGCTTAGTGAGGAAGCCATGTCAAAAGCTGAGGCAGGTTGAAAGCCAGGCATCTTGTGCCAAGTAGTTAGCCACGCTGTCAATGCAAAGGAAATGTTCTCGAAGGAAATTAAAAGTGCTACTCTAGCGAACACATATATGATATGAAAGTGAAACGGGCTTGTTGCTAATATGGAGAAAGTCTCAATGGCTTGGATAGAAGATCAAACCAGCCTCAACATTCCCTTAAGTCAAAGCCTAATTCAGAGCAAGGTCCTAACTTTCTTTCAATTCTACAAAGGCTAAGAGAAGCTACCAAGCTGCAGAAGAAAGTTGTAAGCTAGCAGAGGTTTGTTCACGAGGTTTAAAGAAAGAAGGCATCTCCACAGCATAAAAGTGCAAGGTGAAGCAGCAAGCACTGATGTAGAAGCTACAGCAAGTTATCCAGAAGATCTAGCCAAGATCACTGATGAAGGCGGCTTCACTACACAACAGATTTTCAGTGTAAATAAAACTGACTTCTACTTGAGGAAGATGCCATCTCCGACTTTCAAAGCTAGAGATAGTCAGTGCCTGGCTTCAAAGGACAGGCTGGCTCTCTTGTTAGAGGCTAACGTGGTTGATGACTTTAAGTTAAAGCCAGTACTCATTTACCATTTGGAAAATCCTGGGACATTAAAATATGTTAAATCTACTCTGTGCTCTGGAAATGGAAGAATGAAGCCTGGATGATGGCACACCTATTTACAGCATGGTTCACTGAATATTTTTAAGCCCACTTTGAGACCACTGCTCAGGGAAAAAGACTCCTTTCTGATGAAACTGGAATGGATGAGGAGTTGCTTCTTATGGATGAGCAAAAACTGGTTTCTTGAGATGGAATCTACTCCTTTTGACAATACCGAATTTAGAATATTCCATAAATTTAGTTGATAAAGCAGTGCCATGGTTTGAGAGGACTGACTCCAATTTCAGAGGATGTTTTACTGGGGGTAAAATGCGATCAGCATTGAACACTACAGAGAAATCTGTCACTAAAAGTCTAGTCAATTGGGCCGGGCGTGGTGGCTCACGCCTGTAATCCAAGCACTTTGGAGGCCAAGGTGGGCGGATCACCTGAGGTCGGGAGTTCAAAACCAGCCTGACCAACATGGTGAAACCCCGTCTATAAGAAAAAAAAAAAAAAAAAAAAAAGACTAGTCGATTGGTGTGGCAAACTTCATTGTTGTCTTATTTAAAGAAATTGCCAGTCACCTCAACTCTTAGCAACCACCACGCTGATCAGTCTGCAGCCATCAACACTGAATCAAGACCTTACAGCAGGAAAAAGACCACAACTTGCTGAAGGCTTAGATGACTGTTAGCATTTGTTAGCAAAAAAAGTATTTTTAAATTAAGGTATATACATTGTTTTTATAGACAAAATGCTATTACACACTTAATAGGCTACAGCATAGTTTAAACACAACTTTTATATGGACTGGGAAACCAAAAAATTTGTGTGACTCACTTCATTGTGATATTTGCTTTATTGTAGTGGTCTCAAACCAAACTCATAATCTCTCTGAGGTCTGCGTGTACTAGAACTGAGTGGTGGGAAAACTGGGGCTTGTTTTCTCTGTATTCGCTCTAGGTGTGAAATGTCTGACAATTTGAGAATCTGTGACATGGTTCACAGATGTGGTTCCTGCATGTTATCGGGCTTGGCCAGGTCTAGGGAGGCCTGCAGGCTATCCCTACAATGGGCAGACTGAAATGTGCACAGATGTCTGTGACAGGCCTGTGACCAGGCTGTGACCAGGCTGCTGCCTGCACCAGGCAGAGCTTTGTCCCATAGTAGTGATTCTGCCAGGGAGTCTGGCACCTGGAGGACAGCCACTGGCTTGGACACGAGCCATTCAACAGCATGGAATAAAAATAGAACTGCTTCAGCCGGAGAGGGGACAGGCTGAGCTCCTTGCTGGGAGGCCTTTAAAACAAGAGCAGGTTTCACTGATCTGAGAATAGATAAGGATGCTGCCAAGAGTCAGGCAGGAGTCAAAGTCACCTGTCCTGGTACCCAGAGGTGCCTCAACATGATGGCGCTGGGCAGTTATTATTCTCATCAGCTGGCACTGTACCTTAGGTAAGCATTAGTAACTGGAGTGCAATGGTGCATTTCCACCCCCCTTTCATGTCTAGGGTAAAGAATGCATGCTCTGTATACAGTTGGTGACAGTTGTAACACTAACAAAGTACCAGTGAAAATGATTTTTAAAATGAAACAGTAAGGCCAGGAGCAGTGGCTCACACCCATAATCCCAGCACTTGGGAAGCCGAGGCGGGCAGATCACCTGAGGTTGGAAGTTCGAGACCAGCCTGACCAACATGAAGAAACCGTGTCTCTTCTAAAAATACAAAATTAGCCGGGCATGGTGGTGCATGACTGTAATACTCCCTCCCTCAGCAGGCTGAGGCAGGAGAATCGCTTGAACCTGGGAGATGGAGGCTGTGGTGAGCTGAGATCACGCCATTGCACTCCAGCCTGGGCAACAAGAGTGAAACTCTATCTCAAAAAAAAAAAAAAAAGAAACAGTAAAATATGTTTATTTTATGGAGTATTGAGTCATGATGTTCAAGGACTTCAGAAGTAATTTGATGTTGGTTTTATTTTTAAAATTCAGGAATTCTAATCAAAGTAATACATATGAACAAGGTTAAAAAAAATACCAAAAAAAAAAAAAAAAACAAAAACCTAATGATAAAATGTCTCTTTACCCAACCCCCACCACACACACCATTTCTACCACCTTGGGACTAAACCTTTTATCCCTTCTGTTTTTAATTTTTTTGTTGTTGTTATTCCCTTCAGCTTCAATAAAATGCCTGTTCTCCTACTTTGTGATTTATGAGTATTTGACAAAATATACTGGCTTCCTAGTATGAAAGATGAATACAGGTGGCCCTTGAACAATACAGGTTTGAACCGCGAGGGTCCACTTCCATGGAAATTTTTTCCTGCCTCTGCCACATCCGAGACAGCAAGATCATCTTCTCCTCTTCCTCCTCTTCAGCCTACTCAACACAAAGATGACAAGAATGAACACCTTTATAATGATCCCTCCCACTTAATGAATACTAAATCTATTTTCTCTTTCTTACAATTATTTTCTTAATAACTTTTGTTCTCTAGCTCACTGTGTAGTAAGAATGCAGAATATAATATATCTCACATACAAAAGATGTGCTAATTAACTGTTTATGTGATCAGAAAGGCTTCTGGTCAACAAGCAATCAGTAGTTAAATTTTCGAGGAGTCCAAAGTTATGTGAGGACTCTTGCCTTTACTTCATGGAGGAGCGAATCAGTGCCCCCAACCCCTGTGTTGTTCAAGCATCAACTGTAATCACCTCCATTCCCCTCTCCCCTCTGCGCCTTCTCCCTCCTCTGCCTGTGTTTATATTAATGTCTCACTCTTCTGCAGGTTCTCTCTGCAAGTTTACACTCGCACTTGCTCCCCTACGTTTACTACCATACCTCTGGTCTGTGTCTTGCCCCGCTTCATGGAAGCTGAGGGTAGGATGGCTCCTGCTAGCCACTCTTTCTAGGTCCCACAACTTTGTCTACAGTAAAAGTGGAGCCCAGTGGATTTGAACTGCAGCAGTGAGAGCCTCTACAACCCTGGGCAACTGGGCATGTCACTGTCACATGTTACTCACTGCACAGCTAAACGCTGGGCTGGGGGAGAGTTCTTTCTCTATGGGCCTAAAGTCATTACCACCACCACCCTCTCTGACCACACAAGGAAGATAGCTTTAGCATCCAGAGCACATGGGGCGAACTCATTTTACCTTCCCTCAAGAACTGAAACTCCTATCCCATGTTAGTTTGCTTTCTAGTTGAAGCTGAATTTTGTTATATACATTTTCCCTATAGCTTTTAATTGCCTTTCTTCCTCCTTATTAACAGAATAATAGTAATAACAGAGTAACAATGTGGCTCTTGTTCTCAAGACCTCCCCTGCCCTCTCTGACCCCAAGGATCCCACCCCCACTCCTTGTCCCTGGGTCGGAGCACAGCACCGGCCTCCCTTTCCCACCCCCTGGTGGATCACTCGAGTCAATCCCAGGTTTTCTCTTAGCTTCCTTTCTCACTTTGCTGGAATACATCCTCAAGTAACTATCCAAGAAAAGATGCATGGGAGGATGGGTTTCTGTATTTTGAGTCCTTGGAGAGGACTAAAAAAAGATACTATCTTTTTTCTGCCCCGTGCTTGATTCATAATTTGGCCTAGTGTAGAAAACAAGCTTCGAAATCACTTCCCAGTTATCTTCTAACAACCATTGCTACTGAGGGGGATCTGATGCACCGCAGTTCTCAGCCCTTGCAGTGAAGATTTTATTTCTACCATCTTTGAAATGTGTCAACCAATCTTACTCCCTGTCACTCTGCACTTTCGTTCAGATCTTCTAGAGTCAGGCCGTTTTTTCCTTGATCCTGCGTTCCACGGAGCACTCGATCTGAAGACGCCACGTGTCCTTAGGGCTGTTCCTTCGGTCGGTAACGCTTTCCTCTAATCTTGTATTGTGAATCGCCCTCCCTCTACCTTCTTTTGGAATTCCTGTTAGTTGAAGGTGGATTTCCCGCATCAGGCTTCTGCTCCCTTATCTCTGTGCTCGGCATGAGCCCTGTGTTTATTTTCCTTCCTTTCTTCTGGTCTGCTCCTTGAGCTGAAACAGGCTTCCTTACTCAAATGTCACCTACCCCTAGGACCTGGACCACGTGTCACGTCCTGTGGGAGCCTTTCCTGCCATCCCCGTCCTCAGGCAGTGTTCATGGCACTCTCGGCCATGGCATTTTGTCCTGACCCTTACCAGGACTTACCTTCTAGGCCTTCTCTATGGCGTGTTGGGCTGTGGCGACCATGGGGGTGAGGATGATGTGGGGGCGCTGTGAGGTGCTGTGTGGGGGCTGGGGATAGGGCTGAGGAGGCTGTGGGGGTGCCGGGTGTTAGGCTGTTGGGGGCCGAGGGAGGATGCGTGCTGCTGTGTGGGGCCGTGTGGGTGTGGGGGCTGTGGGGAGCTGCGGGGTCTGTGGGGGGCTGTGGGGACTGGGTGCTCCCCAGGCAGACAGGGGCCCTAAAGGAGTCCACGGAGCTGGGCTGGAGGAGGCGGAGCCAGGCGTGTGGCGCTTCCCAGGCTCTGGAGAGTTCCTGGAATTCGGGGATTCCTGCGCGGGCAGCAGCGCCCGGAAGGCGGCCAGGACGGCGGGAGCGGAGGCGGGGGGAGCCCTGGGCGGGACGGGCGCTGAGCCCGGCCGGGCCATTCACTCCCTGCGAGGCTACCGCCCAGGTCCGCCAGCCGTCCCCGCGGCGCGGTCTCCACCTCTGCTCCGACCCCGGCCCGCCCCAGGCCCTCGCGGCCGCGGAAGGACGTCGTCTCCACCTCGCGGCGCCCTCTGCCCACTGCGAGCCCCGCAGCCCGCGGCGAGCTCAGGTGACACTCGATCAGAACCGTCACTGTGCCTTGCACTGTGCCACCGTAAGGTTCTTCTCCTCGCGCGAGCTCATGTAACGCGGACAGCGCCCCTCAGTGAGACGCGGGAGACGCCACCCGCGCGGCCGCGGGCTGAGGCGCCGGGTCAGAGGTCACGGGGGCGGGGCGGGCTGAGTCTGCAGCCGCCCAGGCCCCGCCCCTCCCGACGCGGCCCAGTCCTGCTCTCCCCGCGTCTCCCCCGCGTGCCACCCGCGTCCTTGTCCGCTGGGTCCCCTGGGCTCCTCAGGTCACTGACCGCGCATCCTGGGTCCTCTACCCGCGCGACCGTCCCGCCCCTTAAGGGGCCTTCAGGGTGTCCGCGGGACGCAGCTCTTCCTCCCTGACCCCTCGGGCCTGTCCTGGGGGGCCGCCCTGGAAACAGGTCGAAGGAAGGAGCCCCAGTGACTCGGGTGACGGTCTGGAAATTCAGTGGCGTTAGCTCGCGGTATTTTAACAATGGGGCCCCTGCACGGGCCCAAAACACCGGTCAGCTCGGGTCTGGGCCGGGAGCCCCATCGGGGCACACACCCATTTCCGGGATTGCCCCTGGCGCTTCCGCGAGGTCCCGGCGGCTGCGTGCGCCGGCCGCGAACCGCTCTAGGTGCACGGTCCCGCTCCAGCCAGGCCCGCTACGCCTGGAGCGCAAGGAGCAAGTTCTGGCGGCTCCACCTGCAAAGCAGATCCCCTCTCACGACCGTGCAGCTCCGCTCGCTGCAGCCCCGCCAGCCCCGCCTGGACGGAGACGGGCCGCAGCCCGGGAGAGCCTCCGAGCCTGCAGGCGGGCGCGCGGGCGCTGTCCAAGGCGAACCCACAGCGGGCTTCCCCTCGCTCGGGCGGCCTCTTGACCCCACCCCACCTGGTACCTGCGGCTCTGCCAGAACTCGCCCTGCCCCTACCTTCCCGCCAGCCCCTACCCTGCTGAGTCTTCGGGGCCTCCCTGCTGCCTGCAGAGTTCTGTAGGCAGCCAACGGGCCGGGCCTTCGGCCTTTGCACTTCCCGGTCCAGATGCGGAGGTGAGCTGCGCACTCCCTGCACGCCTCTGCGCCAGTGCTCCCCCTGAGAGGCCTTCCCTAAACCCGACTAAAGAGCACCCACTCCGCCACTCCCGGCCCCCACCCCTGACCCCCGCAGACCTGGGATGCACCCACCCGCCAGGGTGTCTCAGTGCCAGGGCAAGGTGCGGGCCATCCAGCCTCATCCCAGCACCCTGACCCTCGGTCCTCCCACTGTTTCTCTAGTATCCCCTACACGCCGCGTCTCGAGACTCAACCCCGCTGAGCTCTGGGGTCGTAGCTGCAGCTGCTTCGGCGTTCCAGGACCAGAGAGGAAGCAAAGGCAGACCTTCGCAGCCAGGCATCCCTGCTTTGGCCTTGCAGGTGAGGGGGGTGAGGATGAGAGTTCCCACTGAGATCATGTTCCTTATGGCGCAGGCACCGTTCTGAGTGCTGGACCTGTATCCACCACAGCCCGGTTCACAGACAAGCAAACAAAGGGAGGCCTCTGTGGAGAGTCAAGGACCTGCTGCGTGGCTGGAGGGTACCAGGCGGGGCTCCTGTCTGCGTGGATGGTGGGTGGGGAGGTGACTGGACAGGCAGCCTCATCTGCCAAGCCTGGAACACCTTTGCCCTTGGATCTCGGGGGCCTGCCACAGGGATCTCCTGTACAGACAGGAAGCAACTTGTAGGCAAGGTTGTCCTGGGGCGCGGTCCAGGAGGCTAACATCTCCACAGAGAAGCGCTGTGCATTCTCCAGAGATGCTGACAGCCCTGGGGTGCACTGTTAAGTTAAAGGAAAGAAAGGAAGACACTAAGCAGTACATGGAAGACAATACTACTTGAGAAAAAAGTAGGGAATATTTTAAAGAGTGTGGGTGTATATTTTATATACATGTATAAACTTTGCTTATTTTTTCAAAAAGAAGCCCAAAGGATATGGGCAGAGAGGATGGAGGTGAAAGTGAGAGACTTCTTTCTCTGGGTGCATTTTTTCTAATTTTTTTGAGATACAATTCACATATCATATAATTCACCCATTTGCTGTATATAATCCATTGGATTTTAGTATATCCATAGACATATACAACCATTAGTAGTTAATTATAGGATATTATCTCAAAATGAAACTCTGTACCTGTTAGCTAGCACCCTGATATTCTCCCATTTTCCCAGCCCTAGGAGGCACTAATCTGCTTGCTATCTCTGGATTTGCCTCTTCTGAATATCTCATATAAACATAAACAATATGTGGTTTTCTGTGTCTGTCTCGTTTCACTTCGCATGTATGTTTACGGTTCATACATGTTGTAGCATGTTTTAGTACTCCACTCTTTTTTTTTTTTAAGTCTCCCTCTGTCACTCAGGCTGGAGTGCAGCGGGGCAATCTTGGCTCACTGCATCCTTCGCCTCCTGGATTCAACTGATTCTCCTGTCTCAGCCTCCCGAGTAGCTTGGATTGCAGACTTGCCACCACGTCCAGCTAATTTTTGTATTTTTAGTAGAGACGGGTTTCACCATGTTGGCCAGGCTGGTCTTGAACTCCTGACCTCAAGTCATTCACCTGCCTCAGCCTCCCAAAGTGCTGGGGTTACAGGTGTGAGCCACTGTGCCCAGCTCCTACTCCCTATTATGGCTTAATAATATTCTGTCCTGTGGATCTACTATTTTTAAAAGTCCATTCATTCACTGATGGATGTTTAGATTATTTTTATTCCTTAGCTGCTATGAATGCTGCTACTATGAACATGTATGTACAAGTTTCTGTGTGGACATCAGTTTTCTTTTTTCCTGCTTTATTTTTTATTTTTTGACATAAGTTTTCATTTCTCTCGGGTATACGCCTAGGTCATGTGGCAATATTATGTTTAGTTTTGAGGAACTGCCGTATTTTCCATCTGTACTATTTTGCATTCCCACGGGCAATCTATGAGAGGTCCAGCTTCTCCATGTCCCCCCATGCTTGTCACTGTCCGCCTTTTCGTTCACAGCCATCCTCGCAGATGAGAAGTGGTACCTTATTGTGGTTTTGATTTGCATTTCCCTGATGGCAAGGGTGCACATTTCATCTACAGTTTTGACATTTAATTTCATTTAATAATGTCACATCAAAATTAATTTCATTAAATAAAAATGGGGGTGGGGAACCCCCAAAATATAAAGAATTGAGTTTCCCAAGTCATGCTGCTGCTTGGTGGTAGAACTGAGATTCTGGCCCAAGAAGTGTGCCTCAGAGTCCCTGACCCTCCACCTTCTGTCTACTGGACATTCGCCAGCTTTTTTGGCTGTTGTCCAGTCAGGGCCTGTGATACACGTTCCTTGGGAGGATTGTTTTAACCAAGACAGAGGATGGTGTGTGGGCCACCCACCCTCCCAGGCCTACTCCTTCCGTTGCCAGCCCACTTCTCCTGCTGAGGAGGACATCAGCTCTGGGGCTGGGTGTTTCCCTTGCCCTCACCCTCTTTGACTGGGCATGGATCGTCAGGCTGAGAATCCCCTCCCCACAGCTCCCTCGCACTCCAGAGAGGCTGGTGCCTGAGGATACCCCCTTTTCTGGTCCCCAGCTCAACATCTGGAGTGACTGGAGGGAGGGATGCAGGGATGTCTGAGCACACTGGGCGACGGCGTGTAGTGGGGAGGATGGCTTTGGGAGATGCCTCCCCACACAGATTCGTATTAGGGATGCAGGGAGGGGCTGGGACACCCTGTCATCCTGTCCACGCTGCTGGACATCTGGCTGGAGCCACTGGACAGCACAATCGACTTAAAGCTGGTACAGCTTTTCAGGGACAAATGACCAGGGCTCAGGGACCTACCATTACCAAGCAGCCACAGTCAGGTGTCACCAGGTTGCAGAGAGTGAGACAGATGTCATTTAAATATCTATTGGCTCTGCTAACAGATAGGAAGGCCTGGGGGTGGGGGAAACAGAAGTAAAGGAAGCAGTAAATAGCCTAGTGGACAGACGTGTGCAGCCACCAGAAGGGGGCTGGGAACTGTCAGTGAAAAGAGTTAGGAATTAGGTGACATGTGACCAATGTCCAGGGAACTTGCATAGGAGGGCTTTTCTCCTGCCATGTGAAAAAAATTGGCAGAGTAACTATGACTTAGGATCAACCTCCTGCCTGGCTGTGGGCAGGGCCACTCCAGACACCAGATGCTCCGCCAGCCAAGAACCTAACCCAATATTCCTTGGAAAGGTAACTCTGGTCACATCTTGATGACGAAATTGTAGAATTGTTCAACCAGATGTTAATGAGAATCAAACCCACAGTTTTAGCATTGTGAAACACGTGCTTATGGTCTTTTCAGCATTTGTTATGTTTTGGATAACGTGGCCTGTAAGAGTCATACGCCAGCCTTGAAATGAGAGTTTAAAGTTAAAATTGAGGAATTAATTTAGACTTGAAATTTTAACTTCTTTTTTTTCTTTTCCTTTTTTATTTTTTTTGAGATGGAGTCTTGCTCTGTCACCCAGGCTAGAGTAAAGTGGCGTGATCTTGACTCACTGCAACCTCTGCCTCCTGGGTTCCAGCAATTCTCCTGCCTCAGCCTCCCGAGTAGCTGGGATTATAGGCACCCACCACTGCACCCGGCAATTTTTTTTTTGTATTTTTAGTAGACTTGGGATTTCACCATGTTGGCCAGGCTGGTCTCAAACTCCTGACCTCATGATCCACCCACTTCAGCCTCCCAAAGTGCTGGGATTACAGGCATGAGCCACCATGCCCGGCTCAAGATTTTAACTTCTAAGTTTTTTTTTTGTTTTTCTTTTTGAGACAGGGTCTCACTCTGTTGTCCAGTCTGGAGTGCAGTGACACGATCATGGCTCACTGCAGCCTTGACCTCCCAGGCTCAGGTGACCTTCCCACCTCAGCTGGGACTGTTTTTTGTGGAGACAGGGCTTTGCCATGTTGCCCAGGCTGGTCTGAAACGCCTAGTCTCAAGCAATCCACCTGCCTCTGCCTTCCAGAGGCCTAGGTTTACAGGCATGGACATCATGCCAAAAAACTGAAAATGTGAATCACCATAATTTAATATACTTACTTGATCATACATGAGGGAAGTTTTTTTTTAAATGTTATTGAGACTATTAAACTATTTAAACAGAATATTAAAACTTAAATGTTCAAATGTAGTTTACTATATTTAAAAAGAGTCCCTCTGACTCATGCAACCCCATGTGCCTGGCCTGTAGCCTGTTTTGGTGAAGCAGGAGTGGCCGAGAGAAACAGACCTCTTGAACACTGAACTGGGAAGGAAGGGCTGATTTATTCAGCCGGGAGCAAGGTGGCATAGTTGCCTAACAGCCAAGCACGTCTAACAAAGGACACCTCTGCCTTTATATAGGCTTACAACTCGAGATATTACATGTGAAAGGGTCTTGGGCTTATAGTTTTAGAAAGTACATGTGAGGGGGTTGTGATCCATGAAGTGTGAGCAAGATTGAATGGGAACAATAGAGGGTGTTTCTCCATATTGCCCCCACCCTTAAGATCACTTGAGATTTAAATCTTTATTTTATTTATTTATTTATTTTAAAGATGGAGTTTCACCATGTTGGCCAGGCTGGTCTCAAACTCCTGACCTCAGGTGATCCACCCACCTTGGCCTCCCAAAGTGCTAGGATTACAGATGTGAGCCACCGTGCCCAGCTGAGATTTAAATCTTTAATCTCCAGGCCACTGACCTCATACCTGCTATGTCTCAACTTTTACTTCCTCCTTCTCTGAGACAAGAGACAGGAAAGAGGGGTTTCTTTCCTCACTAGGAGGGTGGCAGAAGAAGAACACATTCAGGTGAGTGAGGAACCTGCCCTCTAGGGATGGAGGTCTCCTTTGTTGGGCGACCACAGGGTCTTGAGGTACTACTCCAAAGGAAAAGACACCGCACAAGAGATGCACAGAGTTGGCACTGAGTTGTAGAGGAAGGACCACGGTCTGTGGGCTTCAGGGGCAGGAGCAGGGGCACACCTGCTGTGAGGGACTGACACTGTCTGATGGCTGGCTTGGCTGGACATGGGGACACAGGGAGGGTGGGCGAAGCGGTGGGCCCAGTGAAGGACTCGGGGGCTCTGCCTTGGGTCCCGGGGAGTAGGGCGAGGCAGCTCCTGCAGCCCTTTGCATACTGTGTGACTGGGCTTACATTTTCAGCCTGGTTAGTTGGGTGTGGGACTGATGGGGCCCTGAGAGGGCATCCCATCAGCACCAACATGAACCGAGATAGTGGAGAGAGGGTCAGGGTGCCCTAGTTGGAGTATGGTGGCTTCTTGGAGTGCTGGTCCGGGCACTTTACTGTGGAAGCCACCCCCATGTCTGCGTGGCCTTCTGTGTTCCTAATGTCTCCAAAAGACAGAGGTTGCAGAATGCCCGATCCTGTCCCTGCCCAGATACTTGGCTGTGCCTTTAAAGAAAGAAGACAAGACACTGAGATAGACCTGTAACCCCCAGCCTGGGTAAAAGGCGAAAGGCAATTGTCCATATGACTGGGGCTTCTAGTCTGTAAGCTGAGTAGGGGATCTGACCCTAAGCTGCCCACACACCTGGGTACTGCCTTTGGTGAGGGCAACATTCAGGCAGATTAGGAGTTCCAGGGGTCAGCCTGGGTGTGGTTTAGAGAAGAAAGAAACCGATGGGAGGCCCTGGAGGGAGGCCCTGGAGTGGCTCTGAATAAGAGAGGCCCTGGGGCCCAGAGCTCCTGAGCTCCTGAGCTCCTGGTCTGAAGGAAGCAATGGTGGGGTCATGTGTGAGGGTGAGACAGGGAGACCACAGGCCGGGAGCCTGCACACCGCATGAAGCCCAATGGCTTCACTTTTGCCCGCTGCCTGGTCAGAGCCGATTGATCAAGACAGGAACTGCAGTGGAGAAGCCAGCATCAGGCTTCTCTGGAGGTTTGATTAAACAGAATGTCTGATTCAGTGAGTTTGTGGTGGGCCTGGGTAGTCCAGCCTGTTCCCAGGTACTGCCGCCACTGCTGGGCCTGGTGACACCTTGAGAATCACTGCTGTAAAAACAAGGCTCGTCTCTTCATTCTTTTTTTTTTTTTTTTTTTTCAGAGACAGGGTTTTACCATGTTGGTCAGGCTGGTCTTGAACTCCTGACCTTAGGTGATCCACCTGCCTCAGCCTCCCAAAGTGCTGGGATTATAGGCGTGAACCACCATGCCCGGCTCATTCTTTCTATTTCATGAAAAAAGGAAGGAACAAAAGGAGATGTGCAAGTCGAGTTAAGCCTGTTGGGTCCAATTTGGAAGTTGATGTGGCCCCTCCTTTTCTTAATACCCCTGGACTGGGGCGGTGGTCCAGGAGCTGCAGGGACCTTGGGGACAGAGCAGAGTTTCTGAGTAACTCAGGGGATGGCCCCCAAGGCAGATGTCCCTTGTCTTGGCCTGGCAGGGCTTTTTGGAGGGTGTGGTGAAATCCCCATCCCTGTCCTCCAGGCTTCCTAGCCCATGGGGAACACACAGGCCCGAGTGAGTTGCTGGGCCCTGGGGCCTGGGGGCTGTGAGAGTGACTTGGGATGCTCAGAGAAGAGGGGGACCAGGCAACAGGGTATGGCAGGACTTCCATGCAGCGGGATCAAGCTGAGCCAGGGGCTGTAGAGCCGGAGAGGAGGCTAGCAGGGCAGGAAGAGTCTCCCATGAAAGCCTTGGGCTGTGTTTGGGGGAGACAGGTAACTGCCCACTGGGGTCACCTTGCCCGCTGCCTGGGCAGAGCCGATTTATCAAGACAGGAACTGCAATAGAGAAAGAGTAATTCACTCAGAGCCAGCTGTGCAGGAGACCGGAGTTTTACTATTACTCAAATTAGTCTCCCTGAGCACTGGCGAATTTGAGTTTTAAAGGATAATTTGGTAGGTGGGGGGGCAGCCAGTGAGTTGGGAGTGCTGATTGGTTGGGTTGGAGCTGAAATCATAGGGAGTCGAAGCTGTCTTCTTGCACTGAGTCGTTTCCTGGGTGGGGGCCACAAGATCAGATGAGCCAGTTTATTGATCTGGGTGGTGCTGGGTGATCCACTGAGTGCAGGGTCTGCAAAATGTCTCAGGCACAGGTCTTAGGGATTTTAGGCTTTACAATAGTGATGTTATCCCCAGAAGCAATTTGGGGAAAGTCAGAATCCTCTAGTCTCCAGCTGCATGACTCCTAAACCACAACTTCTAATCTTTCTAATCTTTTTTTTTTTTTTTTTTCCACTGTCTCCCAGGCAGGAGTGCAAGGGCGCACTTTCGGCTCACTGCAACCTCCGCCTCCCTGGTTCACATGATTCTCCTGCCTCAGCTTCCTGAGTAGCTGGGATTACAGGCACACACCGCCACACCCGGCTAAGTTTTTGTATTTTTAGTTAAGACGGGTTCTCGCCATGTGGACCAGACTGTCTCGAACTCCTGACCTCATGAACTGCGCCCCTCAGCTTCCCAAAGTGCTAGGATTACAGGCGTGAGCCACCACGCCTAGCTCACAGTTTCTAATCTTTTGGCTAGTTTGTTAGTCCTACAAAGGCAGCAAAGTCCCTAGGCAAGAAGGAGGTCTGCTTTGAAAAATGGCTGTTATCCTCTTTGTTTTAAACTATAAACTGTAAACCAAGTTCCTCCCAAAGTTAGTTGGGCTTATGCCCAGGAATGAACCAGGACAGTTTGGAGGTTAGAAGCAAGATGGAGTTGGTTAGGTCAGGTCTCTTTCATCGTCTGGGTTATAATTTTGCAGTGGTGGTTTCAGCAGTGGCACAGGGGCTGGTGCCTGTCCCTGCCCTGCGCCCAGAAGGCACCACTCTCCTCCAGTCCATGTTTTTCCTTTGACTTTGCCACAGGGACAGTTCCAGGGGTCATTTCCCCGGACTAAAAAGGGCAAGGGGGGTTGGAGGCAAGCCTGAGGCCCTGAGGCCGAGATGGTGTCCAGGATCAGGGTGGTGCCAGGCAGGGCAGGGCAGGGCAGGGGCGCACGTGGCAGGGTGGGCAGGCTTTCCCGCACTCGGCTCAGGCCACGCCCAGCGCCAGCATAATTACCAGAAGGAGCGTAATTACGAGCCCTGAGAGCCGCCGACCCCGCCCACTGCCGGCCGTTCTCAGGCCTGGGGCGGTGGCGCCGTCTCCTTTTCAGTGACGCGCACTTGCAAAGGCTGCAGGCCAAGTGGCCCAGATACCTCGGGGCGGTAGCGGCCGTGGCCAGCCAGCGTCGTCTGTCCTCGAGGGAGGGACACGGGGAGGTTCCTGGGCCTGTTTCCCCTTTAGGATCGGGGCTGCCTCTTGGTTCCAGCTCTAGCAGCTGTAAGCAAGTTCTTTAACATCCCCGAACCTCAGTTTCCCCATCTATAAAATGAATGAGCTGCTTTTGTACAGTGTGAAGCTGATTTTGTGACATTATTATTGTTATTTTCAACCATATCCAGTGGCCTGCAGCTCCTGACGTCGTAAATGTCAGAGGGATGAACTTTACAGATGAGGACGTGGAGGGGGTCCGAGTTAGGAGCTGGATGTGGGGTCTGCAGACTTCCGTCTTGGGAGGCGATCCACTCTCCCCAGGAATTCTTTCGTCTTTCTCTCCCAGGGCTCAGCCTGAGGGCCTCTCCAGGAAAACCACCTCCCAGATGCTCTCCTGGTCCACCTGGAGTTTATCTTGGGTTTTACACAGTTTCAGTGGTCCAGGAGCCGGTAATTAGCCTAATAAGGAGCCTGTTAGGCCTGGCCGAGCTCGGGCTCTGAAGGCTGCCTGGTAATTTACCTGATCTCTCGGATAAGGCCTTTGCTGGGACATGTTCCCACCACAAAGCACAAGGTGCTCATGTTCGGGTGGGGCCGTAATTGGTGGTGTTTTCAGAGATTCCCCAACCCCTTAGTTGAAAGGAGCCCAGGGCTTAGAGGCACCGCCATGGCCAAACACAGCAAGGAAACAGCCCAGGTGTTAGGGGACAGGGCTGCACCAGGACACAACCAACCAGACACAGCAGCACTGTCGAGTTTAGAAGGGGCTTGAGATATTGCCTTAGTCCTTAGCGATTAAAAAAAAAAAGGAAAAGAAAGAGTTTAGAAGGGGCATGGGGGTGGTGGCAGAAGCTGCCAAACCACAGCAGCTGCTGGCATTTTGTGTGCCGTGGCTGGGAGCAGAGTGCTGTGGGCAGTGAGTGAGCCGATTTGGCCTTGGGGTCAAACCCCAGCCTGCACCCAGGCTCTGGCCAGTGCCTGTTTCAGGGGCATGCTTGGTGCTGCTGCCTGGCCTCCAGGGGGCCCCCAGAACAAGAGCCCACTGCCTCCTGGACCCCAGTGGAGAAGGAGAAACCCCTCCCATCCCAGGGCTTGAGCTCAGGGCTCCAAGGCCCACGTGACCACCAGGTCCCTCCAAGCCACCTTTGTCCCCAGGCACAGTACCACATCAAGAGTGTCTAATGTTGGAGCAGGCCCCCAGGCCCTCCTTCAAGCAGGAGGCCAAGGCCATTGGAGCCAAGAAGCAGGAAGAGTCAACCACGCAGGGTGCGATCCTCCCTCTCCCTGCAGAGCAGCCACAGGACCCTGTGGCAGGAAGAGCCTGCAGCTGGGCCCAGAAGCACTGAGCAAGCCCTGCTGCTGTCCAGTGCTCACCCACACAGCTCCCTTTGATCTGCCCCTCTGGGTGGGGCTGTGTCATCTGCTAGGTTTCCCTGGAGCCTATGCCCAGGGAAGCTTAGCGTCACCCTGGCCCAAGCCATCCTGAGGGTCCCTGGCAGAGTGCGAGCCTCTCATCCTGCCTTAGTGAAGAGGAAGGTGCTGGCTGCCCTCGAGGAGGTCAGCACCAGATGGAGAAGCAGAGCAGAGAACCCTAACCCCACTGGGCAAAGTTGTAATCACCCTCTGAGAGGAGCTGAGCTCCCTCTGAAAACAAGGGGCCCCTTAGCCCCACAGATGAGGGGCGACCCACATGGCAGGGAATTGTATCCTTGAGTTTTCTCCCTGAGGCTGGAGTTCAATGGCACTTGGCTCACTGCAACCTCTGCCTCCCAGGGTCAAGCAATCCTCCTCCCTCAGCCTCCTAAGTAGCTGGGATTATAGGCGCTCACCACCACGCCTGGCTAATTTTTGTATTTTTAGTAGACATGGGGTTTCTCCATGTTGGCCACGCTGGTCTCGAACTCCCGACCTCAGGTGATCCGCCTGCCTCAGCCTCCCAAAGTGCTGGGATTACAGGCATGAGCCACCACACCTGGCCTATCCCTGAGTTTTCTGTAGTCAGCTGTGCCAACCCACTATACTGCCCTTGGTTTCCCAGAGCCATCCTGCCCACGCAGGGGTAAGGCCAGCTCTGCAGATTCCTCGGCACCCACTGCTCCAGCTCCAGGCCTAAGCCTGCCCCCTCTACTCCCAGATGAGGTTCAAGGGTGCTGAAACCTGTGCTAACCACCGCTCCAAGGCCGGGTGTAGGACAAGGGGTGTGGCCTCAGAGTCAGAGCTGGCTCACCTTGGGTGGATGTGTGCCAGGGTGGGGTTGCTGTGGGGCAGAGGGGCACCAGCCACTGGCAGGGAGGGTCCTCTGGCTTAGGGGTTTTTTGTGCATGTGCGTACCTGTCCTGCCCAATCTGCCAGGGCGGGCCACAGGGAGGGGCTGAGAGCCTGGCTCTGGCTCCCGGGCTTCTCCGCTGGGCTCATACCTTGGTACTTTGTGCTTTCCTGGGCCCCGTTGCTGAGTGGCTCCTCAAAGCTTCAGCTGCCCCCTTTGAACTTGACTTCTGCTCTTCACCCAGGGGCTTCCCACTGGGGAGGGTGACTCAGACCCCCAGGCTGTTGTCAGCACTGCTTGGACCCACAGAGGCCATAAGACATGGTCTCGGGCCAAGCTGGACTGCAGCTTCCCCATGGGGTTCCCGACAGCCTGCCAGGAGACGAGTTCTACTCCTGTTCCACCCTGACTCTGCTTTCCCTCCACCTGGCCTTCATCAGTGGGGACAGGGTATTCCCAAATCCATTTACTGGCGGGAATCCAGGGAGCAAAAGCAGTGAAACATGACTGCAAAGCCCTGCCTTCATGTTCATGCTTGTGTTTTAACTGGGGAGGTACAAAAACCATCCTGAGCATTGTGTCAGGTGTTAGCCACAAAACAGAAAATAGTGATGGACAGCAGGGGACCCCAAATGGAAGGAGTGGTCTACAGTTTAATTAGACTGCTCAGGGAGGTCTCTGTGAGTGGAAGACATTTCAATAAAGGCCTTAAAAAGTGAGCCAGCAAGCCTTATGAAATGTGCCCTGGGCAGGGAAAACTCAAATCCCAGGTCCAGAGCTGGAGGCAACAGGTCCCAGAGCTGGGACAGCATGAGACAGGGGGCTAGAGCAGAGCAGGGAGGCCAGAGCTGGTGTGAGGTGCCCTGCAGGAAAGTGGAGAGCCCTTGGCAGATCCAGGAGAGCAGGGACAATGCCCCAGACCAGAGTTGATGGTGCTGGGGGTGCAGGGTAACTGCCTGTGAAGGGCTGGCTGGCTGGCTGTGATGGCTGTGACATGTGGGAGGGGGGCAAGATGAGCTGACCCTGAGATTTGGGTTTGAGCACCTGGAAGCATCTCATTTGCCATCACCTTTTATATCACTAGGTCACCTTCTGAGGCATGTGCTGCAATGTGTCCTGTGGATAGATGAAGAAAGAAAATCTTTTTTTTTTTTTTTTGAAACATTTTTGTTTTTGCTGCCCAGGCTGGAGTGCAATGGAGCAATCCTGGCTCACTGCAACCTCTGCCTCCCAGGTTCGAGTGATTCTCCTGCCTCAACCTCCCAAGTAGCTGGGATTACAGGCATGTACCACCACGCCCGGCTAACGTTGTATTTTTAGTAGAAATGGGGGTTCTCCATGTTGCCCAGGCTGGTCTCGAACTCCCGACCTCAGGTGATCCACCTGCCTCAGTCTCTCAAAGTGCTGGGATTACAGGTGTGAGCCACCTTGCCTGGCAGAGACAAAATCTTCTAGGCTGCAAGGTTTTCCTCTCTTCACAGCCCTTGCCCACCTGCCTAGGGACCCTTGGGTCCACTTGTCACCTGGGTGACAGTCCGGCTGGCCCCAGTCAGGGCGTGGCACGGGTAGGGGTGAAGCAGGTGATGGACAGCCTGCTCAGAGGTGGGCAGGAGTCAAAGATGTGCCTGAGGCTTGCATCCTGCCCTGTGTGCACAGGGCCTGTACTTGGGGTGCGAGCCTGTGTCAAGAGCAGGAAGCAGCACTGAGTGGGGGCCACCTGGTGTGTGGGGCTGGGCTGGGCCCTTCCTGTGGGAATTTGATCCTCCTAATAACACTCAGAGGGAAAGACTATATTATGCCTATTTTACAAATGGGGAAACTGAGGCTCTGAGATGCAGGACGTGCCGGGACCTGAACCCAGCGGTCTAGCTCCAGGGCCTCTAGCTGTCCCCTGGCTGCATGGCCCTCTTGGGCTTCCTCACAGCATGAGGACAGTCTCGAAGGGCAGTCCCAAAAGAAGCAGCAGACACTGTCTCCATTCGTAACCCAGCCTCAGAAGCTACAGAGCATCACTTACCCCGAGTGGCACGCATGCCTGCCCAGAGTAAAGAGGAAGGAAGCCAGCCCCACCTCTCAGCAGAATTGCGAGTGTCCGTGTCAGAAGAGCACGTTGGGAGGCAGATGCTGCTGCCCTCCACTGCAGAATGCAGAACATGCCTGAGGAGAAGTGAGTCTGGGTGGGCAGCACCAATGTCTACCCCAGTCGGGGAGACGCCACATGGCTGGGACACAACCTCTGAGTGAGGCTGTTGAGGGGGCCAAAGAGGGGCCGTGAGGGCCAGGCCTGGGAGCCGCAGATGCAGGTTCAGCTCCAGGCTCTGCTGCTCCTTTGCTTCTTGACCCTGGGAGGGTCCATGGCCTTCCTGGTGGGGAGATCGCTCTGGGAGGAGATGTGCCCCTGGATGGGGTTTAGATGAGGAGCGGAGATTGGAAGGAGCTCTCAGCTGGGGACCCGCCCCACAGGGGCACCTCTAGGGGTGAGGGATGAAAGCAGTGTGCTTGGGGCACCTCAGATGCCATGGAGCTGAGGCTGGGTGGAGGTTTCCCAGTGGTCCCAGGTGACAAAGGCCCAGAGAGACAGTTCCATTCAGGAAACATGTGATGGCTTCATGTGGAGAAGATACTCAGGAAGTCCACTGAGCCTGGATGTGCCCGCTCTGGGGCTTGTGCTCCGGTCCCACCTGGCTGTTGGCGGCACTGGGACCCAGGGCTGTGCGCCGTCCCACCGCCATGAGCGGAGGAGCCATCTCCAGCAGCAGCTGCTGCACAGAGCCCCAGGTGGAGCGTGGGGAGGCAGGCTCGGTGTTCTCACTTATCTCCAGACACTTAGATCTGCGGCTTATTAGTCTAGACTTGGTTCTGTCGGAGAAGATCCTCCTTCTGCTGGGATGTGTCGGTTCTGGCTCAGCCAACAGCAGTAAATGGGCCTTATCAGAATATGAAATGCTAAAATGTGGGAAAAAATACTTTGAAAAGTGTTTGCCTTGGAGGGACGGGCAATGGGACTCGTGAACTGTTTTCTTCTTTCTTAAGCAGCCTCGCTAGCATCCCTTGCAGCCACAGAGCTGACGCACAGGGCCAGGTCCCTTGGGGCCCAGCAGGAAAAATGGACGCCAGGAAAGGCATGCTAGCCCAGGCCTGGGGAACACAAGCTGCTTTCCATTTGCTTTCTCTCTACGGCTCGATTGCCATTCAAACTATTAGTGTATCTCGATCTCCAAAGTGTTTGAGTACAGATATGTCTGCTGATTCTGCTGCTGCTTTTACTGTCTTTTCTACTGGTGAAGCAATTTGGGGCAAGATCTTTTGCTCCAGTTTGGGTAACTCTGATCAATATATTTCAAGTCAAAGGCTACAGTGAAACTGGGTACCTAGCAAATAATCCATGAATCATGACTCCAGAATTCTTGTCTCTAGATGGGGGAGTAAAATCCCAAAGGAGATAGGCTCCTTTAGAGGCCCCACCAGACATGTTCCCATCTTTAGTAATGAAGACCTCGATTTTTAGCTTGGCATGTTGTGAACTGAACGCGAACCCGGGAATCTCGTCCAGCGAGAGGGTCCCAAACCTGGAAGAGAGTGTGCACCAGAAAAAAAGGAGAAAGAAAAGAGCGGGGTCTGGAGGAGCACATGAGCTATGCCCATGCAGCAATTTTATTTTTGCAATACATTCCATTATATACTTTTCTGCTTAATGTTGTTTACGTCAGATCAAAATACTTAAGTCACAAGGTAAGCAAGTTATGCCCAGTAAGTAGGTTACGCCCAGTAAGTAGGTTAACAAGTGTAAATACTTAAGTTAATACCTTACGGCGAATGTAACAAGGGTCCAAAATGAACACAATGAAGCAATAAACCATAAGGAGCCGAAAGTGGACACAATGCCTCCCAAGTCCTCATATCCATAAAGTAATGTCTGTTAATTATTTTGAATAACAATAGTCCCTCTCTCGGTTCCTGCTTTCCCTCAGCTCGACTCCCCCAACCGGGGATCTGTGTCCGGGCTCAAGCTCACCGTATGGCAAGGCCCATTTCCTAGGGGCCTCATAGGGGAGCGATCCCCACAGATCTCCCTCAGCATGTGGCTCTCTGGACCAATTCTAGCGGATGGGGTGTGCTAGTAGTGTCATGAACAACTTCTACCCCAGGAAGTAACTTGTAAATGAGTGGATGAGCCTTTTCTCCTCCTTTCTCTTCCTGCTGGCTGAAGTGTGGACATGATGGCAGGAGCTTCAGCAGTCACATTGGACCACGGGGTCATCTTGGGAATGGAAGTC
Source organism: Saguinus oedipus (assembly GCA_031835075.1). Classification (NCBI taxonomy): domain Eukaryota; kingdom Metazoa; phylum Chordata; class Mammalia; order Primates; family Cebidae; genus Saguinus; species Saguinus oedipus. Next base: position 16,830,907 of record CM063174.1, read on the forward strand.
ACACAGGATATTTAAAGCCACACAAGGGTAATGAGCACAGGATTAATGGAGCCTGAGTCCTCATCACAGTGTAGCTCTGTAACAGACCTGGACTTCTCGCCTCCCACACTGAGTAAACTGCTTTCTTGCTTAAGCCACTATTGTGTTAGGGTTTCTTTAAACCCATAGCTAGAGATAATCGTGACTGATTCACCACTCTCAGAGAGTTTACAGCCATTTATGTTTCTCATGAAAAAGGCTAGCCAGTGGTTCTAAGCGATCCTGGTCTGGAGCGCCAGCTGTGCTAAGGTGGTTCATCTGTGGGATGGCTCCGTCCTTGTCAGGGAGAGGACTCCTACACACTGGCGTGTTACCACAAGTACAGTGGTAAATGAGCGCATCAGCAGAGGCACCCACAGAGCAGACTGAACGCCCTGTTTGCTTTCCTCTCCTTCCAAACTGCCTGAGCATGGCCTAGGAGCATAACCCAAGCAGAGCTGAGAAGGAGAGGGGGGCACAGGCGAGTATCCGCAGGCCTGTGGCTTTCACGGACTTCCAGAAAATACAAAGTAGGCATGATCATGTTGATTTATATACCAAAGCAGAGGGCACTGGAGCCCAGTAAGTGCGCAGGAGGGACTGTATGTGGCAGAGAGGAGGGGGCTTGGGTAGAAGGGCACCTCTACCATCTGGAAAGGCTGTAAGCTCAGGGTCCACAGTTTGAGAAGAGAGGGAAGCTAGGGACTTCACTCAGTGGGTATGGATGGAGAGATTGTGCATAGAACAGCGAGGTGAGCTCTTTGCTCTAATCCCAGGTTCCACCATGCCTCAAAAGAGGCCAGCAGTGCTGTTTTGTACTAGGATAGAACCAACGATATGCTTATGCTGTAGGTAGAACCATGCCCCCAAAACTCATATGTTGAAACCTAACCCCAAGGTGATGGCATTAGGAGAAGGAACCTGTGGGAGGTGACTAGGTCCTGAGAGCAGAGCCCTCATGAGTGGGATTAGTGCCCTTAGAAAACAAGACCCTGGAGCACTCCCTCTCCTCTTCTGCCAGGTGAGGCCACAGCAAGACTGCTGTCTACAAACCAGGAAGTAGGCCCTCACCAGACACCAATCTGCTGGCCCCTTAATTTTAGACTTATTTCTGGATCTGTGGGGAATAAATTTCTGTTGTTTATAACCCACCCAGTCTGTGTGATTCTGTTATAACATCCAGAACTGACTAAAACATCTTGCTAGGAGGTTGAAGTGAACTTAGGACGAGGGTTAGTATCTGCTGGAGTAACGCCCTCATTCGTCTGGTTTTTTATATAAATGAAGAAGCTGGGGACCCTATGGTGAGGGCTGCCAGGTATGACTCACCCTGCTAAGCAGACGTCAAGCCAGCCTTCCCAGGAAGGGGAGAGGCCTGCTGAGTAAACAGACCCGGAACCACAAAGGGAACCCTTGGCAGCTGTCTGTATGCATCAGTCTTATCTTTCATCTGTGTACATAACAGGCAACCAAGGAAAACAGTCACAAGACAGAAGGACCAAGATGAACAAGAGTAACAGTTGTCCCTGGAAGCAATAGATGCTAAAGGCAATGAATAGAATAAAAAAGTTGTAATTAGCGTTTCAGAGATGTTTGAGGAGATATTGCATCCACAAAACAAGAACAGGAAACTAGAGAAAGGGCAAATCAGGGATCAAAAGTTTAGAGACATTAAAAATGTAATGGTAAAAATTAAAAACAAATCAGAAGGAGGATAGGAAAGTAAAGTCAAAGTAACTTCCCAGACGGTAGGGCAAGAAGATATTAGATGAAGAGTCTGACGGGGCAGCTAAGAGATGCATAGCATCAATCTAGGGTGTCAAAACGTGTCTGATAGGCCTGGCACAGTGGCTCACACGTGTAATCCCAGCATTCTGGGAGGCTGAGGCATGTGGATCACCTCGGGTCAGGAGTTTGAGACCAGGCTGGCCAACATGGCAAAAACCCATCTCTACTAAAAAAAATACAAAAGTTAGCTGGGCGATGCTGCAGGCACCTGCAATCCCAGCTACTTGAGAGGCTGCAATCCCAGCTATTTGAGAGGCTGAGGTGAGAGAATTGCTTGAACCTGGGAGGCAGAGGCTGCAGTGAGCCAAGATTGCACCACTGTACGTCAGCCCGGGTGACAGAGCGAGACTGTATCTCAAAAAAACAAACGAACAAAAAACAACAATGGAGGGAAGTGCAGTGGCCTTTACTGCTCCTGTAACCAAAGATCACATATTTAATGGCTTGCAACAACATAAATTTATTGTCTTACAGTTATAACCACCAGAAGTCCTAAAATCAAAGTGTCAGCAGGAGTACATTCCTTCTGGAGGCTCTGGAGACATCAGTTTCCTTGTCTTTCCCAGCTTCTAGAGGCTGCCTGCATTCTTTGGCTCGTGTATCCATCCATTTTCAAGGCCAGGAGTGTATCTTTAGATTTCTTCCTCTGACCCTGACCCCCACTTCCATCATTGCACCACCCTCTCCTCTGCTGCTGCTGCCACATCATCTATGACTTTGGCCCTCTTGCCTCTATCTTATGAGGATTCTTGTGATTGCATTGGGCTCCCTGGAATAATACAGAAGAATCTCCCCATTTCAAGATTTTAAATGACATCTGCAAAGTCCCTTTTTCCATGTAAGATTACATATTTGTAGGTTCCAGGGATTAGGATGTGACACCTTTGGTGAGCCATTATTTTGTCTACTACAGGGGGGAAATAAAGAAATGTTGGGGGAATAATTTCCCAGAGCTAAAAAAGGAGAAACCATTTTTAAATGAAAACTTTCTCAAGTTATTTAACGGGATGATTGAGAAAAGATGGCTGGGTGTGGTAGCTCACACCTGTAATCCCATTATTTTGAGAGGCTGAGGCAGGAGGATCACTTGAACCCAGGAGTTCAAGACCAGCCTGGGCAACGTAGGGACACTTCTCTATTAAAAAGAAGGGAAAGGAAGAGAAAGGATCAATACCTGGGCACTTTGCCTTGAACTACGAGAAAGATAAGGGGAGGGGGTGGCACAGGTCACTGGCAGAGTTTTGAGCTCAGCAGCATGTGCTAAGGAGAAATAGAAGGCTTCCTTCAAGGTGGGAGGGAAAACTGTCTTGACTTCAAAATGACGCAGTAGGCTGAACGGTTAATTATGAAAGCAGAAATAATGCTTCATGTATATGAAAAGATTTTGAAAGTTAACTACCCATGAACTCATTCTGGGGAAAGATAAACATCTGAGAAATACTCTGGCTACAAGAGAGTGGAAATCAAGAAAAAGAAAAAGCCTTCCTCAAACTACAGAACTAAATGTTGCAGTGAAAAGCAATTCCATACCAGGAACGCAAAGATGACTTAATAATAAGAAATAGGCCGGGCACAGTGGCTCACGCCTGTAATCCCAGCACTTTGGGAGGCCGAGGTGGGTGGATCACGAGGTCAAGAGATCGAGACCATCCTGGTCAACATGGTGAAACTCCGTCTCTACTAAAAATACAAAAATTAGCTAGGCATGGTGTCGCGTGCCTGTAATCCCAGCTACTGAGGAGGCTGAGGCAGGAGAATTGCTTGAACCCAGGAGGCGGAGGTTGCGGTGAGCCGAGATCGCGCCATTGCACTCCAGCCTGGGTAACAAGAGCGAAACTCCGTCTCAATAATAATAATAATAATAATAATAATAATAAATATACTATAAAATGGACCACATTAATAATTTGAAGGAGAAAAAAATTATACGACTGTTTCTACAGAGGCCAATAAATCATTTGAAAACATTTAAGACCCATTTGTACTTACAGTCTTGAAAAAAATGAATGGGGCCGGGCGTGGTGGCTCACACCTGTCATCCAAGCACTTTGGAGGCCAAGGTGGGCGGATCACCTGAGGTCGGGAGTTCAAGACCAGCCTGACCAACATGGTGAAACCGCGTCTTTAAAAAAAAAAAAAAATGAATGGATACATCCTTATAATTATAAACTATGTATAGAACTCACACTAAAATCACTGTTTTTTTTTTTTTTTTTGAGGCGGCGTTTTGCTCTTGTTACCCAGGCTGGAGTGCAATGGCACGATCTCGGCTCACCGCAACCTCCGCCTCCTGGGTTCAGGCAATTCTCCTGCCTCAGCTTCCTGAGTAGCTGGGATTACAGGCATGTACCACCATGCCCAGCTAATTTTTTGTATTTTTAGTACAGACGGGGTTTCACCATGTTGACCATGATGGTCTTGATCTCCTGACCTCGTGATCCACCCGCCTCGGCCTCCCAAAGTGCTGGGACTACAGGCTTGAGTAAAATCACTGGTATTTAATGAGGAAACACTAGGACAATTCCTACTAAGGTTAGGAACAAGGCAAACATTTTCTTTGTTTTATTACGATGTAATAGATTAACCCATGCAATCATGTAAGAGAAAATAACTGGAGGCATAAAACTTAAAAAAGAAGAACCATCTCTGTTTGCAGATGACAAAATGGTGTCTCTGGAAAATCCTAGAGAATGACATTGTAAAATAGTTGGTAAAACTACCTCAGAAAATAAAAGAATTCTGCAAGACAACAGGTTGTAAAATTAATAGAGCAATTAATAGATTTCCTATAGTATATAAATTGCACATATGAAGTTAACAAATGAAGTGTTTCTCACCAGGCACTCACAGGGAAGACCAAGGAGACTCTTGAGAAAGCTTCCTTCCTAGTGGTGGTACAGGTCACTTCTCCCCTAAGCTCCCCTGTCCCTCACCACCCACGGGAAAAAATTTAAAATGTGGGGACAGAGGAGTGCAACAGTGTTATCCTTATTAGAAAGGGGAGTTAAAGTTCTAGCAAATTAGCCTCCATTCTAAACACAAGGTAACGCTAGAATTTTATATGAGAACAACCATTCCAACATTAAATCTCAAATCAAACTCAACTCCTTGCTTCCCTCCTTTTCTTGTTTTCTTTTTTGAAATAAGGTCTTGCTGTGTTGCCCAGGCTGGAGTGCAGTGGTGTGATCATGGCTCACTGTAGCCTCAACCTCCTGGGCTCAAGATTTTCTCCTGCCTCAGCTTCCTGCATAGCTGGGACTATAGGCATGCGTCACCACACCCCGCTAACTTTTAGTATTTTTTCTAGAGACGAGATCTTGCTTTGTTACCCAAGCTGGTCTCAAACTCCTGGGCTCAAGTCATCCTCTTGCCTCGGCCTCCCGAAGTGGTGGCATTACAGGTGTGAACTACCTGCACCTGGCCTGGTCATTTCCATTGCAAGCTGGATGTTGTGAATTTTACCGTGTTGGATGCTGGATATTTTTGTATTCTTATACAACATCTTAGGCTGGGTGCAGTGGCTCATGCCTGTAATCCCAACATTTTGGAAGGCTGAGGTGGGCGGATCACTTGAGGCCAAGAGTTTGAGACCAGCCTGGCCAACACGGTGAAACTCCATCTCTACTAAAAACACAAAAATTAGCCGGGCGTGGTGGTGCATGCCCATGATTCCAGCGCCCACTGCACTCCAGGCAACAGAGTGAGACTCTCTCAAAACCAAACAGAAAAAGAAACACATAAATAATCTTGAGCTTTTTTTCTGAGATGGCAGTGAAGCTACTGAGAATGGTTTGATCTGTTGGGTCTTGCTGTGATGATTTGTTAGGTGGGTGTGGAGCAGTGCTTAGTCCAGGGCTAAGTCCAGGCTACCCGCTGAGTACCGTACCGATGCCCAGTGAATCAGCTGTGCATTCTGGCTGGTGGGAGCACCCCAAGAGCCCCAGCTGCTGTTTACTTCCACACGGTGGCTTTTGCTGGCCCAGGCAGTTTCTTCACACACATGAAGCGAATAATCGAGGAGACCCTTTGCAGATGTCCAGGGCTCTGTTTTGCCAGCTCTCTCCTTTTCGGTCCTCTGTCCTGAAAACTCTAGCCACCTTGGTCTCCTGGGACTGTAGGCTCTGTTTCTTCCACCCAGGGTGACCCCTCTCTTCCACCAGTGTCCCCCTCTTCCCTAGTTCCCGTCTGCTAGGGAAGGGTGAGTCCTTCGATGGCCCTGGCACGGGGCCAGGGAAGGACTCACCCGTTTCCCGCCTCCCGTTCTACTGAAGGCCATGGGCTAGGATGCTCCGTGCAGCCTGTGGGCTCAGACAATAGCACCTTTGTGGGCCCCAGGGAATCTCATCTCAAAAATACTCCCACCCTGAGAGTCCAGCCCTGCAAGGTCTCCCTGAGCTCTTGGTCTGGAAGCAGTGCTGCCCCTGTATGGGCTAAGGCTGACCGGCCACTCAGGCTCCATGCGAGGGACATGAGTCCCACGCCAGTCCCTGGTAGCCAAGGCCACAGCTGCCCCCCCACCTGTTGTTGCCCCTCCTGCAAAAGGTGCAGTTTGCTTAGCTTGGGCTCTTAGCTGCCCTCACTATGCAAAGAATCTTCTGGTCCCAGACCACCAGGAGATACCAACTCTCACATTTCTTTTTTGAGTACCTGACAGATATAGGAAATCTTTTGTAGAACTGGGGGAAGATGGAGAGAGAACAGCCAAGTCCTACCTCAGAGAAATGCCCACCTAGTGGTGGGGAGAGGCCTGCCATCATTGTCACTGGTGGTGTAATCGGGGTGTAATCATTTACGCGGCCCAGTGCTGGTGCCAGGACTGTGTGTCAGGCTCGCTGCTTTGCGTCTGTTACTTCATCTCAGCAGACAGCTCTCAATGTCCCCATTCTACAGATGGGGAAATGAGGCTCAGGAAGGTAAGGCTCATACAGCTGCACACAGCTGGACATACAGCTGCCCGCACAGTAAAATGCAGGATCAGTGAAAGCAGGGGAGAGAGCCTTTCCAGCTGGAGAGCCAGGAAGCCGGCTCTGGAGATGGGCAGACCTTGGACAGAGGACTGGGAAGGAGGGCTAGGAACCAGCAGCAAGGGAGGTTCGAATCAGGTGCTTGCCTCCAGCTGAGCCAGACTGGGGTGTGGAAAGGCTTGGAAAGCAGGAGACGCTGTGGATGGAGGTGGGAGAGGCTTGGAACTGGTCTTTGCTATCTCAGGGGCGTGGAAGGGACTTTTGAGTTTGAGAGTGACGTGTCTGGAGCTCCCTGGTTCCACAGGATGGACGTGCTGGGGCCTGAAGTGGGTTAAGAGCAGAAATCAAAAACAGGTTTGTTTGTGAGTCAATAGCTGGGAACACGTGGGGAAGCAGGCTTCTTGGAGCTCTACTCCTTCCTCAGCCCTGTGGACTGGGCAGCGGCCCATGCCTCCCCATCCCGGCCACAGCCCCCCGCCAAAGCTGGCCAGCAGCAGCTTTTGCTCCGACGGCCTCTTTCCAACCTCAAGGCTGGGGAGCAGCCCGCTGGGCGCCTTCCTGCGCCGGCGTCCACCCTGGCTGCTGTGTCTAGACTGCAGACACAAGTGCCGGCGGGGGCCGGGGGACGAGCCAAAACTGGGCTGAAATCATGTTGAAAACCACAGTCAGGGCGGACTTGTCAGAAAATATTCCTTTCCCTGAGCCGTCGCAGCTCAGCCTCCCTGAATCACCCGGCCACTTCCTTCCTGTGTATATCTTACGCATGCTAAGGGATGGGGTGGGATCAACATGTGTGTTTTTACTTCTTTTAAGTTTTGTCTACGTTTTGTCCCTTCAGCGGGTTGTAGGCTGTGGGGTTGGGGCTGCTTCTGAGGGGCCTTTGTCACTGTAAGGGACACTGGGGACAGCTTGGGTTTTCTCTGCAAGCTGAAAACATTTAGTTGTGAGAATGACTCACAGAAGGGTCTCTCCAGGGCCATGCTTAGGACCCTTGCAGGTGCTGTGTTTAATCTGAAAACAGCCGAAAGAGGCTCTCGATCTTTTACAGGTAAGACAGACAAGGAAGGTGATCAGGGAGGCTGGAGAGCTTGCCAAGGTCACGGACCCCCAGCTCTCTGCCTCCCAGGTCCAAGCTCTTTCCTGGACATCTGCAGGCAATGTCGACACGCCCTCCAGCGTCTGAGGTGGGCAAAGGATGTGCCTCCACCTCCGGACCTTCCGATCCGGCTGCAAGTGTCCCTCAGCCTGTTTCCTGAGAAGCCCCGTGGCTTTTGGCTTGTTACTTTTTCTTTCTCTTGAAGTAAACAGAGTAAAAGGGAGTTGCTCAGACATCTTTGGCTGTGACCCACCGGAGATGATGCAATCTGCACAGCCCCCCACATGCATGTGTATGCACAGGCGTGGACAGATATCTAAAACCGGCGCCAGCTCCACAAAACACGCCCTCATGTGAGACACATTCACCCTACACTCATCCTCCATCTCGACAGAAAATTCAAGTATACGTTCCTAGTTGATATATGCATGCATGTACAAATGTATGCACATATATTCATGTATGTGTATAGCTGATACCATTTTCATGAAACACCCACCCTGCGTGTGATATACTCCTATTTTCTAGGAATCGCCGCCCACCGAGCTTCTGTCCAAACCTTAGTGGCTCATAATCTAAGTTTGAAAACACTGAGCAGGGAGGAGTCATGCTTGCGGGGCCCCAAGAGTCCCTGAATTTGGGTTCTGATCACTCTGCTCCACCCAGCTGAGCTGGCATATGCACTCAGCCCATAAGGAAAAAGGGAAGGGAGGGAGGGAGGGAAGGAAGGAAGGAAGGAAGGAAGGAAGGAAAGGAGGGAGGGAGGGAGGGAGGAAGCAAGTACCTCCACCATCGTAGGCAGGACCCGTGAGAGCTGAATGGGGCTGGGCAGCTACATACCACTCTGGGACTCTGGGGTTTCTGAGGGGATGACGTGTTTCTGTGGTCCAGGTAAGAGGAATTCAGGGTCACACATCCAAGGATGTGAGTCCATGTGGCAGCCAGGCCCCTCTGAGCCCCTCTGTGTCCTGGTCTCCTCTAAATGCAGATGATAATGAGAATCCATGGGTGTGGCCTGGGGCTACTGCACTACCCAGCAGGATATGGGTCCCTTTACTCCACGCTGTGTGACAATGTTACCTTTCTGGAAAGAACCTGACCAGCCCCTTGTTACTACTTATTATCACAGGCAGGAGAGAGAACTGAACATCCAGCCAGCCACCCACCAGAGCTCAGGCCACAGCCTTCAGGATCCACTGCCATCCTCCCCAGCTTAGCTCCCTGCTGCAGGCTCAGTTAGGAAACCCTGGTGGTTGGGCTGTTCCAAGTGCAGGCTGCCCCTCAGGCATGTGGAACACCAGCCCTGACTGCCAGGGCCATCTGAGGTGGACTGACCATCCCCTGGGCACTTTCATGAAGTGTGGGCATGGCATGAGGAGTGGCCATTCATCATCCTTTCCTGCAAAGCCTGGGCCAGGTCAGAGATGAACCCCAGCAGTCTCATACCCACCAAGGCCACTGGGAGCTTCCATGTAGTCACTGCCAGGAGTGGCTGCTGGCTGGGGAGAGGATCCTGGAGTGCTGGTCATCGGAGGCCCTCACAGGTGACCGGGAATGTGGTGGAGCAGCAGGATGCCTCTTCTCTGCTGTGCCCCATGTTGGGGTTTGCTCTGGTGCCCCTGCAGCCACTTACAGCTCCCCCGGTGAGGATGGGGTATTGCCGGCCCACGGCCTGCTTCAAAGCCTAAATATCTGTGGGGTGGGCACAGGGAGGGGTGCACCCCAGAAAGCAGTCCTGGGATCTACCTTTCCACTTAGCCTTTCTTCCTGCTGGGGTCCTTCCTCCCATGAATATTGTCAGTTCTTATCAAATAAAAATACAGGATACCCAGTTATATTTGTATTTCTTTTTTTTTTTTTTTTTTGAGACAGAGTTTCGCTCTTGTTACTCAGGCTGGAGTGCAAAGTGCAATGGCGCGATCTCGGCTCACCGCAACCTCCGCCTCCTGGGTTCAGGCAATTCTTCTGCCTCAGCCTCCTGAGTAGCTGGGATTACAGGCACACGCCACCATGCTCAGCTAATTTTTGTATTTTTAGTAGAGACGGGGTTTCACCTTGTTGACCAGGATGGTCTCGATCTCTTGACTTCGTGATCCACCAGCCTCAGCCTCCCAAAGTGCTGGGATTATAGGCGTGAGCCACCGCGCCCGGCCATATTTGTATTTCAAATAAAGGTTTGAACAAGAGTTAGTATAAGCACATTCCAAATGTTGCATGGGCGTTCTGCATTTATCTGGCAGCTGTACCTGCTAGACTTTGGGCTGTGTGGTTAGGTCTTTGGAAATGACATCTGCATGGGCAGGGGGCTGAGGCTGCCAGCTGGGGTGAGCCAGGGCGGGCCACCAGGCTGCAGAGCCCGCATGCAGAGAATAGATGTGGGGTTAGAAGGGGCCAGAAGAACCAGCCCCTGCAGGTGCAGAAGAGAGAAGCTGCACACACTCCCAAAGCCCCGTGAACCCTCACGTGGGTGGGCTGTGGTCTCCCAGGGCCCGCTAGGAAATCCCCCTCCACCTGAGCTCACTTGAGAAGGTCTCTGTTTTCCAAACCCTGTCCCCTGTAGCACCCGCCCTGCAGTAGTCACGAGGAGCTCTCCCATGAGGTGCAGAGGAGGCTCACTCAGTGACCCCTGGGCCACCCCACATCACAGGGGATGGGGCTCTCTAGTGGTCCTAGGAGTACCTCATTTCTGTCACATCCCCACCCCTGGGCCCACAGGACATGAGCTTGAAGGGAACTGGGAAGACTGGGCATGAGAGGGAGGGGCCAGGATAGGCCCTCAGTAGAAGGAAGGGCCTGTATCTTCCTGCCCCCACACAGGGGCTGGGTAAGTTGCTTTTTTAACTAACAGGTTGGCCTTAGGGGAAAAGGGGGGCTCCTAGTGGATCAGCCTAGCCTAGGAGAATTCTGTGTTGGGCTTTGCAGTCAAAGACCAATTAGTTATCGGAATTTTTCATTTGTAACTGTTTGCGGATATGGCTCAAGCTAGCTTAAACAGAAAGAGGAAATTTAAGGCCGGGCTCAGTGGCTCAAGCCTGTAATCCCAGCACTTTGGGAGGCCAAGGCGGGTGGATCACGAGGTCAAGAGATCGAGACCATCCTGGTCAACATGGTGAAACCCCGTCTCTACTAAAAATACAAAAAATTAGCTGGGCATGGTGGCGCGTACCCGTAATCCCAGCTACTCAGGAGGCGGAGGCAGGAGAATTGCCTGAACCCAGGAGGCGGAGGTTGCGGTGAGCCGAGTTCGCGCCATTGCACACTCCAGCCTGGGTAACAACAGTGAAACTCCGTCTCAAAAAAAAGAGAGGAAATTTATTGGTTGTGGAATGGGTCATAGCTTCAGGCATTGTTGGTTTTAGGAGCTCAAGTTGGGTTCATATTCTGTCTCTCTTACACACTCTCTCTCTCCACAATTCTATTCTGTTCCCCGCTTTTTAGATTTCTTCCTCAGACCAGCTCTCCCAGCAGCAACCTGATCATCAACAGCTCCAAGGTCAGAGAAGCTCGAGTTTCCAGAGCAGAGTGCTCAAGACAGTCTGGGTGGTCTTCTCACTCATCCCCCTTGGGTCATGAGCCCAGACCTTCAGCTGGAGAGGCAGAGCTGGGGCTAGTCCTAGGTCATGTCTTCACTCTCATACACGCAGGAGATCCACATACAAATAGAGATTGGGAGTGACCTTGGCAGGCCACTCCCATGCTGCATCTCTGCCTGCCTCCCAAGTGCCTGTATTCCTAAGCGGGGCCTCCCTGGGGCCAGGGGTGGTTTGTTTGAGTGCAGCTTCAGCCACAGGAGACTTCTCCATAACACTCTGGGATCACTCATTGTGACTTCCAACCAGCCAATCAGAAGGCCATGTAATTACAGATGGTCACCGACTTACAATGGTTCCACTTATAATTTTTCTGACTTTATAATGGTGGGAAAGCAGTATGTATTCAGTAAGAAGCAGTAAGATACTCTCTCTCGATGCTGGACAGCAGCCATGAGATCGTGATAGTAAACAACCCTACTGGGGACTGTGCTGCCAGACAATTTGCCCAGCTGTAGGCGAAGTGAGTGTTCTGAGCTCCTGTAGGGTGGGCTGGGCTATGGTGCTCAGTAGGTTAGGTGTATCACATGCATTTTCACCTTATCATATCTTCAACCTGCAATGGGTTTACTGGGATGTGACCCCATAGTAAGTCCAGGAGCACCTGTATGCAACTGACAGGTGACAAGAGCATAGCCCCAAGCAGCAAGCCAGCCTCCTGCCAAAGCAGGGCATAGGTAGAGCCAGTCTGCAGGCTCCCACTCTTGGCTGATGGAGACTTTCAGCACCAACCCCATCTGGCTCTCCTCTCCAGGTCCCTGGGAGATGACACTCCTGGATCCCTCACAGTAAGTGGGGTCATGTGATGGGTGAAGGCTATGTCACCTCCAGGGGGAGGCATTTACCTGCCAGTCTGACTCTCCAGGTCCTTTCATTCTCCCTCCCACAGTGACCACGCAGGATGTCTTGGGTGGAGACTGAGCCACTGCCTGCCACAAGGGTGACTGCTCCTCTGAGAGTTGCCCAGATCTGAAGTGCACCTTGTGTGAGGGGAGACACACCTTCGCTGTGCTCAGCCTTGAGGTTTGGTGCTGTCTGCTGCTGCAGCACATGCTGGCCTCTCCTGACGTCTCAGCAGTCCTTGGGCAAGCTGAGGCTCCACGGGCCCCATGATAGCTGATGTGCTCCTTCTCTAGTCTTTTGGGATCTGCACCCTGCCCCTTCTCTATCAAATATTCCTGGGCTGGCTGATTGAAATACTAATATAAGCTAATATCTTAAAAAAAAAAAAAACTAAATTGACAAAACTGTATACATGTATGGTGTAAAACATGATGTGTGAGATAAACAGTGTGTATACACTGTGGGTGTCTAAATCAAGCTAATTAGCATATCCATTACCTCACCTACTTTATTTATTTTTTTTTTGAGATGGAGTTTCGCTGTTGTTACCCAAACTGGAGTGCAATGGCACGATCTCGGCTTACCTCAACCTCCGCCTTCTGGGTTCAAGCAATTCTCCTGCCTCAGCCTCCTGAGTAGCTGGGATTACAGGCGTGTGCCACCACACCCGGCTAATTTTGTATTTTCAGTAGAGACCGGGTTTCTCTATGTTGGTGAGGCTGGTCTCGAACTTCCTACCTCAGGTGATCTGCCCGCTTCGGTCTCCTAAAGTGCTGGGATTACAGGCATGAGCCACCGCGCCCAGCTGGAAATTTTGTATTCTTTGACCAACATCTCGAACCCCTTCCCCTGTCCCTCTACCAAGGTAAGTTCTTTTTTTTTTTTTTTTTTTTGAGACGGAGTTTCGCTCTTGTTACCCAGGCTGGAGTGCAATGGTGCGATCTTGGCTCACCACAACCTCCGCCTCCTGGGTTCAGGCAATTCTCCTGCCTCAGCCTCCTGAGTAGCTGGGATTACAGGCACGCGCCACCATGCCCAGCTAATTTTTTGTATTTTTAGTACAGATGGGGTTTCACCATGTTGACCAGGATGGTCTCAATCTGTTGACCTCGTGATCCACCCGCCTCGGCCTCCCTAAGTGCTGGGACAAGCTAAGTTCTTAACGGCTGACGTAGGTTAGTCGTGTTATGCTATTGGTTAGCCTTATTTCCCATCAAACCTTCTCTAGGCGTAACCTGGTCCTTTGAGCTTCTTCCGGGGTCCTCCCCGGGCCTGCGCCGTCCTCCTCCCTGCGTGGGCCTTGCTTCCGGCTGCACAGGTGCACCACGGGCCTTCCTTTAAGGCAGAATTCAGTTGCTCGCGGACTTGCCCAGCGTCCAGAGCCGTAGTTGGGTGCGGGCAGCAGGCTCCTCGCTGGCAGGTCTGTTGGAAAGGTTTCCCTCTCGCCAGCTGCCTATGGCCTGGGGGTTCCTGGAGGGCAGGTCAGAGGTCCAGCCCCGGCCCCGACGCCTGCGGATTGTCTGCTCGCGGTCCCGAGTTAGCGGAACTGTGGAGGCTTCAGGCCACCCACCCGAGTCACCGGACTAAGGTGACTAAGCTGTCCCGCCCCAGTGTTTGGTGGGGGTGGGTCGGTGGGGGGAAGGGCTGGAGTGCCGGGGGACGTTGCGCAGTCGCCCCTGCTGTGGCCTGTGTGGCCGCCGGGCGGGCAGCGGGAGGCGGCGGCCTACGCTGACCCTCGGGTCCTTCGCTGTCGGGGCACCGCCCCAGCGGTGCCAGCGGAAAGCGCGAGACAGAGTCCCGCGGCTTGGAGGTCAGGGTGACCTGGGAGCGCGGGCGGCGCCTGCAGACCCGTCCCGGAGCCGCCCCGTGGCCGCTTCCAGGACCCTGCCCACGTGGCCTCCGCGCTGCGCTGCACCACCTCCCACAACCCACCCGGCCTCAGCTTCCCCAGAACCTAGATTCAAATCGGGACACTGGCTGGACAGCAGGTTGCAAAGTCCTTTAATTTAAAAAGAGGCGCATGAATGAAAAGAAAAGCAACGGGCAGTAGTGGGGGCGAGTTGTTGGCCCCAGAACGCCCTTAATGTCTTTATTATTCTTTTGAGACAGGGTCTCGCTCTGGAGGAGTGCAGTATGGCGACCTTGGCTCCTGCAGCCTCGGAACTCCTGGGCTCAAGCGAGCCGCTTTCCTCAGTCTCCTGGGTAGCTGGGACCACAGGCGGGCACCACCACAACAGGTTTTTGTTTATTTTGTTGTTTTTTTGTAGAGAGGGGTCTCACTGTGTATCCCAGGCTGGCCTTGAGCACCTGGGCTCAAGCCATCCTACTGCTTCACCTCCGTAAGTGCTGGGATTCAGGTGTGAGCCACCGCCCACGGGCCCTCTTGATATATTTACGTGGCTACGGGGACCGTGTAGCTAATTCACATGAATGCCACTGGCTACCTCCTTGCCAGTACTGGAAGAAGGGCTGCTGCTGGTGGTGTGAGGATGATGATTGTAAGGGTTATTGCCGAGTTTAAATGAGGAAACTGAGGCCAGTATAAGAAAATTAAATGCCAATTTATTCAGCTCCCAGGCGAGGGTCTATGGTCTGGAGAAAGGGGCCAGAGAAGTTGCGCTGCCTTCTTGGGGCTGGTAGGGGGTGGGGGTGGGGGTGGTGCTTTTTATGGCTAGGAGGAACAAGCAACAGCTGGGTGCTCTGACTGGGTCCAGGGGAGCGGGATTGAGACGGGGCGGGCCGCTATTGGTTGGCGAGTTGTTGGGCTGGTTTTCCGGTGCGAGAGCCGGCCAGGGTTGCATTAGCTGGAGCCTTCCAAGGGAGCCATGTGGCAGAGCTAGGTGCCAAGTGCAGAGCTTGGTGCTGGGTGCAGAGATGCGTGTGTCCGGCCTCCCAGCGAGGCAACCGGCCTTACAATGATGGTAGCCACTGTTTGCATCTTGAGGGCCTAGTGTGTCCAGGGACTTTGCGGAGCAGTTTGCATTCAGGGCCTTTATCCTGACCACAGACCCGCGAGGATCTATCCATTCCTCCCAACACCATCTCCTACATTGATGTAGAACACCTGTCAGTCTAAGGCGTCGTCTCTCCGCCTCTGACTTCACGCTTGCTTTTCCTTAATTTCTTCCTTTGTGCACTTTCCCAGTCACTATGGCTGTGTGCCAAACCACCTGGAAACTTAGTGGCTTGACAATGACCACATTTATTTCACTCCTGAATCTGCAAATTGGGCGGGGTTGGCTGGCTGAACTGTTTGAAAGGCCCTGCTCTGAGGAGATGGTTTTCCATGACAAAAATCAGTCTCCGTCCGGGGCCACCGAGGCTTGGTCCCTGGGCTTGGAGGAAGCTGACTGCCAGGACCCAGAGAGCCACATGTTTGATACTTCTGCACCCTAATGCTGGAGGGGGTGTGGATCAGGAGGCTGAGACCCACAAAGAATAAACAACTCGACCCAAGTCATGCAAGATTACAAAGCAGTTAGGTTAGGTAGGAATGGGGTAGAGTTGGGTGCCATAGGCTTCTCTGTGATGGTCTGATGTACACATCCAGCAGATGGAGGAAGACAGGGAGTTGACAGAGACTCAGCTGATGTCAGCGGCTGGGCGGGGATCCTAGTTCCCCCACCCGGTGCCGGCTGGGGACCAGTCTCTTCCCAGAGCAGTTCTTCATGTTATTTATCAAGACTAGGGTTTTCTTCCTCATGTAAATCACTTACAACTTTTGTTTTTGTCCCGACTTGTGTTTTTTAAAACACATTCCATGCCTATTCATTTCTTCTTGCTTAGTAATAAAAACAGGCCGTGGCAATGTCCTGTAAGTTTCGCTGGGCAATTTTCTCATCAGTCCTGTCTTAAGTAAATGCAGTTTTGTTTTTCTTGTGAGCTGACATTTCTTTCTCTTTTTCTTTTTTTTTTTTTTTGAGACACAGTCTCTGTGGCCCAGAGTAGAGTGCAATGGCTTTATCTCAGCTCACTGCAACCTCTGACACCCGGGTTTAAGCAGTTTTCCTGCCTCAGCCTCCGGAGTAGCTGGGATTACAGGCATGTGCCACCACACCCAGCTAATTTTGTATTTCTAGTAGAGACGGGATTTCTCCATGTTGCTCAGGCTGGTCTTGAACTCCTGACCTCAGGTAATCTGCCCACCTCAGCCTCCCAAAGTGCTTCTATTATAGACATGCACCACAGCACCCGGTCTGCTCCTTTTAAAAAAAGAAAGCATTTATGTGACAACTGATGTCTCTGAACAAACATTTGTGAGTGTTGGGAGGAGGGTGGGGTGGCAGGGATCGACTTCATTAGCAGTATCTGTTCAATCAGCAATATTGATTATATTATTCAAGGTCTTCTTATGCTTGTGGATTCTTGATCTGCTGCCTCTATCACAAAGCCTCCCAGTGCAATTACATTTTTGTCAATTTACCCTCGTATTTTTAAAGTTTTCTTTTAATACATTTTAGTGGAATAATATTTCCCATGTTGGAAGTATTGTACAAGTTGTCATTTCATGATTTAGATCCTTTAGAAAAATAAAATGACCTCCTTTGGCTTATTTTCATAGTTTTTGTTTTAGATTCTACCTTCTGTGAAACTTTTTTTTTATAAACTTTTTTTTTGAGATGGAGTTTCGCTTTTGTTACCCAGGCTAGAGTGCAATGGCGTGCTCTCGGCTCACTACAACCTCTGCCTCCTGGGTTCAGGCAATTCTCCTGCCTCAGCCTCCTGAGTAGCTGGGATTACAGGCACGTGCCACCATGCCCAGCTAATTTTTTGTATTTTTAGTAGAGATGGGGTTTCACCTTGTTGACCAGGATGGTCTCCATCTCTTGACCTCGTGATCCACCCGCCTCAGCCTCCCAAAGTGCTGGGATTACAGGCATGAGCCACCGCACCCAGCCTATAAATTTTTTTTTAAAGACAGGGTTTCACCATGTTGGTCAGGCTGGTCTTGAACTCCCGACCTCAGGTGATCCACCCGCCTTGGCCTCCAAAGTGCTTGGATTACAGACATGAGCCACTATGCCCAGCCTTAAACTTTTTTTTTTTTAATGTGACATCTGCTCTTTTCACTTGCTGGTTTGCAATTGACCTAAGACATTTTCGCCCATTCCTTTGCTTTCCTTAGCAAATCCATAATGAGCATCTCCTATATGTATGCCACGTGTTGTCTCAGAATTGGGCTTTGCAGAGTGCCACGGAGGAGACCTGTTTCTTGCCTTTGTGAACTCACGTTGCACGCCTCACTCTCTTTTAATTGTGTCACTTATAAGCAGCAGATAGTTGGATACCGTTTTTTGAGTTTAGTAAACCAATTTTGTCTTATTATAGAGGTATTTGAACTACCCACATTTGTCACTGTAACTAATACCTTTGGTGTTATTTTTGTTACATTGTTTCATGCTTTCTGATTTATTTATTTATTTTTTATTATACTTTAAGTTCTGGGGTACATGTGCAGAACATGCAGGTTTGTTACATAGGTATACACGTGCCTTCGTGGTTTGCTGCATCCTTCCCCCCCGCTGCTATCCCTCCCCTAGCCCCCCACTCCCTGACTGGCCCCAGTGTGTGTTGTATTGGGTGCATATATATTTAGGATCGTTAGCTCTTGTTGCAGTGATCCCTTTACCATTATGTAATGCTCTTCTTTGTCTCTTTTGATCTTTATTGGTTTAAAGTACATTTTATCAAAGACTAGGATTGCAACTCCTGGTTTATTTTTTGCTCTCCATTTGCTTGGTGAATCTTCCTCCATCCCTTTATTTTGAGCCTATGTGTGTCTTTGCACATGAGATGGGTCTCCTTAATATAGCACACTGATGGGTCTTGACTCTTTATCCACGTCACCAGTCTGTATTTTTTGACTGGGGCATTTAGCCCATTTACATTTAAGGTTAATATTGTCATGTGTGAATTTTATCCTGTCTTTTTTATGCTAGCCGGTTGTTTTGCCTGTTAGTTGGTGCAGTTTATTCATAGTGTCGATGGTCTTTATAATTTGGTATGTTTTTGCACTGGCTGGTACTGGTTGTTCCTTTCCATGTTTAGTGCTTCCTTCAGGGGCTCTTACAAGGCAGGCTTGACAGTGATAAAATCTCTCAGCAGTTACTTGTCTGTAAAGGATTTTATTTCTCCTTCACTTATGAAGCTTAGTTTGGCTGGATGTGAAATTCTGGGTTAAAAGTTCTTTTCTATAATAATGTTGAATATTGGCCCTCACTCTCTTCTGGCTTGTAGGATTTCTGCCGAGAGATCTGCTGTGAGTCTGATGGGCTTCCCTTTGTGATTAACCCAACCTTTCTCTGTGGCTGTCCTTAGCATTTTTTTCCTTAATTTCAACCCTGGTGAATCTGACGATTATATGCCTTGGGGTTGCTCTTCTCAAGGAATATCTTTGTGGTGTTCTCTGCATTTCCTGTATTTGAACGTTGGCCTGCAGTGTTAGGTTGGGGAAGTTCTCCTGGATAATATCCTGAAGGGTATTTTCAAACTTGGTTTCATTCTCCCCATCACATTCAGATACACCTATCAAATGTAGATCTGGTCTTTTTCACATAATCCCGTAGTTTCTGGAGGCTTTGTTATTTCTTTTCACTCTTTTTTCTCTAATCTTGCTTTTTTGCTTTATTTCATTGAGTTGATCTTCAATCTCTGATATCCTTTCTTCCAATTGATCAATTTGGCTATTGAAACTTGTATATGCTTCACGAAGTTCTCGTGCTGTTTTTTTACCTCCATCAAGTCATTTATGTTCTTCTCTATGCTGATTAATTCTAGTTAGCCTTTCATCTAACCTTTTTTCAAAGTTCTTAGTTTCCTTGCATTGGGTTAGAACATGCTCCTTTAGCTTGGAGAATTTTATTACCCACCTTCTGAAGCCTTTTTCTGTCAATTTGTCAAACTCATTCTCCATCCAGTGTTGTTCCTTTGCTGGTGAGGGGTTGTGAGCCTTTGGAGGAGAAGAGGTGTTCTGATTTTTGGTGATTTCAGCCTTTTTGTGTTGGTTTCTTCCCAACTTCATGGATTTATCTACCTTTGGTCTGAAGTTGGTGACTTTTGATAGGATCTCTGAATGGACGGACTTTCTGTTGATAATCAAGCTGTTTGTTTCTGTTTATTAGTTTTCCTTCTAACAGGCTGCTCTGCTGCAGGTCTGCTGGAGTTTGCTGGAGGTCTACTCCAGACCCTGCTTGCCTGGGAATCACCTGCAGAGGCTGCAGAACAGCAAAGATTGCCCAGGCTGGAGTGCAGTGGCGTGATCTCGGCTCATTGCAATCTCTACTTCCCGGGTTCAAGTGATTCTCCTGCCTCAGCTTTCCCAGTAGCTGGGATTACAGGCTAAGTTTTGTATTTTTAGTAGGGTTTCACCATGTTGGCCAGGCTGCTCTTGAACTCCTGACCTTGGTGATCTGCCCACCTTGGCCTCTGAAAGTGCTGGGATTACAGGTGTGAGCCACTGTGCCCGACCTTTTTGAGCATTTTGAATATGTGATTCCAGTGCTTTCTGGCCACCATTTTTTTTTTTTTTTTCTGATGAGAATTCAGCTGTGAATCTTATGGGAATTCTTTTGGAAGGGACAAGTTTTTTTCTTTGTTTATTTTTAGGTTTTCAAAATTGTCTACTTGTTTTTGACTTTCAGCTTTTCCCCCCCAGCACGTTGACTATTTGAGATAAAGTACATTTCACTCTTTGTGGTTCTCTGTGGTTATCCTACTTGGAGTTTGTTGAGCCTCCTGGATGTATATTGTTTTTCAATCAAACTTAGAAATTTTATAGTCATGATTTTTTTCAATATTTTTCCTTCTCTCTCCTCTCCTGGTATTCTCATTATGTGTGCGCTAGTATGCTTGATGGTGTCTCGTATATCTCTGAAGCTCTGTTCATTTTTCACTCTGTTCTTTGACTTGCATACTCTCTGTTGATCTATCTTTAAGTTAATGAATTATTTCTTCTGCCAGTTTTAATCTACTGTTTAGTCCCTCTAGTGAAATTTATTTCCACTATTGTACTTTCTAATTCCGGTATCTTCATTTAAAGAATAATTTATCTCTCTTTGTTGATATTTCCTATTTGATGTGATATTGTCATCATACTTTACTTCTTGGGTCAAGGTTTTCTTTAGTTCTTTGAACATATTTTAACGACCTCTTTAAAATCTTTGTTAAATCTGACATCTGTTTAGCTGCTTTTGTCACAAAATAGCTATGGGAGATGATGGCTGTGTTGATCTGTTTCACTATTGTAACCATTTTTCTGTGTATACATATCTCATAACACCATGCTGTAAACCTCAAATATAGACAAATAGAATTTATTTAAAAAAATCTGACATCGAGTTACTCTCACAGGAACTTTCTCTTGATGTTCTTCTGGTGTACAGATTATGCTTTCCTGTTTCTTAGCATGTTTCAGTATTTTTTTGCTGGGATATTTTAGATAATAGATAATATATTGTAGCACCTTGGGTTGCTGGGTGCTCATCCCCGTTTTCCTCAAAGGGCTTGCTATTTACTTGTTTATTTTTTAGTGACTGGCTGGATTGTTTAAGTGAAATCTCCTGCCCCTGGTGTTGAACATTTGATATTGCTTCTTCAGGCAGTGCTGGATCCCAGGTCACAGTGTTGGCAGTGGTTCTGGCAGTCCCTCTCTGAATGTCTCTTTCCCTGACCAACCTAGCTTTAAGCCCGGGTGATTGCTGGCTGATTGTGCTGTTCTTCTCAACAATGCCCTTGGGATTAAATTGCTCTACAGAGGGAGTCCGTCAAATACAGGATCCTTTGAAGGAGTGGTTCTGGAGGTTGATACTGTTGGCCCTCTATATTAGTGAGTTCCACAGCCATGCATTCAACCAACTGCAGCTAGAAAGTGCTGTTTATTTTTTTTTAAAAGAAGATGGTTATGTTTGTGTTGAACTTTTTTTTTGTCATTATTCCCTATACAATACAGTACAATAAATATTTACCTAGCATTTACATTATATTAGTATTCACATTGCATAAGTAATTTAATGATTCCAAGTATATGGGAGGATATGTGTATTTTATATGCAAATAGTAGGCCATTTTATACAAGAGACTTGAGCACTCCTGGATTTTGGTATCCTTGGGGAGTCCCGGAACCAATCCTTGTGGATATGAGCTGTGTTTGATACTACGTTCTGACTCCAGGTGGACACTCCTCAAGTTTCCTGGGAAAAATCTCCAAGCAATGGTTATTGAGCTGGGGGCGGGGACAGTGGTGCACTTCTCTCCAGGTGATACTCCCACTTGAGGAGCTGGGCACTGATGGACGGAGGTGGGCAGTAGCCTCGGGCTTTTTCAGCTTGCCTTTTCTGGTGGGGCCTCACTATCCTCAGCAGCACTATGCCCAGGGCAGAGCCTTCTTGTCCTGAGTGGTGGCCGGACATCAGGGAGGCCCCACCTCTCATCACCCTCACCTAGAACTTAACCTCAGGCAGCTGGAGGCAGGATAACAAATGCTGACCTGACTCTCCTGGGAAGATACTGGGGGCCTCCAGCTGGGATTCCAGGTGTGGGGGAATGTGACTGCTTCTCCCACATGTAGAGAAATGCAGCTTCTTCCACCCCTAATTCTGGAACAGTTTGTCCCCACTCACTGCACCTTGCTCCTCAGGCTGGAGGGTCTACAGGGCAACTGGGCTCAGTGCCCCTTCTAGTACTCTCAGCTGGTACTGGATAGGCAAAGCCTAATAGGAATCTTAGTCTCATTCGGATGGCTGAGAGTCTCCCAAGCCCTCCTCTGCTCCTCCTCCCTGCAGTGGTGCTGACTGCCGGGCACTCATCCTGTCTTCATGGCATGCTGGCACTGCCTTTGGTGCCCCCCTGGGGAGTGTGGCTGAGGCCAGAGGCCTTGTGGCTGGTGTCTCTCCATGGCATCAGCAACATCACTCAAACTGTGTTTGCACACATGTGCCTCTGATTTCTTCTGTAGGATTTTATCCTGCAAATGTGCTCACAATTGAGTAAAGACAATGACAGATGTGTTCACTGAAGCAGTGTTTGCAACAAAATTCAGGAAACATCTGATGCCCACCAAACAGGATGACTTAAGTATCACCCATTCACACAATGGCATGTGTCTTTCCAGAAAGCAGGATTCTGTGATCAGGATACTTGGACGAGTGCACAGCATGCTCCCACATGTACAGAGCACTCACAGAATATCCTCATGCATGCGTATGTGTGCTTGGGTGTCCGGAGGGACACGTGGCACATTGCAGGCTCCTTGGGAATGGATGTCCAGACCCCAGTTCTCTGAATCACTCTGTTTTAACTAAATCAGCATTTCATCTCCTTTAAGCTCACTTTCATTAATACTTCTGTTACATGTGTTTAAAATCCATTCATGACTTTATAAAAGCATCTCTCTGGGAAAAAGTGAGCCTGGGAAGGAAGTGTGGATTAGGGGCTCTGCTTTTTCCTTAAGATGATCTATTTTCTCCCTGCTCCTTACAAGTCATTTTCCTGAGCCACTTGGGAAAGTCCTTTTCATTTACCACGGATTCCAGACAAACCCAGACTCTTGTACTGCACAGCCCAACCCACAGCAGCCTTGGCCCAAGAAGCTGTCTGGGCTGGAGCTAAGAGTATGACCCTGCCCTGCCTGCTGCAGGGGCACAGGCAGCTATCGGTGGAGGTGGAGGTGGAGGTGCCCCAAGAGAAAAGGGAGACCCCCACAGGGTGCCTTCTGGTTACAGAGGGGGCCCGCCAGGATCTCTGCCTGCAACTGTGAGACACCTGGACTGGCCATTTTCTCCCCCTTCGCTTTTGTGGGCAGAGATTCCAGGTGCAACTGTGGAGGAAGAAAACCAATGGTCACTTCATGCAAAGCTTTGTCCCATGAGTTGACCTGGTGAACTATGTAGAGTAGGCCTAGCTGGCTTTAGGACCCTGCAGGCTGCGGTGAAGGGGGTGGGGGATTTGCCAGGTTAGGGGGCCTCAGGGCAGGTCTAGTCCCATCTTGTCAAAGTCTCTCTGATGGCAGCACAGGTGATTGGTGTCACTGGCTTTTTAGGGATGGATTTGAGTTGAAGCATGACCAAATGAGCTCCAGTTAGACCCAGGTTAACCCTGGGGGTCTCCCCCAACTCAGGCTGAAGGGGAGCAGAGACATGCTGCAGCCTCTGACTTTCCTGGATTTCTTCCTGGAGCCAGAGAGGCCAAAGCGTGGCCAGCTGCTACCCCAGCTGCTGTGCTCCAGAATCAGCCATTTCTCCAGGGATTCTGTTTTCTTTTTCTTAAAGATGGGGTTTCTCCATGTTGGTCAGGCTGGTCTTGAACTCCTGATCTCAGGTGATCTGCCCGCCTTGGCCTCCAAAGTGCTTGGATTATGGGCGTGAGCCACCATGCCCGGCTGGATCCTGTTTTCTTTAATTGGAAAATGGTATGGAGCCCAAGATCTGGGTGCTGGGTGTTCTCCTGGCCACTGGGGAGTTGCTACTCTAGCCTCTCTCAGTGGACAGAGCTAGGACACGTTTGTATGTGTACTCACCCATTTGTATACCATGTTAGTGTATTTGCATTGCCATAAAGGAATACCTGAGGCTGGGTAATTTATTAAGAAAAAAGGTTTATTAGGCTCATGGTTCTACAGGCTGTGCAGGCATGGAGCCAGCATCTGTTTCGGTGAGAAGCTTTCAGTCATGGTGGAAGGAAAAGTGGGAGCTGGTGTGTCACATGCAACAGAAGGAGCAAGAGAGAGGGAAGGGGTGTCAGGCTCTTTTATTCTTTCTTCTTTCTTCCTCCTCCTTCCTTCTTCCTCCTCCTACTTCCTTCTCCTCCTCCTCCTCCTCCTCCCTTCCTTCTTTTTTTTTTTTGAGATGGAGTTTTGCTCTTGTTGCCCAGCTGGAGTGCAGTGGTGTGATGTCAGCTCACTGCAACCTCTGCCTCCCGGATTCAAGCAATTCTTCTGCCTCAGCCTCCCAAGTAGCTGGGATTACAGGCGCCCCGCACCGCACCCAGCTAATTTTTTGTATTTTTAGTAGCGACAGGGTTTCACCATGTTGGCCAGGCTGGTCTTGAACTCCTGACCTCAGGTGATTCGCCTGCCTCAGGCCCAAAGTGCTGGGATTACAGGTGTGAGCCAATGCACCCTGCCCAGGCTCTTTTCGACAACCAGCCCTTGTGTGGACTAACAGCATGAACTCACTCATCACCGTGAGGAGAGCACCAAGCTATTCATGAGAGAGCTGCCGACACGGGCTCACATCCAAACCATACCATATCCTTTGCCTTTAGTGCTTTCTCTCTGTCCCTCTGTTTGTCCACTGACCTAAGCCTGGATTCACACTGATGTCTCATATCAAGGCCAGCCCTGCAGGACTCATTCCCACTCCTGCTGTTGATCCATAAGCCCCTCCACACTCCCCACAGGGAGACACTGGCTCTTGCCACGTGGCATGCCTTCGCCTGTTTGTTCAAGCCCAGTGTGCCTTTGTGGAAGCTTTGGAATCATTAGCCTGTTCTCACTTGAATGCATGTGCTAAGGAGAGTACAGCTACCTTTGTCTTCAGGTGTTTCCGGTCAGAATGCCTCTTTCCCAACTTACTTAGGCCAGCTCCTCCTTCCGCCCCCTCACGGAGGTCATGGTTATAAATCAGTGAGTGTCTTCTCACAGTCTGTGTTCCATCCTGGGATTCCCCAACCTAGTGGTTGAGGTTTTGTAATTTGCATGCATGAAAAGGAACTCTGTAATGTGTACAGTTCTATGTGTTTTAACTAATACAGAGGTACTTATAGCTGCTATTCCAGTAGCAGACAGAGTATCTCCATCACCCTAAAAATTGCCCTGTGCATCCCCTAATAGCCACCTCCTGATCCCCCAAATCTCATAACTCCTGATGTGTTTTCTGTCCTTACAGTTTTGTCTTTTGCAGAATGTCGTATGAATGGTGTCATATGATATAGAACCTTTTGGTTCTGGCTTCTTTCTATTTAGCCTATTTTATTTAAAAAAAAAAAAAAAAAAAAAAGTTTTGGTTTCACCAGAATTCTTAATCATGTGTTTTATCTTTTTGAAAGTAGTAAGCATAGCTAGTTAAAAGTCTACATGTGATGTCTTCGCTACTTGGGGTTGTGTGGGTCAGTTTCTATTGCCTATTGTTTCTGCTAGTTTTCATTTGTGTTGATTTGTCTTCTTGAATGCCTGGTTCTCTTTCATATTATATAGGCAAAAATGTTTATAAAAATACTTTGAAGCATAGGATAATGTTATTATTATTAGTATTTTTTTTTTTTTAACAGAGATTTGCTTCTGGCAGGTTCATAGCACAAACGTTCTCTTTCATACAGCTCAGGAATTGAGGTCTCCTGAGCCACACTGATGACTGAAGCCAGGCTATAGCCCTCATGAGGGTTAATTTTCTTATTTTCTCCAAGAAGGCAATCTTTTGGTATCCCTACCCAAAGGGTGACCCCCCCACCCCTCCTCCTGGGTTCAAGTGATTCTCCTGCCTCAGGCTCCCAAGTAGCTGGGATTACAGGCGCCCCGCACCGCACCCAGCTAATTTTTTGTATTTTTAGTAGCGACAGGGTTTCACCATGTTGGCCAGGCTGGTCACAAACTCTTGACCTCACATGATCTGCCTGTCTTGGTCTCCCAAGTGCTGGGATTACAGGTGTGAACCATTGCACCCGGCCCCAGCTAGTGTTTCTGTTCTTGATGGGCCTTGAATTCTGCTTTTTGTCTCCTTAGCCCTACAGAAGATCTTCATGTTTCTTGTCACTCTTCCAGCAACAGCAGTCACCTGTAGACTAAAAGCAGTCCTAAACAAGGTCATTCTTTATAACCTTGTCAATCTTATGTCTTTAGCAGATGTTTCTCACGTTTTGAGCAGTTTTGTTAGTTGTTGGCTGGATTGATGGGTGGACATACGAAGTAGGTTGTTTCAGATGACTTTATTCACCTCTCCTGGCAGTGGAGATCCCTGTTCCTCTCTTGGGTAAGCCCTTCCACCAGATCATTGGCCCCTGAGCTGACTCTCCACTGTAGACTTGGGGTGTGGGCTTGTTCTTCACTCTGGGCCACTGAGACCCATTTCTGAGAGAGATCCATGAACTGAATCTGAAGGACATTCTTGGGGTGTGTGCCAGATCCCTACTGACTCCAGTAAGGCTGGCACCATGTCTGAAAGCTGGAGCCAGCAAACGAGATCTAGGGTTTATTGGGAGACTTCCATAGCAGGCAGCCCAGTGGCAGCAGAGTAGACAAGAAGATTGCTACCCTTTGTAAAAAGTAGATTTAACCTCTATTTAACCCAGAACAAAGGGCTCCTAGCCCCTGTACAGTCTGCATTCCAAGGGTGGGCCAGGGGTTTGGATGTCCTTCACAGATAAGGAGTGAGTCTGCAAATTGGCCACTCCTGGATTCCTTAACTCAGAACTCTGCCAACACTCTTCTTAGACCAGACAACCATGCTCAGGGTGAGCATCGGTGATGGCTGTCAGATGCCTCTGTCATGCCCAGAGGTGGCCCACATACCCTGGTGCTCTGTCTCTGCTGCTGGTGTTTGTGTACAGCACCCAGAGGAGCTCGAGGGGGGTCCTGGCGCACCTGCTGACTCACCTCCTTCCTGACCTGCATGCGGCCCCTCTTAGGGCTTCTTTTTTTCCAGAAAATTTATTAATAATACATGAATGTTCAAATTAAAAAAAAAAAGTATTTCCACCATTTTATCATGTACGTTTTTGAATGCCATTATAGAATGCCATCTCGGGAGTTCAAAGTCAGGGTGACAGTGACAGATTCATTTCCTAAATGCTTGGAAGGGAAATGCAGAAGAGAATTCAAAGTCTTACCTTAAAGCCTTTGGATAGCGACATGCACACAGCTTTCCAGAGCACAGCTAGGTTCTGCCCAGGGCCCTCTGCCCGCTCCTCCCTCACTGTCCTCTGGCGTTCGCCCTTCGGCCTGATGGGCCTAGGAACCCCTAAAAAGGTGGGTGCCTTGGCCACAGAGCACCTGCTGCATGGCGGACCAGAATAGCAACATGTGTGCCGGGAATAATTATCAGCATGGACAGGGCTGGAAAGCGCCCTGAGTTTATTTCAGGAGCTTGGGGGAGGAGCCATAAAACAGACTCAAATGAGCCCTCATCCCCAGACCATCAAAACCACTTTTAAAGCATTTTCCTCCAGGGGATGGGATTGGATTCCATCTCTCTTGGGTAGAAACGCTTCTCATGGTGGCAGCACTGAGGCTCTTAGAAAAGGATTTTTAAAAACATGGTACAAAAAAGAATCTAGTGAAGTTGATTATTCTTAAGAAAGTTGCTTTTGAACATGATGTGTTTGCTGTCTGTGGTGTTTTTTGTCTACAGTTCCTGGCTTGTAACTCCCATAGCCTGTGTTAGGGTCTTTTGTTAAAACGTTGGGTGCTTTAGAAAAACAGAATCTCTCTGGTCTTCCGACCTTCTTTCACCTGCCCTAAGGCAGGACTGTATTCCTGCTGCACCTTTCTGAACGTGGGTCTTCAGACCCGCTCCAGAGGGAGTCCTGCCCTATATATACCTTGAGGGAAGGAATGGTGATGGCGTGGAGCCACCGCCAAAACCAAGAGGACTGGGTTCCAGAGCTTCCCGAGAGCTGAACACGTGGAGGTTCCGGAGGGTGGTGCCCAGGGAGGGCATGGACGCTCTGCGCCCCTTCCCCTGATTTCACCCTACACATCTCTTCATCTGTCGTCTTTGAAATAGCCTTTTAATAAACTAGCAAACGTGTTTCTTACCGAGTTCTGCGAGCTGCTCCAACAAATTAATAGAACCCAAAGAGAGGGTTGGGGGGACTCTAACCTGAAGCTGGCCGGTCAGAAGTTCCAGAGGCTTGGACTTGTGCCTGGTGTCTGGGAGCAGGGCAGCCCTGAGGGAGGATGTGCCCCTCTTCCCAGGTAGACAGCGTGGGAATTGAACTGGAGGACACCCAGCTGGTGTCTGCTGCCTGGTGTGTGGGAGAAACCTCCACACCTTTGGTCACAGAAGTGTTCTGGGGTGATGGTTGCGGTGGCGTGAGAGCAGAGGAAAAACACGATTGAGTTTTTCCAAAACAGTATCATTGCTCATTTCTATTTTCCGGTAGGAAACTTATGCTTTGGGTGTGTCCCTCCAACTGCTTGCTGGTGACCAAGCAGAAGGAACCGCTGGGCTTTATTTGATAATAAACAAAGCATTAAGCCCGACCTTCCAATTTTATTCCTGTTGGGTGTAGCACAAGTAGGTTATGGATTTCAGATGATGGATTATTGATCAAAAACTGCAGTGAAATCTCGAACTACAAAATTAACTAACTGGTTAAGATACTAGATTTGAAAGGAGAAATAAAGCCTTGTTTGGCTACAGGCAGCTTACTTTTTTCTCCTGGGTGAAAAGAATAAAACATAAAAAACCCTGATGTGGACACAGCATGTGGCCAACCAGGGATCTCTTCTTCTAGGTGGTCGCCGTGCAGGTGTCCAGCTCTCACCTCACTGCTTAGGGTAACGCATTTTCTGCAAACGTGAGAACTCTGATGGCAGCTGTTCCTTGGACTGGCAGGAAATACTTACATGCCTCGCTGGTTCCTACCCATGAACCAGCCTCTGAGGTGCTCCTGCTGGTCCTGGGAGGCTGACAGCAGACGGGCCTGGGCTCCTGCCTCTTCTCCTGCAGAACTCCTCCTTCCTGCTGTGGAAGTGCTCAGGCAAGGGCTGCTGAGCTCCTCAGAGCAGGGGACATGTGGTTCAGACACCCTCATCCGCACCCCAGAAAGCTCCAGAATGAGTTACGGAAACTGGAAAGTAAGAAACAGCACAAATCTGGAACTGATGCGTGTCGGGACTGTGTCGAGACAGAGTCCACGGAGGAAAGTGAGATGGCACAGTGGGTGCCATCAGCGGCCTCACGCTGCCCAGCTCTAAGTGCAGGGAGGCAGGGACAGACCCGGGTGCAGGAGGGCCATGCTGCCTCCTGCAGTGAAGTCTGGTGGGGGTGAGGACTGATCTGGTCACATTTCCTTCCTTTCATGGCCCCTGTACTATTTGTGACAAGAGGGTGGACATGGAGGGGCCCGGGAGGATGGTCCCCACCTAGCTCTGATGGCCTCAGGGCTGGCTAGTACCACCAGCTGCTGATGCGTGGCCCCTCGTCACTTCCGGCTTCCTGTCCCTCTGTGGGCATGTCCAGGACAAGTGCAGATTTCGGGACTTGGCCAAGCTACCCTGCAGCCTGGCTCAGTCCTTCCTCCTTGTGTGACCCCAGATGATCTTATCCCCTCTGAGCCTCCGTCCACAA
The DNA here is from genome assembly GCA_031835075.1 of Saguinus oedipus. Lineage (NCBI taxonomy): Eukaryota > Metazoa > Chordata > Mammalia > Primates > Cebidae > Saguinus > Saguinus oedipus. The sequence continues at coordinate 16,860,488 of CM063174.1, forward strand.
AGCTGCAATGGTGATTGTCCCCATCAGGCCTGTGACAGTGGCCAGGCTGTGTCAGGACAGCCCTGGGCCCACTGCAGGAGCCCCGAGCCCCAGGGGAAAGTGGCCACTGCCCTGGCTCTTATTGTCCCTGTTCCTTCTTGTCACAGCAGCTCCTATGCTAACTTTCCTACCTTCTGTACCACTAAGGGAAGACACTGGGCTGTGTTATTCCTGGGCACATCTGCAACACTTAGTAAGCCCAGCACAAAGCAGTGCCCGGGTGTTTGTGGAAGGAGTCTATATCCTATCTGCTGGGATTCCTCTTTGTCCCCTTCTCACAGTAGATCAGGGCCCTGTGCAACCCTCACCTCCCTGAGAAATCTTCCTTCCTGGGCTGTTCCTGCCTGGTGCAGAGCTGAGCCCTCCTGCTTTGTGGAGCTTCACCCAGGGCACTCCCAGACACTCCCTGGGAATTGCATGGCAGGGAGTTACCTCTGTTCTCTGGGCAAAGGCCATGCCTGGGCTGAGGCTGCTTGCCCAGCTCATCTGAATGCAGAGGAAGACTTCTCTTTGCACTGAGGGGAAGGGTACTAATCACACCATTGACTGAGCCTTCAAGGGCACAGAGGCATATCAAGATCCTGGCACCCAGGAACCAAACACCTGAGGGAGGAGAGGGAGGCACAGGTGAGGCTGAGCAGGACAGATGGCCGAATGTGAGCTCAGCCTCCAAGAGGAAGGGAGCAGCCATAGGGAGGCATGAGACAGGGGAGGCTCCTGGGAGGAGGGACACATGGCCCACGCCTGTGCAAACACATCATCGGGCATGGTGGGATTCTGTGCTCCGTGCATGTGCCTAACTCAGATGTGTAAAACCCTGTGTGCAAGGAACAGACAGCCACTGGGCTGCTCCAGGTACGGCTGTGGGGACTATTGCATGTGCATCAGGAAAATGGACCTGGTGTGCTCCTGTCCCAGGTAACTGAATCCATTTGCTATCAGAATGGAGAGCCACACAACCTGTTTGGATCACTGGCAATTTCTCATCCTGTGACTCAGCGATTTTACTCTATGTGTGTTTTTTTTTTTTTGTTTTTTGAAACAAAGTCTCAATTTGTAGCCAAAGCTGGAGTGCAGTAGCGCTCACTGCAACCTCTGCCTCTGGGGCTCAAGCGATCCTTGTGCCTCAGCCTCCCGAGTAGATGGGATTACAGGCACCAGCCACCATGCCTGGCTAATTTTTTTGTGTTTTAGTAGAGACGGGGTTTCACTGTGTTGCCCAGAGTGGTTTTGAACTGCGGAGCTCAGGCAGTCCACCTGCCTTGGCTTCCCAAAGTGTTGGGACTAGTCATGAGCCAGTGCACCCAGCCCACTTTTTGTCCAGAAGTAATGAAAACCTATGTCTACAAATGCTCACAAATGTTCATAGCAGCTTTATTCGCAAAATGGAAACAACCCGAATGTCCATTAACAAGAAAACAAACACACAAAAGGTGGGGTAGTCATGCAGTAGGAGCCTATTCATCAACGAAAACATTACAAACTGCTGAAACCCACAACAACTGGGACGGATCTCAGAAACCTCAGGTTGAGCAAATGAAAACTGACTAGAAAAAGCGCAGGCTGCGATTCCATTTGCATGAGACTTAAGGACAGAATAAATCTAAAGTGAGCACACCTGTGCAGTAGCTGCTTTGGGGCAGTGGGAAGGGCAGGAGGCTCTCATGGGTGGCGGCAATATTCCGTATCTTGGCTGTGATGAACTGGGGGATGTGTTTGCCAAAATTCATCCTACTATACTTTGATATTTCTGTATTTCACTGTATATAAAATAGACCTCAGTAGAATTAATTTCATTGGAAAACACTGCAGATTGAAGGTGAAATTTCTTACTTCAGTAGCCACATTAGATAGCGTCACAGCCATGCATCAGGCTTTCCAGGTGAATTAATTCCAGAGCCACCTGACAGGCATGGAGTGCCTCGATTAAATGTGAGCCAGGTCCGCTGGAGAAGAGGCCTGGTCCCTGGAGAAGAGATGGGCTGTGTTACCCCAGATGCATGTTGCAAACCTCCCCAGGAGCCTCTGGCTTTTCTCTAGGGTGACTGAGCCCTGGAGCAAAAAGGCCTGTTCTGACAAATGTCTCCTCCTGAATTACCGCAGGGTAACAGAATGCCTTGATAGTCTGGGGATGACTTGGCACTGGCTCTGAGATGTCACCAGTTTTGGGGACTTTAAGACGCTACCATGGCCCAGCAGTCAAGTGGGGCTTAGGGAGGTCAGATGATAGGTCCCACGTGTGAATTTCCATGGGACAGTGTCTGTGGATTCTCCGGCGGTTTATGTCCCCCACTTCTGAAGTACAGTTGAAATAGTTTCACTCAGCAACCGGCAGAGCCCCCACAGAAGCCCCACATTGGCTCTTCTGCTGTGGAGTCAATGCCATCTTGGTAGGAAGTGGAAAGAAAGGGAAAGTCTTGGAATTTTCCCTCCCTACGTCAATAGTAAATCAAAAGTAACCCCACATCCTAGGGGAGTTACAGAGATTAGTGCCACTATCAACTACTGGAGAGATTTCAGGGTGGACGTTCCTATTATGTCCCTGCTTCCCTGGCCTGCTTGACCTCTACTGCAGACAGACGGGTCTCGAGGAAAGAGTGCATCAGAGTGAAGGTAACCAGCTGGTGACTCCAATTTCTGCTGCTGTTCTGGATTTCACTTCCTTTTTTTTTTTTTTGACAGAGTCGCCCAAGCTGGAGTGCAGTGGTGCGATCTCGGCTCACTGCAACCTCTGCCTCCTGTTTCAAGCGATTCTCCTCCCTCAGCCTCCCGAGTAGCTGGGATTAGAGGTGCGTGCCACCATGCCCGGCTAATTTTTGTATTTTTAGTAGAGATGGGGTTTCACCATGTTGGCCAGGCTGGTCTCAAACTCCTGATCTCAGGTGATCCGCTTGCCTCCGCCTTCCAAAGCGCTGGAATGGCAAGTATGAGTCACCACGCCTGGCCTGAAGCTTCATTGGAGTCACAGTTGCAGCCTCACAGCACTGAGAGTTGGCTCTTTATGTCAATTTCTAAGGACACCAGAAACAATCTGCTCTGTCTAGGGTGCTCACAGCACCCCTTCCCACTTTGCCTCAGGGTTATGCCAGTTTTCCTGCTCTCTCTGCCATGATGGCATCCGCAGAGATGCCACGGAAAACCATAGCGGGCCACACCGTTAACATTATGCTGACTGGTGCTGATGGGCTGGGAGTAGCAAGTACATCAGGAGCCTTTGTTTTGGGATCTTTGGGGTGTTTTCTTCCCAGAAACCTCCCTGGCGTGTTTGTCCGAGTTCTTATCCTGCATCTGGGAAGAATGAAGTACTTGGACAAGGGAAGGGTGACGAAGACAAAGAACTTTAGTGTTAGAACAGCTCAGGGAAGACCTGCAGAGAGTAGCTCCTCTCTGCAGCTGGCCATCCCATCTTCTCTCCACCCTCTCCCCGTCCTCTGGTTAACCGTCCTCTGCCCTGCTCTGGCTGAGCACAGGGCTGTTATGGACCTCAGAGCGAGGAAGTACAGGCTGACTGGTCCATGGGTGGCCATGAAAGGCCAGAGGAGGTGCCAAGAGGCCCCACTCTGGTCCATGGGATTGACAGCCCATCTTCCAGCCTTCAGGCCCTCACTGGCCTGAAGGTGAGGCCTTGTAGGGACTTCCCCTACTTCTGCCCAGGCCCTCCGCTGCCATTCATGGCCCCACGGCCTGGCCTCAACCCAGCTTCGAGATTGGAGCAGGTGCTGGAGAAGGGAAGGGCCAGGCAGTGGAAGCAGACATTGGGGGTGGGGGATGGGGGCCGAGGGTGCAGGCTGCAGAGATTCCCGGTCCTGCACCTGGGAAGGCTGTAGCTGCAGCCAGGGAGCTCCCACCCCACCTGCATGTGTGATTGTACATGAAGCTGCAATCTGTCATCAAATTAAGATGTGGTATGAGGGGAAAGGCTGGAGACAATCCGGCAGGCACGGGTCAGTGTGTCAGCAGGTGGCTGAGACCCCTGTAACATGCACTCCTGATTGATTCCTTTCTCAATCTATGTCTGGGGCTCATACAAACTCCCGTGACCAGATGGCCCAGACCTGCCTTCAAATGCTTCTCTGGGAGCTCTGGAGTGTCCTTGGAAGATGGTGGGGAAGGGAAATTGTCCCAGTGGATGGAGCATCCCTTAACCCAGCCAAGTGGACAAATACAACTAACCATCACAGTCAGCTAGGGATGCTGCTGAACATCTTAACCACGCACACAGGACTGTCCCCAAGACAAGAATGATCTGGCCCCAAATGTCAATAGTGCCACTGTTGAGAAACCATGCCTTACACTGATTTATGAGCAGGGGAAAATAGTTTGACTAGATGTTTGGGGACTTGGAAAGAACAGGATTCCAAAACTGGTGAAAAGGAAGCATGGTCAGTGACAGATGCACGTATAGGAAGGTGGGGAGAGGTACGTGGATGGATTGCTCAGAAGGTGGTGTAAAGAGACTGAAGATATTTGGGTGGCATGTTTACGCTCACCAGGAGCTCCCTGTGCAAAGGAGCCTTTGAGACTCAGGTGGACAGGAGAGCATGCTCTGTGTTGCTAGCCGACCCGCCCACCGGCCATCCTGATGTTTATTCAATGTGCCCAGGGCCATGACTGCAGGGATGGAGGCTGTGAATGGGCACAAATGACATGAACTTCCTCTTGCCAAGGCCAGCCTGGAGGCCACCACTGCTCTGCCGGAGTGACCTTCTGACAACCTCCCCTATGGTGCATTCCCAGGAGGGCCGGGCAGATTCCTGTTGGCCAGCTGGACCCCTTCATAAGGAAAAACAGTTTTCCCTCACTAGAATAGGTGTGCCCTGAATTCAGATTTGCTTTCCCTGTCTGCAATGCTGCTGTCAAAAGCCACTATCATGGACTTAAAGAATGCCTTATTCATCGCTGTGGTATTCTACAGTGTTGCTTCTGATGAAGAATTTCAATTGTACAGCAGTGAGATCATGCACAATGACCTCACTTACTCCCTGATAGAGCCGTGGTCCTGCCTCCCGAAGACTCCGTTAGAATGCCAGCAGGGAGACAGCTCCCTGAAAGGTCGGAGTTCTACCTTACAGATGGAGTTTGGGATTTGAATCAGCAGCTGCCATATGGTCTGCCATATGGTGGTCCCATGGCCGGAACACACGGTCTGGGAAACAAGAGGTGGGCGTGTGAGTAGCTCTTGTCACTACGAAGCCTCGTAACCAAGAATCTTACCTCCCCTGCCCCACACCTCAGCACTTCTCTGCTTTGTAGTTCTTGCTTCCCCAGGGAGGAGAGCTTCCCAACAGGCAGGCAGCGCAGTGATTTCCTTGAACCCAGAGCTGAGATCTGGCCATTGTGGGCTTCTGAGCTACTGAATCAATGCAAACAAGGTGGTTACTCTACTGGCTGAGTGACTGAAAGTGTTATCAAGGAAAAATCGAGCTGTTCCTACATAATGGGGCCAAGAAATGATGTCTGGAATGTAGGGGACTCTCCGGGGTGCCTTTAGTTATCCAAAAATAAGTTAATGGTAAATGATGGCATCCAACGAAAGGACTTGTGAGGACTCAGAATCTACAGAAATGAAAGTTTGGATCGTCCATCAGGTAAAGAATCCCAAAAAGCTGAGATCTGCCTGAGAGCAAAGCCAACATGGAGTGGTTATGGAAGAAGGGAGTTTGGAATATCAGTGGTGCTGGCCAGCTCCGGTTCCTGCAACCAGGGCCTGCAGCAGGAAAGCATATTTGCCTGTCTTCCTTCTTGCTCGGTGTGTATGTGTACACACGTGTACGTACATACATGCATATGTGCATATACATGCATGTGTGTAGGTGGGGCAGGACACACAGGGACTTGCTCTTTCCTTTTGCTTCTAGTTTCTCTGTGTTGTCTTGGCAACAGCTCTTCACTTGCTAGCTGCAGTTTGTTTCAATTCTGTTCCCCCCCCCCCCCCCGCCCCGCACCTTGGAGAAGCGGCCAAATCACACCCGCTACTGAGACACCAGCAACCCTCCCTGGAGATCTGAGCCTAGCACCATGAGCCTCCCCGTATGGCCTCCTGAGGCACAGGCACCAGCTGGGAAGAGCTCCCTTTTCGAAGGTCTGAGCTCTGCTGTGGAGCCCTGCCCTCTCTGCCTGTGGATTTTAACGACGCGCCCTTTGCTTTGCACCTGACCCTGTGAGGGAGCTGCTTCCTGTAGGTTCTCTCTCTCCGGACCTCTATGTCTCCTTTTTGTTTTTTGGGCTTCCGATGCCTGCTTGACTAGTTGCCCACATTAAATTCTCTGTTAAAATAACTGAGAATTTATTTGGTGGGGAAACCTCAAGAGCCTTTTCTCGAGTCCGTCGTTTTACAGAACAGAAACCTGGGGCTGGCGGAGTGACATGCTTTTCTCAAGGTCAGTTTTGGGGCCAGACTGTCTGTCTCCCAATCCAGGGCTCCAGTACCACCCTATATAGTCTTCCAGGCACTTTTTAAAGCTTCAAATGCAGGATTTTGCCTTTCATAGGGGATTCTCTGCCTGTCCTGCACAGACTTAGAACAGTTTCCTATTTCCTTGTGTAGAAAAACATTGGATCCAGAAACGGATGGTTCCATTGGCCTTAACGGGATTCTTTGGGTATGTAGTAGCCATTGCTCCAGCCAATCCCACAGCCCCACCAGGCATCTTTCCTCTTCTCCCATCTGTGCTAACTCACCCCCCACCTGGAGCCAGATGGACTTGTATGTCACCTTCCCCGACTGTGAGCTCCTCCTGGGCAGGGGCCTTGCTCATGCTTTGGGATGACCGTGTGCTCTGATGTTGGGAGCACAGACTCATTTCAGACTCACCTGAGCTGGAATCCTGGCTTTACGATTTACCTTGCCAAACCCTACTTTTCTTGTCTACCACCCAGAGATTTTGCATGGAGTGCAACAACCACTATGCACAAAATGTGCCACCCCCGTGATGTCTATGCAGTGCGTGAGGCACTGTCATCACCTCCATCGCTGTCCCAATGCATGGCACACAATGGGTTGGGACTGAGTCCTGGGCACACCACATCTGCTTAAGCAGGCCTGCGGCCCTGGACCCCACCGACAGCCTCCTGAGGGGGCGTCTTTCTTTCTTTTACAGAGGCAGTGCCTCTCCTCCATAAAAGAGCACTCAGATAAAAATTCACAGCAAAATCCTCCTCCTCCTCTATGCTCCCAGCAGCCATCCATCCCCTTGCTTACGATTGCAACCTCTGGTGAAGACATGTTAAGGACAAGCTTATTCAGCTTTTGATATGGTTTGGCTGTTCCCCCACCCAAATCTCATCTTGAATTGTAGCTCCCATTATACCCATGTGTTGTGGGAGAGACCTGGTGGGAGAGAACTGAATCATGAAGGTGGTTTCCCCATACTGTTCTCTTGGTAGTAAGTCTCACGAGATCTGAGGGTTTTTTAACAGGTTTCCCCTTTTGCTCGGCTCTCATTCTCTCTTGCCTGCCACCATGTAAGACGTGCCTTTCATCTTCTGCCATGATTGTGAGGCCTTCCCAGCCACGTGGAACCGTGAGTCCATTAAATATCTTTTTCTTTAGAAATTATCCAGTCTTAGGTCTGTCTTTATCAGCAGTGTGACAATGAACTAAATACAGCTTTCATCTAGATAGAAAGTGTCTTGGTCATTTTAAAAAGGAGAGACTATTTTCCTCTTACATGAATGAAACTTGGCTGGGATGGTGGCTTGTGCCCATAATCCTAGCAGTTTGAGAGGCCAAGGAGGGTGGATCACTTGAGGTCAGGAGTTTGAAACAAGTCTGGCCAACATGGTGAACTGTCTCTCTAAAAATACCGAAAAAACAATTAGCTGGGCATGGTGTGCACCTGTAATGCTACCTACTCAGGAGGCTGAGGCAGGAGAATTGCTTGAACCTGGGAGGCAGATGTTACAGTGAGCCAAGATCATGCTGCTGCCTGGGTAACAGAGAGCTAGAAAAAAAGAAACTGGGTAACTGAATTTTCGTCTCATCTGGCTGGGAAAACAAACAAAATAAAACTGGTATGGATGGATGCTGTATATATAGTCCTCTTCCTCTTGGCAGTAAAGCTTTTCTTAGATGCTATTTTACCAAGAACACAGGAGTCAGTGGGCAAATAACTGGACCAACCAATACTTAATAAACATGTTAATTTTATTGAGTAGGCATCAAAGCTTCTCTCTGTGTCAGGTAATGGAGAGGCTGTGTCACACAGATTACAGAGCTATTTTTACTTGAAATAATCTTTCATAAAAGAAAGAAATTAAATACAATTCTTCTATAAAAAGTGCAGTAGTCGTTACCGGAAGTTTTCCAAAATGAAAGCAAGATTTACTACATATTGCAAAAATTGGTTTAGTGCTTTAATACTTTACAAAGTAATATCCCAACCACAGGCGACAGCTCTTACAATGGGTTTCTTCTCCAAGAATGGACCAGATTGAAAAAGGATTTTGCACTGAATTGGAATGAACACCTGCAGGTAGAAAGGGGTTCTGCAGAGTTGGGTCAAAGTACCGTGATTGATGACCTATTTTTGCCTTAATATTTTCCTTTGCCCACAGTAATTAAAGAAATGGGAGAAATAAAGCAACACATGTCATCAAAAGATCAAAAAGACAAGAATGGAACATTCACTGACTTCATTAGGCCAAATGCATGTTTAAAGGAACAAAGCAAATGGTGGTGGTGGTGGGGGGGGGGGGGTGGGGAAGATGGTCCTTGTTATAATTAACTTCAACAATTCTTAGTTAAAACAGGGCGAAATTCTCAAAGGTGATGGCGAATGGAGTAACAGGTCACTAAGGAGCTTGGTCTTTCTGTGGACCCAGGTAAGCCTGCTCCTCGTGCCTAACAGCGCCTGTACTTGTTGGACTAATAGCCCAGAGTTTCCCACCTGGACGCCCAGGGAAGACAGGCTCCAGCTGAATGGTGACTGGCTCTGTCAGAGGTGAGGCTGGCCTCTGTGTGTAGTGGGGCTCGAGGCCACGGCTGATCTCCAACACACGAGCATGGTAAACTTCCTAGCTTTGGTCCTAAGTTAGTGGAGACAAGCTGCCCCGCTCCCTGCTGCCAAGTCATCATTCCGTATCAGGTGTTTGGATTTCATTCCTGCAAGCGGGAAGAATGTGTGCAAAGAGCTGGACAGCTGATAGGGCCTGGGAGACCTCCATGGACACCTGCCATGGAGAACATTTGCATGGACTAAGGGGGCAGGCTCTTGGGAAGCACACTCTCTCTCCCCGGGTGCTGGCAGGAGCAGGCCACCAGTCTGTTTGAGCAGCAATGAAAGGGACACTTTGTACACATGTGTGGGCCCACTCACTGCCAGCTGGACAGTTGCAGGGAGGGCGTGATGATGGAGACCTTATGCCCCCTCCTGCAAGGGACCTGAAAATATGGCATCAAGAGAAATGACAGCTAAACCACCGAAGAGGATTAAAGAGGACAAAGCCTTTAACCAGGCCACAGTAAGACCAAGGTCCTATAAGAAACTTGTAACAGTATTTTGCCAACAACTCTTAGAAGAAAACGCATTTGGTCAAAGGACCTAAAAGTAAATGCCAAGGTTAGGTAGTTGTGAAAATTATCTGGCAGGGGCAGGAAGGTCTTTGGAGGACCCACGCCTCCCCTGCTATGGGTGGGGCCACCTGCCAGCACTGGAGGGCCACTGTGCTGGGGCCCAAGGAGGTGTGTGTTGTTTGGCTCTGTGGTGTCAAGGCTCTGACCTTCCAGTGCACCCCCACCAGTGGCCAAGGGGGATACCCGGGGGCCTTGGCTCTCTTGCCCTGCTGCTTCCAAATTTGTCAACGAAGTCACCCAGCCCTGTGCTGGTTAATGTTTGTGACACGCTCCTCTTCCTCTGCAGCCTTGCTTTGGTGGCTCTAGGACGAGTCCAATGGTCAGGTGGACTTTCCCTGGGCTGGGCCATCTGCTGCCACCCGTGCTGAACTGGGAAGGACTGGGAGACAGCTGACGACTGATCACAAAGGATTCTCTGGAATGGTCCACATCTACAGTGACCTCATGGAGTGATGACAGGAGCCTGCTACTGTGCACCTGACTACAAGAGCTAACCATAGAAAACTCTTTTCATCCCAGCTGGTTCCAAAATGCTCCCCTGTGAACAGTGAGCCTCACATCTGTGAGCAGGGGCTAGCAGCAGGGCAGGCGTTCACAGACAAAGAGGAGCTACCACCGCTGCCTGGTATGCTCATGCTATATCTAGCCATCTTGTACCCACAGGAGCCAGGTCACTGGGTCAGCTAAAATTCTCCACAGTTAGGGACAGTAATGGAAACTGGATTTGAGGTGTGCTATAGCTGGCCTAGAGTTAAACCTAAGCAACGCCACTTTATACAAGATAAAGCTGTTTTTCCAAAAATAAGTTGTAACCGCTGAGCTTGGCTTCTGTAAGTAAAAACAGCTAGCTTGCTCTGAAAAATGCCCACTCTGTAAAGCTGCCTGCCTCTGCTTACCAGTAACTGCCAGAATAAGCTTCTGTAAAGTTGCTTGCCCTGCATCCCCTCACCCTCTTGGTCCTAAAACCAGGATGTGGTTTTTCAGCTTAAAAACCCTGCTTTCCTGAGCTCACGGCCACGGGTTGGAGAGATGTGAGTCCTCCGTGGCTGCCGGCAATGAAGACCCTGCAATTTGGCATACTTTTGTCTTGGTGTTAATTTTTCATACTCAATCTGATATTACATTTTGGACGCCCCAGCGAGATTTTGTTGATATTCCTCCATCACCTAGACAAAGCCCTTGGAACTTCGCCCGGGCGGCTGGTCCCGCCTCCGGGATTTCTAGGGGAGGCGCCCCCTAATGATGTTCCAGGCCCCCAGAGTTTGGCCCCATGGTGGACAAGCGACTGCTCAGCCGATATTCACCCCAAATGCCTTCAGGGTCCTGGAAACCTCCGGAGGTAAGTCTGTTCTGGGTCTGAAATTGGGACCGGTCTATGTATCTTAGCCCGAGTCAGGGGACTGGACGTGGTCACGCGTGTCGCCTCCCCGAGACGGCGCCCGAGGCTCCCGGTATTTCCGTACCCTCTGATTGTGCAGAGGCTCTGGTATTGTTTCGGTTGTTTTCCGCAGCCTCTGTGTGAGTGTGAGAATGAGTGTGTATATGTAGTCCCACGGCCAGTAGGCTACGGGGCTTGTGAGGGCCTCCGCCCGCGGTTCCACGGGAGCATCGTAAGGCATAACGGTGATTCATCTCAGAACTACAAATCCTGAGACGGGCACACCTTAGCCAAGATGTCCTGAAATATCCCTCCGGGGACGTGGCCGGGCAGGCGTCAGACTGGTCTCCCATCTGGGGGCACCCATCCTTTGTCTGTCCATCCTCTATGTGGTTCTGTACTTCCTGTAAGTTCCCCAGTTTTGTTAGACTCCTGTTGGCTGATATACGGTGCTTTAGAGCTGCTTTCCTTGGAGTGGAAGATATTCTACAGTGGGTAACAGACCACTGGCTGCAGGGGACCGTCACCGAATTAACGTCCCTAGAAGTAACTCTGTTCTCCTTCCTTCTCCTGTTCTACTGAGGCGTCACTTCCTCTGACTCTGCCATGTGGCAAATAGCTCTAGCCCTGTCTCTTTTTGTTCTCTTTATTATAATCATTGTGGCCTGTAGGCTCTCTCAGCCGCCCCGCTCCGGGACAGGAGTATTTCTGCCCTTGTTGGGTATAATTTCCTGTCCCCTCACCAGCCACCTACTACTCCTCCCAACCTTTTCATAATACTCCTTCCCTTTTCTAATGTCCGAAAGAAAATTCTGCCTCCTGCGACATGGGTGTAGTCTTTTCTCTGTCCTGGGAAATCAACTGGTAGACAGAAAAGTGCCAACTCTTCTTAGCTGGTTGGGGTGGAAATAAAATAACTGTCTATTCTGTCAAAACGATATTGTGTCGTTATGGCCAGTGCTCTGAAGCCCACCCTATTCAGTTTTTCAGCACCACCCTAACTGCTAGGAGGTGGGATGTCATGGCTTACTAAGAATAAACCTCTTGCCATCTCTACGCTGTGCTGGATACAAAATTCACACCCTGTGGACCTCCTAGTTCATTTGTTTTGCCATTTTCCAGCTTTCCCAAGGCCACTAGATGCCAGGTGTCACTTAAGACCACGCCTGAGCGGCACTAAACCTATACAAGGCCTATTACCAGCCCCTATGGGGCTTATTAGGGAGATCCTATTCTCACTCTTTGCCCCTTTCACCTGTTCCCTGGCTCATAAGAGAGAGAGGGAGAGGAAGAGGAAGAGGGTGAGGGGGGAGGGGGAGGGGGAGGGGGAGAAGGGGAGAGAGAGGGAGGAAGAGAGGAAGAGAGGGAGAGAAAGGGAGAGGGAGGGGGAGAGGGAAAGGGAGGGAGGGAGAGAGAAGGAGAGGGAGGGAGGGAGAGAGAAGGAGAGGGAGGGAGGGAGAGGGGGAGGGAGAGGGAAGGAGGGAGAGGGAGGGAGGGAGAGAGGGAAGGAGGGAGAGAGGGAGGGAGGGAGAAGGGGAGAGGGAGAGGGAGGGGGAGGGGGGAAGAGAGAGGGAGGGAGAGGAAGAGAGGAAGGGGGAGGGAGAGAGGAGGAGAGGGAGGGAGAAAGAGGGAGAGGGGGGAGGGAGGGGGAGGGAGAGGGAGGGAGAGGGAGAGAGGGAGGGAGAGAGGAAGAGGGAGGGAGGGGGGAGGGAGAGGGAGGGAGAGGGAGGGAGAGAGGGAGGGAGAGGGAGGGAGAGAGGAAGAGAGGGAGAGGGAGGGAGAGAGGGAGGGAGAGGGAGGGAGAGGAAGGGGGAGGGAGGGAGAGGAAGGGAGAGGGAAGGAGAGGAAGGGAGAGGAAGGGAGAGGGAGGGAGAGGGAGGGAGAGGGAGGGAGAGGGAGGGAGAGGGAGGGAGAGGGAGGGAGAGGAAGGGAGAGAGGGAGGGGGGGAGGGAGAGGAAGAGAGGGAGGGAGGGAGAGGGAGGGAGAGAGGAAGAGAAGGAGAGGGGGAGAGAGGGAGAGAGGTAGGGAGGGGGAGGGGGAGGGAGAGGGGGAGGGAGGGGAGGGAGAGGGGGAGGGAGGGGAAGGGAGGGGAGGGAGAGGGGGAGGGAGGGGAGGGAGAGAGGAAGAGGAGGAGGGAGGGAGGGAGGGAGAGAGGTAGGGAGGGAAGGAGGGAGAGGAAGAGAGGGAGGGAGGGAGAGGAGAGGAGGAGAGGGAGGGAGAGAGGAGGAGGGAGGGAGAGGGGGAGGGAGGGGGAGAGGGAGGGAGAGGGAGAGGAAGAGAGAGGGAGGGAGAGGGGGAGAGAGGGAGGGAGGGAGAGGGAGAGAGGGAGAGAAGGAAGGAGAGAGGGAGGGAGAGAGGAAGAGAGGGAGAGGGAGGGAGAGGGAGAGGGAGGGAGAGGGAGAGGGAGGGAGAGGAAGGGAGAGAGGGAGGGGGAGAGGGAAGGAGGGAGAGGAAGAGAGGGAGGGAGGGAGAGGAAGAGAGGAGGAGAGGGAGGGAGAGAGGAAGAGGGAGGGGGGAGAGAGGAAGAGAGGGAGGGGGAGAGGGAGGAAGAGAGGAAGAGGGGAAGAGGGAGGGAGAGAAGGAGGGAGAGGGAGGGAGAGGGAGGGAGGGAGAGAAGGAGGGAGGGAGGGGGAGAGAGGAAGAGGAAGAGAGGGAGGGGGAGAGGGAGGAAGAGAGTAAGAGGGGAAGAGGGAGGGAGAGGAAGAGAGGGAGGGAGAGGAGGGAGAGGGAGGGAGGGGGAGAGGGGGAGAGGGAGGGAGGGGGAGGGAGGGAGGGAGGGGGGAGAGGGGGGAGAGGGAGGGAGGGAGGGGGGAGAGGGAGGGGAAGAGAGGGAGGGGAAGAGAAGGAGAGGGAGGGAGAGAGGAAAAGAGGGAGGGAGAGAGGAAAAGGAGAGAGAGAGGGAGGGAGGGAGAGAGGAAAAGAGGGAGAGAGGGAGGGAGAGAGGGAAGGAGGGGGAGAGGGAGGGAGGGAGAGAGGAAAAGAGGGAGAGAGAGGGAGGGAGAGAGAGAGGGAAGGAGGGGGGGAGAGGGGGGAGAGGGAGGGAGGGAGGGGGGAGAGGGAGGGGAAGAGAGGGAGGGGAAGAGAGGGAGAAGGAGAGGGAGGGAGAGAGGAAAAGAGGGAGGGAGAGAGGAAAAGAGGGAGAGAGGGAGGGAGGGAGGGAGAGAGGAAAAGAGGGAGAGAGGGAGGGAGAGAGGGAAGGAGGGGGAGAGGGAGGGAGGGAGAGAGGAAAAGAGGGAGAGAGAGAGGGAAGGAGGGGGAGAGAGAGAGGGAGGGAGAGAGAGGGAGAGAGAGGAAGAGAGAGGAGGGAAAGAGGAATTTAATGTCTCTTGGACCCTGTATCAAGGTGAACAAAAGCCGCAGGGGCAAGAAACTCACAGCTGGCCCAGCGGCTGTTAGTTTTAAACTGACAGGAAAAGCATTTTTTCCCCTTCCTTTGCCGGCCGCCAGTCCTGCTGGGCTTTCAGGCAGGCCACACCACCTCGGGTTGCAAGATTTGCATCCAAAATACAACTTAAAGGTTTCTGTTTGCCCTTACTGCAAGTGGCCTGTCAGCATAGTAGAAAAGGGATAAAGCCTGCAACTGCAAGGCTGTTGGTTCAAACCCTCAGTGGAGCCAGTCTTAAATAAACCTCTTGGAAAAACCGAGAAGCTGAAAGCTATAGGACTTTGTATTTAGTATAATTTGTCTTACTTAGAATTGGCTCTCTCTACAGCAGAACTTTTGTATCTAAAAATCATAGTTAAACCATTTCCAGGCCCTCAAAAAACAAAAACCCGAATGGGGTCGTGTAGCTCCCGGCCTTGCACCCCCCTCCAATGTATGATGGCCAACTTCAAGGTTGGGTTTTCAGGCCAATATGGGATGAAATGAACCCCTGAAAAACTGCTTTTTATGTGAACTAGAAGGGCTGCCTTTTGGAGTTGGGTGGCCTGACACTGGGACCTACGACCCAAAAATTACCCAGGCAGTATGGAAAATGGTCACGGAACGCCTGGACACCCTGATCAGTTTCCGTACGGTAACCAATGGTTGGATTTCGTCCAACGACCCCCTCCGTGGCTGAAATGCTGCATAAAGCAGGCCGGACTTGAGGTTGTTAGCCGGCCGAAAAAAGGTCCCGACAGCACCGGCCATTCTCCCCGCCCCAGCAGAGGATCAAGAGTTAACTCCACCTTACTTTCCCTCTGGACGGGGGTCCCGGCTCCCCTCTGCAGACAGTACTGCCAGCCAACCCTTACACCCTCTGGACGGGGGTCCCGGCTCCCCTCTGCAGACACAGTACTGGCAGCCAACCCTTACACCCTCTGGACGGGGGTCCCGGCTCCCCTCTGCAGACACAGTACTGGCAGCCAACCCTTACACCCTCTGGACGGGGGTCCCGGCTCCCCTCTGCAGACACAGTACTGGCAGCCAACCCTTACACCCTCTGGACGGGGGTCCCGGCTCCCCTCTGCAGACAGTACTGGCAGCCAACCCTTACACCCTCTGGACAGGGGCCCCAGCTCCCCTCTCCAGACACCACCAGTAGCTAGCCCTTGTCCCCACTCCACACCCACCCAGGGTATTACCCCTCCGGGGGGTGCCCCCAGTGGAAAGCAGTAGCCGGGGCGCCCCTCCTTTGTCCACATCCCCTTCTCCTCTAGTGATTTATACAATTAAAAGGCTCAACACCCTCCATTTTCTGAAAAGCCCCCGGCACTCACAGGGCTCCTGGAGTCTGTTTTACAAATTCATCGCCCACCTGGGATAACTGTCAACAACTGCTCCTAGTACTGATTACTGCAGAAGAGAGGGGCAGAGTTAGACAGGAGGCCCATAAGGCCATCATCCGAACGGGGGGAGGCTTGGCGGAGGACCACCAGGAACAAATTAAGATTTTCCCTCCCATCCGACCCCAATGGGATCCAAACACCGTGATGGGTCTATAGGCTTTAAACAATTTTCACCGGTACCTACTAGAAGGGGTTAGGGGAGTGGCCCGCAGGCCCACTAACCTCTCCAAGGTGGGAACTGTAACTCGGGGTCCGTAGGAGTCGCCGGCTGCCTCCCTCGAGCGTCTACAAGACATTTATCGCACCTACACTCCTATTGACCCTGAGGCTCCAGAAAATCAGCGGGCCATCAATCTGGCTTTCGTTTCCCAGTCAGCCCTAGATATCAAAAAAAAGTTAGAGGTCAGAGGGATTCCAGGGAATGAATTTGATCCAATTGCTGGAAATTGCCCAGAAGGTCTTTAACAACAGAAACCCTTCAGCAGCTATATATAGGATAAAAGTTACTAAAGCAGGAATAGCAGCCCTTCGGGAAACCGAGTTATCCCATGGGGAGAGGGAACCTCACAGGGGAGCCCCTGGGGTCCCCAGCCCAAGCTAGGACTCAACCAGTGTGCGTACTGCCGACAAGAAGGTCACTGGAGGAGGGAGTGCCCGGAGAGAAGGCGAGAAACAGCACAAGGAAAGCCACCAAGGGCCATTCTCAGTTTAGAAAGCCAGGATGACAGGGCCAGGGCTCTTATTTATTAAGCCTCCAGGAGCCGAGGGTCACTTTAAAGATTGGGAGCACACCTGTCAGCTTCTTAAGTCTACACCAGGGCAGCCCACTCAGTCCTTAGCCTCTGGGACCACTATCCAATAGAATAACAATTATTCAGGGGGCCACAGGAAAAACCACGACAAGCCCTTGGACCACCAACCGATTCACTAATCTGGGGAACGGCACTGTCACCCACTCCTTCTTAGTCATTCCAGAGTGTCCGTACCCACTCCTAGGATGGGACTTACTCCACAAACTTCCAGCAAACATTTCTTTCTGTGAGGGCCAGGCTTGCCTCTCAATTCCTCCTCCCTTGGCATCAGGGCCACCTCAGCAAATCCTCATCACCTGTGCTCTGTCAGACGAGGATCTCTTGCAGGAAGCTCTATCCTCAGGCAGATCAACCACCACCATCAAACCTCCTCCGCCAGTTCCAAGAAAATGCACCCAGAGTGTGGGCTGAGACAAATCCCCCAGTCTTGTCACCGTACCCCAGGGGTGGTCCAGCTATTGGCAATGGCAACTCCAGTCCAGGTACAAAAATATCCCATGAGCCAGGAAGCTGGACGGGGAACTGCTCCACATATAACCAGACTTCTAAAATGAGGGATCCTTAGTACCTGTTAAGTCCCCCTGGAATACCACCTTACGCCCCGCCTTAAAACCAGGCACAAAGGACTACTGGCCTGTACAGGACTTAAGGGAGGTAAACGAGTGGAAACTGTCCACCCTATGGTTCCAAATCCGTACACCCTCCTAAGTCTCCTGGGCCCAGAACAGCACCATTACACTGTCCTGGATCTCAAGGATGCATTCTTTCGCATCCCACTGGCCCGTTAGCCCTTGGGGCAACTCACTTGGACAAGACTGCCTCAGGGGTTCAAAAACTCCCCCACTCTGTTTAATAAGGCACTTAGCCAAGATCTTGCTGCCTTCTGAACTGAGTTCCCAGAGTGTACCCTACTCCAACATGTGGACGACTTACTCTTAGCTACAAAAACCTAGGAGGCCTGTAAAGAGACCACCCAGTCATTATTAAAGACCCTACAGACTTTGGGGTACCAGGTCTCAGCTAAAAAGGCCCAACTCTGCCAACCGAAAGTTACCTAGGCTATATTGTAAAAAAGGGCAACCGGGCACTGGCACCTAGCCGAGTCCAAGCGGTGCTGCAAATACCCACCCCCACCACGAAACGCCAAGTTCGAGAATTCCTTGGGGCGGTAGGGTACTGCAGGATATGAATTTTAGAATTTGCCGAGATAGCCAAGCCCTGTATGCCTGTGCTGGAAGAAATCAGCCTTTAACTTGGACAGAAATAAAGCAACAGGCTTTTGACAAACTGAAAACTGCCTTAACTACAGCCCCAGCCTTGGCCTTGCTAGACATCTCTAAACCCTTCCGGTTATTTGTGCATAAAAAACAGTCGCTAAAGGGGTACTCACCCAAACGTTAGAACCATAGTCCCAGCCAGTTGCCTACCTTTCAAAGACTTAATCCCGCAGCCTCTGGGTGGCCAGCTTGTCTGAGGTTGGTGGCAGCTACAGCCCTGTTAGTCAAGAAGGCGAACAAACTAACTTTGGGGCAGGAGTTAAACTTAGTGGCACTTCATGCAGTGAGGTCACTACTCCGTGGAGCTCCGGGAAAATAAATGTCTAGTGCCCGCATAGTTCAGTATCAGGCGTTACTTTTGGACCAGCCCTGCATAAAGTTGTTAAAAGCTACAGTTTTAAACCCCGCCACGCTGCTACCAGACAGCGAGCTGGAGAAGCCTATACATGACTGCCAACAGACAATGAATGTCCTCCAGGCTGCTCAACTGGACCTCACCGACGTCCCCCTGCAGAACCCCGAGGAGGTACTGTATACGGACAGCAGTTTCAGGTCAACGGAGTCAGGTGTGCCAGAGCAGCCGTGGGCACCCTAGAGCAGGTTGTCTGGGCCCAGCCTCTTCCATATAAAACCTCAGCCCAAAAGGCCAAACTCATAGCTCTGACAAAGGCCTTGGACTGGACGGAGGGAAAAACTGTTAACATCTACACGGATAGCCGGTATGCCTCTGCTACGGCTCATGTACATGGAGCCATTTATAAAGAAAGAGGACTACTTACCTCAGAGGGAAAAACCCAAAATAAAGAAATCCTAGCCCTACTAGAGGCTATATGGAAGCCCAAGGCAGTGGCATTAATACCCTGCAAAGGACACCAGAAGGGAAATTCACCAGAGGCGAGGGGAAATAGGGCGGCTGAGCTACAAGCCAGACAGGCAGCCTCGGGGCCAGTAAAACCTCTGCCTCTTCTTGTGACTCTGCTGGCCCCAACCCTGCCCCCCACCCCTACGTACTCACCTGATAAAAGAAAACTTTGCTAAAGAACAGGGGTCACACAAAATTCCACAGGATGGTGGACTCTACCGGACACAAGGATTGTGGTCCCCGAGGCTCTGGGACGGGCTCTTAAGGACACACAGCAGGCCACTCACTAAGGACAGACAAAACTAACTGAGCTGGTGGGGGCCAAATACCACATTCACATCTCCAGAATTTGTCAGGGAAACTAGAGCTCGATGTAATACATGTGCCAGGGTAAATCCAGGAGGCAGTAGGTCTGGTCAGGCAGGGATAAGACGTAGGGGTACTAGCCCAGGAACACTGGGAAGTAAACGTTACTGAAATGAAGCCCCCAGCGTGCGGCTCTACCTGCCTCGTGTCTGACCCTCGGCAGACACCTCCTCTGGATGGGTCGAGGCTTTCCCTACTAGCTCTGGTAGTAGCAAAACAGTTGTTACAGGACCTGGTTCCTCGGTTCGGCTTGCCCGACTCTGGGATCGGATAATGGTCCTGCATTTACAGCACAAGTTTCTCAAGGCCTGGCCAAGGCCCTGGGCATATCTTGAAAACTACACTGTGCCTATCGCCCCCAGAGTTCAGGGCAGGTTAAGAGAAGAACTGGACCATAAAGGAGACTCTGTCAAAGTTCATTCTAGAGAGCAGTGAAAACTGGGTCAGCCTGCTTCCTTTTCTCCTCCTCCGTGTCCGATGCACCCCTACCAAAAAGGCTTCTCTCTTTAAAATTAAGTTTGGAAGGCCCCTTCCCTCACTCCCCAGACCCGCAGATACCATTCATGCTGAGGTCATAACCATGCACTCCTTAAGTCCTTACAGGCACTCCAGTCTGTTCAATCCCAGGTGCACCGGCTCATCAAAAACACTCATCCCACTCAGTGAACCCCACTGCGCAGCTGACGCACCCCTTCCAGCCAGGAGACTCAGTCTGTTACAAAATTCACCACCTCCAGCCTCACCCCTCGTTGGAAAGAACCCTACACAGTCATTCTAACCACCCCCACCGCACTCAAAGTGAACGGACTAACAGTCTGAATTCACACCCACGTCGAGACAGCCCCACCGGAAGGACAATAAAGCGTAAACCCCTCTTCTCTCTTTGAGGTCACCACCCGCACTTTCCCAATCTGTTCTGTCAATTCAGATAAACGACCCCCCTTAGACCCCACGTACTATCAGTGGACCCTCACTGTGGGCTCCACTGGACAATATGTTAGTCCCTTAACAGCACAAAAAAACACCACTGTCAACTCAACTTTTATGTACTATCCAAGCCAACCTATAACTTTCCGTGGACCTTTGTGTCCTCCTAGGAAAAAACCTGGATATCGGACCAGTTGGGCGACAAATTATCAGGACGGGGGATTTGCCTCAGGGTGCGGTAGCCAAAAGGCAGAACACCTCCAAACAAAGGGCTGTACTCATGTCCTGGGTCAACAGCACAAAGTGAAATTGTGAAAACTTAAATAAATTGCTTTGCCCACACTGGGGTTGTGTAACAATCTCAACCGTATCGGGGTTCATAAAACAAAAGAACTCTTATCTCCCTTAAGCGTCAGACACCCCCGTCCCCCTGTTCTGTGGGGGCATGTAACCTGCTCCGTATGACTGCAAGAACCCCAGACAACAGGTGAAGCACCAGGCCGACTTGGGGACTCAGAGTTTACATGAGCGGTTGGGACACGGCTGATATTTTCACTATCCAACGCATAACCTTGCCCCAAGCCAACTGCCCTATAGGGCCAAACGCAGCAATCATACCACCCCAATATCCCCTTCCCTTGCTGCTGTCACCCCCCTAACTCAGGAGGCCCCTTTCTCCCCACAGTCACCCCCTTCAGTCAGCCCACAATGGCCTGGCTTTATCTGTAGAGAGCCCAGACCTCTAATTTATTGTCCTCCACCCACCATCTACTTAACCAACCCAGATTTAGGTGTACGCCGTCGGTTATGTTTACACATAACCACCCTCGACCACCCTTTTATACAGACTTAGCCCCGTCTAACACTCCATGCTCTGGAAAAATACTCCACTTAACTTCAGGAAATCTCAAGGGAAAGGGTGACTGTTACCATTCCCCTAATTACACCCTCACCAGTTCCCCTTACAAACGCTTCTGCCACAAGACTCTTCCCCTAAGTTACAACGGAATGAATATTTACCGTACATCCCCGAACTCATCCTGGCTGGCCTGCACTTTTAGGCTCACTAACTGTATCTCCACCTACCAATTCAACAATTTCTCTACACCCATACTCTGCACGTCTATATACATCTTGCCTCGTGTAAACATTTACAGCAGCCAGCAAGGATTTACCCTCCTGGCCCCCCCTGACTCAACTACCCAACAGAAACGGGTCCCCATAGTCATGCCCCTGTTAGTAGGGCTCGAAACAGCAGGATCTACGGCACTAAGTATCTCAAGCCTTTGTAACTGGAAACCAAAATTTCAAAGCCCTGTCCCAACATATAAATACCGATAGAAGCCATTTAGAAAATTCTACACCCCAGCTTACAGACCAGGTAAACTCTCTAGCTAAAACAGTGCTCCAAAACAGGCGAGAATTAAATTCACCATTCCTTAAACAGGGAGGACTGCGTGCCCTTAATAAGCAATGCCGTTTTTATGCTAATTGGTATCAAAAATTGTTCTCCTCGTCCCCATGGCTTACTTCTCTGCTTACTGCAACAGCGGGACCTCAAATCCTACTTACACCAAGACTTAGAATTGGACCTTGCCTCCTAAACCAATTACCCAACATAATCCAGTCAAAAATCAACTCTGTAAAACAAATGGTCCTCAGATCCCAATATAAGCCCTTGTACCAAACTGAACAGCCCCGCCCAGTACAAGAATCTTAATGATTTAATTCAATGTACATAAAACTAGGGGGAAATGTGCTATAGCTGACCTAGAGTTAAACCTAAGCAACGCCATTTTATACAAAATAAAGCTGTTTTCCCAAAAATAAGTTGTAACCGCTGACCTTGGCTTCTGTAAGTAAAAACAGCTAGCTTGCTCTGAAAAATGCCCACTCTGTAAAGCTGCCTGCCTCTGCTTATCAGTAACTGCCA
This sequence comes from Saguinus oedipus, assembly GCA_031835075.1. Classification (NCBI taxonomy): domain Eukaryota; kingdom Metazoa; phylum Chordata; class Mammalia; order Primates; family Cebidae; genus Saguinus; species Saguinus oedipus. The sequence goes on from CM063174.1 coordinate 16,882,429, forward strand.
GAATAAGCTTCTGTAAAGTTGCTTGCCCTGCATCCCCTCACCCTCTTGGTCCTAAAACCAGGATGTGGTTTTTCAGCTTAAAAACCCTGCTTTCCCTGAGCTCGGGGCCACAGGTTGGAGAGACATGAGTCTTCCATGGCCGCCGGCAATAAAGACCCTGCAATTTGGCAGACTTTTGTCTTGGTGTTAATTTTTTATACTCAGTCTGATATTACAGAGGAAAGCTGAAATTGACCTTTTCTGGCCTCTTAACAGCTTTCAATTTACTGATTTCATTTCCTGTTTTCAACAAATGCTTATCCAGTGCCTTGTATGTGTCAGGCACTGTTGTAGGCACCAGGATACAGTGATGAGCAAGACATACAACAGTTCCTGCCCACATGGAGCTTACATTCTATGGGAAATAGGGAGGTGAGAATCAAATGGATGCATGATTAATTAACATCTGCAGCACTCAGATGGTGATACGTGCACAAGAAGAAGATACAGAGGGGTGGGTAGGGAGGGTGGGGAGTGTGGTCCTTTTAAATAAATCAGGGAAGGCCCTGTTGAAAGGTGACATTGGAGCAAAGACTGGTAGGTAGTGAGGGATGAGCCGTGTGGCTCTCTGGGAAGAATGTTCTAGGTAGAAGGAATGGCATGTGCAAAAGCCCTGAGGCAGGAGGGTGCCTGGGACTAGAAATGGCAGGAAGGCATACATCCCAGGGCAGAGCAGCTGGCAGAAGTGCTAGGGTGGGAGAGGTCTTTGTAAGGACCTGGTTTTCCCTCTGCCGTGGGAGGCTGTTTCTTCATTTAAAGTAGTGCTCCACTGTCTGTAGATAAATTTTAAAACAGCTGGTTTTTCACTAATTTGTCCTCATTAAATTAGTAGGTCACTTTGGTCTTGAGTGGATTCAGCCTATCTTTACTCTTAAAACCAAATGGTACTCTTCAGCCTATGTTAAACTAACAAATTACACACACACACACACACACACACACACACACACACACACACACACACACACATCCTTGAGATGCTCTCTGGGAGAATACAATGATATAAGCAATGTGCATCATTCTGTGTGTACATAATGAGGATTAGTGAGGCCCCCATTTTTTGGCAACATTGAAATAGCAAAAATGCAAATTTCAACAAGTTGCTTCGCAAAATAAACAGAAACATTAATATTACTAGCATGGTTGGCGATGATGGCTTCAGTGATGCTCTGTGATTACGTGTCTTTGGCTCAGCCTGGTGGGGCCAGGTGCTCATACTGCACAGACCGCACATACCTGTTGTTCCCAAGGGGTCCCTGAAGGGCATTTCTCCCTCGCTCTTTTCTGTTAGGGGTGCAGTGGGGAGGAAGAATAGGTCTTTTTGGGAAAGAAGGGACCTGCATAACTGCTAACAGGCCAGTGCCTGGAGCTGTCGTGAAAGGCCTGCAGGGTAGTGTGGCCTGGATGTGCAGCAGAGCCTCAGGGTGAGTGTAGGGGGCTCTCCCCATGGCGTGTGCTGGCCTCTCTGTGATGACCTACCCTGGACCCACTCCCGTGTCACTGACGCAACACGCAGAAATACACTCTGGGCCAACAGACCCAGAGCTGTGGGGAGGACACGGGAAACAGGGTGGACTTGAATTAAATAAGAACAAAGCTGAGTGCTGGCCACCGCTCCAGACAGCCACACTGAAACAAGCCAGCTAGAGTTTAGTCAGGAGTAAACGGGAAGGTGGCGCCCCAGCTCTCCAGAGAGCCACCACGTTAAGGTGTTTCGGAAGGGGCTACAGCTCCCTGGCATGTCAGCCACCTCCGGGCCCTTCATATGGTGTGTCTGTCCTCAGCTGGCAGCAGAACCAGACTCAACTAGAGCAGGGGCAGCCTCTGCAGCCCGAGGATCAAGCCAGAGCTGGTAAAGGTCTACCCGGCAGGGCTCGTTCAGCCACGGAAACGCATTTTTTCTTACTTATTAGAAGCACTGAAGAAAGAAAAAGAACAGAACACTGGGGTGGGGGGCGGGGAACTTAACTTGTAAAGTCCACTCCAAGAGAAGGAGAAAAGGAATTATGTCATAAAGGAAGGGGCCCTGAACACACAGCAGATGCCTTCGGCTTTTACTCCAGGTCTCTTGGTAAAGACAAGACTCACATGGAATGGAACTTACACACAGGGATTTGGAAAAGTCTTTGTTTTTTCTTACACAGATTTTCCACCACTGGTAAGTACAGCCCTTTTATCTTAACTAACGTGAAGTAGATTTTGCTAGGTTAAGTGTGTTTTTCTAAGTAGAGTAGTTTGCAAAACTACCCCTCCCCAGAGACGGGGCGGGTGCTGCATGGAGGATGTGCATGCCCTGAGGCGTGCACCTGGGGGGCCTGGAGAGTCCTCTTATCTCCAGCCACCGAATTCTTGACAGTAAGCTATGAGAAGTAGCAAATTAGATCATCTGGGAAAACATTCCATTTGTAAAGTAATAGATTCAAATGCCACCGGGTGGTAATAGGTAAGAAAAGGTCCACAGTAATTTTGTGAAGACAAAGTATTCATTTAAGAGGAAAGGTGCAGTACCAAAATCCACGAACAGACAAAGGAAATCAGGCTTTCAATAGAAAAAGACATGTATACATTCCTACTTTCAGAAGGTATCTGGACCGACAGCAAAATTCGTTGAAACCCCTGGAGCCCACAGCGGAGCTCCTTCCCACCTCCGGTTACCCTTCCAAGGGACAACCCTGTGACAGTAAAGTGTGCAAAATATTGCTCTGCGGCACGTTCTGAAAATAATACAAAAATAATTTCTATAGTACAGTTTAAACTTGGCTTGTAAAATCTCAACGTAACACAGCAGAAAATCTACAAACAGAATATGCTGAAAAACACCTTCCCTTAACAATGTATTTAAAAAAATCATTTACCCAGTTAACACATGTGCAGGAAATATGAGTAAGTTTCTGAAATAACCTTCGCAGGGGTTGAGAAGTATCTGGGATCCTCTGGTAACCTGCAGTCCCTTGGAGACACCTGTGCTTCCTAGAAAGGGAAGTGTGGTCAGACCAGGTGGGGAAGGCTGCCCTCAGGCAGGGTCAGCCACAGCAGCAGGGCTGTGCACCCCAGTGGGACTCACCTTCTTCTCTTTCTCCTTGCTCCACAAAAGGCCTTCATACCATGGAATGTGAGGGAAGCCCTTGGCCCAGGCGCAGTCAACACAGTTTTTAATAGTTCCTGGCGGGCCTGATGAAGTTGGCCTCTGGCCAGGGACCAGGTCTAAATGGCTCTTCTCAACACAAAGAGCATTCTGTCTGTGCACAGGACGAGCACATTCAGTACGACCACTGGCTCTCTCCCTTTTGTATTTTTAATACGCTTTAGAGGAAGGATGAACCCGGATCTCTCACAAAAGGAAATGGCTATTCTGAAGTCATGTGGACCGAGTGGTGATGTGTCAGCCTGGAGCAGGTGTCTACAGGCGTCGGGTGCCTCGTCACCGCACTGAGAAGCTGGGGCGCAGGATGCAGCCAGTGGCTTTATCTCAGGCTCTTACTTAGGGAACATCTGTCATCAGACGGTGATGGGTGGAGGTCACTTGGAAATGCAAGGGGAGAACAGGTCCTGGTGTTCTGATAATTAGGGACCTGCGTGATCTGCAAGGTTTTCTTCTATTACAATGGACTGTTTATATTCTCGTTTTTTTTTTTTTTTTTTAACAAACCCGGCAGAGAGCATGAGAAAGAAAATATGTGAATTTGCATAGCCAGTTTTGTAAATTTCTGCTTGGCTGTTTTTACATTAAGAAATGAAAAAAGGCCGGGCGCGGTGGCTCACGCCTATAATCCTGGCACTTTGGGAGGCCAAGGCGGGTGGATCACGAGGTCAAGAGATCAAGACCATCCTGGTCAACATGGTGAAACCCCGTCTGTACTAAAAATACAAAAAAATTAGCTGGGCATGGTAGCGCACGCCTGTCGTCCCAGCTACTCGGGAGGCTGAGGCAGGAGAATTGCTTGAACCCAGGAGGCGGGTGTTACAGTGAGCGGAGATCATCCAGCCTGGGTAACAACGGCGAAACTCCATCTCAAAAAAAAAAAAAAAAAAAAAAAAAGAAATGAAGAAAACAAGAATTGACTTTATGTCTCCTTGACGTCTTGTGCATCAGAGTGTAGTTTCTGAATGGATTACTGAAGCATTTTTAAGGTTGGGTCTCAATCTTTTAAGAGTGAGGAGCATGAGGAGTGGCTGGCATCCACTCCTGAAGAAACACCTCCTGTGACCCCACAGCTTAGGATGGCAAAGCAGCTGCTCAGCGTGACACAATCAGTCCAGAAAGAGGCCACAGACCCTCTCCGTGAGCGATTTTTAAAAACCCACTCTTGTTTGCTGAGTAATAAAAGAAACCCTGGTAATATCAGGGATGTGGATGTTAGTAATTACCACACCTTGAGAGTATTGTTCAGCAGGAAAAGTAAAACTTTCAAAAAATTTCTTAAAGATCCTATTTAATAAATAATTTTGAGTTAAGGAACCGCTTATGTAAAACTTGAACAAATTATTGAAAACTCCACCTGCTGTGGAATAATTAAAAACAAAAAGGCATTACTCACAGGAGATACTCAATTATTTTATTATAATTTTTCAAACAAGTAAAAAAGTCCCCTCCCCTTTTTTGTTTTGTTTTTGCTGCTCTTTATTTAGGGAAAAAAGCATCCTTTCTAGAGAAGCTGGCTCCAGTAGAGATGGTCGACCTCCTGCTTTTTCTGAGGATAAACTCACAGCAAAGCCAGGCGCTCGCTCCGTCTATTCTAAGGCTCTCACAGGTTTTAAAGTACTCTTTTGTTAGTGAGGATTTTACCCATCTTATCCTCATTTCTTGGAAACAAGGTCGTTCCTTAGTGAGGCAGGTTTAGCTCCTCAGTGTCCCTGGCCAAGAACGGTGTTCTCCGGAGGTAATCTTGGAGGGAAGAGACTGCATATTGCTGCTCAAAACAGGGTAGCTAAGGACACATTTTTTTTTTCCTCTCAAGAAATGTAGGAGGCACCAAAAAAGAGACTGCTCAGGGATCGGGTTGCTCCCTTATTGTGTCACGAACCGGAGGCAGGGTTGCCCTGCCCCGTGGAGGGGCCCCGATCACAGTGAGTCCCTTTACCTGGCTGAACCCAGACAGATGCAAGTGTGGGGGTGGGCTTCCTTCCTGGTTCCCCCAGCCCCTTCCTTTTGGAAAGAGCAGCAGCCTAGAGGGGGCTTACTCAGGGACTGACCAAAGGGTCAATGCCTCGCCTGTCTCCTGGGGCACCGATGGTCACCCCCAGGGGCCCTGTAGACAGTCCACTGTGGAAGTGCCTTCAAAGAAGGCATGTGAGCAGGCTGTCCTATCTGCTCCTTTATGGGCAAATCCAAACTGTGAGATCGGAACCCTGCTTTTTGGACTCTAGGTGTCTTTGGAAAGCTCCTGCCACCTGAGCTGCCCGGCACTGGGAGCCATCGCTGTACCTCACTGCGCCCGCGAGACCGGTGGTCTGGTGCCTCTCCTACGGCTGCCCGCGGCTTGGATGGCAGTGTGAATGGTACTCGAGCCGGGGCCGGGGGAGGAGGTTTATGCTTACGAAATGGAGCCGTGTGTTTCTAAAGGGCCACCGTGACCACCAGGGCGTCAGCAGGGGCCAGGTGCCCGCCCTCTCCCAGGCCCCGGGACAAGAGGCAGGTGGAGCCCGCAGAGGAGCCTCCGTCGCAGCCTCGGGTGCGCGTTCGCTCTAAGCAGTGGGTAGTACCAACCGCGCACAGGGGACAGCCACCTGGAAGAGGTCATCGCTAGGTTGGGAAAAAAAGAAAAAAAAAAGGCAAAAAAAAAAGCATGTAAAACACTCCCTTCTAAAAACAAAGGGCTGCGAATTTATTTCTCTCATTGAGGAACAAAAATACTCTTGCAATGGCTATTGAGTTTCCACAGGTACGAGGCAGATGCTAGGCTAGCACACCCACTTCCAACAGTATGACTTGTTTCCTATCCGTCTACTACCTGAGTGGCGTCAGTGTAGGTTCAGGCACCATTAGGAAAGTTTGACCAAACACGTACACGGCACTGACCGAGGAGGCGCCGGCCTTCCGGTGACCAGGGCATGTAAAAAAGACACCGACAGAATGGAAAAGAAATCCTCGAAGGGAGAACCTCGCTGCCCGCGTCGCGCCGCACCCTCACGGCCGGGCCCCGCGCGCCTCGCGCCGCCGCCGCAGCTCCTCGCGGTAGCAATAGGAGCAGTAGTGCTCGGTCTCCGCGCGCCCGTAGAACGCGCAGTTCTCGCGCTGGCAGCGCCGCTGCGCCGGCCCCGGGCTGCCCCGGCCGCACTCACCGTTCGATCGCGACGCCGGCGCGTCGGCGTCGGCGAACTCCAGGCCGTCGCGCGCGGCGCCGAAGCCGTTGGTGTAGGTCTGCGACTTGTGCTCGGCCGCGCCCGCCGCTCCCGCCGCGCCCGGTAGGACCCCGGGCACCGCGCGCGCCAGCGACTCGACCGTGTTGACGGTGCGCAGGGCGGCGGCGCGCGCCGGACTGTAGCTCTGCGACGACAGCGAGCGGTTCTGCTGCGGGTACGTGGCGCACGGCCGCAGCGCCCCCACGGCCGGCGCGCACGCCTCGTCCCGCGCGCCCGCCGCCTGCACGTGGATGACGCTCTGGCGCGCAGGCGCCGGGGGGCTGCGGCCGGGCACGAGTCCGCCGTTGCCCGCGCGCCGCACGCCGCCTCCTGGGGAGGCCGTGCCGCCCGCCGCCGCCCGCGCCGCCCGCCCCGCCGCGGGCCCGGGGCTCGGCCGCTCTTTGAGCTTGAGCACCAGCTGCGTGGGCGGGCCCGGGGACGCGCGCTCCGGGCCCGGCGCGCCCTCCGCCTCCGGTCTGCGCGGCGGCCGCTTGGCGGTGGAGGCGGCGGCGGCGTCCCGGCGCCGCTGCTCCTGCTCGGCGCTGAAGCGCTCCTGCGCGCTGGTCAGGTAGTAGCCGATCATCTCCTCGTGGAACTGGTGCCTGTGGCTGGTGAGCAGCAGGCCCGCGAAGATGAACTTGCGCTCGCCCTGCATGGCGGCGCGCAGGATGTTGAGGCTAAGCTTCACGTCCGTGCTGTACTTCCAGGCGTCGCCCCGCGGCCCGCCGCCCTTCTCCGCCGGCGACGTGCCCGCCTTGTCCGTGGGCGACGGCGTGGTCTTCTCCGACGGCGGCGAGCTGGCCGACGCGCCCGACTCCTCCTTGCTGCCCTTGCGCGACTTGGCCTTCTTCTCCTTGCCGCGCTCGGCCGCGTCCCCGTTCTTGCCGTTGGCGGAGTTGGCGCGGCCCATCTTGCCATGCACCAGGCCGCCGAGGCCGCCCATGTTTTTCTTCAGCTTGATGCCCAGCGTCTTGCTGAAGCTGCCCAGTTTGTTGGCCACGGAGTCCGCGCGCGTCTTGTCCTTCTCCTTGCGCTGCTTCTCCTTCTCCTTGTCCTTGCCGTTCTTGCCGTTATTGCTGTTGGAATTGCTGCACACCGAGTCGCGGTCCGAGTCCAGAGAGTCGGCCAGGGACTGCACATCCTCCCCTGCCGAGGCCGTGGGAGACTCCGGCTGTGCCAGGGGCGCCTGTGTGGAGAGGGCGGGCAGGGGAAGGCGGTTAGAGAAGAGCTGTCCGCGCGCTGGCCCAGGAAGACACACCTTGCCCTGTGTTGCCTTGGAGGCTGGGGCTCGCGAGCCTCACTGTCCCAGGGCTATGCGGAAGGAAAGGAGCGGATAGGATCGGGCTCTGATTTGCTGTAGTAATAAAAGGATGTAGGACCGCTAATCTGCGTGTGTCTTCTGGCCAGGGAAGCTGGGCTGTACTCATTCTTCCTCTCTGGGGAACTCAGGTAGTTGGTGGCTTGGAACCCTGAGTGGGGGAGTGGGGCAGGGTGCAGATACCCCACTTGGCCTTGGGCCCCAGAGCCTGGTCACAGTTTAGAGAGAACGATCAGGCCCAGACTCTGGCCTTCTCCCACTGTAGAGGCCGCCTGCTTGACCAGACACGGGTTCCAGGCTGGCCTCTATAAAAGTGGAGGCCTTCGGGGCTGATGGCGGGGGAGGAAGCGGGGGGGGGGGAGTGTGGGGAGGGCATTGGGCCTGCACAGAAGTGTCTCTCTTGAAAAGATGTCTCACTTGCTGACGTCAGGCAGGGGACAGGAACCTTGCACTCAACCTCATTCATTGGATCCTGGATCAAACACTCCGTTTCAGGGATGCCAGATGGCTTCAGGGGTTCCTTTCTCAGTTTGGCAAGGTGGAGTGCTAAATTGCGAAGGGTTCTGAAATAGGCCTGGGCTCGACAAAGAAGATGTTCCCATTCCCAGAAAAGAGCCCTGTGGGGGTGGGGCGGATGCTGGGGAGCACACCTTTGATGAGACCCACTGATGTGGTCAGCCAGTACAAGGAGGGCACGGCCATATCTCGGGTTGGGGGAACCTGAGAAAGGAGGCGCGAGGGCAGAGAGGCAGGCAGCACGTGCTGCTGCTCTGCAGGGGACCTCCCTGGGTGAGGAGAGAATTCTGACGGAGTGTCATTGGACGGGGGTGCAGGGCCCCTGGGTACTGCAGGAACTGGTGCTCATACCTGAACAGGTTTCCCTGGCCTCCAGGGCACAAGCCTGGGAGAAGACCCATTGCTCCCCAACTTAATTTTTGTCACCCTCAGACCCCTCAAACAAGTCCAAGAGACGGTGACTATCTTGTGATCAGGCCATCCTGAAGCAAAGGTGAGCAGAACTGACTCTCACCACCTCCCACTCTGAAATTCCTTTCCCCTTCCCACCTGGGGTAGGAAGGTGTGAAATGTGTCAGACCCATGTGTGAGACACGAAAGAGTAGACACTTGGGCTGGGCCAGGAAAGAGTAGACACTGGGCTGCGCCTGGTGCTACAGGCAGGCACTGGGAGCCGGCTCAGGAGCCCCTGGCTGGAAGAACCCTTCCCACGGTCGTCTGCTGAGGGCCCTGCATCTGGCTTGAAGGCACCAAGGCCTGGCAACTGCAGGCAGAGCTACGCTTCGACCGAGAGCCTCCTGATTCTAGATCCCGAGCCGCTGCCATCACTCTCCATGTGGGTGCTAAAGAAAAACCACAGCACCACGGGTGTGCTCCAGGCCTTTGAGAGGCAAGACTCAGACTGCCACCGACTGCCTGTCACTATGGCATCAGTAAAATGGCATAGCAGTCTCTGCTTCATGGAGCCCTGGAGGATGAAGTACGAGCAAAGGCTGGAGTCCGAGAGCACTGAACAGTGCGGGGCCTGACTCCTTTACTCACGCCCTCCTTTGCCCATTCCTTATGAGCCACACTTTATGCCTAAGTAAACATCTGGAGAGAACAGTTATTTCAGGCTGCTTTTTACAGATCCTTTTCCCTGGCAGTTCCCTACTGAGATTTCAAAAATCACCAGTCAGATACTTAAAATGAATCCCTCAGCGTCTGCAAGCAGGGGCAGCCCCAGCCCTCTGGAGGCGGGCAGCCTCGTGGGGCATGGGTCCCTCTCCTCACCTTCCTGCCAGCTGCACCCACCAGTGTACTGCTTCCGGGAGGGGAGGAAGGGGGCGCCGAGGAGTCTCACTCAGCTCCCTGGCTTTTCTGAGGACCCACAGAGTTTATAATTAATCTCGCTCTGCGGCAGCACATCGTGTTCTGATCTCAGCAGAGATGGTTTTGTGTTTTGACTTGCCTGTCCTTTGTTTTCTGAGTGGGTGTGTTTATTCCTTCTGCAGAAAATAGGGGGACAAAATCCCTTAACAGGAGTGCATGCTTGTGTGCACACACACCTACACATATGTGTACACACCCACTGGGTCCAACCAGAGCTACTTCAAACCACAGCCAGGGTGGTCCCAGCTGCACGCAGCGGGGATGGCTAGGTCAAAGGGGATGGGGGGCTACTGGGCTGTGGGTATGGTTGGGGTGGGCGGCTGGGCAGGCATTCGGGAGGATGCATCCTGGCTGGGCTGGAGCTGAGCAGCCTGGACCTTGCCACCAGGTCTGGTCCCAGCACATGCCAGGCTCACCCGTGTCTCGGAGGGAATCCGGATCCAAGTCACATTCATGTAGCTGTGCAGAAGGTTCAGCTTGGCTTCTAGTGAGAGGATAAAGCTGGCAAGAGAAGAAATGCCCTATTGAAATGGTCTGAGCTGGCCCTTGTAGCACCCAACCCGTCTGCATGCCAGCCATCCTGGGAGCAGCAGGGGTGGTCCAGCCTCTCCCCAGGATGCCCCAGCCATAGCCCTCCCCGTGGGCGCTGTGGGAAGGGGCAGAGTAGGGTCTTACTGGGCCAGCCGGGCGTTATCGTTGTCGTCTTTCCCCCACTCCCAGTCCTTGCCAGGGTCCACTGCAAAGTGCAGAGGCAGCAGCTTGTGCTCAGAATCCGTCAGGGGGATCACGGCTGGAACAGAAGAGACAGAGCTGTGCTGGGAGGCCCGGCAGTCCCCAGGGAGGATGGGAAGGGGATTCCCAAGCCAGGTGTCTGGGTGACAAGGGCACCGAGTGGAGACCTACACAGATCTGTGCCCGCAGGAGCTTGAAGACCATAGGTTTCAAAACCAGTATTGCTGGTTTTTAAAATTTCATATTTACTGTGGACCGTGGAGAGCAGTTGGAAGCGTCACCTAGACCCTGGGTGTCTGGGTCTGTCCATTGGACATCGGAATGGGTAAAAAGCTATTGCTATTTCTAGGAAGGACCTAGGCAGGCTAGGCACACTGTGAGAGGCCACCTGGGGCCCAGCTCTCGTCTCATCCCGGAGAAGGGCCGAATGTGCAAGTCAGGTGAGCAGGGGTGTTGCTGACCTCTACCGGTCTGTGATTTTGTGCCACAAGTCTGTATTAGTGTCTGAGACCCATGGACCCACCTGCCCCTGCCTGTGCTGGGGACAGATAAGCAGGTTAACAAACACCTCATAATATCAGGTGGTGAGGAGCCCTGGAAGGGTAAACAGCAGGCAGAAGGCAGTGATGGTGAAGCCTTTTTTGGGTGGGGATCAGGGGGTCCTTTCGAGGAGGTCACATGTAGGTGGAGATTGACTGGCTGGTTGTTTCTCAGAGGGATTTACTCATCACAAAACCTCTGCAGTGAATCTCACCACCTGTGGGAAATCCTGGCTCACTCCAGAAGGGCTAGGGTGGAGGGGTATCGACAGGTTTGGGATCTTCTAGGAGCCTCTGAGCTGCTGGGGGACTTGGTGAGAGGAGTCCCTAGGGACACGGCTGACTCCTCCCAAGGGCATTGTCAGGGACGAGGGGCAGGAGGAGGTGGGAGACGGTCTCCCCAAGTCTGTCCTCAGAGCAGGCAGCAGCCTCCTCCATGGGCTCCACTTAGCTGCCCTGCTTTGCTGCTTTGCTGGGGCCCATGGTTCCTGGCAAGGGTGCCATGGCAAGAACAAATAGTCAAGGAAGTAGATCCAATGGAAGACTGAATCCCCAATAGTTGATTTGGGAAGAAATTGGAAAAACTGACTCAATGCTGCCCTCCAGTGTTGCTTAAGAGGAAAAGTGGGCACAAGTAATCCCCCCCCCCCCCGCCCCCGCACCTCTTCTTTCCCAGCTTCCCCAAACTGCCTATAAGGGAAATGCAGCTTTGCTGACCAACGACCAGCTCTGGGCTTTTCATTAATCTGGCTTGGGATTGGAAAGCGCAGTGCTCTGGTTTGAGAGATCGGGGCGGCTTGGCCTGGGTTCGCTGCAGCCTGTTGGGTTCTGCCTTGATGTGGCTGCCCTCCCCAGGGCTGAGCTGCAGGGCAGACAGCCAGGGAGGGCTGAAGGGCTGGCCCAGGGACAGGTCTCCCTTGGGTGGTACCCAGCAGCCTGTCCCATAGTTCTGTGAGTCACTATGCAAACAGAGAAGGGGTTAGCCTTGCTTCCCACTCATGGGGTGGGGGGTTGCAGAGGTGCTCCCCATGCCCGGAATAGAGCAGTGCAGCTCCCAGGAGTTCCAAGCCCCGGTGAACAGATGGGCCGAACCAAAGTGTCCGGGAAAACGACTCAAAAACGACATTTTAAGCATCTCCTGATCAAGCAAATTCAGGAAATATTGTTCTAGAACAAGAAAAATCTGTTAGAAGCAGTTCCTGTGGGAGCAGTTTGGACATTTTGGGTCTGGCAAGGTAGAGTTGCCATTGGAAAGCATCAGCCCAGCCCCCACTCCATGTCCTAGCCGCCCTGCCTCCAGCATTTAGGGTCAACAGGCACCTAGCGGCCCCCATAGTCTGTGGGCAGAAGCAATGTGCGAAGTGCTGGGTGATGTGCTCAGGCATGGGGGCCCCTCCCCACTCCCCTGCCACGGTGCCTGCGGAAGACAGCGGGTCCCCGCTCGAACACCCTGTAGACTTCACTCATGTGGGAACCAGACTTCCACTGTGATTTTGGTGGGTTTGTTTCAGATAAACCCCCTAAGCTAAGACAACAGCCCACACAGTCACCCTTGCCTCCCTATCATGGGGTTCCTGGGGACTCCTCAACAGTGGGGCTGGAACGGACTCTCTGGGCTGGGAATACCCCTGAAGGTGCCAGTGCCTCTCCACCTAGAAGGGCCTGGCAGCCTCACGGCCTCGATCTGGGTGGGGTGAAGGGCCAGGTACTGAGAGAGGCTCTAGGGACACGCCTGCTCACAACTGAAGACACGGAGGGTCAAAAGGAAGGCTTCTCTGCAGAGGGTCAGCGGCGGCCTGTGGTGAGGGCTGGGGCTGCAGAGCCCAGGGAGAGTTCCGGCCAGGAGGCCATGAAACAGGCCCTCCTCGTGAGCAGCGGCTGCTGGGGATGTCTCTGCCTCTCACTGCACACCCTGAGATTTTCCTATTGGAAACCTGCTTTGCCAAGGGGGAGCAGCCACGCAGCGGTTGCCCTCTGGTGGTAAATGTCTAGAACAGCAACTGCTTTTCAAAATGAGCCTAGAAAGATGGGAAAGGTTTTGTTTTTGTTTTTGAAAGGCCTCTGGTATGTCTTTTAGCCTGGAAACAAATAGGCATCATCTCAAACTAGCCTGAATATATTCTGAGTACTTATTTTATAAAAAAAATCGAGATTTCTGGTTTTTGTTTCGGATGTGAAAAGCTGGAAGAGCATTGTTCCACTATGACAACATGCCAGTCAAACACAAATACGCAACTTATCTTTAACTCCCCAGACAGCTGAAGTCACAGGGGAGCCGACTTACCCCAAATCTAAGGAGAGACAGGTGCCTCCAAGGAGAGACAGGAACGAGCTTAAGAGGGGCCAATTCAGCTGGACCCCAGCAAGGCTAATTCAGCTAAAATGGTTAAATTGGTAAAGGAAGATTATCAGCGAGGGAAATAATATGGTGCCCTGGGGCTGAAGATATAAAGGAGATTCACGTGCACTCGCAGGCTCCTCTCCACAGGACCGAGCTGGTTCTTCCAAAAAAGATTGGCAAGAATTCTGAGAAAGTGTCTCCATAGATATTTCCATCCTATCTCTACCAAGGAACAAAAGCTTAAACTGCAGAGGGTAGTGCAGTGAACACGGGCTGCACTAAGGGTCATGTTCTCTGTTACTCTGATTAACGTCTGTCTCAGGCAGGCACTGTATCCCTGGATCTGGGGATGGGGGTGACCTTCCTCAGCTATTGTGACTAGACTGGTCCAAAGCCAGACTCTAAAAACCTAGCAAAAGAAAAAAAAAAAAAAAGGCATGCATCATGAATCTTTCCAGGAATGAAAGTGATTCACTGCAGTCTCTACTGTCCTATTTAAGATGTCTGGCTTTCAGCAGCAACAACAAAAACCTATGAGGTGAAAGGAAATAAGAAAAAATACAACACATTGATGAAAGACAAAGCAGTTGATAGAACAAGACTCAGATATGACAGGTGTTGAAACTGTCAGACACGGAATTAAAAATAACTAATTAATAAGTTAAGGACTAACAGAAAAGCTGGATACCATGCAAGATTTGATGGTTAATTTTAGCATAGAGAACGAGTCTATGAGAAATAATTAAATGAAAATGCTAGAAATGAAAAACACAATCATAGAGGTAAAGGATGATTTTGAGGGGCTGCTCATTGACTTCATACAGCTGAGCAAAGAATCTGTAAACCTCAAGACGGATTATTAGAAATTACACAAACAAACACACAAGAAAAGGAGGCGGGAAACTGAACACAGTACCTTAGCTGTATGACAATATCAGGTAGCCTAAGTTCGTGTAAATAAATCCCAGAAGAGGGAAAGAACAGGCGAAATAAAATTTTAAAGAAATAATGGCTGAGAAGTTTTCCAGATTAGTGGCAACCATCAACACAGATCGAAGAAACTAAGAGAACACCAAACAGGAAAAATAACGACAAAAATATTTCTGTAATAGCATCTTAATGCTTCTGAAACCCAAAGACAAAAAGCAAGTCTTGAAGGCAGCCAGAGAAAAAGAGGACACATTATATAGAGAGAAACAAAGAAAAATCTCAGCAGACTCTTCATGGTTAGCCAGGTAAGCCGGAAGATAAGGGAGTGGCATTTTTAAAGTGCTGAAAGAAAAAAAAAAAAAACTGTTAATCTAGAATTCTATAGCAGCCAAAATATCTCGGAAACATGAAGAAGACATAGAGTTTTTCAAACAAAAATGGGCAAGTTCATTGCCTACAGACCTGAACTACAGGAGATGTTAAAGTACAGGAAATAGGTTACCAGTAGAAACTTGTATTTACACAATTAAGAGTGATGGAAATGGAATGAATGGATGTGAAAATTCATTTTTTTCTTCCTTTTAACTGCTCTAACAGATAACTGTCTGTGTAAAGTCAAGAGCAGCAGTGCATTATGTATCAATAACAGATTTTGTAAAAATAAAATATAATAATAGAAAGAATGGGGGGAGGGACTGGTAATACACTGTTGTAATATCCTTATACAACATGTGAAGCAGAATAATATTACTTAAAATAGAATCTCATTCATTAGGCCAGGTGTGGTGGCTCACACCTGTAATCTCAGCACTTTGGGAGACCAAAGTGGGTGGATCACCTGAAATCAGGAGTTCGAGACCAGCCTGGCCAACATGGTAAAACCCTGTCTCTACTAAAAATACACAAATTAGCCAGGCGTGGTGTTGTGTGCCTGTAATCCAGCTACTCTGAAGGCAGAGGCAGGAGAATCGCTGGAGCCCAGGAGGTGGAGGCTGAAGGGAGCTGAGATTGCGCCACTGCACTCCAGTCTGAGTGACAGAGTGAGACTCCATTTCAAAAGAAAAAAAAAGAATCGCATTAATTAAATATGTTTATTGTAAACCCTAGGGAAACCACTAACAATTAAAAATAGATGTATAATAACAAGTCCATAGTGGAAATAAAATGGGACCATTGAAAATCTCAACCCAAGATAAGAAGGCAAAAGAGAAACGAAAGGGACAAAGAACCCACACAGTACATGGAAAACAGCAAGATGGTGGATTTAAATCCAAACATATCATTAATACTATTAAATGAAAATAGCCAAAATATAGCTTTTAAAAGATAAAATTGTCAGACTGGATAAAAAAGCAAAACCCACATATATGCTGTCTGTAAGAATCTCATTGTAGTTCATACCCAGCATTTTGGGAGGCCCGGATGGGTGGATCACTTGAGGTCAGGAGTTCAAGACCAGCCTGGCCAACAAGATGAAACCCTATCTCTACTAAAAATACAAAAATGATCTGGGCATGATGGTGTGTGCCTATAATCCTAGCTACTTGGGAGGTTGAGGCAGGAGAATTGCTTGAACCTGGGAGGTGGTTGTAGAAAAAAAAGAAAAAGAATCCCATTGTAAATATAAAGACATAGGTAGGTTAAAAGATATTCACTAATGGAAAGAGAGCTAGAGTGGCCATACTTCTGTCAAAGTAGGCTCCAGAACATGGACTGTTACCAAAGGAAAACAGGAATGTTACATAGTGACAAAGGGCTCAATTTTCCAAGAAGACGTAACCATCCCACGTGTGTGCATGTTCCTAACAACATAGCTTCAAAGCCCATGAAGCGAATACTGACAACAATGAAAGAAATGAATGTATTAAAGCTGGAGACTTGGCTGCTTTTTGCTCAGTAATTGACAGAGCAAGTAGGCAGGAACCAGTAAGGATACAGAAGACCTGAGCTGCACTCACAGAATTTGAGGGAACTGACATTTCTAGAATCCAACAAGAGCAGAGTATATATTATTTTCCAGTACATCTGGAATATTCACCAATACAGAACATATTCTTAGCTAATCTGAGTGCATTAAAAAGGACAGAAATCATAAGTTTGTGCTCATGTCATAACTGAAACTACAAACCAGTAACAAATATTTGAACAATTCCCCAAAACTTGAAACTCAAACAACCTGTTTCTAAATAATCCATAAGTCAGAGGGAGCCTCATGGGAAATTAAAATTTGAACAGAAGGAAAATGCAAATAAAGCACATCAAAATTTGTATGATGTAGTGACAGCAGTACATCATACATTTCCCATTGTAGGGAAAAGCTTATAGCATTAAAATGCTTATATTAGATGAGAAGACCAGTCCAAAATTAGTGATCAGAATTTCTGCCTTAAAGAGGTAGGAGGGAAATAAGGATGGCCTGCACTCAAGGCCAAGGCCAGCCCCTGAGGATCAGGCTAGGCTGGGCCTTCAGGCCGATGCAGACATAAATTCTCTGGCCTAAAATTTATATATAGACAAGATTTTTGGATTGGTCATTGGTCTATAGCAATAAGCTTGCTTTTGACTGAATATTTGTTTTTCTCCAAAATTCACTGTTAAAGCTTAGTCTCCAGCGGACAGTATGTGGAGTGTCGTCTTTGGGAGGTGATTAAGGCATGAGGGTGAAGCCCTTGAGAATGGGATTAGTGCCCTTATAACAACAGGCACGGGAGCGCTCTTCTCTCTCTCGGCCATGTGAGAACACAGTAAAAAGCGGCTGTGTGCAGACCAGGAAGAGGATACCCTCACCAGACACCAAATCTGCTGGCTCCTGGATCTTGTATTCCCAGCTCCCAGAACTATCAAATAAACTTCTATTGTTTATAAGCCTCCCAGTCTATGGCATTCTGTGGCAACAGCCTGAATTGACTAAGACAAAACTGGAAAAAGTGCTGACCAGAATTAAGCAAATTGTACCCTCTCGGGCTGAGAGAGCGTTCAGCTCCTAAGACAATCCCTGGGCTCCTGAGCTCATGCCAAAAGTGGGTGGTGAAACTCTCAGCCCCAGAGGGTGTGCTCTGTGCATGCACTAGATGTGGCCCTATGGGGCAATGACAACTGGGGTCTTGGAGAGCAGAACGAGGATATCACCCTGGCCCAACAAAAACTCACTCCCCATATCCAGGACAGTGAGTGCAGGCTGCTCCTGTCTTGTGGGTAGGACAGGTGGCTGGTGCTGCTGCCTCCCAGCCCCCCTCAGAAGGAGTTTTGGTGGAGTGCGTGGAGGTCCTCAGGAGCCTGGAGTGGCCAGATGGAGAGACCCACACATCACACAGAGATGGCTGGGGCCCTCATTCAGGAATCAGCGGCGATGGTGGCTGGTACATGCTTCCTGTGGGCCTGGATGTCTTGGGAGGTCTGGTGGCTGATCCAGGTATCTGTGTCTACTTTGTTGCTCAGGAGGGGACAGGCAGGGCTCCTGGGGGGAGGCTGGCATCTGGGCGCACTCCTGCTTTCTGTTCTCTCCAGGCCCTTGGGCATGAGTGAAAAACCCTCAGCCAGTTCTTTCCGTGGAGTTAACTGTGGCTAGCATCCCTTTGGAACAGTGCTTTGGGCCTCTGAGCTGATGGTCACTGGGGTAGGGCATGAACCAGTCAGCAGATATGGTGGTTAAATGCATCTTGTGCTTTTAATCAATGTGACTCAGCTCTCTGGGCATGTGCCGCCTCTATAAGCTGAGGACACAGCTCCATAGCCATGAAGTCCCTTCACGGCTCCTGGCCACCTGATGGTGCTTTGTGATCCATAGGTCAACAAGGTCAAAGATGACAGACTTGAGGAACAGAGGCCTCACCTAAAAGTCTGGATGCCCTCCACCCCAGCTCCTCTGCCTCTCACCCCTTAGACGGGGCCTTTGCAGGCAAGGGTTCTTCAGGGGTCAGTGCTCTGGGGCTCCTGGGAGGAGTGGCAAAGGCAGGCAGGCCACACATCACGAGGGTAGGTGGAGCCACGCTTCCTACTCCCACCTGACCCTATCCTTCAGTGGCAACTGGCAAACTTAGAACGTAGCCAAGAGAAGGGAGCTAACTGCAAAGGTAAGTCAGTTTTAGGGCACTTCCGGTTTCTAAAACCTTCTTGCCCAGCTGGGTGCAGTGGCTCATGCCTGTAATCCCAGTACTTTGGGAGGGTGAGTTGGACAGATCACTTGAGCTCAGGAGTTTGAAACCAGCTTGGACAACATGGAGAAACACCATGTGTATCAAAAGTACAAAAAAATTAGCGGGGCATGGTGGCATGTGCCCATAGTCCTAGCTACTTGGGAGGCTGAGGTTGGGAGGATCCCTTGAGCCTAGGAGGGAGGCTGCAGTGAGCCGAGATCATGCCACTACTCCAGCCTGAGTGACAGAATGAGATCTCATCTCAAAAACAAAAAAAAAAGTTAAAAAAAAAAACTTTCTTGCCACCATGAACGAATCTAATTCTTACCATAATGTCCTGTAATAGGCATTACATATTTGCTCCATTATTTTATTGAGATAGGGACACAGATAGACCAATTTGATAGGTATTTGATAAATAAGTGATGCTTTAACAAAATTGTATTATAAAATCAATACTGATATTCATAACATGTAAAGATAAATTTCTATTTAAAAAGAGATTGGATCCGTTTATTATAAATTAATCCCGCAAGAGAAAGCATGGTTCACTGTGAAACATACTGAAAATGTCTTGGGGAAGAGTAGAGCACAGGTGAGCGTTTGACTTAACCACGAGCCATGCATCAAATACAGACGGAAGGCTGCTTCCACGGCCCGGTGGGTAGGAGTACTCTGTTTGGCTCCCAAGATCCCTAGCAGGACTTATAAAGTTGCTGTGTTGTTTCTAAGCAGCAAGAGACAAATTGGTAAGCTGCTCTTTGCAAAACCTTTTTTAAAAAATATCAGCTTTTGAGCATGTGGAGCCTCTGTTCCCAATAAAGGAATGGCCAGTTTCGCTGCGATCATCTGTAAGCCGTGACCCTTGCAGTCTGCAGCTGTTTCAGGGCTCCCTGTCCACACCAGGGTTAGGGTTAGGGTTAGGGTTAGGGTTAGGGTGGACTCCTTCAGCGCTGCCAGCGTGCTGCTCTCTAGGTTCCTTAAGTGGGATCCCTGGGGGAAGGCACTGAGGACACACTGAGGGCTCCCTGACCTCTGTACAGCCCCTGGATACGCTCCAGAGGCTCATAGGCTGTTTGTATTTAGGGGGAAAAACTATTTAAACAATTGGCTTACATATTATTATTATTACTATTTTTTTTTTCTTTTGAGACAGTCTCACTCTGTTGCCCAGGCTGGAATGCAATGGCTTGATCTCGGCTTACTGCAACCTCTGCCTCCTGGGTTCAAGGGATTCTCTTGTCTCAGCTTCCTGAATAGCTGGGATTACAAGTGCATGTTGCCATATCTGGCTAATTTTTTTTTATTTTAGTAGAGACTGGGTTTCACCGTGTTGCCCAGGCTAGTCTTGAACTCCTGAGCTCAGGCAATCCACCTGCCTTGGCCTCCCAAAGTGCTGGAATTATAGGTGTGAGCCACTGTGCCCGGCCAAGATATATTACTTTTTTTTTCTTTTTTTTTTTTGAGACGGAGTTTTGCTCTTGTTACCCAGGCTGGAGTGCAATGCGCGATCTCGGCTCACTGCAACCTCCGCCTCCTGGGTTCAGGCAATTCTCCTGCCTCACCCTCCTGAGTAGCTGGGATTACAGGCATGCACCACCATGCCCAGGTAATTTTTTTGTATTTTTAGTAGAGACGGGGTTTCACCTTGTTGACCAGGATGGTCTCGATCTCTTGACCTTGTGACCCACCTGCTTCAGCCTCCCAAAGTGCTGGGATTACAGGCTTGAGCCACCGCACCAGGCCGATATATTAATTTTTAAGAAAACAATAGACACAGATGGCATTAACAGCTTCCATGAAACAAAGCATCCCCTCCCTACCCTCTTCGACCCTGAAAGTTCCTGAGTCACCAGGTCTGAGATGCTGTCTCATCCCAAGCAGGCTTTGGCTTGGGGTACCACTTCCTGAGCCTCTTCTCTGGGGGACACATGCTCTCAACCACTCTCTCGGGCCAAGTCTTCTTTGTGGAAGCCTCACCATGCACCCTCCCAACCCTTCAGTGCTGCAACCATTCCCTGGGGATGGTTCTTCCTTTCTCAGCTTCCCCCTCTGTAAAGGGGGGAACAGGAAATGGGGAGGGCTAAATAGTTATTCCTGGAAAGGACTAGAATAACACCTGAGCATAGGAAGCACCTGCAAATACATGACCATGAAGGTGGGGTGCAGACCTAGGCAGCATCTGTACACACCCAGCCCTTCCCAGTGCACCTTGCCGGCCAGGCTGAGAGCGCACATGTGCACAGGGGTATGCTCCGCACGGCTCTATGTCCACCCAAAGGAAAGATGAGTGTGGAGGCGGGCCACGCTGTGCTTGGCTTGTCAGGGACTTTACCAAGCGTTAGCTGTCATTTTGGACTGCAGAGCCTCCTGGGATATTTGAGGGTATGCTCAGCACACCTATATCCCCTGCCTGTGTAACTGAGCACCCCACATACAGGTGCCAGGGTCTGATTGCTTCATTGAGTCTTATGGTATGGCTGTGCGAGAGCATTTATAGAAATGCAGATTATTTTATTCTGTAATAAATAACTGGTTTCCTTTGATTTGTCCTGATGTGGGGGTATTAAATTGACTTTATTCCAACACAGGTAACATTCTCTGTGATTTTCATTTCAGGATAATGAGCACACTGCTCAATGCTTGCTATAAAAGGAAGGGGAGTTGGGATTGTTGGACTGGATGATTTCCAAACTTCTTTCCTAGGTTCTGTGTTTCCAGAACCAGGCGGCCCCTCTGCTTCTCCTGTTAATTGATTTGATTTTTCATAGTGCACACGTTTGCTCAGTGCAGTATGAGCTGGGCGCTGAGAGAGAGAATGCCCAGATCTGGGTTTCCACAGTGCTCCCCGAGGGGCCATTGAAGATGTGGCTGCAAGAAGGCTGCTTCCTGCAAAAAGCTGAAAGCCCAGGGGTCAGGGGTCAGGGAGCAAAGGACTAATGCCCTCCCCTGGAGGAGGCAGGTGACCATCATGTGTGGAAGCTACCAAGAAAGCATGCAGACATTTTATCTAAAGAGCCCTAAGGTGGGTTTGCAAAGCCTGGGCCACTCAGGTTGCCCGCAGCGGACCAGTCCCACCAGCTCCTGACCTTCCACCTCCAGCCCTTCCTTCTCTCCACGTTCATCCCTGGCCTGGGAAACGGGGGAGGATTCCTGAACTTGAGGATGGTTCAGTGGTGGCACTAGCAGTGGCTGGGCCACCGCAGTAGCACCTCTAAGAGGAGGCTTCCCGCAGAGGGAGAGGGACTCGATGGGAAGTTTCAAGAATGCCTCCTGGATTTTTCAGCCTCTAGGAGCTGGACGCATGTGGATGAGACATGATGGGCCATATAAGCAGGTGGGGCGGGGCGGGGGTGGCAGGAAGAAGGGAGCCTTGTCTCAGCCTGAAATACATTTTTCATCTCATTTCCTGGCTCCCAGATCATCATTCCTCAGGCACAAGGACACAGTGTCTGCTCTTCACTGTATCTATTAGCCTCTGTCACAGGGTGCTCTCTCTACAGGATTGGCAGGGCACCATGGCAGAGGTGACACCTGGGCTTCACAGTGAGGGCCAGTGGTGTCCTGGGGCTTGACATTCTGGAGTCTCCCACCTCCTGCCTCCCACCAGGGTCTGCGACTCTGAGGTCTGGGCAGCTCGCTCCAGCAGGCCTGAGCCTGTGGCCATGGTGTGGCAGTCTCCTGTTTTGTGCTCAGGGGATGCAGGGTCCCATCCTGGAAGCTGCAGCCTCACTGTGATTTCCATGTCCCTCTCGCTGAGATGTGGTGCCTTTTGCGAGGAAGGGGTCGGGTGTCTGAACCCCATGCTCGGCACTGGGGGATGCTGGCCCTGGGACCATCATCTTTCTCTGACCACAGAAACTCCCTGGAGACTGGACAGAGGGAGCAGCCCCTGGCCTGGATCCTAGGTCTTGAAAAAGCCCTTCTGGTCTCCCAAGAGGCGATCAGCCCTGAGAAGAGTTAACCCCCCAGGAAGGAGGTGGAGGCATTCTGGACTGAAAGCAGAAAGACAATGGAAAGACCAGAGCACCTCCCAGGCCTTAGTGATGAAAGGTTCCCTTCTGTGGCCCGTGCCACTCTGCAAATAATAAAGAACCGGCATGTGCCATTCCCCTCACTGCGGGCTGCAGCCTCCGGCCCCTCTCTTCCTGGGACTCTGGTTCTGCGGCCGCTGCTCGTGTGGGCTTCCGGGAGCTCTGCATCTGCTCTTGGGAAGGGGTCATGAAATGTCCTGTGTGTTCCTCACCTTCAGCCTCTGTGCCACAGCCTCAGCCTCATTCCTGAATCGACCGCCAGGCCAGGAAGTAGGCACGCTGGTGCCTCCTCTGCCCAGGGGCTGGGGGAGGCTGGGTTCGGTTCACTTGTCTCTGTCCCTTCCTTGCCAGCTGTCTGCAGGAAGGGGTAGCATCGGGGCGTCCTAGTGGGGGAACCTTACTGCTGTATTTACTTCCTGAGCTGTACACTCAGTGGAAAAGGGCAGAACCTTTTCCACTTCCTTCTCCCTGTTGGGCCTGGATGGGTCACTGCCCATTCCTTGAGACCATACCTAATGGCAGGGGCTCTGAAACAGTTGGGTCTTGCCTGTCCATCTGTCTCATGGGGGAGTGAGTCTCTGCCTACACCACAAACAAGAGCGACCACAGGAAGGGGTTTCCTCCCCACTCTGCTGGTCGTGCATCCATCAGTAGCTAACAGGAGCAAACAGCAATTGTTCCAAACAAAATCTCCCTATTTTCCCAGCCAAAGACAATAACTGGTGCCCTGGAATTGTGCAGTGCACAGCCTGTGGGGCCGGCCCGACGTTGGCAACACTGAAATGGCTGCTTAGAGGAACCTCGGCTGCAGTGCTTTGAAAGGAAACATCATTCTTTTGAGTTAAAAGCTTACCCTGGAGCAGGGGTGAGCAAACTCTTCTCATAAAGTGCTAGTATTTTAGACGCTACAGGCCTCAGTGTCTGTGGCTACTCCTCTCTCTGCCACTGTAGTGCAAAAACAGCCATAGATAATGCATCTGTGAATGAATGTGGCTCTGTTCCAATAAAACTTTATTTATAAAAATGGGTGGTGGGCCATAGTTCATTAATACTTGCTCTTGAAGTTTTTTTTTCCCCTTTAATTTACATCTAAGACTAATTATGTTTCTATAAAATATGTATTCATGTGAAAGAGAAAACAGTAAAAGCTATTTAAGGTGGGATTTCTTTGTTTAGTATTTTAAAGATAATGTTGTCTGTAACACTGGTATTTTCAATGAAAACATTTACACATACATAAGGTTGTTTTATGCAAAAACCATCAATGCTGAGTGTGCACAGGAGTGCTTCTAAGGGGAGGTCCCCACAGTCCATCTCCCTACGCAATGGGGTCCCTTCCGATGGCTCTGCCCCCACCCCAGGCCCCTACGTGCACTCTCTTGGGAGCTGGGCATACCTTGTTCTCTTTGCTGGTCTCTCTGTTCCATGGACACAAGGGCAGAGAAATGCGCTTGATCATAGGCCAGAACCAGAGGCGAGCAGTGACATCTGTTGGGAGGGACCTCCAAGGGCAGGTAGATCCCTCCAAATGGGATGGGTGCGAACGCTGTGGACACAAACCAGGGTGAAGGTGTGAGAAGCAGGCAGCCCCAGCTGGGAGGGGAGGCTCCTGCGTCCCTGTCCCTCACTATCCCAGGAGGCTCCATGGAGGAGCAGAGGGACGGGCAGGGAGAGGGGCAGATGGAGGCGGTGCTGAGGGATGGGGCTGAGCGTTTCCAGAGTTATCTGCCTGCCCCAGGACTCCTGCTGCCCTGAGACCTGCACAGGTGTTCAGGAGCCCGGGGCTGGAATGGAACTGTCACCCAAGATGGTCAGAGCAGCCGCATCCTGGAAGCCCATGGTTTTCTGGATGTAACTCTTCCTCTCCTAGTGTTTGGTAAAGGATTTGTGTACAACACAGTATCTACACTTCTCAAGGGCATATCTGTTCTGTATTTTGAGAACCTCTTCCGTTGAATCTGAAGGAACCAGCCAGAGAGGTCCAGGACCAAGCTGTGAGTCAGATGGGAAATGAGAATCAGAGGGGTCAAATCCTTCAGTGACAGGGACACAATCTCACTCATTTCCTGACTCACAAAAAACAGGGCAGAGGCCAGGCACGGTGGCTCATGCCTGTAATCCCAGCACTTTGGGAGGCCGAGGCGGGTGGATCACGAGGTCAGGAGTTTGAGACCAGCCTGGACAATAGTGAAACCCCATCTCTACTAAACACCTCCCTCCCCTGGACCCTGCAAACACACACAAATTAGCTGGGTGAAGTGGCATGCGCCTGTAGTCCCAGCTACTCAGGAGGCTGAGGTGGGAGGATCACTTGAACCCAGGAGTCGGAGGTTGCAATGAGCCGAGACCACGGCATTGCACTCCAGCCAGGCAGAGTGAGACTCCCTCTAAAAAAAAAGGGCAGAAAAGCCTAAAACCCTCACCCAAATAGAATAACTTCTGGAAGCATCTGTCCTAAAGGAGCATCTGCTTTTAGGTCATAAAACACTTTGCTTTTTGGCCCCAGAGTCGGTGAATTGCTGAATTCAGGGATGGTAATTTTAGGCACATCTTTGATGAACTCTTAGTTCCTCTCCACCCTCAGTTTTTCTAAAGCAGATCACTGTGGTTCTGCCCACAGGACAGTCTCACTGAGCGGTGGCAGGGTGGGGCACCCTGCAAGAGAGCTGTGAGTAGAACTGTAGGAAGTGTGGACCTTCCCCCACCCTACAACTCAGAGATCTGATGGTGCAGAGATCAGATCAGTCCTGGACTTACATAGCAGGGCCCCAAGGCACGTCCCAGCACTGCACCGAGAGCTGAGACCTCAGCAGACCTGTGTCCCTGAGCCGTACAGGGAAGGAGGCGGGCCAGGCAGGACCTGTGTCCTTCCAGTTCCCTGGCTACGCCATCATCGTGGCCACATCAGATTTTTTTATGGCAGCTGTGATTTAGCATGAAGAGCCACATCCTCATTTGTAGGACTCCCTGGAAGACCCATGACTTTTGTGAAGGTGCAGGGGTAAATTCAAACTGGGCTGGAGGGATGCTCTGGGCAGCTGCACGCTGGAGGGAGGACAGGCTTTGAAGGACCGTCCCTGCCCTGGGCTAATCCCTGCTGGGGATACTGCCCAGCCTCTCTGGGCTTCAGTTTCATCTCTGTAAAGTGGGGAGGGTGGTGTCCATCCTTGGAGGTTGTGGCTAGGGCTGAAGGGAGGAACATTCGAGGAGAGGCCGTGCACAGGATGTGGCTTTCAGTGGGCCGGCCATAAACTGCCCTTGCCAGTTCTGATTCTACCAGTCTTGCCTAATGACTCTATGCATTCTGTCTTCCTTTCTTTTTGGGTGAAAAAGCCACTGTCTTCAACCCACACATAACCTGTGGAGGGTCGGGAAGGCACCTGGGTGACCGAGTGCCTCCAGGACATGGCCCAGGGCTGCTGGAGGGGTGTGGGCTGTCTCCTGTACCCTAGGCACACGACAGGAGACAGGAACCCTCTGGGCTTCCTCCTGGCCCTCACACGACCATATTTCTCTGGCCACTTGCTGTTGACAGGCAGGGCAGCTGGTCAAGAGCAGTCCCTGCTGCCATCAAGGAGGTGAAAGAAACACGTCAAGTAGATCTTTGCACAGAGTGATGCTCTGTGGCCTCTGGCAGCTTGACCTTGCATGTGCTGCCTGCCCTTTAGCTGGGATGCTAGGCTTCCTGGATCATGAACACAGAACATCTCTTTGAGGAACTTACCTTCTCCACCTGAGTCTCTTAACATTGTATCTGCCACAACAACGATGGGTCTTCTTAATATATGGGCTAGGACAAACACGTGGAACTCTTCCAGGCTCTCGTACACGGGGTCCTCAGAGTTGTCCACACTGCGAAACAAGACAGAGCCAGCGGGTCACTGACTAAATCAGGGTGGAGGATGGAGAAAGTGGGGTCTGCTTTATACAGGGGCTGAGCCCTCCCCACTCTGGATCTCATCTTCATGGACTCTGGCAGCTGCGCCATCCTGGGCCACTTCTCATGCCATCCACTGTGGCAAACATACAGGTCCCAGTTCCCTAACCCCACCATGGGAGCAGTCTCAGAAGACAAGTTGGAGAGAGCGCGCAGGTGAGGGGTGCTGGCCACTGTGAAGGCGAGTCTCTCCGCAGGCAGAGGTGGCCCACCAGAGCCTGTGGCAGCAGGGCTGCTGGTTCTCTGGGGTGTTCCACAAGGAAGCAGTGGGAACTGGAGGGATGGAGGGTTCCTCTGTTCATTTCCCTGGGCACATCTGATGGGCTAGGGGGTCATTACCACCAAGATCTGAGGAGCCTTCTAGAAGATGCTTGCCCCAGTGGAAGAGAACAGTGAGAAGGCTGTCTGGATTCCGATCCAGAGCTGGAGGGATGCGATGCGAATGTGCAGTCCAGGTAGCCCAGACCCCCCTCCCCATCATGCCCCAGGCTCATGTCTGATGCTCAGGGAAAGAGCAGGCTCAAGACGTTTGGGCAGACAGCAGCAGCCTTGATGTCCCCCTGCAGTAGGGCCACCCAAAAGGGAGGCGCACATTGAGAGGAAAGCCAGAGCTCACAGCGTTTCTGGGCCTCGGCTGCACCTGCAGTGCCTGCCAGCTGAGGTGGCAGCACCCAGCTCCAAGACTCCCACAGGTGGCTCTCAGGCTTGTTCCTGAGTGTCTGAGGAAAGCCCAGAATTAGCCAAGGGAGTCTGTGAGGACGGAAGCAGGTGGGGCCAGGTCTGGCAAATGTGGCCCCTGGCAAGGCCTGGAGAAAGAGCTGCTTAGGTTCATGGGCACAGTTCCCAGCCACCTCTTCACTGACTTCTGGAATGCAGGCTGTGAATCCTAGGGAATGCATTACCATCACCTGGGAAATTTTGGTTACATACTACCCATATTTTTTTTTCTTGTTTATTCTCTTTCTTATGATTCAATTTCCTTATTTTTATTTTTGAGACAGAGTCTCGCTTTGTCACTCAGGATAGAGTGCAGTGGTGTGATCTCAGCTCACTGCAACCTCTGCCTCCCAGGTTCAAGCAATTTTCCTGGCTCAGCCTCCCAAGAAGCTGGGATTACAGGCATTTGCCACCACACCCAGCTAATTTTTTTTTGTATTTTTAGTAGACATGGGGTTTCACCATGTTGGCCAGGCTGATCTCGAACTCCTGGCCTCAAGTTATCTGCCAGACTTAGCCTCCCAAAGTGCTGGGATTACAGGTGTGAGCCACCACGTCCAACCCAATTTACTGTGTTTTAACAGTTCAAAAAATTGGCAGCAATCAAAACCTCAAAAAATAGTTGTGCACATATAGTAAAAAGCTTTTGTTTCCCTGAACCATTTGAAAATCAATAGCCACCCTAGTGCCCCATCACCCTGGAAGCTTCTTGCTCATTCTCTATGAACAGAACATCCTCCTACACAACCACCACACAGCCATTAACATCAGGAATTCACACGGTTACATGCAACCACCAGACCCCACACGTGTGTGCCAGTTTTCCCAATAATGCTTTTAGAACAAAGGTTCCTGCTCGGGGTCACGTGCTGCATTCGGTGGTGGCATATCCTTTGTCTTCTTCACCTGGAGTATTTCTTAGGAAATCCTTGACTTCCATGACCTTGACACTTTTGAAGATTGCAGACTAGGTATTTTGTAGAATGTCCTTCATGAGGGTTTCTCTATTTCTTCATGGTTAGCCTGGATCGAGTCAACCTGAGTCCTTCTTGTGACATCTTGTCAGGTTGTGTGAATTGCAGATTATCCCATCACTGGAGAGGCTGACCTGGACTGCTCCTTAAGGGCATCTCCCAGGCCTTGCCCCTGCAGAGCTACTAATTTCCTCTTGAAATTAACAAGCATTTTGTGGGGAGGAACTTGAACCTATGCAAATATTCCATTCCTCACCATTTTCACCAAATTTTTACATGTTTATTGGTATCACTATGAATTTTGGCTATTTTATTCAATGGGTTAGAATCCATTAGTGTGATGATCTGGATGCTCAGATGCTCCTTGATGTGGTCAGTGTGGCTTTTCTAAAGCTGGATCTGTGTCCTGATGACATCTTCATCATTTCTTTTCATTTTTGTTTTTCGAGACAGGGTCTCACTCTGTTGCCCTGGCTGGAGTGCAGTGGTGAGATCATAGCTCATGGCAGCCTCGAACTCCTGGGCTCAAGTGAGCCTTCCATTTTGGCCTTCCAAGTAGCTGGGACCACAGGGTACCACTATGACCAGAAAACTTTTCACTTCTATAGAGACAAGGTTCTCACTATGTTGCCAAGGCTGGTCTCAAACTCCTGGGCACAAGTGATCCTCCTGTCTCAGCCTCCCAAAGTGCTGAGATTACAGGTGTCAGCCACTGTAGCGAGCTCTCATCATTTCTTAGAGCACTTTCTCACTTCTTGGTGCAAAGAGATGGTTCGAGTTCATGCTCACACATAGATACATACTTGCATGTTTATTTTCATCTTTCCATCCCTCTCCAAGTTTATTTTCATCTTTCTCTTCCTCTCAATATTTATAGAAAACCTGGAGTTCATCGATACCTCCAATTCCAATCCAACCCCACACAGTTAATTCTACTGGTAACTTTCTTCACTTACCGTGAGGAAACTTGTTTGTATTCATTCTAAAGAATTTCCTTATTTAATCAATCTTCCTGTATGTCAGCTGTCTCCTCCTCTGTTCTCCCTCCCCGAGGTGGCCCTCTTCACCTGTTTGGCTGACATCTGGCTCTGGCCCCTGGTGTCCTCCCATCCCCCACCCGCTCCAGATGCTACCTTGCTTTGACCCACCTAACGGCTTTAGAACTTACTTTTTCATCGAGGAAGGAAAGGGAAGTAGAAAAGGAATGTTTTAAATGTGTATTGACATGGATACATATTCACACATACACACATATGTTTTATGCCAGCTCTAAACAGGGCACTCCTGGGTGTGCGTTTTGAAACATCCTAGGTCATTAGCCTGCCTAGCCACCCCTGAAAGCCAGGCTGCAGTGCCTGGGGGTCAAATGCTTCTGGAAGTTGCTTGTTTGTCCCCGTTGCCTACTATGCGCCGAGTGCCAGCAAGTGAATGGTTGAACAAGATACTGAACAGCACAGGAGGAGAGAACATGGAGTTACAACCTGCACACTTGGAGAGAAATACCACACTTAGAAATGTGGAGCACAGATGATCAAATAAGAAATTATCAGTTATTTTCTGCATTTATTGAGATGATCATATGGTTTCACTTCTTAATTCCGCTTATGTGATATATCACATTTATTGATTTGTGTATGGCAAATCATCCTTGCATCCCTGGAATAAATCCCACCTGATCATGGTGTATTACCTTTTTGATGTCCTGTTATATTTGATTTTCTGGTATTTTGTCAAGGATTTTTGCATTCAATACAATTCGGCATCACTTCATGATGAAAATCCTCAACAAACTAGGCATAGAAGGAACATATCTCCACATAATAAAAGTCATATATGACAAACCCACAGCCATCGGCATACTTAATGGGGACAAGTCGAAAGCCTTTCCTTTACGGACTGGAGTAAGATGAGGGTGCCCATTCTCACCACTGTTATTCGACAGAGTGCTGGAAGTGCCTGTAGAGCAGTCAGGCAAGAGACAAGAACAAAAGGCATCCAAATTGGAAAAGAAGAAGTCAGATCATCCCTTTGTCGATGATATGATTTTATAATTAGAAACCATAAAGACTCTACCAAAAACCTCTTACATTTGATACATGAAATTAGTAAAGTTTCATACTGAAAGCAGTGGCATTTCTATGTACCGTAACCATCTAGCTGAGGACTAAGTCAAGGAGGCAATCCCATTTATATTAGCTACAAAAATATCGAGGAATATATTTAATCAGGGAGGTGAAAGATCTCTATGAGGAGGACTACAAAAACTCGGAAGAAAAAAACTGTAGATGACACAAATGAATGGAAAAACATCCCATGCTCATGGATTGGAAGAATCAACATCATTAAAATGACTTTGTTGCTACAACAATCTGCAGATTAAATACAATCCCTATCAAGTTACCAGTGTCATTTTTCACAGGATGAGAAAAAACCAATAAATTTCCTATGGAACTGAAAAAGAGCCTGAATAGCCAAAGAAATCCCAAGCAAAAAGAACAAAGCTGGAGGCATAATATTATCTAATTTCAAGTGGTACTACAAGGTTATACTAAACAAAACAGTGTGATAGTGGTACAAAAACAGACACACAGACAAATGGGACAGAACACAGAACCTGTAAGTGAAGCTACATACTTACAACAAGCTGATCTTCAACAACACCAACCAAAATATATACTGGGAAAATGACACTATTCAATAAATAGTGCCGGGAAAATTGCATAGCCATATGCAGCTCAACAAGAAAAACAAATAACCCCATTAAGAAGTGGGCAAAGGACATGAACAGATACTTTTCAAAGGCACACATACACATAGCCAAACATATGAAAACATACTCTACATCACTAATTACCAGACAAATGCAAATCGAAACCACTGAGGTACCATCTTACAATAGTCAGAATGGCTATGACTAAAAAGACTAAAAACATGTTGATAAGGATTTGGTGAGAAGGGAACACATCCTGTTGGTAGGAATGCAAATTCGTACAACCTTTATGGAAAGTGCTGTGGAGATTTCTCAGAGAACTAAAAACAGAACTACCACCCAATCCAGCAATCCCACTACTAGGTATATACCCAAAGGAAAATGAATCATTATATCAAAAAGATACCTGCATGTTTACTCTAATACTATTCACAATGGCAAAGATATAGAATCCACCTAAGTGTCCACCAATGTAGGATTAGATAAAGAAAATGTTATATATATACACACACACACACACACTCACACACACATACACACACACCATGGAATATGACTTAGCCATAAAAAAGATGGAATGGTATATTTTGCAGCAACATGAAAGGATATGGAGACCATTCATTATCCTCAGTGATGTAAGTCAGAAAAGAAAGTCTAATACCTCATGTTCTCACTTATAGCTGGGAGCTAAACAATGCTTACATATGGACAGGCAGAGCGGAAAAATAAACAGTGGAGACTATGACAGGCCAGAGGGTTGGAGGGGGTGAGGACTGAGAAATTACCTATTGAGTACCATGTTCACTACTTGGGTAATGGGTACACTAAAAGCCCAGACTTCACCACGATGCGGTTTTGCATGTAAGAAACGTGTACTTGTTATCCCCTAACCATATTTAAATAAATAATAAAATAAACAAGAAACTATCAGTACAGTGATAAAAGGTGAATTCTTTAGACAAGAAGATCAAGGAAGGTTCCTACTTGAGAACCATCCCTAGATAAACTTTGGTCTCATTTTCAATTAGAAATGTCTTTAAAAATTTGAGCTGGGTCCCACACCTGCGAAGTGAGGACACCTTACGTTAGCAGATGCTCTTTCTGCTTAGTCTGCTGACGGAAATCATGGCACCTTCAGGTATACACACAAGTATGCCTCCTTTCCTGCATAAGGCCAACCCATGGCCTGGGACCACCAGGTTGTGATGTGGGCACCTCCCAAGAATAAAACGCCTCTTGCTTTTCCTCAAAGATTGGCTGAAATTGACAACTCTCAGACTGTGTGTTAGGAAACTGCTTGGGATTCTACTACTTCTGAAAAAGGCTAATAGAAAGAAATGCAGCAAACACATTGTCAGTGAAATTTCAGATACTAAACTACAAAGAGAAAGTGGAGAGATTAGCATGTGAGAAAATTAAGGACCTAGGCAGATGATGCCCTGGGGGCTGCCAAGGGGTCCCCCAAATGGCCCCCCTTGCTCTGCTCTCTTTTCCTCTTTGTCCATCTGACTGGCCTCTCAGCTTCCACTTAACCCTTCTCATCAAACAGAAAACAAATAAATGGTTCTTTTAAAAGTTTAAAGAACAAAAATGATTTTCAACATAAATCAAGATAAGTTGTTGATTCCTAGTCCTCATGCCTGGTCTGCATTTGTCAAGAGTGTGGGGTTATGTTTTTCAGTCAGTTCTAAGTTCAGGTTCTGGCTTTGTATCTTTCAGGCTGAGGGATGTTGGAAGCTAACCTGTGATGGTTAATAGTACGTGCCAACTTGATTGGACTAACAGGTGCTCAGATAGCTGGTTAAATGCTATTTCTGCATGTGTCTGTGAGGGCATTTTTGATGATATTAGCATTTGAATTTCTAGGGAGCAGAAAGCAGAGAGCCTTCACCAATGTGAGGGGGCCTCAACCCATCTATGCAGGGATGGGGACAAAACAGTGGAGGAAGACGGAACCTGGAGGAATAACTGAACCTGACCATCTGAGCTGGGACACGGACTTTCTGCCCTCAGCACTTGTGGTTCTTAGGCCTTCAGATTCAGACTGGATCCACACCATCAGTTCTCCAGCTGTTGGGCCTTTGCACTACACCACTGGCTTTCCTGGGTCTCCAGCTGGCACATGGCAGATCGTGGGAATTCTCAGACCCCATAATCATGTGAGCCAATACCTACCATAAATCTCTTTATATATGTCTTTTATTGGTTCTGTTTCTCTGGAGAACCCTGACTAAGGCATTATCTAATTACCTGATTCTCAGCCTCCTTATCTGTGATTGATGATAATGACAGCTTCATAGGCCTGCCTGACACATAACATGGGCTCAGTAGATGACACTTCAAATTCCCATCTGACCTCACTAACCCTTCCCCAAGCCCTAGGGAAGGTCTGGTTCTTTCCATGTGGCTGGGGCCTGGCCAATGTGAGTCCTGCCAGGAGGCAGTGAGGAAGCAGGTCTTAGTTCATGCTCATGCCTGGCCTCTGGTCCCTTCTGACCTCTTTGGATATGTGACTTAGTCACTTTCTGGGAAAGTAACAGGTTTAAAATGACCCCAGGTCATCGACTGTGTCAGGGACCAATAGAACAGGGGCTGCCCCATCTGTCTCCATACCAGGGGCTTTTAGAGCAGAACACAGGGCCAGCACTACGCCCCTTTCCTCTCCTCTGTGGGGAACAGGTTCTGGGAAAGCCAGGCTGGGATAAAGAAGGCCACCGTGCTTCCTCTTGCCATTGTGCCTGCAAACCCTCCCTTGACTTGCTTTTTCCCATTCCTGGGTGACACTCTGGCAATTCTGTGTGGTTCTTCTGGTCACTTTTCTGTGCAGAGGGCTATCAGCCCCAAGCTTGAGCCTCCTGTAGACTGGGTTAGCTGCCAGCTGGCTTCTCTTTCACCCTTTGCTTCCTCCTCTTCTGTGGCTGCCATCTGTGTCCCTTGCGGCGCCAGCTCAGGCAGAGAGGAGAGACAGGAGGGTAGCTAAGTCTTTCTTGCCTGTCTTCCTTCAGGACCCGCTGGGCTCACTGGAGGTCCCAGTGCTGGCCCGCTGTCTGAGGAAGTGCTTTTGTAGGTCTTCAGAGCTCTCTGCCAGTGGAGAGGCTGTGTCCTCAGGTCCCTGGGCTGCGGTGGTGGCTTCTCTCACTGACTGCTCATGTTCACCCTCAGCCCTGGCCTCCGGGGCTGGCTTTCTGTGTGGTTTCCACTGTAGGTGAATCCTGAAGCCAGCCTACTGGGGCCTCCTCCCTGAATCCATGCCTGGCCCTTGGGCAGCATGTGGGATCCTGGCCTCACAGCCCCCACGGCTACATGTCCTGGCCTCACAGCCCCCATGGCCATATGTCCTGGCCTCACAGTCCGCCACACCCCCGTGAACACCAAGCTTGCCAGCTTCTGCCTTCAGGCCCTTCAAGGAGGCGTCAGAAACTCATCCCTGCAGCCCTCAAGCCCCAGAGATGATGTCCCACACCTCTCAGCTGGAGAGAGAAGACACGGGCAAAAGGCGGAGCACACTGTGCTTGCACAAAGGCCTCTTTTGCGGACTCTGAACCCCAAGCAAATTCTTGGAGCTGGTGCCAACTCTAGAGCACCCTGTTGGCCAGTCCTGCATAGCTGCATGGATGCCTTGCTGAGACACTCTCTGCCTGCTACCCCAGTCCCTGGGACTCAGCCAATACTCCTCTTGCCCAGGAAAATGTGCGTTTTATGCCTGGTTCCATAGGCCTCCCTCCTGGACTGGCCATGCAAAGGTTCCAGCTAACTCAAGGATGCATCTGGCTACAGAAGCAACTCTTTGTGATATATTCCTGTTGCATGTGCTCTGTGCTCTTCAGTTTTTTTTTTCTGCACTGGAAATACCAGTTGCTGGAACCCTAGCCTCCCACATCACTGGCACAGAATTCTGACCTGAGCATCAGTGGCATCTGTGGGGACCAGGTGGCTGTGTCCTTACTCCCATCACCCAGCCCAGAGTGGTGGTTTCATTTTCAGGCTGACCTGTCACCTGAAGTTTTACAAACTGTTGTATTTGAGGGATTTCATGAGGCTGTAGGGCCTGGTCAAAAGAGAAGACTTAATGACCAGACCAAATTTTCACTTTTTGGCTCCTCCATTTATCATTTTTGTGTTCTTGGGACAGTTATCTAATCCCATTGAAGCTCAGTTTTCCAATCTGTGGATGGGGACTGGAGGCTTGTGAGGTAGGGTTGGAAAGGCGGGGGTAGAGTGCCCAGCACAGGGCCCTCTTATGGTGCCGCTGTCTCCGCAA
Organism: Saguinus oedipus; assembly: GCA_031835075.1. Classification (NCBI taxonomy): domain Eukaryota; kingdom Metazoa; phylum Chordata; class Mammalia; order Primates; family Cebidae; genus Saguinus; species Saguinus oedipus. The sequence goes on from CM063174.1 coordinate 16,917,326, forward strand.
CCCCACCCCATCCCACCCTGCCCGTGCTCGCCTCCCTCCTGCCATCCATTCAACACCATCCATATCTCCAGCTTCACCTCTCCATTCTTTCCTGATGGGGCCACTCGCATCCACCCTTGGTTGTTTAGTTTCCCCTCTCTGCCCATTCTTCCTGCTTTTTTGTGATGTGGCAGCCAGAACTATAGCTTCCAGGGGCAGGGGCCCAGGCTAGCCTACATAAATGGGACCATGTCTGGGCCATTTTGGAGATTCCTAAAGGGAACTAATCCTTTTATTAGATGGTTGATCACTCAGACTCTGTGGGAGATAGGGACAGACACCACGTGGCTCCCATGGCCCCATTAGCATCAGAATCCCTCGGGCCTGAGGGAGCAGGCAGCAGGGGACCAGCCTGTGGCCTTGGGAGTCAGATGGGCTGACCAGCCACGGGACTGTGGGCAAAGCTCCTCCTCGAGGGCTGCACTCAGGGGACGTGTGTGTGATGATGACCTGTGATTACTGTCATCACTGCTGTGTCTTTCCCCACTCCTCCCCGTCCCTGGCAGAGACACCAGGACCGGATCCAGTCTGCCAGCACCTATCAGGCATCTGCCCTGTGGCAGGAGGGAGAAGGCAACAGTGAAAATGATCTCAAGGAACGCTTGAGACTCAACACATGCAGGACTCGGGAGGTGTGCAGAGGAAGAGGAGTTTTCCACAGTTGTCTGAGTCTTCAGAACGCGTGTCCTCAGATGTCCTGCCAAGACAGACTGTTGGTACAGACATACCACAGCCTTAAAACACAGTGACGAGACAGCCCTGGAGGAAGGGTGTGCCAGGGCATGTGGGCTTCTAACCACCTCGTCTTTAAACATGGTCTTGGATGCCACGGCTGCTGCTGCAGGCTCTGTGGGAGTCCCTTTTCCAGTTGGGGCCTCTAGGGAGAGCTGGCCCCGCAGGTACTAGGTCCTGCCTTGGTGGGTGGGTGAGGACCTGGGTGCCCGCTGCAGGGCCCATGAGCCTGAGGGCGGCCTGGAGCTGCATGCCCTGGTCCTTCCATGGGTCTCCCTGGTGTCACTGCTCACATTTTCCATGTTTGGCTGAGACCTTTTCTAGGAGCAACGCCTTTGCGTTCAGGTTCCAGAGAAAGCGAACCAAAAAATATGCAGTGGCCGAGGCTCTGTGGCTGCCCTGCTGGTCTGGCCACACTCTTCCATCCATACTGAACACCCAAGGTGTTTCTGCAGGAGCAAGCTATTCTGAAACATGCACAGTTGTAAAGCCTTTTTGCTGGGAACACATATGATATCCACGGAGCCCATCTGGAAAACACCAGGCTAGCTTAATGAGCTTCTGCTTTCAGAAGCCACCAATTAATTAGTTAGGGGGAAAACCCAAACTTCAGAGCCAGATCTGCGTGATGGCAATGTGTGGGAACACTTACCATCACATGTGACCTCCAGAGACCAGCTGTGCCCTGAGGGCGTGCACCCCACCTGCTCTGCACAACGAAGTTCAAGGAAAGTGGCCTGAAGACGGCTCCTGTGAGTTTACCTCTGCCTGTGTAGTGCATGTGGGGGCCACATACCCTTCCCCAGCATCTGGCAGGGGCCAGCCCTCACCCACAGCCCTCCCATGCATCCCTGTCTCAAAGCTAATGCTGGAAAGCTGGAGTCTTTCTGTCTTCCACAGCGCGAGGGTCCCGCGGTCCCCCCGTGCCATGCCCGCATGCTGTGTGCAGCCCTGAGTGGCCTGGAGCTGGAGGTGACCTCCGGGGAGAGCAGGGGCAGCACTTACCCCCCTCCCGTGCCGCCGTTCTTGCTGAAGTGCGTGCGTGGCTCGCTGGAGGCCAGCTTCAGCAGCTCCGTCCACTCCCGCTCCCATTCCTCCTCCGTGTACACCAGCCCTGACTGGCAGAGGGAGCCGGCTCAGGAGCAGGGTGGGCTACTGCCATGCTGCCCTCCTCTCCTCACCCTCCCCACCCAGACCAGCCTCACCAGGACCCAGGCCAGGCAGATCTGTATGTAGCTGTGAACTGCATCCTCTCGCCCACCTTTGCTGTGCACACTGTATTTTCAGAAGCCCCAAGCTCTAATTCCAGAGCTTCTGGGAGTCTGCCCACCAACAAGGGTCATTCTCAGGGGCTGCGGGTAACCGAGCATTAACCTGTGTGTGTATCTAGCTGTGGCTGCCCGTTAAAAAGTTTAAAGGGATACTACATCAACTGTAGTCAGAAAGCAGGAGATTCTTCCAGGAGAGAGAGGTCCTCAGGTTTGCCATGGTTGGGACAATCGGGAATCCCTTTGGACTGAGCTCACACACTGGGGCTGGAGCCATGGGCTGCCCCTGACAGCAGGTGGTCATATACATAATTCGTCATCCAAGCCGGGATGCTTTTGGGAATGAAGGTAGGCAGCTTTCATAATCATGCCTTAAGGAAGCACAAGTGGACACGTGGTTGCTCTCTGTCGGGACTGTGCCATTTCAACAGGCTCTTCCTCCATGGGCTTAAATGCAGGAAACTTTCCTGATCCCAGGGGCTGTTTCTGCCTCACCTCATAAGACAGTCTTGGGCCTGGGGGTCATGCCAGTGGATACCAACCTCCTTATTCTGCTGCGTCTGCTGCCACCTCCACCTCCGCTTCAGGGCTTCCCTCTCGGCTCCCGTCCTCATCATGGTGTAGAGAGCTTTCCGTAACACCAGGTCCCGGTCATGAAACCCCCACATTCCTGGAGCCAGGAGGCCATGGACAGAGGGGAGAAAGGACGTGAGGAAAAGACAAGCCAGAGGTGATGCAAACCGCCACCACCCACTGGGATGACCTCCCGTCTGCACACACAGAGGAGCCTCATTACTCAGTGGTTGTGTTAATTTCCCTCCAGCCTTCTTCCTGAGGCTTCCCATTAAGGCAAGCAGGTGAATGAAGCAGCACATCCTGTTCTTGGCAAAATAATAGTGGGTGAAAATCTAGCGCTTTTCCTCTCTGGCACCCTTGGCAACCCACTCTCAATGTTGCTGGTTTGCTTTGATGACCTAATGGTCATTATCCAAGTCTTGCATTTGGGTGGGGGACTGACTATGGGACAGGGACAGGCTGTCCAGTGTTCTCACAGAGGGCTCCAGGTGAGGGCGGCCATCAGCATCCTGGCTTCTCCAGGGTCTGCCATTTCCCACCTCTCCAGCCCTGAAGCATCTCAGCTTCCTGAGAAGCAGAGCGTCAGTGATGACACTACACACTCCTGGCCCAGGAGAGAGGGCCTGCTTCCCAGCAAGAGGGTCTCACCCTGTGCCAGGTGCTGCGAGGATGTCATCTCCGAGAATGTGCTCTGGGAGGCTCAGATGTGGTCAAGAAACCCAACTCATGCGAGAAGCGCTGAAGAGAAGGGCGGCCCTGGCTACAAAGGAAAGCACTGGGGAATCCACCCATCCACCCATCTACCCACCCATCCATCCATCCATCCACCCACCCACCCACCCATCCACTCATTCTAGGTGCTGGGAATATCCGTGTCAGTGGCCAGGACACATGAAGTTTCTGAGATCTCACGGAGCACATGTTGTGGGGAAGTGGGGAGTGGGGCAGCCATTAGGTTGACACAGAGTGTATGATGTTGAGGGTAGCAGCCCCACAGGGAGAGGTGAGGCAAGCAGATTTGCTGTGGCATGAATAGAAACATCGGAGCAAAGACTTAAATGGTTGGAGGAAGGAGCTGAGTTGCTGTCTTAGGCACACAGGCACAAGGAAAGGCCAGGGATCGATCTGGAGGGGTCAGTACTTGAGAAAAGGCAAGATGGAAAGGTGGCTAGAGCAGGATGGAGGGGACAGGGAGAGTGAAAAGGGGGCTCTCAAGGGAGCCAGGAGCCTCTAAAGTGTTTTCAAAGAAAAACAACATACACTGACGTTTTCAAAGGCTCAACCGGCTGGGCGTCCTTGATATGCAACAGCCCAGGCCTGCCATGGGCTTCTAGCCAGCAAGGTGCTGCCTTTTTCTACAGGATGGCAGGGGAGGGGGAATGGCCATTGTCACTCCTCACTCATCCTCAGGTCTCTTTCAGCAGCCTCCTGGGACTCTCCCACAGTTCCTTGGGCAGGTCTCTCTTGCAGAGAGGGCCTCTTTGTCCTGTACATGTCTGCCTACAGGCCTGACTCCAAGATTACTGTCATTTCCCCATGTACCCTACAATCCTAGCTCAGCGTCAGGCCAGGCCAGCAGGGTTTCCACAAGCACTGCTGGTGAATGTCACGTGGCGGCTTCGGGCAGCTCCGGTCCTGCGGAGTTTAGCCATTGGGCACAAGATGAAACCAAGCGCTGGGATAAGAGGACAGACTGCTGTGAGCTCTGGGCTCACTGTTGTGCCAGGGATTCTTGCGGGGGCGGGGGGGTCTCTCAGCCCTGGCTGCTCATGGCCCAGGCTCTCTTGCAGGTGGGAATGAACAGCCCAAGGGAGGCTCTCCCTTCCCAGGCAGGCCTGGGAGGCCCACTGTGCTCACAGGGGGAAAATGCTGGCCTTGCCCCCTGTTGTGCTGATGGGGACAATGACTCCACATGCTGCAGCTGCTGAGCGACAAAGACATTTCCATGCCCAAGATTTCGGAACGCGGCTGCTGTTTGACACAGATGAGAGATTCATTCTTTTATATTTTTTCTGCAGGTTTTACCAAGAAGAAGGTAAAATATGCACTTAATATTAACCATTACGATGAAATATGACCTAACTACTTAAAGTCATGTGTTTGAAGGATAACAGCATGGAACACTCTCAAATTTTAAGGGAAAATGTGGGATTTGAGACAGTGAATGCAGCAAGATCATCATTTCACTTGAACAGACAGGAGACTGGAAGATGGTGACGATGCCTCACTGATAAGAGTGGCTACCGCTGGGTGGGGGATTACTGATTTTCACTTTCTCACCGTGGTGAATTTAAGAGTGGCTACCGCTGGGTGGGGGATTACTGATTTTCACTTTCTCACTGTGGTGAATTTAAGAGTGGCTACCGCTGGGTGGGGGATTACTGATTTTCACTTTCTCACCGTGGTGAATGTGGGGAACTTTTGCAATGCCAACAAGCAGAATGTGCTCCGATGACGTGGAGACAAAGCAGGTGAGTGGGTACCTTGCCTTCTTCTCTCACTGCAGGTCAAGCCCGTGGAATGTTCCCCTTGCTCTTGGTCTCCATCCTCCTCTGGGACCCTTCCCAGACCCCGATTATTTTCCTTGAAGCCCCTTAGAGTCTTATCTCACCTACCTCTTGTGGAATGGGCCTCACTGCAGGTCCAAAGAGAAAGGTCTGGGGGCTGGCCCTTGCTTTAGGTCATGGCACCCAGTTAAAGCCACATTTTTTGTGGGATGTGAGTTTGACCAACAAGGACTGCATTCCTGTCTGAGGGCTGTGTGTTTTGGAGAGGTGCTATCCCCCAGGGCAGGCAAGGAGCAACCGGCCCTGATGGTCCCTGGCACAAACCCAGATTCACCTGTCAAAATGGATTCAGTCTTATGCCTAAAGGGATAACTGAGGTTCCAAAAAGTTGATGATGATCCTCAATTATCCAAATATTTCTGTGTTTGTGTGGCTTTGTGTGATTGGGAAGCTCAGGTCTCTGCTAGACAGGGCTGCTGATCACTGCGGTGTATTCTGACTCTGCTGACTCCCCTGTGATTTATCTGAGCAGACCTACGTCTCTTTCCATTAGTCTAAGCCAATTGTTGACTGCTGTCAACATAGTGGACCCTCATTTACCCATCTTCATGCACTGTTCCCAAAACATCCTGCTCCAGCTTTGCCTTGCTCACCCCTACCTCCAACCACCCTGTCCATTCCTGCCCTTATGCTTTGTCTCCAGGGTCTCCCTGCCTGCAGTGTCATCTTCTAGTCTCTCAAGTTCTTCAAGTCTCAGTAAAGATCCCACCTCCTCCAGGAAGTCCTCTTTATTTGTACCAGGCAACAGTCTGTAAGTCTCATCCCTGCAGCTATGCTCAAGGCCTCCTTCTATCACAGCAGGTCTTTTCTTATGTGTCCTGTCTCTCCACCAAGTGTAGGCTACTTGACAAGAAGGGCCAGGATTGTTGACTCTATCTCCTGGGGACTTTCCCAGGTGACAGTGACATGGGTGGCTGTATTTAGTGTACGTGTTTCCTTCAATAACGCCTTGCGCAGAGGGAGCCTGGCCGCCCTCTGTCTGTGCTGTGGAGCTTACCCAGTGAGGCGGCATGTAAAAGGCAGTTCCCATCCCCTGTCGTGGCCAGAGGAAGAAGCCGTTTACAGCTCGTGCACACAGTGGACCACCAGTTCAGGCGACCTGGAACAGAAGCTCACTTTAGAACAGGATCCCAGAAAAGGCGGGGCCGGTGGGGGTGTTTGCTAACGAGGCACAAACATCAGGCAGATTTTCTACAAGTTTCAGTAGAAAGGGAGGACATTATGGCTACTTCTCTCCTCAAATGAAATATAGATTTCTTTCCCTTTGAGGACAAGAAAAGGCCAAACCCTCCCATCAATTAACATAGCATTAAGAAACTCAAGGCCAGAACCTTCTCTCCTTGAATCTGGAAACATTTTACATAAGACAAAAAATTTCTTTGTAGTTTCCTTGAACACAGTTTTCCCTCCTGAGAGCTACTTTTTCCTTTTACCATCTTGCTCTTTTGATCCACACATAACTTTGAAAGTATAGTTCATATTTCATTTGATTCATCAAAACCATTATAGTTACGTAGCTATAGTCATGTTAAATTTCATGAACATTTATATTTACAGACTTTTTCAGGGAAGATAGAGCAGATGTACTTTTTCCTATTCCTCTTACTAAGTACGATGAAAAGCCCTGGAAATTATGTATTAAATAATACTAGAAGACTCTGAAAATTGGAGAAGTGGCAGACGAGCTGGGGATCTTGGGACTTGAGGAATGACATAATGGGGGGTTCCCTGGAGTTCCTTTTTGCCTTACGTATTCCAGACTAGATACTCCAGAAACTGGAACCTAGAAACACCAACAAGAGCAGGTCGGGAGAGAGAGAGAGAGAGAGAGAGAGAGAGAGAGAGAGGAAGGGAGGAAGGGAGGAAAGAAGATAGAAAAGAAAAAGCATGTTCTCTCTAGACAATATCAGGAAAGGGGCAGCTTAGCAAGACAGCAGCCGCTTAGACATTCCCCTTCTATTCCAGCCAAACACACAGAAAACATTACAGCCTGACCACCACCCCTGCCAGTAAAGGTCTACTGGGAAGCCTAGATCCCCACCCTCACCAGGCTGTAACAAGGTGCTCATCACTGCCTGCTCCACTGCCTGGGAGTATCAGAGAAGGCTGAGTTCAGAGCTAAGACTTCAACTCTACTGGGTGGTAGTAAGCACCATGCTCTCTATCTTCAGAGGACATAGAGAGCCTGGATTTTCACACTCATCTGACTGCAATGAGAATCTCTGTCTCCTCTCAGCTAGGAAGTACCCCTGCCAAGAAGTACCAAGCCCATTCCCCAGGTACCAACAGGGGCACAGGGAGAACCTGTACTTCAATGACCCTCAGGCAGTTGTCAGGCAATGCCCCCATGAACCTACCAGAGGAGTGTCAGGAGGTCTGCTAAAACACAGGATTTAAGTAAGACCAGGGTCCTATAATTTAATACCAAATACATGCCCTTTTAAATAAAAAAATCGGCCGGGCGCGGTGGCTCAAGCCTGTAATCCCAGCACTTAGGGAGGCCGAGGCGGGTGGATCATGAGGTCAAGAGATCGAGACCATCCTGGTCAACATGGTGAAACCCTGTCTCTACTAAAGATACAAAATCAGCTGGGCATGGTGGTGCGTGCCTGTAATTCCAGCTACTCGGGAGGCTGAGGCAGGAGAATTGCCTGAACCCAGGAGGCGGAGGGTGCGGTGAGCTGAGATCACGCCATTGCACTCCAGCCTGGGTAACAATAGCAAAACTCCATCTCAAAAAAAAAAAAAAAAAAATCACTTATATCAAGAACCAGGAAGATTTCAAACAGAACAAGAAAAGATATGAAAAACAAAATGACAGATGTTATAGTTATTGGACTGGGATTTAGAAATTGTCATCATAAGAATACTTCAACAAGCAGTTACAAACATACTTAAGACAGATGAAAACAACAGAAAATGATGTAAAGAAACAGAAAGTCTTACCAAACAATAGAAGATACAAAACAGAGCCAGATAAAGAACAAAAATGTGGGCAAATGTAACGGGAACTAAAAAGTACAATTCTAATTTTAAAAACTCAACGGATGTGCTCAAAAGCAAAATGGAGAGAAGAGAAAAAGAATCACTGTAATGTAAAGGTAGAACATAGAAATTACCCAATCTGAACAACAGAGAAAACCTAGACTTAAAAAAAAACACACACACACACACATACAGAACACAGCTCAGGAACAGGAGGGATTGTGACAAAGTCTGGAATCCCGTAGAAGAGGGGAAATAGGGTAGAGCTAAAAAGTATTCAAAGAAACAATCACTAAATATTCCCAATGTTTGCAAATGAACCAACATACAGATTCAAGAAGCTGAGCAAACCCTAAACAGAAAAAAACTCATAGAAATTCATGCCGAAATACATCATAGTCAAACTTCTAAAAACTAAAGACAAAGAAAGAAATAACACCTTTCTTATATGGGAAAAACAATTCTGAAGACAGTGGATTTCTCATTAGCTGCTTCCAGAAGGAAGCAGAGTAACCTTTATTCCTTTTTTTAAAACAGAGTCTTGCTCTGTCACCCAGGCTGGAGTGCAATGGTGCAATCTCAGCTCACTGCAACCTCTGCATCTCTGGTTCAAAGATTTTCCTGCTTCAGGCTCCCAGGTAGCTGGGACACAGGCGTGTACCACCGAACTTTGCTAACTTTTGGTATTTTTTTTGGTAGAGATGGGGTTTTAATCTGTTGGCCAGGCTAGTCTCGAACTCCTGACTTCAAGTTATCTGCCTACCTTGGCCTCCCAAAGTGCTGGGATTACAGGCATGAGCCACCATCTCCAGCCAGGATAACATTTTTTGAGCACTGAAAGAAAATAACTGTCAGCCCAGAATTCCAAAGCCAGCAAAAATATTCTTCAGTAATAAGCAGGAGACAGATACATTCTCAGATGAAGGAAAACTAGGAGATTTTGTTCCTAGCAAGCCTACCCTAAAGAAATGGCTAAAAAAGTTCTCTAAGCAGAATGGACATGATAAAATGAGGCATTTTTGCATATAAAGAAGGAAGAACATGGAAAGAACAAAAATATGAGCACATATAATAGACTTTCCTTCTCCTCTTGAGTTTTCGATATTATATCTGATGGTTAAAGAAAAAATTAATGAGATTACCTATCTGTTTATATGTTTCATTGTATGTTGTGTAAGTATTTAAAACAATTTTATTATAAATGGTAGAGGATAAAGAAGCAAAAATGCAGGTAAGGTTTATATGCTTCACCAGTAGTGGTAAAATGTCAACACCAATAGACTTTGATAAGGTGTGTGTATGTAATGCAATAACTAGAACAGTTCCCAAAAAGGTTAGAAGCTCCTCCAGAAAATAGCTGATAGTATCCTGATACCAAAATCAAACAAAGAAAGTACAAAAAGAGAAAAGTGCAGAGCAACAGCTCTCACGAATATGATACAAAATTCATAAGGAAGTATAAACAAATAGAACCTAGTAACATATGCAAAGAACTATTTAACATGACCAAGGGATGCAAGGATGGCTCAATATTTGAAAATCAATCCATATAATTCACCATATTAATAGGAAGCAGAAGAAAAATCACATAATCATATCATAAACGCAGAAAAAGCATTTGACAAAATTCAATGCTCACACATAATTAAAAATTCCCATAAAACTAGGAATAGAGGGGATCTTCATAACGATTTAAAAAATCTACACAAACATATAGCTAACATCATACCTAATGGTGAAAGACTAAATGCTTTACCTTTAAGACTGGGAAAAAGACAAGGATGCCCACCACTCTCTCCCCTGCTATTCAACATAGTACAAGAAATCCTAGCCAGTGAAATAAGTCAAGAGAAATAAATAAAATCTGTATTTGCAAATCAGACAGGAAGATATAACACTGTTCTTATTAGCAGAGAATATGATTGTTCACACAGAAAATCTTAAGAAAGCAAAAAAAAAAAAAACAAAACCATAAGAAGCAATTTTTTTAAGTCACAGGATACAAAATCAACATACACAAATCAACTATACAGTTATCCCCTAGTATCTGCAGAGGATTAGGTGTGGGATCCCCAATATATACCAAAATCTGTGTGTACTGAAGTCCAATCGTTGGCCCTGTGGAACTTGTATATGTGAGAAGTTGGACCTCCATATATGTGGACTTTGCATCCTGTGAATATTGTAATTTTGATGCTCATTTGACTGAAAAAAATCCGTGTATAATTGGACCTATGTAGTTCAAACCTGTGCTGTTCAAGGGTCATTCAATTGTATTTTACATACTAGTACAGATGTCCAAGGGGCCAGGCAGCAACTGGGGTTTTCAAACTTTGCTGCTGGGATTGTAAAATGGCACAATTATTTTAGAAAAACGTTTTGTAATTTCTAATACGGTTCAACATACTCTGACATGGTTTGGCTCTGTGTCCTCATCCAAATCTCATCTCGAGTTGCAATGTCCCTGTGTCAAGGGAACGACCTGCTGGTAGGTGACTGGATCGCGGGGGCAGTTTCCCCCATGCTGTTCTCATGACAGTGAGTGAGTTCTCATGAGATCTGATGATTTTAAAAGTGACAGTTTGCTCTGCGCACTCTCTCTCTCTCCTGCCGCCTTGTGAGGAAGGTGCCTTCTTCCATTTCCCCTTCTGCCATGATTCTAAGTTTTCTGAGGCCTCCCCAGCCATGGGGAACTGTGTCAATTAAACCCCTTTTGTTAGTGAATTACCCAGTCTCAGGTGGTATCTTTATACAAGTATGAAATGGACTAATACCTTTACCATGTGACCCAGCAATTCCACTCATGGATAGTTAACCAAGAGAAATGAAAACATAAGACTCATTCAAGAAAATTCACAGCAGCCTTATTTCTCAATAAAACTAGCTGCTAACACATCTGGGATTGTTTCTCTGAAATAAATAGCCATTGGGAGTTACCTTGGGTTCTATTTTCTAGTGAACCTGTGCCAAGACATCGTCATTCACTCTTTCTTGGGAAGCTTCAGGAGGATGTACTCCACAAAATGAGGGTGGAAACCAAAACCAGAGAAATACAGGAAACAGGAGGGAAACGGGTAAACAGCACAGAGGAGGGCAAAGGTTATCTCCAGGCTGACAGCCACAGGAGACTCTCTGCTACCTGATGACAGATGCATCTGCACTCATGGCTGCTTTTCAAAAGAATGTGTCTGTGGAAAGAATAAATAGCCTGGCTCACATGTGTTAGGGGCTGACACAAATGTCATCGTACATATCACTTCTTGGATAATATTAAAATTGTTTTAAAAATTGCTTCGACTTTATGAATGGTTGTATTGTTTCTAATGTTATGTGAAACTACTAGTGACATATATATATGTTTTTATTTGGAGCATGAAATATTACATGCACCTCCCTAGGGCCTTCAACACTGTGAATTTCAATCAAAGGAGAATGTTTATAACAGATATTTCCAAGAAGTTTTAAAAATATTTTAATCGAAAATTCTTTAAAAAAGAGAGTAATATTAATAGGATTTGAACAATTGAAGAAGCGAGCATGTTTTACATTTTTCAATTCCATCTGTCAATGGCTCAGGAAAATGTGGTGTATATAGACAGGAGAATAGTATTCAGCTTTTAAGAAGAACGATGTCATTTATTCGCAGCGACATGGATGAAACTGGAGGTCATTACCCTAAGTGAAATAAAGCAGGCACGAAAGACAATGTTCAGAATTATACGTCGGAGCTAGAGATTTGGTCACACAGAGGCAGAGTGTGCAAAGACAGATGCCGGAGACTAGGAAGGGTGAGTGCTGGGGAGGATGGAGAGAAGTGGCTCAAAGGTACAAACTTACAACGAGAAGGAACACATTCAGTGTTTGATAGCAGAATAGTGATTCTACTTAACAAAGATGTATTGTATTCGCGTGATGGACACCCTGACTTGATCGCTATACATTATATACATGTAACAAAATTTCAAATGTACCCCATAAATTTGAACAAATAAAAAAATCTAATTTTAATAAACGTTGCTGCTAACAGAATAGAAATAATGAAATATGAAGGATAAAGACTGCAAGTAATGCTTGAAAATTAAGGCCCCAGGAGTATATTTATTTTAGAGTCAGAGAGTTATTGCTTAACGTGTTGCCGTATTAACAAAGTTTCATACGATAAAACTTGTCGGTTCTTTGATTAAACTGAATCCCTATCCACTCTCCAGTGCTTTTTGGTTAAGATTCAGTGATTCCAGTTTAGTAAGTGGCATTACTGATAAAAAATAACTGTGCCCTTAATTCTAAATGAAAATATGTTCTAAAATTAACACTATGAAGTTAAGTAGACAAACATCTACTTATTATATGAAGATATTAATGCTTATGCTAACAAACTGGCATGTTCTTAGCACCTAAAATCACCTTATTAAAGCTAAATGAGACATGCAAGTAGGGGCTTTAACTGACAGTAGCACTGGATGGCCTCCTGGAACATCACTGGAAAAAACAGGCAGTTACTTAGTCACTTCTTTTTCTCTAGGCTGTGAAATAGCAACCTGTCTTACTTGACTTTTAAAAAGTGTTTAGAACAACCAGGCTGGGATATAGTAAAACTGGGTTGCCACAAAGTAAACTGAAATGACAAGATCTTTGCGTACAAAGGCATAAAACTCAACAGAGTGGCTGTAACGCCTGGAAACCTGACACATTTGACACAAAAGTAGGCAGCCTCGTTCATCCTCTGCATTGATCTCAGCTGCCAGTGCTGTGGGCAACAGTCAGGGAGTAGAGGGAACATGAGTAGACAATCAGGGAGAGGAGGGAAAGGGAATATGCTCATGAGGCAGGTGGTCTCTGCATTTCTGTGGCAGACCCCGTTGTTTTGCCCACCCCATAGCTTTTCCCTCCTCTCCTTGCCGACAGAGCCCTGCCTGTGTCAGGGGCTTCTCAGGCAAGCCTCCTTGCCTGCTCCATGGGGCAACACGCCCGTGCTGATAGGTCCAAGACGATCTGTGCAATTCAGTTCCCCTTGCCAGGGACTGTTGTTGGCATGGCCACATGCTGTTGCCTGGCCCATGAGATGTAAGAGGAGACCCACTGTGGCTTGCTTCTCCTTCACAAGGGCCATAGTCAGGGGCTCTCTCTTGCTGCCTTGAATGATGTAGTGTGAGGATGTGTGGCCTGATGTGGCCACAGCTACACTACATCCCCAGACAGAGCTAGCACTGACCTGCTGGGGACAGAACAGGGTGCTCGGTGGGTCTGGGTCCTGCATAACATCGTGTAGCTGCCAGCCCTGCCACGAACATCCCTGTTTTCAGACTCTGAGTCATGTGGGATAATGATGACCTCATGGTTTACGCTCCTGCTGGCTGGGTTAGTGTGTCCTCCCACTCACTGCAGGACCTTCAATGAATCAACCAGCTCTGTGCCAGGGGATGTTATTCCCATTTTAGAGAGAAGGAAACTGAGGCTCACAGGGAGTAAGTAAACTTGCCCACAATCCGCTGAACCTTAACAGGAGCCCTCGCACATCCAGGACAAAATCAGATCACAAAAAAGGCCAGTCTAATTTTGTTTGTTACGGTTGAGTTTGTGGCAAGCCAATTTTAACTCCTCTGACCTACATGATTTCAAAAGCCATATTATTTAATAAGGAGCAGAAGTGGAGCTCAAATTTTGTGAAGTGCTAAGAGCAACACATCCATCACCCAAACCAAATGGATGTCCCTCCTCTGCCATATGTGCTCCAGCAGGTTCCTTCCAACGTAAAAGAAAAGAAAAATGAGTAAAGATCAAGCTGAAGTTCCCTTTATATGCCTCCCCCATTTCATTCTTATTCCTTCCTCCCTCCTGTAATGCCAAGATGAATTTGGGAATTTTTTCATTACGTCAAATGAAGACAGTATTTAAAAATACATTATATATTCAAATCTTCAGATAAATGATACTACTAAATGTTGAAGAATCTGTACTATACACAATGTTTATTTCTCTGCCACTGAATCTTCAATACAGATTGCTTGAGAAGCACTGTCCAGAGGTTCTCAGCCAGGCACTGATGCTGGGAGGCTCTGGCTTCACCTTTCCCCTGTAGCAGAGACTGAGGATTCTTCTCTAAGACTCCTGACTTGCTCTTCCCCGGACGGGGAGTGGCTCTCCAATGGGTCCACGTAATGAGTAAGTGCCTCAAAACCGTGTTATCCCATTCCTCCCATACTCCTTCCTCTCCACACCTCCATTCCTTTCCCCTGGACTGTCTCTCTCCAACCTGGCTCACAGCCAGTGTCTGGGCATAGCAAGTCCTTCCCCTTCCCATCCCTATGGATGGAGCAGATCAACGAGGCTTCCGCTACTTCCAGCCTTTCTTCCACATACAAGGAGAGTAAGCCAGGGTCACATGGCCCTGAGGTCTACACTTGGGAGAAGGGAGAGGAATTAACCTCATTGGGCCGTTCAACAATGAGATAGAAGCATTGTACATGAGCTGGCTGGGACTCGTGAGATATCCATTTTCATAACAAACAAAAGATGAGAGAATTTTTTTATTGCCTTTTAGGTTTTGGGGTACGTGTTTTTTAAAAAGGTGAATAAAGGGCCGTAACAACCAAATGTAATGCACAAACTTTGGGTTTTGGAATAAAAATAAATTACAAAATGATTTTGGGGCCAATTGGGGAAATCTGAATACGGACTCTATTAGTTGGTATTACTGAGTTAGTGCTAATTTTCTAAAGTTGTTTTAGTCATACAGGAGAATGTCTTTATTTTCAGAAGAAGTGAAGTATCCGTAATATGCATTCAAATGGTTGAGAAAAAGTGTATGTACTTCCATACATACAAGCAAGAGAAAGTAAATGTGACAAAATTGGTGACTTTTTGCTGCAAGATATATAAATACCTGTCTTTCAACTTTCCCACAGATTTGAAGCTGTTCAAGACGAAAGAAATACCATGTGGGTTTGCTCCACAGTCTTCAACGAAGATGTTCTGCTCGGGTGCCAAAGACAATTTCTATGTAAATTAACCCATTGGTCTTGATTAAGTTTTTAAAATGGGTTGAATTCAGTTAAAAATACTTTGGGAAAATCTAACTAATGTAGTTACTAGTTTGACTAAATTTTTCTGCTTTTTCAATAGATTGAGTTGGAATTTTCACAGTTTGGTTGCAATTTTCAAATTTTTTGAAGACAAAGAGCCCTGAAGGTAGCAGGTGACTTCTATCAATCGCCTCTACACCACAGCAAGCAGCACTGAAAAACTGCCACACTTTCCATGGCAGACATGCCAACCAATCATCATTCTTCCCACAAAGGAGGTAGAAAACCTGATTTCCCTTTTCAATTCAGAGGTCGGTGCAATAGTGACCCATTGTTTCAAGTTGAAAATGAGGATGAAATAAAGAGGGCTTTGAAACAACTACCCTTGCAGAATCCAAACTAGAGGGAATAAGACAGTCATTAGAGAGGCAGTCAGCAGACTGGGTAGGAACAGAATCTGGAGTTAGACTTCCTGGGTTCAAATCTCAGTTCCACTACTTTTTAGCAGTGTGGCGTTGGGCAAGTTACTTAATCACTCTGTGTTTCGGTCCTCAAGTCTTAAACATGAAGATAACAATAGTCCTGATCTAACAGCTTCTATGAACATTATATTACTTAATATTAGGAACGCACTTAAGATAGGGTGTGGCATATAGAAAGCACCATATATACGTTACGCATATACAGGTCCAAAATCCTGAGTTAAATAAAGGAGTATATTTATGCATATACTAATGAATGAATGAGTGAACCAAAACACTTTGGCTTAAAAGGTACCTCGATACACCAAGGTCCTTTTAATAGTAAGCACAATTGCTTTGACATTCATGCAAGAAAGACCATAAACTGCAAAGAAAGGGAAGCTTTTGTACACAGAGTTCCTGGTGCTGCTTAGAGGGAGGTCAGCTGGTACACAATGAGGCAAGTACAGAAAATGAGAGGAAACGCTTAGGAGCTTTTGTAGCAATGGGCTTTGCTGCAATATTTGTGTTAAATTTTCTAGAAGCTTAGGGAGACAGTGAATTGGAAATCTAAAGGAAAGAGTCATCTTTCTATACAGATTGCTTGAGAAGCACTGTCCAGAGGTTCTCAGAAATGCAAATTGCATTCTTGAATTGGGTAGACATCTAAATACAGCAGGTTACATTTGTTTTGCCTACATTCATTGGTTAGATTGTAGTATTAGGATAAAGAAGACTTAAAGAAAAAGTTGAATAGATCTTGGGAAAGGAACCATGTGAGGAATATAAAGATCTGGCCTTTAGGGGTTAAGCCTGATGAACTAAAGTAAGCAACTCTTTAAGATCAATGAAAATATTTCTTATATAACTACAAACCATCATTGATCTTTACTTTTGTTACTCTATACTTAATTATCCTTGATTTCTCTGTAATGCTTAGCAAAAATAATTTAAAGTAAGAACCTGTGTGCATGTGTGCAGAACTGCAGATGAAGTGGTGGGGACTGAAGGCCTTGTCCCTGGTCATTTGAAAAGAGAAATCTGCTCTCTAAAATCAGCAGGAGGGCAAAGATTTAAAGAGGAAAAGAGGTCAGAAAATGAAAATACTTCTCTTCAAGAATTCTTCAAAATGCATATCCAAGCATGAAAGAAAGTGTAGTAAATCTCCAACCACCAAAAATAAATATGGAATGGAAATTAGTACGCATCAAACCAGCAACTGCCTATTAGTGAAGACATTTAACCGTTTAATTACTTTACAAGAACAGGAAAAAGGCTGGAGACCCCGAAATGTGGGAAATTGGATCTGGGGATAGCCTTTTCCTTCCACATAAAGTTAAGATCCTCAAAAACTACATCCTGACTGCAAAGATGAGACATAATTTTGCTCTGGCAGAGGAAGCTGAGAAGAAAATTTGTTTCTTTTAGCCTGGGCTTAGCAGAGGAAAATAAAAACTTCTCCTGGACACATTGAGTCTCATGAAGATTTGAGCTAAAACTGATTTGTGGCTTGGAACCACTAAGCCAAGAAATTAACATAATATTGGTTCTAACTATAAAAGATAATTTCTCTTGGGAAGATGATACAAACAAATAAACAAAACAACAAACAAAAACAATCTCTCTAAGAGGAGTACACTCCCAACACAGGCCAGGAAAGATTCCCACCGATCACATCCTACTCACAATCCAAAATTACACACACAGCAAGAAACAAGCCATCTTAAGAGTCATACACACAAAATCAGCAGTTTATAGACACCTTTAACCTTGAGGTAAAAAATGGTTAGCTACAGACAGGAAACAAGTATGTTTAAAAGGTTTAAAATACACAAAAGAATTAAACAAAGTATGACCGAAGAATAAAAGGCAGATTATAGAACTTAAAATGAAAGATATAAATACTAAAGTAAGAAATAAGAATCAGTTTAATATCAAGTTAGACATCATTAAAAAAAGTTAATACACTTGAAGATAAGTAAGAAGCAACTAAGAGAGAAAAGAGAAAATATGAAAGAGAGTTTATGAGACATAAGAATGGACTGAAGAGATCTAACATTGTCTAACCGAAATTCAGAAAGGAATGAATCAGGCAATATTGAATACTGACTGAGGATTTCCAAAAGAAATATGTAAAAATAACCTCACAGATTTAAAAAGTCTAAGACATTGTAAGCAAGAAAAATAAAATTGATATATTTCTCAACATATCCTTGTGAAACTGCACAATATAAAAGACAGAGAAAAGATCTTAAAGCAGCTAGAGAAAGGGAAAAACAGATTATCTTCAAAGGAGTGACAGACTGACAGCCTACCTCTTAAAAGAAACAATGGAAAGCAGAGCCAATAGAAAAAAATCCTCAATGTGTGGAATGAAAATAACTGTCAATCTATAATACTATACCCACAAGAAGTGTTTTCAAAAAATGAGACCAAAACAAAGACATTTTAAGACTAATAAAAACTGGGAGAGTAAAATTAGCAGTCACCCGAAGAAATCCCAAAGGATGAACTTCAAACGCAGGGAAGATCTGACATGCAAGAACAAAGGAGAAGAAACATAAAAGGTAAACATATGGGTAAATCTAAATAAACGATGACTGCATAAAACAATAATGTCTGAAGAGATTACAACTACAGAACCAGAATAAATGACAACAACTTATAAAACAGGAGAGAATAGGGATGAATAAAATTAAACTACTCCAAGGTCCCTGTATTGCCTGGGTGTGATGTTGGTTAAGATGTTAATTAATTTGAGAAGTGATTCATATACATATTTTAGGGTAACCTCTTAATAACGGAAAGAGAGGTTATAACTTAAAAACTTGTAGAATTTTAAAAAAGCCATTATTAAACAACATTTAATTGAATTAAAAGAAGGTTTGCAAGGAGAGAATAAATCCCACAAAGAACAGGGAAAATGGTGGTTGCATTGAAAATAAAGGCACCTGTTAAAAGACAAAGGCTGTCAAATGGATTTTTATGAATAAACGAACAACATGCAGTTTGCAAGAGACAAATCTAAAACACAGGAACATAAAAGTGCTATAGGAAAGGTATGAAAGGTGGCAAATAGTACATCAGAAATGTTTTAACCTACAGAAAGCTAACATAGCTAAATCAATAGCAGATAAATCAAAAGGCAAAAAGCATTACTAGAATTAAATAAGGATCCTCTATACTGTTCAACGGCTGAATTCATGAGGAAGAAATCAGTTTAATTGCTGCATTCAATAACACAGCATTATATTTACATAGGATTAAAAATCCAAAGACATAAAAGGAGATGTAGTACACCACCATGATGACAGATTTTAACACATCTCTATCAGTAATTGAGAGAAAAAGTAAAAATTAAACCAATAAATGTATGGAAGATTTAAAAAACATAATAAATGACCAATGGACAAGTACAATACAATGTAGTCAAAACAGAAGACTAAACATTATTTTCAAGAACACATGGAATGATTTTAAAAAACTGATCATATTCTAAATCACGAAGCAAAGTTCTCAACAGATTTAAAATCATACAGACAACACTCTTTGGCCACAATGCAATTAAGAAATCAATAATAAAAGTAACTAAAAATATTTCATAGTTTTTACATACTTGCAAACAAGGAAACACTTACAATAATCCATGGGCCAAATAATAAACCAAAATGAAGCTCAGAAAAGTTATGACATACCATGATTATGTAATAATTCTAAAGGTCTATGCACCCACTAACATAGGTTGGAAATATATAAAGCAAAAGATAACTAAGGAAGAAATAAACCACAATCATAGTAGGAGACCTTAATATACCCTTTTCAATAGCTTGTAGAATAAGTGAACAAAAACTCAGTGAATGATAGAAAAGATCTGAGCAACGAAATTAATAAACTTGATATAATTAACATATATATAAAGTACTACCTAAGAAGGACAGAATTCAAATTTTTTTCAAGTGCACATAGAATATTTATTAAGCTTAATTATATGCTGGGTCATAAAGCAAATTAAAGATGTCTGAATCATTTATTGTATATTCTTTGACCACAGAAGAATTAAGCCAGAAAAAAAAAACCCCTAGAACCCATGGTGATTAAGAAACATATTTCTAAGTAACTTATGAGTCAAAGGAAAAATTATAATAAGTATTTAAATGTTTTAAATTGAATTAAACAGAAGAATAACATCAAAATTGCTGATGGAACAGAACAGACCTAGAATCAGACCCACACCTACACAGTCACCTGCTCTATCTCTAGGTTACAGTGAAGCGTAATAAAGAAACGATGATTTCAACAAATGATACCATGTCAGGTTGATGAATATACGCGAAAATGGATTTTCATTACATAGCACATCATTTATGAAAGTCATTTTTAGGTGGATTGTAGATTTAAATATGAAAGGCAGGAGAATATTTGCAGGAACTTGGGGTAGGCAAAGATTTCTTAAACTGAAATAGGGGCTCTCACATAAAGGGCAAAAGGTAAATTGAACTATTTTAGTTATGCTCTTCTGTTCATGATGGTACATCAGTCAGACGGTGAAAAGGCATCCAGTGGGGTGGGTAAAAATATTGGCAACACACAACTCACAGAGGTCCCATATCTGGAATGTATAAGTAATTCCCACAAGTCAGTCAAAAAGACAATCTCAAAAATGGGCAAAAAACCTGAAAAGGCACCCAACAAGAGGATATGCAAATGGCAAATAACATGAAAAGGTGCCTAAATTTACTAGTCATCAGAAAATGAAAATTAAAGCCACTGTGTGGATACTCCTACACTTCCAACACAGTAACTAAAACAAAAAGACAAAAAGCATGGAGCAACCAAAACTCTCAACAGTGGAAGGGCGAATTGGTACACACACTCTGGGAAACTGTTTGGATAACTGTTGTAATGCTGAACATATGTAAATCCTATGATCCAGCAATATCACTCCTAGGTGCAGCTGACCTTCTGTATCTGTGGGTTCCAAATCTGTGAATTCAACCAACTGCTGATAGAAATTATCCACAAAAAGATTCCATAAAGTTCCAAAGAGCAAACCTTGAATTTGCCGTGTGTCAAATAATATGTCAAATCCATATGGATGAAATGATGTAGGCATTGTGTTAGGTATTACAGGTGACCTAGAGGTGATTTAAAATATATGGGAAAATGTGAGTAGGTTATATGCAAATAGCATACCATTTTCTATAAGGAACTTGAACATCTGAGAATTTCAGTATCTGGAGGGTCCTGGAAGAAATTCCCTATGGATACTGAGGGATGAGTGTATATATCTTTAGAAATGTGTTCATGGCTTACCAGAAACCTATACAAAAATGTTCATAGCACCACTACTTATTATAATAATAATAACCAAGTTTCAACAGCTCATTATGGACTCAATGTGTCCCCTCCAAATTCACAAGTTGAAATCTTAATCACCAGTGGTGGCTATATTTGAAGACAGGGATTTCAAGGAAGTAACTTAGACTTATTAAACAAGGTCATAGGGTGGGGTCCTGATCTCCCAGAATTAGTGTTCGTATAAAAGACACTAGAGAGCTTCAACTCTCACGCTGTCCCCCACCTGCAGGCATGCACTGAAGACAGACTATGTGAGAATACATTGAGAAGGCAGCCGTTTACAGGACAGAGAGTTCTTACCAGGAACCGAATTGGCCAGCACATTGATCTGGGACTTCTAGCCTCTATAACTGTGAGAAAATAAATTTCTGTCATTTAAATCACTTGGTCTATGGTATTTTGTTATGTTAGCCTTAGTTGACTAAGACACCAAAAATCCATCGATAACATAATGGAGAAATTATTTGTAATACATGCATACATTGCAATGTGATACACCAATGAGAATAAATAAGCTATATGGTAACTACACAACTCTATGAATGAACTGCACAAGCTTCATATTAAGTGGAAGAATCTGGAACTTAACCCAATCACGATTCCATGTATAAAAAGCTCAAAAAAAGGCAAAATAAATCAATGCTATAAGAAGTCAGTTTCCTTGATCTGAGTTTCTTGTCTGAGTCCTTGTTAAAGGATGTAATCTATTCTCCACTTAATTTGTACACTTTCCCACATGTATGTTTCAATAAGGAAATAGAACAATGAGAGGATGATGTGTCTAGCTCTGGAGGTGACTATAAGGGAAAAGCGAGCTGGAAGCTGCTTGCACCTGAGACGACATTTTAAAGGCAAAAGAAAGGATTCAGGTGGTGAATCTGCTGGATGGAATGTCTTCAAAAAACCCCCATTTGAAAATATTTCCACCTCATCTTATTTTTCCCGTATGATACAAAAGAGTCTGTCTGAAATATTTAGATGCTGACCAAGTTTAAACAAGGGTACATCATAAAACTGTGAATTTATGTCGCTAATACATGCTTTAACATCACTTTTTAAAACCTTACTCAGAACCATTGAATAGGCTGGCTTCTCATGGATCTGATACACTGTCAATTTATTTTATCACTTTTTAAGACATCTAAGGTTTAATTTTCTTACCCTTCCTTAACCCCCGGCTGAACACTTGCTTTTCACTTCCAATACCTAGATTAATAAACAGAATCCCTTTGATACTATTTCTTCCCCACAAAAATAAAAGAGAAAAAATGACAATGCAATAGTGACTTAATGAGTACTCTCCATCTTATAAGCTCTGTTACAACAGATTAATCACATGACTTACTTTCAAACTTCAGTCTTGGTGGGTAATAGCATATCAGCAACACGTATATCCCTGCATTTTACAGGACTGTTAAAGAAAAATAAAAATGGAGGCCACAGTTCAGACACACCCCAAGGCCAACCACCTATAACCATGTAGCCAAAACTTAAGTCATCCTGATTTCCCCAAAATGTTAGCTCTAATCATAGACAAAACACAAAACGTAGGCTAGTCTGCATGATTCAGTGAACCAGCTGTAGACAAATCAGCTTAAACAACTCTATTTGGCCTAAAAAGAAGGTTAATGTGTAACAGTCACAAAAATGGTCAAAGTGCTTCCTCCTTTAGTCTTTCTCAGCTCTGCTGGAACTGCTATGAGGTGAGCTTCTCACCACACTTGGCTTGGAGTCTCCTGGGTTTGTGATCTGTTCTTCTGTATGTACCATACACTCTTAAAAATTTTATAACTCGATTTGATTTTCTTCCCGACAGGGCTTTGGGATCAGTCCCTCTGTGTGAGGAGTGTTAATGTGAAGCCTGGGGATTGTCGTGATCTGCGGCTCCCCCCGGACCATCCCCTTTCACTCTGCCTCTGTCAGATGTTCCTGCACAGTGCCCTCTGCAACGTGTCCCTCTAGAATTGTGTGACTTGGCTGCTTGCTTTGTATTTGGCTTCTCAAAGAGTGTTCCTTTGGACATTTTATCTGGCATTGGTGAGAAAATTCTTATTCTTTCAAGAAAACCAATAAATCATGCAATTCCTATTTGGAATGGGTCATGTGGCAGAAAATATACTGAGGGAAAGGCGACAGTTCCCAAGGATCTGAGCTGAACTGAGGCCTTGTGGCATGGGCAGGGTGAGGACATTTCATAGCCAGGCAGCCCCGGGTAAACTTTCTGCTTCCCCAAGTCTCTTCTTCCTGATCTGTAAAATGAAGAGCATCTCGGCAACGGCATGCAACTGATGTGAGACCTGGACATAATCAATGGTGTATAATACACCCAGCACATAAGGATCCCCAATATGTGAAGGCTGCTATTTGCAAAAGCACAGTTGTCACAGTGCCTACTTCCCTCATCCCATCCCAGATCACCAGATCTATGGTTCTGATTGTCAAAAGAGCCCAATAAAATGGTATGATGTCTTTGGGGGGCTCAGAAACATGTTATTTGAAATTTAAAATCATCGAGAGTCGAATTCTGGCCAGGCACGGTGGCTCACACCTGTAATCCCAGCACTTTGAGAGGCCGAGGTGGGTGGATCACTTGAGGCCAGAAGTTCAAGACCAGACTGACCAACATTGCAAAACCCCATTTCTACCAAAAATATAAAAATTAGCTGGGCGTGGTGGTGCATGCCTATAATCTCAGTTACTTGGGAGGCTAAGGCAGGAGAATCACTTGAACCCTGGAGCAGAGGCTGCAGTGAGCCAAGATTGTGCCAATGCACTCCAGCCCGGGAGACAGAGTGAGGCCCCGTTTCAAAAAAAAAGAGTAGGATTCAGCCCAAACGCATGCTTGCCTCTAGGCACAGCATGCTGTAACATACCAACCCAAGTGAAATGGTTAAAAATGGCACAACAGGAAATTGAGAAAATCCCCCAACCACAACATATTCAGCATGATTTAATCTCTCGTTCTGGATCTTTTTGCAGAGAAGAATTATCATCTTGCAAGTAATGACACTGCATCTGTGGCAGGCAGACTTCGAAAGCGGTCCCCAGGTTCTCAGCTCCTGGATTCACTCCTGTATCATCCCTTCCCCTTGAGTTTAGGTGAAATCTGCGACTCTGACAGGATGTCACTCCTGGTGATTAGGTTATAACACGGGGCAAATTGAGGGGATTTTGCACAGGTAATTACCATTCATTGACTCTGAGTTGATAAAAAGGGAGATTATCGTGAGTTTGCCTGATCTAATCTGAGGACCCCTTTAAAAGAGGATTTAGCGGTCAGAGAATGAGAAAGTCAGAGAGATTTAGAGGGAAAGGGTAGATGGTAGAATGTAGAGGGAAGAGGGAAGAAAGCGGGGAGGGGAGAGAGGCGAGAGAGATTTTCTGGTTGGTAGCAGTAAACAACTTCACTGCCATGCCATGTGAGCAGAGCTATGCGGCAAGGACCTAGTACAGGGTCGTGGGTGGCTTTGGACTGACCCAGTTTTTTCTCCTTTCTTGCCTGCAATTCTCAAGAATGACTGTAGGCAACATGGTGAAACCCCATCTCTACTAAAATACAAAAATTAGCTGGACATGGTGGCGGGTGCCTGTAGTCCCAGCTACTTGCGAGGCTGAGGCAAGAGAATCACTTGAACACAGAAAGTGGGGGTTGCACTGAGCAGAGACTGCACCACTGCCACTCCAGCCTGTCTCCAGAAAAAAAAAAGGATATTCTGGGGATGCAGTAGCCTGAGATTATGGGAAACTGGCTGAACAGTCTGCACTCTGTTCTGCAGTGATGATACTATATGCCCCTCGTATTAAACCCACGACAGGCTGCTTTCTGGGGTCCCTCAGCTGCAGCACAAGTGGGGCACACGGAGACAAGACAGCATGCACCCTGGACAGCTGTCCTAAGCCTTGTGTGACTGTCTTGCTCTGGATCAGGCTGCTATTGTCTCTCGCTGCCTGTCTGTAAGACACCTGCTTCATGCAACTTGTACACGTGCATGAGACTCGGCAAGTAACCAGCGCAGTGAACCTACATCACTCCTGAGTCTCGTGGGTACTCACTAGGAACCAACGGTTAGCAAGAAAACGGGACCTCAGTCATTCTACCGCAAGGAACTGAATTCTGCCAACAACCGGAGGAAACTTAGAAATGGGTCCACCCCTAGATGAGCACACAGCCAGCCAGGGGACACCTTAATTTCAGCCTTGAGAGATTCTCAGCAGAGACTCAGACCCAGCTAAAACACAGCAGACTGCTGGCCCCAGAAGCTGTGGGATGATATACTTGTGTTGTTTTAAGCTGCCAAATGTGTGGCAATTTGCTAGGCAGCAACAGAAATGCATAGAGCATCCTTTAGCCCAAGGGTATTTAAATAGGAATTCTGTCCATTCATTTCACATGCATATCCCGGAGCCTCTGGGAGGTGTCTGGAGGTTTACTCGTGTCCCTGAAGCACACACTGCTAAGAGGAGCTATGCACAAAGAAACGCCTGAATGCTCAAGGGCAAGCAGACAGGTCCTGTAAGCTGTTCAGAGAACAGTGTGGCCCTGACCAGTGAGACCGTGCACACTGGGAGAGGACAGGTAGGCAGGGTGTAGCCTGCTAGAGCAGCTGGGTGGATGAAGGGCAAGGCTTAGTGGTTTGATGTAAGCCGGCTTCCAGAAGTTAGGACTCTTACTCAGTTGAGAGCA
This sequence comes from Saguinus oedipus, assembly GCA_031835075.1. Classification (NCBI taxonomy): domain Eukaryota; kingdom Metazoa; phylum Chordata; class Mammalia; order Primates; family Cebidae; genus Saguinus; species Saguinus oedipus. The sequence goes on from CM063174.1 coordinate 16,943,018, forward strand.
CTCCTTGGGCTGTAAGTTGGGTGTGACCGCCCTGGAAAGATGGCACAGCCATGGTAAATGCCAGCACTTTCCAGCCTCTGGAGACCCCACCGTGGCCCAGTCCTATTTTAACATCCAGCAGAACCCAGAATGGGGTGCCCAAGGTAAAGGCGTACTCCACATAAGGAGTGTGACTGGGGACATGCTGAAAGTTCATGGTGCCATGTTTCTACTCCTGGCTTTGACAGAGTGCTCATTCACATCTCCTGATGACATAACCACAAGAACAGGAACAAGACACGGGCACTGGCATCGTGAATGGCTTGAAAACTTGAGCTTCTACAAATAAGAAAATCACAGGTGAACACCACTGAGGGAGGCGTGTGGTTTCACACATGGGGAGCTGTTAGTCACTTATTCTGACTTTCTGAGCAGCAGTCCTGATTCACCCATGGTAATGGGACCAATTAACTTCAGTTTCGGAGCAGATGGCTACCACACACTTTAAAATAAGACTTTTTTTGCTCATCACCCCACGACATTTTGATGAAAGAAAACAAAATGTGACAACTCTCTATGAGAAGGACAAGGCAATTCTTGCCCTAAATGTGACCCTGTGACTCCTTTTAATATCATCGGTGTGCCCCCTCCCCACCTGGGCCCTCAGATGTCCTCTGGCATCGCTGTGCCTTGCGCGTGCTTCTGCAAGAGCTCCTGTCGTGGGACTGTGGCATCTGCTTTACGTCCTCTGCTCCTCCGGGCAAGGGCCTTGGCGCCTCATCTTGGTAGTTCCTGATAATACTGATAGTTGATATAGTTTGGATGTTTGCCCCTCCAAATCTATGTTAAAATGTGATCCCCAGTGTTGGAGCGGGGTCTGGTGAGAGGTGTTTGGGTCATGGGGGTGGTTCCCTCATGAATGGCGGGGTGCCATCCTCACAGTAGTGAGTTCTTGTTCTATTGGTTCTTGTGGGATGATTGTTAAAGTGTCCGGCACCTCCTCCTCTCTCTCTCTTGCTCCCCTTCTCATCCTGTGACACATCTGTTTCCCCTTCCCCTTCCGCCAGGATTGGAAGCTTCCTGAAGCCCTCACCAGAAGCAGATGCTGGTCCCATGCTTCTTGTACATCCTGTAGAACTGTGAGCCAAATAAACCTCTTTTCTTCATAAATTACTTGGTCTCAGGTATCCCTTTAAAGCAATGCAAATGGGCTATGACACTAGAGTTTGAGACATCATAGGTGCTAAATCAATGTTTACTAAATGAACGAGTAACTGTAATGCTTGAGAAGATAACTTAGTATTTGATCACAGTTTAAATTCTTTACAGCAAAAAGTTTAAAGAAAGAAAAATAAAAAATACCACTGTGTGAAAATAAATAGTTGGTAGAGGAGGTCATTTCCTTGACACTGAGGACACATCCAGCCCTGTGCACACATGACTCAGTTCATCTTCACGACAGCCCCACAAGGTGGGCGGCTTCATCACCACATCACAGAGGAGAGTCTGACGCCCCCTCGGGGGGCTGGAGAGGAGCCACGTTGTGACCACAGGCTGCGGAGATGTGAACTGTGGCTTCTGCCCATCCCACACCTGGCCCAGGCCCTGTGCCAGGGCTGCTTAACACTGCACCCAGCCCACAAAGAAACGTGGTATTTCCAGGCTTGCCCATGGGGCTTTCAGAGCCGCGACTCTGCCTGACTGACAGAAGCTGGAGGAAGATGGGGAATGTGGAGGAAGCTCCAAAGCACAGCAGGATCAGAAGGAAAACCTGGCAACTGACGACAGGAGGAGCTGCCTTTGGAAGCAAGGAATGGTCCCAGGTAGCCAGGAAGCCAATGGAAGCCTGGTGAGATGGAGGGCAGGGGAGGGTACAAGTAGCTGGAGGAAAGAGAGGACTCATAGCGCCAATGGTGAGATCTACAAGAGGAAGGGGAAGGGGAAGAGGAAGGGGAAGGGGAAGGGGAAGGGGAAGGGGAAGGGGAGGGGGAGGGGAGGGGGAAGGGAAAGGGGAAGGGGGAAGGGGAGGGGAAGGGGAAGAGGAAGGGGAAGGGGCAGGGGATGGGGAGGGGGGGAGGGGCAAGGGGAAGGGGTGGGGGAGGGGAAGGGGGAAGGGGAAAGGGAGGGGGTGGGGGAGGGGGTGGGGGAGGGGAAGGGGTGGGGGAGGGGAGGCGGGGGAGGGGAATGCGTGGGGAAAGGGGTGGGGAAGGCGAAGGGGTGGGGGAGGGGGAGGGGAAGGGGAGGGGGACAGGGTGGGGGAGGGGAAGGGGAAAGGGTGGGGGAGGGGAAGGGGAAGGGGTGGGGAGGGGGACGGGATGGGGGAGGGGAACGGGGTGGCGGAGGGGGAGGGGGAGGGGAGGGGGAGGGGAAGGGGTGGGGGATGGGTGGGGAGGGGTTGGGGGAGGGGAGGGCGAGGAGGGGGAGGGGAAGGGGAAGAGGAGGGGAAGGGGAAGGGGAGGGGAAGGGGAAGAGGAAGGGGAAGGGGCAGGGGATGGGGAGGGGGGAGGGGCAAGGGGAGGGGGTGGGGAAGGGGTGGGGGAGGGGGAGGGGGAAGGGGGAGGGGGAAGGGGAGGGGTGGGGGAGGGTAAGGGGAGGGTAAGGGGAACGGGAGGGGAAGGGGAGGGGAAGGGGAGGGGAAGGGGAGGATAAGGGGGAGGGGAAGGGGAAGGGGTGGGGGAGGGGAAGGGGAGGACAAGGGGGAGGGGAAGGGGAAGGGGTGGGGGCGGGGGTGGGGGAGGGGGAGGGGAGGGGAAGGGGAAGGGGAGGACAAGGGGGAGGGGAAGGGGAACGGGTGGGGGAGGGGGTAGGGGTGGGGGAGGGTGGGGGTGGGGGAGGGAGGGGATGGGGGAGGGGAGGGGTTGGGGGAGGGGAGGGGGTGGGGGAGGGGAGGGGAAGTGAAGCCACTTCCTGACCTTTCTCTGCACCAAGCACAGCACAGCTCCAGTGTGTGGCTTCCCTGAGAACCCCCGGCCTCACAGTCAAACCCAGTGGTCAGTTTCTAGTGCACACTGACATACTGGCATATTTGCACCCCTGATTGCTCCCTTCTTGAAACATGCTCCACCCTGGGCATCGGGGCCACTATCCACTGCTGGTTCTCCCCATTTCCTAGGCCCGCAGATTCCCTGTCTCCTCTGCTGGTTCCCCCTGTTTCCTAGGCCCGCAGATTCCCTGTCTCCTCTGCTGGTTCTCCCCGTTTCCTAGGCCCGCAGATTCCCTGTCTCCTCTGCTGGTCCCCCTGTTTCCTAGGCCCGCAGATTCCCTGTCTCCACTGCTGGTTCTCCCTGTTTCCTAGGCCCGCAGATTCCCTGTCTGCACTGCTGGTTCTCCCCGTTTCCTAGGCCCGCAGATTCCCTGTCTCCTCTGCTGGTTCCCCCTGTTTCCTAGGCCCGCAGATTCCGTTTCCACTGCTGGTTCCCCCTGTTTCCTAGGCCCACACATTCCCTGTCTCCACTGCTGGTTCTCCCCATTTCCTAGGCCCACAGATTCCCTGTCTCCACTGCTGGTTCTCCCCATTTCCTAGGCCCGCAGATTCCCTGTTTCCACTGCTGGTTCTCCCCATTTCCTAGGCCCGCAGATTCCCTGTCTCCTCTGCTGGTTCCCCCTGTTTCCTAGGCCCGCAGATTCCCTGTCTCCACTGCTGGTTCTCCCCATTTCCTAGGCCCGCAGATTCTGTCTCCTCTGCTGGTTCCCCCTGTTTCCTAGGCCCACAGATTCCCTGTCTCCTCTGCTGGCTCTTCCTTCTGTTCCTGAGCTCTCAATGCTCCAGGGCCCCAGCCCGAGTCTTTGGATGGCTTCGTTTTCTGTCCATGCTCCAGACAAATGTGTGCAACTCATGCTCGCCACTGCACGGAGCCAGGTGGGGGTATGGTGGGATGGTCCCAGGAGGAGCTCACTTCATCCCATGGGTTTCACCTGAGGGCACTAACGCCACATCCACATCCCCAACTCAGAGCTCTGGGTGACTCCCGACCCACGTGTTCATCTGGACAGCAACTTCACAAGTCTCACTACAGTCTCAGGCTTTGCCTGACAGTGCTGGCCTCTTCTTTACCCCAACCTTGATCTTGCCCTTGCTCCAGGGGTCTGCTTCTCCTCAGGCACCATTCTCTACCCTCATGTTCAGGGCAGCATTCTTAGGGCCATGCTGGACTCTTCTCTGCCGGCCACAGCCCCAGCCCTTCGTCGGCAAGGCCTGCAGGTCTGCCTTCAAAACTTACCCCATGGCAAGGTCTCTCTACTGCCCCTCACCTGCACTGCCACCCCCACGGCCCTGCCAGCTGTCTCTCCCTCCCCTGGGATCTGAAGCAGCCACCTCCTCCTGCTTTTCCCGCTTCTTCTCTTACCATCCTACAGTCCATTCCGGGAGGAGCAGCCAGAACCCGTCAGATGTGAATCAAGACTCTTCAGCCCACTGCTCAAAACCCTCCAGGGGCTGCGTATCTACCTATAGTGAAGCCCAAAGGACACAAGAGGGCTCCTTACAGCCCCACTACCCTTTTCCTGCCTTACTTTCCAAACCTTCTTGCCCTTGCTCCACCAGCTCATGTGACACTGGCTTCCTTAAATATGCCAAGACTTTGATGCTAGACTCCCTCCGCCAGGAAAGCCGGGCCGGCAGGTGTCTGTTGCTACCTCCCTCCCTGCCCTCCAGCGGCATCCTGGGACTCCCTCAGCTTCCTTCCTAAGCTCCCCAGAGCAGCCATTGAGGTCCCACTTCATTGTCATGCTCACCTTGCTCACTGGCTTTCTTCCACTGGAATCTCACCTCCCTGAGGGCAGGGGTTTCATCTGCCTAGAGTGTGGAGGTAGCCCCTGACCTGGATGGGGCATTTCGTGGGCATGCAACACAGGCTGACATTGGGTCAATCTGTCTCCGTTTGGCTGCCGTTATACATCTGACTTTCAGAGGGAAGAAAATGAGGCTCCAGGCGGCCAAGTGACGTGGCCAAGCTCCCACTGCCAATCAGGCCTTGAGCCAGGGTCGGGCTGACTCTGAAGCCTGCAAGCCTCCTCTGTATCTTATGATTCTCTGGCAGGTTCCCCAGCAGATTGCCCCCAATCCAATTATCCTCCCCGAGCACAACTTAAAGGTGTGCCTAGAGATTTTTCAACATCTGTGTTTCCATCTCCCAAGTATGCAGTGACTACTGCATTACACAAAAATGCCTCCGCCCTCTGCCCCCAGACATACTGAAGAACCACATGCCATGTTGCCCACATGGTGGTTAGCTGCCACCAGAGGCAGTGGATGATACTTCCCAAACCCAGAGACCCCAAACTCTGAACCCTCTCTTGTAAATGCAGCAGGATCAGCTGATGGTAAAAGCAGTGGTTTCTCACCTTCTCAATGGCAGGCTAGTCATTAAAGAATGAAAGGTATTTCCCTTCATCTCTCAGGAGGTCAGCTGGTTTTAGGTCCAGAAGATCTGGCCCTTCTGTTGCCCTGAGACTGTCATAGGGTGGGAGTGGGTTGTGCTCTCCAGGGTTTGAAGGCTTGGGGGACACCAGTCTCCCAGATCTGCTGGTTTTATGTGAGTCCAGACTGGCACCCCATTTGACATGGAGTCCTCAGAAATAGATGGGGCCGCCTGTGTGGCTCGAGAGGCTGGGCAGACACCAAGCAGGTCCCCAGGAGAGTGGAATCAGGCTCTGGGATGAACAGCTGGACTGTGGGCAATGTTAACTGAGTGAAGGCCAGTGTTTGCCAATTTTCAGAACCACATGAGCCCCGGGTTCATGTTCTGTCCCAAGGGAAAAGGAAGTCCTCCACCCAAGGTCTTATGACAGGACAGTGTTTTCTGCCAAGTATAGCCAGAACGGTCCCTTAAACAAATGGATTTTTTTTAAACTAATTTTTTGACATCAGTGTTTCAATCTCTCATGTTTTCAGTAAAATAATATCACATATAAATAATTCATTCATAAAGACTCTAAGCACTAAGCTACTAGAAAGAGGCATTTACCTTTGTACCCAGCAATACCGATCAGCTTTCTTGGATGGCCATTTCATGATAGAAACATGGATAGTGACAGTGCGGGGCTGGGGGGGCACAGGAGCAGAACCAGGCTGTGGGGTGGAAGGTGCAGGAGCTGCCAGTGCTTTCCAGGGACCACACTCCTCATTCGGATGGGGTGGGGGCTGTGGGAGACCCCTTTAGTGCCAGCTGAGGGTCTTCACGTGAATCTGAGCATAGCAGGGCACTGAGAGATGACCTAGTCTAAGACCTCGCTTGAGAGCAGAGGAAAGGGTTTGGAGGAGCCAGAAGATGGTGGGCGGGGGTCAGATTCGTGCTGTCATCCAGTCCAGACGCTGCTTCACATACAGGTGTTTGTGTACCTTTGCTATGTTTTTCATTTTTTCCATTTTTTGAGACAAGGTCTTGCTTTGGCACCCAGACTGGAGTGCAGTGGTGTGATCATGGCTCACTGCGGACCTGGCTGTCCAAACTGATGCGACTCTCCCACCTCAACCTCCTGAGTAGCTGGGACCACAGGCGTGCACCACCATGCTTGGATAATTTTTTAAAATTTAATATTCGTAGAGATGGGGTCTTACTATGTTGCTCAGGCTGGTCTTGAACTTCTGGGCTCAAGTGATTCCCCTGCCTTGGCCTCCCAAAGTGCTAGGGTTATAGGTGTGAGCCACCGTGCCCGGCTACTTTCATTATTTTTCAGTGTGAGGGATGTGGGAAACAGGTTGCTACTAGTACTCCTTCCCAGGCAGCTCTGCGATCTTCAGGTACTGATTGCACCACAAGCACCTTTGACCACTCCCTGAAGAGCGGGACCTACTTCCCCAAGCTCTCCTGTGAGTGTAGACCACATGCCTTCTCCACCACTGGGTGGGGGCCTCAGCCTCCTGCCTCCACTGAATTCTGCTTCCAGTTGGTTCCCTTCAAGGTGCCCAACATCAACAATGAGCTCTTCCTAATTTAACATCTTAACTCATGAAGTCTGGGTTTTTAAGAGGTATTTCCCAAGACTGGATGAAGTCAAAGAGTCCCCTCTTAAAATGCTAGTCTGGAAGGTAAAATCTAAGTGATAAAAATTGATATGCAAAATATGGAAAAAATAACAGAAAAGACATTCAAAAGAAGTAAAGGCTTTTGCGAAGCATGGTAGGGCTCAAGGAGAAGGTCACTGGTGGGCTCTACCTTCGCCCTTGCATGAGACTCTGAGCTTCACATGAAACGCAGCACTCAGGCAGCAGCTCCAATCACCTGAGCTATTCACAGCAGCCAGTGCTGAGCTGCACAAAGCTCTGAGCTGCCGTAGTTTCCAACAGAGAGTAACCCATGGACTCGTTTCCTTCTTAACAAATAATTTCTGCTTCTCTGCGAACAGTGAGCCTTTTCTGTTGAAAAGATCTTATCTGAATTAGTCATAAAGAAGCGACTTTAAAATAGCCCCCACAGTGAGCGGTTTAGGTCATTGCTAATTTAGTTGAATTGTTTTATGTTTGTTGAATCTTGCTGGGGTAAGACAGAGCAGGGCTATGGGTGCTGATCAGCTTTCTTGGATGGCCATTTCATGGGGTTGCTTTTGACTGAGATAACAGTTTCTCCACAGTCACAACATGAGATCCAGCTATCGGGAATGCAGAGCCTCTTCTAATGCCCAGCATGCCACTGGTGAGGCTTCCAAGAGTCCTGCAGCTATGACCTCGCCGGAAGCCTGCCCAGCACAAGTAAGCCCCACTAAGCACCATCTTGTCCTTTGTCTTAATGCATGTTGTACCTTCCCTCTTGAAAGTGGTAGATGGGGACAGCCCTGGGCAAACAATGACAAGCAAAGGCATGAAAGCAGGTGTACGCCTGTACACAGAAGCCAGGTCTGGTAAAAGTTCCTGGCATGTTGAATTCCTGGATGTTTCCCATTGGCCCTGCAGATCTACTGTCTACCCTTGTCCACATGGCTCTGTATGCAGAGGGTGACCTTCGTGGACACCATCAGTAAACTCCCTGCAATTTGCCCTTCTGCCATTAGGAGGCACTGGTAAGAACCCAGATGGTGGAGGAAGGGTGTGGTCAGAGTATTTATTTCCCCAGCATTTTCTCTCTCCCAGATGCCACCCCTCCTGCCAGTGGCTATCTCCAGCCAGCCACTCTCATCCCTTGCCTTTTGCCAGGCCTGAGGGTAGCCGCAGGAACAGTACTATCCTTCACTGTGTCCTTAAATCCTGCCCACTCTTTGGAAAGCAGTACCTTTATGGGGTCCTCTTATCTCACAGTTTCGTGCTGCCTTTTCTTTTCTGCCAGGGTCCTGACTGATCCCTCTACCAATATCAGAATCATACCAACCTACAGGTACTCCTCCTCTGTCTTCTTCTGGAACTCTAGAAAGCACTTGGTAATTTTTGTTGGGTCTTGGCTGAGGGCTGAGAGAAGCTCCACTCCCTAACTGTGCATGGCTGACTGCAGCCCTAAACTCCTGGGATGTCACATCTGGGGACGCCTCCATGGGCCAAGCCTTGGAAGTGGAGCTCCACTCCACAGCAGACACGAAGAGCCGGCTGAATGCTGGCGCAGCACTGGAAGGCCATGCTTCCCCATCCCAGCAGGAGCAGGGCGTCCCACTGGCTAAGGGCATGCTCCAGGTGTACTGTCAGCCTGTGCAGGCAGGTGGGACCCCCACTGGGAGGGGTGTGGTGGCCTGAGGAGACTGCTACAGCAACTTCCACATGCGTGCCTGAGAAACCTCCGATGCGTGATTTTGCAATGTTTATAATGCAAAGGACTACTATTGCTTTTTCTCAGGAAGAACCTACATCTGTTTTAAACATTTGTTTTGGACTCATTATTTTCTCCTTAAACATTCCAAAGAAGAGAGCTTGTCTTACTTCTCGAATGCTTTCTTCATTGGGATGTTAGCGGGGAGGAAACACCAAGAAGGAAGGAGACTGAGGTCAGGTTTCATGCTTCCTTGACCTGGAGGCTGGAGAGGCTAGGCAGGCAGGGAACCCTCTGCTATGGAAGGCACACGTCACCTAGTACCCCAAAGTGGTGCCAGGTCAGTAGTCTCCTCATCTTTGCAGATGGGGAAACTGAGGCTCAGACAGATCACCTGACTTGTCCAAGACCACAGGAAGTGGCGGGTCTCCCATTGTCTCTAAAGCCCATGGTCTTGCCTACCTTTTGCTCATCACCCATGGAGGAGCTGTCTGGGGGAGAGAAGCAAGGCAAAGAAGCACAGAGTTCTCTTTAGAGGAGGACTGGGATTTAGGAGCAACGGAAAAAATCTCAGAGATTTCAGCGTCTCCTGGTTATTGGCCCCTCTGTTCAGCCCATGCCAGCTAGAACACAGGCGGCCCACAGAACAGGAGGTATGACGCAGCATCTAGAATCCTAATCGAAAACTGCAGAGTCTGAGACCACATGCCCTTTCCTTGCTCGTAGAGTAGACTGGGTCAGCTCACCATTCACCGAGCCTAAAGGGTGTGGGCCTGTCGGCAGGAACAACTTACCAGCCTGCTCCAAAGCCACCATTGTTGCCTGCTCGATCAAGTCCCGCTCGATGAAGCTCCTGAAATCCTCACTGTACACACTCAGGTCCGGCAACTGGAATGTGTAGATTGGCATCTCCAGGGGGAACTGCTCGTTGTTGCATTCACTCGCCACGTGGGACCGGGCCAGGGAGACAATGGCTGAGCTGGCGTGGGAAATCCCCCGGGAAAGTCGCTTTTCTGCAGGGGGAGAAGGAAAGACAGTCACAAGGGCTGAGTGGGTGTAGATGTGGCTCTGGGTGTGTACATAAACACACATACTATGCACACACAATACACACACAGGTACACATTCATGGACACATACCACACAACATACATCAGTACACATGTGCACACACATGAACACAAAACACACACTACGTGGCATACACACATGCACACACATATACAGATGTACATGTGCATACACATAATGTACACATACACATACATGTACACACATAAATACAAAAGTATACACAGGAACATACGCATGCACACATTAGACACATATACACTACACACCCACTTGCATAAATACACATACACATACTACACAGTATCCACATACATGCATGCAGACACATATACACATAGACACAGATACTAGGCACATATACTACACATATACACACATGCCCATGTACATACACTGCAGACTGTACACATACTATGTACATGTACACATATAGATGTACTTGCAAATACTATATACTACATATACACAGTGCACACAAATACACAGGCACACAATATACATACATACACAAACTATATGCATACAGTGTACACACAGGTACACATGCACACAATATTCTCTCTGTACCAGCCCTTCTTTTTATTTTTTATTTTTGAGACGAAATTTTGCTCTTCTTGCCTAGGCTGGAGTGCAGTGGCGCGATCTCGGCTCAATGCGACCTCCACCTCCCAGGTTCAAGCGATTCTCCTGCCTCAGCCTCCTGAGTAGCTGAGATTATAGGCATGCACCACCATGCCTGGCTAATTTTGTATTTTTAATAGAGACAGGGTTTCTCCATGTTGTTCAGGCTGGCCTGACCTGAGGTGATGCCCCGCCTTGGCCTCCCAAAGCTGTATCAGCCCTTCTATCCTACAAGCCTTTTCTCTCCTGCAGGCCTTCCTGCTGCTGGATTAATCACCACTCCCTGGCACGTGGCACTTATTCACAAGAGTCACGAAACTACTTAGTAAGTGAGGAGCTGGAAGCCCACGGCACAACTGCACGTCAGCACTGTCAAAGAGCACGAGGCTTGCTCTTGGGTCTGAAGTTATATCTACCTCGATTCCACTGAGCTGTCCTCTCCCACCACTAAATGGTACAAGGGAGACCGCTCTTTGTCTCGATGCATTTATACACTTAATGCAAAGAAACAATCATCTAGGGGTCCACAGCAGCTCAGGTTGTAAGTCAGGTTGTTTTAGTAAAGTTACGCTGATCAACGCCTCCCACGTGGCCCTCCCAGGACACACAGTATTAAGTCAGTCCATGTATTTCTCTTCCGTCTGGATATTCTTTTGCCACAGCACTCTCAAAAATGATGGTTTCCTCTGGCTTTATTCTTCTCGGGCTTTTCAGCCAGGGAATGAGAAATGCAATGTGGGATTTCTCTAAGGTACAATATGTCGACACGTTAGGAAGTCGATTACCTAGAAAGTAGATGTATCCTCTCGATGCTGCAAAAGCAGGCTTGTTTTTATAAGCCCTGTGTTCTAATGCCTAACACTGAACATAAAACGAGAATGCTTCGATATACTTAGGAATAGGTTATCTTTCCTCACAGTCAGTGTTTTCAGTAATGGAGAAGTCTTTCAGCAAGGCAGTCGCTCTCTCATTTTTCTCAGGAAAGCATGGTCTCTGGTGTTTTACTCAAACACCTGCTGCCTGTGTTGCCTACATTAAATCTAAATAAGCATTGTCTAAGCCCTGTGGCAAATTCCTGAAGCTATTCCCTGAGGTCCCAAGGACTCCCACTGTCCTCCAGTTCAGCCTGCCCACTGGCGAGGCCTGTGCTCCTGCAATGCCCCTCTGAGGTCTGCGCTGACCAGCACACCACAGGCACAGGGAAAACCCAGCCCCTGCCTGCATCCGGAACAGCAGCATCCCCCTTCCTCACTTACAAGAGTGCCGGACAGAAATGACATTCACAGTTTTGTTAAAACAGACTAAAAAGCATAGGCTTTTGATCCTGTGGCAAGTTAGCTTTAAACCCAAAGCTAATTCCCAGAAGGTTCATGTATTTTCTCATTAAAATGAATGCAGACTCACAGAGACAGACTATATTTCACAACAGGTAGTTTAGATTCACCTTCAGTTTCAGTCTAAGACCAACAGGATTAAGTTCTTTGTATTTTGAGGAAAGGTAAAAAGAGAAACTAAACCACATGGGCCGTTAGAAAGAAGAAGGATGGAGCAGTGAGCCTGGCTTGAGTGGTGGGGGATGGCCCATTGCTTCCCACACTAGCTCAAGTCCTTGAGTGCAGGAGTGGCAGAGGCTTGTGTCTTCCTGCCTCATGCAAACCATGCTGAGGCTGCTCATCTTGCCACAGACTACCTTTTTTGTATCTGGCAAAGAAGGAACTGCCCCATTTTGGGGGACCTGAAGGAGAGGGACATCAGGCATTAGAGAATTGAGGTGCTATGGGCATCTGCAATCAGCTGGACAGACAACCTCAAGGCTGCTTTCAACAGTCGGCAGCCACTGGCCGGGGGCATCCATGCTCCTCCCGTGCCCATCAGTCAGCACCCACATGAGACAATTCACGGGCCTTGGAAACATGGTGATTCCTAGGACAACGTAATGCTGTTCTGCAGTTCTAAACACGTAATACCTGGAGTCTGAAGGGAAAAAGTATTTTTGAACTAAAAATATTAATAGATCGTATTGAAGATCATATAAACAGAAATATATGCTCCTAATTCTAACATTTCCTGTGACCACCCCATGAATGCACATATATCATCTCTCACACACAGACACACAGTCACACATGTACACACAACACACAGATTCTTTAAACATGAACTCAGTGGTTCTACTTTTGGATGTGTAAATAGAATGTTTTACAGGAATTGCCATGATGCCCATAGAAACACAGAAAGATTAAAAAACAAAACAAACATAGCATGAGAATGCGCAGAATTCCCTGCCACTGACAAAGGGGAAATGTATTAACTATACATTCTTTTTTTCCACTTATTTTCCTTTTATTTTTAATTTTTACAGAGATAGGGTCTTGCCATGTTGCCCTCTCTGGTCTCAAATGCCTGGGCTCAGTGATCCTCCCACCTTGGCCTCCGAAAGTGCTGCAATTATAGGAATGAGCCACTGCACCTCGCCCTGCGTTTTCTTATTTTCTTTTTCTTTATTTTTCTCCCCAGCCCCCACGTTTTCTTATTTTCTGTGTTTTTTCTTCGCTCTGGCACCTGGGACCTCCCTGACTGGGGAGAGGCTGCCCCACCCAGGCGAGCCGAAGTCGGAAGTGGCAAAGGGCTTTCCCAGCAGTGCACCTTTCCTATGCGGAGCAGCCAATCCAGACTCTACACTCCCTACCACTCTCTCCAGCTGGCTCTTACTGTTCAATAGGCAACATTTCTTTGCCCTAACCACTTCAGGCTAGGTACCAGGCAGCCGGAGACAGGCCCTTTGCTCCTGAGCCGGTTGCAGTTACTGGGGTACGGGGTTGCTCCCCCTGCCCTGCCCTGCCTTCCCATAGAAACCACCACAAAGGCTTTGGCCCATGAATCCCCTCACTCCTACCTCCAGACAACCCATGTGGCCCTACATGCTGTGCTGGGCCTGCTGTTTCCAAGGAACTGTGAGCAAAAAAAAAAAAAAAAAAACACTTCCACTGCCTTGACAGTCATTTCTGTGTCTGTGTGTCTTATGACACCTGATTTAAACCAATGCTGGGTACACGTTAAAACAGGTGGACAGAACTTTTCCTGATGGGTGAGATAGAAATATTTTAGGTTTTGTGGGCCATGTAGTCTCAACTACTCACCTCTGTGCAGCACTAACGCCGCCCAAGACAGCACATACATGAGTGAGCGTGGGGGTGTTCCAGAAAAACTTTACTTAAAAAACAGGCCAGATTGGGCTCACGGGTCACTTGCTGACCCCTGATTTAGAATATGAAATGTTTCATTTTCCATTTTAGCACACTATGGTTTCAGGAAGAACTCAACTAATGGAGACATAAATTCAATTCAGAAACTCTGTAATTCAATAGGAATAGATATGATTGCTCACAAGGCTCAATTAACAGGATTATGCTGGGATAGAGTCCTATTCTTAAATGATATCTAAGAAAAGTCAGACCACAATATGTAACAGCTACACTTATTAGGCCGTGATCCCACCCTCTCTGGAAGCAGAGAGAAGGGTCCTTCCAGCCCTGTACCAGGAGGATAAGGTAATGGGTTGGTTTGTTTGTTGCCAGCTCAAAAGCAGGAACTGCCATGTGGTCATCTGTCTGGATTGCCACTGCATGAAAGATACCAGGAGCCTTAACTGTGTGGTACAATCAAGGAAGGCCCCAAGCATAATAATGAGCCAGTGACTGGAAGGGGTGGTTCCTCTGGAAGTCAGGTCGAATGGCAGAAATAAAACAGAACTTAAGAATAATCAACAAGATGGGTAAGATAGTGCACAAGTCTCAGCTTCCTGTCCTTAAACCTACCTGGAGTTCCCCAGGGGTAGGAGGTGGGAATGGGTGAGGCCGAGGGAGAGGGCCTGGGGTAGGGCGTCTGGTCCTGCCTTTTCTTTCCCCAGCACGGCTCTAGCGTGGCCTGCCTTCCCTATCATCCCCCAGCCCCGGCCCTGTGCCAGCTAGAGAACGTCAGGTGGTGTTGGAGCACAGCTGTGTGGGGCACCAGTCACCATGAACGCCACTTCCGTCCTTTCCCTAATACACCTGGGAGCTTGGCAGCCACAGCAGAGTAGGGCAGTCCCTGCAGGAGACAAGGGCTTTCTAGAAGAGAGGAGATGGGAACAGCCTTCAGGAGACACTCCAACTGTGGCAAGGGGAGCAGGCAGGAAATGTTTAGAGCCCAATGATGACATCCAAGGCTCTCCAGCTTGAGTACCCTTCCGCCACTCTCATCGGAGGAGCACCCACCAGAGCCTGTGCTCCAGTGCAAGTGAGGATGCCTGATAACCGCATGCCCCTGGAGCTCACAGGGAAACTGTTTAAAAAAAAGGCAGCGAAGTACTGGCCAGGAGGACAAGATTAAGAAAGGAGCCTAGCAAATATGTGCAAAGAGATAAAGAGAATAGCAGAATGCAACAACAATAATAATAATGATAAAGAATTAACTCGGGATAAAAAGTGTTAATGGGACTAATAATGCATTCATGTGCAGAATAGACAGGGATGTGAACACATCAGGTCAAGTGAGTCCCTCAGAAAACAGGAGGGTAAGCTGCAAAAATACAATTAAGGAAGGGCTGCAAAATGTTCGAGGAAAACAATTTCAATCTAGACTTTTCAAACTACTAAGCAAAAATTTAAGTATACCATGTGAACCTTTTTAGGCACTCAAGGCCTTAGGAGATTCATGATGCGAAAACTCTCTTTGGAAGTAGTCTTTGAGGAAATTTGTTTTTTAGCAAAAGAGAAATAAATACATGTAAATAAATAAAGGAGTTG
The DNA here is from genome assembly GCA_031835075.1 of Saguinus oedipus. Taxonomy (NCBI): domain Eukaryota; kingdom Metazoa; phylum Chordata; class Mammalia; order Primates; family Cebidae; genus Saguinus; species Saguinus oedipus. Next base: position 16,958,151 of record CM063174.1, read on the forward strand.
TTACCTAAATAAGCAAAGGCAACAAAAAGTATCTAAACATGACTGAGAGCAAGTAGAGGCAGGACGGAAAAATGTAAAATCATATTAAGACATGTGCTTTGCAGGGTAAAATATAGTTGTTAAGTTTTTAAAAACAACAAGAAGAAAACCAAAATATTGATTTTAACAGAATAGCAATAATTACAATGTGAGTAAAAGTAGAATATATAACTTTCAAACCAGCAGAAAAATTTAATTACTAGAGAAGAACGGATTGAATTCTCTACTCAAAAGACATAGATTCTTGGACTGGATAATAAAATAAAACCTAATAATAAATTGTCTACCAGAATCACATTTAACATAAAAGGATAAGGAAACGTTGAAATTATATCAGCAGAAAAAATGATATTTCTGGCAAATATGAACCAATAGAAAGCTAGAGTAGCTGTTTAATACCAACAAAAGCAAATTTCAAGATAAAAACCATTATATCAAATGGCTTGAAAAAGTGACAGCCTATATATTGGTTAAAAAAAACACACTAGAGCCAGATAATCTAAAAAAATATGAATATACATATACCTAACAAGATAGCGTCAAAACAAATACAGCAGAAAAGATGAAACTCAGAGAAGACACTGATAATATGTATTAAAATTTCTAAATCAATTGTGGCTTTTCTAAACAACAGAATAAACAGTCAAGAATAATCTAAGATATAGATTCAAATATAGCTTGAATTATAGGCTGAGCTAATAGAAACAAAGACAGCGTTCATTCTCAACAGTTCAGGAGAGTCTACATAATGCAATAAAATAAAAACCTGAATTAATTGTATAAATATGAAGAAGAATATACAATTATTTCAGATAACATTATTATACATTTAGATATCCAAGTGATTCTCTTACAACAAAGTATTAGAACTAATAAGAGAATTTACATAGCTCACTGAATAAAAGGTAAATAAGTAAAAAATGAGTATCTTTTTTCCATGCCAAAAATCTGAACAGAATCTGAATATGTGGCGATGCATACATAATGTTCTTGAATAGAACAGTATTACAGATGCCAATGTTTAAAAAAATGAAATAAAAATCCAGTCCAATTCCACTCAGAATTATAATTTTAAGGTTTAGATGGCAAAATAAATATTCAAAAACAGCAAAAAAAAGGGGGGGGGATAAAAAGGAAAAACACAGTAATAGAAGGGTTTGCTTGGCAGATAGTAACACACTGTGAAACCACTAAAGTCAAGTGTAACAGGGTGGCAGCCACAGGGGCGAGCAGAACAGAGCATGGAAACAGGTCCAGGTATGTTGGGAATTTAATATATAGTACAGCTGGCATTTTAGTTCAGTGGGGAAAGGATGCTTTTTTCAATAAGTGTGCTTGAATAACTCACTCTCACTCCCAATCCAGAAGAAAGCAAAACCAGATTCTATTTATAAAAATTTCAAATTGATGAAAAGACAACAGAATTTAAATTAAATGTAAGAGTATATTTCAGTAACTCTATAGTACAAGAAACCTTCTAAAGTGAGAGAGAAAGCTCATCAGCCATGAGGGCATGATAATAGAAACATTTTGTGGGGAAAACATTCTGAAAAGAAAGTCATAAGGCAAGTGGGAAAACACATATACTTATATAGGGAGTATATGTTTTAGCCTTAATTACAAAGAGAGCAACAAATCGATAAGAAAAGGCAAACCAATGAGTAGAAAAATGGACAAATATGTGAACAGCCACGTTACAAAGGGGAAATCCAATGGCCTAACAAGCAAATGATGAGATGAAAGTGCAAACAAGACACCATCTTCCCCTCTTCAGAGAATGGGAAAGCAAAATAAATTCCACTTGATGTAGTTTGGATGTTTGTCTCCAGACCTCATGTTGAAATGTGATCCCCAGTCTTGGAGGTGGAGCCTGGTGGGAGGTGTTTGGATCACAGAATCAGATCCCTCATGAATGGCCTGGACCATCCCCTTGGTGATAAGCGAGCTCTTGCCCAGTTCTCATGATAGCTGGTTGTTTCAAAGTGTGTGGCACCTCCCACCCATCACTCTCTCTCTCTTGCTCCAGCTCTGGCCATGTAAAGTGCCTGTTCCCTTTTTGCCCTCCACCATGATTGTAAGCTTCCTGAGGCCTTCTCAGAAGCTGAGTAGATGCTAGTACCACATTTCCTATAAAGCCTGCAGAACCATGAGCCAAGTAAACTTCTTTTCTTTATAAATTACCCACCCTCAGGTATTTTTTTGTTATAGCAATGCAAGAATGACCTAACACAGAAAAGCAGTACCAAGGAGTACCTGAAAATGTGAAAGCAACTTTGGAACTGGGTAATGGGCAGAGGTTGGAAGACTGGAGGGTTCAGAAGAAGACAGGAAGTGAGGGAAAGTTTGGAACTTCTTAGGGACTGGTTAAATAGTCCCTATTGTTATGACCAAAATACTGATAATGAAATGGACAACAAAGTCCAGGCTGAGGAGGTCTCAGATGGAAATGAAGAAATTATTGGGAACTAGAGCAAATGATCACACATTATGCCTTAGCAAAGAGCTCAGCTGCATTCTGTTCATACCCTAGGGATCTGTGGAAGTTTAAACTTGATGATTTAGGGTATTTTGTAGAAGAGATTTATAAGCAGCAAAGTACTCAAGAAGTGGCACGGCTGCTTCTAACAGTCTAAATTCAGATTCAGGAACAAAGAAATAAGTTGGAACTTACATTTAAGGGAAGCAGAATGTAAAAGTTTGAAAAATTTGCAGCCTAGCCGTATGGCAAAGAAAGAAAAAGCTTTTTCAGGAGAAGAATTCAAGCAGGCTGAGGAGCAACTACTTGCTAGAGATATTTGCATAATGAAAAAGGAGCCAAGTGCTAATACCCAAGACAGGGAGAAAAGGCCTCAGAGGCATTTCAGAGACCTTCACGGCAGCCCCTCCCGTCAAAGGCCCAGAGGCCTAGTTGGAAAGAATGGTTTCATGGGCCAGACCCAGGTCCTGCTACCTTGTGTAGCCTTGGGATACAGCACCCTACATCCTGGCTGCTCCAGCTTCAGCCCTGGCTCTGAAGGTCCCAGATACAGCTCAGGCTGCCACTCCAGAGGGTGTAAGCCATAAGCCTTGGTGACTCTCACACGGTGTGAAGCTTGTAGGCATGTAGAGTGAATGAGGTTTGGCCACCTCTGCCTAGATTTCAGAGGACGAATGGAAAAGCCTGTGTGTCCAGGCAGAAGCCTGCAGCAGGGGGATAGCCCTCACAGAGATCCTCTACTAGGGCAGTGCCAAGGGGAAATGTGGAGTTGGAGGCCCCACACAGAGTCCTCATGGGGGCACTAGTAGAGCTGTGAGAAGGGGCCGCCACCTTCCATACTCCAGAATGGTAGATCTACCAGCAGCTTGCACCTTGCACCTGGAGAAGCTGCAAGCAGACAGCAGCCATGGGGGCTGAACCCAGGAAAGCCACAGGGGCAGAGCTGCCCAAGGTGTTGGGAGTCCACCTTTTGCACTGGTGTGCCCTGGATGTGAGACATGGAGTCAAACAAGATTATTTTGGAGCTTTAAGATTTAATGGCTGCACTGCTGAGTTTTGAACTTGTGTGGAGCCTGGAGCACCTTTCTTTTGGTCAATTTCTCTGTTTTGGACTGGGAATGTTTACCCAATGTCTGTAACTCACTGTATCTTTGGAATGAATACCTTGTCTTTGATTTTATAGGCTCAGAGGGACTTGTCTTGACTCAGACGAGAGTTTGGACTTTTGAGTTAACACTGGAACAAGTCAAGACTCTGGGGGACTGTTGGGAAGGCATGATTGTGTTTTGCAATGAGGACATGAGATTTAGGAGGGGCCAAGGGTGGAATGACATAGTTTGTATATTTGTCACCATCCAAATCTCATATTGAAACGTAATCCTCCATCTTGGAGGTGGGATGTAGAGGGAGGTGTTTGGATCACGGCAGCAGATCTCATTCATAAGCAGATCTTATGAACAGCCTGGACCATCCCCTTGGTGGTAAGTGAGCTCTCGCTCTGAGTTCACGTGAGATCTGGTCATTGAAAACTGTGCAGCTCACTCTCTCTTGCTCCTACTCTGGCCATGTGAAGTGCCTGTTCCCCCTTTGTCTTCTGCATGACTGTAAGCTTCCTCAGGTCTCCCCAGAAGCTGAGCATATGCCAGCACTGTGCTTCCTGTAAAGCCTGCAGACCCATGAGCCAATAAATCCTCTTGGTAAAATTAATGACCCAACCTTATGTATTTCTTTATAGCAGTGCAAGAATGGCCTAACACACCATACATTGTAATATCCAGTGCTGGCAAGAATGAAGGGAAACACCCAGTTTCACACATGGTGAGTAGAAATATGTTTGGAAGGAAGTCCTAACATTATTAAGCTAAAAACACACATATGTTGGCACAGCAAATCCATTCTGTGAATGCAAACCTATAGAAATAAAAGCACCAGTTTGTAAGATTAGAGGGATAAAGATGTTTCTTTCAGCATTGCTTGCAATTGCAGTAACAAATAACAATGAAAAAAACCCGAGCAAAACCAGAATCACCATGAACACAGTAGTGATCTAAAAATTAACAGATGTTATAGAATAAAATGTAGCTGTTAAGAGATTACATTCGTGATCTCCTGCTCAGTGAAACAAGCACTTTGCAAAGTGTGCTGTGCATTTGACTCTGACGTGTTTGATTTTGAACAAGCAAGAGGAGCAGGAAGAGACCGCCAGAATGTTAGTGGTCATTACACTGCTGAGATCTGGATGTGTTGAGGAGAGCGCTCTTAAGTTTTCCTCATATATCTTTGTGTTGTTTCCTTTGTTATAATAAGCACATCTTCCTTTCCTTTTTTTTTCTTTTCTTGAGACAGAGTCTCACTCTGTTGCCCAGGCTGGAGTGCAGTGCGTGTGATCTTGGCTCACTGCAACCTCCACCTCCTAAGTTGGAGTAATTCTCCTGCCTCGGCCTCCTGAGTAGCTGGGATTACAGGCACCCGCCACCACACCTGGCTAAGTTTTTTGTATTTTCACCATCTTGGCCATGCTGATCTTGAACTCCTGACCTTGTGATCCACCTGCCTCAGTCTCCCAAAGTGCTGGGATTACAGGTATGGGCCACTGCGCCTGGCCATCTTTGATAATGAAGAACAAGAATAGAGAAGATGGAGCACATGGGATAAGAAATGTGATGCTGAACAGACTTGGAGACTGTGTTAATTGGGAAAAAAAATGAAAGAACTAGAGATGTTTGGTCTGGAAAAACCAGGACACCAGGAGGAATGCTGGCTTTTACTCACTCAATGGGCTTTTGGGGTCCTAGGAAGTCAGACACATTTTTCTACTTTCCTGAGGTAGAGGCTGGAGCCATGGGTAGAAGCAACAAAGGACATTTCAGCACAGTGTGAGGAAGAAGGCACTGAGAGTCCAATTTGTCTGCATCTGGGAGGTGATGACCCCATCATCCTTTGTCCCACTCAACCCTCCTGTAAGCTGTGGTGCCTAGGCTCAGTCCCCCAGCGGTACCTTGGGCAATGTCGTCCTGCCTCTGCAGGCAGGGCCGCTCCACCTTGTGTCCAGGCTGTGGCTCTCGCTCTGGCTGCTTGGGACCCCTCCCTTCGTTGAACACATGCGGCAGATTGGCTGTGTGCACCTGGCGGAGCTGCTCATAGTCGCTCAGAGCGGCTGTCAAGTCCCAGTTTTTGCCTGTGGACAAGAAACGACAGGTGACAATATGAATGCATGAATAATGGTCTACTCATCGAGAAGAACCGTGACAAAAAGGGCTTCTCATTAGGACATAAGCTAACGAATTTTCTACCAGTAGTTCTCATTTTTCCAAGGGGGAAAATGGCCTGCATGATCTCTGAAAGTAGAATTTCACACCCATAAGTGAGGTCCATCTAAAATATGTGACTGTATAGTCTCAGAGCCTTTAGGTTTAAACACACACACACACACACACACACACACACACACACACACACACACACACACACTTCTAAACATCTAAACATCGCATTCCTTATTACCATATCCCCCTTTGGTTTTTTTTTTTTGAGACAGAGTTTCACTCTTGTTACCCAGGCTGGAGTGCAATGGCAAGATCTCGGCTCACTGCAACCTCCACCTCCTGGGTTCAGGCAATTCTCCTGCCTCAGCCTCCTGAGTAGCTGGGATTACAGGCATGCGCCACATGCCCAGCTAATTTTTTGTATTTTTAGTAGAGACGGGGTTTCACCATGTTGACCAGGATGGTCTCGATGTCTTGACCTCGTGATCCACCCGCCTCGGCCTTAAGTGCTGAGATTACAGGCATGAGCCACCGTGCCCGGCCCCATATCCCTCCTTGAAAATCAAGTTGTAGAGCTTACTCTCTGAGGGGAGCAAAGCATTAATTAAAGAAAAATGAATTGAAATAATTCTCAAAGTCTCTTTGGACTTTTGCTCCAGAGTTTTACTTTTTATTTTAAGTTTAACATGAGAGAAGCAGAAGCTTGGGAGGGATTCTCATTAGCGGCTTTGGTGGGAGGTAGGCTTTCGAGCTCAGGCTCTGTACCGGGTACGATGCCAGGCTGGGCAGGTGTGCCCAGTGTGGGTATGCAGTCAGCAGGGCTTCCACCCCGACACCGGGTGCTGGACTGGCACTTCACAGCACAAGGCACAGATACATTAGGGAGTTGGAGGCAGCATGGGTACTCTGATTCCTGACTCTGAGAGTCGGTGGGCTTTTAACAGCAGGAATGAGTCACACACTGCATCCGATTCACTTAGGCATCATTCTGTAGCATGTTTGGGCAACTAGAGTTAACGATAATTTATTGCATATTTCAAAATAACTAGAAGCATAGATTTGGAATGTTCCCAATATAAAGAAATGATACATGTTTGAGTTGATGGATATCCCAATGAGCCAGATTTGATCATTATACACTGTGTGTTTGTATCAAAATATCACATCTGCCCCATCAATATGTACAACTATGATGTATCCATAGAATTAAAAATTTAAAAAATTTAAAAAGAAATTAAATAATTAAAAACGTAGCCTTAATTTTAAGGAGCAAATAAAAACAAGCTCCTCCCTCGTCTTTTCCATTTTAAGTTACTGGAAACTCCAACAGATGTGACATCAAGTAAAGATGAGAAGAAAAGGTGCAGAGGCCCATGATGAAACCTGAGGCTGGAAGACTGGGGCAGCCACAGGCTACATGTCCCTGATGACAGGATACTCAGAAAAACGGTCAAGAACACAGGTTCTAAAGTTTGGTTTTGAGCCTTTCTAATGAATTCTCTGATGGTAAATGTATGATTTCATTACACAAGGCCTTATATTCCTTCCTGAACAATCAGGATAACACAATCCATCTAATGAGAATTAGGAGGGTTAAATGAGAAAAGGAGATAGTGTTTGCAAAGTTCTTCCTTTATGGAAAGCACTTAATATATGGTAGGTACCATTATTCTCATTAATTATAGGTTTTTATTTTATGTTTAACTTCTAGCACTCAGTTAAACTCTGAGTAAGTGATGGATAGTAAGTGAGGGAGCTGAGATTCAAATACAGATCTGCCTTGATTCAAATCTAAGCTTTTGGCGTTACTGCTCCCTTGAACCTGACCCAGCTTGGGCATGACAGCTCCTGGTTGCTGACACACCTCCTGCTCTACCTTGCCCACCCACCATGACCCTCCATAACCAGGGCTTGCCCTCTTCACCTGGATCCCCACTCTCCATCTACAGCTTGCCAGTGCGTTCAACTGCTGGGTTCTACTCTCTTCTCTACAGACTTACCTATACTCTGTGAGGTTCTCATTAAACTGTTACTAATGTCATTTCCCAAACACACTAAGGCCATAAGTCCATGGGAGGGCACTAGAGACCTGACTCTAACGTGGACATTTTCACAGCTCCTCTTCTCCTGTATTCTGGGATACTCTACGGTCCCTTCACTGGTTCCTTTGCCTCTTCCTGCCCTTAAAACACATGGATTCCTCCTATTTTTCTTCTTGTTCTTCTTTTCTCTTAATTTACACCCTCCTATGAAGATTAAGTCCATCTCTAAGAGAATAAGCTTAATTCTAGTTACAACTTACATCCTCAGTTTTAAAGCCAAATATTTGACTATGGCAGATATTATCTGACTATCCAATTTCTATTCTCCTCATCTAATTCTATATGCTCAGTATTCTAATTTATTTTGGATAGCAATACACACAGCTAAAATATTCATTTTTTTCCTGCAGATCTTCAAAATATGTTCCTGTTGTTCTTTCTTTCTGTATTTGCTTACTCTGTTCCTTCTTCCAGAAATAGTTCCTCCAAGCAGCAAGACAGTATAGCTAGGTGGAAGGAGACCTTAACCAAAAGAACTCAAAGATCGAGGAAGTTGCCTGTGAAGTTTTTTGTCCAGGATGCCTGAATTTCTGATTATCACGAAACGCCGAGTTATTGGATTACTGACAGGCATGGGTTTCATGGTAAGAACTACAACCTCTAGTACAGTTTACTGCTGTGATGTGATGTGCTGCTTTAATTTAGTACAAAAGTATCATAGTGCTGAAGAAAGACTAAAAACCAGGTACATATGAAGTCACAGGAGGATGTGAAACAGAAACTGACTAAACTTGAGGAAAAAGGAGTAAACTGTTTTAGAAATGAAGTTAAATTGTAAGGAAGAAAAAAAACGGTACAGATAGCATAGTAAGAATGATAAAAAAATAAAGTAGACAAAATAAAACAGAAATAAAGAAACAGGGGGTTAAATAAAAATGTTAGATATAGAAAATAGGTAAAGGAAATCCAACATACTCATAATTGGAGCCCCAAATAAGAAATCGAAAATAATGGAAGAGGAAAACAAATTTTAAAAACTTTCATTACAAAAGCAAACTTCTTGAAACATTTGATTTTACATATTTAAAGTGCATACTGTACATAAGGAAACTGTTCTAGTATAGTCAATACCAACATATATCCTTTTTAAATCATCATCTTTTAAAGGTTAACAATAATTTTTAAAATCTGTAAGCCCAAAAGAAAGAAAATCAGGTTGACAACATACTTCTCGGCAGCAACATCCAATGCCAAAAAGACAATAGGGCCACATCTACAAGATACTGAAGGAAAGAAAGGAATATGAGCTAAGAATGGTTTATGCCCATCCAGGCTACTCTTTTCTGTATAAAGGCTGTAGACAACCATTTTAAACATGAATAGTTCAGAAAACATTTCTCAAATGAACACTCTTTGAGAAAACTACTAGAGGATGAACTCCAGCCAATCAAGAGATGAATAAGAGTTTGGCAAAGGAGCAATCAGGCAGCAGTAAGTTTACGTAACTGCACATCTAAGGAAAAGTAAAGATAGAGATACAAGTGATGAAGAAGAATATCAATATTCTCTCAAAATGAAAATGACACAATCAACAAAAATGGTAGAATTTAGAAAACAGAATAAATTTGCAATGCCCCAGCTGTAATACATGAGAGTGCAAAAATAATGTTTAGAGTTGACAAGTGAGGCCAGGTGCAGTGGTTCATACCTGTAATCACAGTACTTTGGGAGGCCAAAGCAGTCAGATCACTTGAGGTCAGGAGTTCGAGACTAGGCTGGCCAACATGGCAAAACCTGGTCTCTACTAAAAATACAAAAATTAGCTAGGCATGGTGGCACACACCTGTAGTCCCAGCTGCTCAGGAGGCTGAGGCACAAGAATTTCTTGAACATGAGAGGCGGACATTGCCGTGAGCTGAGATTGCACCATTGCATTCCAGCCTGGGCGACAGAGTGAGACTGTCTCAAAAACAACAACAAAACAAAACAAAACCACAGTTGACAGGTCAAATATGTATATGTAAGCATATTTAATATTAGAAGAGCAAACAATAAGAACAGACAAAAGATATAATATTGGTTAAATTAGATGGTGGAAGAGGGGGAGGATGAAGGAGGAAGGTAGAAGCTTGTTCTATTGAGGCATATAGGGAATAAACTGATTTTGTCTAAAGGAAAAGGGACACAGGGTATTACATAAAGGTAAACTTATATAACCGCTAGTTCCACGGGAACTTACACCCTCAGCTCTTCTGGTTTGCCAGCATGCTGACTGCAGGTTGTGAGACATCTCAGCCTCCATAACCTCGTGGGTCAATTCCTTATTATAGGTCCATGTCTCTCCCCAGCTCTCTCTGTAATATACATGTACATGCTTACACACAGATGGAAACATGTATGGATATGTGTGCATATTAATTACACATATCCCTATGTGTAATGTGCCACTTAACAATGAAAATACCTGCTGAGAAACGTATCAATAGGCGATTTCATTATTGGGCGAACATCACAGAGTGCCCTTACACCAACCTACATGGCAGAGCCTACTACACCCCAGGCTCTGTGGTAGAGCATACTGCTCCTAGGCTACAAACCTGCGCAGCATGTGACTGTGCTGAATACTGTAGGCAACGGTAACACAATAGTGAGTATTTGTGCATCTAAACATGTTTAAAAATGAAAACAGTACAGTAAAAATATGGTCTAAAAAATGGTACACCTGCATAGGGCACTTACCATGAATGGAGCTGGCGGGACTGGGAGTTACTCTGGGCGAGTGAGTGAGTGAGTGGTGAGTGAATGTGAAGGCTGGGTCATTACTGTGCACTGCTGTGGACTTCAGAAACACTGTACGCTTAGTGAGTGGTGAGTGAATGTGAAGGCTGGGTCATTACTGTGCACTGCTGTGGACTTCAGAAACACTGTACGCTTAGTGAGTGGTGAGTGAATGTGAAGGCTGGGTCATTACTGTGCTCTGCTGTGGACTTTAGAAACACTGTACGCTTAGTGAGTGGTGAGTGAATGTGAAGGCTGGGTCATTACTGTGCACTGCTGTGGACTTCAGAAACACTGTACGCTTAGTGAGTGGTGAGTGAATGTGAAGACTGGGTCATTACTGTGCACTGCTGTGGACTTCAGAAACACTGTACGCTTAGTCAGTGGTGAGTGAATGTGAAGGCTGGGTCATTACTGTGCTCTGCTGTGGACTTTAGAAACACTGTACACTTAGTGAGTGGTGAGTGAATGTGAAGGCTGGGTCATTACTGTGCTCTGCTGTGGACTTTAGAAACACTGTACGCTTAGTGAGTGGTGAGTGAATGTGAAGGCTGGGTCATTACTGTGCACTGCTGTGGACTTCAGAAACACTGTACGCTTAGTGAGTGGTGAGTGAATGTGAAGGCTGGGTCATTACTGTGCACTGCTGTGGACTTCAGAAACACTGTACGCTTAGTGAGTGGGGAGTGAATGTGAAGGCTGGGTCATTACTGTGCACTGCTGTGGACTTCAGAAACACTGTATGCTTAGGCTACACTAATTGATTTAATTTCTTCTTTCTCAGTAATAGACTGAACTTGGCTCACTATAACTTTATAAGTTTTTAAAACTTTTTGGCTTTTTTGTGACAATACTTAACTAAAACACAAACATATTGCACAACAGCACAAAAATATTCTTTCTTTGTATTCTTATGCTATAATCCTCTTAAAAAACAATTTAACATTTGTTCTTAGTCTAGGTGCACAGAGTGCCAGGGTGATTTGTATCACTGTCTTCCACCTCTGCATCCTGTCCCACCGTTAGGTCTTCAGGGGCAGGACGTGCATGCAGCTGTCATCTCCTATGATAACAAGGCCTTCTTCGGGAACACCTCCTGAAAGGCCTGCTTGAGGCCATTTTGCATTAACTTAAAAAAACATCTAAGTGGAAGGCATACACTCTAAAATGATGATAAAAACAGTATAGTGAGTAGGTAAACCCATTACATGGTCATCTGTTATCAAGTATGTACTGGACACAGTTGCATGTGCTAGACTTTTATACCAATGGCAGCACAGTAGATTTATCTGCAGCATCCCCACAAATACGTGACAGCTACAGTGTCATTTGGTGATAGGAATTTTTCAGCTCCACTGCGATCTTATGGGACCATCATTGAACGTGCAGTTCATCACTGACTGAAAAGCCATGATGTGGGACACGACTGCACACAGAACATACATCTATTTGTTCTGTTTCACCAGAGAGCCTAGGCTGAGACACGTGTCCAAGTGATGTCACTCAGAAGCAGGGTCTCGGGGTCAGAGAGGTCTGAAGGCAGCAGTGGCTTGAGGCTTTACAAGCGCAAGGCTCTATCTTACCAGTGGGCAATGGATGCTGGGGAGGTTTCATGCCGGATGCAAAGCTGGCAGGCTCTCTGTGGTAAAAACTCTGCTTATAATTGGTCTATGTTTAAAACAACTGGATATGTGAAAACTTGAGTTTGGGGCTGGCAGGCTTTCAGCAAATGGGTCTGCAGTGAAGAAACCACCAGCCTAGGGGCAGGGACAAGGAGGCCACCTCTGGCTCATGTATACAATAGAAGGTCAGCGGGGATGTGCTGTAGGGCAGGACCAGAGAGGACCAACATGACAGTCCCTCAGGGGGACTTTTAGAAAATATATAATTTCATTTCTAAGTGTCAGATGAACTTCTAAAAAAATTAACTTGATTTTAAAGAGAAATAAATGAATTCAGTGGCAGTATTATTTTCTACTCAGCCCAACTCTCTGCTATTCCCCCATGTGTAAGCAACACTGTTTCTACTATTGCCTTAGTGCAGGTGGTGCCCTGTGGGAATAAAATGTCACACTGTAGAAAGCCAGAGTTAACCTGCAAGGCCATCTTCTCCCTGAGCCCCATCATCCTGAGCCCCATCATCTTTCTAGACAGCCTCAAAAGCTACCTACTGAAATCAGCAACGTTAACTTCTTTCACCAAAGTTAGGTCTCCCGGCCTTTAATCTTAAAATGGTTCTTAAAAAAGAATAGAAATACTGATTTTCATAAAAATTCAAAGACAGCGAAGCCGACTGTCAGAATGAATTCAGTCCTGAAAATTAAAGCATGCTTTGCTGAGACTGGCAGCAGCCTTCTCATGTGGGATTTACCAGGGATTTTGTACCCTGGTTCTGAGATCTGCATGGTACTTAAGAAAGAAATCCATTCCTTTCAGTTAAAATTCCTGAGGCACCTTTTTAAAACTGAAATCAAACTAAATCCTGAAGATATGAGAAATAAATCACTTCATGTTTCTTGGGTGTTTTCCAATCTGGCTTCCAGGAGGAGCTTAATTTGTCACTTCTAAAGAAAGCCTTCCAGCTCTTTCCATCTTACTTTACCAGGAAGTCCACTAGTTTCCTTCCCACAGTGTCTGTGTACCCCAGGATTAGCAGTGGAGCCTGCTGCAAGCCACCGGGGTTCAGGCCGCACACCCCAGCCAGGTCCTTCCCTGGGGAGCCAGGGGGCCCTTAGGAGGACTGGCCTCTCCAAGGAGGTCATCAAGCTTGGAGCTCAGTTAGACAGCTGGCATGGGTGGCCAACCAGCCCACACAAATGCCAGAAAAAGGCTGCTTGTCCTAGGATATTTCCTGCTTGTTTAGATTAGATGAAATCCTGGTGGATCTCTATGTCTACAAAATGAGGGCCCACTCACAGAGGGATCAGGATTTGGCTGAACAGCACCTGTGCCCCTCTTCCCAAGTTGCCTGTGGAGAAAGCAGAGTACCCAGGAGAAGCAGGTGAGGGTGGTGACAGGGCTGGGTGCAGGTACAGAACCCACTGTGCTGTGTGAGGCCCTGTCCACCCAGGAGGACTCATCCTCCCCAGAGACTGCAGCCCCTAAGGACCTGCATCCCTCAAGGAGACTGTGTCCACCCAGGAGCCATGTTCAAGCATTCATCAGAGATTCAGGGGGCACCTACTATGTGCTGTTTTAATATTCAGGCACCAAATAGTTACCTAATAAGATGACTTCAGGACAGACACTGAAGAAATGAGGAAGGGAGTGCTGTGGCTATTTGGAGGGCATTAGAACAGCAAGATCAAACTGTGCCGTGGGCCTGTGTGGCTGTAGAGCCTATCGGTGAGTGGGACAGGGAAGACTGTGCCTGGAGTGGGCAGGATGGGGCCATGGTAAGGCACAAGATTTTATCTTGGGAGAGACAAGACCACTGGCAGATTCTTAGCTGCAGAAATGCTCCCACGGTCTTTCATTTAATTAAAAGTTTTACAATTTGTCTTTCTGTGCTTGCCCTGTTTCACTTAACACAGTTACCTCCAGTTCCATATATACTGCTGCAAATGACAGGGTTTTATTCTGTTTTCTGGTTGGATAATTTGTATACGGTAATGAATGCCCAGAGCTGTGCCCAGCTGGGTGAACTTTTCTTCAAGTGCACACATCCATGTGACCACTGGCATGGCCAAGGAGATCAAGCAGATCATGGCTACGCCATGTTCATCACATCAGATGGCCCCATGCCCCTCCCAGTCAGTCCCTCTGGCATCATTTCCTACAAAGTATCACACAGGTAGTAGCTTAAAACAGCACAAGTTTCCTACCTCACAGTTTGTAGGGCAGATGTCAGCTGGTTTCTCTGCTCTGAGTCTTACAAGGCTGAAGGGGTGTCAGCAGGGCTGCAGTCCCTCCTGGAGGCTTGAAAGAGAATCAGTTTCTAGCCTCATTCAGGTGTGGCAGGACCCCATTCCAGGCGGCTGGCTGTAGCACTGAGTCCCTGTTTCCTTGCAGGTTGTCAGCTGGAGGTCACTGTCTGTGTCCAGAGGCCACCTGTGTTCCTTGGCTTGTGGCCCCTTTCTCCATCCCCAAGCCAGCAATGGCCGATGGAATCACCTTCATACTTCAAATCTTGGTGACCTCTTCTTCCTCTTCTCTCGGGGCCCTCTGTCTTCTTCTTTGGCTGCTAAAAGTCCTTGATATTACCTTGGGCCCATCCAAATAATCCAGGATGATCTATTTTAAAGTCACCTGATTAGCAACCTGAATTCCATCTGCAGTCCCTTCACAGTGGTACTCAGAGCAGTGTTTGGCTGAATGTCAGGGAACAGGAATCTTGAGGGACTGTCATCTTCTACACAGCCCCTGTGCTCTTGAGCTCCATATAAATGGAATCACGCAATAAGTGTCTTCCTCACATCTTCCGTGTCTCTCCTCATTTGCTCAGAATAAGGTCTCTGGGATTCATCTGTGTTGCAGTGTGCATCAGTAAGTAGTTTGCTTCTTTTTACCATTGAGTACTATCTACTGTTGGATGCACTGCAGTGAATTCATCTATTCACTTGCTGAGGGATATTCACACTGCTTCTAGGTTTGTGTGATTGTAAGTAAAGCTGCTGTGAACATTTCAGTGAAAGTCTTCTTGTGGACATATGTTTTCATTTTTTTTAAAGTAAATATCCAAGAGTAGAATTGCTGGGTCAAATGCTTAAATGTATTTTTAATTTTGTAAGAAGCCACCAAACTGTTTCCCACCGCGGTTTTATTATTTTGCCTTTGTAACATTTGAAACTTCTATTTTTCCACATCTTTCTAATGCTTGGTATTGTCAGCATTCTTAATTTTTTTTTTGGTGGGTGTGCAGTGATATCACATTGTGGTTCTAATTTCTATTTGCCTGATGACTAATATGAAATTTTTTCTCATGTGCTTACTGGTAATTTATGTATCTTCTTCTTCTTTTCTGTTTTTAAGTCTTTGCTCACTTTTTTATTGCTTGTAATTTTATAATTAACTTGTGGTTGTAATTTTTTCATTCTAGATACAAGTACTCTATCAGATACATGTTTTATGAATATTATTTCCCAGTTTGTGGTTTGCCTATTTATTTAATTTAATGTTATTCATTTTTAAGACATAGTTTTGCTCTGTTGCCCAGGCTGGAGTGTAGTGGCATTATCTTGGCTCACTGCAACCTCTGCTTCCTGGGCTCAAGCAATCCTCCTGTCTCAGTCTCCCAAGTAGCTGGCATGTGCTATAATACTCAATAATATTTGTATTTTTTGGGTAGAGACAGGGTTTTGTCATGTGGCCCAGGCTGATCTCAAACTCCCGAGCTCAAGCAATCTGCCAGCTTTGGCCTCCCAGAGTGCTGGGATTACAGGTGTGAGCCATCATGCCCCAGCCTATTTATTTTAAGTGTCTTTTGATGAACCGAAATTTTTTGTTTTGGTAAAATTCAATTCATCATTTGTTTTCCTTTTCATAGTCCTTTTCTGGCCTCTCTAAAACATGTCTGCCAACTCCAAGTTCCTGAGGATATTCCCTCCATGCCTTCTTCTAGAAGCTTTCTAGGTTTTATTTTTACATTTAGGCCTACAACCTACCTTGAAGTAATTTGTATGTATGGTAGGAAGCAGAGCGTCAAGGTTCTTTTTTTTAACATACCATTTTACAGCTGTTTCAGCACCTTTGTTGAAAAGACTTTCCTTTCTTTCCCTTGCCCTCAGTGCAGGCCTCTCTCTGGACTCCATCCTGCTCTGGGATACACAGTCTGTGTGTATGCTCACATCGCCTGATCACCTTGGCTGGATGTCAGGCCCTGCAAGCCCTGCAGTTCTCCTCTGCAGGAATGTCTTCCCCTAGGTCCTCAGTTTAACCCCAGCCAGCTTCCAGCAGTGCCCCCACCCTGCCCAGCCTTCTTTATTTTGGAGAAACTGAATGACTTTTGTTTTACATTTTTCCCTGGTTGATGTCTGCAAAGTAGAAAGCAGTGGGCAAGGCCAGAGGCACGGAGCCTGGGCTGTGGACCCCCATAGAGGGGCTGCTGGGCTTCTGAGGGGAGCCAGCAGGATTCCTGATGATGGGTTGTGGCTGTGAGTAAAAGCAGTGGACACTTTCCAGCTTTCAGTCAGGAAGAGCAGCGTGTTTCCAGCCTCCATGGCCAGGGCTGAGATGGGCTGAGAGGTCTCGGAGGTTTATGTGACAGCCAAGGAAGCCTGGTCCAGGAGAGCCTGGGAGTTCTGTGGTGGTGACGCTGACCCTAGGGCAGAGGAGGCTCAGGGTCTCTGCTTGGAGTCAGCCAGGGCAGTTCCACCTATTTGACATGTGCTCATGCCCTAAAATTTCACTTGAAAATTATATTCAGCTGCTTCACAAAAATACTTGCAAATAGCTGCTAGAGCAGCATTTTTACGTAAAGTGCAATGAGTTAGTAACTGGCTCATGCATACGGCCAGAGAGAAGTGGGTCAGAGGACAACAACAACCTGTCACTTCCACTCAGGAGCCCAGGGGAGGACTTCCAGGACAGGGTCAGGCGTGAAGCTCAACAAGATGGGCAAGTGTGCTCAGGGCCTGTGGCAAAACTATGCCCTTCACCTCTGTGCTCTGGGGTCCAGGCTGACTGTTGGACTGGAAAGGAGGTCCTGCCTGAGACTCTGGGTCTACGTGAGCCATCAGGGAGCCAGAAGCTTCTGCAAGCAAGAGGTGTGATGAGCAGAGCAGCCAGGGAGGTGCCGGATGGAACAAAGTCCCTGTTCTGGGTGAAGTGTAGCTAGGATGCATGGCCAAGCCAGGACAAAGTAGGGCCTTTCACAGCTGTCTGTTTCTTTGCTTTTGATTTTAGTTTGCTTTTGATGAGAGAATTTGCATTTTGGGTGGGAGTTAGAACTTTCTCTGTGCTGTGAGGAATGGGTGCGTGTGGGTGTGCAGGGGGAATGGGTGGTAGACATGTTGTGTGGCAGGTGTGTGTTGGGTTGTGTGTGCACAGCCTGAGGCCTTCCATCATTCTGGCTCCCTCTATCACAGCCACAGACATCAAGGACCCTGCATCAGAGGAATGTGGGGGATGCTCTGGACACACAAGGGTGCGCTGGGGACAGCAGCCACACATCCGGTCACATGGGGCCACTGGCGTTTGGGACCTGAGTTGCTCTCCTCTGAAACATGACCCTGGGCCCTCTGGGGTAGGTGGATGGCTGATTCTCCTTGGTGGCCTCTGCACCTGCATCCTAACTGGGTGGGGCAGGGGGTGGCTTCAACTAACAGCATGGAAACTGCCCTGGCTATGAGGGGCTTCCTATTGGGCAAAGCCATTAGGGGGCAACTCTGTGCTCACTTTCCATTATGGCTTGCAATCAGGGAACAAATTGATTAAAGCAGAGAACAATCAGTTATTTTTTCAGACTTATTTTCTTAAATGGCTTAATATATGCCTCAGGCCACACATACTGTTAGTTACGTAAGCAGTTCCAGTGACTGCAACCCTGTGACATCGCTACAGTGCTACATGCAGGAGCTGGCCTCTCTGCTCCTGAGCAGGCCCTGCTCTTTCCACACCCTCTCTCCAGCCACTGGGGAGACTATGCCACACTGCTTGCAGACAGGGAGTGACAAAGGACAGAGCTCCCATTCTTATCAGTGAACCACGTCTGCTGGAGCCTGGGGGAATCACAAATGCCAGCATCAACAGGTCTGTCTGTATACTCTTAGGAGTCCCATTTCCATTTTAGAATAACATTATTAAAAATAAACCTCATTCACCTTAACCAAAATTAAACAGCCAGATTACCTTCAACCAATATCTCTGGTTTGGATCCAGTGACCTGCACGTGGCCTCACATCCCCATCAGAGTTGCTCTTTGGGTGCAGTGTTTGGCCCAGTGTAAATGGGGAAGGACCAATATTTCACACAAACCACTCTTGCTAAATATGCAGGGTTGTTGTGAAACTTTAACTATTTTACCATCTTCCTGTGCAAAGGTCTGGCAGGTATGCTTTAGCCTCAGGGAGGGAGAGACAAAGTGGTGCAGAGCTGAGGCAAGTTTCGGAGGTCTCCGTTACGAACACGCATGCGACTGTGCACCAAGGTAGAGAGCGGGAAAAATGCTACATTCCCAACATGGGAGTCACTTCTTAGTCCTGGCGGCATTTGGAGTTGTTTAAATTAAATTAGTCAGAAAGTAGATGAATAACAAAGTTATGTGAATTTTCTAGTCTGACTATTAAAATGTAAACAATGGCAGATCATCTGTGTTCATGACATTGAAAAAATTCCTTTACTGCAAATGTGTATGAAGTCAGACAGTAGTGGAATTACACATCCTCCACCAAGTTCATCTGCATAAACTGTAACACTACAAAACTGATGTCAACATCTGTCACATTAACTGTCTAAGGCATGACTTCTGTTTTGGAAGTCAGCAGCCCTTTATTTAATTGGCAAAAACAGATGCCCTCTGGACATTAAATGGGTAATACTTACAAATACTTTTTTCGATGTGTGAGTTTAGTAATAATATTTTATTTCAAAATTAGTTATAACATGCTGACATTATATATCATATAAATCAGTTTTGAATTATTTGATAAAATTTTCATACATAAAACTACTACCGTTTGCTTATTCCAGCATTGAACTAAGTGTTTATCAGTGATAGCACAGTAAATAAATTCAGACTGCCCCGGGAAGTTTTGCTCCTGGAAATGGTGGAGAAGATTGTTTTACACCAATACTGACATTGGAATAACTAGGAAACATGGCAAAATATAAGAAAGATAACTGCTGGATGACAGAGAGTACAGAGGCAGTGAGGAATCTGAGGCTATGAAGTGGGAGAGGATTGGAGACGAGAGACAAATGAGCATTTGCAGTCACTTTCCCCATTGGGAACACTGCCAAGTGACAAAGGCAGTGGCTGAGAGGCTGAGAAGCTGAACAGACCTTTCAGCAAGTCTTACAGATCTGGGCAGACGGAAATGAAAATTCGGGGCCCTCAATGAAAAACAAACCTCAGGCAACACCCCAGGCTTGTGGCTGGGAATGCGAAGGGCTATACCCCAAGAGTCGGAGAAAACTAAAATTAAAGCAGCCGTAGCAGGGAATTAAGTCAGTTTCAAATTACTTAAATACGTGGTTGCCTTAACGTGGTCTTAGACTATTAATGTCCCCACCCCAGTTGCCTAAAATAAGCAAACTTCACTTTCTCAGGAAAAAAAAAAATCACACATAGCCTAAAATTATGCCTCAAAACCTTAATATGTAATATCCAAGACTCAATTAAATTGACTAGCGGTCACATAAGATCAAAACGGAGCTGAGAAGTTCCTACTGCCTAGTGACAGTGATGCTGTCATAATGTTCTGGTGCAATGCATTACCTTTTCTATATTTATATAGGATTGCATTCACAAATACTTAGTATTGTGTTACAATTACCACAGCATTGAGTGCAGTAGCATGCTGTGTGTCAGGTCTCCATTTGCAAGCCTGGAGGCTGAAAGTCTGAAGTCCTGCTTGCCTTGGCTGATGTCTCTCACTCCCCACCTGCATTCACCATTGTCCCTGATCGCCCAGCAGAGCTTCCCCAGACAAGCCCTTCACCCAACCCTGCCATCTTAACTGTTCTTATGATCATGTGAACACCTCTCGCCCATCCTGCCACCTCACCCCACCCACCATCGTAACTGAACTTGTGGTCATGTATACTCCTTGCCCGACCCCCCACCACTGTAACTGATCTTACTCTGCGACACTCCCACCCCCAAAAAACTACCCCAACCTATAAAGCCAATTCCTACCTTACCTGCTTCGCCTGTCCTTTCTCAGGTTTGGCCTGCTTGCACCCAAGCAAGAAATAAAACAGCCTTGTTGCTCACACAAAGCCTGTCTGGAAGATCTCTTTATTAAATGCATTTAATATTCAGTACTACTGGACGCAACAACACTATTGTGCAGCTTTGTAGCCTAGGAACAATAGGTTATACCATACAGCGTAGGTGTGTAATAGGCTATGCCATCTAGGTTTGTGTAAATGTACTCTGTGATTGCACAATGGGGAAGTTGCCTAACAATGCATTTCTTAGAATGTGTCTCCATCATTAAGTGATGCATGACTGGAGTCTAAAATAATTATATTTAATATGTAGATGTTAAAGAATTTTGGCATGGAATTGAGAAACATAAAAATAAGTCCAGTCTAGAACTGAAAAATAGACAAACTAAAAATAAGAACTCAGTGCATATGGTTAAGAGCTGACTGGGCAATCAAGAGAGAATAAATAAAGTGAGAGATAAGTCCACAAGAAATATGCAGTTTGAAGCAGACTTACAGACATGCAGATACACAGGCACCCAGTGGGAGGCAGTGGGGGATAAAAGCACAAGGTCATACGCATAAGCATGGAAAAGGGGCCTAAGTTTCAACACACATGCACAGAAGCACCTCAATTTACTATGGAGTTAGGGCCCAACGAACGCATCCTAAGTCAAAAATACTGTGAGTTCAAAATTCACTTAATAGCCCAATAAACCCATTATAAAGTAGAAAAATTGAAAGTCGAACTGTCATAAGTCAATGACCGGCTGCAATTGAGTCCCAGAAAGGAAGAATAGACAGGATGGCACAGAAGTGATATTTTAAAAGGGAGTGAGGTTCATCGTGGTGGACAGGAGGCAGGACTAGATTGTAGCTTCAGCTCGGATGAATAGAGCAGTGTGCGGAGGCTCGCATCTGAATTTTAGCTCCAGAATGGCTGCAGGAATACACCAGGAATCCCCACAGGACCCACAGGCCCTCTCAAAGAAGCAGACTGCTCCTGCACGACCTGGGAGACACCCCAAATACTGTGAGGGTCCAAACTGCAGAAGGGGGAAAGGGAGATCCTCTGCCCCCGAATACACACCCACACAGGGGAAAGTGAAGGTCTACTTTGTGAAAGAAGTTTTTGACCTTACCTGGAGCTGAGTCAACCTGGAGAGCTGAGCGAAATACAGGGTTAGAGGAAGCAGCGGGAGAGGCCCTGGGAGCTCCCTGGACCCCCATGCAGGCCATTCCTGCTTGGCACCACAGGGATTGAGGGGGCAGTCTCACAGGCACAAGGAAAAGGAAGTCTACAGCTGAACTTTGTAATAATTTGAAGTGGGCAAGAGCCTCCTGGCCAGAACTCAGGGGAGGGTGCAAATCTGGCATGCAGACTCCACAGGATGAGGAGGAACTAAATCCTTTTTTTTTTTTGCAATTAGGAGGTGGGTAGCCTGGGGCAAGTTCTCAGCTCTGCTTGCCCGCTGCAAACTCGGTGCTGTTAGCAGAAACACGGTGGCAGTGAGACCAGCCCTTCAGATTGTGTGGGAGCTGGGTGAGGCCTGTAACTGCCAGATTTCCCCAACTTCCCTGAAAGCCAGCATGACTCAGCAGATGCAGCATAATCCCCCCAGGAAGACAACTCCATTGACCTGGGAACTTCACCCCCACTCCCCATAGCAGCCTCAACAAGACTGACCAAGGAGGGTCTGAGCTCAGACACGCCTAGTCCTGCCCCCAGTTGATGGTCCTTCCCTACCTACCCTGGTAGCTGAAGACAAAGGGCATATACTCTTGGGAGTTCTAGGGTCTCACCCACCGCCAGTTCCTCTCAATACTTACACAGCTGGTGTCCTCTGGCAAGTGCCACATCCCGGCAGGAGGCCAACCAGCACAAAAACAGAACATTAAACTACCAAAGCTAAGAATGCTCACAGAGGCCATTTCAAATACTCACTGCCATGTCCACTGGAACAGGTGCTGGTATCCATGGCTGAGAGACCCATACATGGTTGAGGACATCACAGGACTTTGTACAGACAACCCCCAGTACCAGCCTGGAGCCAAGCAGACTTGCTGGGTGGCTGGATCCAGAAGAGAAATAACTATCACTGCAGCTCAGTTCACAGGAAAGGGGGAGAGTACTACATCACGGGAACACCCTGTGGGACCAAAGAATCTGAACAGCCTTCAGTTCTATAACAGAGCCTACCCAAAGGAGAAGGAACCAGAAAATCAACCCTGGTAATCTGACAAAACAGGGCTCTTTAACACCTCCAAAATATCACACTAGTTGACTAGCAATGGATCCAAACCAAGAAGAAATCCCTGATAAAAAGAATTCAGGAGGTTAGTTATTAAGGTAATCAGGGACACACCAGAGAAAGGTGAAGCCTAATGCAAGGAAATCCAAAAATGATACAAGAAATGAAGGGAGAAATATTCAAGGAAATAGACAGCATAAAGAAAAAACTACCAAAACATCAGGAAACACTGGACACACTTACAGAAATAAAAATGCGTTGGAAAGTCTCAGAAATAGAATTGAACAAGTAGAAGAAAGAAATTCAGAGGTTGAAGACAAGGTCTTTGAATTAACCCCATCTGACAAAGACAGAGAGAAAAGAATAAGAAAATATGAACAAAACCTCCAAGAAGGCTGGGACTACATTAAATGACCAAACTTAAGAATAACTGGTGTTTCTGAGGAAGAAGAGAAATCTAAAAGTTTGGAAAACATATTTGGGGGAATAATAGAGAAAAACTTCTCAGCCTCGCTAGAGACCTAGACATCTAAGCACAAGAAGCACAAAGAACACCTGGGAAATTCATTGCAAAAAAGATCATCACCTGGGCACACTGTCATCAGGTTATCTAAAGGTAAGATGAAGGAAAGAATCTTAAGAGCTGTGAGACAAAAGCACCTGGTAATCTACAAAGGAAAACCTACCAGATTAACCGCAGATTTCTCAGCAGAAACCCTGTAAGCTAGAAGGGATTGGGGCCCTATCATCAGCTTCCTCAAACAAAACAACTATCAGCCAAGAATTTTGTAGCCTGCCAAACTAAGCATCATATATAAAGGAAAGATACAGTATTATTCAGACAAACAAATGCTGAGAGAATTTGCCATTACTAAGCCAGCACAAAAAGAACTGCTAAAAAGACCTCTAAATCTTGAAATAAATCCTGGAAACATATCAAAACGAATCTCTTTAAAGCATAAATCACACAGGACCTACAAAACAAAAATTCGAGTTAAAAAGCAAAAACAAAAAAACCAAGGTACACAGGCAACAAACGGCTTAATGGATGCAATGGCACCTCACATCCCAATACTAACATTGAGCATAAATGGCCTAAATGCTCCACTTAAAAGATACAGAACTGCAGAATAGATAAGAATTCAACAACCAACTATCTGCTGTCTTCAAGAGACTCACCTGACACACAAGGACTCACATAAACTTAAAAGGGGTGGAGAAAGGCATTTCACGCAATTAGGCACCAAAAGTGAGCAGGAGTAGCTATTCTTCTATCAGACAAAACAAACTTTAAGGCAACAACAGTTAAAAGAGACAGAGGGACATTATATATAGTGCTAAAAAGCCTTGTCCAACAGGAAAATATCACAATCCTAAACATATATGCACCTAACACTGGAGCTCCCAAATTTATACAATTACTAATAGACCTAAGAAATGAGAGAGACAGCAACACAGTAATAGTGGGGGACTTCAATACTCCACTTACAGCACTACACAGGTCATTGAGACAGAAGGTCAACAAAGAAACAATAGATTTAAACTATACCTGGAACAAATGGACTTAACAGATATATAAAGAACATTTCATCCAACAGCTGCAGAATACACAGTCTATTCAACAGTGCATGAAACTTTTTCCAGGAGAGACCATATGATAGGCCACAAAACAAGCCTCAATACATTTAAGAAAAATGAAATTATATTAAGCACTCTCTCAGACCACAGTAGAATCAAACTGGAAATCAACTCCGAAAGGAACATTCAAAACCATGCAAATACATAAGAAATTAAATAACCTGCTCCTGAATGATCATTGGGTCAAAAACGAAGTCAAGATGGAAATTAAAAAATTCTTCACACTGAATGACAATAATGACACAACCTATTGAAACCGCTGGGACACAGCCAAGGTGGTGCTACGAGGAAAGTTCATAGCCCTAAACACCTACATCAAAGAGACTGAAAGGGCACAAACTGACATTCCAAGGTCACATCTCGAGGAACTAGAGAAACAAGAAAACCCAAACCCAAGCCCAGCCGAAGAAGGACATAACCAAAATCAGAGCAGAACTAATGAAATTGAAACAAAAAAAAAATTACAGAAGATAAATAAAACAAAAAGCTTGTTCTTTAAAAGATAAATAAAATTGATAGATCATTAGCAATATTAACCAAGGAAAGAAGAGAGAAAATCCAAATAACCTCATTAAGAAACAAAACGGGAGATATACAGAAATACAAATGATCATTACATTATAAACTAGAAAACCTAGAAGAGATGGATACATTCCTGGAAAAATACAACTTTCCTAGCTTAAATCAGGAAGAATTAGATACCTTGAACAGACCAATAACAAACAGCAAGATTGAAATGGTAATTTAAAAATTACCAACAAAAAAAAGTCCAGGATCAGACGGATTCCCAGCAGAATTCCACCAGACATTCCAAGAAGAATTGGTACCAATACTTTTGACACTATTTTGCAAGATAGAGAAAGAGGGAGCCCTCCCTAATTCATTCCATGAAGACAATATCACCCTAATACCAAAACCAAGAAAGGACATCACCAAAAAAGAAAACTATAAACCAATATTCTTGCTGAATATAGATGCTAAAATCCTTAACAAAATACTAGCTAACTGAATCCAACAACATATCAAAAAGATAATCCACCATGATCAAGTGGGTTTCATACCAGGGATGCAGGGATGGTTTAACATATGCACATCAATACATGTGATACACCACATCAACAGAACTTAAAACCAAAATCATGTGATCATCTCAATAGATGCAGAAAAAGCATTTGACAAAATCCAGCATCCGTTAAGTTTAAAACTCTCAGCAAAATCGGCCTGCAAGGGACATACCTCAATGTAATAAAAGCCATCTATGACAAACCCACAGCCAACCTAATACTGAACGGGAGAAGTTGAAAGCGTTCTCTATGAGAACCGGAACAAGACAAGGATGCCCACTCTCACCACTCCTCTTCACACGGTACTGGAAGTCCCAGCCAGAGCAATCAGACAAGACAAAGTAATAAAGGGCACCCAAATCGGTAAAGAGGACGTCAAACCGTCACTGTCGGCTGATGATATTACTGTTTACCTCAAAAACCCTGAAGACTCCTCCAGAAAGCTCCTAGAACTGATTAAAGAATTCAGGCAAGTTTCTGGGTACAAGATTAATGTACACAAATTGGTAGCTCTTCTATACACAACAGCAACCAAGCAGAGAATAAAATCAAGAACTCAACCCCTTTTATAAGAGCTGGAAAAAATAATAAAATCAAGCACTGAGGAATATATATGGAATACTACTCAGTATGTGATGGAATACTACTCGGTCATAAAAAGGAATGAATTAAGGGCATTCACAATGACCTAGATGAGACTGGAGACTATCATTCTAAGTGAAGTAACTCAGGAATGGAAAACAAACATCCTATGTTCTCACTGATTTGTAGGAGCTAAGCTATGAGGATAAAAGACATAGGATGGCACAATGGACTTTGGGAACTTGGGGGAAAACTGAAGGGGGGGATAAAAGGACTAAAAAAGGGGTGCAGTGTATTACTGCTCAGGCGTTGGGTGCACCAAAATCTCACAAATCGCCGCTAAACAACTTATTCGTATAACCAAATGCCACCTGTTCCCCAAAAACGTATGGAAAATAAAGAAAAATAAGATAATGATTGACAATTTTCTAAATTAATGAAAGATATCAAGCCACAGATTCAGAAGTGGTATGAACCCCAAGGAGCATCAGTATGAGAAAAGTACAAGTTTACATGTTATAATAAAGCTGCTGAAAACCTATGACAAGGGAAAATATTCTAGAAACAGGATAGGAAAAAAGACTACCTCAACTTTTAAATAGAAATAATAAAAGCTAGAATAATATGGAATATCTTCAGAGTGCAAAAATAAATACATACATGCCAGCCTATAGTCCTGTATCTTGTAAAATTCTTCTTTAAAAGCAGATGCAAAAGAAAAAAAATTTCAGACACTTAACATTAGGGGAGCACACTGCAGAGAATACTAAAAGGGTGTTCTTTAGGTAGAAGGAAATAATCTCAGATTGAAGAGAATACTAAAAGGGTGTTCTTTAGGTAGAAGGAAATAATCTCAGATTGAAGAGAATACTGAAAGGGTGTTCTTTAGGTAGAAGGAAATAATCTCAGATTGAAGAGAATACTAAAAGGGTGTTCTTTAGGTAGAAGGAAATAATCTCAGATTGAAGAGAATACTAAAAGGGTGTTCTTTAGGTAGAAGGAAATAATCTCAGATTGAAGAGAATACTAAAAGGGTGTTCTTTAGGTAGAAGGAAATAATCTCAGATTGAAGAGAATACTAAAAGGGTGTTCTTTAGGTAGAAGGGAATAATCTCAGATTGAAGAGAATACTAAAAGGGTGTTCTTTAGGTAGAAGGAAATAATCTCAGATTGAAGAGAATACTAAAAGGGTGTTCTTTAGGTAGAAGGAAATAATCTCAGATTGAAGAGAATACTAAAAGGGTGTTCTTTAGGTAGAAGGAAATAATCTCAGATTGAAGAGAATACTAAAAGAGTGTTCTTTAGGTAGAAGGAAATAATCTCAGATTGAAGAGAATACTAAAAGGGTGTTCTTTAGGTAGAAGGAAATAATCTCAGATTGAAGAGAATACTAAAAGGGTGTTCTTTAGGTAGAAGGAAATAATCTCAGATTGAAGCTCAGAGCTGCAGGAAAAATATAAAGAACAACGGAAAATCATTCCAGCCTACGTGGGTATTGACCCTATAGAGAATAGCATTTCCCTGCGGAATTTGAGAGAGAATCAAATTATGGGACAACATTAATATACAAGGCAAGAAAGGATAAATGGAGCTCAGAAGTTCTAAGTGTCTTGAATTGTCCAAAGTGTGGTGCAAGTACTATTTCAAGGGAAACGCTACAGTCAAGGATGTATATTGTAACCTCTATTATAACTACCAAAAGAACAGTAAAATAATGCAGCAGGAAGATGCTAATAGAACAGAAAATTAATAAATACTTTGATTTATACAAAATAAGGCAAGAGAGATGAAAAGGAAACGAAAGGGAAAAGAAAAGCAAATAATGAGATTTTAGATCTTTAACCAACCAGACCAGTTATCGCAGCCAATGTAGGTAAACTAAAATGCTTCAAGTAAAAAACATGATCAGACTGGATTTTAAAAACCTTAATTTTACATCGTTTACATCTGAATTGCAAACTGTCACAAAGGTTGAAGGAGAATTATTTAAAAAATATAGCATGCAAACACTAATCAAAAAAGCTAATGTAGAAACACCAATGTCAGATAAGTTGACACTGATGAAAATAAAACTTTAATATAGATAGAAAAAAGTTTATAATGATAAAATATCAGTCCAACAGGAAATTACGACGAGACTAAATATTCTTGTTTGTTGTTGTTGTTGCCCAGGCTGGAGTGCGGTGGTGCACTCTCAGCTCACTGCAACCTCCGCCTCCTGGGTTCACGTGATTCTCCTGCCTCAGCCTCCTGAGTAGCTGGAACTACAGGTGTGCGCTACCACGCCCAGCTAATTTTTGTATTTTTAGTAGAGATGGGGTTTCACCATGTTGACCAGGATGTCTCAATCTCTCAACCTCATGATTTGCCTGCCTCAGCCTTCCAAAGGGCTGGGATTACAGACATGACTCACTGTGCTCAGCTGACTAAATATTCTTTTTTTTTTTTTTTTTTTTTTTATCTTTAAGCCCAGATACTTCCTCACGAAGATGTTTATTTTAGGTCTTGATTTCTCTAAAAGATATCTTTGCTGCTTTGATGTTCTTTTCTTTTTTTTTTTTCTAGGAGCTGAGAGAAAGAGAGGATATAGAGGGTCTTTTTTTTGAAAGGAAAAGAAAGAAAGAAGAAGAGGGAGAGAGAACAGAAATATTGCTTTATTCTATAAATGGCTATTAATAATGGCCGATCATTATTTTATGTATTTAAAATGGAGAATGCATATTTTATTTATCTAAAGTGGAGAATTTGCTTATTAAATTTACTTATTACTGATCTGAGTTCAGATTCTGGATATCATTATTAATTTTCTGTTTCATTGAGTCTGAATCTCTTTATGGGTCTTATGTATCTGGGTGTTAGAATGCATTGATCCTTATACCACTCTATCTTTGTTGCTTTGCTGACTAAATATTCTTAATCTCAAATTATATAAAGGAAAAATAGACAGAAAATAAAAGAGAAATATACAAGTCCACAATCAAAGTTGGAGGTTTTAACAAAGTGCTTTCGATAGCTGATAGAACAAGCAGACAAAAATAATCAGTATGGATTTAAATCACATGAAAAAAATGATCCAATTAACATATAATCACTGCACCAAGAATCACAAAACCCACTTTTTGTTTCTTTGTGAACATGAAATGTTTGACAAAACTGATCATATGCTAGGCCATAAAGCAAGTCCCAAATTTCAAAAGGCTGAAATCATTCAGAACCTCTTCTCTGACCAACTGGCAGAGGACAGGGAACTGTAGGGGACTAGCTGTGCCATCGTGCCCAGGTGACTTTCCAGGTACCAACAACCCCACAGGCACAGGCTTGAACTGCAGTCTGAGTCTTGGCAGAATGCCTTGGGATCCTCCCATCACAGGGACAGACTGGAGGTCTGTCAGGCACTGCTCTGAGGATGCCTCGCCCTCACCTTGCTCTCTCCCCTGCAAAGCAGTCATGAGACAGCTCCACACGGCCTCACTGTTCTGAGGAAGTATGGCCTTTCTTCTCCCACCCCCTCAGGATAGTAGACATTAGTGAAAATCAAACTGTAGTAAAGATGTAAAACCTCGTAGCCGCAGCACAGAACAGGCTCCTCAGCAATGCGGTCTTGCACAGTCCATGCAGCAGGCTGTCCCTTTGTGTCAGTGTCCTGCTCTCCGGCATGTGGAACGAGGACCTGGGAGCTGGCACCTGGCCTACTCTCGCCTTCACTGTCTACGTAAGTAATAAACTCTCTGCATCTAAAAGTGGCCTGTCACATCCTTACTGGTTGAATCAGACAGCCCTTGTCCTTGCCTTGTCTTGTGTGTGTGCTTGACAGAAATCAATAACAAAAGAAGAAGTGGAAAATCCTTATACCCTGAGGAATTAACTGGAAGTGTATAACCACTTATATATATGTGAAAAGAAGAGGCTGGGCCTCAATAATCTAAGTTGGGGGTTTGCAAATTATGACCCATGGGCCAGTTCCATTCTGCCCCTATTTTATACAATGCATAAACTAAGAATAGCTTTTACATTTAAAAAAATTTATTTATTTATTTATTTATTTGAGGCAGTCTCTCTCTGTCACCCAAGTTGCAGTGCAGTGGTGTGATCTTGGCTCAATGAAGCCACCACCTCCCAGGCTCAAGTGATTCTCCTGCCTCAGCCTCCCAAGTAGCTGGCATTATAGACATGCACTACCACACCCAACTAATTTTTGTATTTTTAGTAGAGATGGGGTTTCACCATGTTGGCCAGGCTGGTCTTGAACTCCTGACCTCAGGTGATCTGCCTAACTCAGCCTCCCAAAGTGCTGGGATTACAGGTGTGAAGCACCACACCTGGCCAGCTTTTACATTTTAAGTTTAGAAGAAAGCATATGTGACACAGAAAGCATGTGCAGCTTGCAAAGCCCAAAGTACTTACTATCTGCCCTGTCATGGAAAAAAGTTTGCCAATCCCCGATCTAAGTATCCATCTCTAACAGTTTTAAGAAAGAGCAAATTTAACCAACAAATAAAGAAGGAAAAAAAAAGGAAACAGAAAGACCAAGAAAAAACTTACAAATGCTGAGAGGACAGATATACAACCAAATATATCAAACATTTATGATGATAACATCAGATTTTGGTGAAATAGACCGGAAACGATAAGAAGAATCAACAAAGCCAAAAGATGGTTCTTCGGAAAGACTCAGAATAAGTCTTATCTTATTCTGCATTTATATCCATGTGTCTATGTGTAAAAGAAGGCAGACACACAGGAATATATGCTGCACATTTCCATGTATACAAAGCTTACGCACAGGAAAGACTAACCCAAGGTGTTACGAGAAAAGAAAACAAGACCAAGGCCATGGCTGTAGTTCAGTTACCTTTGGGGAGAAAAAGGGTGTAGTGAAGGGAAGAGGGAAGGAGAGAGATTTCTGGCCGCTGATAGTCATTGCTTAATTTGATGACAATGATATTTGCACTAATGCTACACTTCATGAGAATTCATTAAGTTGTACAGTTATGTTGTAATTTCTAGTATGGATGTATGCAAACTTCAATAAGAAACTTTGAAATACTTTGACTTTGTCTTGTTGGATTTGCTTTGTAATAAGTTTGGCAGTATCACATGTAAGGTGGCTACTTGGAATCTATTTGATGTTAAAAAGATGTTAATTTATAACAAAATGTAAACAAGCAGGAACTAAGCACATGCAGTTTTATACATTTACACCTTTCAGATTGGTCTGACCATTATGAGCCAGTCTTCGTACAAATTTAACATGAAATTAAAACCAGTGTTAAAACCAGTGGTGCTTACTCTTAGAGGCCTGATTATAATCAGCAAAATTATTCACGCATGAAGAAGAGGGACGTATGCTAAAAGCTGCAAGATTGCAATGTAAGCATTAACACTTCACAACAAACCATGGAGAATACTATCCAAGGAATCACCATGACTAGTTAGGCAGAGGACACATAGAAACAGAAGGAATAAAACTTCCCAAATATTGGGAAATAAAAGGAAAACAATGATAAAGATGGCTTTTTCCAAGGGCTTTTCAGTAGTGTACTAGGTTGGCCCCAGAGGGACTTTGGGCACATCTGGTCCTCAAAAGTAAAATCAGAGAAAATGACCATGGACGAAGGGCATAAACTTGCATTTTGTATGGAAACATTCATAACTGTCCTCTGTTCAGGCCCTATTACGTTCCATTTTAGTGCTGCAGATAACCGATTTCATTCAATCATACCACCATTTTATAACTGCAGAAACTAAGGCTTGGCAAGCTAAACTACTTGGTTCAGTGAGCCCAGGAGGCCAGAGAATGGTGATAAGTGAAACTCAGGCTGTCCTAGCTGGCTTCAGCAAACTTCACAGAAACACACGGGCTGCCTGCTGCTCTTATGGACGCTGATTACAATCTGCCTCCCTGAGCGGCTCCTTCTACCTTCTCCCCGTGGGGTGGCTGGCCTCCAAGATGGCACCCAAGGCTCCGACTGTGTAGCTCCCTCCCCTTTATACTAGGGTTAGTCTCTATAACCGATGGATTATAGCCTATGTGATGTGATGTCAATTCCAAGACTACTCCATGACAGATTGTGGCTTCCACTGTAAGCTGTCTCTTTCTCTCTCATCAGTCGCTCTGGGGGGAGTCAACTGATGCCTTATGAGGTTGCCCAGGTAGTCAAAAAAGAGGCAGTTGTGCTGACACTCTGAGGTCTCCTGGTGGCTGCCAGTGAAGAACTGAGGCCACTAGCAGCCCTGTGAGGGGGCCTGGAGGAAGGTCCAGCAGCCCCAGTTGGACTGCCACCTCAAGAAGGACCCTGAGCCAGTCATGCCACCCTTGGATTCCTGATCCTTGGAAATGGTGTAAAAAATATATGATGGTTGTCTTAGGCTGCTAAGTTCTGGGATGATTTTGCATGTGGCAATAGATAACTAGTACACCATAATATCAGACGTTGACTAAACATTCCTGATTTAAAAAAAACAAGAACTGCGATGGAATGACATACAAATGCACCAGAACGGCTAAAGTTAAAAGACTGACAACATTAAACGTCTGAGATGATGGAGCAAACAGGACTCTCGTATGTTGTTACGGTGGTATATAAAGCAACATAAACACAATTTAAAAGGTCTAGCAGTTTCTGAAAAACTAAACATACATCTGTCTATGATCTGGCTACATCTACCTGGGATCCAGATAATTCACTCCTAGGTGTTCACCCAAGAAAAACAAAGCCACCTCTCCATAAAAGAGCTTGTATAGGAATGTTTATAGCAGCTTTACTGATAATAGCCAAACCTAGTAACCGCCCAGATGCGCATCAAATAGTGATGGATTAACAACAACAACAACTGTGGTATAACCACATAATGAAACACTACTTCCACACTTCATTCTTTCTTCAACAGAAATGAACTGGGCCAGGCGCAGTGGCTCAAGCCTGTAATCTCAGCACTTTGGGAGGCCGAGGCCGGTGGATCACGAGGTCAAGAGATCGAGACCGTCCTGGTCAACATGGTGAAACCCTGTCTCTGCTAAAAATACAAAAAATTAGCTGGGCATGGTGGTGTGCCCCTGTAATCCCAGCTACTTGGGAGGCTGAGGCAGGAGAACTGCCTGAACCCAGGAGGCAGAGGTTGCAGTGAGCCGAGATCGTGCCATTGCATTCCAGCCTGGGTAACAAGAGCAAAACTCCATGTCAAAAAAAAAAAAAAGAAAAGAAAAAAGAAATGAACTGCTAATACACATGACATAGAGGAATTTCTGAACTGTGCTTGGTGGGAAAACCAGACACAAAACAGTGCACATTGTACATTTTCACAGCTCCTGGTATTTCATGTTTTGTTGAGTGGCCTCCTCTGTGTCTCACTCAATCAACACTCTTGAACCTAACTTCCTTCCAAATTCAGAGCTATCCTAGAGAGTGACTGTCTTGGTAGACTAAATAAATAAATACACTGGATACAGACAAGAGACTCAAGGGTATCTGCCAGTGTAAACAAGTTTCCCGTGAGAGAGACCTGGGCACAGGTCAGACACAGGGACTCTGCCATCCACCAGGATAAAGAAGTAACCCCTGAAGGCACATCCTAAACATGCACAACCACCTCCCCTCCAGCCCTGTCAGGGCAGGGCTGGAATTCACAGACACTCTCCAGAGAGACAGAGAGGCCTCAAAAGCAAATTAGAAAGAGAAAAATGCAACACCCTCTCTCTGCCACTGCCGACAAAACCAGTCTACGCACTTTCTGCACAGCACACAAACCAGCCGAGAGCTCGCGGCAGGAATTCCTTGGTGTCTCCTCCTCCATGACATTTCTCTACATACGCTCTTCTCGGGGCACCTGGACCTACTCCTGCCTTTATACAGCATACATGTCCCTGCCATCATGCTGCGGCGCGTGCTCTGTGTTCCGCCTCCACCCGCCACACCACTGTCTGTCAAGGCCCTCTGTGTATGCTCAGGGCCCGAGGTCCCTCCTCATTCCTCCAGGCTTCCCCTCCCACAGGCTTCTCCCGGCACAGTGCCCATCTGCCCTGTAGACAGCAGGCAATGTTCCTGCATGTCTGCACCAGGGCGTGAGTGTCCTGAGGCCAGCGATGGAGTCCCCAGAGCAGGGCTGCTCCACCCAGAAACCACCCAAGGCTTCCCCAGTGTCCCGGCCTCAGTCTGGGGCCCTTTTCTCCTGAAGGTGTCCGTCTGGCTTTACCCAAAGGGAGTGTGAGGCAGGACAAAGGGACAGCAAGTTTCCCTCAAGGTTGGGACCCCAGGGAC
The DNA here is from genome assembly GCA_031835075.1 of Saguinus oedipus. Classification (NCBI taxonomy): domain Eukaryota; kingdom Metazoa; phylum Chordata; class Mammalia; order Primates; family Cebidae; genus Saguinus; species Saguinus oedipus. Next base: position 16,992,356 of record CM063174.1, read on the forward strand.
GCAGACAGGACTCTTCTCGCCTTCTGGGACCTGCCTCTGGCGCCCAACCATTCCCAGCCTTACTGGATGTGACAGGAAGGAAATCAGCTCTAACCACCGCAAACTCCAAGCATGCCATCAGCAAGTGCTGGGTCCTTAGTGGTTCTCGGTTTCTGCCTTTTAAACCAAGGAGCTTGGGTCCCTCCAAGTCCGGACCAAAGCTTTTAAGCCCCAGGCAAAGCTCCATTCATAGTCCTTGGCAAGTTTTGACCCATCGCTACTCTTTTCCCATCTGGAAAGAATCTTCTTTGTTTTGACCCCAAGTAGCCCCCATTTCCTCTGAGAACAGCCTGGTTCTAAATACCAGCACTACTTTGGTGCTCCTGGGACCTCCGGGTTACCTTGCTCACTGCCCTCAATTTTACAGATGAGAAAACAGAGCAAGAAGATCGAGAAAGTTGTTGAGATTGCACAGTAAATTAGTAAGACCTACAGCTAGTGGAGCAAACAATATTTCCTGCCTAAAACCACAAAGACGGCCCATGCAAACATCCTTCCCAGCAGCCAATGGAACCAGGTGGGGAGAGACTCAGGGGCAGAGCCCTGGCCCTGCCTGGCCACTGCACTAAGGATGGCACCTGCTGCTTCCAGGGAGGGTGTGTGAAGGCACTAACTCCAGCCTAGAAGTTTTAGAATGCAGATATGAGGCGTGCACTAACTTTCTTATTCAATATAAAAGAACACGAATGATAAAATTCTAAGATGCCTAAGTAGGGTTTGAAAATGTTGATGTAACTGGAGGTTAAATGTGACATGTGAGAGCCACAAACAAGTGAAGATCTGAAAAACAGTTTTTCACTTGTTAGTTCACTTCAGGCTGCCCAGTGTTTACAGGGACAGTGGTGGCTACAAACAGGGGCCGTGTGGGAAGGGCACTCTCCCTGCACTATGACCTGCATACCCAGGATTGGCATGGGGAGCCACTGCCCCCCCACCTGCCGGCTGGTCTCTGGCAGCATGAAAACAGTGGGCATGGCCATTCCTGCCATAAACAGGAAAATGATACAGCCTATCCCAGATGCCAGGTGCTGTCTGCATCTGTCCTTTTAAAAATTTCATCGCTTTATACAATTGACACTGAATAAAATGCAGATATTTATGGTTACAGTTTGAGAAGCGGACACAAGCACATACAGACATGCCTCATCTCACTGTTTTACTGTGTTGCCCTTTGCAGATACTGCATTTTCTTTTCACGAATTAAAGGTCTGTGGCAACGCTGTGCTGAGCAAGTTTACTGGCATCATTTTTCAAACAGCACGCACTCACTTTGCATCTCTGTGCCACATTTTGGTAATTCTCACAATATTTCACACTTTTCCATTAGGATTCTAACTGTTATGGTGATCTGTGCTCGGTGACCTTTGATGTCACTGTTGTAATTGTTCTGGGGCACCATGAACCACAGACACACACACCGATGGAATTAATAATGCTGTGTGTGTTCTGATGCTCCACTGGCCAGCCATTCTCCCCTCTCCTTCTCCTCAGGCCTCCCTATTCCCTGAGACACAACAATATTAAAGTTAGTCTATTAACAACCCTACAATTCCCTCTAAATTGTTCAAATAATAATAAAAAAAAAGAGTTTCATGTCTTATTTTAAATCCAAAGCTAGGAATGGTTAAGCTTAGTGAGGAAGGCATTTCAAAAGCAGAGATAGGCTGAACGCTAGACCTCCTGCACTAAACAGTTAACTAACTTCTGAATGCAAAGGAATAATTACAGAAACAAATTAACAGTGCTGCTCCAGTGAATACACAAATGATAAGAAAGTGAAACAGTCTTATTGCTGATATGGAGAAAGTTTCAGCAGGCTGTGGTCTGGACAGATCAAACTAGCCACAATATTCCCTTAAGCCAGCACCTAAACCAGAGCAAGGTCCTAACTCTCTACAATTCTGTGGAGGCTAAGAGAGGTGAGAAAGCTACAGAAGAAAAGTTGGAAGCTAGCAGAAATTGGTTCATAAGGTTTAAGGAAAAGAACCATCTCCAATAACATAAAAGTGCACGAGGAAGTGGCAAGTGCTGATGGAGAAGCTGCAGCAAGATCTTGAGATCTTAGAAGCTCTAGCTAAGATCACTAATTAAGGTTGCTATACTATGCAACAGATTTTCAATGCAGACAACACAGCCTTCTATTGGAAGAAGACATTATCTAGGCTAGATGAGAAGTCGACGCCTGGCTTCTACAGTCACGGGCTACTGCAGCTGGTGACTTCGTGTTGAAACCAATCCTCATTTATCATTCTGAAAATTCTAGTGCCCTTAAGAATGACACTAAATCTACTCTTCCTGTGCTCTGCAGGAACAAGGAAGATGGGATACAGCACATCTGTTAATACCTTGGTTTACTGACTATTTTAAGCTTGCTGAGACATGCTGCTCAGAAAGAAAGATCTCTTTCAAAATATTACTGCGCATTGACAACGTGCCTAGTTATCCAAGAGCTCTAATGGAGATGTACAAGATCAACGTTTTCATGCCTGCTAATAGAACATCAATTCTGCAGCCCATTGATCTAGGAGTCATTTTGACTTTCAACTCTTATTTTTTAAGAAACACATTTTACAAGGCTATAACTGCCGTAGGTAGTGATTCCTCTGATAGATCTGGGCGAAGTACATTGAAAACCTTTTGGAAAGGATTCACAATTCTAGATGTCATTAAGAACATTTGTGATTCATGGGAGGAAGTCGAACTATCAACATTAACAGGAGTTTGTAAGAAGTGGATTTTACAATCCACTCATGGATGACTTTGTGGGGTCCAAGACTTCAGTGGAAGAATTAACTGCAGATGTGGTGGAAGAGAACTGGAACTAGAAGACGAGTCTGAAGATGTGACTGAATTGCTGCAATCTCATGATCAAAGTGGAAGAGTTGCTTCTTATGGATGAACAAAGGAAGTGATTTCTTGAGACAGAATCTACTCCTGCTGAAGATGCTGTGAACATTGCTGAAACGACAACAAAGGATTTAGAAATTACAACATTTATTTGATAAAGCAGCAGCAGGGTTTGAGAGGACGGACTTCAATTTTGAAAGAAGTTCTGCTGTGGGTAAAATGCTATCAAACAGCATCACACATGCTTCAGAGAAATCTTTCATGAGAGGAAGAGCCAATCAAATGCATCAAACTTCATGGCTGTCTTATTTTAAGAGATTGTCACAGCCACCCCAACCTTCAGCAACCACCACCCTGATCAGTTAGCCATCAACATTGAGGCAAGACCCTCCACCAGCATCCATTTTAAGGTAATTTCTGTATATGAATGAGATGTAAACCAAAGTTCATTTTTTTGTGTATGAAAATCCAATTATCCCATTTGTTGAAAATATTTTTTGTACTGAATTACTTTTGTATCCTTATTGAAGATTAGTTGTCAATACATGTAAGTATTTCTTAACTTTCCAATTTGTTTCACTGATGTAATTCTTTCCATTAAACTACTTTATTGTCTATATTAAGGTATATGACATGATGTTCTGATACACTTATACATAGTGAAATGGTTATTATAGTCAAGCACATTAACTTACTCATCATTCACAGTTACCCCTTTGTGCATATGTGTGTGTGTACACGTTAAAACCAAATTTTCCAGTATACAATGCAACAATGTTAATGATAGTCCTTATGCTGAACATCTGATCAATATCACAGTTTTGATTACTGTACTTTTGTGAGTTTTAATATCAGATGTTGTTAGACTTCTTATATGGTTTGTGTCCCCACCCAAATCTCACTTTGAATTGTAATCTCCATAATCTGCCCCCCAACCCTGTGTCAAGGGCAGGACCAAGTGGAGGTAATTGGATCATGGGGGCAGTTTCCTCCATGCTGTTCTTGTGAATAATGAGTGAGTCTCACAAGATCTGATGGTTTTATGTCTCTGGCATCTCCCCTACTTGCACTCACTTGTTCTCCTGCCCTGTGAAGAAGGTGCCTGCTTCTTCTCTGCCTTCCACCATGGCTCTAAGTTTCCAGAGGCCTCCCCAGTAATGTGGAACTGTGAGTCAAGTAAGCCTCTTTCCTTTATAAATTACCCAGTGTTGGGTATTTCTTCACAGCAATGTGAGAGCCAACTGATACACTTTCTAACTTTATTCCAATTTTTCAAAGCTTGTTTTGTTTATTCTCTGTCCTTGGATTTAAAGTCAGTTTGTTAATTTCTACATAAAAAGACGGCTTGAATTTTTATTGAGATTGTACTGAATTTAAAGTGATGTGGGGAGAACCAACATCTTAACCATACCGAATCTTCTGGCCCATGGATACGGTACAGTTAACCCTTTGTTACAATACCGAGTCTTCTAGCCCATGGATACGGTACAGTTAACCCTTTGTTACAATATCGAGTCTTCTGGCCCATGGATATGGTACATTAGCCCTTCGTTTAGGTTTTTTGTCTCTTTAAGCAATGTTTTGAAGTTTTAGTGTTAAATTTATTCTTACATCATATTTTTTGATGCTACTGAAAAAAGTATTTTTAAAATTGATTTTAAAAAATAATAAAATTACTCACTGCAATTATAAAAATGCAACTGGCTGGTCTATATTGATCTGGTATCTTACAACACTGCTAAGTTCACTTACTAATTCCAAAAAATGCTTATAAATTCCACTGGATATTCTACATATGTAATCTTCACCTGTGAATAAAGATAGTTTGCTTCTTCTTTTCCAATCTGAGTGCTTTTGAATCATAATTTATTGTTTGACTCTACTGGCTAGAATAGCCAGGAAAATGTTGATAGAAGTGGTGAAAGTAGGCATCTTTATCTCCCTCTTGATCGTTGGGGAAAAGGTTTCTTTCATCAGTAGGTGTCAGGTTAGCTCTTTTGTAAATACTTTATGTAGGATTGAGGAAGTTTTCTTCTATTCCTATTTCTCTGAGTGTTTTCTAAAATCAGGAATGAATGCTGGATTTTACCAAAGGCTCTTTCGGCATTTACTGATACGATTGTGTAGTTTCTGTTTCTCAGTTTGTTAATATGAAAAAATATGTTGGTTGACTTTTGAATGTTAAACTAGCTTTTCATTCTTGGGATGAAACTCACTTGGTCATGATGTAGTATCCTTTTTATATGCTGCCAAATTCAATTTGCTAAAATTTTTTTCAGTGTTTTCACATTTTTCTTCATGAGGAATATTTGTCTGTAGTCTTTCTTGGTTTTGTATTAGAGTAACGCTGGCCCAAAGAATGAATGAGCTGGGAGGAATAACCCCTTTTCAATGAGTTGGGAAGAATAACCCCTTTTCAGTTTTCTGGAAGAGCTGGTATAATTTTTTCTTTATATATTGTGGTAGAATTTAGCAAGAAGCTATCGATGCTTACAGTTCTCTTTGTGAGAACGTTTTAAACCACAACTTAGATCTCTTTAATAAATAGAGAGCCATCCAAATCATTTATTTATTTATTTTTGCATAGGTGCTATTTTGTACCTTTCAAATAATTTGTGAATTTCATTTAAGTTGTTGCATATAATTATTGGCACATAATTGTTTATAATATTCCTTTATAATCCTTTTACTGTCTTGAGAATCTGTACTGAGGCCATCTCTGTCATTCTTGATATTGTTAATTTGAATCTTCTTTTTCATCTGATTATCTGTTTATCAATTTTATTGATCTCAAAGAACCCACTTTTGGTTTCACTGAGTTTCTCTACTATTTTTCTGTTTACTATTTCATTGTTTTCTGTTCTGGTCTTTATTATTTTATTTCTTGTCTCCACTTTGGGTTTAGTTTGCTCTTTTGTTTTCTAGTTTTCAAGGTAAAAATTAAGGTAATTGGTTTGGGGCCTTGCTTCTTTTCTAATAAAGGTGTTAAACTTTTAAATTTTTTATAGGTACTGTTTGTTTCCTTGAATAATTTTTTTCTGCTTTTTATGCCTCTCCTTCAAGGATTCCAATTAGACTTATTTTAGGCTGCTTACATTTTCCCGCAGCTCATGGATGCTTTAATTTTTAATTATTTTATTTCTTGCTTTTTGGAGGTGGGGGTCTTATTATGTAGTCCAGGCTAACCTCAAATTCCTGGGCCCTAGCAATCATCCTGCTTCAGCCTCCCAAGTAGCTGGCATTACAGGGATGCATCATCACACCTGGCTTTCACTGATGCCTTTAATATTTCTTTACTTCTATTTTCTCTCTGTTTCATTTTGTACTTTTTCCACTGCTATGTCTTCACGTTCACTGATCTTTTTTTTTTTTTTTTTTTTTTTTTTTTTGTAAGAAGCAATCTGCTGTTAACTCCATTGAGTTACTTTTTCATCTCAGACGTAGTCTTTAAGTCTGCAAGTTCAATTTGGGCTTTAAAAAGTATCTTCCCTATCTTTACTTAAACACTTAAACACCATGTCCATTTGTTCCTTATTCTGTTCTACAGAATACAGTTATAATAACTTTTAGTGCCCTTGTCTGATAATTCTAACATCTCCGCCAGTTCTGGTTTGACTTTGATTGAATAGTTTCTCCTCATTATGGATCCTATGTTCCTGCTACCTTGCATCCCTGGTAACTTCTGTTGGGTGCCAGACAGCAAGACTTTTGCATTATTTGGTGCTGGACAAGTTTATATTTCTGTAACTATTACTGAGCTTTGTTGTAGAATGAAGTTACATTTCTTGGAAATACTTTTGAGAGAGGAGGTAAAAAGAGACTAGCTAGGCGGATAGTTAGGGCAGAGAGTTCTTGGCAGAACTTCCCTTCTACCAAAAAGCAGCCCAGAAAATCACTTCTCTTCTAACAAAGAACAGCCTGCAAGTTTGGGCTGCAAACATAGATAAGGAAGCTGAAAGCTTGCATGGGGGATGCCTGCAGCTGCAGACAGAAAGGGGTACGTGGAGTCAGGCATGTCCACCATGGGTGCTCCACCTCCCCTTTTTAAGCACATACGCAGTATGAAAGCAATGTGGAGTAGCTCAGGCAAAAGATCTGCCTGCACAATAAAAGGGTGGGGTGGGGGATGCCAGAGATTCACACTCTATGCAGATGGCACACCTGGTCCTAACTGTTTTCTTCATGCCCTATATAGATAAGATACCGCCTCCCTGCCAGCTAGTTTATAAAAACCCTTGCATTTCACTGCTGAATGGCAACCCTTTTCGGGAACCTTCTTTGCTGCAGAGAACTATTATCTTTCTTTTGCCTATTAAACTTCTGCTTCTGCTCTAATCTCACCCTTGGTGTGGCCATGTCCTTGATTTCCTTGGCTGTGAGACCAAGAACTTTGTGTCAGGTAATGAGGCCATTTTACTTTGATCCTTTTAGATCTTGCTTCTTGCTTTTAAGTTTCATTAGGTGTGATCAGAGTGGTTTACTTTACTTATTTTTATTTTTCTAGAGTCAAGATCTTAGTGTTGCCTAGGCAGGAGTACAGTGGTGCCACCATAGCTCAGCATAACCTTGAATTCCTGGGCTCAAGTGATCTCTTCAACTCAGCCTCTTAAGTAGCTAGGAGCACAGGCATATGCCATGATACCCAGCTAATTTTTAGAAAATTTTTATAGAGACAGAGGTCTTGCTATGTTGTCCAGGCTAGTTTTGAACTCTTGTCCTCAAGCGGTTCTCCTGCCATGGCCTCCCAAAGTATTGATTTACAGGTATAAGCCACTGTACTCAGTTCTAGAAAAGTTTTTATTATAGGGCTAATTATTCCCAATTACTGAGGCAAGATCTTTCTAGGTATTATATTCGGTGCTTGTCCGGCCTGGCTGGTGGACACAGGCACTTTCCTTGGCTCTGTCTCAGCCCTGGGTACTGTTCCCTGTAATCTTCTTAGGTGGTTCTCTGCCCAGCTGCATATAGCTTCCTCACACATAGGTGCTGGTGAGCCTTGGCTGAGTGGCAGAGGCAAACGCTTTGTGAATCGCTGCAGTTCTCTCTCTGTGTAGCTGTCTCCTCTCTTAGGCTCTGACCTGTGATCTCCAGCCTCCTGGACTCCTGGGACTCTAAGTTCTGTCTCCTCCCACTGTGGAGTCAACCAGGCTTCCTTTGGTTTCCTCCTCCCTGTACCACATATTAGAAACTTTCTCCAGGCAGTGAGCTGGGCAATTACAGGGCTAACCTTGTTTGTTTACAGTCTCTTGGGGACCGCTGTCCTTCACGATCTGATGTTCAGTAACTTGTTTATCATATTTGTCTTTTTCTTTTTCAGGCAAGAGGGCACACCCACATTCTGGTACTGCATCTTGGCTGGAAGCAGAGGTTTTCTGGTGCCGTCCGTTTTAAAACTTTTTATTATGGAAACGTTCATTCATCCATCGCTTACAATAAACCTGTTTGCATCCACTGTTCAGGTTTAACAGAAATCAACTCATGGATAATATTGTTTTGTTTCCTCTCCCACTCATTTGCCTGTCCCCAGAAAACCTCCTGTTACTTCATCCAACCATGTCAGTATGTACCTTATTTTTCTTAGCACTATCACAATAAAAATATCATATCTAAAAGTAGTTATTCTTTAATATCCAGTAAATGTTAAGTGCGCGCATTTCTCAGATTGTCTTATAATTTTTCTTTTTTAGTTTGTTGGAATCAATATTCAAATAATGTGCATACATTATCACTGTTTGATAGATCTCTTAAGCCTTTTTTAATCTACAGCACAGGTTGGCAATCTACTGCCCATAGGCTGGCTGGCTGCCTGTTTTATAAATAAAAATTTTGTTAGCACCCAGCTGCCTATAGATTGCTTGAGGCAGGAAGGATCTTGAAGGCAGGCCCTTCTTCTCTTCCTTCTTCCTGGATCTCCCACTCGCAGCCCAGAGCCTCTCAGTGCCTGCTTGCAGACTGGAAACACCAAGGTTGGGCTTAAGTGGGAGTTCTTAATATGTAGCAGCCTCCTCCTTCCTGCCTAATCAAAGAAAATAGTTTAAATTGATTTCAGTTTGCACAGCTAATTTTTTATTTTAAAAAGTGTTTAATGACATGACTCTGAATCTGAGCTACACTATTAGAGAGGGCTTCTGGTTGTTCTTTTGCTCCTTCCCTCTTCAGTTTGATTCAGTTTCGCCCACATTACTGAGTGCCCACTCAGAACAGCTCATCCACAGTGCTGGGGCTCTCAGCCATGTGAAAGGGAATAACATGGAATTCCTGGACCCCAGGGAGCCCTGGAGTGCTGAGCACATAAGTGAAGCAAAGTGGAAGAACATGAAGTGATGGGGGACACAGGGGAATGGGAGGCTTTATCTATGTGCAGACATGAAGAAGGATGCTGGGATGAATGTGGTTGGCTTTCCAGAGAGGAAGTGTTTAATTTCTTTTATTTGTATTTTTTTTTTGAGAAGGAGTCTCACCCCAGGCTAGAGTGCAATGATGTGATCTTGGCTCACTGCAACCTCAACCTTCTCGGTTCAAGCAATTCTCCTGCTTCAGACTCCTGAGTAGCTGGGACTACAGGCACGTGCCACCATGCCCGGCTAATTTTTGTATTTTCAGTAGAGATGGGGTTTCACAATGTTGGTCAGGCTGGTCTCGAACTCCTGACCTCTGATCCGCCCAACTCAGCCTCCCAAAGTGCTGGCATTACAGGCGTGAGCCGCTGCACCTGGTGGAAGTGTTTAATTTCAAGCAGCCACAATGGCACAGACTTTTGAGTAAAACCAATAAAATAGGCCAGTGACGGTATCTGGGGGTTACAGGCTTCCCCAGCAGGAAGGAAAGGAGGGAAATAAGATCTACTTAATAGATCAGCCTGACACAAGGAAACTCACCGCAAATGGTCTTAATGGGTCTGTTTGTTTTAAGAGTATTTAAATATACTCATCTTTCTAAAGGAAGAATGTGTCTTCCCGAGTGGTGCCAGGCTAGAGGAAGTATCTGAGAATTCTGATCTGGAGAGGTTTATTTTGATTTTTTTATCGGCCATTTTTTCCCAAATATGTCTGGTCTAACAGCAGAGCTCTCCTCAGTGGAACAGGACACTTGGAAGGGTAGCCAACGGTTTCCTTTCAGTATTTCTAGACAAGACAGCCCCAGCCCCAGCAGAAGGCCATCACACCTGGTGGTCGAGTATTAACTCCTGCTTAGGATTCATGGTCCCTAGACCACCTTTTTGTTCCCAATCAGGGGTGTGGGATTTGCCCACGGCAGTCCTCTAATTGTACAGTGAATTCTGGTAAATCAGTGGCATGTGCTCAAGACTGGGCAAACTGAGCTTGATAAGCATGTGATGATTCATAAAATAAGGCACACTGAATACATGCTGCAGCAGAAGTCCACAGAGTTCCACGGGAGGGCAAGGAATGATCAATGAATCCTTACCTCTTCACAGACTTCCTCCTCCAGACATCTGGGGGCTTGCTTTCTCACCTCCTCCAAACTTTGTGCAGATGCATTTTGTTTTGGTGAATCTTTCCCTGGCAACCCTAATTTAAAACTGTACACACTCATACCTGCTTCGTCTCCCTGACTTAGTTACCTCCACAGCACTCACGGCTGACATGCTAGATAACTTATTTACGTCTGTCTCCATGTGCGCGAGGATTTCCGTCTGGCTGTTCATCACCGTAGCCAAGCAGCTATTAGTAGATCGCTCTACTGAGGGACTCGTACGTGCAGGGTGTTGGGCAAAGAGTAAACAAAACCTCGTACGGTCCTTGCTGTCTGGGAGTTCATGATCCATCTTGGAGGAAGAGCTGAATTTTAACAGGGAGGCAGTGTGTGGAGGGAAGCAGCAGCAGTGGGCGGAGGCAGAAGCGCAGAGGTGGCTGTCCTGTCTGGGAAAGGGATGGTGAAGGGATGCCCCAGGTGATGAGGGAAGGGATGGAATAGGACTAGATGCTTAAGGGCTGCAGTACCAGGTGGAGAAGTTTACTTTGCAGGTAACTGGAGGGTGGGGGCGTATGAAAATGTGAGGAAAGGGAGTTACCTGACTTGATTTTGTTTTGGAGAACCACTTCAGGGACATGCAAGGGGCCGGCATTAGGTCAGATGGAGCAGAGACCCCTCTTAGGGGCCTGCTGGGCACCTGCCCCCAAGCATGGAAATGAAAGGAAATTCTGAGTTCCTTCAAAGGCACCTAGCCAGCCCTGAGGAGTAAATGAGCAACTTAAGCAAGAAGGGAGGAATAACTGAAAACAATAGTGAGGGAGTTAAAGTCACAAAATAGACCAAAGTTCCCTACAGAGACTAAAGATAACATTTTAACACATGTCCTGGAGTCCAATTCCAGAAACCAGGATCCCCATCAAATGAAAAGTGCCATCTGCTGGCACGTAGACCTCAGACGGGAAACTGAGGACTGAACTTGGACCACCAGTTCTTGGTTCTAAATTTCTTTTTGAGGGAGCTGGAGGAGGTCATGTCCACAGGCCAGAGCTAACATTTTTTTCTGCTGATCCCAAATTTGCAGACAAAGCGTCATCCCCTTAACCTACTGTAAATCAGAAAATCTTAGAATCCACCTATGACCTGTGCCCTCTGTCCTCCACCTGCTTCAAGATGTCCTATCTTTTTAGGTGAAACTGATGTACAGCCTCTGTGTATTGATTTATGACTTTGCCTGTAACTTCTGTCCCCTGCCTTTATTTTATTATTATTATCTGAGATGAAGTTTTGTTTTTGTTGCCCAGGCTAGAGTGCAATGGCGCAATCTCAGCTCACTGCAACCTCCGCCTCCTGGGTTCAAGCAATTCTCCTGCCTCATCCTCCTGAGTAGCTGGGATTACAGGGACCTGCCAACACGCCCAGCTAAATTTTGTATTTTTAGTAGAGATGGGGTTTCACCATGTTGGCCACGCTGGTCTCGAACTACTGACCTTAGGTGATCTGCCCACCTTGGCTCCCAAAGTGCTGGGATTACAGGCATGAGCCACTGAGCCTGGCCTCTCACTGCCTTTAAAAATGCTTACCTATATGGCATTGGGGGTTCAGAGCTTAAATATGAGCTGTCCAATTCTCCTGTCTTGGTGCCCTGCAATAAACGTCTCACTTTCTCTCACTGCAATCTTGATGTCAGTGTTTGGCTTTGCCACACTGGGGGGCAGACCCAAGTTTGATTTGGTAACACAGGAAGTAGGCGAACAGGCAAGGCCACCCGCTTCTGTCTAGAGGCAGGTAAGTGCTCACGTTCACTCTGTCTTGCCTCAGTTTACCAAGGTTGTGATCAGACTCTGCTCCTCCTTCCTCTTATTAGCCTCCCTCTACTGTGCTGTGATTCCCATCATTGCAGTGTTTTTTTAACTTTTTATTTTGAAATAAATAAAAATATAAGAAGTTACAAAAGAGGGCCACGTACCTTATACTCAGCTTCTGCTATCATGAGGATTTATTTCCCTTTAGACATTTCCCCTCTAAATTCCTATATTATTGACATCCTTCCAATATAGATATTTCTGAGGACTTACAACAAAAATATTTCATTCTTTGAAACACTGGTTTTGGATAAATCTTCACCCAGAGAACTGACTCCTTGAAGAATCCATCATACACATGGAACCACAGTCTTCTTATCTGTGAAAGCCGAGGGCAGGACCCAGCAGTGGGTGAGGTGAGCACTTGCCACTACCACCCTCTCTCCCACTGGGTGCAGCCAGGACCTCTGGATGGAGTCCAGAGTGGTGCACGCAGCAGCGTCTAGGATCAGGAAGGTAAACGGCAGCGGGCCGATGCAGGAGGGAGACCACCATTGGCAGCGCCACGGAGCTGGAGGTGAGTGAGACACTTCCCCTACCTCCAGTCTCCCCAGCGTGGACTCGGTGCAACTCCTGACCCAGAGTGGGCACTAATTCCAGGAAAAGCTCACCAACTTGGGCACAGAAACAGGAAAGGGGTCTCTAAGCTCTGGAAATATTTAATGTATCCTGTTTTTTCCTTTTTCTTCTAAATTTTTTTCTTCTCCGTACCCCAGAAATGTGGCCCTAGTGAGAAATGGCAGAGAATTAAAGTCATCAGGCCGGGCAAACTTCCTTTCCAACCAGAGGGTCAGAGGTCCCCAGAGGGTGGGGAAAACCTTCATGCTTTCACTCTCTGGCGTCTGGCTGCTTGGCTCCAACCTAGCGCAGTCAAGTGCACCAGAGAGTAGGGTAAATCAGCCTCCACCACCCAAACTGGCTGGAGGGCTGAAAAGGTAAGCCCAGGGACCCAGACACTACGGAGAAGGTTACAAGGAGGAAGGGCTTTGGAGAGCAAGCCCTGAAAGTTGCTCACGAACTCTTGGGCTTACCCTTGAGCTCTACATGTATGGATCTGACCCTACACAGATGACGTAGACTTTCGAGTGCTGAAACATGGGCTAGACTACTGCCACAGTCCCAGGCTGGCCACTAGGTGGCACCTGTGTGAGACAGATCCACTGCTCAAAGACTTCACAGCAGTCACAAACCACACAACTCTTGAGGGAACTTGGAATCTGTAGTCTGAATCCACTTGGAGTGGTTATCTTCTAAACTAAAGATGATAATATTCACTGTAAGATTTTAATAATAACCAGAATCTCAAAACATAGTATTTAAAGTGTCTAGGATACAATTAGCATACCGAAAGCATACTCAGCATACAAAAAGCCACAGAAACCTCAACAGCTACTCTTGAGATGAAACAGATATTGGAATTATTTGACAAAGATTTTCAAGCATTTGTTAAAAATATTGTACAAGTAAAGGAGGGTACTCTCAAAAAATACAGAAAGTCTTGCAAAGAAACAGAAGATATGAAGAACTAAGTGGAAATACTAGAAATGAAAAAAATTAACAACTAAAACAGAAAAGCCACTGGATGTGCTCACTAATGCAATAAAGATGATGGAGGAAGCAGTACATTTATACATACATAAGTAAATAGAAATGATCGAATCTGAACAACAGACAAAGACTGAAAAACGAGCAGAACCATAAAGATCTTAGGCAATAAAAGGTCTGAGCTTTCTATCATCTGAGTCCCACAAGGAAAGAAAAAAAAGGCAGAACATAGAAACATGGAAAGAAATGACCGAAAGTCTGGCTTACCACTAGAAGGCAATCCGTTTCATCTAGTACAGTAACAGTTTAAAGCCAAAAAATCAGCTTATTCATTTACAAAATTCAACTCTATTTATTATAAAACTCTCAGCAAACTTGGAATAGAAAGAAATTTCCTTCACCTGATAAAGACCATCTACTAAAACTTCCGGCCAACATTCTACTTAATGGTGACAGACTGCTTTTCTCAGAGATTATGAATAAGGCAAGGATTTTATTTTCTAACACTCCTATTCAACCTTTTGATAGTCCTCCTCAGTGAAAAAAGGCAAGAAAACCAGAAAGACCTAGAGACTGGAAAGGAAGAAATAAAACTGTCCTTATTCAGAGACGATATGATCACCTATGTAGAAAATCCCAAGGAACACACACACACATACACACACACACACACACACACACAAACACACATACATACATATACACACACACAAACACACACACATACACACATACACACACACACACACACACAGCCCTCCTAGAACAAACAGTTTAGATTTAGCAAGATTGCAGGATACAAGATCAGCACAAAAAATCAATTATATTTCTGTATATTACCAATAAACAAGTAGAAACTGAAATAAAAACAATACCATGTACAATAGCTCACAACCCCACCCCCCCATACACATATAACAAAACATGTATAGGGCTGGGCGCGGTGGCTCAAGCCTGTAATCCCAGCACTTTGGGAGGCTGAGGCGGGTGGATCACGAGGTCAAGAGATCGAGACCATCCTGGTCAACATGGTGAAACCCCGTCTCTACTAAAAATAAAAATCAGCTAGGCACGGTGGCACATGCCTGTAATCCCAGCTACTCGGGAGGCTGAGGCAGGAGAATTGCCTGAACCCAGGAGGTGGAGGTTGCGGTGAGCCACGATCATGCCTTTGCACTCCAGCCTGGGTAACAAGAGTGAAACTCCGTCTCAAAAAAAAAAAAAAAACCACAAAAAACAAAAACATGTATGGGATCTATATGCCAAAACCATAAAATGTTGATGAAAGAACTTAATGGAGGCCCAAGGAAACAGAAATTATGGCACTGCTTCATGGACTGAAAGACACAACATAGGACTGACTTGTAGATTCACTAAAATGGCAGTGAAAATCTCAGCAAAACAGTTTGGAATTATTTGACAAAGATTTTCAAGCATTTGTTAAAGATACTGTACAAGTAAAGGAGGGAATTTCTTAAAAAATACAGAAATTCTTACAAAGAAATAGAAGATATGAAGAACTAAGTGGAAATACTAGAAATGAAAAAATTTCACAACTAATTTTTATTTAAAAAATTTAAAAATTTAACAACTAAACTAAATCTGTGAGCTCATCCAGTGGGTTTTCTATTTTAGTTGTTTGGAGGCAAGCAGATCCTAAAATTCACATGGAAAGGCAAAAAAATAAATAGCTAAAACACGTTTGAAAAAGAAGAATAAATTTAGAAAAATCACACTATCTGATTTTAAAACTCATTATAAATCTATAGAAATCAATATGGCACAGTGTTGATTAAAGAACAGACGTAATGATCAACAGAAATGAACCGCTGTCTGGAAATATATTCCTTACAAATAACCTCAGTTGGCTTTTTGTCAAATATGCAAAGGCAATTCAATTTTAATGGAAGAAGAAAGATATATTCAATGATGTTGAAACAATTGGATAGGCATATGCATAAAACAGAATCTGGACCTAAATCTCACATATTACATAAAAATCAGCTCAAATGGATTGTAGATCTAAATGTAAAACATGAAAATATAAAACTTAAAAGACCAACTAGGGGAAAATCTTCATGACCTGGAGGTATGCGAAATTTCTCAGATATGTCACTCAAAGCATGATCCATGCCAGAAAAACGTCAGTGGGACCACATGAGAATATAAAACTGCTCTGTGAAAGGCCCTGGTAAGAGACGAAAAGTCAAGCACAGACTGGAGAAGATATTTGCAAATCATGCATCTGAACCAAGGATTTATGCTCAGAATATGTAAACAACTCTTGAAACTCAGGCAAACAACTCAGTTTAGACACAGGCAAAAAGCTTGAGCAGACATTTCATGAAAAAGAATAAAAAGAGGGAAAATCAATAGCATGAAAATTTTCAATGTCATTAGTTATTAGGAAGATGAAAATTAAAACCATGAAGAAATACCATCACAGCTATCAAATGGTTAAAACAAAATAATGAAAATGGAAGAAATACCAGGTGCTGACACGGATGTGGGCAGCTGGAGCTCTCAGACATTGCTGGTGGGAATGCAAAATGGCACAGTACTCTGGGAAACAGGTTAGCAGCTTCTTATAAGGTCAACATGTATTGAGCCTAGAAAAATTAAAACTATATTCACAAAATCCTGTTCTTAAATGTTTCTAGAAGCTCTAATCATAACTGCCCAAAATTGAAAACAATGGAAATGCGCCTGGACAGATGAGCGGGTAAATAAACTGGGGAGCACCTGCAGAATGAAATACTACTCAGCAACAAAAAGGAACAGGCTACTGACATATGGCTTGGTGAGTCCCAAAATAATCTTACTGAGTGAAAAGGAGCCAGTTTCAAAAGATTAGGCTCTGCAGGACATTTATTTGACATTCTGGCAAAGAGACAAAACTAGTGATAGAAAATAGAGCACTGATTGTCAGTGGTTGGGGGTAGGGGAGGTCTGGTTATAAAAGGTATCAGGACGAGAATCTGGAGGTGATGAAGTACTTCTGTGTCCTGAAAGCGGTAGTAATAACACAAATCCATACATGTGTTAAAGTTCATGGAACTAGACACAAAAAACTCAATATTTCTGTATCTTCATATGAAAAATATAAGTAAAAAAATAAAGAGACAACATTTGCTTCCTATTTAAGGCTGTCCAGACATCAGTACTGATGTCAGTACTAATCACAGTAATGGCCACCTCAACCAGGGTCTTCTATACTTTTCTGAGCATCTGCTACACGCTGCTTCTTTACCACACATTTTATATCACAACTTCTAATATTCACAGTCACCTTGTAAGGTGGGCTAAGCTCAACCTAGAAAAAAATCTGAAGGTAAGGGAAGTGAAATAATTAGTGCTATGTCTCACAGTTGATAAGTGGCTGAATCCGAACTCAAACTCAGATCTCACTGCCAACCTAATTCCAAGCCCACTTCTCCACACTGCTGCCCACTTAACAAAAATAATGGAAATGGAAAGGGAGACATTATATAATATAACTAGCAGGAAGGGAGAATCATAGTTTGATTTCCACAGATCACAAAAACTCTCAGCATATTTTATTCTAAACTTGGAGTTGGTTTGAAATTCTGAGAGGTTGGGGAAAATTTAAAAACGATGCTTTCGCCATTCCCATTTTCTGAGACTCCTCCAATAGGTGGTTGTTGATTTTCAGTATGACTGAACAGTTCTCCCCACTTCTGCAAATGCACAATGATGCTTATTTTCCCTAAGTGACTTACGGTTCTTGACCTAGTATTTACTAACTCCACACACTGCAGTTTTTACACTTGAAGTAAAGAATAAGCAAAGTTCTGTCCCCTCACACAGCTGACTGTCCTGAGAAGTTGTAACTGGTCCTTTATTTACATACCACTGCTACCACCAGAAAAAAAAAAAAAGTAAATCCATTTTAGAGATGCAGAAACTAAACTTTAATTTTAGTTCACTATGATCATATCTGAATAAATTTTCTGAAAACATACATACAGATGATACACATCTCTCACACAGCAAATGATATCTCCATGAAAAGCAGGAGGATGAAGGCTGACTTCTTACTTGTGAATTATTCCCAGTAACTTTACTGGATAGCAGGTGCTTTTTCCACCAGCAACCCTGGCCTAGAGTATTTCTGTCTCAGCTAAGACAGATATGAAACTAAGGTCCCCATAAAAGTATTTTCTTGAATGTTTTATAATTCTGCTCCATTGAATATATTTTCTTAAATATAATAATTGTTGATAAATTTTGACTCGATAATTGGTAGGATATAACATAAGGCAAAGCCCAATTAGTGCTTCATGCAATTTTACTGTCAGGAGTTGGGTGATTTATTTCATACCCCAAATAAAAATAATGAAAATAATTTTATCACCAACACTTTCACTTTTGAGAGTCCAAATACCGTCCAAGTACCACTGTTGTCAGGTATTGAAAATCTTGTTTGGAAAGAGGCTATGCCCAGAATAGTGGTGTGGGGGACAAGGAGGTGGGCTTACCTTCCAGCAGGTCTCTGGCCAGACCAGGTTCTGCCCCCGTGGACCGAACAAAGTCTGACAGGACTGCGTCCATATCAAGAGTCATAGGATCATGTAGAAGTGCTGCCCAACACTCGGCCGAGGTGGGGTTTGGAAGCACACTAGAAACCATCCATCTGCAGGAAAGAAGAGGAAAGGCTTGACCAGGTAACGGAAATGGAGCTGAGCGTGACAACTACATGCAGAGACCTGAAGGAGGGAATGAGCCATTTCCACCTGCTGTCATATTTTTTTGAACTGGTTTGATCGAACTCCTTTATTCTTTATGCAAGACATTATATTATAGGACTTGAAGAAAAATATCATCCCCCTGTACACGCCATGTGAGAGAAGTTTGTTATGAGCCGAATGTTTGTGTTCTCTCCCAAAATTCGTATGTTGATATCTAATCTCCAAGGTGACAGAGAAAGACAGTGCCATATATGAAGCAGGAAATGGGCCCTCACTAGATGCCAAATCCGCTGGTTCCCTGATCTTAGACGTCCCAGCCTTCAGTGCTGTGTGGAATACATTTCTGTTGTTCATAAGCTTCTCAAGCTATTGTATTTTGACATAGTAGTCCAGACAGACTAAGGCAAGGGATCCTCACTCTCTCCAGCACTCCTGACCTTACATTTTATTAATTCTAATAACTGATGGGGAAAAAAGACTAGATTATTTTAAAATTTCAAACACCTAAGTATGTCTAGAAAAATGTAATTGGAGTTGCTAGATTTCTAATCCTCTTTCGAACTGTATAGTCTAGTAATACTTCCTCAATGTGATGAATGTTACCCACTCTATCCCAATTCTGCCTTTATCATAAGTGTGCCATCCTATGCCCTCAGCCCTCACCCCCTACTTGGCTATTAGGAAAAACTCCAGGTTAATCCACAGTTGACTGAAATGCCACACTTGCTGAAGATGGCTGCTCAACTATCTGCCATCTCTCTAAGAGCAGCCATCAATCCAACAACATCCTTAAGAATGTGGGATTTCCCAGGCAGCATGATCCCAGCCAGAGAGATAGAAGGATGTGCAGTCGCTGGACTCAGGCTGACTGTAGTTGCCGACTGCTGGGGAAAAGCTACTGTCACATTGCAAGTGAGAGTGACTTACACTAGTGAATGGTGCTGGGGTCCTCAGTGGGTGCTCAATCTTTGCTGATAGAGTACAAGTGCATCCTGGTGTTTCTGTAGACAAGAGGTCTGCAAGTTATGGCCCATGGGCCAAATGTGGTCTGCCACTGGTTTTTGTAAATGAATTTTTACGGGAACACAGCCACACCCACTCATTTGCATGTGGTCTATGGCTGCTTTTGCACCTGGCTGAGTTGAGGAGTTAAAACAGAGACCCTATGGCCCACAAAACTAAAAAGACGTACTCAGTGGAACGCTATGGAAAAAGTTTGCAGACCCCATTACAGGCAATGGAAAATTTTATGCTAGAAAGTATGTAATTAATTTCACATATTGTGGGGTGAGTTTGAAGCCCATGCTACTGATGACTGTCCTCTGTTTCTTCTTTCACAATAACCCACTGGGATGGGCGCTGCTTGGTGGGGTAGGTCTGGTGTCAGTGGCGCATGCTTTAGAGCCAAGCATGTAGCCTGATTTAAACCTGGCCCTCCCCTGTCTGGCTGTGACATGGGCTTCACCTCTCTGAGCCCTCCTGCGCTTCTGTGAGGATGTGGAAATGAGCTCACCTAACGTGCAAGACTCTGAGGACTGGGGTCTTATGCAGGGAGGTCCGTACCCTCAGGACATTCACTGTGACCACCCCATCTTTTTTTTTTTTTTTTTTTTTTTGAGATGAAGTTTCGCTCGTTACCCAGGCTGGAGTGCAATGGCGCATTCTCGGCTCACCGCAACCTCCGCCTCCTGGGTTCAAATGATTCTCCTGCCTTAGCCTCCCGAGTAGCTGGGATTACAGGCATGCACCACCATGCCCAGCTAATTTTTGTATTTTTAGTAGAGACAAGGTTTCACCATGTTGACCAGGATGGTCTCGATCTTTTGACCTGATGATCCACCCGCCTCGGCCTCCCAAAGTGCTGGGATTATAGGCTTGAGCCACCGCGCCCAGCCTGTGACCACCCCATCTTACACACGGCTCCCACTGGTATAATTTTTAGTTGATGGGGCTAGGAAATAAGAAAATTATCTGACCTGATGTATATGGTACCAATTAGGAAATCGATTTCTTCCTTCTCTCCATGCACCGGGGCCTCGGCTGGGAGAGTGTCTTCTTTTGTCACTGCCACCTGGAAAACAGATCAGAGAACAAGAGCATGTGATCTCCTTGCCCTCAGACTAAGG
The DNA here is from genome assembly GCA_031835075.1 of Saguinus oedipus. Lineage (NCBI taxonomy): Eukaryota > Metazoa > Chordata > Mammalia > Primates > Cebidae > Saguinus > Saguinus oedipus. Next base: position 17,012,921 of record CM063174.1, read on the forward strand.
CCAGAGGCTGGCTTTTTGTCACAGGAGGCTGCATCTTGGCCTTGACCAATTGCCTGAGGCATGTACTCTGTCTTCCTGGGCCCTATAGGTCCCTGTTCACCAGCTGACCAGCAGCTCCCATGCCCAGGGCCTGGCCAGGGGCTGTCTCAGCTTTCCTCATTTTAGCAAGCATTTCTATTTCAGTGAGGATCACTTGCACAGCACAGAGCTGTTTGAAACTTTATTAGCACATACCACAGCAGTACATTCAACCACAGTTATGTGGAGAAATATACATAACATGAAATTTACCATTCTAACCATGTTTAAGTGTACAATTCAGTGGAATTAAGTGCATTTACACTATTGTTCACATCTGAACAATAAGGGTGAGAACCCTGCCTCTTAGAACTGCAGAAAGGATAGAGTGAGATGATACTGACAGAGCATGCACCATTACTATTGTTATCATAGACACAGATCAAAACAATAGGCAAATGTACTGTTCTGATCTTGAGAATCCGCCCTCGACTGCCCACACATTTATACATCCCTGTTTAGCAGGCGAATGATTAAATACGAAAAAGGTCAGGTTGTGTCCACCATGTCCAGCCTGGTGAGGAAGCCCACCCTGGCAAGGAGATCGCAGGTGCCTGGGCTCCCTGGTGAATGAATTGGATGTCTCAACTGAGATGTCAACATTCCAGAAGCCCTCTTGACCCTTCCCTTGCCAGATGCCATTGTGACCTTGGTGAAGTGTGGTGCACTGGGGAGAAAGGTTTCTGTGGATGCCACATTAGGGAAACACATATCCCAGAGCATTTTTATGGTTCAGACAAAAATTAAGAGAGCCCAGTGTCTTTCAGTGTGGGGGCATGAATTCTGGGAAGTTTGGCTCTGCCAAACATTCAAATGTGTGGAGCAATGATCATTTCCAAAGCTTGGCCATGCATATTACTTACATAACCTCCACAACATAAGCTAGAGACAAAGATGAGCCTAAGAGTCATTTGGGCTGTGATGAAGCAAGTTCTCCAGGAAATTCAATGTAAAAAGCCCTGGGTAAGTGGGGGAGGTGCTTCTTACTGAGGAATAAGAAGAGAGGTTTGGCCAGGGAGCGACAGAGGCGCCTGTGTGAAATCAAACAAGTGTCTACAGGAATGTCTATGGGTCGCACTGAAGTTCTTCGCGTTATTGCAGGACTGTTTCACTCTCTAGTTCTCCCCTTGGAGAAGCGGACACTCTCAAACACACGGTGTTGTGTCTTTGTGGGAACTGGGAAAGGCTCTAAGTGGCAACAGTAGGCAGTGCTGGGACCCACTGCTTGCACCTGAGGCTCAGAGAAGGCACATGTGTGGGCATTGAGCCCATTTCATTTGTCCAGCAGGTGCCCCAGGCTGGACACCCAATGGGCTCAATGGGAGGGAGACATGCCTTCTGTTCAGGGGCCATGACTGGGCTTCGTGCCAGCTCTCAGAGCATCTGGTGCCTTTAAAATAAAATATGAGCATAGATGCATCATTGGAAGCAAAACATTTCCTTAGTTGACACTCACTCAATTGTACTTTTTCATAATTTTCTCCTAGTATGGAAAGATGGAAAAAAAGTCTCTCCTAAAATTTATACCTTTGAAAATAGCAGTAAGTGTAGGAGCTACTGGAGTTTTTTTTGGTCTTATATGCATTGAAATGGTATACTCATCAATGACATATCAAATTCTTCAAAGGTTCTTAATATGAGAGCAACAGTAGTTTAACTGACAGGAGAAAGTGGGGCACTAGCAATTGTAAATGACACCTCAACATCCCAATCACTCTACTCTTGAGCTTAGATTTTTAGGCTAACAAGGAGAACACAGAATTAAGCAACGGTATACATTTTAAAAATATTTTTTCCAATAAAAATTTAAATATATATAAAAGTAGACAGAAGAGTATATTAAAGCCAAATACCCATCACTCAGGCATGAAAATTATCAACTCTTAGCCAACCATGCTGCTTCTCTATCTCCAACCCTTCCCCTGCTCACATCATTTTGAAGCCAATTCCAGGTAACACATTACTTCATCCACACTTACTTCCATCTCTCTCTAAAAGACTTTTGAAAACATAATCACAGTACCATAATCCCCACCTAGAAATTAACAATTCTTCAGTGTAATTAATATCCAGTGTGCAAATTTCCAATGTTAATCAAATGTTACAAGTTCACATATTTAGTTTTTCAGTTGGTTTGAGTCAGAATTCAAATAAGATCTCTCATTGTAATTGGTTGATATGTCTTTTTTAATCTACAGATTCTGCCTTCATCTCTTTTTCCTCTGCATGTTGAAAAATCTCATATATACTTTTCTCTCTAGAGTTTTCTATCATCTGGCTTTGACTGATTGCTCCTGTGGTGGAGCAATCCAACACAGTGCTCCTCTGTCCTCTGTATTTGGTGTAAATCAGCATGAGAATATGAGACTTGATCAGATTTAGGTTTGATTTGGGGCACATTTTGGTGCTGTCTTCTTCTATCAGCTGGCACTGAGTATTTGACTGTCTCTGCTTGTGGTGGTAGCAGCCACTGATAATCATTGCCTTAAACCCAGCAATTCAAGAGGAGTTGCATATATGGCCAGCCAGCTTAATTCTTTAATTCATTCTTTATTTATTACCTGAAATTCTTAAAGGGAAATTTCCACTAATCTACTATTTGGTCACCCAGTGATAGACATCTAATAGAATAAGGCAAGATAGATGCTTTATTTGTGACCTTTTAACTCATCATTTTACTTGGACAAGATGGTTCACTACCTTCCTTCAATGGGATCAGTTTGTTACTTCTTTTTCTGAAATATTTTGCATTCATCGATTTAAACACATTTTATAATTTCAATCTGTCCAATACAGAGCAGTTTCTGTCTTTATGGATGCTTAAGTCCTGAATCAAGTTGCTTTGACACTAGTGTAGCTGATAATTTCTTTTCTATCAGGTTTGACAGGATGTTTCAGGTCTCTCTTCTACATTTACTGTTTCAGATCTAGAATTAGACATTTCTCCAAATAACTATGAGTCTTTTTTATTGAGAATGGTTTTTCAAGACCACATTCTGGGTGCTTGGTGTACCCATAGCTAGTGGTTTAGTCATTGTTTACAGGACTTTTTGGTAAGGTAAGAAATACGTTTGTTTTAATAAAATATACATCTTGAGTTCATTCTAATATTTCCAATTCAAATGGAAGACTTAGGAGTTGTTACTTAACCTAATCTCTTTTATGTATGAACCTCCTTCCCCCACCGAATCCTAGTTCTTAATAAAATCAGGAATGGTAGCATATTACACAGTTACCCTTTCAACTTACCCTGCTCAAATCGAAGCTATTGATTAATGTGTGCAAAATTTGTATCTTGCTATTTTGCTAAATTCTTACCATTTATAGCAATTTTCAATAGTTTTTAAGTTTTCCAGATACACAATCACATGAAATGCAAATACAGTTTGTGCTAACTCTTATTTTTTGAGACAGAGTATTTCTCTATTGCCCAATCTTGTCGGATTTTCTTGATGAATGCATTCAAAATGTTACATATTATGAGAGGTTATAGGAATCTTTGCTTTGTTCCTAACTTTAGTGGGAATAACTTTGGTGTTTCCACATTGAAAAAGATGCTGGGTATTGGCTCTTGGGATAAACACACACACACACACACACACACACACACACACACACACACTTTTTTACAAATTTAATTTAAATTCAGTTACAGGATACATGTGCAGGATGTGCAGTTCCATTGCATAGGTAAATGTGTGCCATGGTGATTTGTTGCACCTATCAACCCATCACCTAGGTATTAAGCCTTGCATATATTAGCTATTAATCCTGATGCTCACCATCCCTCGACCCCCACAGTCCCCAGTGTTTGTTGTTCCCCTCCATGTGTCCATGTCTTCTTATTGTTCAGTTCCCACTTATAAGTCAGAACATGTGGTGTTTGGTTTTCTGTTTCTGTGTTAGGTTGTTGAGGATAATGATTTCCATTTCCACCCACGTCCCTGCAAAGGACATGATCTCGTTCCTTTTTTTGGTTCTTTTTTTTTTTGAGATGGAATCTCACTCTGTCACCAGGCTAGAGTGCAGTGGTGCGATCTCAGCTCACTGCAATTTCTGCCTCCCAGGTTCAAGCGGTTCTCCTGCCTCAGCATCCCGAGTAGCCGAGACTACAGGCACATGCCATCATGCCCAGCTAATTATTATATTTTTAGTAGACATGGGGTTTCATCGTGTTGGCCAGGATGGTCTTGATCTCTTGACCTTTTGATGTGCCCACCTCAGCCTCCCAAAATGCTGGGATTACCGGCATAAGCCACTGTGCCTGGCTGATCTCGGTCCTTTTTTATGGCTGTATAGTATTCCACGGTATATGTGTACCACATTTTCTTTAAAATTTTTTTCTCATAAGTTATTGGGGTACAGGTGGTATTTGTTTACATGAGTAAGTTCTTTTGTGGTGATCTGTGAGATTTTGGTGCACCTATCACCTGAGCAGTATACACTACATCCTATTTGTAGTCTTTTATCCCTACCCCCATTCTTCTCCCCAAGTCCCAAAAGTCCATTGTATCATTCTTATGCCTTTACCATCCTCATAGCTTAGCTCCCAAATATCAGTGAGAACATATGATGTTTGGTTTTCTATTCTTGAGTTACTTCACTTAGGACAATAGTCTCCAATATCATCCACGTTGCTGCAAATGCCATTAATCCATTCCTTTTTATGGCTGAGTAGTATTCCATTGTAAAAACACTACAGTTTCTTTATTCACTCATTAATGGCATTTGGATGGGTTCCATGATTTTGCAATTGTGAACTGTGCTGCTACAAACATGCGTGTACAAGTATCTTTTTCATATAATCATTTACTTTCCTCTTGGAAGATACCAAGTAGTGGGATTGCTAGATCAAATGGTAGTTCTACTTTTAGTTCTTTAAGGACTCTTCACACTCTTTTCCATAGTGGCTGCACCAGTTTACATTCCCATCAGCAGTGCAGAAGTGTTCCCCATTCACTGCATCCATGCCAGCATCTACTGTTTGTTGATTTTTTATGGTCATTCTTGCAGGAGTAAGATGGTATTGCATTGTGGTTTTGATTCACATTTCCCTGATCATTAGTGATGTTGTACATTTTTTCATATGTTTGTTGGCCATCTGTATATCTTCTTTTGAGAATTTTCTATTCATGTCTTTAGCCCACTTTTTGATGGGATTGTTTGTTATTTTTCATACTGATTTGAGTTCACTGTAGATTCTAGATATTAGTCCTTTGTCAGATGTATAGATTACGAAGGTTTTTTCCACTCTGTGGGTTGTCTGTTTACTCTGCTGGCTGTTTCTTTTGCTATGCAAAGCTCTTTAGCTTAAATAAGTCCAAGCAATTTATCTTTCTTTTTATTGCATTTGCTTTTGGGTTCTTGGTCATAAAATCCTTGCCTAATCCAATGTCTAGAAGAGTTTAACCAACGCGATTTTCTAGAATTTTTATTTATTTATTTATTACACTTTAAGTTCTGGGGTACATGTGCAGATTGTGCAGGTTTGTTACATAGGTATACATGAACTCATCCTTTTTTTGGCTGCATAGTATTCCATGGTGTGTATGTGCCATATTTTCTTTATCCAGTCTATCCTTGATGGGCATTTGGGTTGGTTCCAAGTCTTAAACTAATATTAACAAACTGGATTAAGCTATGGTTTTTACTGTCATGTGCAATCTTTGTCAGGTTTTATAGTTAATGTTATATACATAACACAAAACTGAAAGTTTCACTTTCTTTTCAGTGCTCTGGATTAACCTAAGTGGCACCAGGGCCATTTGTGGTAGATTTGACCCACAAATTAATCTGTTCCTCGTGCTTCTTTTTTAATTTCCTCTAATTTTTTCCTATGGAAATTGCTCTGCCTTGTCTTTCTATCTCTATATGGTTTAATTTTGTTAGGTCATATTTTCCTAGAGATTGGTTTTCAAATTTATTTGAATGGAGTTAAAAAGATTCTTCCCATGGGCCTAAATCCCCTATGTATCTCATTGAGGAAAATAAATGCTACTTGCTGAGTGCCCACAATTACATTGATTGTGCTTTATGGGTGAGTTAACTCTCATACAGGCAACAATTCCACAGGGACAGTCGTTTTGTTCCATTTTATTAAAGCCCAGAGTGCCCAGTGGCAGAGTAAAGATTCCCACATAGACTCACTTTGACCTCAAAGTCACCATTCTTCCATCACACAATACCATCCCTTTACAATGGAACAGGGTGTATTCAAAAGGTCTCAGGTCAAAACATCTGGTGCCCTTGAAATATATTATGTGCATAGATGCATCATTGGAAGCAAAACATTTCCTTAGTTGACACTCACTCAATTGTACCTTTTCATAGTTTTCTCCCACTATGGAAAGATGGAATAAAAGTCTCTCCTAAAATCTACATCTTTGGGAAAAACAGTAAGTGTAGGACCTACTGAAGTTTTCTCCTGTGCACATTGAAATGATATGCACATCAATGGCACGTCGAATTATTCAAGGGTTCTTCGTATGACAGCAAGTGTACAGCTATCATCACAGTCATGGGCTTATGACCCCGAAAGGATTACAGACTGTTTATCAAAACTACAGATGCTCCTCAATTTATGATGGGGTTATACACCAATAAATGTATCTTAAGTTGAAAATATAATAAGTTGAAAATGAATTTAATATTCCAATAAATCCACCTTAAAGTTGAAATAAGTCAAACCATTGTAAGTCCAGATCCTCCCTGACTTATGATGGGGTAACCTCCCAAGAAACCTATCATCAAGTTAGAAAATCCTAAGCCAAACCATCCTAAATTTGGGATAGTTTGTAGATAATTTCTCAAGAATCCACAAGGAATAATAGTCAGTAGTTTTGTAGATAAGACTTGAACATGAACATGAAAGTGAACTTTGTAAGGCCATGAAACATGGTGACACTTGTTCTGACTTGTAGAAAGCTACAATCTTGCAACAGTGTAATGTGCCCATACCCTGGAAAGATCATCTTACAAGAGACCCTCAGTGTCACGGAGATTATCTCATTCCTGAAAATGTGCAGCAGAGCTTGGCTGACAATTCTAAACCTCCGGCACTGGAATGCTTGCAAGGCCGCTTTGCTTTGAAAGATTTATGTTTTTATTCTTCAGGCTCACAAATGTAGCTGTTATACTGGCATAAAATATGTGCCTGAATCAGACCAATGTGCCATTGACAAGTGTTTAAAGAAAAATCCAAAGAACTTACAAATCAGGCTGCTACTTTTCCTACTGATTCCAATCATTAAATCAGTTCTTATTCTGGGTAAAGGTACCTTCTTTTCAAGGAAAAGACAGCCTAGTGGGCCAGCCTCTCTTCCTGGCCTGCCATTGTCATTGTGACAGGGGGTGGGACACACCTTGTGCACTGAGCTGTCAGCCAACCTACTTGCCTCCTTCTTCTCTCTGTGAGGGCTGCCCTGGAGGACAGGGTTCATCTTTTATTTGTCTTAGTATCACCACAAGCTGGAATATACATGATAATAAATATGCTGAATACATGAACAAAAGGAAACTAAAAACACTAAACCTACCTTCATACTCCATTCTGATGGGTAGACATGAAAGCAACCAAAATTTCACTTAGATTGGAATCAATACTCTCATGTTACCAACAAGCAAACTCATTAGAATACGAAAAAGGAACAGTTCTCTGAACCTGTCAGATGAAGGCAGATGAAGGTAAGATGAATTTTTGAGGAAGATTAAGGAAGAGTGCAAAGAGGGCCTTCTGGGCTGGATGAGTAACGTGTGGATGCTAGGCACAGACACCCTGGTGTGTCCAGGAGAGCTGGTGGCCAAGAGGCTGCAGGTGGAGGTGAGGGCCAGCCCTAGGGGCTGCCTGGGTGAGCAGCTCACCTACGTCATGAGGCCAGTGGGAAGTTGATGAGAGCTTCAGAGGAGAGAACCGATAGGAATAACACATGCTTTAGGAAAACAAATACAGATACAAAAAATTGGCATCCAGAGCCCAGAAGGCAATGGGCAGGCAATCGCCCCGTTTCTTAGATGTTGCCCACCGCATACCCTTGCACCCACTGCAGACTGAATCTTGGTTTATCAGGGAGCAGTTGAAACCCTGGATTTCAGAGAAGAAGGACAAAATTCCTGGCACCCAGGGATGAACTGCAATTGGTAAAAGCCAGTTATACCCCAACTTGTGATTCACCAATCTGCATGTGCCATGCTGGATGATGATTCGGTTTCCCTGATGGAAAGAGATGCCAATGGGTTGGGTTTAGGGAATAGCACTTGCTTACTTGACAGAAAGGGAAAGGCTTAAATGGAATAGGCCTTTCTCATGCTGCCTTCCTTCTTCTTTCTGCCTTGAATGAGGAAATAACATCTGCAAGTCCATTATACTTCTGGGAGTATGAAGTATAATGCAAGAGAACAAAACCCAACAAAAGTTGGATAAAGTAGGAAGCTATTTCCAATGGCATCATGGAACACTTGCACCAGCTGTAGACAGCCCACCCCTGGACTTCTTATACTTCTCATCTAAGTATCTATTTGTTCAAGCCAATTAAGTAAAATGTCTGGTTACTTGTAGCTGAATGTATTCCTAATTGACAGATGAAGGTAAAATGATTCAGATGTCAAAACTAGAAAAGACGCAATAGGAAAAAAAAACCCAAGGCAAATACCATTTATAAACATAGATGTACAACTTAAAGATTAGGATATGAGGCCAAAAGATAGAAAAAGACATAAAGAGACAAAGAAGCGCCTTGGAGCTGCTGCAGCCATCTTGGGTGCTTGGTAGTGGAGGTTATTAGGGTGGAAGGAGGCGAGTCTGTACAGTTCTGGAGACGCCATTACCATCCCTGGAATGCCTCATTCTTATACATGTGAGAGGAGTGAATTCCCCTCTTGTTAAATCTGCCATAACATCTTTTCTCTGTTACTAACAGCCCAACATGATTTTCATGCCAATACATTATCTCAACAAATTTGAGGAGAAAAACCATATGGTTATCTTAAAAGATGCCAAAAACCCCACAATTATTCATTATACCAAGTTGAAACAAACAGGAAAAGAAGAAACCTGTTTTCTACTTACTAAATGACATTGATTCTAAACGTTTAGGACTTATCGGATCTAATAGTGAAAACATTAGTAGCATTTGGATCAAGGTTTAGAACAAACTCATGACTAAGTATTATAACAAATGAGAACATTTTAAATGGCTGGAACAAGATCAACATCCAAAATCAACACTTTTCCTACATGTCAACATCAGCCAAGTTAGAATTTTAAAAACAACACAATAAGATCTATTTCATTATAGCCAACCAACTCCCACCAAATATCCTGTAAGTTAATTAGGAAAACTACACAAAAAGAAAGAAACCTTTATATTTTTCCTTTGCAGAAAACAATAAATCTTTAATGAGGGATAGAAAGAGAACTTAAATAAACAGACGGAAAGACTGTGTTGTTAAGATGCCAGTTCCTCTCTAATGTGTATGATAAATGGAATGCAATCAATACAGAATTTTTCATGGAAGCTGACAAACAGTTTCTAAAACTTAGAAGAATAAGCAGTAATTCCACGACAATTTTGATGAACAATAAAGTTGATGTTTGTTCTCCCACACTTCTCACATGAAGGTATTGTGACTAAAGTGGTGGGTACACAGGGACTGACACAGACACATGGACCCGTGGAGGAGAACAGAAAATGCAAAGATGTGTGAGGTAGGGGAGAAGAGACAGATAATTTGGTATATGATAATGGCAGATGCCCTTAACTTCCCAGCCAACATCCATTCCCCTTCCTTAACAGACCTTTGCTTTTGCTCATGGCTACAATGTTCTCAGACCCATGTAATAAGTCCACGGGCTATGTGAATCAAGACAATTATGATTTCTGCTTTACCAGTTTCTCTTGCAGCTAAAAGTATCCATGTGGCCAGTTCTTTCTCCTCCATGAGCTGTCAAAATACACTAGGAAATCTGCTAATCTGCTAGGCTACTTTTGGCAAATGTTTTGTTTTCCTAAGAAAAGGGGCATGCATAGAATCTTTCCACCTTGAAGTGATGTGACATGGGAAGCTGTGCTGGCCTGTGACCATGAGGGATGGGTCAAGAGAACCTGAAAGATTGCTGCTGTGACATCACTGAGCAGCCCATCCAATGGTGCATTGGCTCCCAAATCTGTCATGTGAAATTAAACATCTTGGATGAAGGTGAAAGCATCGCTAACCGACAGAATCACACATGTGAGGAGGAATCCCAAATTCATGAGTCCTGTGGGGAAAGGACCATATTATAAAATTTATAAAATAAGTTGGCAATTCAGTTGGAAAAAATAAAGCAAGATTCCCTACATCCTATCATGGACCAACAAATTCCACAGGAGTTACATACACATAGAGAAGAAACAAAACCATCAGTGTGCCAGAGAAAAGTATAGGTGAATACATTTATGACCTTGCAGTAGAAAAGTGTACTGGAGACCCTGCCTGATGTTGACCATGACCCTTGTCTCTGCATTTCTAGATCACATTTCTTGGCCTCCCATGTAGCACGGTGTGGCCATGTGACTTACGTTCCATGAAAATAGAATATGGCATGGAAGGGACATGGGTCATTTCTAGGCCTGGCCCTAACCTCCCACCACACACCCACTTCTTCCTTATCTCTCATTTGCCAGCTCATTAAAGAGTGTTCAGCAGAGAGTCAGTGACCCCAGGGGATAGTGGAGCTGCTGGATGGGAGAAATGTGGGTCCCTGTATGATGGTGTGATCCCTATTGGGCTGGCATATGGCAAGAAATAACCCTGCCTTGTGTTAAAACACTGAGATTTGTGGGGATGTTCATTTTAGCATTTAGCGAGTCCTAATAGATAAAGCCTTTTTAAGAGCTAAAAAGTGAAATTCCATCTAATATGGTTTGGCTGTGTCCCCACCCAAAATGCCATCTTGAATTGTAATTCCCATGTGTCAAGGGTGGGATCAGGTGGAGGTAACTGCAGGGTTGGTTTCTCCCATGCTGTTCCCATGATAGTGAGTGAGTTCTCATGAGATCTGATGGTTTTATAAGTCCCTGGCATTTCCTCTGCTTGTATTTCTCCTTCCTGCTGCCTTGTAAAGAAGGTGCCTTGCTTCCCCTATACCTTCTGCCATGATTGTAAGTTTCCTAAGGACTCCCCAGCCATGCTGAACTGTGAGTCAAATAAACCTCTTTCCTTTATAAATTACTCAGATTCAGGCAGTTACTTATAGCGTATCAAAACAGACTAGCAGTAAATTGGTACCGCAGAGAGTAGGGTGCTGTTATAAAGATACCTGAGAATGTGGAAGCAACTTTGGAACTGGGTAATAGGCAGAGGTTAGAACAGTTTGGAGGGCTCAGAAAATAGGAAGATGTGGGAAAGTTTGGAACTTCCTACAGGAAGTTGCTGAAAGGCTTTGACCAAAATGCTGACAGTGATATGAACAATAAAGTCCAGGCAGAGGTGGTCTTGGAGAGGAGAAACTTGTTGGGAACTGGAGCACACGTGACTCTTGTTATGCTTTAGCAAACAGACTGGTGGCATTTTGCCCCTGCCCTAGGGAATCTGTGGAACTCAACTTGAGAGAGATGATTTAGGGTATCTGGTAGAAGAAATTTCTAAGAGGCAAGGCATTTAATATGTGACTTGGATACTCTTAAAAGCATTTAGTTTTATTCATTGACAAAGATATGGATATGGTTTGGAATTGGAACTTATGTTTAAAAGGAAGCAGGGCATAAAAGTTCAGAAAATTTGCAGCCTTACAATGTGATAGAAAAGAAAAAACAATTTTTTTTTGAGGAGAAATTCAAGCTGGCTGCAGAAATGTGCATAAGTAATGAGGAGCCCAGTGTTAATTGCCAAGACAATGGGGAAAATATCTCCAGAGCATGTCAGAGGTCTTTACAGCAGCCCCTCCCATCACAAGCCAGGAGGCTTAGGAGGAAAAAAATGTTTTATGGGCTGGGCCCAGGGCTTTGCTGCTTTGTGAAGTCTCAGGACTTGGTGCCCTGTGTCCCAGCCATGGCTAAAAGGAGCCAATGTACAGCTCAGGTTGTTGCTTCAGAGGGTATAAGCCCCAAGCCCTGGCAGCTTTCAGGTGGTGTTGGGCCTGCAGGTGCACAGAAGTCAAGAACTGAAGTTTGGGAACCTCTGCCTAGATTTCAGAGGATGTATGGAAATGCCTCGTTATCCAGGCAAAAGTTTGCTGTAGGGGCACAGCCCTCTTGAAGAGCCTCTTCTAGAGCAGTGCAGAAGGGAAATGTGGGATCAGAGCCCTCACACAGAGTCCATACTAAGGCACTACTTAGTGGAACCGTGAGAAGGGCCACCATTCTCCATCCTCCAGTCCCCAGAATGGTAGATCCACTGACAGCTTGTACTGTACACCTGGAAAAGTCACAGACACTCAACACAAGCCTGTGAAAGCAGCCAGGAGTGGGGCTATACCCTACAAAGCCACAGGGATGGAGCTGCCCAAGGCCATGGAATCCCATCTGTTGCATCAGCATGACCTGGATGTGACACATGGAGTCAAAGGAGATCATTTTGGAACTTTAAGGTTTAAGATTGCCCTGTTGGATTTTGGACTTGTATGGGGCCTGCAGCCCCCCTACAAATGATTTCTCCAATTTGGAACAGCTGTATTTACACAATGCCTGTACCCCCAACTTTACAGGCTCATAGGCGGAAGGGATTTGCCTTGTCTCAGATGAGACTTTGAACTTGGACTTTGGGTTAATGCTGGAATAAGTTAAGACTTTGGGGGACTGTTGGAAAAGCATGATTGTGTCTTGAAATGTGAGGACATGAGATTTGATTTTGGAGGGGCCAGGGGTGGAATTATGTGGTTTGGCTGTGTCCCCACCCAAAACCTTATCTTGAATTATAATCCCCATAATCCCCATGCATCAAGGGCAGGACCAGGTAGAGTTAATTGGATCATGGGGGTGGTTTCCCCCACACTGTTCTCATGATAGTGAGTGAGTTCTCATGAGATATGATGGTTCTGTAAGTGCCTGGCATTTTCCCTGCTTGCATTTCTCCTTCCTGCTGCCCTGTGAAGAACGTGCCTTGCTCCCCCTTCACCTTCCACCATGATTGTAAGTTTCCTGGGGATTCCTCAGCCATGCTGAACTGTGAGTCAATTGAACCTCTTTCCTTTATAAATTACCCAATCTTGGGAAGCTCTTTATTGCAGTGTGAAAACAGACTAATATATTATCAAAATAAATTTGATAAAACCGATAATAGCAAAAACCAGACAATAAAGTTCTATATGAAAAAAATCATAGATATTTTAAAGTTATATAACAGAACAGGAAATTTAGGAAACAATATAAAAACAAGAAATTAGTATTCAATGGACCAATAAAAAAATCAACATATCACATGAATGTGCAATTTATAGAAAACTCAAATGACTAGTCAACAAATGAAAAAAGAATCAACCTTAGTTGTAGTGAGGAAAATAAAAATAGAGAAGATAACCACTAATCACCCTCACCCATGCCCTCATGCATCAAATTGGCAAAAGAAATAAAAGCCTGAAAACATCAATTCCTGTTAAAGGGAAATTGGTAGTTTTTAACACTGCTAGTAGGGGTATATTGGGCTAGCGGTGAGCTCAGCAGGGGGCATTTTTTTAGAATCTAGAATTATTTTTAATATAGAATACATATATCCTGTAACTCTACAGTTCTGCCTCTCAGTATCTTCCTGAGAGGACACTCTGCTTATGTGTACAAAGAAGCATGTCTAAGGATGTTCCCTGGGGCATAGCTGGAAATATAAAAAAAAGTCCATCAATAGGAGATAGGCTAAATCAAGCCTATTACATCAGTACATGAACTACACTACAGGTGTCAACATGAAAGTATCTTTAGGGCACATGGGAATATTAATGTGTTATAGTGCGATTAAACAATACTAACAGGAAAAAAGGTCTCATGGGCAGAAAACTGTCCAGAAGGAAAACTGGCTATGGCAATGAGGGCTCTCAGGAGCTCAGGACCTGGGAGGGAGGGAACAGGGCACTCATTTCTACTTTAAGGCCCCACCAAACTCGTTGTCCCTCCTCACATAATAAGCAATACTTCAAGCATCATTTTCTACTGAAGTTATTAAATAAGATACAGGAAATGATGGGGCCTGGGCTCCAGCATGGAAGCAGATGTAAGGAAGAGAAGAGTAGAAAGGTGCACTTTGGCTGGCAGGTGACGTGATGGGGGCTGCAGAATCCATGGATGCTGTGCTGGCACAAACCCAGGAGAAAGGTAGGGCTAGTTTTGAGTTAAAGCTTTGCCATTCTCTTCAAGTGTGGGCTTTAGGAAGTCACTAAAGCCCTGTGAATTTACTTCCCCATCTATACACAGAGAAGCTATCGTATATTTATTTGAAGTTTGTTAAGTTGAAATAAACCTAAACAAAAATATTATACCTATCTGTCTGCCTGTCTGTCCACCTATCATCTATCTTCAATCTATATTTTCTCTCTCCCTTTCTTGTTCCACCTACCTACCTACCTATATATCTACATATATCCTACCTATATATCTTTTGATCTATAATTTTTCCTGTCTGTATCTAATCATTTTTTCTCATTGTCAGTCTGTCTTTCTCTTTCCTGATTTTCTCTCTCTCCTTCTGTTGGTCATGTGTCTGTCTTACTATTATCTATGTAGATATCTAACTATCCATGTTTCTGTCTTTCTTTCTGCCATCCTATTTCTACCTGTCTCCATCCATCCATCTATCCATCCACCCATTCATCCATCCATCCACCCACCTACCCACCTACCTATGTATGTTTCTGGGTGTGTATGTATCTATATGTCAGCATGTTTGTATGTCTTTGTGCCATCTATCTATCTGTCTATCTGCCTGTCTGTCTCTCTATGCTAGAAACTCTGTTTTTCTGTCTGTCCATCTGCAAGGACCTCAATGTTTTTCAACCTTTCTTGTCTGTATGTCTTTCAACCTATCTTGTTTATCTGCATATCTATCCATATGCCTATGAATGCATCTATCTGATTATCCACAACCTGCCAGAATGAATGTCTACATATCTCTCTCCCTCCTTTCCTTTCTCCCTCTGTACCTTTCTGTCTGTCTGACTCTGTTTCACTGTCTAATGACTAATTTCTTCCTGACAGTTTAATTTCTGCCTTCATCCTGCTTGACACAGAGCAGAGCTTCACTGACTGCTACTTTACTTCCTGCTTTTCAGTTCTTTTCACTCTTTCATTGCTCCATTTCTACAATCAGCTACCATTAACTGGGCCATTGCTCTGTATTATGTGCTAGGGATACAACCTAAAATCAGGCAGGGTCTCTGCCTTCTAAGAGTATTTGGGCTGCTGGCCTGAAAAGCAAATTAATGAGGCAGTTATATCACATGATGCTCAGAACTATGAGAGACAAGATGGTGTCAGGCACAAAGGAAGGGCACCAATGCTAGACTGGAGTGGAGGAGAGAGTGACAGAAGCTCTGAGGAAGTGACCTCTCATCTGAAAACCACAGAGGACTGGGGATTTTTCAAAGAAGTAGATGGCTGAGCTCCATGTAATTGGGGAAGGGGTATGGACAATGGGTGCAGAACCAGGAAAAGAGGGAACAGGGTGCGTGGAGACTTGGAGAACAGAGCCAGGATACACTAAAAAATTCAAGCTAAGGAATTGACAAAATTCAGATGAGAGAGGCCAAAGTTGACCTAAATAAATAGAGAGATATACTATTTTAATGGATTGTAAGATATACCACAGTTAAGATGTCAAGTATAGTCACATTGATCTATAAATTCAATGCAATCCCAGTCAACATTCCAGCAGGTTTCTTCGTAGGTATAGAGAAGCTGATTCTAAATTTATATGGAAAGATAAAGAAACTAGATTAGCCAAACCAACACTGAAAAAGAAAAAAGTTAGAGGATTCACACACTTGATTTTAAGACGCATTTAAGATGCACCTCCTGTGGCCAAGACAGCGTAGTATTGGGATAGTAAAGGATAGAAACGTTTATTACTAAAACGAAAAACAGACAACTGATTTTTGACAAAGACACAAAGACAACCCAAGAGAGAAAAGATAGACTTTTCAAAAAGATGATGCTAGAGCAATGGATTTCTAGAAAGTAAACTCGATCTACGTCTTATACCACATATAAAAATTAACTCTGAATGGATCATAAACTATGTGTGCCTGTATGCTTAGGTGTCCGTGTGTGAGCATGTGCATGCATATGATTATGTGTGTGTTCGTGTCCATGTGAGTGTGCATGTTTAACAGTGTGCTTGTGACTTCTGTATGCATGTTTATGTTGAGCGTATTTGCATGAACATGGGTGTGTGAATGTATGTGCACATTTGCATGACTGTGTGACAGTCTATGTGTTAAAAAGGGAGACAGGGAAGGGTGTCTAAGGGACATTTAGAAAGAAATTCCAGTGGGCTGGTTGTTTATACTTGGAAGTTTCCCACCCACTTAGAGTAAGTGAAACCAAGAGAATAGACGCAGTGGCTCTTTCAATTAAGAAAAAGGAATTTGGATTTCACAAACACAGAAGAATTTCTGCTTTTGGGATCTCTTATTGGCTCATATTTGTTGACTATTTACACATGTCAGTGACTAGTAAAATTCAGTATTTTATTTTAGAGTCTACAACTTTGCCCAAACAAATAAACATAAAGGCAATAAATATCTGTCATCCTGTATGGCTTTGAACTTTAAAAATAGATAATGTTGAGATAGGTGGATTCTGAAGAACCCACCCAGCTTTGTATAAAACCCTGTCAACTTTATGACCTAATAGATTAATCTACTCATTGTTTCTTCTTTCGTTTCTTGGGTTTTCATTTTTAGTCAGTAGAAACACTTAATACAAATACAAATACATGCAGGCATTCCAAAAAATCCTGGGGACATTTTATGTCTGGCCTCTGGTTCTCAATGCTTCAGTTTTGAAATGAGGATTGCAGTTCCTGTTTGAATATGGTTGTGGTGGTGATTACATAGCATAGTGCCTGGCATACAAAAAGTACCAAGAAAAGGATCGGTACCCAATAAATATATACACCTACTTAAATGCCCACAGATATTAAAAAAAACTATACTAAGTATGATTATGATTATTGTTATTATTTATTTGTAATATATTCTTAGATTAATAACCTTATAAACCTAATAAAACCATCTGGAGTTCTATTCCTTCAGAAGATTTGTTTTTGGTACTTTTTATATCAAAAGAACATATGATTTTCAAAAGTTTGGTTCTGTGTTGAAACTGATGACAATGAAGTCCAAGTTTATAGGATCAGCTGTTTGAGAAGGGAAAGAAACTGCATTCTTAAGCAGAAAATTTGTCTACACTCCCCTGAGGAAAAAATGGTAAAACTAATTTCATTCCAACACTAAGCATTGGCTTATGATCAAATAAGAAGCATTGCAGCCCTGGATGATGTAGCCACAGCAAGTTTGAAGTAAGTGATTTCAGCAAAGAAAACTGTTTCGCTACTGACCAAGGATGGAGTATCTTTCTGAACTGCACATTGTCCCCAAAAATAAGGTGCCTCTAGTTTTAAGCCTCCCTTATCAATGGCTAAGGATGCACTCACAGTTGCAGAGAATGGGAACTCAGATGGAGAATAAAGAAAGGAAGATTAATAAAGAAAAGGAAAAGGGGAATAGAGGAGAAAAAGAGAGATAAGAGAAGCAGGGAAAGATGAAAGACAGCTCTGCTAAGCACATATCCAAGTACAATCAACACTGTACATTTCGTGGATGCTGTATCAGTGACCTATTACTGTGAAACAATGACTCCCAAATTTATGAACTTAAACCAACACATATTCATAACCTCACCATTTCTGTGAGGCAGGAATTAGAGTGCACTTTAGCTCAAGGTCTCTCACAGGGCTTCAACCAAAATGTGAGTTGAGCCTGCAGTCTCATGTGAAGACTCAAATGAGGAAGCATTTGCTTCCAAGCTTGCTCATGTGATCATTTGCAGAATTGTTTTTGACGGTTGTTAAACTAAGAACCTCAAGTTCCTTGCCATGTGGGCCTTTCTATAGGTGAGATCATAAAATCAGAGTTGTTTCATCAGAGCAACCTCATAGAAGAGTCAGAGAGAGCCTGAGCAAGACAGAAGTTACCATGTTTGTATCCTGGTCTTAGAAATGACACCTGTCACTTCTGCTGTACTTCGTTTATTAACAGCAAGTCACTGTGTCCAATCCACACCCAAGGGCAGGGGACAGCACAAGGTTGTGATGTCAGGAGGCAGGAATGGTTGGGAGCTGTGTAAGAAGCTCCTACACAGGCCCTTGCAGTGTCTACACCAGAGCTCAAGTGCATCGTGCAGGCGAAAAAGCGGTACCTTCACACTGTGCTACATGACCACTCTCAACATGTCAGCCACCATATTTTAGCTGACTGTTATGGAAACACTGAGTCTAAACTTGGAAAGGGAAAAATGATTTCTGGAATCTGTGATATTCTTCTAGAATGCTAATAAGCCTGACTGATCTCATTCTGAAGCTCTTGAGCAGTGTCACAAATGTTTATCTAATCATTCACAATTGGTTAAAGAGGGTTTACAGTCCTGTGAGGTTAGCCTGCAGAGTTGATAGCTTATGACTTTCACTGCCTAGTAAGCAAGTTAACTCCAAATTTGGCATTTTTAAAAATTGCTTTGTAGAGTTTTGCCTTAACTTAGCATCTCGTTTCTTCATTTTTTTCCCAATTGACTCAAATGCTTGTGGAGGCAGATTATTTGTCTTTTTTCTGGTTCCCTTCTTAATGAATTAAATAAAGCTTTGGAACAGGGTAACAGATGATTTTGCCTGAGAATCGAACTTCCGCGTGCTCTAGGAGTAACCATGAGGTACACTGGGAATTCAGCAAAGCGCTGACCACGGATGCTAATAGACACTGGGCTCCTGGCTTTATCCTGACTGGCTGACCCACCTTCACACACTTACGGGGCACAATGTCTGTGTGGATAGCAAGCCCCCAGGAGATTTAAGAACTGCCCTGAGGGAGTGTGCTCAAGCCTTTTGTAAATTTATAGTTATGCCATCTCATGGGGGACTATGTCTCTGTCCATAGCTCAGCATCAGGGCTTGGAAGAGGAAGCCCCAAAACCAAGTTCTGAGATGAGAGTTTCCTGGCTGGTGATGCTGAGGATAAGGGCAACACATACTGCCAGGCTGCTGCTGTGCAGGAGGAGGGAACGAGAAGAGAGGGAGACACAGGGAGGGCCTACCCAGTGCTGTGGAGGAGGAGGGGGCTTTTCTCTCTAGTGCAGCCAAGCCCCTACAAGCCTCCTGGGAGTGGGCCTCTCTGCGGGGGCTTTGCCTTGGCTTCTAGCCACCTCCATTTGGTTCTCCAGCACCCAGGCCAGGAGCGTGCAGCTCACTCAAGACCAGATAGCTCAGGTTTCCAAGTGAACATACATTTCACAGGATGTGCTTTGGGAAACTGAAAAAAGGTAGCCCTGATATTTCCGTCCACACACTCAAGTGCAACTCACTGATTTCCTTGGTGCTGAGGCAGAACCAGAGGTCTGATTTTCACCTGCACTTCACTTGTCCCATAACCTCTGTGTTTGCTCCTGGGAAAACAGAAAAGCCATGGTCTCACCCCCAAGGAGTGGATCCAGGGGATGAGGAGACAAGCAAGGATTCTTGGCATGTGAAGGAAGAAAGAGGGGTGGCAAGGCTTCAGGGAAGCCTGGGGCTGTAGCCCACCAGAAGCATCCTCTAGTACTGGCAAACCCAGGCTGGCTGGGTTGATATCACCCCAGAAAGCAGGGGAACCCCACAGGACCATCCCCTCAAGCTCAGTCTGACAAGAAGCCAACAGAAAGCATACCATCTGGATGCAGGATGCATAGTGGTCTTCTCTGTGAGCACCAGCTCTCATCTGCTTTAAGAGTTATGAGGAAGAAAACGAAGCGAGTGACCTTTTAGAGGAAGTACTGTTAAATATTAACATGTTTTCCAACAGCAATGTGTTTGAAGACTCAGTCTAATTCACATTCATGTGCGGCTTCTAAAACAACCTATATTTTCGCAAACTGTTTTCTTGGTAAAATTTTCAAAACATTCTCAAGGAAGATGCGTTCTGTGGCAGTGGGATGCCAATAAAACTAAAGGGACTTGATCTAAAAAGAAAAAAATCACACACACACACACACACACACACACACACACACTTCAAATAAGAAGTCTGACTGGTGACTGGTGACTGAAAGGCAAACCTGACAGAGACCAGGGCGGTGCAGGCCTACTGAGGGGAGGCAGTTACGGGTGACCGAGAGGGAAAGGAGGAAGCAGACAGGGGAGTGCGTATAGGGGCAGCGTTTGCTGATGAATCCTTCCTGGCATGGTGGTTTCATTCTCTATGCAAACTTTTAACTACAGGGACACAGAGCATGGGGCCTCTGTGCTGTCATTCAGATTTATTGGCATTTTTGCTAAAGGTCATATAAAAGATCTCAGGAATAAAAGCAGTGTCCCGTGGCTCTTGCCTGTCTTTCCTGTGTCTGATAATAATTAACAGCTATTGCTTGGCAAGGCCAGCCACAGGCTCCACCCTCTGCCATGTGCCTCCTGCGATGGTCACACCCAGTCTCATAATTGTAATCCTAAGGACACTGAAGGTTTGTGAGGATAAATGTTTGCTCGCGGTCACCCGGTTGGTATGACAGAGACTAGATGCACACCTACATGCTTATCTGGATGGTCTAACTCCAGAGTCCTCCTCTTGACCACCTCAGTATATGCTCCCTTGTATGATGACCTCACAACCACAGAAAATGTGAAACATGAAGGACTATATGACAAAGAAAGTCTGAGGTCCCAAACAACTAATGGGTTAAAAATCATAATACAACAATCAAAGGATGCTAAGAGCACTGGATGGAAATTCGCCGGGGAAAAGAATACTCACGGGGCTTCAGATTTTGCTCCATTGCTTCCTAGTGAAAGCCAAAGAATGTAAAAAGTGACTTTATAAAGGGAGCTCTGGCAGAAACGACCTTATCCCAGTGAACAAACCTACCATCATGTGCCATGGTGCCCACTGATGGACTGGAAAGAGAAATGGAGGAAATGTCTATCTAAATCTAAGTAGGAGGAAATAATCAGGCAAGTCCCGCACTCCACTAAACAAGTGGCTCAGACTCTTCAGAGATGTCAACATTACAAAAGAGAAAAATGAAAGCAGGGCTTTGGTTTAGATAAAAAGAGACATAACTGAATTCAGTGAGTGATACTTAATTGAACACCAGTCAGGGGAAAACAGCTATGATGACCATTTGGGGGACAACGAGGGGTATCTGGATAAGGACAACATATTTGGATAATACCACTTTGTCAATATTAAATTTCACTGTGGTAACAGTACTAGGTACTATACTTTTGTAGAAGGCAGCTGTGTACCTACAAGATGATGCCAAAGCATGTCATGATGTCAGCAACTTACTTTTTTTTTTTTGAGACTGAGTTTTGCTCTTGTTACCCAGGCTGGAGTGCAATGGCGTGATCTCGGCTCACCGCAACCTCTGCCTCCTGGGTTCAGGCAATTCTCCTGCCTCAGCCTCCTGAGTAGCTGGGATTACAGGCACGCGCCACCATGCCCAGCTAATTTTTTGTATTTTTAGTAGAGACGGGGTTTCACCGTGTTGACCAGGATGGTCTCGATCTCTTGACCTCGTGATCCACCCGCCTCGGCCTCCCAAAGTGCTGGATTACAGGCGTGAGCCACTGCGCCTGGCTAGCAACTTACTTTCAAATGGTTCAGACAAAAAGAATCAAACACACACAAACATATATTTATCATCTGTGAGTGTCTGTTTTTGTACTCTGGGTGAAGAATCAGGGGTGTTCACTGTTCTATTCCTTCAAGTTTTCTGCAGAATTAAAGCTTATAAAATAAAAAGTAGGTAAAAAGGTATACAAAAATATTTGTCTCAAGAGTCATAAAGCAAAAGAATGGCTTTGCTATCAGCCAGATGAGAATTGTATTTTTGGATAAGAAGTAAGAGGAAACAGTAAAAAATAATGAGTGTGTTAAGATAATGGGACTATTTTTTTCTTTTGCTTATAATATTTTAAAAATCAGTAATGGTTGCAATAGATGACAAATTTTGCACTGGTATAAATCAAGTCACTTGTCAATCACTACAGTTGTTTTTTTCCTTTTAAAGAATAATGCCTATTATTCCAATCTCAAATTCTAATGCAGTGTGAAATATATTTCATGATTCTTTCTCAATTTACTTTACACTTTATCTGGGCTTTAGATCTGATTTCCAGGGAGTCCGCAGAACCACTACCAGCTCTGCTGTCAGAGGCAGTGACTGCACTTGCCCCTCTGTCCTGCCACTGAGACCCCATGAACACAGGACTTACTTTTCAGACACCTGATTTGGAGGCGTGTGGCAGTCAGGCATGCAGGCCAATGCTGCATCGTCGCTGCTGGAAATGGCCCATTGTTGCCCAGTAGAAGGTGAGACCACAGTGCCTGAGAACTCTGGAAAAGACAATGAGAATCAAAGAGAATGTTCACACTTCGTGGAAAGTGAGAATTAACAATTTAAGTTTTAGGAATTAATGTCTTATATTTTAAAAATTAAATATTAATATTTCAAATTTTAAAATGATTTTAAATATTTAACATGCATCTGAAATTGGCTGGTGAATCCTGCACCCCTGAATCCCACTCCCAACACATGATCTCACCCTTTAATTTTTAAATGAATGTCCCACCAGGAGACAGATGAGGATCAAAATGGGAAAAGTCTCATCTGTGCAGACTTAACAGGTGTGAGGGTGGGCTCAGAGGCCCTAGAAGCTGATGTGCCAGGAGAGTGGACTATGCTTCTCAGGGGGCCCCAAGAACTGAACTCTGACTTCTGAGATTCTGGGAGAGAAGTTCTGGGGGTGTGATCTATAGGGAACCTCAAAGTGAGGGGGCTGTTCATATTCCACACAGTGGTACCAGGTGCACTCCCTCTGAACTGGGCATGCCCCAGGTCAGCAGATGCTGTACATTTTTATCTTTTTGGTCATTTATTTTATCTAATAACTTATGAGTAAAATTTAATTTTTGCTCAGTTTGAGTATCTGTCTTTTAATCAGGGAACTTAACCCATCCTTCTTTGGCAGTGTACGGGAGCAGGAGAGGGGGTGATTGGTATATTTGGACTTTCAACATTATCTTATTTCATGTTTTTGACTTCTCAAGTTTTCTCCTTTACTGTCTTTAACTGACTTGATTGTTCTTATTTTTTCTCTAATGTTTTAGAAATTATATGTCTTATTTTTCTTCTAGTATTTCATTTACATTTATAACATGCATATGCATGTTTATTTTTTCTATCTAAACTGCGTATTAAATAACATATACAACCCCTAATTTCCACGTAGCATAAGGCCCTTAGTTCAATCTAATTCCAATCTCTTCCTCGGCTACCTGCTATATTTTGTTGAAATCATTTAAAATGTTGATTCAAAATTGCTTTCAATTTTTGTGTTTCTAATTTCTTGGGAATCATAATTCTTAACAACTGCTTTAAGCTTCATTGCTATATTATTACTTGTAACATGACTGTCTTTTAGTGTTTGCTAGTTGATCATGAATAATTTGCATACATCTCATTGGTCCTTTATTAATTTTTAATTTTACTAGAAGACTTGAGTAGTTCTTTCAAAATGATTTTGTAGGCAATACAATTACTGAGTTCTTGAACAGAAATAGGAAAATACCAAATGCAAAAGAATAGAATCAATAGCCAAGACAATCTTGCAAAAGAAGAACAAAGTTGGAGGTCTTACACATCCTGATTTCAAACGTACTATGAATTTATGGTAATCAAAGCATGTGGTGTGACCATAAAGACATATTAATAGTTCAGGTAGACCAGAAATAAATCCTCAAACATATGATTAAATCATTTTCCACAAGGGTGCCACATATGGCCTCGCAAAAATGGCCAGTGGTTTTCCACAAGACACTCCATATGGAAAGGACAATCTTTTCAATAAATGGTGCTGGGAAAACAGCATATCCACATGCAAAATAATGAAGTTAGACTCTTACCTAAGATTGCATGCAAAAATTAACTAAAAATGGATCAAAGACCTAAATGTAAGAGCTAAACCTATAAAACTCATAGAGGAAAATACTGGGAAAAGCTTAATGACACTGGATTGGACAGTTATTTCTTGGATATGACACCACCAAAAGAACAGGCAACCAAAAGATAAATTGGACCTCGTCAAAATTAAAAACTTTTGTGTACCAAAGGTACTATCAACAAAGTGAAAAGGCAACCAATGGAATGACAGAAAATATTTGCAAGTCATATATTTGATAAGGGACTAACATCATAACATATACAGAACCACTGCAACTCAACAAGAAGAAGATAACCTGAAAAATGGAAGGACATCCCATGTTCATGGATTAGAATAATTAATATTGTTAAAATATCTATATTAACCAAAGTGCTCTACAGATTCAATGCAGTTCCTGTCAAAATACCAATGACATTCTTCAAAGAAATAGAAAAAAACCCTGAAATTCATATAAAACCACAAGAGACCTTGAATAGCTAAAGTGATCCTGGGCAAAAAGAACAAAGTTAAAGGCATCACACTACCTAATTTCAAATAATACTACCAATTTATAGTAACCAAAATAGCATGGTACTGGCAAAAAAACAGACACATCAATCAACGGAACAGAATAGAGAACCTGCAAATAAATCCATACACTTACAGCCAACTCAGTTTCAACAAAGGTGGCAAGAACACACAGTGGGGAAAGGACAGTCTCTTTAATAAACAGTGCTGGGAAAACTGAATATCCACATGCAACAGAATGAAACTAGATCCTCATCTTTCATCACATAATGAAATCAACTCAAAATGGATTAAAGACTTAAATTTAAGACCTAAAATTATGAAACTACCAGAAGAAAACATTGGGGAAACACTTCAGGACATTGGTTTGGGCAAAGATTTTTTTCATAAGACCTCAAAAAGGCAACAATAGACAAATGGGATTGTATCAAGGTAAAAAGCTTCTGCACAGCAAGGGAAACCATTCACTTAGTGAACAGACAACCTACAGAATGGGAGAAAGTATCAGCAAACTTCTGTCTGACAAGGGATTAATAACCAGATTATGTAAGGAGCTCAAACAACTCAATAGCAAAAAAAACAAATGATCTGATTAGAAAATCGGCAAATGACCTGAATAGAGTTTCTCAAAAGAAGACATATGAACAGGCAACAGGCATATGAAAAAAAAAAACCTCAATATCACTAATCACCAGGGAAATGCAAATTAAAACCACAGTGAGATATCTTCTCACTCTAGTTAGAATGGCTATTAAAAAAAAGACAAAAAATAACAGATGCTGATGAAGATGTGGAGAAAGGGGAATGTAAATTAGAAATACCATTATGGAAAACGATATGGAAGTTCTCAGAAAACTAAACATAGAAAGACCACATATCCAGGAATCCCACTGCTGAGTATATATTCAAAAGAAAGGAAATCAGGCCAGTGGGGAGGCTCATGCCTGTAATCCGAGAACTTTGGGAGACTGAGGTGGGTGGATCATGAGGTTAGGAGTTCGAGAACAGCCTGGCGCAGATGGTGAAACCCTGTCTCTATTAAAAATACAAAAGTTAGTCCAGTGCACTGGTGGGTGCCTGTAATCCCAGCTACTTGGGAGGCTGAGGCAGGAGAATCACTTGAACTTGGGAGGCGGAGGTTGCAGTGAGCTGAGGTCATGCCACTGCACTCTAGACTGGGAGACAGAGCAAAAAAAAAAGAAAGGAAATCAATATGCTGAAGAGATGTCTCACTCCCATGTTTGTTGTAGCACTGTCTGCAATGGCCGAAATATGGATCAACCTGAGTGTCCAATGGAAGAATGGATGAAGTGTGGAATCCATGCAGAACGGAATATTACTCGACCATAAAAAGAACGGAATCTTGTCATTTGCAGCATCATGGATGGAAGTGGATGTCATTATGTTAAGTAAAATAAGCCAGGCACAGAAAGACAAATATTCCATGTTCTTACTCAAATGTGGGAGCAAAAAAAGTGGGTCTCACAGAGGTAGAGAGTAGAATAGTGTTTACCAGAGACTGGGAAGGCAAGCAGGGAGAAAGAGAAGTTGACTAATGGGTACAACATGCAGTTAGATAGAAGAAACACATTCTTGTATTTGATAACATAGCAGGAAAATTATAGTTAACAGTAAACTATTTCCTGTGTCCCTTTGTTTGTTCACATTTTTCCCTCAGGAATTTTCAAAATTCCTGTTCTCTCCTGGCTCCACTCCAGACCCAGCTCAAATGTATCTTTGTCACGAAGCTTACTTAAGAACAGCCTTTGATCCTGGGGTCCTGTGACTCCCAGTGTCTCTCACACTGGACATGGTCCCCTGCCCACCTCTGGGGTGTTCCCAGATGTGCAGCTCCCTGGCTGAAAGAACAAAGGATGCCCCCCAACTAATGACCCTGAAAACTTGAATTGGGACAGACACCATTTCTGCTTCATCTCTTGGTGGGCAGCTTTATCTCTTAGTCTTCCTAAAAGCTTCAAGAGAAGAGTGAGTTTCTAGGAAATGGGCTTTAATTCACACAGAAATCACTCGGTTTGTCTCTCAGGAAGGTGGAGGAGACACGCTCAGGCCAGGCGTTCATCTCTGTCTCAGGCCTGCTGTAAGCGGTTTTGTTTATGGTTCTCTAATGGAATAAAAACTTAAAGCATGTCCTGGCCAAATTTTCAGGAAATTTAAATTCAGGAGAAGTCTGTAACAACTTCTGGAAATAAACAGGAGAGTCTCTCTCTCTCTCTTTTTTTGGTACTGTAAGACACTGTAAGTCCAAAATATGTCCGTAATGAATTACGTAAAGACGTGGAAGGCTGCAGTGCTTCTCCAAATGCCAATACCTCTGGGTAAATGCAAGAAAACAGCCATTGGGAAAAACGAGTTCAGATACGCAACAAAACAAAAGGGAGGGGTGAGGCGACTGGCTAAACTAAGGGTGGGATGAATGCTTCCTGAACACTTTAATCCTGGGGAAAACAGTGGGTTCTAAAATAAAATAGGCATTTTAGACCTGTATTCTGGCTCTGAAAGGCAGAATGGGGCTGGATTGGATGTGATGATGCCAGGAAGAGACACCCTTGTCAAGGCCTCCAGTGCCAACAGTGGGCCCAGGGAGCGTGCTAATGTTCTGGACACACCGTGTGTCTGAGGAGCTCTGGGTGAGGGCAGAGACCCAGATCTGTAAGGTGCACATGAAAACACAAAAGGGTGTTCTAGCTGAATCCTCCTCTCCACTCGCCTCCTTGGAGTCACTGAAGGCCAGTACACGGGAAACCCGTCAGCGGAGCTTCCCCAGGTCTGGGATCACCACTAGCCATGTCCCCTTCCTCTGTGGTCTAAGAAGCCACCACGTCTGCTTTGTCTCTGCATCACCACGGGACTTGGGCTGGTCCAAGGGTCCTGGTGAAGATGCAAAGGGACCTCTAAAGATGCTCCAGGGACCCGAAGGAGCGCACTGCTGTAAGCTGACACTATTGTAAAGTCAAAACACAAGGCACTGAGAGGGGCTCGAGATGAAGGCAGGACCACAGGACCAGAGATGCTCCAGGACTGACTGCTGGGAAACAGCAGGTGTAAATGAGCAGCAACCACCGAGCAGAGTACCAAGTGATGCTGGTGGCCCCGGAGTGGAGCTCAGAGGCCAGGACACTGCCCACACAGAGCCAGCGGAGGGGGGCCAGCCCAGCGCAGGTGTGTGATGGGCCAACAGGCACTGGTGGCATGTTCTCTGGCCTCCCATGGCTGGGGGCCTCCTCCCTCAGGCTACCTGGATTCTGGGCTCTTGCTGCTCTCCTTGTCCCCCACTCCTACCTAGGTTTTGCTGTCTTCTTTCATTAGGTTCTCCCTCTCCCTGTCATAACGCCCCTCCACCCTTCACAAGCCCAGATCCCCTCAAGGACCACCTCCCCCACGAAACTTTTGCTCATCATTCAACCAGAAAACTTTTTGGTAATACCAGTTTTCTTTATTATTATCTACTCTCTCAGCAAGTTTCAAGAATTTTTAAGGCCGTATTGTCACAATAGTTACCATGTTATAATAGTCACCATAAATCTCTTGAACTTCTTTCTCCTGCACAACTAAAATTTGTATCCTTTGACCAACATCTCCCCAACCTACCCCACGTCCCCCAGCACCTGGCCAGCACCACTCTGCTCTCTGCTTCTGTGAGTTCACCTTTTTTCAGATTCCACATGTAAGTGAGATCATGCAATATTTGTCTTTCCATGCCTGGCTTATTTCACTTAACATGATGCCCTCCAGGTTCACTGTTGCCAGAAGTGATGGGATTTCATTATTTTTATGACTGAATATTATCCATTGTGTATTTGTACCATGCTTTACATTTTCTTTATCCATTCTTCTTTTGACGAACACAGGTTGATTCCATGTCTTGGCTATAGTGAATAGTGCTGAGGTGAGCACGAGAGTGCAGGTATCTCTCTGACACACCAATTCCATTTCCTTTGACTATATGCCAGCAGTGGGATTGCAGGATCACATGGTAGTTCTATTTTTAATTTTTTGAGAAACCACCATACTGTTTCTGTAATGGCTGCACTAATTTACATTCCCACCAACAATGCACTAGTGTTATCTTTTCTCCACCCTCTCCCCAACATGCACCTCTTCTCCTGTTGATAATAGTCATCCAAAGTTATGAGGTGACTGACATTTCACTGTAGTCAGCCAGCAAAACTTTATTTATTTAGTTATTTGCATAAAATCCAGATCCCACACAAACCAGCAACACTTTAATGAGCATTTACTGCGCTAGGTGTTGCAGGTCACAAGGCAGAAATCAAGTTGAGTGGTTTTGCCATCAAGAGCCGCTCTAATCTCCTGTAACAGGAGACAGACCTGGAGGCCAACACTGGCAGCCAGCCCATTCCTTGGTGAATTCCTGAGGTGCAGAGAGCAACCCCAGTCCAGGGAAGGCCAAGACTTGTCCTATCGTCTGCCTCTGGGGACAGGGAACTCTTCAGAGAGAAGGAGACCCTTGGCTTGAACCTTAAACTCTAAATAAGAATTCCCAGAAGAGTAAGGAGGGCAGAGGCTCCTGGTGTTTGCTGAGGCCCTATTCTGTGCCAGGCTTTCACCAAGTAGGCGTTTCTCACTTCTCTCAGGTAATTCCCTCACATACACTGAAGTAAGGTGGGCTCAGGCACCCATCCTTCTACGGCCCCACGGAGAATTCTCTGCAGAGGGAACCTCCAGGGCAGACATGGGTGGGGGGTGAGTGGCCTGCACATGAGGGAGTCCCCTGTGCAGGAGGCTGGTGAAGGATTTGGTGTAGCTGTGGGTGTGACAGGGCACGGGGTTGGGGGGGGACACAAGGAGTTGGGGGTGGACAGGTAGATTGGGCTGTCCCTGCAGCACCATTACAGAGAGCTCTTCTCCACAGAGGGCCAACAGCTGGTGAGCTGAGGCCAGCAAGGGCTCAGGCCAGAAGCACGTTTTGAGTGTGCCTGCTGGCAACATGCTGAGGACTGCCAGTCTGGCAAGTCACAGGCAGCACCCAAATGTGCTGAAAGGAGAGGTTCTCTGCAGCTCTCCAGCACTTCCCTTTGGTCTGAAATCTTGGCACCTTCCCTGCACTAGGGCAGAATCTGGGTCCCTCACCGTTTCACCATCTGGATGAGGCCTGTGCGCCTCTGTACCAGGGCCCACTGTCCTCCATGGACTGTGCCTGCTCCAATTGCTCCCACGCCCGTCTGCATCCTTCACTGACATATTCCACATCCTCCGCTCCAGCCCAGTGTGGGAGCCAGCCCTTCAGCTCCAGAGAGACCTCAAAGGGCCTGTGCCCCAGTGCTCAGAGTCAGCAAGAGAAACTATCGTTGGAGTAAACCAGCAACCAACAGAATGGGAAAAATTTTTTTGCAATCTACTCACCTGACAAAGGACTAATAAGCAGAATCTACAAAGAACTTAAACAAATACACAAGAAAAAAACAAATACTATCAGAAAGTGGGCGAAAGACGTGACCAGATACTTCTCAAAAGAAGATATTTATGCAGCCAACAAACACATGAAAAAAAGCTCATTATCACTGGGCATTAGAGAAATGCAAATCAAAACCACATTGACATGCCATCTCATGCCAGTTAGAATGGTGATCATTAAAAAATCAGGAGCCAACAGATGCTGGAGAGGATGTGGAGAAACAGGAACACTTTTATATTGTGGGTGGGAGTGTAAATTAGTTCAACCATTGTGGAAGATAGTGTGGCGATTCCTCAATGATCTAGAACTAGAAATACTATGTGACCCAGCAATCCCATTACTGGGTGTATACCCACTATTATAAGGTATAATACTGGGATTATAAAACATTCAGTTATAAAGACACATGCACATGTATGTTTGTTGTGGCACTGTTTACAATAGCAAAGACTTGGAACCAACCCAAATGCTCATCAAGGATAGACTGGATAAAGAAAATGTGGCATGTATGCCCTATGGAATACTATGCAGCCATAAAAAATGATCAGTTCACATCCTTTGCAGGGACATGGTTGAAGCTGGAAACCATCGTTCTCAGCAAACTGACACAAGAACAGAAAACCAAACACCACATGTTCTCACTTGTAAGTGGGTGTTGAACAATGAGAATACACAGACACAGGGAGGGGAACATCACACACTGGGGCCTGTCAGGGGGTACGGGGGCTGGAGGAGGGATGGCAGGGGCTGGGGGGATAGGGGAGGGATAACATTAGGAGAAATACCTAATGTAGATGACAGGGGATGGACATAGTAAACCACCATGGCACACATGTATACCTATGTAACAAACCTGCACGATCTGCCCATGTACCCTAGAACTTAAAGTATAATAAAAATATAACAAAAATTCTCAAAACTCAACAGTTAAATCACTTAGAAAATTGGCAAAAAACATGGAGAGACATTTTACTTAGGAGAATGTCTATATGACAAATAAGCACATAAGAATGTTCAGCATCCTTAGCCACCAAGGAAATGCAAATTAAAACACAACGAGTTATCACTGCACATCTATCAGAAGAGCAAAAACAAAAATCAGTGACAACACCAACAGCTGACAAGGATGCAGAGAAATGGATCACTCACATGCTGCTTGTCGGAACGAAAATAACAGAGCCACTCTGTAAAGCCGTTTCTCATAAAACTAAATGTAAAACTACCATGCAACCCAGCAACTGGATTCTGGGCACTTATTCCAGAGAAATGGAGTCTTATGTCCACCCAAATACTTGTACAGGGATGCTCATAGCAGCTTTCTTCATAACAACCTAGAACTATAAATAATTCAGAAACTTCAAGGGGTGAATGACTGAACAAAGTGTGAATGTCCATACCGTGAAATGTTACTCAATAAGGAAAAGGAACTAATGCTTGATAACCGCAACAAGTTGGAGGAATATCCAGGGAATTATTCCAAGTAAAAAAAAAAATCCCCGAAGTACATATTATATGATTCCATTTATATAACATTCTTAAAATACAAAATTGTAGAAGTGGAGACAGATTAATGGTTGCCAGAGGTTAAGGATGAGGTTGGCTAAGTGATTGTGGGTATAAAGAGCAGCACTGGGGATCCGTGTGGGATGGAAATGTCCTATATATTGACTACATCAATGTTAATGTCCTGCTTGTGATATTGGACCACAGTTTTGCACGATGCTGCCATGGGAAGAAAACGGGTAAAGGGAACACAGAACTCTGTTATTTCTTACAACTGCATATAAATATACAATTGTTTCAAAATAAAATGTTTAATTAAAAACATACTTTGCCCACTCCTGGAGACCCTTTACAGTTCTTCCTTAAATACTGAATTTTCCTTAAGTATTGTATTAGGGCACTATTGTCACTGAAAATTTTGAGGCACTTATTTTCTATCTTACCGAGTCTCTGCCTAGCTTCATTGGGCTTTCACATTCTGACCCGTGCTGACCCATTTCTCACCATTTTTGAAATATACCTATTTGAGTTACATAAGTTCTGAATTTTTGTTACAGCTACTCATAGCAGTTTAATCTTGACAAATCATGGACTCTGTCAATTTTTGTTTCCTCATCCACTTCCCTGCTATTCACAATGCTGCCACTTTAATCAAACGTACTCCAAAAATTCAGACGTATAATGTCCCCAGTGTTCCCCCTTAAAAACATTATCCAGAAGGAAAACGAAGTCAGACCCTAGGCCGACTTCTAGCCAAGGCCACTGTAAGCTGATGGCGCACAAGATGCACTCTTTTCTTCTGGAAATCTGTCCCAGAATACTGTGTAACATTGACATGACTGCCATAATTTGCAGAAGCACAGTTATATTCTTCCTCTTAAAACTCCCAAACAGTGTTTATTTTACGAAAATCCTCATGGTGTGATCAAAGCCAAACCCCAGGACACGTTGTGGATTTTATACAGTACTTTTGCCCAGCTGTATTGGTATCTGCTGGAGCTCATCAGAAATGAATGTTCTCGGGCCCCACTGAGATCTGCTGAACCAGAACCCACACTTTAACTGTATCTCCAGAGTTTCTTATGCACACCAAATTTGAGATGCACTGCTGTATAATGGACATAATAAAATCCCTGGCTCACAAGGTTAACGTGAAAATTAACAGAACACCCAGTAGTTACACTTTCCTTTTCCATCACAGCCAGCTTAGTGTCAGGAAATTACTTTCCTCCCTTCCTGGCCCTAAGGCTAGGAATTACCTTCCTTGCACTGGCCAAGAAATGAAGACAACCTCTCAGATATGATCAGCTCACAGGGTGGAGAAGCTCAAGGCCCTGATGAGTTGGGACCCATTTATCCCATTCTAGTTTCTTGCAGCTGCAGAAACTCACATGAAGTTACTGTTAAGTGACAGCTTTTGCTTCCCAGTTGAACAGCTATTTTTTGTTTGCTTCTTTGCTTTTATCTGGTAGTTTAAACTCACTGTCCCATTTCCGTCAGTACTGAATTTCATTTTGTTAGATTCAGTGCACCACAACTCCTGCCTAGGACAAGCCATCTGGACTCCTTTTGGCTTTGGTTGCCTGGCCTAACCTCCAGGCAGAATCTGGCACTCACAGCTCTGTGCACTCACAGGATCGGATCCACACCCCAGGCACCTCCCTACTTCAAGGAGCTTTCCTTCTCATTCACCTGCTATCTCCTCACTGCGAAGTTCCTGGAGATCAGAAACTGACACATGCATATTTGCAATCCTAGGACTTAGTGCTAAATAAAAACTAACCAAATAAATGACAATTTGATCTGTGGGCCACGAATGTTCTCACCGTGCAAGAGTAGGTGTCAGGGCACATCAGCCTGTCCACCACCTACCTGTTTTTTTATAAATAAAGTTTTATTGAAACACAAGCACACCCATTCATTTATATAATGTGTATTGGCTGAGTTGGGTGGTTGTAAACAGAGACCACAGAGTCTGCAAATCTTGCAATATTTACTATTGATCCCTTATGAAGAACTTGGCTAACTTTTGTCCTAGAGCATTTAGAACGTGGCTAGATAGGAAGGAGGACACAGCCTCACAGCCGTCTGCCAGAAACTCTTTTCTAGGCTTAACTAAAGGACTAACAGACGAATGTATTCTCTGTATATGGTCATTGAAAATGGTGACTTCTATCTCATTAAAATGACATTCAGGCTACATTTTTCCATCTTTACCATAGGACTGTCATGAGGAATTTATAAGAGCAGAGTGTTATAACTTGAAGGGACTTTTGAAGTCACTTAGATCTGAAACTTTCATTTTACAAATGGAAAATCTTGACTTGGAAGTGAAGTGACTTTTCTAAAGAGAACAACAGATAAATGAGAGTTTAGAGATTTGAACCCAACTCTTCTAATTCCAAATGAACTTTTTTATTTTTTACAATTACACTATGCTACTTCTTTAATCAAATGTACTCCAAAAATTCAGATGTACAATGTCCCCAGTGTTCCCCCTCAAAAACATTATCAAGAAAGAAAATGAAGTCAGACCCTAGGCCGACTTCTAGCCAAGGCCACTGCAAGCTGATGGTGCACAAGATGCACTCTTTTCTTCTGGAAATCTGTCCTAGAATATTGTGTAACATTGACATGACTGCCATAATTTGCAGAAGCACAGTTCCATTCTTCCTCTTAAAACTCCCAAACAGTGTTTATTTTATGAAAATCCTCAGGGTGTGATCAAAGCCAAGCCTCCTGGATCGTTGTACTTTGGCCATGCATCTGCAACCAGCGCTTGGTCCCTGAGGTACCTCTGTTCCCTCTATCTTCTCTTTGTCCATGTACATGGTATAAGGAAAGGACTCATTAATTTTCTTCCCAAAGTATACAAAATGATGCTAATAACTCATTAAACATTGTTTCCCACTGGATTCTACGTATGAGCACTAGGTGTCATTTGCCATGTAGCGTCCACTTCTCTTATCCTCAGAGTTGCTACCATGGTATGCCATGTGTTTTCCATGTCATATTCTATTCAAGACATTATGGAATGTGTTTTCTACTTTTGAAATATAATTTCAAAGAATTCTGACTTGTGTTTAAAAAATGGTAAGTGCTAAGTAAATGATAGCACATGTATAAACTGGAATGTAGAGAGATACTGAAATTATGTTTTTGAAGTTTTATATTCCTCAGGGAAACACTTAGGAAGTGAAAAAAATCAAGAGAAAACCACATATATTAAAAAACCTCAAGAATGTAAAACTGCTATGTAAACAACTAAAAGAAAAGAGGCTGAACTGTTATCATGTAGCCCTATCTGCTACTCTATTATTTCTTTATCATTCTGGGATTCCTGCCTTATTTAAGAAGACCTCTCTCAATTGAGATTCTATGGATCACATTCTACTCTTTTTCTTACTATTTATATAATTGCATTTTCTGCTCTACATTTAGGTTTAAAACCTATCTGGAATTTATCCATGTGCATGCCTTAGTGTTGGCATCTAATTCTATCCCCTTCCAACATCATTGATTACAACAAGATATGTATTAAATATGTCGTCTTTTCCAAGTAAGTTTAAACACATTCATACTTTGATCTGTTTGCAAAATCTCTTCTCTCTTTCAGTGATTTCATTTTTTTCATTTCTAGCACCAATACTATAGTCTTTTGATGAGTGATGACACAAGACACCTTTTACTATTCTGGAAGAATTTCTTACAGACATTGCTGGACACCTTGGGCTCAGTTACAACAAAAACCTACAGAACTGACCAAAATTGCATCACAAACACGTGTTAATTTCAAAATCATTGCTGTCTTCAAATTCAGTCCCCCCATCCAGGAGTACAGTATAATTCTCCATTTATCTAGATTTTTAAGTCATTTAATAAAAGTCATGCTTCTCATACTTCTTGCTTTTCGTATGCATTCCTATGGCAAAATATAATATATACAAAGTAAAAAAGAGACTGGGAGACATTTCCAACCCATCTGTCCAAAAGTTAGACTTCCTTATATATAAAGAGCTTGCACAATTGAGAATTAAGAGGAAGATCAGCCTTGGGAGACAATGGGTAGGAGCCATTCCTGTAAAAGGGGCACTGGGGACGGCTGATAGACTGTGAAAGCATGCACCACCTGCCCCTCGCAAGCAGCCAAGCAAATGGGAGATGAAACAAGACACTTTTGTTTTTTAATCTAATGGGACTGTAAAACTTAAAAAGACTTTCTAACATCCGGCGGTGGTAAAGACGTGGGGAAACAACACTTTGTACATTAGTGGTGAGATCATCAATTGAAAAAAGATGAATCAGTGGATTTTAAAAGTTAAATTGCACATGCCCTTTGAATCGCACTCTTAGGATTTTATTCCACAGATATTAAGAGTTCCAATAAAGAAAAATATATGTGTAAGAGGCTTTCCTCTCTCAGCATTATTTGGAATGGCAAAAGTCAGACCGCCATCCGCAGGGGAGAGGTGGGAGAACTCCGGACACAGCCGCACTATACTGTAGTGAGTGCACTTTTTCCCTGTCACGTCTTTCTTCATGAAGTCATGTTTCCTTTGTAGACTTCCTCTTTAAGGTCGATTTATATTCAGAATCAAAGAGGCCACTGATCAGCCCTGACCCTTGGTGCTGACTTTTCTTAACCTCCTTAGCAAGAACATCCTCTAGAAATCCAGGTTTATTGGAGGAAGAGGAAGCAACTAAACAATTCTCTCAATTCTAAGAGCTCCGTTAGCATTTCAAGGGCCTTTTGAGGGAGACCCAGATAGGGAATTTTACTATGTGTCAGGAACAGAGGGACTTCAAGACTTGATGACTAAGAAATGGAAAGCCCCACTTCAAGAGATTCTGGCAGGGAGGAAGTCGGGGAAGGAGGCAGTGGCCTGTGCTGTTTCTGGGCCAAAGGCCCTGGTGGAGAGGAATGTCAGAGAAGATGAGAAAGTGACAGCAGTGGAGGGTGGATTACACTCTGCTCCTCTTTGGGATTGTGGGAGGAGACTAGACAGATTCCGAGTGGAATGTCACAGCATATGAGGTAATGCAAAAGACTTGCAGAAGAGAGAGGGAGAGAGAACACAGAGGTGCCCGGGAAGAGCTGCGTGCCCTCCTGCAGAGGGCTGAGCAGGCCAGACCTCCCAGCTATACCTGCTGGAGCAAAGATACTATGGCCTAGGACCACAGGATGAATCCTCAAGGCTCAGAGCTGGAAAAGCAGGACTGGCAGACTCAGAAGCAAAGAGGGCTGAGGGCCCTGGGGGCATGAGCACTCACAGGAAAGGGCAGGAGTTCTGTAGATGCAGACATCCACAAAGGCACCAGCAGGGCACCACAGATGTGGACAAATCCAGCATCATTCTCTGGACACCAGCCTACACACTGGTGGGACACTTGGAAACCTGCACAGGGACAGCGACGAGATCCCCAGATACAACACTTGCAGCTCCTGTGTCTTTATTAAAGTGCCCCCTCAACTGCAAGAGTGTTAAAGTTGCACAATAGACGATGTGGCCAGGACACCGGGGGAGACATGAGGTCCTGAGGGACCGGGCATTCAGCAAAGAGGATCTACAGCCACAGAGCATGGATGACACTGATGGAAAGGCTGAGGGCGGGAAGAGACACACAGAACACAGAGCACAGGAGGACACATCAGTCAGAGGAAAAGAAAGCTCCATTTGCTTTGCAGATCTGTGTATGCTGGTTCTCTATGCAGGCCCGCTGCCCATGAAAGAGGACTGTGCAGCTGCCTTCAAAAATGTTTGTGTGTCTATATGCAAATGTGTGTGTGTGTATATATACACACAAACACATATACACACGTGTGTGTGTGTGTGAATTTGGGAATATTTCCACGGTTTATTGTTAACTAAAGAAAACAAGCTGCAGAGGAATATATAGTCTAAGTCCTTTTGTTATGACAAAACAAATAAAACAAAACCAAACCCTATAAACAGTCATGTTTGTGTCAGTACAGAAAAAGTTATGGAAGTGTAAGCTGCATCCTGGGAGACAGAACAGAACTGGAGAAAGAATACAACAAATACAGAGTCACTGGTCACCATGAGTGTGCACTGACTTTGTAACAAATAAGGAATAGAAATTTTCTCGGTCTCAGCCTTTGAGTGATAGGATTCTAATAACTGTTATTTTCATCTTTGTTTCTTATGTGTTTTCTGAACTTTCCCTA